>JAECYW010000008.1:0-2400000 GCA_023014335.1 Galerina marginata | reverse complement strand
CGTCTTCCTGGGTTAGAGGATCAATTTGCTCTCCGTCAGCCAGCTGGTAATGTTCACGTCGACCAAACCTTCAAAGCCTCGGTCGCACGCGTCCACCGACACCTTCCAGCCGCTGAAGTGCCCAAGCTGTTGGAACGCCGCTTCCAAATTATAAACCTCTGGCGTCCCATTAACCACCCAGCGATTGATTGGCCCTTGGCACTGTGCGATTGGCGCACTGTCGACGCTGCTACCGATACCTTCCCCGTGACTCTCCGTTACCCTGACCGCGACGGCGAGACTATGGGGATGAAGTACAACCCGAACCAGAAGTGGAAGTACCTCCGAGGAATGACCCCAGATGAGATTGTCCTCATCAAATGGTCCGTACTACCCTTTTAATTTTTGTTCTTCTTTTTCTCAATTTCTTTACAGCGCGGATTCGATCCAAGATGGGAGCGTCGCTGCTTTCACTCCACACACCGCCTTTAATGATCCAAGCACGCCAGAAGGAACACCTCCGCGCGAGTCCATCGAGCTCAGGTCGCTTGTCTTCTACGACTAGACCTGAATTTCTGGACATGTAATTTGTCTGTATATAGTTAGCCAGTTTTGTATTTTTGTGTAACACCTGAACATGGATGAGAACCTTTGATAAAATTTTGTTGTTTTTGCATAGAAAACCCGTTTAAGCTATACTCGAGTAACGGAGTCGCTATCCCAAGGCGGCTTTCCAAATTGAGGCTAGGGAGATGAACGAACACCTTGGATATGACTTTCAGCCGGTGCGGTCTTGTAGATCGCTCGACTCTCGAGTATTACGAACGACAATGACGAACGGTATGCTTACAGATACGAAACCCTCTCATTGTTCCGCGAGAATGAAAACGACGATAGAACCAAGATTTGCATTGAATGCGGGTGTTGAACCTCGAGATATTAGGCGACTGGGAGCTCGTCATCCCAAATCGTTGGCTTGCATGTAATCCAGCACTGACTCGGAGTAGGATTCCGTGGCTGGCAGGGCAAAGTCCTTTTAGGTCCGTTGGCGGTGTTCAAAGACGTCGTGCGACCACAACATGGTCTGCGATAGCAGCAATGAGTGCAGCGCTACTTTCCTGGGGCCCTCGTCCACACGTTTAATAACATGCGAGCCTTGATCTCTACACTTGGAATCATCATCCTGTGCTCGTTTTCCAACTAGATAATAATTTTCGGCAGGATAAAGGCCGGAGCGAAGGAATTGCTTTAGATGGAGTCTGAGACTTGCATTGCCGTGGTTCTTGACCATGGAATCGACGATGTTACCTGCTGCGTTGACAAGAAAAATGATTCTCTTCGGTGGTATGGCATGTCGCCAACGACGTGTTGTGCATACCTTGTGCATACCACTGGAATTTTCAAAATGCAAGATGAACAGACAGCATCGTCGGAAAAATATTACAACATACATCTTTGCTATATTTCTGCACTGAATGGTAATTCGATTTTGATGGAGCGTTCCTTTATCGAACACGGCCCAGAGTTCTGAAGGACAAAATCGTAATGAGAGTGGAGGTCAAACTTGGAAAACGGTGCGGAAATAGCCGCCGCCTTTTAAATTGGGCGGCACCGCGATGACAAAGCTACGCGTCAATATTACTCTTCACTTCCTTTCTACCATCTAGATCAACGTTAAGCGCGATTTTTTGGTCGCCATACGTTCTTGAAGATCCTAACCGTTTACAATGAGCTCTCAGAACATCGAAGAGTCAACTACAGCTCTGGTGACTGAGTAAGCCACTGCCTTTGAATGTGAACACATCTTGATTATCAATACAGAGCAGCGCCAGACAACAAAACAAGACGATATGATCGTCAGCTAAGGTGATTTAATTTGATATTATAGAATGGAACGAAGCTCATTGTATGATGGACAGACTTTGGGCTGCCTCTGGCCAGGCCGCACTCGAATCGTCGCGCATCCTGGTCATCTCTGGTACCGCAACGTCCACATCGATCCTCAAAAACCTCGTTCTGCCTGGTATCGGCCATTTTACCATCCTCGATCCTCTAAAGGTGACTCCAGAAGACGCCGGGAACAACTTCTTCCTCGAAGGGCCATCGAGTATTGGCAAGTCGCGCGCCGAAGAGGCGGTGAGGCTTCTCGGAGAGTTAAACGACGGCGTGGAAGGCAAGGCGGACCTTCGATCCATCGAAGAGGTTCTGGAGAAGGACAAAGCCTGGTTATTGGAGTTCACAATCGTGATCGCGCACAACTTGGAGGCTGGAGTGCTTGACCGTCTCGCCACGCTGCTTTGGGAAGATGAATCAAATCCTCCCTTGCTGGTTGTACGATCGGCAGGATTTTTGGCTGAATTTTACATCCAATATCACGAACACACAGGTCTGCCCTTCTTTTACCCAAATATTGTATCCGTTGACTAATCTCAAGCTATCCAGTTATCGAAAGTCATCCAGAGACACCGCAGTCCCTTCTGATTGACAAGCCATTCCCGGCGCTGTTGGACTACGCGATGAAGCTCGATTTCGAGAACATGGACGTAACCGACCATGCACACATCCCTTACGTCGTCATCCTCGTCCGTCTCCTCGAAGAGTGGAAGAAGACAGTGAGTGCATCTCATCTCGTGACTTTACAAGCTAACATGCCCATTAGCATGACAACTTTCCGCCATCGACCTACGAGGAGAAGAAGGAGTTCAAGAAATCGATCCTGGCCATGCAGAAGAAATCGGACGAGGAGAACTTTGAAGAAGCCGAGGCGCAGGCATACCGCACATGGACGAAGACCACCGTGCCGTCTGAGACCAGCAAGCTCTTCTCCGACCCAAAAGTGCTCTCACTCTCGCCAACGTCTCCGCCGTTCTTCCATCTTGTGCACGCACTCAAGAGGTTTACGGATGAGCAGCCAGGGCAGGGGCTGCCGCTGACGAGCACGCTGCCGGATATGAAGGCAAGCACGGGGTCGTACATCCACTTGCAGAAGCTGTACAAGACGAGGGCGGAGGAGGAGAAGGAAATTTTCAAGAGCTATTTGCAGGTCCCTGTGGATAATGATATGGTGGACACGTTTTTGAAGAATTCGCATGCGCTCAAATTGTTGAGAGGAAAGAAATGGGGCTCGCTGGATGCTGATCCTAAAGCCTTGGGTGGGTGCTTTCATTTTTTGTTTTTAATAAAGACAGCCTGACAGCAACTCATGTCGCCTTAGCCGCTGCGAACGAGACTGCTCCCAAACAGCTGGCGACGCACCTCGCCCTGACCGCGTTGTCCACTCTCGCCACGAAGCACCAGCCAAACGCCCCGCTCACGCCGACGGTGGAGGCGCTCACCGCCGAAGCCCAGGCTTTACTCCCACCAGGCACTGACCTTCCAGAAGACTTCGAAAGTTCCGTTGGCGAAGTGTACGTCTTGTTTTGTTTTATCACGGTCATCTTCTTCGATAGATAAATATTGACATTTTTCTATTTACCTCACCCAGTGTCCGTTCGCCCACGGCAGATCTACCGAATACGGCTGCCCTGCTCGGCGGTGTCGTCGCGCAAGAGGTCATCAAGATGATCACGAAGCAGTATATCCCGATCAACGGGTCCTGCATCGTCGACCTCATCGAGACGTGGACTGGGATATTGTAATCGGATGTTATCCAGCATCTGATGTACAATATTTTCTTAGAAGGCGCAGTTGAAACAATCGATAGGATCCGTCGCAAACTCAGATGACGGTTCGAGTCCAGAAGGTAGATGATGGACTCGGCATTTGCATGTTTGGAATCGAGAATCGCAGCAACGGCATCTTTCTTTTTCCTTGAATGACTCGCACATACTTAACTTAATAACAATCAAAATGCTATGTCTATTGCTTTCGCGCAGTTTTTTGCTCCCCAAACGTGGCCCTGTTGCTTCAATGCCGACCGGATGTGGAGTTCATTCCAAAATCATCCATGAACACAACGATGAATCCACATGTCCGGGATTTCAAAAATAGTCATAGAATACAAGTGCCCTGACTTCGATGGACTCGCGGAGAGGCGTTCCCTCTGGCGTGGTTGGACCACTGAAGGCGGTGTGCGGGGTGAAAGGAGCGACATTGCCGCCTCTTAGGCAGGAATTATAACGAAATTATTTAAAAACTAAATGCATGACGAACCGTTTAATGAGGACAATCTCATCTGGCGTCATCCCATGAAGGCATTTCCACTGGTGGTTCTCATTATATTAATATTGTACTCCCATAACCTCGCCTTCGTGGTCGGGAAAAAATAAAGTCATGGGAAAGGTGTTGGTATCAGGCTCAACACTGCGGAAGTCGCTAAGGCCAACAGCTAGTATATTTAACAAGTTTTTACGAAATTCAAAGGAGACACTTGAACAGCTTTATGAGTAACAAAGCAATCTCCGAAAAAACTTTGCTATTTAATAAATATAAGACGAAATTTTGCTGGCCAGACGGATCAATGTCGAACTACAGTTACAAACCAAGATGTATAAACGGGACTCGCTGAGTAAGTGGTACGTTTGCCTTCTTCATCTTTATCATAGCGAAGTGCAATGCCTCCGCAGCATTCTGTGCCCCTGCGTCCTCTACTCCATCCTTCAGCAAATGTTGGTACACATGCCTTGTCGCCATCGAAGCCGCCCTGTCGTACACAGTCCAAATTGTTGCTACTACTGATCGTACTCCTGCAAACTGCATGCCCGCAGCGAGGTGGATGCCTTCATCAGGGAGGTTAACATCGCCGGAGGAAGTTAGACATGCTGATAGAAACGCGAACTGCACGCGAGATAAATCCAGGTTCATGAGCTTGGATAGGTGAAATGGCCCGTCATGCAGGAAGAAGGCGCTGTTGAAGGGATATGACTGGTCTTGATCAGCATGGCAAGAAAAATGCAGAGCAGTGTGGTCGGGAAGACACTTCATGACTTTGAATACAGTTGCGTCTTCACCTATCATAGTTGTAAGGCTATCAGGAGCATCTTTGGTTAATTTCTGAATCGTCTGGATCTCTTTATGAACGTAGGGGAGTGGTGTGAAGCCAGGAGTGTTTGGCTGTCCGACTGCCAGAATGTGAAGCGGCTCCTTCGAAGATCGATAGGCACGCAGAAGTGAATGGATAGAAGGAAGATAAGAAGACACGACCAACGCTGGAAGGCCAGGTTCGTCACCTTCACATGGAGACGCAGCATGAATGGGGAGAAAGGCAAGGGGTCCTGTAGGATACCACCACACGCGCTGTTTCTCGTTTTTCAGGGCAAGATGATTTAAGATCGGGCGAGCAATCCCATTCCACAATTCCTGAAGTACTGGAACCAGAAATGCATCCTCAAAATCAGGCATGGAAACCTCGTTTCCCTCTAGGTCGTAGAGGCCTTGACGCAGGCTCTCTGCCCAGGCCTGTGCATGTGCATCCTTTCCGGAGATACCAGGAAGAGGGACATGTTGGAGATCAACAGACCCGTGTTTCTGGCGAATGATGATGGCGTCACAACGATCCTTGTAGCTGTTCAGTATGACGATTGATCCGGCCTGAAGAACTTTCGCCAAATCATTATTGTTAAGGTCGATGAAATTTTGTCCATTTAGTGGCAGCATTTCGTCCACCTCCTCAACGCTCTTTCGTAGCTCGTCCCATCTCTTTGCAGCATTATGCAGGGAAGCATCCATAGATCCTTCAAAAATGTCTTGCTTGAGTTGGCCCATGGACGTCAGGTCCCTGCTCACAATCTCGCTTCCTTTAAGTTCAACCATTCTCTGCCTGAGGGTGTCGAGTATCCTTCCCAAAGATTTCATACCATCCTGAAGCTCGGTAGGGGCACCGGCTTCACGATGTATCTGAAGACGGCGAGAAAGATCTAAATCTGCCCCAATAAATGGAATGTCTTCAGGCCGGTGACTTTGCCTAGACAGAAATTGCGATAGGAACTTTTGCTCCTCATATCTTCTGTCTTCCGATGTGAGTTGACTGGATCGCAATTGGAGAGCCTGCGCCCATAGAATGTTGCGTCCGCTTTCAAGGTACGAGACAGCTTTGGCAATTTTGCCTGCGTCAAGAGCATGGATCGCAGCCCGATTGGCAATTGCTGACTGTTGTGCCGACAGCATACGATATTGTGCTGGCATAGAATTTCCGGCCCAGGCCAAAGACGGCAGAATGCTTAATGCAACCTCTAGCGCTTCGATGGTCCCATCTTCACCTAATAAGTCAGCTGCATCAGCCCATTTTACAGCTGCCATAAGCCGGATAGAAGGCCACGTTGATGAAAATGCTACTGAGCAAAAGTGGGCGATAGCTTCGTGAAGGTGGATTTGGTCCATACTAAGTTCGTAGCTCAAAATCAATGAGATGCCGAGATGTAACCCAAACTGGAAATTATATGGGGAATTTTCCGTGGCTTTTTCGAAGGCGAGAGTTGCGTGATAAATGCAAGATTGAAGAGTTTCAGACTTGGAGATGGATTTGGTCAGGTTAAACTGGATGAGATAGGCTTGAGAGAGATAGTATTCGACAAGGGATTCCAAAAAATGAGGGCCGGAATACATTTTCCGGGAGGTTGTAAGATGCCGAATGCCTTCCTCTACTATCAATGGGTCATTACTCATCTTCCCGCTTATGCTTAGAAGATATCCGTATTGCGCCTGGGGTGGAACTCGGGAATGGCTTCCCAACTTTCCGCCATTCGAGTTTTCGAAAACTTGCACAGCGGATTGAATCATTTCCAATGCAGTGCGCAGGTCTTCAGGCTCTTCCAGTGCCTCAAATCGTAAGAAGAAAATCCATGCCAGATCGGCTTGAAAAACGGACTGCATCGGGTGTGAAGGACTTAAGGCTTTAAGCGCGTTCCGACAGCTTTCGATGGCTCTGTCCAAGTCACGAGTGTCCAACGTCATGTTGAATCTTTGCGCTAGGACTAGCCCATATAAATGTCTTCCTGCGATTTCCTCCGGACCTGGCGGTGCGTCGGCCAATGGCATTGAAGAAAAAAGTGGCATTTCTGGATCAGTACCCGTAAATTTTTTCCGCGAATGATAGAGAGCTCTGTCGAGGTCATCAAGGTTGCCACTTTGAAGAAAGCGCTCATAATGCGCCAGACCGAGGCCACTGACGTCGTATCCTTTTTCCAAAACGACTTGTAGAATCTCGATAGCGTCATCGAGATCCTTCAGATTTCCAGTGGCGCGGAAGCGATCGAAGAGACAAGCGCCAAGATCGCTGCGCCAAAGCGCCATCGCACGACTTGGGCTGACGGTTTCGTCAAGGTCTTTGTATACGTTCCGTAAAGAGCTCAGCATCTCAATGGCAGTAGTCAGTTTCGATATGTCTCCATCTTTCTGCACTAACAACCTCTGTCCATATGCCCAATTCCTCGTAAGCATGGGGATGTGCGTCAACATTTCCCCTGGATCGTTCATATCGACCGCCAAGACTGAGCGTGTGGTGGCAATTACTCCTTCATCCAGCTCTTTGTCGTTCCAGGTTATTTCGTATAGGTGGAGGAGATAGAGTCCGAGATGCGATTGCCAGAATATGTACGATGGTTCGTTGGATGAAAGAGTTTGCATATGGGAGGCAATTTGTTGGAGTGCGAGCCGTACAATTACTGGATTGGTTAAGGCAGTCTTAGACATCATATCCATGTCATTTTGTCCTCTCGCGCGGCTGGTCGCTAAAGCTGTTGGCGATAAAGCCGCCGGTACAGCAGAGTGCGGCGAGAGGGATGAACGGCTGAGATTACTGAATAGAGAATTAAGACGAGCAAAGGGATCAACTGTCTGAGGGGGCGTTGTACTTGACGATGGCGAAGGTGGAAACGATGTTTGAGCACCAGGGCCAGCCCGAGGGGAAGATACAGCTTCTTCAATTGTGTCGAGAGTGTTGAAGGCTTGTTTAACCTCCTCAGTTAGGCGAGAGAACGCTTCTTTGGCTACTTTACCCACAGGTCGATCTCCCCACCGGTTCTCGGTATCAAGCAAATAGGTGGGGATTGCAGCAGAGGGTATTTCTACTTTTGCGCTTGCAGGATCATGAGTCTCCTGTATTTGGAACCAGAATGTAAGGATAATTTAATAAGGAATAGGTACACGCTCACGATGGTCGACATCATGTTCTCGAAGATGCCCACTAATCCATCAAGCATATCCTCCGGCCGAGGTACGGCTCTGTCTGATATCGTCAAAGAGCTATTTACTGGCTTAGGAGCTCCCGAGGAGTGGCTAGAAGATAGTTCTGAGTGCGTTCCTGTTGTTGAATGGGAGGAGATTATAGTTGAAGTTTCGTCATCCGGTGTGCTGCAAGAAAAGGTCAAACGTCAGTTCCTCGCATAGATAAGTATTAGTGTCTGGCGAAACTTACATGGTGGAGGAGCCTATTTCACCCCCGGAACTCGAACTAGTACCAATCTCAATCCTGAAAGCATGAGGCCTAATTTAATCTTGAAGCTTGGTATCATTGGTGAGAAGTACTTACTTCGCAGGAGCCACACCTGAAGTCGAAGTGACCTCCAGTGAGTCCTTGTTAGGGGCCTCCATGTTCGAGCTTTCTTCAGGTGAACCTAACGAGGCACTTTGCGTCCTTCCCTCATGATGCTCAAGGCGATCTGCCATGGCTGTAAGTGGGATGGGGTCTGGAGCTCAACTGACAGAATGACGGTTCTGAGCTCCTTTATACCGTGAACATGATCATGATCTCCCAAAGTAGAGCACGGGTAAAATGCTGTGTACCTCTGTGCATAGCCATTAGTTGTCTTCGCATGTCTGTACACCCATGCACGTATGCCCTCCTAGTTTGTCCGAGTCTTTAAGGATAGCAGCTCGTTACCGAAAGTCTGAGATGGAAGAGGACGAGGCGGTCCTCAAAGACGGCCAGACTGGGCTGAGCAGAGATGGCCAGCCCTTCGTGTTTGAGACGTCGCCGAGTTGTATGTGGCATCTTTTTTTGTTGATATTCTTAGGCTGCCTATTACGCCCACGCCACTGCAGAATAACTTGAAGGAGTCGTTCTCGTTATTGAACTTAATTTGCTCAGAGATACCCGTCAATTGCTCGGATTTGCATAGGGCTCGGAGGAGGACGGCGTGGTTGATGAAAAAAGGTCGTGGAGGCGCTGCATGAGGCACGGCGGCCACCTGCGGCCACTTAGACTTGTAAGCCGTCCGAACTCGGCGATATCCGATAGCGGCGCCTCGGCGCCAGTCCCCGACTCTTTTAACTCTGTACTGATTAGAAGGACCAATTAGAAGGACGCTTCAAGTTTACCATAGCCGAGGAGCGAGGTAACTCTTGAATTTTTCGATTTCAATTCCCTTGTGAAGGTTTGAAAGAGTCAATTCATCAATAAATTAAATTCCTCGAGAAAAAACGTAAGTATTACAGCTGGGACGCGGGAGGTACATACAATTTGAGAAAAAAAAACATTGAAAGGGTGTCTGTTCAGCTTCAAGCTGTGCGGTGACAACTTGTGTCGCTTCCGACATACAACGCCGCTTAATTGAATAGGTAGAGAATTGGGCATGGACATATACTAGTAAACGGCACCGTACTTCAGTGATCCAGCATGGCCTTGTTGCGCATTTTGTGCGCATTGTTTCTAACCGTGACCTTGTGCCCTATTTTAGCATTTTGGTTAGTCGGCGAGAGATTTTCCAAAGACTTGATTGCGAAAGATGAAAACGGGTAATTTCTACAAACGTCTGGGGGTTAAACATGCCAGTGTAACTTACGGTCTGGTCGCTCTAATTCTAATTTCTAAGTTTATTGTTGCGGAAATCACTATGTTCAAACCTGGATATGGTAAAAAGGTGGTCAAGTCGTCAAGTGGAGCGAAATCAAATCAAAATGAGTAGTCTCGCCCTTCCATCCTCTTGAGTCTTATGGATGAGACTGGGACCAGAAACAGGATGAATTGGGAAGATCAGTTACCCATTCGGATTTGGATAAATTAAATTATGTCAGCTGATTTTCCCATACGCTTGTGAAAGATTTTGGCGGAGAGGCTGGACGTTTGTGCACGACAGAGAACCCTCCTTGTCCTTCGGACAGAGTCGGGGACACCTCTCCTCCTGGCAGCCATCGTCAATCATCTTCAATTATATGGACCTACAATATCTGGCAAAATATCGAGCCATAGGTACCTTACACAACGTACTTCCGATCTTACGATAATGGAAAGGAGTTGGTGTTCCCGAAAGGGCTTCGATGGCCGTTTACGGTTTGTGCTTGTCTTGTGCATCGGTTCGTGATGCTAATGATTCAGGACAAGTAAGCTTCTATGTAGATAATATCAAATATTTGAGAGTATTCTTTTAACCGTGTACCATACTTGTGGCCCCAGGCATGTTGATTCGACTGCCCTTTCTTCATCCTGGTTGTTATGATTCAAATGCTCTCATTTTCTCACTACTCATACAATATTTTACTGGGCTTGTATCTCCTCTCGAGATCTCCTTATTACTGGTTACCCATGGTACAAAACCTCCAATGCTGCTCTAAAAATTTACTGGCCTTTCGACTTTCAAGTTTCAAGGTGTTTCTAGTCATGGGTTAGATATTCAGCTTATACTTTACGAACAAATTACATGTCCGAGATTTCGAAATTAGTCATAGAATACAAGTGCCCTGACTTCGATGGACTCGCGGAGAGGCGTTCCCTCTGGCGTGGTTGGATCACTGAAGGCGGTGTGCGGTGTGAAAAGAGCGACACTGCCGTCTCGAATCGAATCCGAGCTGGGGGAAATCGTCAGGAAGGAGGGAAATGTTTAAAAGCTAAACGTAGGACGAACCATTTGATGAGGACAATCTCATCTGGCGTCATCCCATGAAGGTATTTCCACTTGTGGTTCTCATTGTATTGCACTCCCATAACCTCGCCTTCGTGGTCGGGAAAAACGAGAGTCATAGGGAAAGTATCGGTATCAGGGTTAACGCTGCGGAAGTCGCAAAGTGCCAGCGGCCAGTCGATCGCTGGGTGGCTGATGGGCCGCCAGAGGTTTATCAGCTGGAAACGGCGCTCCAATAGTTTGGGTGCATCGGATGCGGGGAGGTGTCGGTGCACACGCGCGATCGCGGCCTTGAAGGTTTGGTCGACGTGTACTTGAAGTGCCGGCTGACGGAGACCGGGCTGGTCGTCTGAACCAGGTCGACGTCGACGAATGGCTAAACAGAAAAACGGACATGGGGCTATTGGAATCGTATGCAAGCAGAACGAGCGCCTAACGTACTGTGATCAAATAATTCCACTCGACTGGCACCAGTCAACCTCTTGATGATCTCGATGGTCTCAGGGTAATATTCTCTGACGATCTCTTCATCGTTTGCGAAAGACGTATGCTTTGCGGGCTCATGGAAGAATTGGAATCCAGTGGTGTCGAGCGACGCAGTGTCCTCTTTGCCTCGTAGATTTTCGAGGATCACTTCTCTCTCTCCGTGCGTGTAATTCCGCTGCTCTGCAGCGGCGGCAGTGAGGCCAGGGACGTATATAGCACGAGCACCGTCTTTCGGTGGGACGATGTACCTAAGTTTCCCAGTCGTGGACACCGGGTAGGAAGGAGTGGTTGTGCCGGGCATTAGTTAGCTATGGGGTCTGTCAATCGTTGTGAAAGAAATGGAGCTCGAAGTTCTGAACAATATTTCGATAGTGAGTCTTTTAATCTTATATGGACAAACTTCGTTCACCGCGGTCCTGGGGTACTTGTGCTTAAAATAGGTGCCCGGTAGGCTTACTAAGGGCTGGCCGAGTGCTCCCCAAGACAGCCACTGTCACTTTCCATCTTTGACAGAAATATCTTGAAAGGCAATGGCAATCAAACCAACCTCATTCAAGGAATTTAAGTATACTGTAAGCGGAGCACAATAGTTTGGATAGAGCAAAGGATAGGGGGACGCGACGCGTTTAATTACATCAGGTGACCCGCGTCATTATTCATTCGATGCTAAATATAGCTCATTGGCTTCTCGACCTGCAGGCTGCGCCCAGTCCTCGAGCCCTTTCTTGGCCCTTCAATTTCGTCTTAGGGAACATCTTTAGGCTTTTACTTGGATGGATGCATAGGAATGGCAAATTTTATTTTCTACTCCCTTTCCCAGATGATCATTGCGAAATTAGGAATTGAGCCATAACTTTTACGGAACACCGGCCAGTCACCCACTGGCAGTTGATGCTAAACTTTGAACCGCGTTCGCAGAGTGAGAAATATGATCAATAGGCGACCGTCCGAGGACTATCAATATTGCCAGAAGTTTACGCCTGTTCTTTGAGCACGAAATGGTACCTATTACTGTCTTCACTAAGGTTACAAGGCATTTTATTCAACTCCACGTCTGGACGAAATTACAGCTGTCCATGATCCTCCATGGATTTTCGGTACGGCCAATATAATGTACAACTTAAGACAAATGGTTTACAGGTGGATTTTATGATTGACAAGCTTAATCGTAGAATACGAGCGCTCTTAGCTCAATCGATTCTCGGGGAGGTGTACCCGCAGGTGTGGATGGGTCATTGAAGCCCGTGTGAGGAGTGAAGATGGCAACACTCCCGTCTTGAACCGAATCGAAGCTGAATTTTTTTTTGGTCAGATACGGCCAATAAATTGAACATGAAAGGCTAGACAAACCATTTAATCAAAACAACCTCGTCTGGAGTCATTCCATGGAGGTACTTCCACTTGTGGTTCTCGCTGTGTTGCACGCCGAGTGTCTCGCCTTCGCGGTCGGGGTAGATGAGAGCCATCGGGAAGGTATCCCCAGTCGGATTGACGCTGCGGTAGTCGCAGAGCGCCAAGGGCCAGTCGATCGCTGGGTGGCTGATAGGTCTCCAGAGGTTTATAATCTGGAAGCGGTTCTCGAGTAGCTTCGGTGCGTCTGACGCGGGGAGGTGTCTGTGCACACGGGCGATTGCGGATTTGGTAGTTTGGTCGACGTGGACCTGGGCCACTGGCTGGCGGCGGTCGGGGCTGTCGTCGACTTGACCGGGACGACGACGACGAATAGCTAATGGAGAATGCATACGTAAGTACCATATTTGAGAAAAGGCATAGATTTAACGCACTATGATCGAATAACTCCACTCGTGTAGCGCCTGTAAGCTTCTTGATAAGTTCGATGCTCTCGGGGTAATATTCCCGTACGATCTCTTCATCGTCCGCGAAAGACTTGTGCTTGGAGGGCTCGTGGAAGTACTGGAAACCAGCGGTATCGAGGGAGACGCTGTCCTCCTTGCCGCGCAGGTTCTCGATGACTACATCCTTTTCCTCCCGCGTGAAGTTCCTCTTCCTTTCGCCGGTATCGGATTCGGCATTGATGTGCTGGTAGGCTCGAGCGCCGCCCTCAGGTGGGACGAGGTACAGGAGCTTGGCAGAGGCGGAGGTGGGGTAAGAAGTAGTAACCGAGGCAGACATGTTGTGGTAGTGTCGAAAGGTGGGAGGTGCGAATCTAGTTCTGGTGAATATCTCACCACCGTGAATCCTTTTTATCTTATATAGACGGAGCTGACTTCATCCACCGTAAGTCTTGCGTGCTTTGCTTAGAATAGGTGCTGACTAGGCTTACTAATGAGCTTAGTTGGCCCGCACATCCCAGTGCTCAATTGTGAGGATCGCCGCCTCCTGATTATAATCGTCTTCCTCTGATTTCAAAGGTATGATTGAAGTTCACGACCATATTCTGTTGAAAAAGCTTCTTCAAAATGCGAGGCTCGGCGGTTCAACGGCTCAACGGCTCAAAGTTGAGATGGTCCGGAGGACCAATTGCCTTGACACTGTTCATCAAACAAGAAAGTATTAGGAGTTAAAATCAAAGGAATAAGAAGAGCTACTCACCCCCGGTACCGTCTTGACGTCGCAGGCATGAATTCAGGGAAGGTTATCCGTCATGAATGGATCTTTCGCAATCGACGTGTAAGATTATAAGCGGAGAACGGTTTTCTCGGCATCATGCGGAATCAGTGCGACACAACGCGCGTCTGTTCGGCCATTCTTCAACCTTCGTCGGTCCTTCGACTACCCTGCAATGCTCGTCGAATATTGAGGCACACTCAGGTTCCGGAGGCACCATGTGGCATTCTCCAGGACTCCGGCGGTGTTAAGTATCGTAAGGCATGCTCTTTAAAGTTTAAATGTGCGCCGTGAAAGGCTCCCTGCAATCATGGCATTTCTATCCCATGGTGATGGCTCTCAGGTTTGGAGTTTTGCAGGGTTTTCTTTATATTTCGCTCATTTTTATACCCCCAATTTTCTGCATGCAAACATCTAGATTTAACTGGGGAATCAAACCAAGGAAGAAGGCTGAATGACCGCATAATTCATTCGGGTCTGCTAAGTAGTACTGCTCGTCAATCACCAGTGCGTTCGCAGTTGCAATTGATTCCGCCGCCTTGGCTAACCCTGATCTTTCTTCATAAGGATGTATCAAACCCAAGGTAATATAAGGTTTGGGAATTTCATTAGATTTAACGGAGAGAGATTGAGAATTTCCGCATAGATCACTTATTGCGCGGGACTATACGCATGGTTTAATTAAATCTGTAGTATTATGGAAGTCGCAGCGGCGCTACTTTCGAGCAAATCCTTAACGCTTGTGCATACTTTGTACATGTGGGTTTCCTACCCTCCCGGAATCCACGCGACGAACTTTGATTTCTATGTTCATTCCTTGCCGAGAGTGTGGTAAGTCGGCTATTTTTTGAAGATTAGGTTACAACGATACAAACCTTGAAGTTGGAGCCATCATTTGTGGTCGCTAACCACCAGACTGAGAATAGTCTGAAAAGAACCCTTGCAACCCTGCTTAGTCCATGAGCTCTGCCAAATCGGTGCATTCACCCTCTCACCCATTCCCTCACCTTCTCCTTCTCGAAATCGCATTTCTCTTTTAATGCTGAGGTCTGATTAGCTGGACCCCGCATTTGTTGTTACTTGTCCACGTCTCGCGCTTTTTCTGGTCGCCTCTTCGTTCGCCTGGAACAACCTCGTCATTACAAGCCACCGCAGTGCTTCTTGACCCCTCTCTTTCACTTAATAAAGCCATGGTCAACCACGGTGACCCATCCATCAGCCATCCAATATGGGAAACAACTTACGCGAGGCAGTATATCTCTTGTGAGTATCTGCGGTGTTCATTCTGTTCTTCAAAATAATCAACTCGATGGGTTCTGACCTTGAATATTGAATATCAGTCGTGTCAATCGTCTGTTTGGTCTGGGAGTACTGTTTAATATTTTCGCAAGAAATCACTTTTATCTGGAGGTGCATGTGTTCTCTTACTTCGGAGTCGTCTGCTAATTTTTGTTCATATATATAATAGGAGTCATCTTGTGGTCACGAAGTGGCTATATCTGGGTCTGCGGTACTTCGCAATTGGTTTTCTGGCGTACGAATCCCCTTTCCTCTGGAACATTGTTTATTCCGCTACTGATCAACAACTTCCTTCAAATCTAGAGCAAATTACTATGCGTCAAATAAACTTCTTTCGCAGGTTCCTTTGGACGAATCGACATGCCTTTCCTGGTTCATTTTCCAAGCTGCGTACCTCCAAGTCATACAAACTCTATTCGAAGTGACTCTTCTTGTGAGAGGTAAAGCTTTTTTCTTCTCGGTCGCGAATATTAACTGACGCTCGGCTCGCTAGTGTGGGCGCTGTACGATAAATCCCGCCGAATGGGATTAATCTTGTCATCACTTTACTTGTTCGAATGTGTGATTATGCTCTACTCGATTGTAGGTGTCACCAGCCGTCTCCAATTCGACGACACCTGCTTGGTCATGGAAACGCCGAGTGGGGCATACCTCCTTGCGTGCGTTCCCTCTTTCCCTCTGCAACGTCCGAGTCTGAGGTCAGTGAATGCTAACGGTCGTACATATCCCTAGGTTCACCCCTCTGGCCATGCAAGGCCTTATTTGGTCTATGATATGGTACAAGCAAGCCAATCCTAGCCCGTGGTTTCGTTCAGGCGGACCGATCGGCACTCTGATGTTTCGAGACGGACTTGTATCCTTTCTTCTCCTCAGTTGTATGTGACGAAAAACCTCCAGTTTTTTTGCTGAATCTCATATGAAGCCTGTCTGTAGCGATTATTCCCGTTTGCCTTTCATATTCTGTCTACGTCCACGACCTTACCGACAGTGTTTGGACGTAAGTGCTTTCCACTGTATCTGATTGATCACTCCGTATTTACTGATCTATTCATTAGAGTATTGGTTACCATCTATTCAATTGGGGTGAGCAGCTTTCAGTTCCTTGCAGCGAAATCTTTTTAAACACGATGACCTTCATGACAGGGATGTCGCACTATTATGAATATGCAGCGCCTTAAGATCCCTCAGACCGCATCTGAAGTAGAATTAACACCGCTTATGCCGCCGTCCTGCACGACCACAGGTGTCAGTATTTCACGTATGGTCGACGATGACGATGACGACGACGACGGAACACGCGCGGAATTTCCTATTTGATATCCTTATCCCAATTCTTTCCGTTTCTCCTTAAACAGCCAAAATGTCCTAGGAATCCATTTTATATCGTAGATTAAATGTTTCCTATCAAAGCTGGAACGATACAACATAATACGTTAGACTAATACAAGGGAAAGCTACACAACAAGATGGACAAGTACAATACGTTACAATAATAGTACAACATAACTAATGACCAGTGAGTGATACCGCATAATGGGAGAGCAGGAGCGAATCAAAAAAAATGAACTGTTCAACAGGGTGGCGCATGATTTCATAGAAGAGAGAGTGGCGGAGAGAAGCAGCTCGTCATGAGTCGAGATCGCTCACTGTTAGGTTCGGAAAGTAATCGAGCAGGTCTTCCTCGATAGCACGGGCCCAATGGTTCTCCTTAGGACCAATAGCCAAATGCTGCAGGTCCCATCCAGCAATCGAATCTCTAATTTCACTGAGGTTGGCCGAGAACGGCGACTGTTGACAAAGGTTAGTGGATGTTCGGGGCGGTCAAGATCACATCTCACTCACTATGTCCCGTTGCCTGTAAGCACTTTCCCTCAGACGTGGATTATCAATCAACACCTGTTGGCATTCTATCTTGAGGGTCTTCAGGTTGGGGAACAGCCCAGCCATGCTGGCCAGAAAGCTGGCTGAAAAGGCATCGATTCTAACCTGCAGGTTTGTGATGCCTTCTGCGAGGGCCTGGCCTGACACGACGGACCGAAACAAGCGTCGCAATTCACTCGCGTTGAGGACACGATCTGTCAACGTCAGGGAATCGAGAGTCGAGGAGTGCATGTCAAGGAATTGGATCAGTATGTCCAGTGGAGCGCGCAGTGGTCGTAACGCGAGTCCAAGGCCTCGAAGCTGGGGAAATGGTGTGTGGGGAGATCCAATGATGCGTTGGATCCAATTGATGAACTCGGGGTCGCCAGGCTTTGAACGAGGGGTACAGCGACTGGCGAATAGATTGAGATCCTTGAGAGTCGTGCGATGCTTTTCCAAGAAGAGGACGAACGTCATGGGATCGGAAAGGTGAGCGCCATCAAATGGTATGGAGAGGGTCACCTTCTTGAGGGACGGAAAATAACCCATTTTCCGAAATATACGGGTCATGTCGAGCTCCTGGGAGGTGTGGGTGGACGTGAATGTGAGAGAACGTAGCGAATCCTTGAGGTTGTTCAAGAAGACTACAAAGCCGTCATGGGTGTTGTCGATGTCCTTGAATGATAATATGCCAGTACTGAAGTGAAAAGTGAATTCTTCCAATTTAGGAAGCCGAACTCGGGCAAGGCTGCTGAGGATGAATGACGGAACTTTGATCGTCAATACAACCAGTTGACTGGACCAAGTATCCAAAGCTGGGGTCAAAAATGCTTTGTAAAACTCTGGGTGGTAGGGAAGGTCGTCGTCCCACTCGATCGTATACTGCTCGACATTGATCATCTGCTGAAATGCAGCAGTCACGTTGGCGGTATCTTTCCGCAGTCGTTTCTGCAATCTTTGCTCGGCTTTCTTCTTTGTGTAATGGGGGTCGAGAAGTTCAAGGAAGCGGACGACCAGGTTCTCTGTGAGACTTCGAGGTGACTTCGTCCGAGGTTGAACAAGCCATGGGCGAATTTCGACTTGCTTGACATGAATTGCAGCAGTGGACTCACTTGGGAGATGTCAGCCAGGCCTACTCTATCACAAGAAGTGGTTATGAAATCACATACCGTAGATGCGCCAAGAGGCGCTTCATCTCCTTATCTCGCTTGGCCAAAGTGAGGGTGGCGTAACGCGATTTCATCCATGCCTCATAGAAAACAGGGTGGCTGCTGTTGATGGAGGCGAGTGTTTCCGGGGAAATGAAACGCACGATCTGGCGCAAAATGTCCTCGTTGAGCAAACACATGGCCTATGGTGTGGTCAGATCCAACGAGGAAGAGACCGAGTCAGTCTTGACTTAGTCACTCTCCGTAAGCCACGAGGCTTTACGGCGCATCGTTCAGGTGGGAATTCAGGTAGGAATGAGTCACGTGTGGAAAAGGGATATAACACTCAGGCTGCAAAGTGAATGATCCATCCAATTTATTCTTCGTTCAAATCGGCGCATTTCTGCAAGGACTCGGGAGCGTGTGTGGTTCGAAGCAAGACGGACAGCCTTCGAGGCCCGCTTAACGTTACCTTGGACATTGAGTCATGTGATGATGATGTCGCCATCAGCACGAAATGTGTAAGTAGTCCAGTTACGCGCAGGTTACGCGCCTGTCAAGATGCTTCAAAGGATATAAAAGGCTGTCTGCCAATTTTCAAGAGTTAACACTTGCCCTTGATGATTATGAGGTCGATAAACTGAACGGAGGCGCGTAGGTTAGGTCGAAACAGAAGGAGCATCCTGTATACGAAGACCTTCAGCAGCGACGTGAAGATGTCGGCATGGATTATGGATTATCTAGCACATATAACCAGCACGTCAAAGATAGCAACCAAGGACGATTTTAGGTCGAGCGATAACCAGACTTACCAAAAGTCTGAAGATGCACAGCGAAAATACCAGTTTGGTCAGGGTCTGGACAAGTGTAGTGTAGTTGTTGGCTACAAAGGTGGCCAAGAGAGTTCACTTGGCTAGAGTAATAAGAGTATCGATGAAGCTGCCAGTCTGAGTCACTTCGTGGTGGGGACAACAGGCAAATTTCCAAATCGAGCAGATTGAACAAATCGCCATAGACCAGCACCAAGTTTGATATAGCATCGTAAAGCCCAATTGAGATGCCCAAGACAGAGACTCAGCATAAATTCTGCAGAAGTCAAGATCAGATACCATGGCCATTGCGACAGGTAACATGGTGGTTGAAAGATAAGGAGCAAAAATTGTGGCGTGTTTGGGACTTTCGTTTTAGGCAAAAGAACCGAATCCACATTGATCGAGTTTAGTGCACGGGATCGGCACGCGGCACGCGACATACAACCCCCTCTCTTTCATGAAAGACAAAAGCAATTGTAAGTTGAGGAACCACTTATTTCGGGCTTTCAGAATGCCACTCTCAATTTCCCAAATATTCCCCTACCACCATCAGCCCCACCATGTCCGAAACGAAATCTGTCTCTTCCGCCGCAGCTTCCAGACTAGTAATTGTTGCGACCCAAGATGTGCGAGCCACTGTCGAGCAACTCAAGGAGCTCTTCAAGGACCTCCAAGAGCCACTCATAGAAGAAATTCCCGAAAAACTGGATTTATCGGAGCACTACTCTTCCATCCAATTCGCTCAGTCTCTTGAGAATACGGTAATTTATGGCCATCGTGTCCGCTTTCAGACACTTGAAGACGGTGAGCACTGAGCAATCCCAAGAATTTACAAAAGGCAGTGCCACTGACAGTCCTTCTCTCGATTCTTAGCAAGGGCTGCCATCGCCGATTACAACCACCGTATCATCCCCGGTAGTCCACACCCTGGATGCCAGATAACCATATTCCAGGCAGGGCCTGAGTATCTTACATCCGAGGTGACTGCGAAGGACAAAAACAAAATAATTCGCCCACCCTACCCAAGCGGTCTCTTTTTCATGCTCCCGGTCTATATCTCTTGGCTTGTCGCATCACTTCAGACGTCATATGCAAGCGCTTTTAGCACACTCGGAGCTTCCAGTCGTTTCAAGAACATCTTGTCTTCCAACCTCCCTTCTAAACGAGAGGTTGCCAGTTCAAACCTTACTCCCTCAGCTAAGAGGCTGGACGATTCGATTCAATTGCACTCCTCGGAACTACTCGACGCGATAGAAAGGTTGCGCCGCGACTTCATCGCACAACATGGAGTTCCGTCAAGAAATGACAAGCCGCTCGTGCAGGATAATGGAGACACAGCCGACTCCGGAATATCAAACGTCCTTGGTCAAATGAAGGCAGATGTTCACTCCCAAAACCTGCGCTCTGTCGCCATCCAGGAAGATCTTGATGACCTGAAAAAGTCCATGAACGACGACCACGATTCAAGGCAAGGAGAAATTTCCAAAATCGTACACCTTCAAGAGCTTCTCGTTGCGAAGGAACGCGTCGCGCAGCTGGAGATCCTGGCGATAAAAACCCAATTCAGCGAGTTTCAGAGAGCCACGAAACGGGCCACCGACGATATAGCAGCTCGGGAGAAGGAGCTCGACGATGTCATCCAATCTGTTTGCAAGCTAACACGCGAAATCGGAGATCTTCAGAATAAAGTGTCATTCCAGGAGGCGTCGGTCAATGCGGAGAAGGCCAAATGGGAGACAGAGTTACAGGCCTATTCTGCCCGAATTCGGGAGCTAGAGACGACTAACAAAGCGTTAGAATCAAGTCTTACATCCATTACCGCGGATTCTGCTTCCATACGGTCAGAGGCAGACGCCGCACGGAATGCGCTTCAAACGGCTACGGGAAAGTACCAGAAGCAGGTTGAAGGTCTAAATACTAGTATAAATCAACTTCAGTCCCATTCCTCCAATCTCAAGGACAAACTTGCCAAATCCGAGCTCTCCGTCAATGAACGATCAGCCGAATGCGAGCGCTGGAGACTTCAGTGCCAAGTGTCCGACGCTGAAATCACCCGTCTGAGGGGAGAAATCGAGGGAATCGTAGAGCAGCAAAAGATAGAATCCCAGCGTGAGGAAACCCTGAAGAATCGCATCGAAACCAAATATGGTCGGTATGGTCAGATGGATCAACTTGTATTCTGGAGTGACCAAAAAGCCTATGATTACCTCACTTCTACGCTCGACCACAACGAAAAGTCGTCATTCAACAAGGAAACTCCGTTGACCTTGAAAGGGGTTCCCTGGCCGGTTTTGGACGATCCTAGGTGGCTTTTCGCACTTTCGAACATCCAACGTTTTAGCGTCGAAACCTGCTTGACGGGGTATTGGTTGACGGTTGCAAAAAAGGACAAAAAGGTCTACACTACCTTCTTGTGCAGACTCAAAGCCGTTTTCCATCCGGATAAATGGAACCCTAATCAAAGGCTTTCGACCGTTTGGAATCCTGAAGGGTACGTGGAAGCCGGGCTCGTCGTCACCAAAGTCGTTGAAGCAGAGCTTGATAAATTGCTCCCGGTACCGAAGGTAGGCTGAAAGCGTGGAAGGCATGAACTAATGTATATATATATCTTCTTCTGGTTTGATATTCGGTCTAGTTTGATAGGAAGCTGTTCATGTTAGTATGATAATATGTGACGCTATTTGAAATCGGCACCTGCCGTCACACCTGCTGGCCTCATCCCCGTCTTACAAGACTCAAGTTGAGAGTTGGCGTAAAGCCCGAAGGCCAATCTCGTCAACTGTTACTGGAGGTGTAGAGGTTTACAACAATCATAATGATATGATGAAACCAGCATCTCTTCAACTATACGAGTACCAAGGTTGAACCATTTGTGGCCGTGTCCAGGGAAATTTAGGCCAGAAGGACAGTAAGCAGGGTCAAGAAACTTGTATTCTGGGCCCTGGCAAGGTCGTCAGAAGGAGGAGAACCTGGAGAAGGCCGGAAATTAACCAACTTTCATGGTCACGTGTTGACGCGTCGCAGGTATGCGATCACGTGGCTAACGCGAATAGACAAGAGACTAGCAGCCTTTCGCTTGAAACCCGGAAATAACTCATTATCTGGCACGCCCATATCTTGTAAACCACCGTCGTACACAATCAACGCGACAAATAGGGATATGAGTCCTATTCAGTACATTTTTTAATAAACCTCCAAGTGAGTGTTTGACGGCCAGAAATCTAGGACGCATTTGATAAATAAAACTCAACAACAAATAAGCTCCGAGAACGAAAATCATAATGCTGAACACAAAGCAAGACGGGTGGTAAGAAGAGATGAGCAAATGGGAACCGTCGCCAGTGGTATCGTGCAAGGAATAACCGATCCTACAGAAATCCGTGTAGCCGGTGTCTACTCTAAAATTGTCCAAATAAACAGGAGCGAAAAAATAATTCTACCAACACCTATGGAGACGGAGGCGGAGGCGGATAACCAACCTCGCCTCTGTCTATCCTCGCAGCAGCAGCCAGCATACTGACTCCTCCAGCCACAGGCGAACGCGATCTTGCAGAATTCGGGCTAGACGCTGACGTCGAAGTCGAGGTTGAGGTGGAGGCCCCACGCCCATGGTTCCGAGCTCTTCTATCCATATCGAACCTCAACACCCCACCCGGGCCGCTGTTGCTTAAACCACTAATGCCACTAATCCTGCTTGGACCTACTTCACCCCGATCACCACCGAAAGACCCAACGACCGTGCCTGAGCGTTTCCTCAATAGAACTTGTTGAGGAAGCTGGGCAGTTGATGCTCGACGAGAGATGACATGGGCATGCGGACGAGGGGACAAAGGTGTGTCACCTCTTGATCCCAGCCTCGGTGTATGCAAAGAAGGCGACTCCGTGCCTTCTCTGATAGGCAGAGGTATAAAACTCGGGATCGGGGCAGGTGATCCTGACCCGGGTCCAAGACGGCTACCAAAGGCGCTCGCTACCTGCGAGAGATGGGCATGCGAAGCACGGCGGCGCAGCGCAGTGTGTGGTGGCGGAGGAGTCGCCGTATGTGCCTGTGTGTAAGTAGGAGACAGAGGCGAAAGAGGCGGCTGCCTCGTACTTGTGGTCGGTATGGGCAAAGGTGAGGATGAACCTGTCGTCAATCCCGGCGAGTGCAGGTTGGCATGAGACATGCGTCGGGCGATTATTCTTGGAGCCGGAGATAGGATCTGTGGGTGCAGATGCTCGGCGCGTCTGGGCGACGTCGATATTGACGTGGGCTTCCGAGGCGACGAATACACAGGCGACGGTGACGAATGCAAGGGAGGGACTGAAAGCGGGGAGGGCTTCTTCTTGTTCTTTGCCATACCCGTAGTGGCAAAAGTTAACGACGGAGAAGGTTTCAAAGCTGTCAACTTCGTAGATCCAGATGGCGTTGACATAGTCCTCGCCATGGCCTTCGCGCGAGCGATCCCGCCGCCAAACCTCGCCAAGGCCTCTTCAACAGAGGAGAGCCTCGTGTTCGATCCAAAGGTCGGCGTACCGCATCTCGAACTAGCACGTTCGATCATCTCAAGGTCATCCCGGTACCTTCGTTCTTTACCAGTGCTTCTTCCTGACCACGCATCATCTTTGTCTGCGCCAGACGTCGAGGGCACAGAAAAGTTGCCTAGGCCCATTTCGCGAAGATTAGATACCGATTCGGCTTGAACTTCACTCCCAAAATCGGGGATGGTCACAGGCACTGCAACGAGGTACCCAAATAACGAGCCAGGGGTTTTCGTCACTTTGACGATCTTCCAACCAGCCGATAAAGTCAGTTCGACCATCTCCCGGAGCGTACGTTCCTGTGAGTTGAACATGACTTGCATCTATACATTCAAGTACATCCAAATCAGCGAAGCCCAAAGCTAAGAGAATACAGAAACTAAAAATACCGTCAAATCCATCCAATAAACATTCGCGCTTGCTTTCCCCATATTCGGAAGCAAAGGCGCAGGAGCGAGCGTGCTCTCTGCGCCTTCTACGCCTTCGAGGCCGCCTGTGCTCCCGGTATCGTCGGGACAGGCAAGTGGCAGGACGAAATCCGCAATGATGAGTTTCGTCTCCGGCGTCGCTGCCTCGCGTAGACGCAATAGGATCTTACGGGCAAAATCGTTTGGCCAGTCGTGCAGAACCACTCGGAGGAGGAAAACAGCTGCGTTTCGCACTGGTTGGGGGGTAAAGAAGTCGTGCACTTGACGAAAAACATAATGTCATTAAAATCATCATTGGAGGTAGGGCTGGAGACAATTTACCTTGAAAACGAGCGGTAGATTCCAGCAAATCTGGACATTTTGCCTTCCATGCCTATACAGCAGGAAACGAGTGTCAATATGGACGAATTTATGAATGATCAAGAATCATACCTTTTCTCCCATGTCACACACAACAGGCCGATCTTGAATAATAAATTGCAGACCCAATCCTTCGTCACCTGATTCGGCAGACGACGAGAACGCGGTGGCGAGTAACATGCTAGTCGAACCGATCCCGCCTCCTACATCGACGACGACGCTTCCACGAGGCAACGAATTCCAGTTAAAACCTGACGGAATAAGGGTTGCATTAGCGCATATATTCCACAAATTCGTGCAAAAATAGGAGAAACTAACCATTCAACGCGGCTCCAGGCGCCTCCCAGCCATCTGTCCCGGACATGGCTTTGCCGAATCTCTCCAATCTGAATCTGTTAGATTTGCTTTTACTCTTGTTCTTGTTAGCGTTGGTCACCGTAGTTGTAGACCCAGAGTCTGTGCTCGAGGTCGGGCTGGCAGATTTCTTTTTTCCGTAAGTCTTTGGTAATGGTCTGTTCTTCACGTCGGGGCTCCAGTCCTGAGTTTTTCCGAGAGTAGGTGGTAAAACCCCACCTCGGCCAGTCTCGACGCTGTAAAATTAAAAAAGTTAGTCTTTTTTCTTTCCTAGACGAATGTATAAAGAATTTCTGTACCAGTCATTTTCGTTAGTTATGTACACTTTCGACTCTATCTCGCCCTCAAGCCACCCAAAGAAGCCGGTGCCGGTTTTCACTGTATCAAAAGCCAAACAAAATGGAGCTTTAGCAGGTTCTCTCCCTTCACGGGTGTCCTGGGAGGGCGAGAGGTAGTAGGTCTCGGTCATATAGGCGGACGCTTTTTGGATTTCGTCCGTGCTAAGCGGAGCCCAGTTTAATTAACATAAGAATCATAGTTGACTCGAGTGAAAAAGATACGCGGTACTAACCACAGTCCGACGAACGCTGCTATACCATTGGTGTCGCGATATTTCATCTCCGGTCTTTGAGAAAAATAGTAAATTACATGGGGAAAAAGAAATTGAAAATGACAGGACTGACATTCCTTCTTCCTGATACTTCTTGAGTTCAGCGAAAGTTTTACCGGAGTCCACGAGCGACGATATTCGGTTGAGTGTAAACACATCTGGGGATACCTCTCGTAAGATGTGGTGGGTCGCGAGAAGGCGGAGAATGTGTGCTATTTGACGCGAAAATGGAGTAAGTGTTGGTCGGGAAGAAACGGATGAAGATACTGACCAAGTTTGCTCGCTTTTACTCCATTCTTTTTGGAGATTTCGTCGACGTGAAGCCCAGGGGTACCTGCTTCTCGAAGTAGTTCGACAACATGAGACGCTTCCAGCAACCGCATGCAAGATGGAAGATGGTACTGACGAGACAATAGAGTCAACAACGATCCAAGAATTTAAAAACAAAGGACCCACCGCCATCGTCGCATCACAAAGCGACAGAAATGGTGTCTGAGCGGTAGCATTCAATTGCCCGGTAGCAGCTACGATGCGGCCAATCGCAGCGAGTACTACCGGGTGCGTAGTTAGTGCTTCTGACAAGGACGTTGGATCGCATGGTGCATCCAAAGATGGGAAATCGGGTGGAGAGCTCTTCGTAGACGATGTCGAGGATATTGAAGGTGAATGGGGGTACGAAGGAGTAGCCATAGAGGGTGACGGCGGTGGTGAAACATAGGCCTGCGACGTCGACATCAGTGATGGGGGTTCGTGAGCTGGTAATGAAACTGCATCTTCGTCGTCGTGGCTGTAACCTGAAGTCGAAGACGTCCTTTCTGGTGTCTTTCCATTGCTGGTGGCTTCAGATGTCATAGAATATCCATGCGATGCATAAACCCGTTCAATATCGTCGATAGCATCTCCGATGATGGCGTGAAGACTGCGAAGGACCGTGATGGTCATGAAAAGAAAGAGTGGGGGCAAAGAATAACACGACCGACAAAGATACCACAATACCCAAGGCCAAGATAAATGAGGAAAAGGAGAGGTCGACCTGTCCGAATTAGCTCGCGTGGTGGGATTGGATTCACAAGTAATTTTCGCCACCGAACCGCCAAACCTGCCAAATGCCACAGCAATGTCAAAGCCAATATCCAATATCTCTTTCTTAAGTTCTTTTGAGCACATTAACTCGTTACACATGTACGTATTGCAAACTTGAGGGTTTCTTCGTTTTGATGATATTCTCAAGGCCAGAGAGGGTCGAGCAACAAGCATAAAAACATTCTGAGACGAGCCGAGCCAGGTCCTTACGGCGTTAAGAAGCCAATACATCACAGAAAAGACGTCGCTGATCCCTCTAGTTCAGCCCTCGTCAATCAATCAGCCCTCTTTTCGCTCTGCTTCCATGTCAATGACCAAAGAAATAAAAAATCGGCAAAGGAGGACCACAGTCACAGTGCGAGCAACACGTATCACAGTCATTTTGTCTCTACCAAGGAGTTAGCACGTTCTCTCGGTCTCCTGGATGCCCAGCGCTCGTTGGTTTGGAGGGAAAATATCAAAAGGGAAAGAAGAGGATCAAGGTGGAAAGCTTGGCGTCCCTGAATCAAAGTGATCCATCATATTTGTCCCTGTTAGTCAACGTCCTCCACGCTCCCAGAAATCCACCTCCCGCTTTTGGTCCTGGACTGTCACTTGCTCACTTATCAACTCTCCTTTTGACGCTCAAAGAACTATATCGCTCCTACATCGGACGTTCTTGTACAGGTTCCTTTCAGTCGGTCCGACATCCATGCTTATATTATGACCATCGTCGCTCCTAATCGGACGCGCCACGGACGGCCATCTGAAATCAAGCGAGCCTAAGTATATTCTATGCTATGCGGTCACTGAAAGTGTGCTGACTCTTTAATCGAGGGCTTATGCACTATCTTCGAAACTGATCTAGCTGGTGAATGTATTGAGTTTTTTTTCTTGATGCTCGGAACGAGATTGTCCCCCACATCGCGGAACATACACTGTCAATCTCCAAGCTAAAGTGCCGGCCGACGATCCACCTCACAGTCAACCAACTTGCTTCCTTTTCATCTGAAGAAACTGGACGGATGGCAAAGGTTCATTTGCCCTATATGGGCAGTGCGCACGAATCGTGGAAACTTATGGATGTTCTAAGTACTTGTCTTCTCCAGGCTGCCAACGTTCATTTCACCCTGGTTTGGGTCTGTCACCTGTGGATAAACTTCCAGAACTCGAGTTTCAACGCCGCAAATGCCTTGTAAACTTGTCCGCCACAGTCGCAGGAACTTTAAGTACAAACTATCAGCATTACCTTGGGACTCCGATCTGGTCGAGAGGTGTCTGCGATATCCAGCCTAACCATCGACGTTCAACTTTCATCGTCCACTAACACGCAGACGCCTTCTACTGACGTCGACTCAGACCACAGAGTTTGTATTAGCGTGCATGTGTAAGTAAAGGAATTGAATATCTAATCGCCTGCGTCTGGTAAATCATCATCGGAACCGTTCTCTCGCCACCGCCTCCCAATCTTAACGAAAATAAGCTGTAAACGCCGTGGATCTAGGAGGTCTTGTTCTCTTGTACTCATGATACATGTATACTGCCCCAGTGATCCCGTGTTGGCCCGCCGGGGCAATCTGTAAATCTATCGACACCTCCATCTGACCCGCAAATTGAACGCGCAATCACGGTACACTGGTAGTCCGGCGGTCCTTCCTGTTTTGAGTCTAGAGGAACGGCAAGGCTAGTATTCAACATTCATTAATTCGACGATCAAATTACTCTCTCAGCGCCACCATTCTCGGGATTCATCCTCGATTATACACTCGAACCACGAGACAACACTACGTGTTCTATCAATCTCAACCTCAATCTTCATCTCGAAGCACCTCTCCCCTTGGCTCAAGTTCTTGTGCCACCGGGAGTTTATCGAGCGTTGATTTCCGTACGGTGCTTGGTACGGTGTGGAAGGTGGTGCGGTGACGCTTGCACTGGTCACCTCCTTTGATCGAGATTCTCATTCTTCACCTCATATTTCGAGAACCCCAACGGCCAAATTGGTTGAAATTGAGGTAAGAATTCACCTACTTGTTCATTTATCTGTCTGGCCCATACCTGAGAGCCGTCGATTGAATCTCAGTACTGTGGTCGTCAGAGGTTATATTGTGGCTACGTCACAAAGTCCTCTCCGTCGCTAGTTCACATTCTCAGCAAACAAGACTGCAGCTCCTTAGCAGTATTATTAGTTGTAATGCACTTAGTGAGCATACATATACTCGTACATATATTATCGTGTACATTATTACAGAGCGACGACCATTCCAGTCGCCATAAATTTATGAAGGAAATAATTGGAAATCGAGCACAAAGTCAGTCTCTGCCGTCCAGGGTTCAGATTCGTTTAGCGAATCGAAAACAGGCGGAAGCGAGGGGGGGTGACGAAGTGGCCGCGCAAGTCTTAACTGTGGTTGCCAACTTCCGGGCGAAACATGGTGGAGGCTGACAAGGATTAGGTCCTCAAGCTTGATATCATCTGGGCCATTACCAATTTTCCATAGTCGGTCAGCATCATTCTCCATTGCAACGGACTGGTGATCCAGCATGAATCGTTGGACACACTTAGCCACATTTTTGGCTAGCTTGGAGAGTGTGATGGGTTGTGGCGGGCTGCGAAAGTCTCGAGTTGGTATCTGCCTACTCCATTCTCTATATCCAGGCCACTGTAATGAAAGCCAAAAATTTTAAAACATCGTGGTTGAAGAAGAAAAAAGCAACTGACCTGAATTCGAATGGAGACGCTAGGTCCACGGCCTTCGAAGACAGTTTGGTCAGAATTGCAGAGTGCCTCTGTGCGAGAATGCAGCGCGTCTTTGACAAGAATCCCGTGCTGTTGATTCTCAGAGACGAAGTAAAGAGGACCTTCATACATCGCTTCTTCGACATGGCCCTTGCGGTCGTTGTTCGTGTGAGGGATATACATTTCTTGTGGTATAAACGGTCCAGCGCCCTCCATCGGCAGAGACAAGGCGTTGCGAAACTTCCGCAATTGTTCTTTATGAATAATGCTCGGTTCTTGCGAAACAAAGGGACGATGTCGGGTAGTAACCATCGGTGGTTGTGGGTCATGTACAGGGAAGCTACTCAAGTCGCTCATTACCGGGGAAGGTATGAAGGACTGGAATGCAGAGTCCATCATCGTCGCTGGCGAGGACATCACCGACTGCATGCCAAAGTCTCCCATGGTAGAAGGCATCGGTGTCTGAAGTTGAGAGAAAGGCGAAAACGATGGTGACATCGAGATAGACGGCGAAAGATGCGGGGTGTCAGAATGGTAGAGATGATTGTACCTGGATGGCGCCAAGGTCGCTGGGAGGAGAGAAGGGAGATCGAAAATGCCCTGGTAGGGTTGTAAAGTGTAGTCAGATGAAAAGTCGGAAAGTTCAAACAGAGACATGTCCAGAAAATCATCAGTTGAGGGCGGCGTCGACTAGATAAATCTGAATAAGTATATATTGATGAATATTTCGACGACTTACGTATGGGTCGTCGTCGACCGCATCCTCGTCTGAGATCATATCGAATATACGGTCGGGTTCTTTGGGGTGGTTTTCAATTTTTTCTAAAAACACCATATCTACCACCAAAAAACCCACTTGAGTACTATGATTAAAATACTGTAAAAAGGACAACTAGCCTTCTTTCACACAGACAACAAACGAGGCCATGATTCGTGAGTAAATTTCCTCCACTGGAGGTAAAACGAAGTCATCCTATGGTCCCGGAGTTAGAATAAATTCAAGGCAAAAATAAAATGAATTCAGACTTCTCTGATCACTGAAATCCAGTCTTTATCTTCAGTGACGGCTATTCGCGAATTTGGATGGAGCTTAGAAAGCAGAGGAAGGGGTGAGGACATATGCTCGCACAGGTTAAAGTAACGTACCTTTAGCAACATTTGGTTGATGCCATCCGACGGATGTCCGGTCTATAAAACAACAAAGCCCTTAAGCTTGACATTGTTCGCAACAAGAGTATAAGTGACATACCAAGGCCGCTGGTAAATTCGCTAGATGTTGAAATTGACTCTGACTACCTCCGGAGGTCGTGGACTGGGATGGACGAGTGGTAGTGCTGGCGGGGGACGGTTGTGAAGAGGGAAGGGAGTCGGAATAGGAAGTGTAACCTGGATCATCATCCACGGCGAGCTCAGCGAGCTCGGACTCCAACTTCTTCCAGATTTCGTCGTGGAGGGTGATATTCAGAGTGCGGACAAATAAGCATTGGTTCTCATATTCTGCTCCTTGTTGTTCCAGATCGCCCATCCGTAACGCCTCGATCTCACGAGCATCAGGGCCAGAACGAACTTCAGCCATGCCGGAATGCTCCCACTCGTATATCCTGCCTACGGTACTTTGTTCTACTGGCCTGAATTTTAGATGGAAAGAGTCTGTCTGTGCTGTAAGGTTTGAAAAAGTTGCAATGCCCCATGCTGTGGTTTTGTCATAGCCTATGACCAGACGGACATCGCCGTTCTTCACTTCGCGTCCTCGGACCTGGTTAATGTATCTGTACCAGTGCTCTGCATTTGCAGCTGCATATTTTCGAATCCAGAATATGTTTCCTAGGTCCTCGGAGTTTAGTCCAACGGGCATTGTCAGAATGGCACCTTCAGAAGCCGAGGCCTCGAAATTTAGCCCACTTCAAATCTTGTCAGATACAGCAGCAGATTTGTAAGAAAGAACAGACTCACGATGTATCTCCACCATGCTGTGATCTCTTTATGGAGGCACTCGAAAGGTAGCTCTCCCCTTTGAACTCCGAGTATTCTCGTATGTCGCCGGGGTCAACAAAAAAAGGTACAAAGTTCTCAGGAAGCTGGCTGGGGTTGATTGGATGGCCAACAGGTAAACATATATTGAACAGAAAGTCAAAGCCTCCAGAGTCAGTGATAATTCCGACATCACCAATTGTATTTCCTTTACGTTGATAAGAGATATTGAGTTTCTTGTTGGGCTCTGGGATCCATAAAGGAGAACCACGACGTTTCACGCCAATGTGCTGATAGTAGATATCACAACTTCGTCGTAGGGACTGTGACTGATATTGGATGGAAGTTGTTCGCGTCTACTTTCCGCGTGAATCACTTCGGCTGGAAGGATAGAAAATGGTAGCCCTACCTTGACATCACGGTCCGAGGCCGTCATTTCGTCACTCATGACCTGCCTTTCTTTACCTTTACCTTTCCTATTCACTTCATTGAGATGGGATTCTCCATAAAGTTCGTCCTGGATGGAAGATTGAGTTACATTAAAAATTGTTGGGTAATCAGAAGTCCCACATCTTTCGTTTCTGAGCCCGACTGAGGGTTGCTACTGTCTTTGCTCACTGGAATTTCCCATCATCAGTTAGTGCCAGTTGTGATAAATAAAATAACGGTTTTACAGTTAGCGTTGACAGTGACAGTGAGGAAATTTCCGCCAAATATGCCGAAATTTGTGGCAGAATGAAACATGGAGCCCCCATCGCTACTGGAGCTAATCATCCAATATTAGAAGGGTTTTTAACATTCAATTGAACATACTACCTTGCCATTGCATTGGTATCTATGGCCGGGTCTTGGACAAGTGGATCACGATACATAGTTTGTGATGTCGCCGAGGTGCTAGCAATAGCAGGAGGCGTCAGAGGTCTTGACCTAGGGGACGATGGCGAGCCTCGTCTGCGTCGAACTCGTCGTCTTCCAAATCCGTCATCAAAATGATTTGCGTTCTGGCAAAAGGGTTGCACTTCTTTGAGCTAAGTATGATTAAAATTCAAAGGAGTTTCTACCTTTCGAGATTCATCGCCGCTAGTATTCGTTGGCATTGAAGGAAAGTCGAGGGTGGATGGTAACAGTGAATGATTGCAAGTAAGTCATGATGGAGTCTGTAACTGGCCCGGGAGCTGAGCTGCATTGAATGGGCAACGGTTTACATAAGCTGTATGGGTCCACGAGTACGGCAGTTGCGGCCCACGGTGCACCACCCCGGGAATAAACATCTGTTCCTGATCTGCTCCTGATCTGCTGAAGTACTGCCATACTCTTGAAATTGGTATGTGGATTTTCCCAGTTCAAATTTTATTCAGCTATCGGAATTTCCTACCCCATCTGTGAGGTCTTCCGTGTCAAGGTGTTGTTGCTTGCCAGTAAAAGCTAAAATTAGACAAAACCGACCGGCATGTCAGTCAAGGTATACAAAGATATCCTGTAAATTGTCGAGGGCGCTCTTTGAGGTAGTCATTGCTGTGGACCCGAGCACACGACCAAGCACGCGGGGGCAAAAGGCCGCCCGTAAAAGGCAAGCACCGAAAGTCGAATTCCAGAATGAGAGCACAGCCTTGGATGGACAACTACAAGCGTGATTGTGTAATAAGTGTATTCACAGCTAAACCTGAATACACCCTCTTATTCCCAACCCATGAAAGCCCCGCAGTGCCTTTCCCTCCAGAGAAAGAGGCTGCAAAAATGCCCTTGAAACCTGGCTCGGAATGACATTAATGGGCGCCAAATGCAGCGCTAACACTGCCAAACAGAGAAGTTGAGGGTTGCCTTGTTGCGCCAACTTTTGTTTCTGCCTGGCCCGAACCTCTTTTCCTCGTCGTTGTCGGCTGCTCAATCTCATCGTCATCATTTTCCGCAGCGAGCACCGCCCCAATAGCGACCCACAGCAGGCACCAACAGTCGAGCTCGTACTCAACCCAGCCTTCCATTATGAAGAGCAACCATGAGCAGCAGCACCATCTGAATGCACCACGCACACCTGGTCCGGACATGAAAGCGCGGCCAGTGCCTCAGGTGTGCCTATCATTTCGATGGCAAGAGGGTATAAGGCGTGTTGTTTATCGATGGTTTCAATCTAGGTTCCACCGCCGGCATCTCACAAGCCCTCCGATCAAGACTTTTATCTCAACGACGGAGGTGAAAGGAAGGTCAACCATGAATACCTCAAAAACCATTTCTACCACGAAGGACGACTGACGGAGCCACAAGCGCTGTTCATTCTGGAGAATGTAACCAACATCTTCTCCAGAGAGCCAAACATGGTGCCTCTGAGGAGCCCAGTCACCAGTGGGTCACTTCCAACACGGAGCTGGGTGTCTGTGCGTGGCTAATAGTGCTTTTCGTTCTAGTCTGTGGGGATATTCACGGACAATACGTGAGATTTGTGTTCAGAGGCGCTGTCTCAACGTTGTTTAACAATGTGCCCATAGTACGACCTCATGAAGATGTTCGAAGTGGGCGGCAACCTCCAAGACAGCCTGTATCTCTTCCTTGGGGACTATGTTGACAGAGGCGATTTTGGGATCGAGGTGCGTCTTGCTTGTTTCTTTCACCTGTCGACGTCAACGCTAACGTCAAACGCCACTCGCTCCCAGTGCCTTCTATACCTCTATGCTCTCAAAATCCACAACCCAGGACGAATAGTCCTTCTGCGGGGGAACCATGAATGCCGCCATCTCACGGAGTACTTCACGTTCAAGCGCGAATGTTAGTCCATTGTATCATTCATGCCGTCATTTAATCCACTGAAACCCTTGCCCCCCTGCATGCAGGTCTGCACAAGTACTCCGAAGCCGTGTATGAAGCCTGCCTGCGCTCATTCTGCGCCCTTCCTATCGCTGCTTTGGTGGATGGAAAGTTCTTTTGTGTGCATGGGGGCATCTCACCGGGGCTCATGACATTGAATGATCTGGCCGGGGTACGTCCGTCTCCTACTCGCCCCACTTCTCTTGCCATGCATGGCCTTCACCCACTGCCACCTTCACCTCTTCACTTGTCACTCTTCAGGTCTGACACCACTCCCTCGTGCACAGATAAACCGCTTCCAAGAGCCGGGCTCACACGGTCTGCTCTGCGACCTCCTCTGGTCGGACCCCATCTCGAACTTTGGTCACGAGACGGAGCCGACGGCGAATGGCCCTGGCCTGGATCGAGGAACGACGTTCACGCACAACGGGACGCGCGGGTGCTCGTTTTTCTACACGTGGGTGGATTCTTTCGTTGAAGAAGGGAGAAAGACTGACCAACATTTTCACAAAACCAGCTATGAAGCTGTGTGCCAATTCCTCGACCGGAATGGCCTACTCACTCTCATCCGAGGACATGAAGCACAAGATGCTGGGTTCGTGCTTTGTCCTTTGTGTCTGACTAACTATTGTTCATAGCTGATCTTTCCTTACGACCACAGCTACACCATGTACCGCAAAACTCCCAAACGCAACTTTCCCTCCGTCATCACTATCTTCTCAGCGCCGAACTACCTCGACGTGTATCACAACCGCGGTGCGATCCTCAAGTACGCGAACAAGAATATCACGATCAGGCAGTATAACTCAACGTCGCATCCGTATTGGCTGCCAAATTTTATGGACGCGTTTACCTGGAGCTTGCCCTTCGTTGGGCAGAAGAGTATGTTCAATTTATGTCCTTCCATTTTCTTCGATGATTTATGACGGTTGTTTATTCTTCAGTTACCGAGATGCTGCTCGCTATTTTGAGCATATGCAGCCAAGAAGAACTCGACATCGAGGACGACGAGGAGGGCGAGGCCGACCAGAGCGCCGAAACGCTGGCGGCAAGGAGGCAACTCATCAAGAGCAAGATTCTGGCCGTGGGCAGAATGCAGAAAGTGTTCCAGCTGCTCCGGTGCGTCAAATACATGATTTTTATCAGTATCTCTGGCTTATGTGGAAACCTGTCAATGTGTCTTCTAACAGAGAGGAATCGGAGAATGCGACGGAGCTGGACAACGGCGGCGTGGTGGCTGGCTCGTCGACTGGAGTCAGTCGGCTTGGTCCCGATGCGCTCACTGTGCAAGGCACCAAGATCAATAGGAGCATCAGGACGTTTGCTGATGCGTATGTCGTTTTATTTGATTCTTGTTTGTCGTTGATCGACTGACCTATTTTCCCTCTTCCTCTTCCCCTTCTCTATAAAACCTTCAAACTGTCCAGCCGTCGCTCCGACATTGCAAACGAACGTCTCCCCGAACTCGACTCCCAACGGTCGCCGACGATCTTCCCCGTGCCGAGCATGCGAAACACGAGCCGACGGTCGTCGGACGGGATGGATATGGAGGACCTCATCAAGCGCACATTGGACGAGGACCCGGACGAGGGTGGCGTCGTGGAGATGCTCGCGGAGAAGATCGCCAGGGGGCGGAGCATCACAGGCAGGCCGGGGGCGTTGAAGAGGCATGAAACGACTTGAGTGCGGCGATGATGCCCAGCAACTTGAGGTGTATGATTTGGAGCGATGAGTTGGTGACTGAATTGGCTTTACTCTGAATGATTTTTTTAAACTTCTGCTTGGTTTTTTCCTTCTGCATTGTGGTTTTACTTTTTGATACCTTCACGTCAATCGCACTTACAAACTAGTGACAAGCTATGGATTCCTCTCAGCTATCTCGTGTTCTATTTCTCCTCTGTACCTTGAATACGTCTAAGTAATGTGGATTATTGTTGTTGTATTTATGTTTGGCAACGTAACCGCGTGGTGTTCCCCTTCCAGAACTAATCCACCGTAAGTATATCTTTATGGATACTCTATGCCTTATCGTCTTAAATTCCATAAACTAGCCACTAGATATAGGAATCTAACCTTCTATAATGCAGGTCAAGGAGATCTTTTGTATTAATAGTGCAAAAAAAAAGCCTGCCCACCAGACTCATGGTGGACATATTGGATCCCCTGAGTCTGGATGCGTGCTTCGGGGTAGAATTGTCGATAACACGCTCGATGTCGTAGAATCAACGAGATTGGGAGTGAAACAGCTTGAAGACAATGGTGCTAGCTCGAAAGGCGAAAATTGACTCTTCTTGTGGTATCTGGAGTGCCAACTTGTGACTCACCAGAATGAGGTCGATGAGCTCCTGGGGTAAGACCGGCTTATTCTTCGTAAATGACGACGCCATTCTGCGTAGTTCCAAGCCAGTAGGCTAGGTCAAAGAAGACATCTTATTTTTGATAAGTAGTAATGTAAGAAACAGCGGCAGCCTTGATGTCTACTTAAGACAGACGCCGTCGTACCCGAGGGAAGTCAATACTTAAGTGTAAATGAATCAGAGCCTTGTCAATTTAGAAATAGAAATACCCTCAGCGACACATATCGCCTTCCTCGTCAATTTCGATGCTACGCTCCCAATGCTACACGTGTAATTACAGGTGGTGACATAAAAGAGATGCAATATGTAGCCCTTGTCTACTGTGCAAACGCCAGATGGTAAGAACGGCTATCATGCCAGTGGGTTTTTCAGGGCATCAACCCGTTGGTCATGAAACAACTGAGATAATTAATCGATGTATAAGGAAGCTTCCATGGCTTCCATCGGCTGTGGTGAGCAAACGGTAGAAATATTAAGAGAAAGGGAAATGGACGGGGATGTGGATGTTGCAGGCAGGATGGCCCTTGCATCGCGACTGGAATTTAGACCAGCTGCTATATGCCGAGCCTTCAACAACTTTGGGTCGTGGTAGAAAAATTCCACGTTCAGATTTACGGTGCGCAAATTAACGAGCATTTCGCCATTGAACAGCCTGTCCAGTGGAGCCCATCCCGGGTCAGCTTTCCAGGTTGCCTCCGGTATCCTATCATTCCTATGCTGGGGGACAGGGTAACCTGCGTATGATTGAATAGTGAAATGGAGGTCAATTGATTCGATTCCAACTGGCGCACTGATCGAGAAAATCAAGTCATTCATCAATCGGAGCTGTGATGAGAAATCCCCAGTGCTGTAGGACCTTGCTGAGAATTTAAGTTTACGCAACGAGCCCAGATTGCTGAAATGAACGAATTCAGTTGGAAAAAATCCTACGACTGCAGAGTTATCATTTCAAAAATTGTTTCAAAACGAGAAAAGGTTTAAGTACCTGGACGCGCTCCACATTCTAGTTCCAGAGTTGCCAATGTAGGGGCAACGCCTTGAATAAAGTCCCACAATTCTTTGGCTGTTTCTGGATAGTCGGGAACGGACACCACGAGAGTTCGCAAAAATGGAAAGTTCAAACATTTGAAGAGGGCGGATACCTGGGAGGGAACAAGGCACAGTACACGCTTCATTTCCAGCCTATTTATTTTCGACAGAATACTTTTTGTATGTTGATTGGATAGGCTCCGCGAGCTTTCGTCTTGGGCAGTGATCGAAATATTGCAAAGTTCCAAATTGGATAGATAATAGGACGAGAATGCCTCAATTATGAGTGAGGCTGGAACGTTCCCAATATTGACCAGGCGCAAGGATTTGAGGTTATGCTTGGAGCATATCTGGAAGAACGCTGGTTCCATGTATATGCTGACAAGCTTCCGATAAGACGTCCCTGCCGGTGCCCGTACCGCAACGGTCAACGACTCCAAATTTGAGCCCATTAATACGTCAACGAGTTTGAGCCAGCCATTTTCCTTCACGCCAAGCTTCATCAGGAAAGTGGACGCCGTTGAAATGTTCTGGGTTCTGCTCATGGCGCCCAAGGCGACATGGAATGGAAGGACCAGTTTAAGTGTCCGAATGACGGAAGCCAGTTCCGCGTTTTTGTATTGGAGAACACTCCTGAGTCTGGACGCGCGCTTTTGAGTAGTCTTGTCTATAATAAATTCGATTTCAGAGAAGATATACTGGCGAGATTGAAAGTGAAAAGATCTGGAGACGAGGGAACAAGCTCGGAGGGTGTCGAGTGATTCGTTGTCCGGCATTTGGAATGCTAACTTGTCCAGAATGAGGTTAATGAGTTCTTGGGGAAGCATGGGGGTATTTTTCGTGAAAGAAGTCGCCATTTTTTCCAAAGGATGAACTCAGGCGAGAAGATTTATAGTTGTAAGTAGTCGGGTTGAAGACTTGAAGTTGAGCAAGGTCAAGTCAATATATTAATGCGGGAATGTGGGTGACCGTGGGAAGCAAGCGGAAGTCGGAAAATATGTACTTGCGCCTAACTTGCGCCTTGACGTCGGGCGCACCGATGTCGCCTGCAATGAATAAGATTTTGGCAGGAGGTTGACAGGGTGTAAATCCGTTATCTAGCTGCTGAAATTGAGAAGCCCGAGGTTCAAGACCAATATATTATACGCGTTCGTTGATCAAAAACGCCGAGATCGGATTCGGGTATAGTCGATGAGCTCCTGGGGTAAGACAGACTTATTCTTCGTAAATGACGACGCCATTCTCCGTAGTTCCAAGCCAGTAGGCTAGGTCAAGAAAACGTTTTAGCTTTTGATAAGTAGCAATGTGAGAAACAGCCGTAACCTTATGTCTACGTAAATTATCAGAAATAACTATACTTATGACAGACGCTGTCCGACCGGATCCTGAGAGAAAGGATACACGCAGCCGTAGGGCGGACGCTTACTAGACCAAATTCGTATCGAGAGCTGTGGCGAAGTGTGTGGATTCTATCTCTCCCTCATACCAGCACAATCGCGCTGCCTCATCTGGAGAGCGCCCGAGCAGTTGATGGTTCCACCACATATTAGCATGGAATATTTCTGCATTAAAGGAGTGATTTATTATTTCTGTTTTACACCATGGCATCCTATCAGGCTGAGTATCATTAGCACATGCTCGGTGCTTCGCTTTCCCTTTTTGTTTCAGCAGAACGCCCTCCCTCCGATTCACTGGCAGTGCTGGACAGTGACGGACGTGTACGAACGACGTTGAAATTAATAGGTTGAGGAGTCATCCCAGTAATCCAACTCGAGTTCAAATCAGAACGGAATTCTGTTGCGGCTCTTCCTTTGGCTACCCGGTAAATGATGAGTAGCGGCGATATAACCTAGATTACAGGTTGTAAATATCATTTGCCAAAAAACAAAATTAAAAAAGGGGGCGGAGCTTACACAAATTTGGGGGAGCAATATTAAAAAGACCACCCTTTCGGGCCTTTGAAATACAACGAGGAAGATGTAAGGAACGCAAAAGAATATGATCAAAGCTGCAGATTCAACAATCATAGCGTTAAGCCTTTTATATGGCGACCCATGAGCGGGGCCAAGAGCATCGCGAAGATATTTTTGGTGATGAATCAGCCGTAGACTGATCAAGCTGGTGATTGCGAGGTTAAGAAAAGTGGATAAGGAAACGACGGTTAAGGTGGGCGATTTTCCGGATGCTGGTTTCACGAATAACATTATTCCAGTTCCTTGTTGTGACAAATTAAAATGATTCAATTAGAGAAAATAGAGACGCACCTAGGCCGGCCACTGCGACAAACGTCATCAAAAAAAGCAATCCTATTCGAGAAGGCCGGGATACGCCTTGGTATAGGACCGCGCAACGCCAAAGCTATGGATGTCAAATATTTAGGCCCATCAACAGCATCAGGAAGGTCATAATATGCTTGCCATGAATCCATCAGCTCCCCATATCGTAAATGGTAGGGCGAAGGGGGCACCACTAGGGAGACCTGGAAGTGTAAACCTATGGAAGATCGACGTGCAAGCTACAATGATCCCTTGCACCACCGACAGCGTACTTAGAAACAACATGACCGAGATGAACACGAACAGAAAGCGTCGCATCGGCTTGGACTGAATGGCGGGCACCTGCCTGGAGAGAAGCCTGAAGCAGTCGAAGGACAACATGATGACGATGCCATATGCGATCGCCGAGATAAAAGTTCCAAGCATCTGCATTTCGAGCAAAGGGTTCGAGCTTGACAAAGGCTCTGGGTCCAACATGGTGCACAATTGGGGGATAATGGTGCTGAAAGGGCCGAAACAGGCCCTTATAAGTAATTCTATGGCCGGAGCTGAGAACGGCAATATGAATTCATGAAGCAACAGATACACCCAGCGCTCCGCCCATTTGTCATGAATTCCCGAACCTGAAGCTAGACCGCTTAGACGGATGTCTAGACACACGACGGGCATTACTATCACTGCGCATCACTCAGCAAGCAAGGGGTGTCCGACGGTGTGCAGATTTAAGAGCAAATTAGGCCGCTAAGTTGGCAAAAATGTCAGAACGGCGTTCGTCGGAGGTGGAGGCAGTACCCCATTCCAAGATGCCCATTAGACCTGTTTCAAACACAAATCGGCAACAGTTGGGCAGTGCAGGTCCCCCACTGGCAATGGCTGTAGCGCTGAATGGCAGAGTCCCATGCCGTTTCCTTCTTGAAAGTTCGGTTACGACGATTGTATTGAGGAAGACAACATATAGCACCAGGACCGCTTGAAATTTCAACACATCTTTAATATTGCACGTGATGCCCATAACGCGTCGCGTCTGACTCTCCACCGGCTGCCACAGCGATCAGAACATTCTGGGTACTAAGTATGCTTGCTTCGGAACCCAAATCAGAGAAATAGCAATTGATAACTGAGGTTTCCATTTTATGTCAGTAATCGTACACATTTGATTCCCTACTATTGTAAATAATTGGATTCATTAAATATTCAAGAGTGGATTCTGGTATTGAATAATGGAACGTACAGTAGGTGTTATGGCAGGCCTAGCCCGGGTGATTTTTTCGGGTCGAACTCGTACAGATCGGGTAAGTATACACTGTCAAGCGAAATGCTCCTTGTTTTATCAAAACGGAGACTTCCCAGATGGCCTTCCAGGTGTTTGCCATCGAGATCTCCGGAAGGCATTTCCATTGCAGCTCTACCATCGGCTACTCGGTATACAATGAGTAAAGGTGATATGGCCTGGTATACTGAAAATCAATCCCCATTGCTTGAGCGAAACTAAGTTCAACGTACGCAGATTTGAGGTAGCAGGGACAATAGCATCATCGAGCCCGCAGTATCCTGATAAGCCACCAGGAAGACATACGGGATGCCAACCAATATCAGCAGGGAAGCTGATTCGACTGTCATAGCCATGATTCTTGTATATGGCGACCCATGGCCTGGGCCGAGGACGTTCCGCAGGTATATTTGATGATAGATGAGCCGGACGACAATCAAGACAGAGACGATGACATTGAAGAGGGTGGAAAATGATACGATCAGGAGGGTTGGCAAGCGCATCCATGACGCGCTGAAGGTAAAAAATAATAATAGCCCACTTGCTGTACAGTTGTCATTCAAGTTCAGAGACGTGATACCCGAAGTTGGACTAGGGTACACACCTAAAGCTGCCACGAAAACCAAAGAAATGAAGCAAAGGAGTGCTATTCTTGCGAGGCGTGGTATGCCCTGGTATAAAATCGCGCATCGCCAAAGCTAGAAAGACATGACCTCTATTTATTTTCATTACTCTGGGACTCAACAAAATACTCACCATGAACGCATCTGCTGTCCATATGCTAAAGGGGAGAACATATGGCGCACCGCCAGGTAGAGAAGGGAAGCTGATCCCTTGAAATATGGATGTTGTAGAAACCAACACTCCCTGAACCAAGGACAAGGTGCTCAGGAGAAACATCGTCAAGATGAGGAAGACCAGAAATCGTCGCATCGGCCTGGATGGAACTGTGACGTTTTTTTTGAAAAGAAGCTTGAAGCAATCGAAAGAAAGCGTGAGGACGATCCCGTACAAGGCTGCGGCGATCATTGTTCCAAGCATCTGCGTCTCAAGCAAAGTATTTGGGCCTGGTACCAGCCCAGGAAGAGTGGACGACGTTTGCTCGACAGGCATGGCGGCACCCGGCTAACGAGCTGCGAAGCGGAGCAAGAATCAAGCTGGCCTTTATATTGCAATCTTTGGCCGCACCGTACCCTGGGTTGCTACATAAGACTTTCCCACGGAAATTATACCTCGAGAAGGCACGGCACAACTTCGTCTTGTGATAAAACTCACGTCAATTGTCTTCGTTGATATGGGCCCAACATACCTATCTTGATTGCCTAAAATATGACTCTCTGACGGTCTGCGCAGCAGCCGAAAAACCACAACGGTGCCGTGACAGAGTCGAGATGAAAACGAAACACAGATTGTTCAAGTTTAGGGTATAGTTTCAACACATAGATCTGAACCAATGGCAGTGTGCTGGTCGAGAATAGGAGGACCGAAACGCAAAGATACACACGATGATGCAATAGCGTAGTCAAAACTTCATGGGACGGGTCGCATATGACCTCTTATCTTCGTCCCATGAACCTGTGTCGAGACTGTTCCGTGTCTCCATAGCAATCTACCAGAATCCACCGCCTCGACCTACGCAAAGTCCTCTGCGCAATTTCCAATATGGTTAATTGCAGTCAACAGGCGTTGACGCCTATTCGTAATTACCTCTCCTTAGCAGCCATCCGACACTCTGGTAAAAATATGTGGAGGCTGAATGATAACCACGTCCTGGTTTCGGGATTCCACCGCCTGAATGCTCTTCCTTGGGCTACTCTGAAAACAATAAGCAAGGGTGGTACCGCCTATTAAGATATCGCCGTCAATAGTTTCGTAAATGCGACGACTAAAGTTGTCAAGGATTTACTCAGACAGGAGGGAGAAGAAAATAGGGGAAGGGAGCATAGGGGTGGTCTATCTCCGGCATGCAGTGACAAGCAACGACCACTACGACAATCATGGCGGAGGATTCGACACACATAGTCATGACCTTGGCGTAGGCGGAGTCGTTGCCGCCTAGACCAGTGAGGGACTAGTGAGGCTTCTAATATATCTTAGTTGGTGCATAGTTCGACAGCGAGTAGGCGGGATTATCCACGAAAAAGAGTCAGAAACTTGAATATGGAGACGAGAGCAACTTTGGCCCCAAACTGAGCCTGCAAGAAGAAGACAGTGGCCACCACTAAGCTCACCCAACGAGTCAAGTTATTGATTGGAAATCTAAAAGTCTGGATGAAGAACCTTGAAGAACGCACTTGTTGACGCCAAAGGAAGAGTCGAAAGAATGCCATACAACGCACTTCTATATGCCTTGATATAAAATCATACATCTCCATTAACTGCAAATAATCAGAATCAAAAAATATAACCACCACGTTTACTAACCAAAAGCTCGTCAGCGCCTAAAACCGTGAATGGAATAGCGAACGGTAAGCCTTCTAGGATATCTGACCGACTCAACTGGGACCGCAATGCCTGCCCGTTCCACAGTGCTCGCGTCATCGTGAATATTTCTTGAACCATGGCTGCAGTACTGCACATACACAAGTATGTGGCGTAGACGAGTAGAAATGGACGCATGCGCAGGGAATCCGGGTATTTTGACTGCACCAGCAGCCAGGCGCAGTTGAGAGATTACTTGATGACAAGATCGCGATGCCGCATTCACAGTCGCGAAGTATCTACTTGTCGAGCGGAAATGCCGTTGATGTTGATCACAGCGACATGCATCTCGAAGGTGGAGACGTAGAGAAGAAAGAAAGTGATCAAGGAGCCAGTTTAGTACTACCAGAACCTTTGATTGAACCTGCGCTTCGCGTATCAACCTGAGCCACATGTCGAGCTCAGAAAAAATGGAAGTCAACCAAGTCTAGGCGTCTGCGCATGAATCAAGTTACCAGGACAAGGGGCACAGTAGAGCATTTTGAAGATGGTTAATTATCTGACAAAAAGCACTGGCAGAGCCAAGAAACAATTCTAATAGTAGCGCTGGAGTGTTGACTCATGATGGTTGAAGAGAAGGATTGAATGGTGAATACTCTATAAATAGCTTTAGACCAAAGCTTGACCGTTTTGTACGCTTTTTCCCTTAGTAAATAATGTGTACTAGTTCTCATCCAACGTAGTGATTTCGGGATGTAGGCGCGGCGGGACGCACAATGTGCATTTCCTCGTTAGACCACCCAAACTAATTGAATAAATGATCCAAAAATATTCAGAAGGATATGGACGATTCCCAGAATATGTGGGACATTTCAGCTTCAAAGCCCCACTGTTCAGATTGATTTTAATCATGTTGTTCGCAACAGTTTGGTTGGCGTGAAAGGTCGCGAAAATGGAATCGAAGTATGGAGGAGTGGAGTCTCGGTTTGATCAGTCAACCGCACCACCGTATTTTGGTCGAAAATCTAAACCTTTAAACTTTGGCAAGGCAATGCGACTACTGAACGAGAGAACCAATTCATCGGCACAACTTGATCTCCTATGCATATCGAGTTCAATATTGAAAGGGACCCTCGCACCCGTGATTGAAAATAAATCCATTTTATGTAGATGTTCCCGCCTTCCTTCCGAAGGTTCCGTACAGCCAATACCGTTCTAGATCTATGTCAAGCACGTCTCCACCTTTCATTATCATGTTCACCCTGAACATCCTCAATCGGAATCAGTGGGAATACCGGCGTACTCGTCGTATCCCAGGGCAAGATTGAGGTTCTAGAAAAGCCCCTCAAATAAGTAACCTGTCGTTCAAAACGAGGGTGGGTAGAAACCTGCAAGCACTGTGTCGCAGCTCCCTTCAACAAATTATCCAGGCCGCCCTAAGAAACGACTTTTAATTTCTTTCCAAGCAAAGAAGTCGAGAGATAAATGAAGAGAACATACCACAATGACCACCCGATCACCGTCGACGCTCATCTGGAACCCACCCACACTCCATCCGTGCTTACCTTCCACATCCTTCAGCTCCACGACGTCCTTCTGTATCCTGATCAACCTCTCTCCCTTATACTTCTCCTCGAACAGCTGTGCTACATCCTTTGCCGTCATTTTCTCCTTCAGCGGGATTGACACCGTCGAGATGATGCCGCTGAACCACGGCGCGACGGACGGGATGAATGCCACTTTCACACCCGCCCCACTGGAGGAGAGTAAAGACGAGAGATGATGCCCTGCCTCTCGCTCGTGGATGTGGCCTGTCAAAGAGTATGGCTTGACACCGCCGCCGAGGCTGTCAGAGGTGACTTTGGGTTTGGTGACTGGCTTGCCCGAAGCGTCGTTCTCCATGATGGTCCCTGCGCCGCTGTAGCCAGAGATGCCGAATACGGTGGGTAAAGAGCCGGGTTTCAGGTAGTCCACTAGAGGTGCGATGAGCAGCTGTGTGGATGTCGCGTAGCATCCTGGATTCGAGATTCGCTTCGCGGTTCGCACAGAGGCACGTCCGTAGAGCTCTGCGTTATTGTATGTTCGTTTAGTCATGCATTTGTAGTTTGTGCGAGAGCGACGTGTCGATTAACGCAGAAAACAACAATTTCAATTCGATTTGACATATAGAAAGAAAAAAAAACATAGCAATCCATTAATTATTCCAAACATCCTAGGAATTACATGGCAATAGAAGCCTCACCGGGAAGACCATACGTCCACCCCTTCTCGAACCTATAGTCTGCCCCTAGATCGATGACGACACTCTTCTTGTCTTCCCCACGCGTCGTTGCTCCCCGGTCGATGGCATCGACGAAAGGCTTGCACACTCCATTCGGCAGAGCCATGACCCACGCGTCGACCTCGCCATCCTTCTCCATTTTCTCAACATCTTCCGCTGACAGGTTGGAGTAGGTTATCGGTTCCTTGGTATAGCCGTCCAAAGGATATCCAGCAAGCTGGCGCGATGAGACATGGCTTAAGTTCAGGTATGGGTGTCCAGAGAGGAGGCTCGTCAGGGCCTGACCGGTGAACCCACGAGCACCGATGAGGCCCAGACGTTTTGGCTCAGTTGAGACTGGGGCAGAATTGGTAGCTGCGGTGGCGTAACCTCGGGATGGTCCAGCGACACCGTTGAATGGACGACGAGCCAATGTTGAGAAAGGGCGGACACCGGTAGCTGGGGCACCAGCAGCGGCACGATGGGGTGGTGCCGAAGGACCAACAGGGAGGTAGGACCTTTCGATCCTTCCCTTGGTCTCGAAGTCCTTGACGGTCCGCTCTACTTCGGCGACATCTTGAATGCCATACCAGAACAGGCTCTTGCCAGCCCGGGTGAAGCTGCCGTCTGCACGCTCGAAGTGCCATCCGCGGTTCTCATCTTCTGCCTGGGCAGTCCAGAAGAGCTTGCGGTGGTCCTTTTTGATGGCACTGAACACGTTGTCCATGACGTTGTTCAGCACTCCGCTGCGAGAGGGGAGGATTTTCGTCATGACAGGTGTTTCCCCCTCGGGGTGGGATACAACAGCCAAGACATTGAGAGGTTCGTCGCCGTAGATGGTGTACGGCGTCTTGTTAAGGTCGTTGAGGACGCCTGTGACGCTTTGGAATCCGGCAAGCACCTCAGGATCGCGGTCGTGTACGACTTGACGGAACCGGTCTGCTCCAATGCCATCGATGGAATTGTGCTTGAAGAGCTTGTACCCCCGACGAATCAGGGTGCCCGCGCCACTGTCTGTGAACAGCTCCTTCTGGAGAGACGAAGCCGAAATGACAGCAACAGATGATGATCGTGGGAGGTGATCAAGGAGTTCCTTGAATTCTCGGAGCTTTAGCTTGGTGCCATACTTGACCCAAGGCTCCTTCATAAGGCTATCGTATTCCTAAAAACTAAGGTCTGAAAAAACCATGACGTAGGAATAGGTTGCTGCTTACCTCGTCCAGGTTGATAACATCAAGCTTCTCGCCAGTGACTCCGTGGAACATGCCACCCTTATCGTTCAGGAAGACAATCTTCATGGGTTCAAGCTCCTTCGCTAGCTCTCCTGCCGCAATATCGGCATTAACGTTTAAGATTTGGCCGTCAGCAGACTCTGCGAGGCTGGTCAGAATGGGGAGGGCTCCCGCGCGGATGGAGGCCTCGATTGGCCTCTTGTCGACCTTTGTAATTTTTCCGACGAGACCGTACTTGTCCTTGTCGAGATAGTCTGCGCTAAATACGCCGGAGGTGATGGGTCGAGCACGGGTGCCGAGTTTCTCCAGAGCGGCAACGAGCTTGAGGTTCTCCTCCAAGAAGACACGACGAGCAACCTGAAGCGTCTTAGCATCTAAAATTGCTCAGTAATTTGCAATATAGGTAGTAGGGAAAGGACGCACTCGTTACACGGATTCCGTCAATGTAGTCCGGGACAACGCCTTCTTGCTCCATGATATCGTTAAGTTGGGGACCAGCACCATGGAGAACAACAGGGTAAAGTCCAACCCGGTACAAGAAGCTCAAACTGAGTGCCAGTTCATCAAGTTCGGCAAGCACTGCACCTCCAACCTTGATAACCGCGAATTTCGCCGGCTGAGATGGGTGCGACGACGAAGAAAAGATACGAAGATGACGTTCGACTTCACGCTTGGTTCCAATTGAGTAAAGCAAACGGATAATAGTGTCCTAGAAGGGGGTCAAACTTGAACTACACTGATGAGATGCAATATGATCGACATACCCGGTCAGTTTGCGCAACAGATTGGATACCACGAACACAAGTTCGTCGAACGGCCTGGACCGCCGTCTGACGCTGCCCTGCTACTACAATAGCACGACGAGCACCCTTGGAAGCCAAACGCGCAGCAGCTGAGACGGCGAGCATTGGGGAGAAGGTGGTTGTAACGGAAATGCGGAGGGGGGGACTTTTTTTTCCGGCTCGTGACCCTGTAGCTCCTTTTAATACAGCCTCCGTTTTTCCGACTACATCCTCTGCTTTATTCGGACTTGCACTGTTTTCGCTGTTGGACAGGCTATGTTTACCAGGATGCCTTGCTGCATATGCTCTGCCTTTTTATGAATCACAGGATTCGACTGTGCTTAATTTCCCGCATTGATCCAGCATGGCTTGGGACGATGTACTCAAGACTGTTGTCCTCACCCCGAAACAAACCGACACGGATTCTGTCTACATGCTGCGGTCAAGAGAAAAATTCTACGAGGATGGACTTAAAGGGCAAAAGACGCACATCTTTCGCCTGTGGCTTGGGACCTGACCGGTCTGACCTTCCAAGGAGCTTATCACAACCTGGGGAGCTATTATTGTCCATCGAGCACAGGATGTGCCAGCTCATGGGCATATGTTCCCAGCGCTCAACCTCAACTTTTAATACAGTGGCTTCACGATGGGTGAATGAACGAAGTGGAATATCGCAATGCCGCATTGCATTGCACTTGCACAGCGCAATGAAGTCTGGAATGAAGTGATCGTTCTGTGATGTTTCCGATATCGGACCTCTCAAAATCTAATATCCCCCTTTGATGGAGATGCCGTTTCTTCTCTATCACAATGAATTATACTGCCAGGCCTCATGATCTTTCTCCCGTATTCTGCCTAGATTTCCGGAGCCCAACTGCCGCAACTTTTAAGAGTCCAAAGCCACAACAGCCATCGGTAGAGCTCGCGTCGGCTTCTACATACCATCCCAAGACTTCACTTCCTCTTTGTCAACTTGGCCTTCCTATACAACATCGACCGTGGACCCACGCAAAAGCGTTCGTGCTGGGTGACGCCTTTGTGATTAACATGACAGAAGTGTTGGTGATCGAGAGTAAGTACTAACTTGTATTTTCAGTTGCTACAAATGTCATATATGGTTTATTATGGGAAACCATTCTGGTCATGGGAGCGAAGGATTTCTCGCAACTAGATATTACGCCACCAACAGGACTCGGAGTCACCCTCGCACCATCGGAAGTGGAATTGCCTTCATCATGAGGACAGTCAAATGCTGAGAGGCACCTACCCCCTAAGTTTTCAGCTTTTCATGCGTCGTCAGGGAAGACACCCCAGCCTTCGACAAGCTTTCAAGGAGTTTGAACAACCAGTGTCAGACCCAGTGTGTAGTGGCTTCACGTCGGACGCTCTTGGTCTGGTGGATCCTACAACATCGTCCACATATTTTTCGAACATATATGGCGCATCAAGTGGTTTGGACAGACTGTGGTTCCATGCGAAGGCCTTCGGTGGAGGAATGCCACGATTGTAGTAACCGTGGAACTAACTCGAATGAGGTTCTGGCTGTCCTTAAGAGGGATACGAACAAATATTTTCCGAGCATCATGAGCGAAAAGTGTCCATCTCGTGGTAGGTTACCTTAGAAATTTCAGAGAACAGTGCAACTGAGACGGCGTAGTAAGCGAGTACTGGATATTGACGCCTGTAATGTCGCAGTCCGGAACAACGTCGTATAACATCGCCTAGAAATCGCGCTGAAGCAGCAGCGGCTCTCCCCGACCTCGACATCTAACTTGATCTAACTGATAGTTGTTATCCACAGCCAATGCAACGTTCAATAAAACTGCTACGTACACCGAGGGTCAAACCCTGTTTGCCACTCAGTTGGAAACTGTTGCAGGATCACGATTGACGAGGCTCTGCCAAAAGTGAGTAAGAGAGAGACTGCACTGCTGCGGCCCAACTATTTTGACGGGTAGGCAAAATCTGACGGTACGTTGTTTGAATTTTGCCAGTCCCTATTTTGCCAATCCTATGGTGGGGACACGTGACTTGGCAAAATCCAAACAACTTGCTTTGGATTTTGCCTCCCCAGCAAAATAGTCCGGGCGCAGCAGTGCTGATCATGAAGGATGTTGCATTCGTTGCTTGACAAATTCGGATCAAGGCGATCGACGACGGATCGCCGAACCGGCGGTCAGAGCTAAATTTAGACTAAGCGGGACAGGTGGAGGAGAATGCCATAAATTATGTGAGGTGTATTGCCAGAAGGGAAGCGCGTGTGTGGAGGAAGTACAAATACACCGACAGCAAGAAAGCGAGTAAATAATATAAAATACAGCATAAAATGGCGGCGAACGCGATAAAACATCTTATTTCAAAAGTCAACGCCTAATCACCAAAACCAGAGGGAGGGAAACGCACCTAAGGTATGGGTTAGGTCCATAGGATATCAGACCGTCTATATCTTCCCTCTACGTACGACCCCAGCCGGTGGAGCTTAATGCCAGATATATTAGATATCAAAGGGATTGACGAACAAAATGAGCGCTTACCATATTCTTTCTCCTTGCAGCCAGCAGGAGACGCCTCGAATATCGCGCATCGAAGACGTGATGTGACCATCTGCAACTTGTCCACCGTTGCAGCTTGCATGCTGATTGAAAAGGACAAAATATTGGACGTCCATCTAATGAAGGGTCGGACGGGGGTTGGGCTTGGGGAGGGCTTTGTGGGGGTACTTGGATAGGGTTGGGTGTGGTTATGTTTGGCAGGCTTGTTGGGATGTGTAACGGGGTGTGGAAGGCGGTCTTGGGGGATATACGACCGACCGCCGGACGCGTCTGGGGTAAGGCTTTGCAGATAGCGTTCTACAGACACGTCGTTGACCCTAAGAAACCGGTCGGACAACTTCCCGTACGGGAAGATACGATCAACGGCGGATAGGTGTCGTTTGCTGAAGCCCACTGAGGATCCACTGGGCACGATAGGCGCTGAACTCGCAGAGTTGACGAGGCAGGACAGAAGGATGAAGGCGCGGACGGTAAAGAACGACTGGATAAATGAGTGCATGTTGCAAAGGAGTGTGGTGGTAGAAAGGAGTGTCGGCTTTGGTCGAGTTGGTTCGAAACTAAGGAGCGTATATATGCCACAAAAGTCGACAGCGGAGGGAAGAAAGCTTTCGGTTAAAATTTTGAAACTGGCCAGGCTGGGATTTTATGTAACGGTTTCTGACTGCTGGGCGGCGACAGAGAGATGGAAAGCTGTTGACGGAGAACGAGCTGTCGTAAGTCCGCAAGTAGGCGTGTTATGGTATGGAACCCACGTAGATTCCAGTCAATCCGTCCGCCCGCCTTTATGTACGATGGTCAACAACGAGAAGATCTTCCTGTGATTTGTGTTGACATGGTAGTGGAGGTTAGTGGAGTGCGGCACAGCGGAGCCAGTGGAGTGCGATAAGAGCGCCCATAAAATTATTATCCTAACATTCCGGCAATGGCTTGCAAGACAGATAAGCCCGTCGCCTGGGAAGGCCGGCCAGGATGGGGTGTCGGCAGGCTTCGAATGTCGTACGTAATTGCGTCACTGCAATTTTGAGCCTAAAAGCTGTGGCAGACACAACGCGATGAAAGGACAGAATCAATGGAGATGGAATGGAAATAACTCACACATACCGACTCCAAATAATGCCGTGTTTCTCAGGTGGAGAAGGCAAAACTTTGAAACGATGAAATACAGTTATCGAATATACATGATAATGATACAAGTCCTGGAGTGATGGAAAATATAAACATCAAATAAAAAGACGCAAACGCCGCGGTGGTATCCCGACATGTCCCATTTACGACAGCAAAGCGAAATAAAAGAAGGCAAGGCTGGGAACTGGTCTAGAAGGGCACCGGTGACGGTGGCGGCGCCGACTTTTCACGAGCATCACCAAGGCTAGCGACGAATTCAGCAATAGCACTCCAATATCCAGGTTGGGTGCATGTATCATCTGTCAGAGACGAGATCAGCATTACAAACCGCATAACCCGAAAGATTGACGAGAATAGATATCAATACGCACTATGAGCGCCATACTCAAACTCCATATATTTAGCTCTCTCCAGCCCAACTTTGAAATCACTCCCATCTACCTTCTTTCTTTCGCCCCTTTTCGCCACGGCTTCCCATAGCGCACGCATATGCTCTCTGGGAACGATCTCGTCTCGTGCACCGCTGAGCATGAGGATTGGTGTTGTGGCAGGTATCAGAGGGATCTTGGATGCTGAATCCCATTTCTGATGGCAGAGGAAAGAGAACGGACCCAACACTGGGAGGGCGTGTGGCACTAGACTAGGCAGAGAGGTAAAGGTGTTTTCTAGCACGAGGGCCTCAATCTGATTTCATTAATGAATGTGAGCTATGCCGAGAAACATGGGACGAGAGCCCAGACCTTTGTGGGATTTCTGCTAGCGAGGTCAATTGCTACAGCACCGCCGATTGATTGTCCGTATAGGATCTTCACATGCAGAGTCAAAACATTGTCATATGTGAGAAGGAGTGCGCATACAATCGGTGTATTTTTAAAGGTTGGGTGTGAGGTAAGGTAGTCGAGACCAGTCTGAGCGTCTATCTTCAAACCTTGACGGCGGTTAGACCTTGGGAACTCCGTTCATGAACAACGACACCGTACCTTTCTCAGAAGGAGAACCTTCAGAATGTCCGTAACTGATAGGCACGCGTAAATGACGTGGTATCGTTGATGAAATGAAAGACATTAAAAACACACCCTCTGTAACACATCATGAGTACGTTACACCGCATTTTCCTATAGAATATGCCAGCAAGTGGTATTCGATGGCCCATGTTCCCGCCATTACCATGGAACATGATAATTGTAGGCCGACAAGAGATGAACTTGACGTGAGGAGCATATCAGTTTATGTCCGACAAGAAAGCAATCAAGACTGACCTCATCCTCCGTCATAGTTGAAGGAATGTCCATGTGCGACCCTCCGTGCCCTACATCCTTCTTCTGCGGTAGCAAGTAGCATCTTAATGTCACGTCGTCAGGTGTTTTCAATTCCAGGTTCTCATACGGCAACTGAAAGTCGGAAGGTACGGCGACATCTGTACGCCTCGTGAGTGAACAGAACAGACGCTCTCAAGAGCTCTGTTCGCAAACAAACCTATTCGGGATCCAGGAGGAAATGCTGATGGGTATATCAAGTAGTTTTGGCCATAGTATACGAGACCTACACCTGTAAATAGTCGAAATTCAGCCTAACCGCTTCATACCTGTTCGTGGAAACCAGACTAACCTAAGGTCGACAACGTTGCTGCTGTGGCGAGAGTGCCCTGCAAACGTGTTCAGGCTGATAAGAAGGAAGATAAATGCGATGAGTAGAACCTTTGCAAACGTTTCGAGAGAAGGGAAGAAGCCTGACATAGAGGGACAGCAATTCGAGGCGATGAGCGCTGGACAAGAACGAGACAGCTGAGCTTGGCGTTGTTTGGCAACGATCGACACTAAACTGTTCGACGTTGATGGCCCTGCCTGGACGGCTGTATGGCCCCATTTTTGAAGAGCTTCAGTCTTCAGAGCAGCTGGAATATATGTCTATATAACCCAAATCGAGAGAGAAAGAGGAAAGGAATCGTCAAATTCTGAATATATAGACAGGGTCGACTTGGAGAGATAAGATTAGATCTTCCTTACGCGATCATGTGCTTCCAAACCCCTTTGAGTTCCTTAAACCGGCTTGACATCTTTGAAAGAAATGAAAGGCTCATAAACGTCATATCCTGGCTAGAATATTACTTCTGTCTAATCCTATACACAAGTCACAAAAAAAATCAACCTGAAATTAAAGGCTTTTGGACCGACCAAACGGAAGTCCTCTTCAAGAAAAGGCGACGGATGGACAGGAACGGTCGGGCGTCTAAATTTTACAGGCCAGCCAGTTCACCTTTCGTAAAAAAATTATATTGCTGAGATCATTGGGTCTAGATGGGATAAATTTGGAAACTTGACCATAGTTTCTTTCAGTATTTTGGTGCGAAGAAATTGGGATAAATTATTATTAAAATTAATGGTGACCTGATCCTTTATAAGGCACTCAAGAGGTTCCACAGAAGGGGAAACGTAGAGCATAAGCTCGAGCAGTTTTTCGACTTCACAGCTGCGTGGCATATAGACCACCAGAGTTCGCGGATGTGTCGATTGACCATGGAGACAACGAAAACAATTTTTGAGAGAGTTGAAAGGCACGGTGTTGACAAGGTCCAGGTCTGAGAAGTGGTTGGAAGGCAACGAATTGGCGATGATTACGGCCGCGATATTGACAAAGGAAAAGAGGCTACCAAGATAGTCAGTCTATATCTGGATCAAGCCAGAATCTATAAAAGTTCCTCCGTGAAATATGGCACCACCGGAATCCCTAGGTTTGACCACTTCCGGATATCCACAAATTTAGGCCCATAATTTTCCTTCAGCCCAGTCAAAATCGAGAAGTCAGAACTCAGTTCCGCGTTATGTATTGCGAGATGTCTACGGATCTGCTCGCCTGTCATTTCTCCGTACCTTGTCTGACTGGAAAATTCAAACTGGAAGGGAATGTGCCGGCGAGACCTGGGAGCAGTATTTGAGAGTAACGAGGGGGCTCTCTGTCTGGTCGAGTTCTTCCGGAATGAGATACAAATTTCTTGAGATAAGTACGAAGTAGAGCCCGATTATCATCAAGATTTTACATAGACAAGAGCAACATTATTCCGTCCGATTGTGTCAGTGAGAGGAGCGCCGACAACGACCACCTTAAACGACATTACAACAGAGGTCAGTTTCCGTCATTGGACGGCGGGGCATTTTTGAGTCTGCCTGCTTTGTTTCGCCCTTCCAACAGCCTGACGGAGAATTAGAAGTTATAGAACAGGCTTTGAGAGTACCGAGGACAACTTGAATATCTGTTTGTCCCAATTTGTCAAAAATGAGGTCTATAAGTTCCTGGGTGCTGGAGTACTCTCAGCAGGGTGCAGATGTGAGCGCCATTTTACATTTGGATGGTCGGGTTCAAAGCAGGTTGGCTCGGATCCGGAACGGCGGGTATAATTTGATCAGCTGACTCATCCAATTACCGAAACGAGGATGCCGTGAATCCTAACTTGTTCACGATCTCCTTCCATCTTCCTCTATTTCATCGAGTTTTCAGGATATATTCAAGCCTAGGTGTCTGCAGATGGCCCTTCCAAAGGTACGCTATGCGGTGGCCTTTCACTACTGGCAGTTAGGGGCCTTTACTGACCGTGGCTTATCCGATCGCAGAGAATTATCAAGGTTAATATCCTTTCACTGCTCGTGCGATCAAGCGAGCAAGTCGTGCTTAACCATTGTGGAACCCCCATCTAGGAAACAGAAAGACTTGTCGCGGACCCCGCACCTGGAATTTCTGCTTTGCCACACGATGACAATCTTCGGTACTTCGATGTCATAATTGAAGGTCCAGGGGGCAGTCCGTTCCAGAGTGAGCAATGTTGTATCTCGCCCTTTCACGGTTCGGTATTGAGTATTTTCCAATATAGATGGAAAGTTCAAACTGGAACTGTTTCTGCCTGAAGAATACCCAATGGCGCCTCCGAAGGTGAGGTTTTTGACGAAGATCTACCATCCTAATATCGGTGAGTGGCACCTGATCGTCCTACCACTGTATCGTCCTCAACTCGGCTTGCTTTTACAGATAAGCTGGGACGGATATGTCTGGATATTCTGAAAGGTGCGTCATCCTCCAATAGTTCGTCAACTCCATACCTACCATCTCCGCAGACAAATGGTCGCCCGCTCTCCAAATCAGAACCGTCCTCCTGTCTGTGCAGGCTCTTCTCAGTGCACCAAATCCTGACGACCCTCTCGCAACGGACGTCGCGAAACATTACAAGGAAGACGAGAAGGATGCCCAGCGCGTCAGCCAGGAGTGGACCCAGAAGTACGCTGTTTAATGACGACCGCGATGGACGGACGGATGACGGGACGGAGAGGACCCGGCCCATCCCAGCTTTCGAGCTTATTCCCGTATAGATCTTGTGGACTCTTCACCTATTTTCCTTGTGGCACTCGACGAAATCGATTTGGTACGATAGTCATCACTTACGCTGTATCGACTAAATAAGTAATGTAAAAACATTCTCCATGTCGTGGTTCTCTGAATATAAACTGGTCGCCTTCCAGTTGCTTGCGGTTGCACCACTGGTAGGAGAAAGCGGTGACGGCCCGTCGGTGCAGAGAAGGCTCCCTGTAACAAAGAATTCAGTCCACCTCGACAAACACTCAAGATGCACTTAACCTCCGTTATTAACTGTTCACAGTAACCTTCTACTTATTTTAAGGACTTTTGTTCAATTACACGGCGACATATTTATTGTTCGTCAAATCATTTTAATTTTAATTCTAATTGTAATCTATCAAATTACATCTATCTCGTCGCTCATGCTCGACGCGGTGTTGTTGCATTTGTTCTCGATGATGTCCTCACTTTCAATCCTCCTCGCCAGCTGTATTCTCTGCCGTCCAAGAAGCCAAGAAGTATAAGCAGATCTACCCAGCCGCTGAAACGGGCGAATTCTTGAGGACATTATATTGTGCTGTAGGGCGGCATTGTAGTTTTGAGCAGGGTCTTGAATTGGGTCTCGATGTTTGCGTAACGAAGTATGTCGTAAACCTCAGCAGAGGAACCGCGAGCAGATATCAAATACCGGTCGCAGGTATCCAGCATTGTGACTTTAACCTTCGAGTCAGTCGCGGCATATTCAGACTCGTTTCCGAGTTCGAAGAGAAGAGATAGATAGGGAATGGATCGCGAGCGACATGGTGGCACAATAGCCCGAAACATCTGTTCTGCCTTGTTATCGTGGTCATTGTACTCCTTGTACTTCACCTGTCCAAATACCGCGAAGATCTCTGCAGGATCAAAACTGGCCTCCGGACTCATATCACCGCGATAAACAACCATCAGAAAGTCAATTGACCCTCGATTGGGGCAGCACTGAAGAATGATGCCTCGGGCCCATAGATTCGCTAGCAGTTGTCTAGGAAAGAGTCAGCGGTCATGCCAAAAAATGGGCAAATTAGACCTACACATCTGGGCTTTCAGGAAAGCGGTCCAGCGTCACTACCCAGTGGGTGAAGTTAACATAAGCAGAGCCGAAAGTTTTCGCAAATTCTGCTCTGTATCCATTTCCTTGCCAAAGGCTTTCGCCAAAGAGAGTGGTCAACATTTTTAGGAGAGGAACAGGCGTCAGAACATCTAGGTTGCCATCCTTTTCCGGAGATGCAAAGTCACGGGCCAATAGGAGGAGAATGCGGGTACCGATTTCGCCAGGGAGACACTTTTCGACCAATCCACCACGGAACAGTGTATCGCTGAGGGTATCCAACACACGTGCAATGCGCTTGGTGCGCTGTACCTGACTTTTAGCAGTGTAAAGAAGATCGACAGCCCCAAGGACGAGGACAGGTTCTGATGGAGAGAAAGTTTTAAAATACCGGCGATCGTCTGACATGCCAGTGATGATTCGCATGTGGTCAGCAACACTCTGATCTGAAAGGCTAATGGCTTCTTCATTTGCCATGACAGGATAAAGGCAAAGCCGTTGCGAAAGTACCGAAAAGATATGGTTTCGATCATGGGTGATGAAGGACGTCTGGGGATTTATTAGCATTTGGGCGGCCAACCCGACAACCTCCTCAGTCTTTTCGGGTAAAATCGCCATCCACCTGAAATAAGATAAGCCACAAGCTCAACGAATAAAATGACAAGTGCATGCATAGGGCGTCCATAACTCGCGAGGTGTGTGAGCTTTTGCAAATCTCCGACTTTGGCCATGACTTCCTTTGGCCCTGCCACTGCGTTCAGATCCAAGCCGAGTGCAAAGTAAGGTGGGATATATTGCAGCGCTTCGGTGATATCTTGTAAAGAGCTCACTGTTATCCTTTAATCAGAGATGAGCACATACAACAAAAATCCAAGACGCACAGTCCTTCACCCGCGGAGAAGAATAAGATTTGTTTGATTTTGTCTCCAAGAAGACATACCACATCTTTATATGTGATGGCTGTTGGCGTAGTAGGCGCAGCAGTACAAAGAACCGGTTGTCCAATTCGTGAGCCTCGTCGATGTACGTTATACAGATCGGTTGTTCGCCAGGGTGGAGACGATTGAGGAAAGACATTAGGTCCTCGACAGCCGTTTTGGCATGCGAATAGAGTTTAGCGCTTTGGCTCAGAATTTGACGGATCTGTGACTGTTCTGATATCATAGGGCTATTGGCAGAGCCCTCGAGTCCGCTTTTAATCTGTCGACTATAATTTGAGCTCTGAAATGTAAGAAATCAAGATAACTTACTTTGTCTGCATTTTTCAGAACCTCGGAATAGAATGATTCCCGTCTGCCTTGGTTGGATCCCGGTTCCATAATATTATACCACCAGCTATGCAATTGCTTCCCATCGAAATTGTTCTCTTCTAGTGCTTTCTGGAGCCAGGAAAGCATTGTTTGGTGAGCCGCTGCGAGGAAGCTAGCAATTTCTGCGAATGTCGTGAGACTGAAGTAGTCGTTTGTTTGCTGTTCGAAGAAACGATAAACGCCCACATCGGACGGTGGGTAACCTGGTGAATCCGGATGGCGTAGACAAATCGGCAGTGTGAAAACCTGTTTGCCAGCCTGCTCAAGTCAAAACCCAAATGAGTAGACCTATTGTAAGAGTACTTACTTCGGTCAGCATACGCGATTTCCCCATGCCAGAACTCTGGATTACAGATATCGCTCTGGCCCAGTAACGTATATCGAAATCAAAATTTTGAAGCCAGGCAACGAAGTCCTTCGCCGCATCCCCGATGAAGGGCTTGTTGTAGGCGTCAACGAGTTCTGTTGGTAAGACTAGGTAAATGACGACAAGGTTCACTAAAGATGCCCTACTTTGAAAGGAAAGAACCCTAAACAAGTGAAACGTGGAAATCTTTATATCAGGTCATGAAGAAATCATAATGCATACCGAATAGGCCTTGAGCGTAGAATTTCTGCACATTCTGAGACACACCGCTGAGTATAAGTTTGTGAGACTGCTCACTTAGAAGGCGCAGTCTCTTAAACGAGCCTCCTTTCCAGCACGAATGGATGAGTTTTTCCAGATTTGAATTTTCGTCCGCTGTAGGATCCAAGGAGTGTTCATCGAGAAGTTCCTGCGTGATTGACCAATACATTAAATTCTTATCGAATTTTTCTATGTTAGTAGTGCCGATGGAGGCGATGATCAGCGCTAATATGACGGCGTAGGACAGCTTAGGCTCTTCGCTCTTGTTCGATTTCATGTTCTCGTAAAAGAGGTCATCCAGTATGGCATGGTTATCGATGTCGTCGCTAACATAGTCAAATGGCATGTTGATGTTCAGTTGGAAATAAACACGGAAGAACGAAGGCTTATCAGGGCTCAGCGTCAGGATTCATGGCGTCATTTGATCGCTGCTTGTCTCTGCTGTCGTGTGTTTATTGTTAATTATAAGTACGCAGGTATCCTGAGGCTTGCCCGAAAGAAAGATCATTGCAAAATCACTGCAAGACCATTGCAGATATATGGTACATACAGACCTTCGGAATTCAAAGAAGAATAACTTTTAAATTAACAAATGGAGTGAAATAGATGCAAGAATCATAAAGAGAAGAAAAAACGACTACAAATAGTATGCAGACAAAAAACAATGCCGATTGGGATGCTAGTTGAGATTATGAACAAACACAGAAAAAGCAAAAATGGTCATACAACGATATAATTAAGACGATAAAGGTGGTACCTAGGTGAGATGGTGATGACGGTCAGTCAGGCGTAAGAAGTACATAATGTACGAGATGCATTGATAGGCAAGGTGGAATCGCATAATAAAAAGACAATGATCACCGATGCCATGGCGCGCTGGAGTTGCCACTATTGCCGTTGGTGCCATTATTGCCCTGGGTTCCTCGGTTGCTGAAGGAGGTTCCACCACTGCCATTGCCATTGCCATTGCCAGAACCTGAATCTCCAGGTCCAGGCCTCGGGCCAGTTCCAGAACTCGGACCAGGAGCGGCCCCAGGCAGAGAAGGTTCCCGTGTAAGCGAAGTAGGCGGACGCCTGAAGGGATTTCCAAATATCCGCTGCAATTGCGGTGGGTGTTGGACGTGATGATAGTGATGGTGATGGTGCAAAGGAACTCGACGAATGGGAGCGGCGGTGGTTGCATGGACAGATTTACGGCATACAGGGCAGGTGCTGGCTGTTGTAAGCCATTGCTAGGTGAGCGGATTGGGGTCAGATTTAGAGTTACAAAGCAGAAAAAATTAAATGACTAACATTCAGACAATCTTGATGAAGCCAGTGCGAGCAGTTGTTCAGTTTGAGGACAGGATCTGTTGGTTCGTACTGCAACACAAAACGGTTAGACCTCATTGAAGGTAGTCGCTTGAGAGGAGAACGCACATCGTCCAGACATATGGGACACCTCTGGTCACTGTCAGGTGTGGCCCAGTCCTTGTACAGGCCCTTCTCCATCTTCTCAATGATTTCGCTTGGCGTCGATCGTGGCTTGACATCGCCCAATGTCTGAGCCAACGTCAACAAGCTCTCATATGATTCATCGAAGTCCTCATCGCGCTGGACATCATATGTATTAATACTTGGGTAAGCTGAAAGGTCAAAGAGAGAAACGCACCACAAAATCACCCAAAGCCCTTATCCTTCTCGTTCCGAACGAGAGCAGCTCTGCATTCCCACGCGGATACCTCCCCCTGCGACCTCTCATCGTATGCGCCAATGTCCCTTCGCGTATCGAGTCGTTCTCAGTCTCGGAAGCTTCGCGACGGGTAGTGTCTGAATTGTCTACATCCATCCCGAAACCCGAGTATCTATTGTGACGAGCAGGGAGGGACGGAGCTGCAGAGCCATCTGCATCTCGATGATGGTTTTGAAATTGTTGTATAAGCTGCCTCTGACGAGCAAGGTTCCGTCCATCCGGACGGAGAGGCTCAATCATGCTACGTCCCGGTCCTGTGCCAGGGAGAGGTGCAGTTGGATCTTCCACTCTCGACCCCTCCATTCGAATTTGCCGGCTGATAAAGTCGTGCACATCTGCACGCCCACCTGGGTTACTACGACCATTTTCGTTGTTCGTGTTCAAGGCGGCTGCTCTGGCGGAGGCGAATGACGTCCGAGGAAATGTACGGGGTTGAAGAGCCGTGGGCCTGTCGAGAGCTCGTACAAATCGTGTGTCGCGCCTTGGAGGTCCTTCGACCGATTGATGAGAACTGGAGCTGCTGTCGGTAGCAACAGAAGATGCTGACGAGCCTGAATGAGAGCTCGCTGCGCTTGACCGAGATACTTGATCTTGCAGTGTATTGCGAAGGGAAGTAATGTTCTCTCCTAAAGAAAGAGGTGGAATGGTAGGAGGGTTAGAAGCAGGAGGAGGTTGCGCGATATTTCTTCGGCGCAGTGAATTCTGGCGTTCGAGGTGGTGCTGCATGGTGTTCCGGAATGGACCAGCTGTGAACGTCTCGGGATTGATGGGACGGTATTGCGGACGGCGGTGCGTTTCTAAGCTTTCAGCTAACTCTGCCAGCCGGGCGCGTTGCTGCTCGAGCGTTCGCACGTTTTCACTGAAGGTGGAAGGCTGCCGCGGCCTACTGCTCTCACCCCCTTCAAGCCATCGTGTCTCCTCCGAGGGCATTGGAAACGGAACTCCAACAGAAGATGGAGGTCTAACGTATTGACTTGGCGGCGGCGGCCTATTGTTCTCCACAGCCCATGGAGATCTGTTCCTTTCATCCATCAAGCGCCGAAGCCGGTCATGAGAAGGCATCTCTTCCGTCGTCCTCGCTGTCGCCTGGGGTGTTGGTTCAGGACGCTGAAACGAAGCCTCCGAAGCCACCATGCGATTGCGTTGTATCGTGGACTCAGCCTGCCGCTGCAAGGGGTTGGTATGGGTGGTTGGGTCGAAATGAGATTGATCGAACGTCCCACGAAAGCCTCTGTCGTTTACTAATTCGCTGAACCTACGCGCGAAGTGCGACCGAGTATCACTTTGTAGTGACGAGGTATTGGCTGGCGTGAAGGTTTGAGCGGGGCCTTCAGCGTCAAAGGTGCTACCGAGGTCAGGCGGAGGTAGTGATGGAACACCGCTGTGATATGTTGGTCCAGAGCCCGACAGACTGTGCATCTGGTCGTTTGTCCTGTTCTGGACCTCGTACACCCCTCGAGTGGGAGGATAGGCAGAAAAAGAAGGCGATGTAGGGGATGAGTTAGTAGTAGTCGGCGGCGTTGTTGTCATAGTGTTAGTTTGGTCCTCTGTCCTTGAGGCTTGCGACGAAGCGGGGAGGTCAAACCAAGAGAAAGCAGCATTGGACCCAGTCGTCTGTTCAACGCGAGGCGCAGTACTCTCACTGGCCCTATGGCCACTGTCGGCTATAGCTGGATTAACTATAGCTGGAAGCTGCAATGATAAAGGATTTCCACCAAAATCTGTCAGGCTAAGCATAACGACATCACCAGTCGTATCAACGGTGATCGTACCAGGTGTGCTTGTTGTAGTTGGCATAGGCATCCCCCAACGTCCTCGTCTCCCTGTGATGGCCGAATCCAGTGGAGAGTCTCTGGTCGTGGAGGAGGAAGACGGAGGATCAGCTGGACGGTAACTATTCCTTGGAGGAATGCTCTGCAATATCTCTGCGCCTCCAGGAAATGCTCGCAGCCGTCTCTCACTATCGGTAATGAACTCGTCCAAGGTTTGCCTTAGCCTCTGACCGCCAAAGCCGGCACCATTGCTTCCGTTGTTATCGGTCGAGTCCCTTCCTGTACTGTCCTCCGCCTCCGGAGCCCTGAAGTGCACCCTTCTTGACCTATCAATCTCTGCATAATCTTCTCTCCTCCTAACCTCAGCAGCATTCTCCGCCGCCAACGAGGTAGACGAGCGCAGTCTCTGTCGGACGTAAAAGGGCTGGGCCACATCCCTAGGTTGCATGGAAGTCGACGTCGCTGTTGAAGTCGATGCAGTTGGCCTCGAAGCAGGCTCAGAACCAGATGGATCTGGGTACGCTGTCCATGGCCAATGTGCGAACGACGGCGCCTCCTGCGGCGTGTGAGAGTTTGCTGCTGGATATGTCGATGTCGGCGTGAAGGTGTTAGAATCAGTGGTCTGGTGCGCTGACGTAGAATCCATCCAGGAAGGCAGAGCGGGTGAGCTCGGTCCTGTCGTCCGCGAAAATTGTGTGAAAGGGTCCAACGGTGGGGAAAACAGATGTTCAAAAGGCTGAGACGTAAAACCAGGGGACGGAATTGAAGGGAGTGGATCCACGCGCGGAGCCTGCTGCTGCGACGAGGGCGAAGACGGCGAGCCTGCATGCCCAGCCAGGCTGGAGAAACCCAGTTCCAGGTCTGTCGATGGCGTGCTCTCATTTCCGTCTACATGCGAATATTGCCACTCATGGCTATATAGAAGGGACGAGGAAAGTACGGTCAGAACAATTCTTGAAGTCAAACTAGCAAGAAGAGATATAGAAACTCACCCAGAAAACGTCTGATAAGTTCTGCTCGAATCCCCACTACCACCAGCAGCGGCTCCAGTGCTAGAGTTCCGTGCACTTGAAGTCGACGATGACGACGCTGCTATCGTCTGCCCATGGCCATCCATGCCTGGATGAAGCCTCGAAGGCGGCCTGTGGACAGACGGACGAAATGCCGAGCCAGCAGATCCAAACCCTAACCCCGTGCCTATCCCATGATCCAGGCTTCTGACGGCTGCCTCGTCTGCTACATTCCGGCTGTACGGAACAGAGACAGGATTGCCAAATAGATCTGATGATGACGAGGAGGAGGCCGAGGTCGTGCTTATTCCTGGTGCCCCGGAATATCCAGATGGCCTTGAGGATCCTGCTGCCGGAGTCGATCCTGATCCTGTTGCCGCGGCGGACGAGGCAGCAGCAGAGAGCATGCTGCTCGATGTGAAGGGATCGAACATGGATTCATAAAAACTCCAATCAGCATCTCTGGCAGATTGTGAGTCTGTAGACGATTGTGCGGTTGGAGTTTGCTGTTGTCGTTGACGGGCGTCTGTTGAATCAGAGGTTGGATCTAACATTCCTCCTGCTTCATTTGAAGGGCTAGTGTTTCCATGTCGTCGGCCCTCCATCCAGCTATGCAGATCTCGTAGAAGCGGAGAAGGGAGCGGATGGTCTCGAAGATTCGGATTCAGAATCTGGGACCGTAGCGTGGAGTTGAACGCATGCCAGACAGCAGAAGATGTTGCAGGATCAGTGGCTGGCACCACATCATTATCGCCGAGAAATGAGACAGAGTCACTCCAACCACCTTCTGCACCTGCAGTAATTGGGGGTATAGGTGGCAGTGTCGGTGGGTTTGGGGGCAACACCTGGTTTAGTAATGATCGCACGTTTTCTTCTTCTTCGTCTTCCAACTCTTCGTCATCTTCTTCGTCTTCTTCATCTACCTCATCGTCTACATCTTCTTCATCCTCATCCTCATCCTCGTCCTCATCATCCTCGTCCTCATCGTCTTCTTCGTCGTCCAGCTCTTCGTTTCCGAGCGAAACGATGCTCGCATATGGCTCCTGCGCCTCTTCTTCATCTGCAATATTATCCCCATCCCCAAGACCAGGAACCAGAGGCGACGTTGGTCGTAGTCGATCAAGAGCGGTGTTTAAACGCTGGCGGAAGACATTCACTGCCTCGAGCTCATCACTTGTCCTCCTATTCAAAGATGGCTGCCGACTAGATGAAGCTGGGTGAAAGTCCATACGGGGACCGGATGAAAGGGTGAGAGGCGTTCTGAAACGAAGGTGGGCTGAAAGAGGCACGAATTATAATTAGCGTCAATCCTGTGCAGAAAAATGTACACTTGTAGTGAGATTTCTTACCATTTGGGATTGATGAAATAGGCGCCTCATCTGAATTGTGTGGTTCTTGCCTTTGTTCTTCGTGAAAGGAATTATCACGAATTGTAGTAGGACTCTGGGCTTGGGTGCTGGAAGGGCTTTCCAGATGAAAGAAGGTCTCTCCTGCAACAAATAAAGGTGTCGATGGTCTTGGGGAAGGATGGAAGAATGCCAGGTCACTCGCTGATATGCGGGCGCGATTGCCTGATATGCTCAGCGGGGGCAAAGTTGGAGGAGGCGTGGGTGATCGGGGCACAGCGGGTGATGGAGGTTGCGACCTGCGCAGTACAGAAATTTCGCTTTCAAAAGCATTAAACCTCTCCAAAGACAACCGATATCTATCTTCACTTGCTCGCTGCTGTACTTGGCTTTGGGCTGCTAAATTTGCAGAGAAGGCTGTGTTCTCTTCCTGAACGGGTGTATAATCTGTCATGTCGATGTCTTGAATCATAGGTGTGGGCAGCCTTGGTGGGTCCAACGAGGCGCGTGTTGATAGTTCCGGAGTCAGGACGACGATGGGCCGTGACAGGAGGTCGCTGCTCGCGATACCGCCAGCCCTGGTGGGTTCACCCCTCGATAGACTCATCAAGCTTGAGCCTGATTCTGATCCGGAAGCCAATGTTGACGAAGACGAACGAGACCCATCGGTAGAATCGCTACCCTCTGAGAAACTGCTTGAACTCCTCGCTCTCTTGTTGCGATCGTTGCCATTGTTGGAACCACTGCTCCCAGCGTCAGAGGCGCCTACTGGGCTCTCCAGGTCAAAGCCAAACTGTTCGAAGGACCTCTTGAAGTTCGTTGTGCTCGGCTGTATGGAAAGCTGGAGCTGGGGAGGACAGTTTGAGGACATGGCGGGGGTGAAGAAAAAGGCGTGCTGCTTGTGAAGAGCTTTGGGCTGTGGCCTCACCGAAATGCCGCCGCTACTCGTGACACAATGAGACTGATCTGGCTATTTTGGGCCGACAACGGTGGATAATTCCTTTTACTCAACCTCTCTCCGTCCGGTATCTCTGAAACAGCACAGGAAAAAATGTGAAGGCGACTATTACACTGATATTACGGCCACCCTGCGATGGAAAAAAGCCAGTTCGACGATAGAAGGGAGAAGGACATGAGTAATTAACAGGCGTGGGAATGTGATTGATAAAAATATCACGGAAAACACTCCTTCCTCATTTCCTTTCTCCCATGTTATTTTTCTAATTTTCAGCCTCCACGATATTCCATACTGGAATGGCGGAAAGAAATGCCTTTGCGTTAGGTTCGGACGAGGTTCCCTTTCCTATTCAAACGTCATCGATTCATCATTCATGCGTGAACATGAGGCTGGGCTGCGATCACCGACATCATCATCAGGCGTCCAGCATTCCAGGACTTTTTCGTGTTCACAACGAGTATCGGTTAACGCGGACCCAGCAAACGAACGTTTACAAACGTGGGCGGTTAAATACGACTTTTCCAACCGACAGATTGCTTTGGAATGTTAGATTATTCCGTCCTCGTGTTGACTTGGCGTCACCCATGGAGATGCCTCTGACGAGTAGTCCAAAACTATTTGTGGCGGTACCGGTACCTACTCGAAGTAAGTTTCTGGCATTGCGTATTCTCTCTCCGTTGACTCTTCATAGGTCACTCTGAGCCCGCAAATCGCTCGTCGTGTCTAAAACACTGCTCCTGGCTGCGGTAACACTGAACCAGCATGATTCACCATTTGACATTGCCCTGCCGTTCGCATGCTGGATTATTACTGTAGAATTTCGACCAACTCTTCATGGATTTGGACTTTTTTTTTTGCCAAGAGGGCCGAAAAATTTTCTTTTGATTTAAGGCGAATAAAAAAAAAGACTTGCTTTTCTGTTGTGACGTGTGACGTGAAGAGTTGGTCGGAATGGTACAGTAATGAGATGTTCACCGTTTGACAGTCTTGGCTTATTTTTTGATAGCTTATGGCCAACCGGCGGATCGAAACCTCCAATCCAACGCCTATGTATGTGGCCTCCAGCACTGTTGAAACACTCGGATGGTTGAATTGCCCACAGTGCGCAAATCTCGGACGAGTTGTTTTGACGCAATGCGACGCCAGCCTTGCACATCCATGATTCGAAGGGTAGATGTCACAAATTCACTTGGTACGCTAATACATAACAAGTGGCTCCAATAATACAATGTACATAATGTCCCCGAATCCCAACCTAGTATAGAAATACAATTCGACAACTCATAAGTCCAAAATATTTACTGCTGCAAAGGGACCGGTTCCCAAACCTCAGGAAACGGATACCAAGTCGGCCCCAGCTCTCTTAAAGTAATTGTCCCATCGCCAAGACGCTCGATATCGAAGTCCAACCAGCGGTCTTCGTACCGATGACTGCCCATACGCGTGCGGTACTCAAAGCCAATCCGACGGAGGGCAGGTACACGAGAGGCGATGTAACTCCCACAATCTTGACGGTCGGAGCGTAGGAATCCTTCAGGATCGGGATGGTGCTCGTCACACCCTTCAAAGGGTATCGCGATCCGCAGATTCCGCAAGTGTTGATATTTTTCAAATGCATCTCCGTAGTCCGTCTGCACCCATGATTTCGCAATGAGATATACGGTAAACCAGAAGAAGTAAATTTCGAGAACTCACCCACTCGAAGCCAGCTTCTCCTTCGCGGTATCCACAAACCTCCACTTCAACGACCTCCAACAATGGGCAAATCCGTCCTAGTTCTTCAAACAGCGTAAAATCCATCCCCTCCTCCATAACGATCCTGATATGCTTCAAAAGCATCCCCGCCCCGTTCGCCTCGATATCCTCCAGTAACTCATTCACATCCTCTCGGCTCTTCGCAATCGGTATTCTTGGGTGATTGATGAGCGCGACAAACGCCAACCGCTCCAACGATTTGACATAGCGAAAAGCGTCTTTCATGTTACACGCATTCGACACCGCGAGGCGCTTGAGCTGTCCGAGTACCTTATTCGGCGTCGTGTACTGCTGTGTCCAGCCCAAGTTTTGCCGTTCATCGTGCCATGGGTACACGAACCTGAACGTGTCTCCAGATCCTACTGCCGCAGCCGGTGGGGCGGCCTTGGAGAACAACACCCTCAAATCGGTCAACTTGGGCATCCTTCCCACCACCTCAGCCAAACTGGCGCTGGTCACCGGCTCGGGGCCGGTCAGAACCAGCGTCTCCAGGTTCGGCCACATGCGCTCCTTGAAATCGTACAGCGTGCAATAGCTGCCCGAGATCTGGATGTAGCGTAACGCATCCGGCCGCGCGAGGCAGAAGACGGCCGTCAATGAGCGGGCGTAGAACCCGCCGTGGCTCTCGTTCCAGTGGCGCTTGCGGTATTCTCGCGTCCAGTACGTTACATCGTAGTATTTCTTGTCGAACGGGCCCTCGCCTGCCCGAATGGCCTCGCCTACTGGGGTCAACGTAACGCGCTCGAGGTTAAACGAGGAGGGCAGTGTGCTTGATGTAATGCCAATGTTGAACGGGGTGTCTATGATTCTAAGGTCTTTGATATTGGGGCACCCGACAAGGGCACGGATAAACGAGTTGGGAGGGAAGAAGGGGCATGTCATTTGGAATGTGTATATGTTGGACATCTTCGGAAGCGCGTTCTCCAATTTATCCAGATGTTTGGGGGAGTACAAACCAAACTGCTTGGTGCCCCATAGTGGAGGAGACGTATCAGGCCAGTGGTCTGGCCAATCCAGATAAAAAGTCCTAAAACATTCATAATTCAAATTGGTCAAAAAGAGCTGCAGCTCCTGCTGAACGCCACATTCTGATTGAGATAATCCACTCACTTAAAATACACCCACAGCCCCTCCGGGAAGAAGTGGAGCCCAGTTTCTTGATCGTGTTTGTCGGGATGAGGCCATCTCACTTCAGCAAACAAGAACGGTCGAACTGCTTGGTTGACGCCACGACAAACAAGCGCAAGGTTGCGCAGAGAAACCTGGCGATCCCTGCTATCGAAGGTGCATAGTTCGTCGATGATTTCGTATACGACGTCAAGATTAAGCATCTGCGTTAGGCCCTTTTGCTTCCTGTATCTCGTGGACTCGGGCAGTGAAACGAATCCGTGGCCTGACCCAGCCTTTGGACCGTTCAAAGATTAAATGATGAAGGGTTCGAAAGACAGCGATTATGGCGATCTTGCTAAAGATAACGGCAATCCCAAATTAAACGCCATGAGAGTTGATTCGGGGGCTGGAAGATGGTCCAAATTGGGGTGACAAGGTTAGCACCCCTAATTTGTGTATGCCTATTTGGGAATAAAAAGTTCCTTTGTCACTCTTTTCTTGTCTTCACGTTTTCTTGCTCTAACATTGACAATATAACAAAGGAGGTGAGGCGAGTACATATATCACCTTTGAGCTTGTATTGATTGCCAATAGTATCAGGAACCAAAACATGAAGGGCAGTTAGGCTTCAGGATGTGGCCCGATTCCTCGAAAACTTGAACCAGTCGGGCTGAGTTTTCCTGCTTTCAAGTCCAATGAGGTTGCTCATTCCAAAGGCATAAGCCAGATGTATATGTATCCTTATCCTCAATTCTATGCCGCCTTATATATGCGACGAAGGCAAGACGAGGTTTGAATTCACTTTTACACAGGGTCTCCTAAGTGGCATGGTCTGACGGCACAACACCCGGCCTGAAGACGGCGAAAGGAACAGAATGAGAGGAGGCTTAGCATGGTGCGCTGGCAGTAAGTGGCTTTGTCTCAGAACTATCTTGATGATGTCTAGGTTCCTTCAGGATCACCTTACAATACTTCGGGCGTATCATGCACATATTATTCTTCACGAGGCTCTTCTGTCTCTGCGCCTTCAGCGCCTTCTTCGGACAAGGCCACTTCTGGGTTTATATATTACTACCTCTATGGCGAACCACTTCAAAGCTTCGCATACCAATGTTCATGGGAGCAACACTGTTCGTCAAACTAGGGTCCAGAATTCTGCCGCTTGCCATTATATTTTTTATTCTTAGTCGCAGGTGGTTTTATACTTCTGTCAACGCTGGCCTTTCTTTTCGGCTCAAGAATGAATAGCTTTGCTCATGGTGGAAGTATTTGGGACCTGTTGGGGGCTAAGCAATGTGCAGCCTCGGTTTCTCCGGAACAAAATGACGTCTGCAGGGGTCTACAACCACACCCTAATTCAATGACAGCCGGTTCTTGCCAGAAGGAGTACATGCAAATAAAATCGTCGGGAAATTATCGAATTTTCTTATTGGCCCCGTGTTGCGCTTCTTCTGGGACGCGGACCGGTGTCCAAACTTCACTTAGCTTCACTTCCTGCGAGCATCCGAAACCTTGAAAGCATTGGGCTCGACAAGGGACGCTTCAGGAGCCTTCGTTGATATCAATGAGGACCTTTGCTTTGCATTGAATAAATCTGGGACGGAGGGTATAATCTGACTACGTGGTCAACCAACCTGAGGCCAAGTTCGCGGTGGCACTGGACTATATTTACTCGACAATCTTGGAAGCTGGGGTAATAGACTCTACATATGTCACCTGTACAAGTCTCGGCACGGCATCATTTGAACAATATGTGGACCACCTTCTCTATATGGAATATAGTCCACTTGTGTTACAACTACCTGCTCCTGAACCATCGTAAATGGCTTTAATAATATCCGAATATAATGCTCAAGTGACAAATTTCTTCAGATTTTCCGGAGTTTCTCTACTACATGTTGAAGACGATTTTCCGATGTTGTCAGCGGGGACGAGGCGAAACGCCGCTTTTATGACGGTCCTTTTGGGAATACCAAAAGTATTTAATGCCATCTCTTGCAGAGATATTTGAACGGAAACATTTCAGCCCTCTATAAACTGTCAAATGGTCTTCAGCATCTCCTTTGCCGTGCTGCTTTTGGTTTCATCTGCGGCGTATGGACAGCTAACTGGAAAGGTTGGCCCGACTACGTCCACTTCTGCTAAAAGGAATAAAATATGTAGTGTCCTTGACTACGGGGGTAAAGTTGGATCCTCGGTGCGCTCCTCTTTTCCGACTGACTTGACCCATTCTCTGATATACTTTGTTTTTTTAAATTAAAGGATATCGGCCCTGCCATTGCGAGCGCTTTCAATAACTGCGTCGTGAAAAACTCAGGGTCTACTCTTTATGTTCCTCCGGGGAACTACAATATGAAGACTTGGGTAACGCTGAACCACGGTACCAAGTGGGCGTTCCAGATGGATGGTATCATTACACGTACCGGTACGGCTTCAATTATTTTATTTACCTGAAGATGAGTCTTATCTATGTAACGAGATCAGCGACGACCGGTGGCCACATGATCATCATCCAAAATGCAATTGACTTTGAAATGTACTCCAGCAATAGCGCTGGTGCTATACAAGGAAACGGCTACCAATGCCGAAACGCTGGGTAAGGTCCGTTTTCATGCACGACTCTATCTGCTCATTTATTTGAATCGATTCTAGGCCCCGCCTCCTCCGAGTCGTTAATTCACAAAACTTCTCTGTCCATGATCTTATTTTCGTTGATTGTGAGCCCTTCAACATCTTGCTGATAATTTCTGACAATTTCTCCTTATAATAGCACCGGAGTTCCATATTATTGTTCAAACTGGCTCCAATGGTGAATTATACAACCTCGCCATCCGGGGAACCAACCTTGGCGGATCGGATGGGATAGATATTTCCGGTAATTTTCATTCTTCTGAGCCACGAGGATCGACCCATGCCTAACAATGTTCCAGGTAATAATCATTGGGTACATGACGTCGAAGTCACCAATCGCGACGAATGCGTTACTGTCAAAAGCCCTTCGTCCAACTTCCTCATTGAAAACATCTGGTGCAACCAGTCGGGTGGCTCTGCTATCGGATCTCTCGGTTCAAATACCGCCATCTCCAATATTGTTTACCGAAACGTTTATACCAATGGCGGCAATCAAGCCTTCATGATCAAGAGCTTTGGCGGAAGTGGCTACGTAAAAAATGTTTTGTTCCAGAACTTCCTATCTCGTGGGACTGCTTATGGACTCGACATTAACCAATACTGGTCCTCGCAGACACAGGCTCCTGGCAATGGAGTCCAGCTATCCAATATTCAATTCCAGGTTGGGACCTTTTGTACTTTGTATTATCGCTCTAACAGTCAACTAGAACTGGAATGGCGAGGTCGTCGATGGTGTCCAGCGTCCTCCGATACAAATCCTCTGTGCAGACGGTGCACCATGCACGGGGATAACACTTTCCAATGTTAAAATGTGGTCTGCTACTGGGAAAGCCGTCATGAAGTGTGAAAGCGCCTTCGGTTCCGGCGCGTGCCTCAAAGGCGGATCAGGAGGAAAATATTCGCCGACGACCGTTTCTTACACTAAACCCGCTGGATATACTAATCCTCCCACTCTTTCCGGGGACCTCGCTCAAGGATTTGCCACCAACAAACCAATACCTATACCGTGAGTGACCAACTTGCTTCATTTCCAACTTGACTAATATAGCGATGTGGCTGTTGCAGTACTATTCCATCCACGTACTACCCAGGTATTCCACAAATATCGCCATTGGCAAAGAATCGGTGATTTTAGACGATAATGACCCTTGAATTTCCTTTAAATTTGTTTTTTTCCAACAGGCATTAGGCAGCAACTCGTCGCGACACTTGTTTAACCTATCGGCTTTGCTTTTGGTTGTATAGTATTGTAGCTCTCTTCCGCTGTGATTTGTATTACACCTGAATCCGATCTCGGCGTTTTGATCAATAACGCAAATATTTTTGGGCCTTGATCCTTGGGGTTGTCAATGTCAGCAACTGGATGACGAATTTACTGCAGCCAACAATTGGTGGCGCCGACATCAAGACGCAAGTACATATTTTCCATAAATCCATTGCACTAAGCTTCCGCTTGCTTCCCACGGTCGCCCTCACATTCCCGCATTAATATGACCTTGACCTTCCTTAACTTCAACTCGACTTCAGCTATACAATACATCTTCTCACTTGCGCTCATCATTTTGTAAAATGGCGCCTTCTCTCACGGACAATGCCCCAGTGCTACCCCAAGAACTCATTAACTTCATTCTGGACAAGTTAGCATTCCAAATGCCGGACGAGGAATCGCTCGACACCCTCCGAGCTTGTTCCCTCGTCTCCAGATCCTTTCACTCCGAAGCTCGCAGGCATATCTTCTCTGAAATCGAATTTGTTATAGACAAGAATACCCAAAAGCGCGCGTCTAAACTCAGGAGTGTTCTACAATACAAAAACTCGGAACTGGCCTCCGTCATTCGGACGCTAAAACTGGTCCTTCCATTCCATGTCGCCATGGGCGGAGCCCAGAACAATTCAACGGGGTCGACTTTCCTGATGAAGCTTGGCGTGAAGCAAAATGGCTGGCTCAAACTCGTCGATGTATTAAAGGGCTCAAATTTGGAGTCATTGACCGTTGCAGTACGGGCAAGGTCATCTTATCAGCAGCTTGTTAACATATACATGGACCCAGGGTTCTTCCAGATATGCTCCAAGCATAATCTCAAATCCTTGCGTCTGGTCAATATTGGGAACGTTCCAGCCTCACTCATCATCGAGGCATTCTCGTCCTATTATCTATCCAATTTGGAACTTTGCAATATTTCGATCACTGCCCAGGACGAAAGCTCAAGGAGCCTATCCGATCAACACACAAAAAGTATTCTCTCGAAAATAAATAGGCTGGAAATGAGGCGTGTACTGTGCCTTGTTCCCTCCCAGGTATCCGCCCTCTTCAAATGTTTGAACTTTCCACTTTTGCAAACTCTTGTGGTGTCCGTTCCCTGCTATCCAGAAGCAGCCAAAGAATTGTGGGACTTTATTCAAGGCGTTGCCCCCACTTTGGCAACTCTTGAATTGGAGTGTGGAGCGCGTCCAGGTACTTACAAAACCCCTTCTATTTTGAAGCAATTTTTAAAAGGACATCTTTGCAGTCGTAGGATTTTTTCCAACTGAATTCGTGTGGCTCAGCAGTCTGGGCTCGTTGCGTAAACTCAAATTTGCAGCAAGGTCCTACAGCACTGGGGATCTCTCATCGCAGCTCCGGTTATTGAATGACTTAATCTCCTCAATCACTGCGCCTGTTGGAATTGAATCAATTGACCTCCATTTTACTATTCAATCATATGCAGGTTACCCTGTTCGCCAGCATAGGAATGATAGGATACCGGAGGCAACCTGGAAAGCTGACCCGGGATGGGCTCCACTGGACAGGCTGTTGATTGGCGAGATGCTCGTTAATTTGCGCACCATAAATCTGAACGTGGAATTTTTTTATCACGACCCAAAGTTGTTAAAGGCTCGGTACGTAGCAGCTGGTCCAAATTCCGGTAGAGATGCAAGGGTCATCCTGTCTGCAACATCCACATCCCCGTCCATTGCCTTTTCTCTTGATATTTCTACCGTTTGCTCCCCACAGCCGATGGAAGCATCCTTGTACATCGATTAATTTTCTCAGTTGTTTCATGACCAACGGGTTGATAGTCGTTCTTACCGTTTGGCATTTGCACAGTAGACGAGGCTACATACTCCTAGTACCTCTCTTTTATGTCACCACTTGTAATTAGTATTGGGAGCGAAGTACGAGGAAGGCGATATGTATCGGTGAGGGTATCTCTATTTCTAAATTGACTAGGCTCTGATTCATCTACTCATACTTATTGACTTCGTCCTTCTTCCAACTTCCAGGGCTGCGTATATCCCTTCTCTCAGGGTCCGACAGCGCCTGTCATAAGTCGACATCAAGGTTACCGCTGTTTCTCACATTGCTACTAATCAAAAGCTAAAACGTTTTCTTTGACCTAGCCTACTGGCTTGGAACTACCTAGAATGGCGTCGTCATTTACGAAGAACAAGCCAGTCTTACCCCAGGAACTCATCGACTTCATTCTGGACAGGTTGGCACTCCAAAGACCGCAAGAGGAGTCAATTGCCGCCCTTCGAGCTTGCTCCCTTGTCTCCAGGTCGTTTCATTCCCAATCTCGTAGACACCTCTTCTCCGACATCGAGCTTGTTATCGACAATTCTACCCCGAAGCGCGCATCCAGACTCAGGAGGATCCTACAACACAGATGGAACGACAAGGAGCTGGTTTCGGTCGTTCGTTCACTAAAGATGGTCCTAGAAGTTAATGCCCGCATGGCTATTCACAAATCACGGAAGACGTCAGTTGCGTCGGCCGTCCTGACGAAGCTCGGTCTGAACAATAATGACCTACTCAAGCTCGTCCAGCTATTTGCGCATTCGAAATTGGATGCTTTGACCGTGGAAGCGCGAGCAAGATCATTCCACATAGACCCCGTCCTCTTGCGGATATGCTCCAGCCGCAATCTCACATGCCTGCGTCTGGTCAATATTGTCAACATTCCATCGTCAATCATTATAGAGGCATTGTCTTCCTGTTACCTATTGAACTTGGAACTTTGCAATATTTTGATCATCCTCGACAATCAAAGAGCACCTGGCCGACCTAACCAACGCAGAAAGCAAGTCCTCTCCAGGATAAACAGGCTGGAAATGAGGCATATATCAAATCATTCTTTCTTCGCACTGCTCTCTTCCCCTCTCGAAAGTTTTGAATTTCCAAATCTGCGAATTCTGGAGGTATCTACCCCCAGTTGTTCTGAAGAAGTAGATGCACTGCGGGACCACATTCAAGCCTTCTTTCCTTCCTTGGAAACTCTAGAATTTGAGCTCGGTGTCTCGCCAGGTACTCTTCACTCTCTTATCTTACTAGCGAAATCTGAAGAGACAGATTTAGGATCTTTTCCAACTGGATTCATTTTCCTCGACCGTCTAACCTCTTTGCGTACCCTGAAGTTTACAGCAAGGTGCTATAGAGACTTCCGATCACAACTGGGGCTATTGAACAGTCTACTCGCCTCCGCAACTTCGCCTGTTGGAATACATTCAATTAAGATTCATATTTCTGTTCAGCTTTACTCAGGCACCCAGTGGGTACCGGACACAACATGGAAAATGGTATCCGGGTGGACTACACTGGACAACCTTTTAGTTGGCAAAACGTTCGTCGATTTGCGGCGCGTGAGTCTGACCATGGAGACACTCTACGCCGATTCATCTCTTCCGAAGAATCGATGCGTGGCTGGTCCAAATTCAAAACTAGATGCCGAAGGCATCCTCCCAGCGACATCCGCTTCCAGCTCTCTTTCCCTTTCCTTTGAAGTATATTCGGTTTGGGCCCCCAGACTGGTGGAGTATGTATTCTTATGACACAGTCGAACAGAGGGCACCATGGATGCATGTTCACGGTTACTCATATAGTCATGGCTACAGTAATAACACTTAGTCTGAAGTACGAGTAATAAGTGTGCTTTAATTCGGACCAGGAGTGCTTCATTATGTGGATATAAGTACCTAAAATGTGAGTGACGATATATGATAGCGATGGGAATTTGATGACAGCGATAGGGGGACAAACGGATGGGAAGAAATGGCATAATAAATGGTGCAGAGTGATCTCCTTCAATTTGTTATTGCAGCTTCGGCCTGGCCAAGTCAAGCATACTCGTATTTCGTCTGAATGGCCCTCGGATGTAAAAATATGGTGTGAATATGAATACGAATATGATATGTATGGTTTCCATTTCGATGTCAGGTCGGAGGAAGTTCCCAAAGGTGTAGGTGGGGGAGCTAAATCCAGTCAGGCTTCATCTTGGTGGGCAGAGAAGCTACCACCCGTGCATTGAACCAGAAGCTAACGACACCGACGATGACTAACGAGTCAGTCAAACATGCGCATCGTCTCCTCCAGCGCGTCCGCGTCAATGTCAAAGGACATATCACCAAAGGACGAGTCAGGGTCTCCATCGGTCGGTTCTGGGAGGGGCGGAGATGCCTTCTGTGCTGGAGCTGGCACGGACGGTTGAGCTGCGACAGAAACGGGGGCGGCAGTCACTGGTTTGACTGCTGGAACACGAGAAGAGGCGATAGGCACCAAGCCACCGCGGCCAGAGATGGAGGAACGAGTGGAAGATGTAGATGTCGAAAGCGACGATGACGGAGGCACGAAAGACGAGGTGTTGGAGTAGTTGGAGGATGCAGGCCCTCGCACGGATACAGGGGAGGTAGATGCTGACGAGCTGTTGCTTCCTGGCGCGTGAGAGCGCCTAGCTGGCTGTTGATATTGCTGTAGCGGTACCGCTTGGGCTTGGGGTTTGAATTGAGGCTCAGGCTTCACAATCACCGCCCCAACACCTTGGGACCGAACTTGACTTTGAGGTTGCGACGCTGACAACAGTGGTGGTTTGAAGCCCTTCTGCTTGGTAGGCAGGGCACCCGATTTATGCAAAGATGTGCTCATACCCGAAGACGGGAACGTATGCGTGCGGCGCATGCCTAGAACTGGAGGGCGAGATGACTGAGAGTTGGCGAAGGGTGGTGTGGGTGCTGGGGCTTGGATGGGTTGGCGAAGAGGCTTAGGCTCGGGTTTGGGTATTGGATGGGCGGCCGCGGTCGGCTGTGGTTTGTATGTCGACGGGTTAGATTTGGGTGGCGGTTCAACCAGAAGAGGGTGAAGTTTAGGTGCTGGAGCTGGCTTGCTTTCTACATGACGCGTCGCTAGCTGGTGATGACTCTGACGCGAGGAAGACGCGTCCGGAGGCTTCGTGCGGGGTACAGGCGGTGGAGGCATTCTGGCCTGTGAAGGCGTCTTTGGCGACGAGGGATGGTAGGTCACACTCAAGTCGTCGTCCACGTCCATGGTGACGGTTTCGTTTGACGCCAGTGTCGATGTCGACGAGCTAGCTACACCAAATTCGCATGCTTGCCCAGCAGGACCTCTTCTATCGGCTTCAGGTGGGGGTAAAGGTGAGGCTCGTCCCTTCCCTTTATCCTTTATGTCGGGCTTTGCCTCCATCCCGCGTAGAGTGTCAACCCGGCCTTTCTTCGCCCTTCCAACAGCCGCAGCTACCCCTCTCATATCCGGAGAACCTCCCAGACTCACTCCACGGCTCCTCTTTTTGCCATTAGTTTTAATAGGTCGAGTCGGGCCAGCGATGTTACCCGCAGACTTCCGTGGACGAACGCCTGCGTTCTCATCCACACGCGCCGACACTCCCTTAAGGATGTCCAGGAATTGCGAGGGGTTCGTCTTATCGAAGAACGGCAAAGGGCTGGCTACATTTGAGGAGGAGGATGAAAGGGACGTTGGCCGCGATTTCGTTTCTGAAATGCGGGCACGCAAATGTGGCCGAGTGGACGCATGTGGCTGTTTATTGGCCGAAGCTGAGGTTGGGGTAAATGCTGAGCTGGAAGTCGATGCTCTAGACGCATCGGTTGTACTGAGCGATGAAAATCCGGGGATCTGGTCAAACGACGGCTCGCGCTGCCAACCTAGATTATGACGTAAATCGACGATCGTTCAATGTAATGCCCAGCTAAAATTGAAAGAAAGCACAAAGCCACACACCTCTTGCGCCCACACCGCTGGGCTCATCCACGCTGGACCGAATGAGCTGGTTAAGGGCCTGGCACGCCGTCTGCGAGCCTTGCCACTTCACATGATCTGGAGCTGGTTCTGGATCGTCCTCCGAATCCAAATCCGAATTGAAGTTGAAGATGGGGCGAGTGGCAGAAAACGGAGAGTCTTGATCCATATGGAGGCCTGCTGTGGACGAAAAGGAAGAGCTAGAGGCAGAAATAGACCTGGACGTCGATGGCGATGCTGTTGAAGTAGATGTAGACGAAGACCCTGATGGGCGTCGATAGCTAAACTCCATCATCATATTGAAGCTTTTATATGGTCAAACGCAAGGCCACGCTGTGCTCCCTTTGTATATCGTCTGATTGTCCCTCTGCTGCGAATTCTTTGAACCTTGGGGCCTCGAGGTGACGCGAATGGGACCCTGTGGGCAAGGCAACAGAGCTGGGAATGCGATAAGACTGTTGAAAGGCAGGTCGAGCTCCAAGCTCCAAGCTTGTGCGCCGTTCAGATCATGTTCGCCGACGTGCAAGTCAGCGTCGAGGCACAAAATGAGTCCGAGTCCTCGATGGGAACTTTGAAGAAAGCAAAACGCCGTGTTTTCACGCACACGTGATGGTCAAATGGACGCGTATTGTTCACGCGTCCACCTTGAAATTATTCCATACAGCGTTGGTACACCGTTTGGAAAAATCTTCGGGAATGTAAACTTTCGATACATATATCACATTACAAACTGTATGGCAATGTACAATCCAGCCTCTTATTTAAAATCCTAAAGGGTCTAATCCTCAGTAAAAGAACAACCACAGTGTCACTCCACCGAGCAGCAGGGTCACCCCACCGAGCATTCCATCCACATACACACCCGCTACCCCTTTCAAAACCTCGCACTTTCCGTGAAGGCGATTGCACTCCTTTACGAGCCCCTGGATTGACGCCTCCATTTCCTTGGCCGTATTGAACAAGCGATCATGACACTTCACAAGCTCAACAACCGCTTTCTTGTGTTCGACGACAGCTGAATTGAAGGCTTGAAGCAGCTTTTGGGATTCGTCGAGTTTCAAGCGCAGGCAAGCGATGTATCTGGTGGACATTGCTGCTTCCGCCGTAAGTGCCGAATTCGCTTTCTCCAGCTCCAAGATCCTTCCATCCTGCGATCGAATTCTAGCGTTCAATTCGTCCCGCATCTGCTGGCCAAGCAACTCAATGGAATGAAGTTTTGCATTTTGTTTAGCGAGGGTTTCCTCATGGGTACGGAGTCCCTCGAAGTACGTGGTTTGAAAAGATTTGGCGCTCTTCTCGAGCTCTGAGAGCTGCGCCAGCCATGCCGCTTCCTGCTCCTTACGGAACACCAGGCTACTTTCCTGGATCTCCACGGACCGCGCCTCCAACGTATTCAATGCGTTCGTGAGAGTGATAACCTTTGTGTCTTTAAGATTTAACTCTTCTCTGAGAGCCAGGACGTCCAATTTCGCTCCGACGTTTTCGAATTGTAATAAAGTTTGGGCCGACAATAGCTTTTGAATTTCCTGCTTCTGAGCCTTGATCGTGTCGCGTTCCGGTCGGAGGATATCAGACAATAACGCAGAAAAGGAGACAGCGCGGGCTTCGATGGAAGTGTAAACGTCCTTTACGCGATCTAGAGTCCATGTTGAAGTCTTTTTCAAGGCTTCCGAAGACCTGGACAATAACTTGGTGGCTGGGAGGACGATCTTTGGAAGAAAGTCACAGAAGAAAATAAACTCCAGGTCGCATTGTATGCCACCAGTGGCACAACACACGATGGCCTCCGGTATGAGACTTGCGGAAGGGAAAGTAGGTATGAAGGAACGTTTGTTGAACTTGGGCAACGGGGCAAGATGGCATATTTTGTCAAATCGACTCTGAACGGCTCGAGCTCCTTCGGTGAAACTTGACCCCGATGCAGTGAGCTTGGAGCGTAAGTATGTGCCAGCATCCTTCGGGCGAAGAGAGGTGAAAACCCGAGTTTTGAACCTGGGCATCTTGAACGTTACTGGAAAGTTGGTCGGTTTGGCCCCACCCAGTGGGGCATCGGATTTGCGAATCCAGAAAGGAAACCTTCCCCAAAAGCGAGTGATGGTCGGGAGAACGTCACAGAAAAGAATTTCCTGCACATTAAAGGGTACCGCGCCACCTATACAACACGCAACGGTTGAAAGAATTTGCATCAAATTCGAAACTGTGAAACTAGAGATAGAGGGCCAGTTCCAGTCCACGAAAGAGGGAGCCAAAACTTGAGAGTCCAAAGCGGCCAGATCGCCGGTGGGTTGCGCCGCAACTACCACTAACTCTGGAGAGGGATCGGAGGGGGAAATCCTGAAAAAAGTCCTACGAGCTGGAATAATATTATCGAGGGACTCCGATTCGAGGTATTCACATGCCCTCTTCGCTAAGATTGAAGAGATCGATTAAATTATGAACACGCTACGAACATGATTGGTAGAGCCACTTACCAATGGCGAACGACTGAAAACCAATAAACCATCCAAAAAAAGAGTGGCCTTGGAGGCTATGATCTCCGTTGAGCCTTTCAATCATAGACACGGAGAAATAATCTTCCAAGTCCAGCTTGTCTGGTATTTCTTCGGTGCGGATTGGCGCCTTGGGGTCCTTCAACGCCACACGCAACTTCGTGATAAGTTCCTCGATCTCATGGGGAGTGGCTCGCCTATCTTGGGTGATAAGAACTATCTTGTGAGCGCCATGGAGCCGTAGGGGCGCAGCAAGGTTTGATAGAGCCACAGATTCGCTCGAAGAACGAGAAAGCTCGAGCTGAGGCGCGGCTTCGTTTATGCTGACTTGAGTTTCTTGCGACATCTCAAGATGGAGGAGGTTCGGGGAAGAGAGGATATTATGGCACAACTGGATTCCGGCATTTTATCCTCGGCCATTGAACAAACGCGTTTGTCGTAGGTGTAAGTAAGGCGAAAAGGCCTCTCAGTGGTCTTCGCAATGGGTCGTGTTCAACCTTGGTTCAATCAAATCATTGTCATGGCTTCGAGTGACCAAGTCACGACCTCGTGATCGCGTTGTTATGATCGCGTGACTCATAAAACTTGAAGCGCGGGACTTGGCTGGGACGCGTGTTCAATTTGACCGTAGGCTAGATGGAGAGGTTAGTGATCGCAAAATTTAGGATGCAAATAAGATGCAGAGTTTCCGTAAATTGACTCTCAATAGGCCCGTTTTTCTAATCTAGAGTACACTTTTTTGTTAACTAAATTTCAAATTGGAGTTCGAGCGAAATATAAATTTCTGGCACAGACAATTGACGGGCAAGTTATTGACGCCAGTCGCCCGGCTAAGCAACAGCTAGGAGGGATTGCAAACGAGTGAAGTATAAAGAATATCAGGGCCAGGTAACTAGTGTTAAGGCTACTGAATCCGTAATAAACAAACGAGTCACGGTCAAAGTTGTGGAAGTGGAACCGGGAAGTGGAAGTGGATTTCGGTGTCAGTGGAACTCGCAAACATCCGAGTCCCACTGGCGCACATACCCCTCCGCCATCCCGCCCCCGCCTGGATGGAATTGCCGGACCGGTGTTGCCCAAATCCGTCCGAGAGCGCGCCGAGCGCAATGCACACACTGAACAGACACTGAAGGCTCTTTGGCATATCGTGTATTGACAAAAAGTAATTTTAATTTGATCATTTGTTGATATTTTCTATTTGAATATGTCCTTCGTGGAGGAGAGCCACTTGGTAGTTGGTGCAGGTAAAGGCTACTAGAATTTCTAGAAAACGGTATTGGTAATGGTAGGAATACGGAGGGCTGAGCCGCCTATAAACTCGTCGAGATCAAACCAATTAAATGATATATGTTTAGACGTTGAATGATTTCCGGGATATTTCTAGATTCAGACGGAATATTAATCTGTTCAGGTGCCAGTGCTCGAGATAGTAATCTGTACGTGCCCTTCCAGCCCAGCTGCGACGTTCAAGAGACGCTTGGGTGTGTTCGCACTCAACTAAGTGGTGGCACGAGCTCGAGATAAAAGTAGTCGCAAGGGGATGACCAAAACCGTGTATATACGAAGATATTTACATTTATATAGTTAAGTATATGGCCCAGTGGCACGTTTAAATGAATGGCATAAACGTGATCTGTGGACAATGGATAGGCATGTGAGAGGGCGGGAGGCGGCGCGCGTGAAGGCGGGAGGCGCTGGACCAGTGGAACCGGGAGATTTCCGAGTGCCACTGATGCACTTACCGACTTCCACTTCCCACTCCTACTACTACTACTTTAACCTATACTCTACTGGAAAAGCAACAAATATTTAATGATAGAGAAGGCCAGAACAGAGCTCGCGCTACCTAAACGTGCACATCAGCAACCTCGATATGTTCCTGTTCGGCAACGTCCTCCCGCTTGATCTGAATATCAGATTCCTTCGCAGTCGAAGGACGAGTTCGTGAGTCATTCTGGGCTTCCGGCTGCTTTTTGTTTTCAGCCATCCCAGCGCCACCGACAGCTTTGGCAATCTAAGCACTGAGATCAGTATCTGGCCCAGATGGAACAGGACGAAGACCAACCCGTCGGCCAACGTCATCCTTGACTGCCCTATACGAACTTGCAATGTTATTGACGACCTCTTCACGGTGACGCGGGTCTGAAGCCGCCGCAGGACCAGAGGTAGTCGGAAGGACGTCCATCTCCTTCGCAAGGACACACATAATCAGTTCCGCGAACAAGGTACAGTGATGAGGACCCGTGATGGCCGGCTCTGGCTTCGCGTGTCGCGGGTTGTAATCGTGCACCTCGCCGACAAGAAGAGCGAGATGATGCAGATAAAAATCACGCAGTTGGATTGACTCCATGAGCACGAGGGTGCGAAGGTCAGCTTCGAATATCGTTTGAACAGTGTCGACGTCGATGTCAGAGTTGGTCTGGGAACAAGACCCGATCTTTTCTTTGTCGTCGTGAGCTCTGAAAGGGATCCAACTGAAGTTCGCGAGTTTGCCTCGAGCAGGTGATAAAACTGGAACATCGTGTTTGACCAAGCCTAGGGCATCCACATTGTATATCGAAAGCGAGGGGTGTGGCGAGGTAGGCGAAATAGGACCAGGACTGGGAGCGGGTTCTGGCACTGGTGTACGACGTATTTGTTGGATGGCGTCACTCGCAGCAGAGATGGAACGAGAACCAAGCACAGGAAGTTGTGGAGCATTTTGTTCACCTATCGCATTTCGAGGAGCAGACGGGCCTTGGGTTGAATTTTCCACAAGTTCAGAGTCTGGCCGAATCTTCGCAATCGCTGCATCGCAATCGCTCTCGAAATCACTGACCCCTCTCGCCCTTTCGATCCTCAATAGCTTATACAACCCCGCTCCAGCCTCGACCTTCACTACAACCACTTGGTGCTCTGCTTCATCGGCCTTGACGAACGTATACCGGCCAACCTCGACAACTTTATGCACTTCCTGTGGCTGTTTCCGGGTGCCCAAAGGCTTCGTTTTTGCGAGCGAGTCATGGAAGATAGGAGAAGAAGCAAGGTAGACAATCACATCTCGCCAATCCCCTACAGACAGTGGGAGCTCACGGGGAGGAAACGCGGCAGTGGCAAATGCTTCAGTGTCCGGGAAAAGGGGTACTGGTATCCCCGCGAGATTCAAGAGGGGTTGGAAAGTGCGATTAATGAAAGGCCGAATCATCGCGAGGTGTGCTTCGAACTCGCGATTTATAGAGAAACGGCTGTGCAATATGTGCCAGAGAATAAACACTACCAGTTTGCTTTACAGGACACGGCGGAGGAGGGGAAGAATCCAGAAGATCGGTTACCTGTTTCGTTTAAGCCAGGACGATGTCTCAAACGGTCGCGATCGGTTCGGCGTCTCCGCAAATCGAACTGAAAGGTCTGTAAATCGGCTAATAAATATTAAGGTCCAGAATAAAGACGCACTTTCACTGCCTAAGCAATCAATTCATGGATGAGGGATCCGGTTTTGCAAGAAGCCTGCTGCGTTACTGAGGCTGCTTGATATTATAACAATTGCAAGGTCCTTGGAAATTTGCGGGACACATCCAGCTGGAAGTATTTAAAAGTGGGGGTGCGGCCTTGGATTTCAATTGGAGTGCTTTGATAGAAAAACGGAGGCGTCCTTGAGTAATTGGGAATAGTGAAAGAAAAGACGAGGAAAACGCGAAAGAGAACAAGGATTGATGGGGTCGGGAACCGACTCCCAAATGGGGGACCGCGTCGGATCACACCGGACAACACTCTTGACTCCGCGGCCTGCACTAGAACCCCGAATGTTAAACGTTGAACGTTGAGCGCTGAGCGTTGAGCCAAGAAAGACGGTTAAAATTTTACAAACCATGTTACAACTTCTACCTAGTACAGGGTATCTTTCCTCACATATTGCTACTGTCAATTGTTTCCCGGCGGACTATACAACTGGCTTAAGGACGATACGAAGAGTAAATATAATGAAAAATCAGGGTAAACATTGCGAGTAGTACTATTAATTTCGATGTAAGTATTGCAATAAATATATCACTGATTGAAAACATACAGGGTTGGAAACGGTGCACGTTGATCCTGATGCACAGCTGGTAGGTCCGGTCCAACCTTGACCACCGCATTGCCCGTACTAGGAGTATGATTGAGAAACACCTCAAGTGTTGTAAGTAGAAAGTGCCTTACCACTGGGGCCGTTCCTCCAGTTGGGGTCGGCGACGTTGTTGTGGAGGACTTTGTCGTAGTTGTGGATGATTTGGTCGTGGTCGTTGATGGTGGAGGTGGATTACCTCCGCTGTTACATTTGTAAAAACTTTGGTTTTGATTGATAATAAAAAAAAGCGCCGGCTCACTTGTTTTTAGCCAGAGGCGATATTTGTGGGACACCCGGGAAGTAGGTAGTTGGGATAGTACTGTAGATATGATGTAAGCAGGCCAAATTAACAACAACCCGAGGACACCTACGGTATAGGAATAGGTTGATCAGTCGCAAATCCCTGGGCAAGGTCCCCAGAAAGGGTTGGTGGATCGGAATATCCTGCAGGTTTTGTATAAGTCGTTGTCGTTTGTGAGTAACTTCCTCCAGATCCGCTCTTGACGCATGCTCCTGAACCATACGCGCTTTCACATTTCATGACGGCTGAGCCAGTAGCAGACCACATGTTGACACTGGAGAGAGTTATTCCCGTGCAGGGAGCACCATCTGCGCAGATGATATTTATTGGAGCTCGTTGAACGCCGTCGACGACTTCGCCGTTCCAGTTCTGGCCGATGGTGAGCGAAATAATCAAAAGGATAATCAATACGTACCTGGAATTGGATATTGGATAACTGCACTCCGTTGCCTGGGAGAGGTGATATCGAAGCCCAATATTGGTTGATATCAAGACCATATGCAGTTCCGCGAGACTGGAAGTTTTGGAAGAGCACGTTCTTTACATATCCACCACCGCCGTTGCTCTTGATCATGTAGGCTTGATTACCACCATTGGTATATACATTTTTGTACACGATGTTCGAGATGGCGGTGTCTGTGCCGAGGGAACCCATTGCCGAACCACCGGATTGGTTGCACCAAATATTTTGGATGAGGAAGTTAGATGCAGGACTTTTAACAGTAACACATTCGTCGCGATTTGATACTTCGACGTCGTGTACCCAATGGTTATTGCCTATGGAATTATCATGAGTCACTCAGGCTGTAAAGAGACATTAATACTTACCAGAGACATCTATTCCGTCTGATCCGCCAATATTTGCTCCTCGGATGGCGAGATTGTATACTTCACCGTTAGAGCCATTGTCGATGATAACATGGAACTCTGGAGCTAAAACGAGGATGAATGGTAAGTGGTCAACTGGTGTCAGCTACAGAAGCAATGCTCACAATCAACAAAAATGAGATCATGGACAGAGAAGTTCTGTGACGTGATGACTCGGAGGAGGCGAGGCCTGTAAGGGCGGGTGTTCGAACGAGTGTGCAGAATAAGTCAAGGGAAATAAACCGCACCCGGCATTTCTACACTGATAACCGCTTCCTTGAATGGCTCCAGCACTGTTGCTGGAGTACATCTCGAAGTCATTCGCGTTTTGGACGACGATCATATGGCCGCCCGTCGTCGCTGATAATCTTGCATGAGGCAAAAATCACGTCGAGGCAACGGATCGTCAACTTACAAGCACGCGTAATAACACCATCCATCTGGAACGCCCATTTCGTGCCGCCATTCAGCGTCGCCCAAGTCTTCATGTTGTAGTTACCCGGAGGGACATAGAGAGTGGACCCCGAGTTTGTCAGAACGCAGTTTGTGAACGCGCTGTTGATGGCAGGGCCAATGTCCTTAAAAGGCATAAGAAACCAGACGTCGATGGTTCAATGAGAGACGTACAGATGAGCCGATTGAGCCTCCATAGTCGAGAACACTACAAATTTTATTTCTTTTAGAGGAAGTGGATGTAGTCGGGCCTGTCGTGCCAGTCAATTGGGCGTATGCCGACGATGCCAAGAGCACCGCAAAGGTGATGCGAGAAATGCTGAGGACCATTTGGTGTTCTGGAAAGGCGAGAGGTTTCTGTTAAAAATTTACCCAAGAAATCACCATTATATGCTTTTCGTATTCGACTATGGACAAAAGGTAACTGCACAGGTAGGAGTTACCACTTGCACAACTAAACTTGGTTGCGATTTCAACCTCGGAAGATCCTGGTCATGAAGCGATGACGTTCGGAAGATACTCCCGGCCCGCCTACGGAAAAGGATGATTGCGGTCAATGGGTGTTTGATGGCGGCAAATACGATTTTCCTACCAAACGGATCTCATGCAAGACATGCGATCCCGGAAAATTGGTCACTTGAAGCTACCCATTAGACATTGTGGGGTTCATTTCTACAAGCGGAGCAGCTATCCTAAGCTCGCCGACAATGAAGTAACGTGCAGGAGCCCGATGAAGACGAGATGCCAGTGCTTCAGCTGACGCCAATTTAATTGACCTATTGACAGTAAGCGGGTCACTGGAAAAATCCAAATTCCTAGGCTAATTATGGCCCGGTGTCACGGAACACAGGTTGCCAGACCAGGCGTGGCCAGTTTTAGTTCGTGAATCGCATAATAACGCGAAGAGTGCAGTTCCTTTGATATCATCGACACCAGGAAAAAGTTCGTAAAGACGGCGTTGCGCATTCTTGATCAACGGATAAATCCAAAGGAGCAATAGTTTCAAACCCCCGACAACTAAACGCAAGAATTAGGGTGATGATGCTATCTTAGTATCTAGGTGCACGTCACCAGGAAAGCCAAGTTGAGGTCCCCACCACACAGCAGGAACTCGCGGAGAGGGAATGGTGAAGTCACGAACGCCTCAGTTCTGGATAAAATGTTTATCACCCCAGTGATCGCAAGAGCAATTAATGAAGGACGAATCGTCGCTTGGTCTCGTTGGCGCGACGGATGGAGAGCGATTGTGGGAGAATGTGTGCCGCTGAAAATAGAAGCTAGAGGGGATAATAGTAGCCCTAATTCGCTCCGTAGGACACTGCGGAAAAAGATAGAGTTGCATTCGCCCGTTTAGTTTCACCGGTAGCTCAAAACGGTCGAGATCGGTTCGTCCCCACAAACCGAAATAAAAAGATCTGTGAACTGGTGCACAACGAATAAGATGCAGATCTTAAATACGCACCTTCACTCCCTAAGTGATCATCGATCAACTCTTACTCGAGTAGAAGAAGGCTCTGGTGTGCAAGGCGACGCATTATAACACTGATGGGACTTTTACTGACATGAGCGGGCTGAACACCAACAGCATGTCGCCAGAGGAGAAGAGTTTGGGAATAGATGATATGATTTGGTTCGGTTAAGTTACAATTGTGAAAAAAAACGGAGGGCTCTCGAGTAGTACACAATCGCGAAGACAACGAAGAAACAAGAAAGACAAAACCTGTTTGGTTGACCACGGTGGCACGGCCGGAGTCTGGACTGCCCATCCCAAATGGGGACTGGCCAGACCGATTCCGTATAGTATTACTTAGCAATTTTTGAAGTTGTCTTGATGCATTCAATCGCAATCGGACGATTGGGAAACGGTGGCGGAAAGGTTGAGATTTTTTAAACTATTACAACTTCTACGTATAAATTTCCTTCTCCTGCAATAATGTTATTACTCATGTTTCCTTCCCAACCGTACAATCTGACTAAGGATGGTACACTAAGGCAATATTTCGAGTTTTGTATTTCAGGGAAGACATTGCGAGTAGTACTGTGAGGTTCAGACGTAAGCGTCTCGGTAGATATATCATCGGGCGAAAACTTACAGGGTTGGAAACGGTGCATGTGGATCCTGATGCACATTTGGTGGGTCCAGTCCAACCTTGGCCACCGCATTGGCCATACTAGAAGTATAAATGAGAAATGGCGTCAAGTGAAGGTATGCAACAACTGCCTCACCACTGGGGCGGTTCCCCCGGTTGGGGCCGGTCCTGATGTTGTGGTGGTCTTGGTCGAAGTTGGAGCTGGTTTACTCGTGGATGGTGGAGGTGGATTACCACCGCCGCCGCTAAATTTACAAAACTTTAGTCACAACCAAAATATGAGCAAAAGATTCAACTCACTTGTTTTTAGCTAGAGGCGAGATTTGTGGGATACCTGGGAAGTAGGTCGTCGGAATAGTCCTGTAAATGGACAGTAAGCGCTCGAATTGACAAAGGAACGACAAGGGCACTCACGGAATGGGAATGGGTTGATTGGTGGCAAATCCTTGAGCAAGATCCCCAGAAAGGGTTGGTGGGTTGGAATATCCTCCAGGTTTGCCGTAAGAAGTTGTCGTTTGCGAGTAGCCTCCTCCCGATCCGCTCTTGACGCATGCTCCTGAACCATACGCGCTTTCACACTTCATGACGGCTGAGCCAGTAGCAGACCACATGTTGACACTGGAGAGAGTTATTCCCGTGCAGGGAGCACCATCTGCGCAGATGATATTTATTGGAGCACGCTGAACGCCGTCGACGACTTCGCCGTTCCAGTTCTAGTCGATGGTGAGAAAGACGAAATATTCAAAGGATAATCAATACATACCTCGAATTGGATGTTCGACAGCTGCACTCCATTGCCTGGGAGAGGTGACATCGAGGCCCAATATTGATTGATATCGAGACCATATGCAGTTCCGCGAGACTGGAAGTTCTGGAAAAGCACGTTCTTTACATATCCACTACCTCCGTTGCTCTTGATCATGTAGGCCTGATTACCACCATTGGTATACACATTTTTGTAGACAATATTTGATATGGCGGTGTTTGTGCCAAGAGACCCCATTGCCGAGCCACCAGACTGGTTACACCAGATGTTTTGGATGAGGAAGTTGGACGATGGGCTTTTGACAGTAACACATTCGTCGCGATTTGATACCTCGACGTCGTGCACAAAATGGTTATTTCCTAACAGGTTATCATAAGCCATACTTCGTTTGTGAAATGAAATCAATGTTTACCCGAGATATCTATTCCATCGGATCCGCCAATGTTTGCTCCTCGGATGGCGAGATTGTACAATTCACCATTGGAACCAGTTTCAATAATAATATGGAACTCTGGGGCTGAGTGGCAAAAATTAGAAGCAGTCGTCGGCGCGGAAAGCGAAGCACTTACAATCGACGAAAATTAGGTCATGAACGGAAAAGTTTGTTGATTCGACGACTCGGAGAAGGCGAGGTCTACAAGTGTTAGCATTGATGAGTAACAGGAAACATCGGTAGTGAAAACCAGTTGTACCCAGCGTTTCTGCACTGATAGCCGCTTCCTTGAATGGCACCGGCACTATTGCTGGAGTACATCTCGAAATCGGTCGCGCTTTGAATAAGGATCATGTGGCCACCGGTCGTCGCTGGTTCCTTTGCGTTAGTCAAACTATCTCGAGAAAAACCCATAATCTTACCAGCACGCGTAATAACGCCATCCATCTGGAACGCCCACTTTGTGCCGTGACTGAGCGTCACCCAAGTCTTCATGTTGTAGTTACCCGGAGGGACATAGAGCGTGGATCCCGAGTTTTTCAGAACGCAGTTGGTGAACGCGCTGCTGATGGCGGGGCCAATGTCCTAGAAATGAATAAGAAACCGTGCTCCATAAGTAAGATGAAAGGCGTACCGACGAGCCAACTGAACCTCCGTAGTCGAGGACACTACATATTTTGTTTCTTTTCGAGGAAGTGGACGTAGTCGGGCCTGTGCTCCCAGTCAGTTGGCCATATGCAGCCGACGATGCCAAGAGCACCGCAAGGGTGATGCGAGAGATACTGAGGACCATTTGGTAGCTTGAAGGGCGGGTAAGAGGTTTTTGCTAAAAGATTATCCGTAAGCGCCATTATATGCTTTTTCGTATTCGCCTATAGATAAAAATGTAGCAGTGCAATGGCAATCACTAGGTACCCTTGCCGAAAAAGCTTGGTTGCAATTTCAACCTCGGAAGATCCTATGGAATATGTGTAGGTCATGAAGCGATGGCACTCGGAAGAAAGTCGCAGCCTGAAATTGGGAAAACGCCCATCTGATATGTACGGTCAATGTGTGGCCAGTGGTTTTGATGGCTGCAACTGTGATTTCCCTTCCAAAATGAGCCTACCCAAGTCATGAAATCCCGGAAAAATGATCACTTGAGGTTACCCCTCGGATATTGTGGAGCCCATTTCTACAAGCGGAGGAGCTATAGTTAGCTCACCGAGAAGGGAGCAACTTACTCGAGCTATATATTATTCCATGAAGACAAGATGCCAGTGTTTCAATTGACGTCAATTCGAACGACCCTTTGACAGCGAGCCGTCATTCCAATAATCCCGCTTCGTGGAACATTTATAGCTCAGTGCCATGGAACATAGGTTGCTAGACCAGACGTAGCCAATTTTAGTCACCATATATTCAACGCGAACAATGCAGCATCTTGATACCATCGATCCAGGATATGGTCTAGAGGAGGGTCTTGAAGATTCTTGATCAACGGATAAATCCTTGTACTAAGTAGTTCTTTCAAAACCGCCGTCGCAACTTAATACAAGAATCGGGGTGATGGCTGTATCTTCCGTGGGCTGGTGCCGTCTAGGAAAGCCCCAGTTGCGAGTCGGCCCGGAAGATAGAGTACAAGTTAGAGTAGAGTGCACGGGACCAATACAGACAATTCGCCGATAATTCTCTTCTCTCTAGAATAGACTCCATTTTGTTAGGGTGTACTGGCAGACGCTTGTAGACGTCACTGTTCCGGAGAAGCGCGGATGCCTATTGGTGCACCAGCTTCTAACCAATCATATCTCACCCGACGCGCAGTGCAAAGCCGACGAGGGGGAAACCTGGCACTCAACTAAAACGTGATTATGCCTTGTGTTCCGTCCCGTTCAGGTTATAGACAATTCTACCAGGAGGTCAAAGGAGGTCAGAGCCATGGCGGCGTGGAAAGACAAGAGTTTTAGCGCGGTAGTCCCAGTATTATAACGAACATGACTGTTTTTGTGACGGAATTTGGCCGATCGGATTCGGGACGCGAGGAAGATCGACATGGAAGCAACGTTGAAGACTCGCAAACGAGTTTGTAGCCCCAAGTTCACACTATTTTTGTGCGGTGTTTAGCAAATTTTGGGGAGAAAGGAGGACAGCTTGTTCGAGACAATTCCAGGGCGGAGATGGAAGAGGCTCACGGATGATGTAGTACGAAGTGTACCTTATGACAAGAGAGGCCGAGAAATAATTCGATTTTTCCGTGACGGTGTACGGAAATCGTTGACTGGGCGAAAAAATAGGTGTTTAGCAGGTTGGAATCCTCGTAACTTTGGAAGCACGGTTTGCAAGCTCTTACCGCCAGAAGTTTTTGGGACATTTGAGGTAGATAGTTAAAGATACTGCGTAATACCCACCGTCTTAAGATTTGCGAAACGCCCTTAGATGTACTCCAAGTTTTCCTTGGCTGTCCTTGTGCTTCCCTTGTGCTTCCGCTACAAAATGGACGACGTGGAAAGCCGAGGACCATAACAAGGCATCACCAACTCAGATTGCCTCGGCTTGATTTATGACGGTGCACCCCGTGCATGGGCCGTTCAAGGTTGAGACGCCTCGAACCAGGTGACGGTGCAAAAATACACAGCTAATTGCAAGACTGCTAAGAGACGTCGCGACTCGGTTGTGCGAGTGAGAGACCCACTGGCCGAGTGTGGAGAATGCAAAAGACCGAGTCAAGACAATTAATACGAACCCCAGCCTGAAATTCGAAGTGGTACCGTAGATCCCTTGTTTGAGGTTAGAGGAAGATGACGGTGCCAGTGAAAATGACATATACCTAATCAATACCTAGTTCTGAATACTGCCGAGAAATAATCCGATTTTTCCGTGAAAATCTACGAGATTTAAATCATGAGAGCTGCCGCGATGATATGCAGAAACCTACTGACCTCGAGTGTGGAACAGTGTGGAAATCGAAGACTATATACAGTACAGGCAATTGATCGGGACCACGCGACTATGAATCCGCTTCATTGCTGAGGCTTGACAGAACTTGTTGCATCTCCGAGTTTGGCGTGGTTCCAGATCCAAGACAGAGTCCAAGAGAAGAGAGAACGAAGTGCGTCCCCGCGAATCTCCAGAATGGCGGCCGTGTCCCGCTTTTGTGGGGTAGTGAGCAGACTTCTTCGATTATCGATGGCAATTGATACCGGCAGTAAGTTTGTTTGACAGCGTCGCGAAGTTCTACTCTTGAGAGGTCTAGGATAGCCATTTGGCAGTCGTCATATCCGTCTTGACTTTTGAGCCTGCGGAAACTGGGCATAACTTGACAGGCTGAGACCGAAGATTATCCCCAAACAAAGCGCAATTGTAGACACCCTGGTAATAAGCTGCTTTGATGCCCAGGTCCTTCGATATAAGAGCAGCACCACCGACACCCGTATCATTAGGCCGACCAAGCTAGAGGCAGTTCCGATAGATGAAGGAGATCAGCAGGAAGGAGGACTTGAAAGAAGAGAGACATACACAGGCGACCTGGTCCAGGTGATGTCAGCTGATGCGACTGGTGGTCGGCACAGCTTTTTAATGCTCCCGCTCTGCCACTGGCATGTGGGGCAATGCCAATTGTGGGTCCCTGCAGTGAACTCGTTTCTACCGGTGAACCATTCCGACTTGCTGGCACCCGAGGCGGGTCACAAACAGCGCCAGCCTGTGGACTATTGGGCTGAGTGCATCAATATCACCCGACGATGGGGACGACATAATTTAACTAGTATTGTAATTTTGGATTTGGTATTTCGGCCACTTTGATCTGACGCCCCTTTCTCGGGTTCGCTCTCCAATTCCTCCACAATTTCGTCGCATGTAATGTCTGTACGTGTTTAGGTCCTATCAAAATCTCAGAAAATATATCCTTCATTTCAATGACAAGAGTCGTGAACGTTGGTATTTATAATTCTTCTCTTGCGTTCAGCAAGAGGCAAGATCCTCTGATGATTAGTCCCTGTATTATCTAGCACTGGTGCAAAACTTGAATTTCTGCAACCCATGGAATATACGGTTTTTCCCTTCATTTTACTCGGCTTTGCAGATCCAAACTCAGCACATACTAAACTCCATTGCAAATACCAATTGAAAAGGATTCTAAAAAAGCCTCGTAATCATTCAAACTTAGAACAAGCCTGGAAGTGCTATATCAAGGCTGGTGTAAATCAGGATGCGATCAGAACCACCACAATTCTCCGCAGCATTGCCGTTACACGCCATTGCACACTCAGACGATGGAACCGATTCTCCAGGAGCGTAGGTAACGTTTCCACACCCTATAAATTGCACAGTTAGAAAAATGAACCCAAGGATCGAATATATACGAAGGACTCACAGCACTCCCTATAATAAATTAATATAACAGTCATTTTATCAACAATTATCCAATTTTTTTGTAGGCAGGTTCCACTTACTGTCCCCATTCCACACCGGCACTTGTGTAAGTCGCGGCACCGCAAGCGTCAATACATTTTTCGACTGTCATGCTTTGGGATGGTGGGTCATTCTTTGGGGTATGAGGCAGGATGCGACCGCCGCCAAACCTGAAGATCGATTTGGAAGTGTATCTCCGAGAAACTCGAAAAATACTCACCTCCAATTGTCTCTGCGCAATAAGGAAATATCAGATAATCAAGTATTGAATAAAATATGGAAATATAGCTCTGCTCACTCCCAGCATTCAGTGACTCTCCATCCATTATACTGCAGGATGAACGATGCAGGCCCCACGGTATAAGGACCTGCCCCGGTGGAGTAAATTTGCATAGCGTCGGGACCTCCACAGGTGTTCGATGCGTTTCCAGGACAAGGCACGTTGCATTGCTGAGATGGGCCGTAGTTATACAATATTCCATTCCCACAATCTGCAGCATGAAAAGCGATGAGGCGGAAATTTAGAAGGCTAAGAACTTGGATAGAAATTATAGCTTACAGCATTCGTGGCCAAATTCAACTCCAGCAAGAGAATAGCCAGCTTGGAAGCAGGTGTTTCCGCAGCTCGCGAAGCTGGTGGCGCTTGTGTTGCTGGGCTGTCCCTCTCGGAGCACACGTGGAGAGGAATCTCTGCTCGGTAAAGTTCTTAGATCAGGTCCCGTAGTGGAAGCATTCAACGAAAAAGTGTGTACTCAAAGCATCCAAGGTAGGTAAAGCTCTCAAGGGCATCCCTTTTTTGTATTTCATGCCGGGCCACCAGACTGAAACTCGGCGCGATAAAACACGACATCTGACTTGCTTGTTAGGTATGAATGGTACGCGAACGGGAAGGGACTGACAAGGACAACCACTTGAAAGATGGTGTTCCACTGCATATCTTTTCGCGCAAGGTAGCTTTGGGGAAAACACTGAACCACTGACAGATGCGAGAGTCTCTGAACTTTATATCATTTTTTACAGAGCATCCATATTCCCACTGCTGGCCAGTGGCAGAAAGCCTCGTATACTCACCGTCCCTGCGGTACCTAGGCCTAAAATAACTGACCTTGTTTTAGAGTGACTTGACATCCTGTCATCGGAGTATTAGAAATAGCAGTGGATCAGTGGAAGCCTGAGGGGAGAGAGCGGGATGATCTGTCGCCGTTGTCTTTACGGTGTGGGCTTAAGGCGCTCTTGCTGACCTGGGTCAAATTCTAGACTTCTTAAGTGTGAATACTAGAGGTATAACAGTGAGATTGACATTGAAAGTTGAACATTTCAATAACTGAAGGTTTAGAATGTAGTATTGTGTGGGACATAGTTGACAGCAGGGGGCCCTCACTTTAGCTCCAGGCACATCAGGGATGAACGGAAGTCCTACGACTATCCCAAATTTAAAATTAAGAAGGCCGGAAAAAACTACGAAGTGTCAGAAGCGAGGGTTATATACGCATTTGACAAACGCCCTGAGTCAAAGTAACGGGAGTGCGATAGTCTGTCGGATCAGAAAAGCTACCCAATTTGGTAGTGAGATACCCAAATCGGGTGGACGGATTCAACTACCGCGGACTTCGAACTGATTCAGATCAAATTCAGACGCGTCGTTCGGAAAGAGGGATCCAAGAGGGATGTGCTGCAGTCCTGCGTATTTATTAAAACACCCTGCCACCACGACGCCTCCCGCATCGCACAAATTGCGGCATGATATCAATGCTACCAACATAAAACTGCCAAGCATCAGCAAGTTAGCACTTTACTTTTTCGCTTTTTGTATTAAATTTCCTTTGAGATAAGGTGTTTTCAGAGAAAATCACTGCCAAATCAGCAGGTCTCAACGCCAGCTTTTTGCCGATTGACACCTAGTTTTTTCGACCTGCCGCTTTCTTCACTTTTCGCCGCTTTCTTTACTCGTACAAGCGGAAAAAAGCTAATCGCCAAACTACTGATGGCCATGGGGACACGACAAGGAGACACAACCTGAAGAGGCGGTCTGCCACTGGGCCGCTCTGGGGATTCTGGATCACTGAGTTTGCATTTTCATTTAAGAATCTGAACTACACCCTTCGAGCTCGCGCCGCTGTGATCCCCTTGGCTACCACCGCAAGAAGAGCATCGTGCGTCAGACGGGGTTCTGAGCGGCATGGGCGAGGATCCTAAGGCCGAAGAAAATCACACATGAAGGGGCGACCAAGGGTATAAAGAATCAAACCGATAAAAAAAGGGCGCAGGTGGTTCGACATCGTCCATAAGAGTCTGATTCGGAGGAATGCTATGAATAATGTCACCACACAAATTCTGCACGGTAACTACTCGTAGAAAACCGGCAAACCCAGAAAACCGGACGGCGCTACCACATCCGAATCCAGCCCGCCATTCCATGATCAATCGACAAGTGCATATCGGGCTCGGATATCCTAGCACTGCTGCCAGTGTGGCAAGTTGTCGTCAGGCCTAAGATCATCGTATTTCTCCGCCGCGGCAGGCATGGTAGGTTGTTTTCACCGATATCGATGATGTACGCTCTGACACGCCAGACCCAGACGGTGGTCGCACGACCTAACAAGCTGAAAGAAAGAGAGCTCGAGGCCCAGATAGGATTCAGAGAACCGAAAGTACACCGTTCCTGTGGGTCGCCGTCTAAGTCGCCACGGGCACTGGCACTGGCAGAAGAAATTTAAAGTGGTCAACGGCATCACGCTATCCAAGAATCCGAATGTAATTGTAATCGTGCAAATAATCGTGCAAACCGAGTTTGTGATACTTTCAATAAAATAAATGTTATAAAAGCAACATCAAGAAAAAGAAATAATAAAAATGATGTCAGAGACTCGACAGAAGAGAAATAAAGTAGATTCCAGGGTTGTCAATGTAAAAACTGTATGTACGTGCCGTATGCATGCCACACCCGCCCGCGTTCTACCACTACCAGATACCTCACCTCACCTCGATTTGACAACACATCGCTCCCCGAGGCGCTGACCCCGACGATAGAGTACAGATAATAACCCAAGATCAGAACAACCCCGCCAGATCTGCGAAAGGGTCTTTACCCTGCGCACCCGCACCCGCACCGGTGCTGCCAGTCGCTGCACCACCCTGTTGCACGGCCTGCGGCTGTTGTTGGTGGGCTGCGTACATAGGCATCGGGACTTGTTGGCCTTGTCCTCCATATGGCGTACCCATTCCGCTCATTCCTCCCATCCCAGCCCCCATCCCGCCCATTCCAGCACTCATCCCGCCCATACCCATACCCATCCCCGCACCCGCACCCATCCCCATCCCAGCACCCATCCCCATTCCAGCACCAATGCCCACCCTCGCACCCATTCCAGAGCCCATCCCCGCACCCATCCCCGCACCCATCCCCGAACCCATCCCCGAGCCCATAGGAACCTTTCCAACCGCCCCTCCTCCTCCTCCATTCCCAAAGTAATTAGGCACCTGAGAGTGAGAGCCAGGCTGCGGCTGGGGTGTACCGGGTAAGACTATCGATGCGGGCGGTGTTGCGGACTGCGATTGCGCTTGGTGTGAATACGCTTGATGTTGATGGGAAGACTGAGGCTGGGACTGGGACTGGGGAGGAGACATGGAAGTGGGCCGCGTGAACCCGGCGCCGTTGTGGAATAGCGGGGTTGGCGCGTGGGGTGCCATTTGTAGGGGTTGTTGTTGTTGGGGATTGAACTGGGGCTGGGCCATCATACCACCCACATAACTAGGCGGCATGCCGAACTGCTGCTGCTGCTGGCCAAGCGGGGGAGACCCGAACAGACCTGAGAGGTCGGCTGCTGGTCCACCCGCCCCTGCTCCTGCTCCTGTGGGTGGTGCGCTGTCGTCAAAGTCGATTAGGGATATACCGCCGCCACCTGAGCCGGAGTTAGAGGCAGAGGAGGCGGACAGTTCTTGGGGTATAGGGTTTGACGCGAAGGAGTAGTCGCCTTTCTTGAATGCTTCGTAGCGTGTGAGGACGGTGTTGATTTGGTCGTTTATTTGGAGGAATGTGTCTGATGTGGTGGGATATGTGAGTGGGTTGTATGATAACATTTCAAAGCAGGGAGGGGGAGGATATAAGGACGTACCGAGCGATTCTGGGTCCTCTGTCTCTGCGTCTGATATCCATTTTTGCAGTTTCGGTCGGGCGGTAATAAGGATCGACGATACTTGCTACACCATCCAATAAGCATCGAACCCATCTTCCAAAAGCCAAAAGAAAAAAAAGACCCACATCATACGCATCGCCCGAAACGAACCTCTCCCCCCTCTCCGCATCCACATTATCCAGCATCTCATTAAGCAGAATCACCTTCTGCTCGAGCTTATTGAGCTCGGTGAGGGCCTGCGAGCGGTAATCGGGCTTGGCGTCTGGGTTCGCGCCTGCGAGTGCTTTCATGAGTTCTTGGGCGGCGGCGAGGTCGCGCGGGGTGCCTCTGCGGATGAGCTCTTGGAGTTTGGCGGATTGGGCGGCGCGGTCTTCTTCTTCGAGCTCTTCTGCTGATTTGAGGTTCTAGGGTGGGTGTTGGTAAGTATGTAGGATAAAATGAGATCAAAAGAAGAGGAAAGCAACACTGACTGCGGTGGCATTGGTAGCAGCGCTGGACGCTCTAGGAGCATCTCTAAACCGATAACCCTTAAACGTCAACAGCCTATGCATATCCCTAATATTCCCCAGATCCTCCTTCCACCTACTCTCCGCGCAGATGCCCTCCTTCCACCCATTAATAAGCTCAAGGATGCGGGACATGACCGGGCCCGGGAAGGGCGGGGGGCGTTCGGGGAAGCGGCGGACGAGCTCGTTGAGGAACTCCTTTGTGGATATCTGGAGGTGGAAGGGGTAGCCGCAGGATTGGACGAGGGTGTCGAGCAGGGCGAGGGAGAGGATGGCGATGTGGGGGTTGCGGTGGTTGGCGAGGCGGGCGATCATCATCGCTGCTTCTCGTGGGCTATGGGGGGTGTGGTAGTGAGCGATGGGGGTAGGATAGAGATGGTGTGGATTTGGAGTACGCACTTGTTTGCCTTTTTCTGGGTGATGTATTCTGCGACTTCGAGGTGGATTGCGTAGTTTGGCTCTTGTAGAGAAGGCTCGCAGGCGCGGGTGATGAGCACCTCGAGCGGCGATACTTTCAGCCAGCTCGACGGGCCTGTCGGGCTTTGCAGCATCGTGCTCAGATCGTTGTGGGCCCTGCTAGTAGATCGTGGTGATGGTTAGTGGAAGACGACCCTCATCGCGTGGCAAAATCAGAAGCGTAGTTGTGGCTGTCCACTAATTATTACATCAACCAACTCATCTAGTCGCTTTCCTGCCCTTTGATAACTTTCGCCATCTCTCTCGCCAACACACGACCAGACTGCTCGCTCGGATGCAACTCGTCGAACCTAGATCATGAAACTCTCTCTATATATACGCCTTTTACAAGCAAGAAAATATGCTCACCAAACAAAACTGTCTCTGGCACCGCCCTGTGCTATCGTACAATCCCCCGAGTCGCCTGTCAACTCATTCAGCTGATACACGCAGGACTTGACTGCTCCTGTAGTGTTAAGCGGCGCCGTTCCGTTCAAGTACACTGATGGCCGGTCGAGGATGTCGTTGAACAAACTGTACGTGTCGAAAATACCTAAACCTCTACTTATGGGTGCTGATTTTGGCGTAGGATAAGAAAGAACACGCACCGAGATGCGCCCCAGGCAAAGACGGCACCAAAGCCTGCAGCATAAGCCTCGTCAACGCGTTTCCAGAGAGCACAAGCTCGCTCATGACCACGTTCCACTCCGTCGTGTTCCGCTGCGCCGTCCAATAATGGTTGACGTACGAGTTGGCTGAATACAGCGGGGTGCGCTGCAGTGGGAGCATCTGAAACGGTTCAGCTCCAGTTCCGCTCCCCAAGATAGGAATCAAACAAATGTAAAGCTCACATTCGCAAAAACGAAATTCCGTCCCCCGCTCTCATAAACCACCCGGACCCAATCCACCGCACACCCCATAACATCCACCAAACTCGCCCCACGCGCCCCATGTCCCGTCAGCAGCCCGTTATCCCCAACATCGTTCGTGCCGATCCACAGGAAATACAGAGCCGCCTCCTCCTTTTTACTATTAGCCTCCCTTAAGCCTAAGCCTTTTGCCTCATCAGCGAGGTACCCCAAGCTCCCATTCGCTTTTTCCATCTCCCAAAGCGGGAGTTGACTCTCGAACACACTGGGGAACGGCCGGTTCGTGATGTTGTTCGAGCACGTCGCGCCTGATCGAGCGAATGGGAAGAGTCCGACCTCGACTTTGGCTTTGGGTTGGCCGCCTCTATTTTCGCCGTTCTCTACATTGCTTTCACCATCCTCTACATCGCTACCAACGCCGACGCTGCTGGACGCATACCCGACGGCATACACGGGCCACGCAGTTCCCCCGTTGGAAGGGGAGAACGTATCGGTGTAGCTATCGCCAAACGGGACGAAGGCTGTTATTTGGGATTGGCCGAGCGGGTTTTTCAGAGTCGCTGATGCGAGAATGGGGCTCGTACTCGCGGCTAGTAATGCGAATGCGAATAAGGATAAACTTTTCAAGGTGACCATCTTCAATGGTTTGGCTGATAGTTTCTTGAACTCGAAACTTGAAGCTTGACCAGAAGGTGTTATGTTATATCCCTTATTAATATTCCTGTCTACACTCAATCCTTCTTCGACGTTCGCCAACGCATTTTTTTAATTTCAGGGCATCACGAGTTCCCAATGTACGCTTCTCCTGTCGTCGTTTCGTCCATCCCCAGCGACAAACGGGAGGGCCGGATCGCGGACCGCGATCCCGTCTCCCTGGCAGGACGACAGCAAAGGAAGACATCGTGCTTCAGCTCCAACGGTTGTAAGTTGTGCTGGCACCCAGCCAACGTGTTATCACTCCAATTACTGCCCCTTGACTCAATGACTGGAATGCGCAATTTGGAACGCAACATTCTAATCCTCTGAAAATCATCAATCCTATGCTTGATTTGACGACCCTCGATCCCCGACCCCGACCTTGTTGCCGCTCCTCTCCGCACCCCGTACCCGCTGCCAGAATGTTGAACGACGACGTTTCGTCCAACCAACCTTCGTCCACCTCACCAACAAATCGGTATGCCCGGATCGCGGATCGCGGTCCGCGATCCGGCTGGACGACGACAGCGAATGACATTGTGCTTCAGCTTCAATCTTCAATATTCAATGCTTGCGCTGGCACTCAACAAACATGCCATCGCTCCAATTGTCACTACTATTACTTCCCCTTGGGCATCGGTACTCAGACCCGTCTTCACATTGAAGTGCGGGAATTTGGAACTTGATATTCCAAACCTTGAAAAATGGTCAATCTCAAGCTTGCTTTGACGTCCTCGACCGTCGTCCGGAGAAGGTGTCTGTGTCGGTGTCGGTGTCGGTGTAGCTGTCGCCAAAGCCAAAGGGGATGAAGGCGGTTATTTGGGACTGGTCGATGGGGTTTTTCAGAGGACAGAGGACAGAGGAGAAGAGGTGGAGCGGCGGGTTGCACTCGCGTGCGCGGGCAGTAATGCGAATTGAGGATGCGAATGCGACTATACTTCTCAAGGTGCGTGGAAAGCGAACCCATTCTTAGTTTTGGCTGAGAGTTTCCTCAGACTGTACTTGAAGGTGTTTGTGTTGTATCTCTTATTCCTTCCTGCCTGTCCAAAGCCTTCTTCGCCAACGCACATCTTAAATCAAAAAAAAAAATTGGAAAGGCAGGGCGTCATGAGTTCCACAATGTACGCTTCTCAGCCTCCCGAGTTCCGTCGTTTCGTCTAGTCTTCGTACGCAACGACAAACGGGAGGACCGGTCCGTCTCTTTGGCAGGACAGCAAAACGGGCAACTGGCGGCGAATGTGAATGACATCGTGCTTCAGCTTCAATGCTTGAAGTTGTGCTGGCACTCAGTACTCAGCGCTCAGCGAGCATGTCACCACTCCAATTACCGCCCCCTTGGTACTCAGAGCCCTCTTCGCACTGAAGTGCGGCAATTTGCCCTCGACCGGATCTTCATATCGATAACACCTTCTCCGAGTCCGCTACACCGGACCTGCTACCGGGATGTTGAACACGGATGCCACTCCAGGCGTATTTATAGTTCTCGGCCCCTTGTCCCTTGTCTTGGGCGGAAGGACCCATGAGCTGTGGAGGCCACGCATGCGGCTGCTTTTCTTAGCACCTGTAACGTGGAGGACTTGACGCCAGCGCCGGTGCCAGACCGTCGGGCCGATGGGTTCTTCTATTCGCGTCAGGTTTCGTGAATGGCGAACTGCGAGCTGCGGGCGAAGGAAGGTGGAGCCACGGGCCCGGGCCCGGGGAAAGAGACGACAGGCGAGGCGAGGCGGCCTCACCAACCCGCCATGACTCGCGTCGGGATGTACGACGGTCAGCCCAGCTAGCAGCCCGTCGATACCGCGTACATCGTCACCGATGGCCTGTACGTGTGTGCTGCTTTGAGAACGGTGCAGCCCGCAGCCCGCGGGAGGCTTTATGGCAGAAGTTCTGGGAAGCGGGCTTGATTCTGCCAGTGGCAGTGGCACTACAGCCTCAGCCTCAGCCTCAACCTCAGAATGGCGAACAGCGAACAGTGGGCGAAGGAAGGCGGAGCCACGGACCCGGGCCCGGGGAAAGAGACGACAGGCGAGGCGAGGCGGCCTCACCAACCCGCCATGACTCGCGTTGGGATATACGACGATCAGCCTAGCTGGCAGCCCATCGATATCGCGTACACCGTCACAGACGACCCGCACGCGTGCTGCTTTGAGAATGTTGCAGCCCGCAGCCCGCGGGAGGCTTTATGGCAGAAGGTTAAATTTACTTATGCCCATCAGCCTTCATGATCAAGGAAGTCGGCTTGATTCTGCCAGTGGCAGTGGCACTGCAGCCTCAGCCTCAACCTCAGCCACTTCTAATCGGTGTACTTGTATGAAAGTATCAACGGAATTTTGATGGGACGGGGACGACATCTGCCCCCCTCGTCAAGTAAGTAGCTGCAAGTTTCTGCACCTTCGTACCATCAGATAGCCTGGCTGGCACCTGCACTGGGTCCTAAAAACGTCGACCCAAGAGAAGGCAGAGCTCCACACTTTGCAGTTTGAACTTTGCACGCTTTCGCCTTCATCCACATCTCGAAGCACGAAGTCCAACACGGCGTTCATATCGCGTCATTCTCCCGCCTCTGACCTGTCCGCTGTCCACTGTCAGAACTCGTTCATAGACTCCTTTCCTTTCCTTGACTCGCTCGACGTCTGGATGGTGAATCCTTTGTCCACGACGCTTTAGGGTTTCATTTTTTCTTCAAGCATTACTTTTGGCCTGCAATGAGGTTATGGTGACCTATTGTTATGGCTCCACCAACAGAGCACTGTTATAGTGACTTCGACGCCGTCATTCGAAACACTGGACAACCACGACGACCCAGCCCAGACAAGCCTCCCGCAGGTCCAGAGCAGCGATGGTGACACCTTCGCGTCTGGCTCTCTCGTCTCGCGGTTCGCAGGTTCATGATACACTCTTCCTTTTCCCTTCTGCCTCAACTTGGTGATTGGGTTCTTCCTGCGGAGCTGATGAGGGCCCTGCGAGCTTATTTGTCTGACAGGCTACGCGGATGAGTCTAATACTCTCTCTCTGAGAATGAGAACCTTGATCCAGGTCGCGAACCGCGGCTTGGAGAAGGTAGACTGGGGCCGAGAATAAGGCGCGATTTGCCTGTGGTTCTGCTGTGAGTGCCCCTCAACGGCGTGGGCTGAGCCAGATTATCAGACCATTAACTCTTGGTGGCGAAGAGCACGATAACTGACGGTGGAGTACCGTTGGGTGGAGTCAACATTGCCAATTTCAACGGACCTTACTCGGAACCCTTCTGCATTGACACCACACCACTTCCTGGTTGACGACGACGACGGGTGTCGTCTCTCACCTTGACCTCGACGGAAGTAGCTGAGAAACTGAGAATCAAGAATTACAGCCAGGTGTAGTCAAAGTGACGGTGGGAGGGTCCTGATTCGGTTTTGACGCAATCAAAGCTCTGGCGGGTGTGTCTATAGTATTTCGTCTTTTGGCTCGCCGTATTGCTGGGTTGCATAAAAGGAAGGGGCCGTGCTGGAGGATTTCATCTCGTTCGCCCAGGGCCCTAAGCAGTCTAAAACTTTCTCTTCCACCTGTGCCGTCACCACGGTCTTCTGCCCCTCGGATCGATCAGGAGAGATTTTTTATTACGATGGACCTCCTGCTTATCGCCAGCGCCAGTGATAGCGACTCCCTCCTTGACGCGACCTGGGTTGTGCCGGCAATTCAGGCCTGCCTTCTCCTTTCGACGGCGGTGTCCGTCCACCTTTCGTTGTCTCCACCCAACCCGTCGGTCAAGAGCGAAGATTGTTGCTCGGGAACGGAGGGTACGAATACAATCTTCGAACGGTTCGTGCAGTCTATCACGTATTGTAGCAAGGTCAGTTTTCGTTCACCTTGCGTTGCTTGACCTGTGACTAATCTTCATTTATTATCTCAAGTGCATGGTGTGGCTCGGCGCTCTGCTCAATATTTTTGGGATCGTTGTGCCCTGCATGTTTTCGTCTTTTGGCCACAGTGGGTGGGGTGACGCAATTGGGAACCCTTTGCTGTTGCCGCCATCTCAGGAAATACACCCATTGATGATAGTCGGAGCGGTTTCCTCCGTGTCTGCGGCTGCTTTGCGTGTCTGGTGTGTTCTTGTGGTCGTTTTGATATATGATATAAAGCTAACTCGTGCTTGTTCAAGGTGCTTCAGATCTCTTGGCCCGTTTTTCACATTCGAGATCACCATCCGACCAAAACACGAGCTCGTCACACACGGGCCATACGCATGGGTCCGGCACCCAAGCTATACAGGCGTCTATCTCACCCTCGGAGGAGCGACGCTCGCCCTAGGCGCGCCAGGGACGTGGATAGCGGAGTGCGGTGTCTCAACGCCCTTCGGATGCGCTTTAGCCTGCTTCTGGCTCCTGAAATGTGGATTCGCGTTCCGCGGTATGAGCGTCAGGCTGAGAGCGGAGGATCTGGTGCTGAAGGAGACTTTTGGGGCGGAGTGGGAGGAGTATGCCAGTCGAGTGCCGTATAAATTTATTCCTGGTGTTATTTAATTGAAATGAAGCGTTATCTATTGACTATTTTATTCTTGCGTAGGGTATCGGACGATTTGGGTATCTAGTATCTATTGAAATTTCGAAATTAAAGGCTTCATTCAGTACGAATGCCATTGCTGTGTCTAATCTAATTAATTTTGCTTATCTGCATCCCAGTCACGCACGTAAAGGCTGCTTCTTGCGTAACGACCTTTCTCTTCACAGAGGCCAGAGCAGCTCCAGCTTGACTCCAGCACAGGCTGGCTAAAACCGGTTAAAATGTTCAACACGCTTGCAGGCTGCAGCTCGCACAAGGGTTACTTTACGTACTATATTGCAACACAGCGCCAAATGAAAGATATATTAGGGTAAACACGCCCACAAACCCAAAACACTTGCAAAACACCTCCAGAATCTTTCATTTCGATAACAGTCGACCTTTCTCCGGCGTCCCCGCCTCACATAGGCACGTGTTCTGTCTGCACTGCATGAGCCACTGAGCGCGCAAACATACAGCAACAACCGAACATTCCTAGAACAGTAACTCTTCTTTTGTGCCACTCATCATGGCCCGCCGTCGCTACCCACCCGCCTCATGTTGCGATTGCCCAGACAAAAGGCATTGTTCCCGTCTAAAAACCTTCTACATTAGGGAAAAAACCCTCGGATTCTGGCGGATTGGTTCAGACCCACTTTTTTTCTTGCCAGGTATAGCATTTTTGAACAAGTGGCTGCCTCATGGCGTCCCAGGAGGGCAAGTGCGCTTCGGCGCGGTCTAATATGGGAATTATCGCGTCCAGGAGAAAACCAATCCACTACTTTTCCTGTGGGTATAAGTTCGGGATGAATGGGAGGGATTTCGTTATCCATTGACAGCTCTCCCACTTTGGTTCCAGTCTCACCGACGCGAACCTAATCCTGTATCCCTCCCAAATCCATTCTGATCAAGTCAGAAGCGCTCCCAGATCCTATTACCCCAAACTACTCTTAGCCACACCAACAATCGACAATGCCCGCGGAACGATCCAGTGCCACCAAGCGTGCGCGTAATGCTCACGTGAGTAGACGCGTCTCTTTATTATTATCTTATCTGGTTACTAACTTGACCTTATTGTTTTCATTGTCCAGACTGACCCTAGTGACCCTTGTGAGATATGCGGTCAGGTTATCAGCCGAAATTCCGACATGCCTCGTCACATGAAAACGCACGATACCACCGAGTAAGTGAAGCCCTTTGATTCTGTTCTTATTCTCTCAAGTCTTTGCCTCTTTACTGACTCTCGGGCCTGTTTTCGTTCTCTGTTATAGAAAGATCCCGTGCCCATACGATGGATGCGACTTCCGTACTGTGCAGAAGTCCAATCTCGAGACTCACATGCGCAGACAGTAAGAGTTTTTCTTACATCTTTGTGGTCCTCTCTAACTGATTCGCTGTATAATTAGCACCAAGGAGAAAATATTCCCTTGCACCGACGACGTAGACTGCTCCTTCAGCACCTGCGATTCGGCCTCGTTACTCCGCCATCGCAAGAAATTGCATGGCTATGTGCCTCGCCCTACCGCCTTAAGGAAGAAGGCAGCACCCGAACCTAGGCCCAAGGACCAGACCTCACGCCGCAACCCACATCGCATCCCAGTTAGCGTCATTCGCAGCGTCAAAGACGAGTCGGACGCTCCCGTTCAGGCCCTGTCCCAGTTTTCGAGTTTCTCGTCGGGTGCTATCTCGACTCCTGCTTCTACTTCCAGGCTTTCTACGCCCGTTGACAGCCTTTCTGATCTCTCTGACCTCTCTGACCTGACAGACTCGGAAGGAGAATCTGATTTGGTGGCTTCGACTCCCAGTGGCTCCTTCTCACCCTCTTCGGCGTCGTCTGCTTCGTCCTCTCTACCTCCTGTTGGCTCGAACACCGATACGACGGTCTTTTTCGTCAATACACCTCAATTATATCTCCCTCAGGATGTTGTCAGTGAAGTGCCATTCTACCCAATTACAAAACAGGAAGAGCAGTTTTTGTCGTCCGATTTGCAATGGCTCTGGGAGGGAAATTCGGCAGTTGCAGTCAAATGTGACGCATTCATGTATCCCGAACCGTCTTACTCTCCCATCCAACCCGCCCCCACTTCAATCAGCAAATACGATATCAGCAAATATGATCCCGAACACCAGCCCTCATTCGTTCATCAGGCTTCTCCAGGTTATCTGGCAACTGGCTTCAACGGATCCCCTGTTTACCCCGCCTCCCCCTTTTCCACCTCTTCTTCCTCCTCCTCTGCGGATGGTTTCCTCAGTCCTTCACCCCTACCTGAGCTCCAGCTCACAACCGAAGTCTCTGAGCCGGTCATCGCGTATAACATTCAGGATGCCGATATTGCCTTCGACGTGGAAGCTTTCCAATACCCACCCAGCACATTCGTCAAGCAGGAACCTGAGGCAATCGGGTTCAACTTCGGCGGCGAGCTCTTCTCACAACACGTTGCCTCTAGCGTGCCTGCAGAGTCGAACGTGGACGTGATGTATCAAGGTGCTGGAGATTCGTTCGACTTCAGGATGGAAGAGGATGTGTCTTTTCCCGAGTGGTTCGTAGCACTTGGCCAGAATCCTGCCTCGGAAATGGTCTGGTGAAGCTCTCCCTCGTTTCTCTCTCGTTTTCTCATCCCCCCACTCATCCTACTCTCTGCCATCGAACATGAAAGTCACCAATGTATTAATTTCTACATTCCTATCTTCATCTGGATCTCATCTGTACTACCATCATCAACTTATTCATTATTATTCTCACTGGACCTTATACTGTTTTCTCTCTTTCACTCTAGATGCCTCACAGTCTAGTGGTTGTTCGGTAGATATCCTTTAGATAAGTGTTTCTGAAGAGCTTCCGCGTAAATTCATACTCGCAGTGCTTTCGTTTAATAGCGCTTTGCTCAATCAAATTTAAGTCCTTGGTCGACACTTTGCAATTGGATTGCGGCCTATTTTTCCCTCCGTGTGCACCAACCATTGGCTCTTCTGGATCGCGTTTAAAAGCCAGGGAAGGCCCTTTGAGTTTCCCAATCTATGGCAGAAATAGCTTTGAGTGCGGTTTGACCTCAGCTGCACTATGTAGATACCACAGTATAGTCGAGTACATATACGTCAAAACATCATGAGAGCATAAAAACAGCCAGGATCGGTGCCATTCCAATGGCTTTCAATCTCAGCGGCGCTCAAACCCAGCAAGCTATTTTCAGGTCAGCACTACATGTACGATCGTCGTCGCCCAGAATCTCGCTTGAATCATACCCTCGTTGCAGTTGACATGCTGGGAATATCATTCGCCTTATCATCTCTTTCGACAGCAGTTTTTCCGCCGATCAGAGAATTGCCAGGATAGAAATTATCGAGGTTTCAAATAGAGATACCGGGCGAATCGAATGGAAGTGTGGAGTCTAATGCTTGGATGGCATCTGTCCGAGTGCAACGGTCCCATCGTTTATGGTTTTTCGCTATGTGAAGATTTTTCTAGAAGAGTAACGTCGGCGTGTAATCTGGCCCGCCGACCATTATCAAGCATCTGTTTCAGCTGAGGTCTAAAAACAGCTATACCTCTGGAAAATGACCATTTGACCGGACTATTAGCATCAAGCAACTTTTACGAGCTACGTAATTAAAAGTCCTCGAGACTCTAACTCTGCTTCTTGTGCCTGTGGTTCTTAACTTCCCTTTTTTATTCCCCCTTTCTCTGCACGTAACTCCCGTGAGTCCTGAATCAGGATGAGTGTAAAGCGTAATCCAAGCCCTGGCTTTCGTAATAGGTCGAACAGATGGCAACATCCTTACCGGCGGGAACCGATCTTATATGAACAGTGGATTGAGCCAAAATTAATTCTCGGCGACTGTAAACATATTAAACGTGGATTCAAAGTGGGCCTCACGTCACATCCGTGCTGCAGAGCGCCATGATGTCGCAGTAGGTCAGCTGGACTTCGATTATCATCGGTAGGAGGATTTCCTGAGCTTGTCTTCCTTACGATTGTTCATGTGCAGCTCAGAGAATTTGGTATCAGTTGAGTAGGGCAGCGACGGCCGGAAGGGAAACAGATTGCTCACAGGCAGATTATTTACATACTATTGTTCTAGTAACCATTGGCCAAGAGCCTTTAGAACCTCTGATAACTATTTCTGAATCTATATCTCTTTCCACGACGCCTCGCACAAGTCGTGGCGTTAGTTTGGAGAAGGCTGTTCATATCCATGCAATCAGCAGGCTTGGTCTGACGTGTGTGGCCAGTCTAAATCTCTCTGTAACTTGTTGGCAGTGCTGTGAGAGGAATTAAGATTTATCAGTTCATTGGCAATGAACTGATAAATCTGGACGGTGGTAATTCGAATAAATTCCCCTCTACTCGAGTACGACGTCCAACAGAGTTCTGATAAGAATGGTCGGGTGGATGTGAAATGATGAGAAAATCTTGGGAAGACTTAAATAAATTCTGACATGGTAAAGCCTTAGCAGTCTCAAAGGTGCCTGGTCCATGAATCCGTTCTCTCAGTATCAAATTTTGGAGTAATGTTACAGAGACAAAGATATAGTACCTCTCATTTTTTGTGGCCGCCGTACTCAAATTGGCCCTTCTTTAGTTCGTACTTTATCTGGACCATAAATTTGAAGAGCCCTGCTAGAACACGTGATCTAGATTTCAGGTCCAACGTGACCGTCCTTGACTGCGTCCTGGGTAGATAACCTCCGCTGATAAAGGTTTTGGCGAAATGCTACCTTTAGCCCACGAATTGTCCGCAGGTACGTAGAATCCGCAGTTCAAAAGTTGAGTGGAAAATAATGACTGCTTGGCGTGGAGGTTAGAATCCGGGGTTCGGTGTTCAGACTTACACCCGGACATGCTGATTCCAACTTCGTTCCATACTTCACGAGAACCCAACCAGCTATCCGAATATCTCAAACAAAATTTCCAATTCAAACCGACCTTTCAAGACTTTAGGGCATTCCTGTCCAAAAATCCATGCTTGAAGGCTTGAGCAATGATGGATATCAACGGACCCATGTCAAAAATTGGATTGATAGTTGAGCGTTGAAGGCAGGCGAGGAATCTCATAACTCAGATCCTCTTCGACCACGGTCATGGAACCAGTAAGCAGACACGCTTGCAAGTGAGTATCCGAGTAAATCGTCCTCTCTTTATCTAACGTTTGAATCTGGTTGTTAGATAACCGACATTCGCGGATTGCAGAGGACGTGTATTTTCGAACTCACTCCTTGATAGAGGCTCAAATTCTCTTTAAATCGAGTCCGGGAGTTTTCTCATCCTGAGATTGAATAAAACCTCACCATTTTTGAATTTCGATTAGATTCAGATTCTTTATATCGGTCAGTCACCAAGGCCTTGACTGCTATTCGTCACATCCACCTGTCGATGTACCCTAGTGCGGTGTTAAGATCTTCTCGGATGGATCATGACTGAAATCCGTTCTGGGAGGGAGAAGCACCTTCCAACAAACACATCAGCTCCTATGACTCTGCGGGATCTCGTATCACCGGCGGCAGAACACAAAGCAATCCCGATACGAACAGAATTAAAATAACGCGGCGTACTCCAAGCTCGTGTTCGATACGTAGCAAACGTTCCATTGGACCAGATGTTCCAAACTGGCGTTAGCTGGCCGATAGCACTAGAGATTAAAGATGCCAATCGAGTACGATTTCCTTTTTTATTTCTCAGCAGACATACTTAAGGGCCGACCCTGCCCAGGATTCAGTAACATCCCAACCCTGGTCGTTCTTTCCTTACTTCCTCACCGATGGGTCAATTTATCGAAGAGCTTCCAGTGTACCTTATCGAGTGGATTCTAAAACAGCAGATGTTTTGGGTCGCCTCAGCTCCCCTGTCTCTTGATGGGCACGTAAATATTTCACCGAAGGCTATCGAAGGCACATTCCACGTTGTCAACTCTCGTCGTGTGTGGTACGAAGACCTTTCTGGCACGGGTGTGTAATTTTCTGCTCGTAAAGTCCTTGTCGCCAAATGCTTTGATAGGTGCCGAGACTGTGGCCCACATTCGAGAGAATGGCCGACTCACCATTCTCTTTCATGCATTTGAAGGACCACCCCGCATTGTTAGGCTGTATGGAAAGGGTAAGGACCTCCTCGCATGCTGGTGTAAAGTGGAAACCTGAATACTTATGAATTTTGTTTTAGGGTTTTTTTATGAGCTCGGGAGTCCAGAATACGAAGCGCTGTTAGGCACAGAAAGGCGCCTACCAGGATCGCGAGCAGTCATTGGACTCGACATACTCAAAGTCGGTACAGTAAGTCAGTTTCTGCCAGAATTTCCTTCCTTCTTCCTCATGGTTATGAACCTTTAGACATGTGGATATGCTGTTCCCTATTATCAGTTTATCTCACACCGTACCCAACTCCTGGACTGGGCCATAAGGAAAGAGTCAGTCGACCAGGACGATGCCAATATTCCCTTTAGCGCCGCAATCGACTCTGTCGACCACCACCCTCAAGTTAATCCCAGTGGAATGAGGCATTGGTGGCAATCGCACAATATTGTTAGTTTAGATGGCCTTCCTGCTTTCTCGCGAAGTTTTGGACTTGGATTTCCATTTATCTTTTCACTTGGCCGGATCCGAACCACTATCGCGTCGAAGGCCAAAAGAAATAACGAGACCTCCGTCGTTCCTAAAGGAAACGAGATTGTAGTCGAGGGAATTATCGAACGCCCGTTGTTGGGAGACATTTTTGGGAACAGCAGCGGCACGTATCAATCGCAATTTGAATACCAAGGTCCTTTCCTTTTTTTGTGTAGTCTCCTTCCCTTTTTTCTCACTTTCGTCCTCGGTGTCATTTTTGGCCGTTTATATGGCCGATATCATTATTTACATGATATCGCGACCATGCTACCCGCCAGTAGGCAATGAATTCCCAGCTTTCAGATATTTATAATCACCTACGTCTCAATTGACTAGTTACAATGCTGTACATACATGGTAGGTGTTATTCAATATGTATATAATAATATCTGCTTCCTCATATTTACTCGCCTCTTAAGTTCACTGTTGCTGGTGTTGCAGTTGTGCTGCAGCTGTATTCAGGGCTTGGCTGTATGTGGTTATTGTAATTGCGTTCTGGGTTGAGGCTGGTTCGTTAATTGTCAGATATTAAACTTCAAAACAAAAGTAAATTTATCTCCAGCCTGTTTAGTAGCATCACTAATAGATTAAAGGACTCGGGGAGGCAACGGTGGTGGTATGTGCCACACATTTCCTTTTTGGAACTTCAATTGTACTTCAAGCCTGTGCATTCGACCCCTAATCGGGTAGCTCTCCCAAAGGAGGATAGCACGAGCGCCTCTTTCACTGGTCAGGTAAACAGGACCCATCCTTTGCAGAAGTTATTCATGTAAACTTTACTCCCAGTTTTCACTTCTTTATAAGTCCTGTTCAAAATCTTGTTTGCATTCTATTCAACGTCAAAAGACTCGGAAGCCCAACCGAAAGAATTGGAAATGGGGCCTCCTAACTTCTCAAAATTCGTGGAGCGCTTGAAGGCCGTTATTGCAAAGCGGCCAAAAAAGGAACGGATGAATCATCATCTGGTAAAACGGATGGGGTTGTTTGAGTGACTGCCAAGAGCAGTTCTTTTCTTGCAGTGCGAATTTTTACATACACCGTCTAGTATGGGATTCTAAGCAATTTATAGCACATCGTATCTCTCCATTGCGGCTCCTTTTTCGTCTATAGATGCTCTGAATCGTTGACAATGATAACTCCTAAGAGAAAGAATGGGCAGGTCACCGCTCACTGAAAGGAATCATATTAGCAACAGCGTCTCAGACGGAACGGCCTTAGGTAGAGCATGGGTGAATTGTGGGTGGAGGTCTTTGGTAGTAAATCGGAGCCCGTCGGCCGTGACACAGGCAGAAGCCGAGGAAATGCTGTAAAGTCAGCGTAAACCCCATGACTGGTTGGATCTTGACTAGCCACATACATACTTGTCACAGTCGGACAAGAATGTTCACTCGGAGTCATTGTCGGGGAGGGACGTGGGTCTTCTTCCAAAGGAAATGGAGGAAACCTGGGGTAATACTGCTTTGGAATGGAGCTGTGGTACGACACGAACGCACGAATATCATCCATTTGCACAGGTGCCCTTGTTTTGAGAAATAGTGGCAGCCAATAGCATATGAAAAATTCGGGGCTTTTTTTGAGAACATGAAATGTGGAAGAATAAAGTGGATGGTAAGGAATTGCTAGGGAAATACTTGCCTTCCATCCTCAATACCTCCATTATCCCAACATATTGCCAACAGCTCCTTGAAGTTCCAGACAGAGTCAGCGGTCGAGGTTATTGCGGTCAAGGATAAGTAAGGTTTGGTTGTGGCAAGAGACAAAACCTTCAGCCGGTTGCGCGCCACCTTGTAAGTAGTCCATCAGCAAACAGTACCCTCTGCCCTCGTTTGTGGACTGCTGAGGGTCGGTTCTCCGTTTTTTTTTGCTCGCCAACTGCCAGTGCCATCAACTGGTGCCAGCGAGGACACTGGCACCGAATGACAATTGAAACAACTACAATTCGTCGACTCCTTGAGCCCTCAGTAAAGCATACAAATTTTGAATATAGGAAAGGTGAAGGAAAATGCCGCAGGATAGAGGAGCAAGAAAGTAGGAACTTGAAGTTATGATAGACAATAGGGTTCTTCGGCACGTTGACCGGATCAAAACGAGAGGCACCATAAATAGGACTCATTATTGAAGAAACCCGAAAGACGACCAAACACGAACAAGTTAGCGCAGCTCTCGCATAGCACTTATGTGACCCACCCCGCTTCGCCTTCCAACCCGAAGTCACCTCAGTCCGAGTGTGTTCTGCCAGTGCCCTTGGACCGAATGCTTTCTTCCCGAGACTCCGGCGACCTCATTACAATTTACACCAACAAACATCTGTGCTCATTGACGTGGCATAGCTAGCGGCGCATCTTTGCGGCTTTATTCGATGACGACCTCATCGATCAATATTGCGCCTTGTCCAGGACGTCTCCAAAGGACAGAAATCCATGGCTCGATCATCTGAAGGCTTGAGATTTGGGAGCAGTAATGCTTCACAGGTTAAGGGAGCAAGTATGAATTGCAAGTGGGTCTATTGGTACGCTTTGGGACACGCATGCCTAGGAAATTTTTCGCCTAATTCACCGATTGGTGTAGTTTACTTTACCCGGCCATATGAGAGCCGCCGGTTTCGAGCACGCTGGAACAAGCTAGGTACCCAGTTAGTGAAGACTAAAGACAAAGATGGTGAGAATATCCCTTACGCGTCCGGGATATACATACACAACGAGCTTGATGCTCCAGCTATTCACTAGGAAGAACATTCTCCCTTCTTCCACCTTACATAGTTGAGACATCGAGCTCGCACGCGGTTTTCGTAAGGTAAGCCCTATTTCACGCCTGTTCCTCAATACGTATACTTACACGCACCTGTGAATGCCCGTCATTTGCGGTAGCCTTACATGGAAGGCCGGGACACAGATCGTTACTAGTTACAGCGCTTTCAGACTGTAATGGGATTCAAGTTGTCTTTTTTTTCTTGATACTGGACGTACGTGAATTCCATCTGAGGACGTCACTCAAAGTCGAGATGACGTACGTCGCGACGTAGATGCGTCGTCCCAAAAAAGTTACGCAAATCCCATTATAGTCGGAAAGCGCTGTAAGTACTTCTTCCGTTTATTCCGGTAAACTCATGAGCTTGGGTGGAAATGCTCTCGGTCTCCGCCTCGGTCATACGCTGAATGCCGACTTGGTCTATCCGCCAAAGCGGACATCCAAACCCGAAAATACTTCACAGACAAACCAGTCAGCAGCCTCGTAAAGAAAGGACTCGCCAAGGGGTTTGAAATTCATGTCGAGATCCGTCATGTGAAGTACAAGTTAGTACTCCGGATACCTCAGTATTCGGTTTCAACATACCAGTAACGAGGTCCGCGTGATCTCGTCCCTTGACTCCTCCGAAAGGCTAGAAACGGTGCGCAGTTGGTGTCGTTAATTTTTAGTTCTATCTCGCGTACAGAAATTTGAACGCAACGCCGAAGCCCTGTTATAGCGAAGGCTAATACCAAATGTCGTAAATTAAGCGCCGAGATCAGATCCAGGTTCTTCAGGTTGCAAATCTGATAAACGACACATGCTCACAAGTTGAGAGAGTTGAGAATGGAAGGGACAGTATGTTTTTCTACGCTTTTAATGGGTTTACATCATTGACAATGCATCTACTTCGTGCTGGGTAGTTCTACGAATCAGTTCCAGACGAAGTGCTCCCGACTGTATCCTAGTAGAGTCATGAGCTCCGGTATGCTCTCGGTCTATGCCTCGGTCATAGGTTGTATGGCAGCTTGGCGCAGCCCGCATGTTTCATCGAGCCCGACATCGGTCTTCAATAGTGAGTACCTGCGCAACTTTTCGAACCGGAGATCTGGATGACGCGTGGGAACAATCGTTGGCGCCCAAAATATCTGCGGGTCAGAGTAACACGGTAAAATGCACCTGTGCTCAGTCGCGTTGACAGTGACACGTTCAAGTCATTGAGGGTATTTAAACTGGAAGCATTCTTTAATTCTCAACGTCACCAAGTTGCCCCGATCGAACATGGAGACCACCTTCACCATTGTCTCGTCCTACCTTTTTGGCAGTCTGCTTTTGGCTCTTGTTACTCTTGTCACCTACGACAGACTACCTTTTATTCTCAAGGAGTTACTATCTAAAGCAGAGAAAGCCAAGGTAACAATTTTATATCTTCCTTTTCTGTCTTGCTAACAATCTTTCAGATCACCGTTGAGAGGAAGCTGCCGGCAACCGCATCGGCCAGAACAAAACCACTAACTCGGTAAGTATTGGTCTTACTTGAGACTCAATCCTAATATTATTTGCAGAGCTCAAGTAACCGAGTTGTACCCAGAGGGTAGTTGGCAGCGAACGGCTTATGATGAATATGTCCGTGTTCTCCTCGACGAAGAGCTCATCTTCCCTTGCATCTATGCCACCAAGGGCTTCAAAGCCGACAACCAGGTTTACGTCTTCATTGACTCCGATGACCTCTCCGACCCCCGACACATCCGCACTGTCGCAACCGGACTCGCCGACTACCTTCCGAAAGCCCATTCGTTGGGCCCAAATACCTCATTGGTCCTCCTCGCAAAGCATAACCCCAATCCACGCACTGTGGAAGAATACCAGACTCTTTCCTGGAAGCTTCTTGACGGCTGTGCCAAGCTCGACAAGAAGCCATGGCCAGCAGACATCCCTACCATTATCGACGACCCAAAATGGTGCTTCTGCTTCGCTGGGGAGCCGTTCTTCACGGTTATTCAAACACCTGCACACCAGCAGAGGAGAACTAGATACGCCAAAGGCGTCACCATCGTCTTCCAGCCCAAGTGGATCTTCAATATCTTGTTCAGCAGCGACGCCAAACGAGCTGCTTCGTTAGCTAAGGTTAGGGCACTGGTGGCCAAGTACGATCCCATTCCCGTTAGCCCAGATTTGAAGAACTACGGCGAGGAAGACTCGAGGGAGTTCCAGCAGTACTTTTTAATGGACGAGAATGTTTCCTCGACGACACCTTATGCCAAGCTATCCGATTCTGTAGAACTGGAGCCCCGTAATTAGCGGAGGTTTTTTGACCCCCGATGCATGCCGGCAGTTACCTGACAGGGACTGCGCCGGTTAAAATTCGTCCATCCACCCATGCGTTTGAAAATTAAATATCAAACTTTTTAGGTTTTTACTATAGCCGTGAAGTGCTACGAGTACTACAAGGACATCATAATTCAACAATTTCTGGCTGTCCCTAATCAAATAAATTTAATCTTTTAACTTTCCCCTCACCTCCATGATTCAAATTTCGACTAGGATTTGCGTCAATAGCCAATGTGAATAGCGTGGCAGCCGAACCAAAGCAGTTACCAACGTTCTAGTACTTGTCCCAAAATTCAATTCGCTCCTTAGCCGTAGATTTGGGTCTTTCCCCAATCTTTCCCTTCCTCCTTGATGCAAGTAGTCCAGGTGTCATATCACATTTGGACTCATTCACTTGGCTTCCTACTGCCATCATTGATACAGACATCATGAAACCTGATTATGCTCGTCCGAAAAAAAAGCCAGCGATCTCCTACGATCCCGGAACACAATACTGTCGATTTTTGTCCACCAAAAAGGTAGTTGTTGTCCACACCTTCCTTTTTGGTGCCATGCAAGGCCAGAAAAGGGAGCTCGTAGGGAGGTGAACCTCCCTGCACATGCTTTCTGCATTAATACTAACTTCCCGACCTCGGCGAGCTCAAACAATACGAGGGAGTTGAGTCCACTGTGGTCCGCGTGCAGCATCTCGACTGCCACATTGGCCAATGCCATTGATAACGATCATTTGTTGGATGCCGGCGCTTGTTGAGGCAGAGTGACGCGATGATGATTTGCTTCACTTGTGTTTCGGGCGGTTGATGAAAATGGACGGATTCATTTTTTGACAGCTGATGCCATGGTAAAACTTCTATAACAGTTCTAAAATGAAGATGGGCACTAGGCAAGAGTCGCCTCTTGATTACATCGTCAGGACATAGCGCAGCGGCTATATACCGAAATCTTTCTTTTTAAGCTCCTCCCAATCAGATAACCCGAAAAAAGTAGGAAGCTTTTTCCACAACTGGGCCCGATTGTCGTTATATTTCGTCCGTATTGAGTTTGTACACCCCAAGCAGAACCCAGATAAATTGTGTTTCTGCAAAGGGTGGAGCAAGCTGTAGTCACTATCATCAAATCCTCCCCAGAGCAAGTATTTTTCAGGATCAGCCGTTGTCAAGCGCAACGCAGCACAGGCCTCGAGACTTGAACAGTTTTCTCCGGGAATCAAGACCTCATGGTCATACCACTCCTTTAACCGGTCGCGGATGAAATCTACTATCTCGGCGCGTCCAAGTATGCACTGAAACCGGCCGTGCGAACATAAGTTTGTCCCTTCAAGCGCGATAACGTCCTGCAGACCATTTTTTAATTACAAGAGTAACGCAGGCGGCAGAACAGTCACATAACTGAACTCACCAGTCGATTGGTATGAACATATCTGAGATATGCAGCCGGGAGAATCGAGGGTAGTGAATGCTCATGAGCCAGGTTAATAATAACAGACTCATCCACCTCAACGTCCTCCCACACAATCTCGTGGTATTCGAGGTAAAACGTACGAGCATCCCATGCGTCCAGAGTAGTGGGATGGTCGGAACGGAGTCGTCTGACAGCCTCTTTAGAAAAATGATCTATTTCGTATTTTTTGCCAAGTCGAAGGAGTGTCGAAAGGTGATCGATGTGCATTGCCTCTCTCCAATTGTGTGTTCTGCGATGAAAATATCAGAGAAGCAAGAACCAACATAGAAAAGTACATACTGAAAATTGTCGTAAAATATAGAAAGCATATGCTTAACATCAGAGGCTTTATCTGAAAGTGGTACTACAGGGCACCCATCCACGTAAACTTCGTCCGAGTGGCCGGCAATCGCTTTTTGGGGCATGCTGAACGTGTCTCTAAAAACATTGGAGTGGCGCGACAGCATTTCGCGGTGCACTCGGAACTGCGTGTTCTCAGTGTATAGAACTACATCACCACTTTCGAACCAGAAGGCTTCTGAGCGAGTGGGCATGGGTTCTTCCTGCCTATGGGATGTGCTGTCGTGGGCGAATGAAGGTGAGGCCATGGCAGAGAGAATATACCAACTCAAGACTAGCAGAGGGACAAGAAGTTGGCTGAACGTGAGAGGCAAACAGTGAGGATTCTGTGTGACCCAACGATGAAAACTTTGCAATGATGAGCGGGCCGGCTCGAACCAGCTCAATAAACGCTAAGGCGAATATGTCCTTACCTTCGGACGACTGCTCTCGTTTTTCAAGAACCATATCCAGTTGATTCCTCTATCGATTAAATACACCAATGCATCGTCTGTTGGAAAGACCAAAAGTAGGGCCAAAAAAAGCTAACAAAAGTGAATCAAATCAGAGAAAGAGCAAGAGCGCAGATGTTGGGAAGGATGAATTAGTTAGCGGTGAGACTCATTTTGTGTAAGAGGTTGTAAGGGACTAGGCAAGGAAGTAGTCATGAGTGGTAATGATAATGATGGAGTGTACATAGGTCCGAGCAGGTATGAGTAATTGAACAAGAACCTTCAAAGTGGATTATCGACGGAGACAGGGAGAGAAAGGAGTAACGATAGATCGGCGCCGTAAACGACCATGCACTGGCACAAGACGCAGCTAAGATTCAGGATCTGAAGGACAGGCAGGTTAATATGCACGGACAGCTCCATTCCGCCCGGACAACCAGAGGAAGGCCTGAAATCCCTGCTTCCGAGCGTCTTCGTCTCAGAATAACGAATTTTCCATTCCAGATCGTACATCCCAGGAAATGGCACAACACGTCACCGTCTCTCTTTCTCAAGGTCCTTCCACTGCGGTAGACCGAAAAAAGTAGGAAGCTTCTCCCACAGCTGGGCCCGAATATCGTTATATCTCATTTTAATCGCTTTCTTGCACTCCGGACAGAACCCAGAAAGGCTGCTTTTGTCCAATGGCTGGAGCAAACTGTATTCGAAGTCGTCAAATCCTGCCCAGAGCACAAAAGTGCAAGGGTCAATTGTTGTCAAGCGGAGATCGCCACAGGCCTGGAGAGTCGAACAGTCTTTTCCAGGAGTTAAAACCTCATGAGCACACCACTCCATTAACTGATTGCGGATAAAATTCGAGATCTTTGCGCTGCCAAGTATGCACTGAAGCCTGCCTGTTGAACATACATCCATCTCTTCAAGTACGATAGAGTCCTGCAGTCCATTTTTTAATTGTGAGAATAACGCACGGCAGCCTCAGAGTTCGCACTCACCAGTGAATTGATTTGCAGATATCGCAGATATGCGACCGGGAGGATATATAGCAGTGAATGCTCATGGGCCAGGTTAATAATTTCGCACATATCCAGGTTGAGCTCATTCCACTTAATTTCGTTGTATCCCAGATAAGAACCATGGGCGTCCCAGGCGTCCAGAGTAGTGGGATGGTCGACGCGGAGTCGTCTGAGAGCCTCTTCAGTGAAATGGTCTATTTCGTATTTTTTGCCAAGTCGAAGGAGTGACGAAAGGTGATCAACGTGCATTCCCTTTCTCCAGTTATGCGTCCTGGGAGGAACAAATCAGGTGAGCAAGCAAATAGCAATGTACAAAAGCACGCACCGGAAATTGTCGTAAAATATAGAAAGCATATGCTCAACATCAGAAGTTTTATCGGAAAGCGGCACAACAGGGCATCCATCTACCAAAGGTTCTTCCGAGTGGCACCCGTCCGCGTTTTGAGGCATGCTGAACGTGTCTTTGAAGACATTGGAGTGGAGCGACAGCATCTCGCGGTGGACTTTGAACTGCGTGTTTTCGACATGAAGAACAACGTCGCCGCGCTGGAACCAGAATCTTTCTGAGCGAATTACTATTGGTGTAGGATCTTCTGGGATGTTCATTTTCGGCGCGTCTTCCTGGGTTGCCGTTTCGAAGGAAGAGGACGATGAGTGAAAAGAGGAACACTCTTGATCTGATATCAACTCTTTTGGCGACGACAAACACGTGATCGTGCTTCTGGACAAATTTAACTTGAAAAACCAGTCCACGGGCAACATAGATCAAGAGCTGAGAACTAGTTAGTAGTGATAAGTCCTTTCATATAATAAACACCAAGCAATGGGTCACTGATCGTAGAGACAAGAAAAAGTGAGAATGAAACAATGAATGGTAATAATGTTGGGTGGTGGTACATAGGTACATCGATTGCGCTTGCGATATTGGAAAAACAGTGACATCTTACATCGTACATGGTAGAACAACAAAATAAAAGAGAAGAGTAAAGTGGGAAGAAAGAAGAAGGAAGAAGAAAGAAAAACCGGAAGGCCAAATATAAAAAGAAAAAAAGAGTCGTGTATAGTGGGAATGAATCTCGTTGGGGTCATGAAATGCGGGATCTGTTGGATGATATGGTGGTATGATATGGTGCGATATGATATGATACGATATGGTGTTCGTGGTGGGTTGTTGGTTGTTGGTTGGTTGTGGTGTTGGTTGTGGTGTTGTTGGATATGCAAAAGAAAGAAACAGAAACAAAAAACGGAAAGAAAGATAAAAAGAATGCCAAAAGTTGACAGACAGGGAAGAAAGAAAGAAGGCTCCACCTGCTCCGCCGCTGCGAATAAAATGATAGTCGTACAACATAAGCCCAAGAAGAATCGGCAGGAGATAAATATCGACGGTGCAGTGGTGGTAAATTAGGCAGACCAGGCGGTGGAGTGGATAATGGATGGATGATCGTGATGGGTGATCATCGATCGGGCTTCGAGAAGCGTCGTCCGGTGCGGTGTGGAGTGTGTGTGTGTGGTGGAGATGTAATAAAATGCGATGCGAGTAGTGATTGGCAGCGTTGCGTTGTGTTGTGGGTGCAGCCAGATGATGAAGTGATGCGGTGGACTGGGGTTTGTGGGCTGTCGAGGGTGAAAGGAAGACAGAGTGGGCATGGGCGTGAAGAATGGAAGTGGAAGAAAGGTGAAGTGGAGACAAGAAGAAGAAGCAAAAGAAGAAAAAACTGAAGAATGAATGAAATCCAACCCTTATCCTATCCTACACAAAAAGAAAGCAAAAGGCCGAAAAAAAAGAAAAAAGGAGGAAGAAAAACGTAAGAAAAAAAAGCCACAAAAAAGATAAAAAATAAAAAAAGTCCCTGGATCTTGATATGATACATTCCATCTTATCCTCGCCTCGCCTCATCTCCATCTTCATCGTACACGCCCCAGCTCATCTCATCTCCACCCACTCCTCCTCGACGCTCAATCCATATCCATATCAACCTCCATCTCCATCCCATCCCACTTCCTCTCCCTCTCCGTCTTCCTCTCCCCTGCCTTCGTCTTCGTCCCTGTCCCTCTCTCATCCTCCTCATCCTCATCCTCCTCATCCTCCTCCCGCACACTAAACCCAACGCTCATCTCATCCTCCTCTCTCTTCATGCCTCCGCGGCGCCCGTAGGACTGTGGGTACGCTCCTACGCCACCGCCTGTGCCTGCGCCTGCAGACCCAGGATACCCATACCCCGCACCCGCACCCGCACCACCCCCGTACGAAGCATACCCGGGATATCCATATCCGTATCCAGGTCCGTACCCATACCCCGGACTGTGCCCCATCCCCATCCCCATCCCGATGCTAGGCGGCGCAGCGACAGGCGTGATGATCTTCGGCCCTACATACGCATGTCCATGTCCGTTCGCCTTTCCCGGATGATCTTCCTCCATCCCATCCTCGCCCGCGCCCTCGCCCTCGCCGACGATGTCGATGTCAATATCGATATCGATATCCACATCTTCAGAGCTCCCACTGCCGGACCCACTGCCGCTCCCACTCCCAGACCCGGAACGAGACCGAGTATACCCCCTCCCCACCAGCCCCGGCACAGGCTCCGACGAGCTGGCAGAGCGTACCGAGGAGCTGGGGAGGGACCATCCCCCTTCCCCGCCCCCGCTCACTCCTGTCTCGGCGCTGATCACACCCGTCGTTGCAGTCGAATGCAAAGGCGAATGAGAAGGCGAATGCGAAGAAACACCAGACACAGTCGGCACCCCAATAAGCCCCGGCGCGACCTGCACCTGCGTCGCCGCGCGCGGGCCTTTCAGGGCGTAGTCGTGCATTCTTGGGCCGGATCCCATTGCTGCTGAGGAGGAGGACGATAGAGTACTGGGGTTCGGCACGGACGCTGAGATGTGGATTGGGTGCGGGTGTAAAGCGTACGTCGTCGTCGTGGAAGTCCTTGCAGCGGTGGTAGCGCTGGGATTGGCGTGGGCGTGGGCGTGTCCGATGGAGCCGTACGCGGGCATAGGAGCACCAGCACCAGCACCAGCAGACGCGGACGGGGAAGGGGACGTGGCAGACCCAGCGTGGGCGAGCTCGACCTTGGGCAACGACCCGCCGGAGAGGAAGGACGGCCATTCTGAGCGGTCTTCAGGGAGGGAGGTGGGGTCTTTGCCCATGTATGAGAGGATGGCTGCTGCCTGTGATTGTAGGGAGGGTCAGAACGGGTGCGAGGATGGGCATGGGTGCGAGGACAGGACTGGACGGGAGTGAAGGGGTGAAGGGGGGGACGGGACGGGACGTACCTCCAAGAGCTGCACCTGCTGGTGCTTGCTGAGCACGAACTTGGACGCTTCGCGCCATTGTCGGGTGTGTTCCCATCTATGCTTGTTCAAGCAGTTCGGGTGGCGGTATATCTATAAGATAACAAAAAGATGGGCGGATTAGATTGAGCGGGCGACACGATCTCGACTTCGAGGAGAGGGAACAAGCAACGAACCTTGGCACAGCTCTCGCACTTGTAGTCCACCCCGCGCTTCTTCGTCTTCCCGCCTGAGATGTTGATCGGCGTGGACGTGCCCGTCTCCCTCCCGTTCCCCTCCTCGCTGGGCGGCACAGCGTCTTCGTCCTCCGACTTGGTCGACGAAGAGGTCACCGATAAGGAGATGGGGTTCGGGGCTGACCCTGAGAGAACCGTGATCGACACGCCAGAGCCTGAGCCTGAGCCTGAGGTCGGCTTAGGTGCGAGCGGGGAGTACGCGTGGGAGTATGAATGTGAGTGCGCGTGGCCGTGTCCGTGGCCGATGACGTGCGCGTGCGGGTGTGCGGACGGGGGGGAGGTGGATAGGGAGAGCGCGGCGAGGGAGAGCGCGGCGCCTGATGTGGCGGTGGGCGTGGTGGAAGAGGCGAGTCTAAATTATTTTTTTGGCATGAGTCAGTAAGTGTTTGTCATGTAGAGTTGATTGAGGGAAAGAAAAGCGAGCATAAAAAGGGCGAGGACAGGACGGGACGTGATTGGTCTGAGAGCAGGTGTGATTGTGTGATTTGGGGGAGGTGAGAGGTGGGTGCGAGTTAAATATAACCGTTGATTATTGGATGGACAAGGTAAAGTAAGGGGTTGACAAGGAGAATGATGCAGCTGTGCTTGATTGTCGTTGTTCGATGTGCGGGCAAATTTTATTTGCACACCGAAAAAGAGGGAGGGTTTGAGGGCATACGAAAGACAGTGCGAAGAGGTGCAATGCAGGAAAGCAAGACAAGAAAAGGAGGGGGAGAAGCAGAGAGAAGAAGAGAAAGTACGCACAAGGGTCTAGCCGACGCCTCTCTCGCATCGCTCAACCTCCGCCTCGTCTTGCCCGTAGACCCCAGCCTCCGGTGGTGCTTCCCAGCAGCTGTCGTGCTTGCCTGCGAGCCCAGACTAGCACCAGCACTAGTGGCCGCAGCGGGATTGGGATTGGGATTGGCGCCGGAGCTGACGGGCAGGGCGCTGGCTGCGGCGATGCTCAGTGAGAGCAGACTCGTGATGGCGTCGGATTGCTAGGAGCAGAGGAGGGGTGTTAGCTTTGGTCTGTGTATTGCTGGGTCGGTGTGGCACTGCTTTGGTATGGGTATGCAGTGGGAACATGCTCAAGGCCATGGACAAGGCCAAGGCCGACACCGACCACTGGGAGATGCGGGAAAGACGTACGTCAAGTGGGGGCGGGCGAATGGGAACTGGGGTAGCGCGGGGGTTCGAGCTCGCATCGACGGCTGCCATGCTGGCTGGCTGTGCGCTGGGTTCTGGGGACTGAGCTGGTCGGTGCAGGTAGTGGTAGTGGCCTAGTCGGGTATGATGATGTCAACTAGCAAGTCGGTCCGTTCGTCGTGGGTCGTAGATATAGAATTCGAATATATACTGCCTGGTTCAATTCATGCACACCAGACAGCAGTAAGAGGAGAAAGTGAAAGAAAAGTTGAGAGAGGAATGGATCGTGTCATTAACCGGCTTAGCTAAACTTTTCCGTGGTCATTCCATCCATTCCAACACTTCCTTTTTCGGTCGGCTCTTCCCTCTTGCTCGGTTCTGCCTCTTATTTTTTGCCCTCCAATTTCACCGACAGCCAAGAATGTCCAACAATGCTGTATATCCGACTGCGCTATAGCGCACAGACGGACACCAACCAACTAGGACCCTACGCGTACCCGTACCCATCCTCGGAATTACCCTTGTTTGTTTAATTCTCGTCACTGTGAGTCTCACATCACAAAAAAAAAATATTCACTCGCTTTCCGCCCGAACCCCAGGCCAGGCCCGGGCACAGCTGCTGCTGCCTGGCAGAACCCTAATAATTTGTGTTCATAAGCAAACAATATCGCGCCTTTGCGGCCTGCCCCGAGTCAGATGTGACATTATTGACGTCGTTGATGACACCGCCTCTGGAGTCTGGAGTACTCTGCATCGGCTCGGCACGAGGCTCGCATCACTCGCTTCGGGAAATGAGGTCCCCGCCCCCGCCGTTTGCCCGAATGCGCGCGGCTGTGCTGTTGTAGTGGTCAACGTCCTACGGCGAAAGCGAGTGGTTGGAAGATGAATAAAACTATCTGTGTATTCGTCTGTCTGTCTGTTTCTATGAATCCCTCCCCCTCAGCCACACTCTGTGCCTGGACGTTCTCTGGCAGTTCATCGAACGTTCATCTCCTGGCCTTGACTCCTCTCTATCTCGTCCTTATCCCCCTTGCTCGTTCCCGCTAAACCTCCCACTACACTCGCAATGCACCAGCGTTCTTCCTCACAGCTTCCTCGGTTCCTCCTCGCGATCGATAACACTAGCTCACCCCACTCCGCCACGCCGAAATACAACGCTTTCAACCCCCTCCCCAACGCTCTCCACTGCCATCAAACACACACCCGCTCACACACACCACAGAGCTTCAACGAATGCCTGCGCCATAGACAGCGAGGCGCACAGCGCACGCGCATATCTTCATGCATTTGCCTTACCCCGCAGTCTTATCCATAACTCCAGACAAGCTCTGTGTCTCATGTTGTGATAGATGGCTTTCCACGTCGGTGTTTGATCACTGTTCGATCCTCCGACCACACCGTCTGTTTTCGCCTGTCTGTGTGTTTGACTTTCTATGAATTCAAATCTTCAAGCTTCAAGTTGTGCCTTTGTAACGATATCTGGCAGTTCATCTCCCGGCTTTGACTCCTCTCTCTCGTTTAAATTCCGACCGCCCTTGCTCGTTCCTGCCAAACCTCTTACCGCACTCGCCACGCACCAGCGTACTTCCTCGTAGCTTCCTCGGTTTCTTTTCGATAATTCCAGCTCACACCAACTCATTCCCCCAATTCCGAGCCTTTCGAACCCCTCTGCCGTTACACACGCACACCACAGTGCTTCAGCGAATCCATGACAGCGAGGCATACAGCGCACGCGCATCTCTTCATGCCGTGCTTTACGCCGTAGTCTTACTTGTAGTGCAGTGCGACTGGAAGCATCTTGTGTTTCTGATGGCTTTCAGATCCGACTCAGTGGATTGACTTTTCTATTCGATAGGCGAACCCAATCCTGCCCTCGGCCAACGACATACCCTGATATCGCCGTAGAGGATACTCCCGTCGCCGTTGCTCGTTCCTGCCAAACCTCTTACCACACTCGCCAGGGACCCAGCGCACTTCCTCGCGCCTTCCTCGGTTGCTCCTCGACAATACCAGCTCACACAAACTACCGTATTGCGCCAAAACCAAATACGCGCCTTTCAATCCCTTCACCAACGCTCTCACTGCCATCAAACACACACACACACACCACAGAGCTTCAACGACCCCATAGACCATAGACAGCGAGGCGTACGGTGCACGCGCATCTCTTCTCTTCCTGCCGTATCTTACCCCGCAGTCTTTTCTCACAAGTGGCGATCCTCTTGGAGCTCTGTGCCCACGTTGTGTTCCCGAAAGCTTTCAGATCCGACTCGGTGTTTGGTTTTTACTAACACTAATTGACCCCCCTCCTCCTGTAGCGCTCAATGTCCTGCCAGACCTCCTTGCAGCTTCTTCGGTTCCTCCTCGATAACACCAGCTCACACCAGCTCACACCATGGTCAATTCACCATAGAGCATTCCGCCAAAGCCAAAGCCAAAGCCGGCCTCTAATTCCCCCACCGATGCTCTCGTCTACCATCTCATCAACAAACCCACCACAGAACTTCAACGAATGCTGAGAAATTGACAGCGAGACGTACAGGGCATGTGCATCTCGCCAAGCCCGTAGTCTTACTGTGATACGCACTGCCTTTGAAGATCTGTGTCTCATGTTGTGATACCGATGGCTTTTCAGATCAATGTTTGATTTTCCTTCCAGCTACTGCAGGCGAACCCAACACACGCGCACCACAGAGCTTTGAAGAGTCCATGACAGCGAGGCGTACAGAGCACGGTATCTTGTCATGCCATGCCTTACCCCGCAGTCTTGTTCGTTATGTCGAGAAAGCTCTGTGCCTCATGTTGTGTTCCCAATGGTTTCCAGCTAAGGACTCGGTGTTTTGATTTTACTAAATACTTTTTGATACTCTGTAGCGGTCAATATCCTACTTACAGTGAAAGTGAGTGGTCATAAGGTAAATAAAATCATATGTGTACATGTATTTGTCTATCTGCCTGTTTTTATGAAACCATCCTCAGGCACATCTTGAGCCTGTGTAGGATGTCTGGCAGTTCATCTCCCGGCTTTGACTCCTCTCTGTCTGTTTCGTTCTTGTCGCCCTTGCTCGTTCCCGCTAAACCCTCTGCACTCGCCAGGTACCAGTGCACTTCTTCGCAGCTTCCTCGGCTGCTCCTCGATAACACCAGCTCACACTACGGTTAACTCACCACTGGCATATTCCGCCAAACCTAAATCCGAGCCTGTATCCCCTCACCGATGATTCCACTACCATCTCACCCACATACACACCACAGAGCTTCAACGAATGCCGAGCAACTGACAGCGAGGCCTACAGGGCATGTGCATCTCCCCATGCCTTACCCCGTAGTCTTACTGTGATGAATGTGCTCCCGTGAAGCCCTGTGTCTCATGTTGTGATACCGATGGCTCTCAGATCGATGTTTGATTTTCCTTCCATCTACTGCAGGCGAACCCAGTCCTGCCCTCGACCAACGGCACGCCCCGATATCACCGTGAAGGATAGGATTGCATAACCCTACCTCTTGATCTACTACTGCGCGGTGCACTGATCGACTCGGGGATACGGGACATACACGGGATTACTGGACTCTATCTTAGTATCTCTCTATACTTATACTCGGCTGGGCTCACGCGTACGAGACCACGGAAGATCCTCGGCCGTCTATAAATTTGGCCTCTCAGGTTGCTCTTAGGAGTACTTTTATCGTACTTGGCACGACCGTCGATGCTATTACAGTCCTGTATGTATTGCCGTTCTGTATTGCCGTACGCTATATATATACCGACCCAGCCGACTATAACTATCGACAGCCCTCAATATTTTCCGACGTTTCCGAATTTCCGTCCGGGCACGGGCCATGGAATGGGATGGGTACAGTAGTATGAGGCTCGAGCTCGCGTTGACTCTGGTCATATGTACACTCGAAAAATTTACCACCGACCTCGACTCCCGATGGGATTCCGAAAATTGAAAACCTAGACTTGTTTGTCGTCGCCCATCTGAGTTGAATCGAATTCTGGGAGCCGGAGAATACATAAATTTGAACTTGAACTTGCGTACTCCACCAGTTCACCGGCTAGTACTAGAGCTAGTCAAGTAAAGGTAGCCCGATTAGTTGCCCTCCACAAAGGGTCGGTCTTACTGATATGAAGAGATTTCATCTGCTTAACTCGCTGCAGAAAAGTACTGATGTCACTATATGTTCACGGCGTTTATCAAATCCATGGCAGCTTTTGTATATTGAGACGCTTATGAATAAGCGCCCGACCCATGGTTTATAGAAAACTACAAAACTAAACAAAACCCTGAAAGCACAAAAAGATGGAAATTCAAAAACGGAATTGGTGATCATTCCAACTTGCACAAAAAAGTATATATCTAACACGCCTTACTCCCGAGGCAAGGTAGACATAGCGAGATGATCTAGTTTGAGCTCCGATGTAAGCAGTCTGGCATAGACATTATCTCGGAATGAAAACTCACAGGACCCAAATTGTCGCATGTAGACCCGGCTGCACAGACGGTGGATCCGTGATATCCTAGGCCTCCGCATCGACCGAACTAAGTCAGTAACAAATTAACGACATTATCACAAAGCGCTAATTTAAGGGTGCAATACCACTGGGACAACACCGGTTGGGGTTGGTGTCGGTGTGCTTGGTGTCGTATGAGTTGGTGTAGGTTGGTAGACGGGGCTGCATTTCAAGAAAGTTATAATTAATGGTATTTCAAGAAGTGGGATGCAAATGTGTACGCACAGACTCTTCGCCAAACGCGAGATCTGCTTCCTCCCTGGGTAGTATGTAGACGGAATAGTACTGTAGAGGTATCATTTGCTGCTCAATCCAATCTGGATAGACTCACGGGATAGGAATGGGTGAATTGGTGGCGAACCCAGTAGCCAGATCTCCAGGAAGCGAAGGAGGAGTCGTGAATCCGGGAGGTTTACTATAAGCGACAGTGGTAGTTGTGTAATTCCCTCCCGTTCCATTTTGTAAGCACGCTCCACGTCCGTATGCGCTTTGGCACTTCATGACGGCTTGCTCAGTAGATGACCACAGATTGACGTTTTCGACGGTTATTCCCGTGCAGGGAGCGCCATCTGCGCAGAGGATTTGTATCGGAGCACGTTGGGTGCCGTTGACAGCGATACCGTCCCAGTTCTGCCGGGAAAATCATGAGCACGAGAATCAAAAGTACAAGGAATCTTCGAATTCATACCTGGAATCGGATATTCTCCAGTAGCACTCCAGGGCCTGGGATAGTTGCTATCGAAGCCCAGTATTGCTCTATATTAAGAGTATACGCCGTTCCGCGAGACAAGAAGTTTTCAAATATGACATTTTTGACGAAGCCACTTCCTCCATTGCTCTTAATCATGAGTGCCTGATTCCCGCCGTTCGTATAGACATATCGATAGACAATGTTCGTGATATTGGTATTCGTACCAAGAGATCCAATGGCAGAGCCGCCAGACTGATTGCACCAGATGTTTTCGATAAGGAAGTGGTGAGCAGGGTTTTTTATAGTAACGCATTCGTCGCGATTGGTCACTTCAACATCGTGGACCCAGTGATTAACGCCTAATAAGCGTCAGTTAGGCGTGATTTTCGATTTTTGGCTCGTTTTGGTCAATATTACCGGAAATGTCTATGCCATCAGATGCGCCAAGGTTTGTTCCTCGGATGGCGAGGTTGTAAATTTCACCGTTGGAGCCGGTTTGCACGACGATATGGAATTCTGGAGCTAGAAGGGCGATAAATATTCAGTAGTTGTCAGTAATTACATAGGCAGAAAATAGCTCACAATCAACAAAAATGAGATCATGAACAGACCAATTGTTTGAGGTGACGACTCGGAGAAGGCGTGGCCTGGAGTTGTTTTGAATTATGGAGTAAATAAATTGGGCATTTAAATGAGAGAGGACCGCCGTACCCTGCGTTTCTGCATTGGTAGCCGTTACCTTGAATGGCCCCAGCACTGTTGCTGGAGTACATCTCGAAGTCGTTCGCATTCTGGATAATGATCATATGTCCACCCGTTGTAGCTTATTTGATTATGTTACAATCGGTCGGAACGGTCTTCAAGGCCTATGCACTTACCGGTACGTGTAATAACACCATCCATCTGGAACGCCCACTTCGTGCCGTTGTTTAGCGTTACCCATGTGGCCATGCTATAATTACCCGGCGGGACGTAGAGAGTGGATCCCGAGTTTGGCAGCACACAGTTTTTGAAAGTATCGGCAATTGCTGGGCCAATGTCCTTGGAATAAAAGTAAGGCATCAATGAACTTGAGCGACGGGGAACCAGGAGTGATGCTCACCAAGGAGTCAATTGAGCCGCCGTAGTCGAGAACATTACAAATGGTGCGTCGCTTGGCAGAAGGAGATGTAATTGGGCCAACCCTTCCCGTCAATTGGGAATACGCGAGGGACGATGCTAAGAGCACCGCGATGCTGGTGCGAAAGATGTTGAGGACCATCTGATGATTTGAATGGGGTACTGGCAGCTTGCCCGTGGACTTCCATTATATGCTCTTCATATCAGCCTGGAAATAAAGATAACAGCGCTGAGCGGTCCGTCACTTCTCGCGGCCGCCAGGAAGTTCATTACCATTCTGACCTAAGAAGTTCGTATGGCAGCTGTGCAAGTCATGAAGCAGTGATGCTCGGCATAACTCGTCATGTCGAAGTGGGGAAGCACCAATCTGAGGATGAAAATGCATAAGAAGTTGGAGTTTCTATTATAACGGTAATAATATGCTTACCAAAACTATTTTCTTCAATTATCGAAGGGTTGTCACGAGTGGAGAAGGCGGTTAGAACCTATAGTTCGCTCAGTGCCAAACGATGAACACCCACGATGTTGGAGACTTGAATATTTCAATCGCCGTCGGCTCCAGTGTCACTCGAAACTGCATGCCAAGACCGGTAATCGTGGTTCAGTACCCTTTAATTAAATAAACCACAAGAGTGTCGTTTTCGTCCTGTCTTCACCAACTTAACGGTATGTATATCTCTGGGGTCGCTGACTTGGCGACATCATGCAAGGATTCGTTTGACTCTTTCCTGATCGATGACCAAAGAAAAGACGCAACTGACCTTTCGTAGGATAACCTGCAAAGCATTCTATCGTTACAAACCTAGAACACAACCATGAACGAGTGGCGGCCCGAAAGATAAGTACCAGCCAACTTTGGCAGCCTCACGGGGTCAATTGTAATTCACCGATGATGTTTTTGTTGCTTCTTCTGTCAACTTGTGTTAGGAAGGGGCTTTCATTGAATAGAGTGAGTTGGGGGACACTGGCGGACCTCAACTGGCAGACCCCAGAGCCCCGGGCCCGATGCAGTGACGCTATCAATCCGAATTATTGCACCCGGAGCGAGGAGTGCATTAACTCTCGTGCCGATCGAAAAACGGAAAATCGATAAGCCGCGTTGTATCCTCGGATCCTACCTAGTGTCTGAGTCTCATCGATATAGAGGAATGTGGTTGAGGACACACTCAGTAAACAGGTTGTTCAAGTTGGCACAGCGTGTGTAAGTCCGGACCGGCGGGCTTCGGCATCCTCGGCGGGGACAAGAAAGGACAGCGCCTCTGTCTTAGTCCTGATAATTTTATACACGCACTTGCACGCTACTTCCATTTTCTGGATCAACCTGCAGGTTGACTCTGATTCGTTGAGCCTGCCCAAAGGATATGGTTACTCTCTGACAATTCGGGGTGAAAAAGGAACACTACGCTCATAAAATTTGGTTTTGCGGCTGTAACCAGCAGAGGTTTTGCATTAGTATGGTTCCTTACTAGGATTTCCTGTTCGTAATTCACTGACGACGAGAGCGATTGCAACCCGTTCTCAGGTGGCCGCCGGCACCCCATGAGAAGAAAGCCTGAGGGAAGGTAGGCTGGTCTGGCGAGAACAACTACGGTACCTATAGTTTCTGTGGATCGTTTGAACTTTGGACACGGCTTTTAAGGTTCCCTTCGTCGCTTGATTAAAGAATATTGCTCACTTTTACAACAACCAGAAGAGCATTTCCCACCGATATTTAAAGCTCTGTCGCACTTTTTATTCAGATCTGTGTAAACTTTGCAACGATTCTTCGAAATGGAATTTCCGAGTCACTGGTGTTACGCTCCTTGGCTTGAGTTTTTCGTAGTCCAGCCCTTCTCCCACATCTTAATTATTTCTTTATGAGGAGTACCAAAAATACCACCAAGGCGCAACAAAATTTAATCAAGGCTTGAATTGAATTTTGTTGCGCCTTGCAGGTGACTACCGATGTTGTTTTATGGCATTTGATCCGAATCGAGGCGGTAATCCATCGCCAAAAGCTGCTTATTAAATTGAGAGATTACCATTACAGCTTCATTTTCCTTGATCCCATGGGCACATCACATAGATCGAAGTCTGTCTAGGAGGGCCTATGGTGCACAACACTTAGTCACCGCCTGTTTGGTACAACGGGTCCTGCGGGCCGAAAATTTCCCCTTTTTCTTATCCCTCTTGTAAAAACGCTCCTTTTGATTGTCTGAACATTTCTACAAGACCGATTTTTGATTGGGTCAAAACTGACGGAGTTAGGAAATTTTGGTCGGGTGAATTTGGCCACATTGCCTTATATAGGAGGACCTTCAGTCCTGATATGGCGTGTAACCCGAAAACACGGGCGATTTTGAAGCTAAAGGCCTATTTTTACTTCTTTTTGAGTGCCATGAGCACCCCAGAGGGTCGAAAATCTGGCCAATTGAACATCAAAATTTCAAAATTTTTTCTCCGGCCAAATTGGCCGCTGTCCAAAATAGGCGGTGACTAAGCGTTGTGCACCATACAATATACTCTTAGTTTGAATATTTACCTGGGGTCCTTACCAAGGCAATGTCAAATAGTGCTTCCGAAAAGTTCCTCCGTCATATACAGGCCTCGCGTATTTCGGACGTTCATTAGACGAAAAATACGCGATGATTTACCTGACTCTCGTGGGATGAAATACTTGCTCCAAGACGGTCGAGTAATTGTTGTGACAGCCTGTGGCAAATTACATACAGGGGGTCGCTGGTGTTGCAGTCTTCTCTTCGCCACATGGACGGCCTCCGCTCGAGCGTGTACTTTTCTTGAGCACTTCGAAATCCATAAATTACCGGCGCAAAGTTATAATTTCTCTCCCGCATTCCAGTGGGTATGGTATGGCGTCTGTCCTCAACTCTACGACCGTACCAGTAATTTTCAATGAGTCGACGCCACTCATATACCTTACACCCCAGTTAGCCCACCAGATAAATGTGGCGACCTACATCCACGTTGGCACTACAACAGTAAGCCACCACTGAGCGTATCAAGTCTATGGCTGACAAAAAAGTTTGATTCGCGTGTAGGTGCTGATCTGGGACATCCTCGACAACCTCCGGAATGACTTTAAGCTCATATTTTCTTTTAAAATCGGTTTACCCACTGTGCTCTATTTTTTAACCAGGTGGGTGTTTCACTGGCGACCGAGAATCGGAAGTTAGAATAACTTTTTTTATAGGGCTACTTTACTTGCGTATTCCCTTGGTCGAGCAGTACTTCTAAGTGAGCACGAATGGCTTAATCCGACCTGAGGTAAACTCACTGCTTTCCAGCTGTACCTGTGGAAAACTGTGCAACCTTCCAGCTTGCTCTCAATGTGCTTCTGGTAGTCTTTGTTTCTTGCACGACCTGCTTCTTCTACATACGCGTTTGCGCGGTGTATGACCTGAACCGGTACATTATCGCCTTCTTTGGGACGACTTGGCTGGCCACAGTCGCGATGTCCATAACATTCGCCCACACCTTCACGGCCCACCACATCGAGCCAACTAAATATTGCATCGAGAGGGTCCAGGGCTATTACCTCGGGCCTACAACGGCCATCCTTCTGTTCAACGACGTGCTTATTTACTTGGCCATCACCTGGAAAGTGTATCACATATTCCGGGACGCGGAAACAACAGTGGGGCAAAGATTTAAGCAATTGGTCTTTGGGGCGTCTTTACCAGTCTTGTCGAAGGTTATATTGCAGGATAGCGGTCTATATTGTTTGTGAGTTGACTCCCCTAGTATTTTGGGCTTAGCTGATCATCCTACTCCTCGTCTGTCCTTCCTCAAGAATGATTGTCCTGACTAAGGTACTCTTGGTCATCACCATTGCGAGGCTGCAGCCCCCTTCCAGCGTCATGTTTATTATTTGCCACCTTGTTCTGGTGAACATTTATTCCTGTCGCGTGTATCGAAACATCAAGATGAGCCTGGGAATGTGGGAAGCGAGGAGCGCTACCAACCTGGAGTTTGAAGTTCGTGGAAGGAACGGGTCGATCCATCGGTATGATGGACATGTGTCATCTTCTGGTACCATTGCCTACAGGGAGAGTAGTCCTAGCCGCAGCATTTCTCGACAGAGTGACGTGATCCTCGATGTGCATTCTACCTCCTCACGATCAATTCGCGAGAGTATAGCTACAGAAAATGACGAGAAGCGGACTTCTATTTACATTGTAAGTAGAAACGCATAGTTACCTATATATCTGTAGAGCAGTATATTGCACCTGAAAGCTAGACTGGAGTCTGGAAGCAAAATAGGGGGCGCGATCAGTCACGTGTAAAGAAATTCTCTCCACGTGTCTATCAGAAATTCGAACACCGATTGCTCTGGCTTGCTGAATAGTTCTTTACCAACAACCTCGACAAGGGCCTCCGAAACCCCTGTAAATAAACTTCCTGCCTCACATTACATGAACTGTCATTATGTATTCTACATATCATCACTTTTTTCCTGGGTTATCATTTGCTCAACCCTCCGGTCGGCCTCCCAGACCCTCAGGTTTTCGTTTCACCAGACCTGGATCCGAGTCGTGCGACAATGAGTTCCTTTGAGGATCCATGACTCGCGAATATTCAAGGAATAAACTGCTTGGCAACAAGAGCAGCCTAGTTAGAGCCGATAACAGGTCTTCACGCTGGGCTTACCGAAACATGTACGCAACCATATCTTCTTTCCTCCAAAATGTCCTACTCCATGCTCTTCCAGCTTGTGCGATTTTTTTGGCCATGTCATCGTGTCCTCCGTTTCCTGCTGGGTCTCCTCGGAAGAACACGAGCGCATCCCATAAATCTGAGAGGTCCACTTTGACAGGCACATAATGCACCCATGGAGCGACACGGTCGATGTACCTGTTTCCATGATTCGCAGGGTGTAAGTTCGGAATCAGAGAAAACTTACCATTCTGGATATATAGTCGACTTAAAGACGACTGCATTGGAGGTAATAAGGCGCTTAAAGCGACTCGACCACCCGTTTCCATCAACCTCCAGCAGAAGCGTCAGCGCTGACAAGAAAACTGTGAACGTTGTAACTTACATCAATGTAATACTTGTACTTCCCTGTCCTGTCTCCTTCCTGGCGTTTCCGAAACTCGAATGTCTGGCGCAATTTTCTGCAGATCTCTGGTGCACAATGGATCGGTTGGCCAGCAAACGCAATGTCCACCATCGCGGGTGCCCAAGATGCCATTCTCACAGTAACACCATTACCAACCCTCTCACCCTCGTCGATTGGCATAAGCACCGTTATATTACCTCCCAGTCCCTCGGGTCCATTTACTTCCCCGTCGCCCGCCCAGCACACAAGCCTTGTTCTTTGCGATAAATCCCATCGTGTATCTTCCCCGTGCCACATCCCCGTGTTGCTGCCCCTCCACTGCAGTCTTTCGTCCCACCTTTCATCCCATTCTGGGTCATCCTCGCGAGGGAAAATGTCCTCGATCCAATTGATTGGCATTGCGGGGGTAATATCATGGTGTAATATTGTTGGGGAATAAGAGAACTGAGGGACGAGAGTGCGTTCTGGCACAGGCCCGACACGATGGGAAATATATTGGCCGTGTAAGAGGAGATGGGAAGGGTGAAGGCATGGGTCCATTGTGTTGCGATGATTGTAAATGAATGTCTTCACGTCATGGGGAATGGGAGGTGGAGGTCCATCCCAGTTGATGTGTTGCGTACGCGCCGGCGAGCCAGGAGAGCAAGCAGATATCCAACCGTGGTATTCAACCTCGGGAGATGTCTTGACATCGATAACTGGCCATCAGAAATAGTGGTTAGTACATGCCTTGCATCCACATTTCAGATTCGGCCTTACATGTTCCTAATCTTGCAGCTACCAATGCTTCTTGCTTCAGATGATAGTCCGTATGAAGATTTGGATTATCGTGCGGCGAGAACACTGCGCGAAAAGGGGGGATCGAGTTTTGGACTTCCTCCAACAGCTCCATGATCTCGTATGCGCCTTTTGCATGTCCAGTTGGGGTGAGGTCGTTGTGAGGGAGTGTGTAGTTCTTGATACTAATCGGTTCTTCCAATTCGTCTTTGCCGATTGTGAATGAGTCGACGTGTGCCTCCCACTCGCGCTGAATCTGTTGCAAATCTATCGGGTCCATACCCCAAAATGGCTCCAGGTCCCGAAAGATCTGGTCGTACTCATCTGGGAGCTGAACGCTATGTCTTTCAACGTATGCCCACCTGTATAAACATGAAGTGTGTACTGTGGGCAATCAAATACAATATTCACCAATCCCCAAAACCTCTCGGAGGCATCCTATTGTACCTGCGTCGATACTCTTCCACCGCTTCTTCGAATGTCTTGCTAGCTTTCTCCAGCTTTCTTTCCCATGCCTCTTGTCCGCGTCTGGTGAGCTCAAAAATGGGGTGTGGTCCATTTGGGTTGACTTCTAGCAAGCCATCTGGGCGGTATATATGCGCTTCAAGATGTTCGCTCTGCGATTTATTGACACTTCCCCGTACTTTGGAATTATCCAGGCGGCTGCGGGAATGACCAGTTCGCGCCTCTTGGACTCGGACTCGGACGCCATCTAAAGCGTCCTTTATAACGACTGGAGTTTCCAAATATTTGATGAAGAGAAGGCAAATGATAGCAAGCAGGATAACAAGTGGTCTCCTGCCAGTGCGGCGCGAGTTCGAGCACCTGAACAGCATCTCTGGGTTTCTTTACTCTCTGGCTAGAGGAATGAGTGCCATTGGCGTCGGTGACCAAAGGTCGGAAACGAAAAATACCACGAACCATCGGATATAGATATTTTGATCGCTTCTTGATGTGTCGTCCAAATGAAGGCATCCATCTTCCTACTCGGTCTGACCACTCGATTATTAGACCGAATTGATCAATTCAGCACAAAACTCAGAAGCCTGCAATTAGGAAACGCTGAATCGGTGCTTGAATGTATAAGTGATGACTAGCCATTTACATAGCGATCATGTTCCTAGTTATATAGAAATGCCCTCTGAGTCAATGTCCAGAATGGAGCCAATATGATCTGGTCAAACGCCGGAAGAAAAAGATAGGAACCATTTGAACTGCCAGCGCACCGATATCAGGCGTGTAATTTATACAGATTCAGATCTCTTTTCTTCGGTATGAAAGGACGACCGGGGTATGGAATCGACGTCGATGTCGAGCATACTGCTGTCAATAGACGAGTTGAGATTGGGTGTGCTGGAACCTAGATAACCGGTCGTGATAGCTGTTTGCTGAAGACGGTGAGTTGTATCTTTCGTCATTGTTGGTGGTGAAAATTGTAGCGCGGTGATGCCTCTTGTCTGTATTGACATTTCTGGTCCAAGACCTAGTTTGATATTTCGGTATACACGGCAAGATAAGATGTTGACCAACACCAGATGACAGACAATGAACATAACGTTGATAGGTGCACCGAAGGTATAGGCAGAAATGGCCAAGAATCCTTTGGTGATTAACACCACCCTTGAAAAATAACTGATTTCAGCGACCTCACCTCCACGAATGCCTGAGGTACACTCACAAAAAATACAATTGACTGTCTTGCAACAACGCTTTTGATAGTACAGGCAATGATGTGCCGAAAGCCAATACATTGAACCTCCGTCGGACGGAGGTGTCGGAAGCCAGGAACATCTCATGGATCCGGTACGCAATAGCCAAGTAAATGAGCACGTCGTTCGCCACAAGTACGAAGGACGTTGGGCCAAGGAAATGACCACGGATGCTCTCTCCGCAGAAATGAGTATTCTCGACGGGCGTCGCCATAAATGTTTTGGAGAAGGTGAGGATCATTGCGATTGCGGCAAGCCAAGTTGTGCCGAAGAAGGCGATAATGATCCTTTTCATGTTGTACACAGCGCAAACCCGAAGATAAAAAAGCCCCGTTGTCGATGCCACATAAACGATTAAAAGCGCGTTGAGGGCATTTGCCAATTTACTGCAATCCGCAACGGGGGTGGCTATAAAGCGATTAAAAATTTGTCTGTTCATTCGAATTATCCGACATACTGAGAAGGACTGCCCTGCCTAGGCAAAATCCTAGTAGAGTTATCCTTCAGTCGAAAAGGCCAGTGAGTTAAAAAAAATTGTGAGCTAGAATGGACGAACCTAGTCACGAAATAGGCGATTGTAGGTAATCGAATTTTGTAGTAATACAAGAGCCGAAAGTCATTTCCGAGGTTGTCAATAATGTCCCAAAGTAGAGCCTATAGTGTTTGAATGATCATCTGAAGGCGCTCCGATAGAAGAAATATGAAACACTTACACCAGTTGACCCGACGTGCAGGTAGGTCGCCACGCTAAGTTGATAAGCTAATTGAGGAGAGAAGAAGATAAGGGGAGTCGGAACATCGGCCGCTGGAATGGTAGTGTTGAAGACATTGGCCATGAATGAACACGGTCGATAATAAAGAGGGCATTCTTGAATTTATGTCAGAAAATGTGTGAGTATGGACATCAGGCGACCTCACGGAAGCCTGAACCAATTAGGCCTAAAATCAGACTTCATGTTGGTGCTCGAAATCTTGATGAAGTTGTGATATCCGATGAGCATGACGCCTCTGAGAGCGGGGTAGAACTCGGCACCAGGGCATCCTGAGTCTTAGTGACCCACTGCGAAGGTAGTAAGCTTTGGTGTTTTTCAACTTGATCGTGGCCTTGGAGTTTAGCAGGCCTGGAATCAACCCCGAGATATATAGAGATTGAATCACTTAAGACGCACCTTCGTTACGGTACTGGCAGTAGCTAAATAAGGCGTAAACGCGGTTATTTTTGACGTCGCACTCTGCCCCAAGATTGATGGTCAGGAACGTATTTGAGGCAGCCATAGACAAGCCAGGGAAACAATGAAAGGGCGTGCAATCATCCCATGAGGATTGCGTGTCCATGATGATCCATGAATGGAGATTTAACCCGGGTCGAGCTGGGAGCTTGCTGCTTTCCGCTTGTTTAAAAATATAACTATTTAGACATCATCTTGAGGGATTTGACAGCTGCCCACGGATATTAATACTGGGTAGTCGCTAGACTTAGCAAAAAAATCACCAGAAACCTTCGTCAGACAGAGGAGAGTCGCAGTTGGCGCTTACTATCATACGGACTCCAGAACAGTTTGCCATAGGTTTCGAACGGGAAGACATGCCAAAAGTTGCCATTAGCCAGCTTGACTGAGAAATTGAACAAGTTTTGACACAGAGAGACGAGAAAGCCCTTCTCACTTAACCATGCTGATCAGGCGATTACACGAAGCGAATTTTCTCGTTTGTCGGGTGAAGGGAGGAAAGCGAGAACACAAAATTGACGCGTCCTCGGAACCAGCAATTATGTAATCATGGGCTCTGTCACGACCAGACTCGGATCCATCTGATTCCAGTTTGCTTACCTGGACAAGGCGCTCGAAATCTTCCGTCACTGACGACAAGCAGTACTGAAGCCTGCGTGACTTGAAGTGTTGGACCAATAAATTAAAATTTAAAGGGCAGGCAGTAAAGAAAACCTTGCAATGCCTGCTAAATTTTATCAGATATTAAAACTGTATCCTGGATCCATCCATTCATGGACAACGTTCCCTTTCTACCTTGCTTCAAGCTCCTTTATCCGTGTATGTTTCCTCCAGGCGACATTACATAAGAATTTTCGTCGTTTACGGTCACTTAGACCGCGAATCTTTTTCACGTAAGTACTACTACTAGTTCAGTGAAAGTTATTTTGGTTTACAGTAAAGATCACAACGCTGAAATATTTTTTCCATTCGATCCTCGCAAGTAAAATGGGGCTGTTGTATTCCGAGATATCCGACTACATGCTACCACCAGCACAGCTGGGCTGTTAAACGCTTCAAACATCTGAAATACCATTTTTACAACTCGATCAAACCTGTCGACAGCTAACTATATCATAAACAGTACATGTGCACAGATTTAACATGAAGACAAATTACTGTCGCTTTCCGTTCGCTATTTTCCTGGACTGGGCGTCGGCAAAATTGAGGGCCTGGGTGAGATCCTTCCCAAATTGTGCAATAATGAAAATCGGGACGATAATCCACAAGCTGAAGAATTGGATGAGAAAAATCTTAATATTACGCACAATATAAACTCACCCGTTAGGTATAATCCATAACAAAAAGAGGTCGGACCAGTTATTGTGTCCAACGGCGCAAAATCCGCAGTAGTATTCCTGAGCCCAGTATAAGACTGTCTTCGAAAGCGTCATGAGCGCGGCACCGAAGCCGATGATGGGCGCCCCAGGCCACTGTGCAACGTGGGCGAGGTAGACATAGCTTATGTTCATTAGGGTTTCGATGACGTTCAGAAGGGCTAAAATTCGTCAGGTAGATTAGAATTCATCAAAGGAACAATTGTTAAGAATTGGATACAGACACTGGGCATTGGTAAAACCGTTTCCAGCCTCCAGCGCGGGTATACCATAGACCTGTCCCCAGCGAGAGTCAGGAAAAAAAGACCATGATGGTTAATAAGCACCAGACGTACGTAGTCAACCTGATAGTTTCGTTAAGTACCGACAACTTAACTTGAATACATAAACTGACCTCTTGGTACAATGCGTAAGGTTTCCAAATCCAATGGAGGTCACCACCCTATAATTCGTCAATAAATGGGACTGCCCTGATGCTCGAGTCTCGACCCTTATTTTACCTTCATGGAGCGTGGTCTATTTCAGTGACAGGTGAATTTTCTGCTCAACGCGTATGAAGAGCCTACTTACCGCATAAAGCAGTACCCAACATCCCAAGCGATGACGGGCACCGTTAAAATGAACCAAAGAGATATCCACTTGTGTGTTTTCACTGGCATGAGTGTCGTTGGGAAAGTCGTAAGATGTTCAACCTCGCCGGAAATAGAAAAATACTTATGATGGGAACAAACATAGAAAACTCTCACGAGAAGCCCGAGCTCACCGTCGAGGACGTGATCCCTTTCATCCACCGCTGACCATAGCATAAATGACCTCTGGGACAAGGGATCTGTGATTGGCCAAGCTCTCGAATGACGGACACATTTTCAACCCTTTCCAAGGAATAGGAAGAAGAAACGGTGCTTAATGGTGGGGCGAAAGAAGATCCATTGGGTGAGTAACTTGGTTTTCGTTCCTTTACATAGGTTTACATAGACCTTCCAGGATCCATCCGGCCTGGACAGGTTTGGCAGGCTCGCTCTGTTTACAGTCATAAACACGCGGTCGTGTCTTTCTCTCGACTTCTACATAGCTCCCCAAGCAAATATTTCCACTCTTTTCTTCGTACTCAAAACGTTAAATTGGTTGTTTTTGCCCGACTCACCCAAGGCTACCGGGTTTCCTTTTCCTCTTCGTTAGGCCCCCACATCGAACTCCAAAGCTGTCCCATTGTCACTTCTCATCGCCATTTTGTCCTTACGCTCTCCGTCACTTCGCCGAGACAGGTGAGCGTTGACTTGAAGGGTCATTAGGGTATTTCTTGACAGTACCGGTGCAATTAGGACCGGTGCAACGATATCTGCTCAATGTCGATGGATGACCCTGGACTCTGGTCGTTTCCGCCGGTAGTCGAATCAAGTTTCAAGATCCAGCCACCTCGACAATATGCATTCCGCATAAGCAAATCCAGCGATCTTATCAATAATGACGTGACGATAGAGCCAAGATTTACTTCTGCTCTCATTGGCCAGCATTTCGTATTCGCAGCCTTGTGGCCTTCATCAAGTGTCGTCACCGATAACGGGGACTGGCTTGGATTTGCTTTGCATTGGCAGCGTCTCTCTTGTCTTACCCATGACATATGAATTTGGTCAACTGGTTCTTCTCTGCATCTAGTTATCTTTGCTCGTGGAGGTCGCAAATACTTGAACTCACTTCATACCGGCGCGTTCTCCTCTTGTCATTGTAAGATCGACAAAGACGTGGACGAGAATGACTGAAAGTCCCAGACTGTGATCGCGCAGAGCCCTTCCATTTCTTTCTCGTCCTTGGCGGGTCGAAATCAACGTACAGTTTCATCGCGCCTCCTGGTCTTGTGCGCTAAGCCCAGGTCCGTCGGCGCCCGCCCCCGAAATTGTATTCGCGCCTTTAATCTAACGTAACGCTTTGGACAGGTTCTGATGCGAGCCTCGAGGCATGAGAAATATCATTCATGATGACCTGCTGTCAATGCACGTTCCAAGTGGGGATTTATTTTTTCAGGAAATTCTCCGAAATATCGTGAATACAAATTTCAGGTCCAGGAAATAACATTGAGTTCATTCGAGAGAATTACTTTGTGATCTGGACAGAGAACGACACCCTTCTGCTTTGGAAGTCTTCTTGGCCGGATTCACGAGTACTGTGAACGTTGACACATATATGTTGAAATCTGACGATCCTCCTACAGACGATAGTAAGCACTGTAACACATGGTCGTAAGTTACATTTACTCTGAATAGATGTTGTACCATATATTCAGACCGGTCCTCAAGCGTCACCAAATTACCTCAATATTGCGACGGCGTGAACACAACTATAAAGCCCACTGTGAGTGAATTGCCATACTGATGGGGTTGACGCCAATGCTGAGGTTATAGACAAGCAGTCTCGATCGTAAAGGACTTTATATGTAGGTTGAGTTGCTGACATTTGCCTGCGAGATAAATGGCCAACAATCAATACGCTTTCCGTCCATCTCGACACATCGTGAGCCTCCTTCGTGAAGACACATTCCTGCATCCGCGGATTTCCAGCTAAATTGACAATCGAGGTTAGTGAGGCGCGTCGCGACTCTGACCAGATTGCATATTTATGCGTCGGTGGTTGCACGGCAGGCGCATCATTTCTCGGGCAACTGATTACTGGTTGTCCGGGGAGTTTGGATTTTGTTGTCATGATCTGACAGCCTACATGTATGTATATGTCCGGTCGTTTCGACCGGGGAAGATGTTTATTTGCCGTCTTATAGCTGTACTTGCTTGAGGAAGCTAAATTCTGACAAGCGTCTGGAATGTTGACTTCAACTTCAAGCGCCGTGGCTGTATTCCACCCTGTCAAGCACCTTCCCTGCTTTTTCTCATTCATATACATACCTTGTTTCGAAAGCTTGTGAAGCCTGGCAAATTGTGGCAATAGCTGAATTCGCTAACTCTATAACATTAAATCGGTGATCGACGACAATGTTTTTTGGATGAAAGAGTAAAATTAACGAAAGGCGATTGGGCTGTCGCTCACATAGAATTTCTGGATCTCGATGACCCCGCTCTTTCTTAAGCAGCGTATTACATAGCAGGTTCGGTGTCGTTCAAAAAATTCAGACATCTGTCGATATCATTTCCCGCTTATCCATAGACATTTTGATTGGAGGCTGGGACTGGTTACCTCTTTGCAAAGAGCCAACCTGGTACCCCTCACAAGCCTTTCGCAAAACCGATTGTTCGCTTCATATCTGAAGGGAGATGAAGACTTGTGACAACCTTGGACACGAGAATGGCAAGGGAAAAAAAACTTTTGTCGACAGACGAGGGCTGGTTGTCCTGGACATTCATAATGGCCCCTTGGCAGGGTTCGCTGCCCTTATATTTGCAATTTAGTTGTTTGGCCTGGTGACACTATTGCTTGCGGTGGCGTACTCTGCAAAAACTCCTATTAACCTTTCAGCTCACTTGCATAGTGGAAACAAAAGTTGAAGGAGGAGGAGAGGACATTACTTACATCGGAGGTGAGCAGCAACCTCGGGTTGTCGGCAGGTCGGTCAGGACGGTAAAACAATTGAAAGATCGAACTACACCTAAATGAGCCAGGCACAGCCAAGCTGAGCAATGATGAGAAATGACAGGAACGGCAGGGAAAGGGTCCTCCTCTTTTTGGGTTTCCCCTGGCGGAAAATGGTTAGCCAGAAAGTTTAAAGGGCTGCTCCAAATTCTAGTTCGTTTCCGTTACCAGAACCCCCAGCACACGCCTATCGTTACTCCCATCTCCTCCCTCCCACCGAACAAGATGCGCTTGTCAGGTGCAACGCTCGTTCTCGTTTCTGCGTTTTCTTTTGTCCTCTCTACCCCTCTTGTGAGTAGCCACCGTGTCCCCTCCCCATATCTTTAGCCTGACCTTCTCTTGCCCCGCAGCCTGATGGGATGGTTGTTCGTCGAAGTGGGGCCATTGCAGTGCGTCACTATTTTTTATATCCTTCTTGAAGGCCATGGTGCTCATGACTTCTTCCCTCCGCAGAGAGACGCTGAACCCTTTGACATGAGACGGGCCGCGTCCAATCTGCCAGACAGGCGACGACAACCCCATGCAGATGCCTTATCACCACCGAATCGGAAGCGTGAAGCTAGGCCCACTCCTCCATCGCGCAAACGCGAAGCTGCTCCATTACCCACTCCCCCAGACTGGAGACGCGAAGCTGCACCGTTGCCCACTCCTCCGGACTGGAAACGAGAAGCTGCACCGCTACCAACCCCCCCTGACTGGAAACGAGAAGCTGCACCGCTACCCACCCCCCCGGATTGGAAGCGAGAAGCTGCACCACTGCCCACTCCCCCAGATTGGAAGCGGGAAGCTGCGCCTTTACCCACTCCTCCTGATTGGAAACGAGAGGCCGCGCCTTTGCCTACACCTCCTGACTGGAAACGCGAAGCCGCACCTTTGCCCACGCCTCCCGACTGGAAGCGTGCAGCCTTGCCTATGCCCACCCCTCCTGATTGGCGGCGGTGATCCTAGTTTTTACACTCTTTCATCAATGGACTTTAGAATGGGCAAGTCGCCTTGGTCATCACGGGGGTGAAGGAGGCCAGATGAGACTGAACTGAAGGACTATCCCATCGCGATAACCCAACAATAACCATTCGATTACACCGATCCCCCAAGTATTCATGCTGCATCTTGAATATCCTCTCCTTTCGTTGGATTTCCCGTTTTCCTCGGCATATTCATGACGCACACATTCATTTTGTTCTTCCCAACCTCGTGCTTTCTCTCTTCTGAACCTTTACTTATATCTGTGCTTCTGCATTGTAAAAATTAGGATCAACGCGCCTGCTGAGGTTAATAATTACCATTAGATTTATTGAAATCTCCCGCAAGTAGAACATGTCGTTCAAGAGCACTGGCAGGGGCTGATTATCGTGAGTCAAATAATTCGAGACGGTCAGAGTTGATGTCGTACCGCGGTGCTAATAGGTTTCAGAGCGATCGGCGGCGCAACTGACCGTCCAGCTGACAAGAGTCCCCTCGAACATGTCAAGGTCAATGCGAAATGAGACGTTATCCTTTGCTCCGGACTGTCTGGACGGGTCCAATGTAGTATGTACCTTCCCGGTGGCGGGCGCAGCTCCGTGTCAGACCTTTTGTAGAAACCATATCGAACTCGTGTCGAGTGAGTGGCATCCTGCAGGCGTCTCACAATAGCTTGTCCCCCATTTTCGCCAATCGAAACCCATGAGTAGTGGATCCACGAAAACGGGAAGCCTATAAAGTGTCGTCCAGTCTTTCTTCGATTCTTGACTGATGGCTCGAGCCCCGTACTCGAAAGCTCAAGAATAGCCAAGATGTTTCCAGCCTGCGTCCAGGTTTGCAGATTACAATGAATTGAAGATACACAAAACGCCGCGAAGATCCGCGACATAAAGCTTCCGTGGCTTGGCCCAAGAGAAACCTATTTTCGCGGAGAGGACAAGAAAGGACGGTCAGGGATGGTCTTGTCGCCCGCTGCCCAAACGAGGTTTTCGTCTGTCATCCTTCGCCGACTCCAGGCCCGACAGAAAGGTGGCGCAAAGGATATGATGGTCGATGAGGAGGGAAACAGAAATACCGCTCATGCAATAAACGATCAGCGCTCTTATCACAACCTGATGGTGATGGGGAATTGTTGTCGGCGACACCGCAAACAACGGTCATAAGCGATTTGCTTACATCAACAACCAAGAACCCTCTTCTCCTTGCCGACGACCACAGCCCTCTTTCCTTTTGTTCTCTCGCTCCTTCCTCTGAACTGATATTATCTCTTATTTAACGACTTTCTTTGCTTAGAGCGGAAGCTCTTTGAGACTCTGCGCCCATAATTAAAGATGAATGTCAACCAGCCAGTCGTTGAACCTGCTTCTCCGCTTTCAGTGAGTGTTTATCTGGTTGAGATTAGTTCCTTGTCTAACGATTGATTTATATATCTTAGAGAGTCGAGACGTTTGCTCATACGGGATTTCGCGTTCCAGATCCGTGAGTAAAGTCGAGTTTGACGCCTTCCATTAATTCAGTTTACTGAACGGATGTTCATCTAGCTTTGCGCCGCGGCAGCGACCTGGAGCTTCCTTCGTCAATGCATTGCTTGCCACAGCTCTGTTCCGCTGCTGGCATATACTCTTGTTCTTCTCTGCCTGGTCAACACTTATTACCATCCTCAACCATCAAGGCCACAAACTATTCATCCAGCCCACTCTGCTCACTGTGTAATGCGTGCCATATTCTGATTCGAACATGTCGCTAATCTCCTGACGAAAGTGTTGGTACTGTGCTTGGTTTTATCATTTCGTACCGGACGACCTCGTCTTTCGAGCGATACAATGAGGGAAGGCGACTGTGGTCTCAAGTCATCCTGGCTAGTCGCACAATGGCAAGAACCATCTGGTTTCATGTCCCACGTATGTCTTGCAATATCATTTACAAACAGGCACTTTTGATCATTCCGCCTGCAGATACCCCTCCGATCAGTCCAATGACTATACAGGAAGCAAAAGCTAGGTCTTTGGTCGAGAAGAAATCCGCTATCAACCTTCTCGAGGCTTTCGCTGTAGCCATGAAGCATTATCTGAGAGGGGAGGATGGCATCTACTACCAGTAAGCTCCTTTTTCTTGTCAAATGGCTTTTCTTCAATGTCTTCCCTCCAGGGATTTATATTATCTGGTCAAGTTTCTACCCGCGTACGCTCTCCCAGCTGGTTTGCCGTCGTCTACGACAGACCTCAACTCAGAAAAGCCAGAAGACGAACGCTCTCTTCAATCCCCCGGATCAGCAGTCTCGGATACTTTCGCCAATGCCGGGTTTATCAGTCCTACTTCCCCCAGTAAACACACGACTATTACTATTGCTCCGGAATCGGCGGTTTTGCACCAACGAAACGCGAAAGCATCCCCTTCCTTTCTCCCAGCTCCAGTCTCGGTTGGTTCTCCAGGAAAAAGATCGTCATTCTTCAGTTCTCTTAAATCACCGATCACCTCTCCTCGGCGAATGTCAGTTGATAAGGACCGGATGATTCTGCCACGGCACGATGAAAGTTACCTGATGCCTGCGAACATGCCTCCTAAATACGGCTTATTCGACCTCTTCCCTTTCTCCCTCCTGGTCAAATTTCTAACGAAGAGAGGGAAGGATGTTAAAGGAAAGAAAGGTGCGCGCCTCAGAGCCAAGTTGCGCAACCAAGCTGTCTCGCACAATCTTCCCTTGGAACTGTCCCTCTACCTCGCACGTCAAAGACTCTTAACCTATTGAACACTATCTTACCTCATTTTTCGGTAGAGCTCTTACATTGCCGCCCTTCAAAGCCGCAAAGTGTGCGACGTACCAACAATTAGTAAAGTTTTGCTCAACTCAGTCGACGTTGCAAATTAATTATTATATGCTTTAGATAACATGCTTGGGTCATTGAATCAGCTGGTGGACAGTCTGACCGGATTGGAGCGCATTCTTACAACACCAATCCCTTTCTCGTGAGTATTCATATAAATGATTTATGTGCGATCGCCGCCTGACGTGCGGTTAGTTACTCTATTCATTTATGGGTCGTTACTACTCTTTACTGCCTTGCCCTGGTGAGTTTCATTAATGCGTAATTTCCCCGCGAGTCACAAAGGCCGACGACGGAGTTTTAGCCATTCCAGATCTATTCTACTTTGAAATGGGTGACAATTCCAGGCACAATCGTCATCGTAAGTCGTGCGGACTTCTCGTGTTGTTGTGATGAAAATCCGACAGCGCATTGGCTATGACGTAGAGCTTCATATTCTTCGGCTTTCTTGTTGCTGGTGAAGAAATCGAAAGTGTGTGGTGACCATCCATTCTCGACCGGCTCCGAGCTCACTCTGTGATTTTCAGATCCCTTCGGATACGACAAGAACGATCTGAATCTCGACCACTTCACCCACAACATCATCCGTCAGTTCATTTGTCCGTCTTTAATAGATCGACGCAGTTAATTGATCACTCCACACTTTCCACGTTCCAGGAAACGAGTTAAGGGCAGTGACATCCACTCCTCCTCCCGATCCTTCGCGTTGGGCCTTCGTCCCTGAAAACAACCTTTTGTTCTCAAACTCTCTGGACGAGCGTGTGTCACCTGAAGAGTGGATCTCGAGGGGTGCTGTCGCGATGCAGAAAAGTCTCAGTCACTTTTAGCAAACGGGGTTGAATTGACTCCAAGACGAGGGACATTGACAATCGACTCGGTCGCATACCACAAAACATACCACAAAAACATACCACGCCATGCTGTCTGCATATACATGGACACATTACAGTCATTCATGATTCCCCCACCTCCATACGTCATCTTGTTCTCCAATGCACGGTCCTTTGGTGTTTTCCATAGTTAGTCGGTTTTTAGGGATATACATGTAATTACTTGCCAAGGTTATTAGGTTTCGCATTGGGATTTTTGTTTCCATCGCTGTCGGTAATTTACCATGCTCGTTCCACCTTCATTTATAACAACAAGTTGTGAGGTAATCGGTAATAAATTTGGCTGCCTACGTTACATGATAACTCAGGAGACGCATACCAGTATGTAGTGCCTCCCCAGCTTGAGTGGGATTTGAGGGAATAAACGAGGGAATAAACGAGGACATAGTGAAAAGAGTGAATAAAAAAGTTGACAAGCTTTGAATCAGATGAAAGAAATGGCCAGAGATGGGTAAGACCACCCTTTGCGGCAGTTTAGGCGGTGAGGGAGGAGGAGGCTAACGGGCCGGAAGACTTATTTGATCGGGGTCTAAAAATGTCCCAGTGATCATGACTCGATGGCTAGCATGCAAAAACTTCATGCGTGGTCTGTACAATCTACGTATCAGACCTCCATCTTATCTACACCTCCATCGTCGTCTTTCTTCAACCATGGCCTCGACAATCAACAAAACGGCACATTCCTTCGATAAAAGTCGCCTCGATGCGCTGCTGAACCGAAGATTCTTCTACGCTCCAGCTTTCGAGATCTACGGAGGTGCGAGAGATAATGCATGACCTGGCGCGAATAAAACACTAATTAAACGTTTAACCCGCTATAGGTGTTGCTGGTCTGTACGATTATGGCCCGCCAGGTTCTTCTCTGCAGGCAAACATTATCGCCGAATGGCGGAAACACTTTATCATCGAGGAGCATATGTTGGAACTCGATACAACGATCATGACCCCTGCTCCTGTTTTTGAGACCTCTGGCCACGTCGCACGTTTTGCAGACTGGATGGTGAAGGACACGAAAACTGGCGACGTCCTGCGTGCCGATCACCTGGTCAAAAACGTGCTAGAGGCTCGTCTGGCAGGCGACAACGAAGCGCGCGGCCTTGCTGCAGCTCCACCCGCTGAGGACAAAAAGAAGAAGAAAAAGGCTGCGAAGACTGCTGCTGTCGTTCTTCCGGACGAGGTTGTGGCTGAATACGAGTCTATTCTCGCTCAGGTCAGTGGATTCGTCGCGTCAAAAGAGTCGCGTCTAATTTAGTTATTATACAGCTCGACAACTACTCTGGCACTGATATCGGTGAACTGTGCAGAAAACACAAGTTACGGAATCCAGATACGGATAATGAAGTCGGGGAACCTCAATTGTTTAACCTCATGTTTGCGAGCAGCATTGGACCCACTGGCCAACACCCCGGGTGAGCTTATACAGAGCCTCTTCATATATCCTGGACGGCAACTCAAACTGCGCAATAGTTTCCTTCGCCCCGAAACTGCACAGGGGCACTTCCTAAACTTTTCCCGTCTTCTTGAATTTAATAACGGACGAATACCCTTTGCCTCAGCCCAGATTGGCCGTTCGTTCCGCAATGAAATCTCGCCACGAGCTGGCCTCCTCCGCGTCCGCGAGTTTACGATGGCAGAGATCGAGCATTACGTCGACCCTGAAGACAAGAAGCATGAGCGTTTCGACGAAGTCCGCAACGTGAAGCTCGTCCTCCTGGATCGGCACGTTCAGGAAGCGGGCAAGAACACAACAACTGAAATCACCGTTGGGGAGGCCGTTGATAAGGGTATCATCGCAAACGAGACCCTTGGTTACTTTGTTGCCCGAATCTACTTGTTCCTCGTCAAGATCGGCATTAATCCTGAGAGGCTCCGTTTCAGACAGCACATGGCAAACGAGATGGCTCATTACGCCACCGATTGCTGGGATGCTGAGATTCATAATTCCACAGGCTGGACTGAGTGTGTTGGGTGTGCAGATCGAGCAGCGTATGATCTATCTGTGCACAGCAAGAAGACTGGGCATCCTTTGGTTGTCCGTCAAGCTTTGAAGGAGCCCATCGTCACTGAGAAGGAGGTTCCCGAGTGGAGCAAGAAGGCCCTCGGGAAGACATACAAGCAGGACGCTGCGGTTATCCAAAAGACTGTCGAGGAAATGGATCAAGAACAGTTGACTACACTAAAAAGGCAATTAGCTCAAGGGTCGGTCGCTTGATTAATTTTTAGAGGTGTCTCGCTGACCAGTTGTGTTTTGATATCGTCAGGAAAGCCGTTATCAAATCCTCAGATGGAAAAGAGTTTGAACTAACCCCCGAAGTGCTTACCATCGAGTACAAAACGATCAAGCAATCAAGTGGGTCGCATTGGCAACCATTCGGCCTTGCCAGTACTTACTAACCGCCCCGATTTCAGTACGCGAATATACCCCGAATGTCATCGAGCCTTCCTTTGGCTTGGGCCGCATTCTTTATACTTTGCTTGAGCATAGTTTCTGGGGCAGAGAGCAAGATGTCGAACGTGGTGTAAGCTTTATGAACGTTAAAATTGACTTTTTTGAAGTCGGACTCACGTCGTTTCTCGATCCGTGCGTTCATGTAGGTTCTGTCACTTCCGCCCGTCGTTGCTCCTACCAAAGTTCTCATCGTGCCCTTGAGTGCCCGAGAAGAGTTTGACCCGTTGGTCAAGGAAGTTTGTGCGTCATCATCGCCTTTGTTTTTTTCTCTTCCGTTGCCAGCGCTAACCTTATCTACCTGGTGTCACCTCCTGGGTGACTCGATTTTATAGATTCTAAGCTTCGTAAAGCTGGTGTGTTCTCTCGGGTTGATGACTCGAACACGTCGATTGGTAAACGGTATGCCCGTAATGACGAACTTGGGACGCCGTTTGGGGTTACGCTCGATTTTGCTTGTACGCTGCCATTACCTCCTCCTTGTTTGGTTTCAATCTAATTAATGATGTCCCAAATTTAAAACCTCCTAACAGCTGTGCAAAACCGGACTATGACAATTCGGTGAGTTCCCGTTGAACAGGAGTTGATGGCGCTGCCTCATGTTTAATGTTTCTCCAACACTGACGAAATCCGTTTGTTTTTATCTATGCAGGGAACGGGATACCATGGATCAGCGTATAGGACCTATTGACGAGGTTATCGCGGTTGTCACGGAGCTCGTCTTTGGCAACATCACCTGGGACGAGGCATGTCAGCGATTACCTGTCTATGACGGCGTCCAAGCTGTGGAGACGTGAATGACTGGAAGATACGAGTGTGGAAAGTCCGTGTCGAAGGATAAAAAATGTATTTGTTTGTTTCGTAGAAGAAGGGTACTGTATATACCTGATGCATATAACCATGACGGGTAGTTTAAAACTAAGTACTGTATATCGAAAGGTGGCCGTGCCATGCTGCAAATTTAGATTTGGCCGCCGTATCGTAATGGAAAGTGGTTCTTTGATTACTGAATGGCCCAAGAAGAGGAACTGGGATATGTCAATCCAAAAATGAACAGTCATCTGGAGGCGATTAAACTTCAATACCACATGTATTGTGCTATGGGCTATTTGCACTTCGTAAATCCTTTTATTAGATAACGGAAGAGTCAATAGAAATGCTCACGTTCAATGCCGGTGCTTTATAGAAGCAATGATCCCGCAATTAGTGAGACCCACACAGCTCGTATGTAATATCGACTGCAGAATGCGAACGTACTTGTACTTAATATACTTGAGATGTTAAACTTCTCTCACAAGATGGCACAGGATGGTTCGATGGATAAGTCGATGATGAAAGGTCACTGAAAGTCAATCGAAAGGAGAAGGCTCGATGAAAATGAGGGCCTTCATGTTAGATGCTTCTCCTCTGAACTCATTTCCATGAGTAGCTTGAGGGTATACAGGGCAATTAAGAGAAGGGGTGCAATGAATGACCGACGATTAGTGGATCCGTTTTGGTAGAATGACATGCTGCACCTCGTATTGGCTACGAATATTACTCGTAATGGACCCTACTTACTCTTACCCGTATAGGGTGATATAAGAAGAAAGATAAGTAAAAGTTGAAAATAGGAAGTCTGGAAGGGCCCTCCCTCACCTAGGAAGAGTAAATGGAGAAATCGATGAATCAAGTTATTCACGGTGGATTCGCGAATGCGCGACGGGAAGCAGGGCAACGCTCACGGAGTCGTAGCCTGTTTGCGAGCACAGGAGGACGGGCATTACACGTGTTGGACAGGAGGGTGGCAAAAAGTTTGTTGAAGGGTGCCGGGAGGTCAGATGATGATGTCAGGTCAGACGGAAACGTTTGTTTTTCTCAAGATATGCCCTCTCAGGAAGTCGGACTGAACTGAGCCATCGAGGTGGGTGCGATGTCCTGGGTATACAGATTAACGTTCAACGTCTTCGCGAGCGCCTGGGATCTTAGGACCTTTTTCTGGGACTGGAGGCGCGTCCGTTGCTGCCATTGTGAATCTGGAAGCGCAAATAGACTGCGACTGGGTTCACGGATGATTTACAGGTCGCACCAGCCGTTGAGAGACTTCTCCGAAGCGGATGAGTATCAGGTCATCGAAGCCGTGCATGATACAAACGACGATTCTTTTCCCTTGAGAAAAAAACATATTAAGAGAATGGGCGGTCGAAATTTCTAGTCTCCTAACACGGCGACCTTGAGACCCTATTGACGCGGCTATGACCGATATGGGCAAAATGGCGGGCATGGGGAAGACGGGTAGCCGAAGGTGACGGCGTTTCCTCGTCCTGGAGAGTCGACCCTGCAAACCTGAAATATATATTTATGAGACATCGTGATATGCATGTTGCGATGGTTATTCGCTCCTGTTTACTTGACCAGATTCTCGCACCTACTTGCTTGACGAGCTATTGTCGTACGCGATGTGCACAAAGACGTGAGTACGAGAACATCCTGCTGTCTTTAAGGTAGGAGATTACGCGATGAAGAGAGGTCTCGCAACATTGCGAGGGAAATTGGCGATGAAAAGGTCCGCTCTCGGACAAATGAGGATATGCAGGGATGATGCAGTCATTGGGCTGCTGTATCTGCGTTCAGGAAATGAGCACCCCAGAATTTAAATTGCGTCGTCTTGCACAAGACTGATTGAAGGAAACTCAGCGAAGGCCTCGAGGACCTGGATAGAAGGGGTATTTTCCGCATAGCTAAAGGTCCGGGCAGAACCGCCGGGAATAATCTTGATAAAGCGGATGAATCGGGGGTGAAAGAAAGTCTTATCAGTTTTTCAAGTAGCTGCCCATAGAGCGTCTGTGAAAGATCAGAGATGAACTGCAAGAAACGAAGCACACGGTAATGTTACTGACAAGATATCATTTATGGGTATTGATCAATCTGAAGTGATCTGGCCAAGTTCCCGTTCTGAGATCTGCCGTGAGATTCTGCCGTCACGCGCTGCATGTGGGTTAGCGGCCCAATTTCTATAAATCAACCACTACAGGCGCTACAAATTTCTTTCCCTCACCCCTTCTCGTATCTTTATCCTCCGCGTTGAGCATCCACACCAGCTCTTGATATTCTTCACCATGACTAGCAAAGCCGCTCCCTCCAACCTCATTGCCTTCCCGAGCGTATCCTCGTCGCTGCACTCGCTGCCACAGGCCACAAGCATTCAAAACGTATCCCTGCATCCAAACATGTATGCTCAACGGGCAGCGGAAAGTGAAGCCAAGGTCAGTGGCGTTTATCCTTTTTACGTGTCTCGACTAACGACTCCCTTTCAGCTTCAAAAAGCCCTTTCAAAAACACCATCATCGTTCACACCACAACCTCAACAGATGGTATACAGGACAGGAGTACGTCTTATTTACCGTAGAATGCATTCCAGCCACTCACCAGTAATTTTTACAGCCATCATCATCCTCACCTTCAGATCCTTCATCAGGACTAATGATGCGAACAGTACGTCCTTTCATCAGTTCAGCCGCCAACGCCCCCTGACTCTTCCGCGCGTAGAAATCAAAATTCTCAACATGATTCAGTTGGCCTTCCATCCCGTTCCTCCTTCATTTGCGACCATTTGCTCCATCATCCATCCATTTCATCATCATCTTGTGGACCTTGCACCCCTCCGCCCGGCCGCTAGACTCGGCACCCAAAAATCTACACCCTCTTGCATGCTTGCTTTCCCCTCGCTTTCGCCTTCGCATGATTCACCTATAGACATCCATGTAGCTCTCACTCAGCATTAACTCATATTTCGGTCGGGGTACTCGGTCTAATCTTATTTAGGTTTGGTTATAGAACAGCATCGTTGCATCCTTGTATATATACCTTCATCTTTCCAATCATCGGTTTTTGGGCTTGTGCAATCCATTATATTCACCTCAAACACGCGAGACTTGGTTGAATTGTCAACGACTGAACGCTGTTGAATCTGTTGATCCACTGTTGGTGTTACATCAACGCGCCTTTGTCAAGGTGATACACTAGTCCATGGGTTTCATGCCTTTTGTCGCCACTGCGGAAGCGCGACCTATGTAACGGCTATGGACCATGTCTAACAATAATTAGAGCCACTTGCATGTTATTTTCAATGCAAGTACCTTCTTCACTTGAATGGCTTGACAGTGCGCAGAGGCCTTTTTCGGCTATCAGAGGCGGCATAAAACGTGACTACCACGCGAGCCGATTCAATTCCACGTGGAAACTAAACGAGGACTCCCGCCCGCCCTGCAGCTGATTTTCGGAGCACTCTTGATTTCTCTCCATATCAAGTGTCGACAAAAGGCAGCCAACTGCATTCCTCCTTGCCTTGCAAACATAGGATCGACTTTTTGGTCTTGTGAGCTACAGTGCTCCTGCTCGGGGGATATGTTCCGGGGTAAACCTTTCATCCGGAACTTTGCGATCGTAGCCTGTTGCTTATTTATTCTCATTTCTCACAGAATATCAGATCAATAAATACCCACTCACTCTTTGGGTGTTTCGAGTGCTATGCCTCTCTTTCGGTCCCCTCTTTCCTCATAAGTTTCGGCGGCCCGATCCACTTGTCCCAGCCGCGAATGCACATCCGAGTCGACATCGAGGCGACTTATCTCGTTTACTACCCAATCAACCGCGAATCTCGCTCGGACTTTGTGTTGCCTTAGCGGTTGGTACATGCGAGGTCATCCATGGTAAATTGTGTGATACTCCAGGCACTATGGTAGAGAGGTCTTACCCGACCTTGCGCTTAAGCACTTTTCCCCGGTGCTGGGAGTACTAGGGAGTACTTCGGTGTACTCACTCTGTCTGGGTATTAGTTCCGCATATCCAGGTGATCTGGGTAAGCAGCTACTGTCTCGTAAACCCTCGTGTTGATGCTGTTAGCTCTCTTCGCTCTTTTCTTCCCAGTTATAAGAGGGAGAGGTAGGTCTGCCCATGATGGAACCTGATAATTCCGCCGGCTGACAACCGGCAGGGTAAAGCTAGCTACAACTCAACCCTTGGACAAAGCGGAGGAGAATTACCACTACTTACGAACGTCAATCCCGTGCTCATTTAGCATGCCAGAGCTGCTAATAGACTCCCATGTCCATGTCATTCTGCGACATCCACCAACATCCGAGCGTGCCATTTGAGCAGAAAATGTGTACCGAGGGAATAGCCAGCGTCCCGAGGTCGATGTCTACCCCATTGACAACTCCTTTCATCTTGAACTGCTTTAACCTTGAAAATCATGTCATTTTCCTATCATCGGACTGGTATAAACGGAGAACGGACCAAACCTGGCGACTACTTGAGTACCTGTCGCCGACCCATGCCGACGGACTTTTACACCTGATGCTTTAACTGGATGGATCACTCCACCTAAAGCTTGTCCTGTAGTGGACCTGTCTCCTCTCTTCGGCACATGTCAGATACACTGGACATCGTATGGCGGATCTTTCAATAAAGTTTGGTCGGCCCTCGACAATCTTTTTGTTCCACGCTCCGTGTCTTTCAAAGAAATAACATTGTGATTGGCTCCTTGTGCCAAGTATTTCCGCCGCTTGTCGTGTCCCAAAAAATCCGTGCAGTGTGGTCGGTTAACTCCTTCTCTTTCAATCTGGCGGAGAGTTGACCGCAGTTATACTAATTTAGTGACATCATCCGTACCGAAGCCTGGAGGAAGAAGCATGCTCCTTTGAATATCGCAAACTCTCCTACGTTCTGGCTTGCCCAGAGGATGCAGCGTGTATCTGAATCGTATAAATACGCCCCTCTTTGTCGCCCTCGCCTACCCCATACGAAGCATGCGGACGTTTGATGAGTTGACTGGCCATTATCACCGTCTGTCAATTGTTATCTCTCGCACTCGAAATAGCCTGACGTCTGAGATGGCGATTAGATTGACGCAAATGAAAAGCTACCGAAACCTGGTGTTTTCTCAGGCAATGAGGCATCGGTCGCGCAAACATGAGGGTTTCTCACCGAGTTGAGCTCACAAAACCCATGAGACAAAGGGTGTAAAGGAAGGCCCTAAGGGAATGAGCGGTCAACGGACCCATTGCCCTTAGTAAGGAGATCGACGAAGTCAGTTTTGTACCCTCGATTAGATCTAGGACTTCTCTCCAATCTTTATATCTTTGCACAAAGGAGGAACTTACCAACATGCACTCCGCGAATTTGGCTTCGGGCACCAGCCACACAGAAGGCTCATTCTGCGCAGTTAGGGTGTTACTGCCTGCACTGCTTTGTCCTATACATGACACTTGGACGTAAAGATCAATCCACCGCCATATGCATGGGGGAATTCTACAGAAACGGTACCCAGTGTGCAAATCCGCACGCGTGCGTCGCGCGACCCAGCTATTGCAGGTTGTCTTCACACAACGAAGGCAGACTCCAACCAGAGAGGTATTTACGGCGTTAGAATCTCAATGTCCGCACAGGCTGCGCAGTTAGTCGCCAGGCATTGAGGATTTCAAAGAAATGTGAGACGAATTGACCTTCCTTAGAGGCGTCCACGAAACACAAGGAATAAGGTCCGATGCCCGCAGTAAACTGACAGTATGCAGGAAATGACTCCAGGAAATCAACCTTTGGCAGGCACGAAGGACGATGACGCAGTCGCTTTTAAAAGGGAGGAAACTCTACGATGATTTCCTAGAAAGCCAAGGGAGCTGACGGAACTACGAGGCCAGAGCGCCCAGGTGCGCCTCGACATCGAAGAAACACCGACGATTCCAGCACCGACCAAGACCAAGAATCATCATATGTACTTACACACGAAGAGGCTGCGAACTTCGAATGAGATCAACCGCAACAAGGAACTTGCCGAAATCAAGACCGGTTCTATCTCAAAGACCATGATCGACGGGGCATTATTTTCTCATGTTCCTGGCGTTACTTGGATTAAAAATTTGCATGTTGGAGAGGCGGACCGACCTCCTGGAATTAAAAAGAAAAAAACATTAAGGCTTAAGGGAAAATCGATAGCAACTTGGAGATCGTAGCTAGATAAAGAGATTCGTCAGAGGTTAAATTAGAAAGGCGGAAAAGTATTCCATAGAAGTATTGCTGATGACTTGGCCGGAAGTTAGCACATACAAAGGCCTATAGATCAAGTTGCCGGACGTATTGGCCCCTAGCTGGGACCTTGCATGATCACCTATGACGAAGAAGGGCGGGTCTTCCGAAGGTGTATTGCAAAAATGGAAGGTTTCTTGGACAACAGAGCCTGTATCCAAAAAGGAGACCTTTCGGAGAATCGTACGACGTTGCAATTGTTGGAGGAATATCGAAAAATTGGATCTAGATATGAGAAGTACTGCATCGCAAATCGAAAACTATGTGTTGAAACGAGGCTAATCACTAGAGGCAAATGAAAAAATTTCAAGAACCATAAATGCTTACATACCATGTAACTCTGGGTCTCGCTCGCTATTCGATTTCCCAAACGCTGGGTCCAGGAATCTTCTTGCTTGGTAAACGAAAACGTTGGTTGAGCGAAATTTTCAAATCCGTCCGGGAACCTCCGTGTTGTCGAAGATAGATTGCAATTAGGGAGAGATAGTAGATTACACAAAGCCCGACCAATGACAGACAAGTTGACGATTCGGAAATGAAAGGTCATCCCCAGGCAGGCGTAGTGCTGGACCGATGTTGGATTACTACTTGAAGTGCTAGGGGAAACTTCGCAACACACCTATAATTGACGATAAGATAACCCTCGGTGGAAAATGACTACGGATACGTCAATCAGAAAAAGGGTAAATCCGAAGCGAAACCCACCTTGAATAAGTTCATAACCGTATCGTCAGGAGCAGGAGAAAACGTTGAATTAATATAAAGAAACTAGAAAAAGCCGAAACCATGAGGATGAGCGGAACAGGTGATGATCGGCGCACCAGAGGTTCCCCCTTTTGCCAACCTAATTCTTTCCTCAAAAATTGGATAACTGCCTGGAATCGATTGGTGGCAATGATCTTATAGACGTTCTGCTTCATGATAGGCGCGTTTCCGACGCCTCTGAAACGCACCACGACTAGGGAAACTATTAGCAAGTAAGGGATAACGGATTACAAACAAATCACCCTTCGGAGAATCCTTCTTCTTGTAGGTCTCGAGAGCTTTCACCACCTCTTCGCCTAGGTCAGGCCTTTCGATGGTTGTTGCCAGTGATGGAAGATTTCGAGCGCCTTGTCGTGGGGTAAGTTCAGGACTTCCGGCCGCTTGGGCCATACTGTTAATGGAGCTCCTCAAGTTGAGGTTGTCAATTCCTTCATGATTGCTTCACAAATTATTACGTAATTGCCACGTTTACTCTAAAAATAACTTGAAGTTGTCGTCGCCCCGTCGCTTTCTTTTCTCTCGCCTTTTTCACCCGACAAACTAGAAGTTCGCTTTCAAATCTGAAAATTTGGCAGCATAATAGTTATCTTTGGCCACTACCGACGATATACACTCACCCAAGCATGTCAAAAGTTTACCAACTCGGACCACGCTGGAAGGGCTTTTCTACCTTGCGTCATCTTGTAATCTTGTTGGTCACTTCACTACATTGTTCACCTTGAATAATCAATTGATTCCCTTTAGCGGAGATTCTTATAGCGATGTGGGCTTCAATTTCGCCCCTGATCATCCCAGTCCATCTCAGCCTCTTGGTATACCATTTCCAGGGATGACTTTCAATTCCCCAGATCCCAACTGGGTCGGCCATTTGATCACAAAGTATTGCCCAGAACCTCGGTTTGATCCTTCCGCAGGGGACGACAACCAGGATCCTGCGTACGTAGAATCCGCCCTCCTGGTTTACGATTTCGCTATTGGTGGCCATACCGTCGATGGAGTGCGACTCCAAGTGTCCGATTACTTTTTACCCAAGCTCGGCACGAAGCCTCCTTGGGCGCCTTGGAACGCAGAAGATACGCTCTTCAGTCTGTCCAATATTACCACCATTATTAAGTTATTGTTCATCTTTGGTTTCTTTCCAGTAACCTGGGTTGGTATCAACGACTGCGGGTAAGCTTGTACCTTTTGGCGGTACTTCTACGAAGTTGAAGTAGATCAGGCGCTTTGCGGATCCCTCCTCCACGCTTCAGAAACTCTTCTCTTCTCAGGAACATCTGATCAAATCTGGTGCTCGTAACTTCCTATTTATCGACGTGCCTCCAGTTTACAGATGTCCCGCATGTAAGAAAATATCGTTCATTTTTCCCTCACCGACCTTGAGCTTGACTCCTATACAGTCACTCCATCCGATGAAAAACAAGCCGCGGCAAGATATCTGGACTGGAATAACAGTCTTTATGACGCTATTGAGAAATTCTGCGCAACACATGAAGAGCTTTCGGTCTTCCTATTTTCTTCATTTCGGTTGTTTGAACAGTTTTTGAACCACCCAACTGACTTCGATATCGATCCTCGGGAAGTACGAAAGCTTGGCGGAGATGTATGGGTGGATCATCTTCACCCAACGTCCAAAGTGCACGAAACTATTGCCTCGGGTATTGGTAGTTTCCTGAACCAAATCCCTCCAGATACTCCTTCCTCTTAGATGTGCATATTCGATGTGCGTAATTTGCAATCCTCTTTAGACTTGTGATTAAAAAACCATTGCCCGGCAAACCTTGCATGCAACGATATTTGCATTTTCCTGGATGGAGACGATGGTTGAAAAATTCAAATCCAAAAATGCTTACAATATTGTTCTACTACGGTGCACTAACACAGTGACCTATGCCCCTAGGTCGTCCCAGTTTTTTCACGAAGTCCAACAGGGGAAGTTCCCGCTTCTCTTGAGTGTCATCACCCAAACCATGCATCAAAACTGAAGGTTGAGAACCCCGCTGCTCCAGATCAAGCGAGCTGACTCTCGTACTCGTGTCCACGTCCAGCCATGGAGGCATAGTGGGCATTGCTGTCTCTCCAAACAGAGCTCGCGAGCGCGAGAACTGAACTCTGACTGCTATCAACACAAAGACAATTCCTGCAGAAGGGATTTTAAGCAATAATGTTTCAGGTCGTCGTATATATATCGATTATCTCACCAATGCTAGGTATGACGGCAGATTGAAGGATCAACTGAGCGTTGTGGTGGAGCGGGAAGAGAATGATAAGGATTAATAACTGGAGAGTGTATACCATGGCACTCTCAATGACGATTCTCATCACACCAAGTAAATCAAGGCGGGAACTGCTCCGGATGCCGACTGTCGTGGACGCATGGTGCTGCCTCCAAATCTTGAAGGCGATCATTCCAGTCGTCAACGTATTTTGTGCGAACGCAAAGGGATATATCGTTGCCATCCATTGCAAAATTTCGGTTTCTGATTGTGACCCGGGGTGGGTGAACCAAAAAAGCAAGGCGACGTTACTGCCTTGATTGGATTTGAGAAATTATCCACGAGCAAGAAGAATGGGGCATACTGATGCTTAGAATCAATAAGATAACAGGAAGAATTGTGACCCATATTTTGCGATCCCAAATTATGTAGCATCGGTATATCTATAGTGACCTGGGTGAATAGAATGACGCTTGCATAATAACGATTGAACTAACCACTAGGCCGTCCCCAAGCCATGTCATTATACACAGCATTGAGTTGTGAACAAGATTGTCCCATCTCGAGAAGTCGAAGAAATAGTAAAAAGGGCCCTGTGCATTGAGGTGAAAGACGAAAGCCCGAATGAAGCGGTATAGATTGACCACTAGGTATCATCAGGGGAGTCCATTTTGGCAGATTTCAGAAAAGTACGGACCCATATGAGCAGTGGCCAAGAGATACATGACTAGGGTGCCTGCCAGAAAAACCTGAGGAGAATGGTTACTGGACTCGCTCGAGAATAAAAATGCGCTTATTTAATCTCACGTTCGCTGAGTTAACAAGACGGGATCTCCTTTTGAGAACGACGTAGAAAGCCTCAAAGAAGAGGCATGTGTAGATACCTATAGGTCTTATTGCTTAGATTTGAAACCAATGACTTGGGGTACGAATCTCCCACCGTATAAGAGGGCCTAAGAGAAAAGTAAGGCGTTTAGCACTACGTATGCAGTCTCCAACGCTCACCTCAACCCAGACTCCAACGGCCAGGGCTACGTCCTGATTGAGTGCCATCTCCCATCGAAATACCAAGGGGACAATGAAGAGAGTGGAGAGAGAAAGGATGTTACTTCATGACACGTTTCTTATGGTAAATATCCTCCAGCTGTTCAGGAATCATCCCAGTGAGTGGCATGGGGATTCCGTGCTATTACTGTTGGGCTATTTTCATAAATCAATTGGAGATAAATGGAACAATATTTGTACAAAAACGCCGAGCCGGCATGCGGCATGCCTTCCCAAGCACTGTGCATCGTGTTTTCCAGTCTTGTAAGGCTCCCAATATGTCGCCATCTTTGTGAGAAACATTGTCTGATTAAACTTCAAACCACCGCTGCGTAAGAATGGTGGGATCCCGGACAGGATGTTTCGCGAGCATCGCGCTTTTACAGGATACCTGATGCTTCCAGGGAGAAGCCGTATACCGTGACGGCTGGAGGAGGAACCCCAAAATAACCTCCCCCCACCTTTGACCGGTTCTCTGCTGCATCATATGATGTACTGTCCGGAAGAGACATGTTGAACAGGCTGCGGGATACGTGTCATGGCGCGCTTGCTCAATGATCCTTCTGTGATGATGACGCAAACGCTCCCGAATCATCGTCTGTGTCCATTTTTCCCGCTGCTACGCTAAACGTAACGCCGACGCCGGGAGATGACGCCGCTCTGCTGAGGTCAATGACGTTGTCAGTATCATCTAGCCAGGCCGGCAGACTGCCCATTTCGCTACTACTACCCCTCCTTGATTTCGTATGGATGCGGACGGCTATGAGGACGAACACAATACCTGAAAGAAAAATATCAGCTTGAAAACCGACTGCTGACCGATTTTACAAAATGCTCTTACCAATACTCGGAATAATAGCGGACTGGACGATGATCTGAGAGGGATCGAAGCGAAAATATAAAATAATAAGAACGAAAATTTGTAAAGTGTAGATCATGGCACTTTCGACGACGATGCGCAGGATTTGTATAAGACTGAGTCGCGAACTTCGATCAACAACCCCTGAAGCACTGGAAGCGCGATACTGCTTCCAGATTTTCAAAGCAATTAGGCTGGTTGTTATCACATTCTGCGCGAATGCCATGGGGTAAATGCTGTCGAGTGCTGCGAATCCAATAATCGGATCAACGTTGAAGGGATGCATAAACCAAAAAAGAATGAATGAGTTGATTCCTGTAGCTGCGACGTCAGAAACAATATGGGGCATGTCGCGTGGTGCATACCTATCGCGCACAGGAGAAGGAGTGTTGGTAACACGATCACCCATAAATTCGAATTCCAGACGAAGTAACAGCGGTAAATCTGGTTTTATCATGAGCTGAAGGTCTGTTATGTTCAGAAGTACGCACCACAAGAGCGTCGCCCAGCCAGGTCATCAGACATAGCAATACGTTGTTGGCGTTATTGTCCCATCTTCGAAAATCAAAGAAATAATAGAGAGCGCCTTGCGGCTCGACGAGGAGAATAAAGGCTCGAATAAAGCGGTATAGTCCCAGGACTGAAGAGGCAGAAAAATAAGATGGTCTCCTCCACATGTAAAAAAGCTGCGTAACGGACTTGCATGAAATGTTGATACCATGTACATTAAAATGATCGTTGACAAGAATACCTGGGAACACGATATTGACCTTAGCGATAATACAGGTGGTTCAGTATACAAAGCGAAATCTCACCCAAGCGGTACTCGTTGCTGACCTTGATGACCGTTGTTTCAATATCACTGTCAAAGCGCTAACGAATAGACACGTATATATGCCTGAAAGAAAATTTAGGCTTATCCCAGGTAATTCAAAAAAGCAAGAGCCGCACCGTGCAGAAACACCTGTTGAAGCAAACACAAGTGCAGTGAGACCATGAATAAGCGACGCTAATCGCCAACATACCTCGACCCAGATTGCGATTGTGTACGCAAGATCTGGTTGAATCGCCATATTCGCCTGTAATGGACGTCCAGCTGAAGCGGATTTGCACGCCCCAAGGATGACAAGAGAAAAGAGAGACAAAAGCAAACGTCGAGGCAGCTAGCGAGATTCAGGTATAGCATACTTATATATTCTGCATTTTCATTTTCACCCTGGTCGGAGGAACTAGAGTAAATGCGTTCATTACGGCAAAAATATCACCTTTGGGGTGTGGCGTGCGGAAATAGCCGGACGTTGACCGCAACCGACATCTGCCAGCACCGAGCCCGACGTTTTCCCGAAAATGGCAATAACACGCGCTTAGAATTTATAGAAAGGGACAGACCACTGACGAGCTCACCTGTAATGATACTACGTACCATCACGAACCTCAAAAAATTGAGATGCCAGGAGCGAGAAAATTTCATAATTGAACGAGGACCGCAGTCTAATATGTATGTATAATGTACATCCAATATTTAAAGAGTTTATCGTTGCATGACCTGTAGGCGCCGGCCGTGATTGTTCCATGCTCCCAGGTTTATACCAAAGACAAAGTACTAACAAGTGCATTCAGTCAACTTGCAGTAGGGCTTGTAGCTAACCTATTTTTCCAATTTCATTCGCGTGCTATTTATCGGTGTGCCCTTGTCCGATCTTGCCATTAGCTTCACACCGAACAGGATAAACATTTCTCCCGGGACCGATCTTGCACCACGTAGATTATAAATCTGTTCCCTCTGGTCCTTGGCAGGTGTGATCTTTTGACAGCTTTTGTGATTTGTCTTCAGGTCGACTGCGCTGCTGAATGCTACTTGTCATGTCTCCCTGTGTACTTTTGACCCCATCGGGTTCTGATTCGAGTTACTACGGGACTCTGGTTCATAGAACGTGAAACAGCTAGGAGATGTCAAATTTCCTGCCTCTTACATGGTTACCCTCCCACTACACGCGAAGGTCGCTTGAGAGAAAGATATAGATTAGAAAGCTTTCTGATTGCAGAGATCATACCTGTTGACCTTTTCTTTCTCTGAAGAAAAAAAGGAAACAAGAGAAATAAGTGGTTATAGCACGAGGAATGGAAGGTTGTCAAGAACATAAGCAACTTTGTGATATTCGACACCAGTTCCTCCCAGCTCGTGAGTCGAAATCGAGAGGCAAGCTGGAAGGACCTTTCAGGCAACCATTTTTAATTGTTAAGTCCTTATGTGTATTGACCCGACGGTTGATGGCTATCATGACTAGATCGAAGCAATAAAGTGAGATCAATCGGCGGTCCCATGGGGTGCATTGAACCTGCAGTTCTTCTCGTAATTGAGAGACCTAAGGGCGGCCATTTATGTCACATGTGGGGATTCGGTCCGTTCGTCTGAATACATTTCAATGAGTCTTCGTAGAGTTTGGTAGAATAGTAGAATAGAGCAAGGGCCGAAAGAGATGAATGGCGAATCCACGAGCAATGAGGCGTAAATTGTGGCAGGGAAGAACAGGGCTAATCGTGCCCACTGCGGTCGTGCGCGCGCCTTCTATTGGCTGAATAAATTCAAAAACGCCTTTGGGCAAATTCGGACAATGCCGTGAGAGTGAAGACACGTAGAGTCTGAGGACGTTCGGCGCGCCAGGACACAAATCTATTGCGCCGCCAGGCTATCCTCTATCCTCCTGTAGACATATAGACTCAGGGTGGATGTATTTAATTAATGACTTACTCTGATCTCTGAGAGAATTGTGCTTGAAGCAGGATTCCCTGGACTCCTCCAATTGTCAGATGGATACAGGGTAGGGAGATAATTCGCTTGGGCCTTAGGCACTGGGGTGCTTCACGGCATTGGTCGATTGACAGATATCGATGGAGAATGCTGCTCGCTCTCAAGGAGCTGGTCCAATGCGAGACGGTGGGTGAGTTCAAGTTTGGGGCTGTATTTCAGGCAGAGCCATCTATCGTGTGCTCAATAAGTAATTCGGTTTGGATTTGGGGGCATCATGGCGCGAACGGCGAAAGGATGATGTCGTAGACTCGTGTTCCAGCTGAAACGTCATGGTTGAGAGGACTCGTGAACCGTTTTCCGTGTATTATTTGTTCACCTTTATGTAAAACCCCACTTCTCCTTGTTACCGAGGATCATTGGTGGCGGCATATTCCAGAGTACAAGTGTTCTCTACCCCTTCGCAGTCCCTTCTCGATTCTCCTCTCACGACGGTGCCGAAGGACTAAAAGACACCGCAGGAACAGAACAATATCCAAGATTGGATGTGTACGATTTTAAACCCACTGTCAAGGAAGGAAGACCGGAACCACCACGACTGTGAACGGAACTCGCCAAAAATAAGGATGCATGGGACAACACTTGCTGGTTTTCTTTGTCGGAGAAAGGTTATAAGAGTTGATCAATTGGGCACATCTACTCGAGTAGCACGAGGAAGACCGTCGTAGAAAGCTGTCGAAGGCAGGTCGCCGTCGTAGTATGTCCGGGTTCCAGCTTCAGAGTGTCTGCTAAATATTTCATCCCTGCGCAAGCAAGTTGGCCAATTGGGAAAGGGTTTATAAATAGCAGAATAAGACCGACCATAGTAGAATTTAAACTGTATGGAAATGAACTTCCGAGAATATGCCCAGTTCAACGCCACGGTTGGGGAAAGCGTTCCAGTCTGAGAGCAAAATTCCACGAGAACATGAAATGGTAGGCGCCACATTGGTCAGCAGGTCAGTCGGTGGAATGGCTGCTGATATTTACGTGCCGTCATGAGAGACGAAATAAATGGTAATATTCTGGACGATGTTTCGAATTCTTTTCATGCAATTCGGTCGGACAGAATTTTGACGAAAATGTTAACGGCGTGCATGATGATTCGTCGAAAGTGCCATGATTGTGCTTTAGTCAATTCGGATACCAAAAAACAGCAGTGATTGGTAGATACACCTCGCTGGACAGAAGGGTAAATGGTTGTTGCATGCGAAAGGGTCCGATGATGGTCATTATCATTAAATGACCGTGGCAGATATTTAGGTCAGCCAATTTTATCTGATAAGATAATCAACTTTATTGATTAAGTATGTCACGTGTATGCAAGTAGATGGTCGTCGTCCACGTTCCTTTCAACCTCGACCATCGTTTGCTTTGTAGACAATACTTCTTCCTTCTTTTCTGTTGCCTTTCATTCTCTTATATTACCCCTAGTGCGATGAGCGAATCCACGTCTTCGCCATATGTACATTTACATCCAATATCTCCGTCTTCTTCCCTGTCCTCCACGGACTCAGCACCCCGCTCCGAACCAACGTCGGACGAGCAACCAGATTTAGGAGCTTTTACTACGGTTTTACGGGAATGGACACATCTACAACCCCCTCCTAGGATCCCTATTCAAATTCGCTCAGCCACCAGTTCAACGACACCGACCTTTCAGCCTGAACAAAGTGTTGTCGGCAGCGACTTCCCCAGCCGCAGTGGACGCAGCAGAAACAGCCGCCTTAGTACTCGGAGTGGAATGAGCGGTATTTCCTCGTTTACTCGTCCTCCAAGCAGTAGCATCCACCCAGAAGGGTCGACAGTGTGGAATCACGCCCCAATCGCGTTGTACTTGAACAGTGGGACTCCAAGCAATGATGTGATATCTGAGGACGAGGAAGAGTATGAAAGCCGAGAAGACGGTGAATATACGCCTTCACCGCCCAATTCTCCAGCATCTACCTCCCTTACGGTTGAGATCGCCTCTGAAGTCGATTTTCCTTCTTTTGATGGCTCCCAAGATTCCAACCGAATTCTCCTCGATTCATCCCCTTTCCCTTATCACACGGACCCAGGAATAGCTGTAGCGGTTCCACTTGAAAGCAATAGCCAGCGCCTGGACTCGCGAGAGACTGGCCACACGGAAGATGGTTTGCGACCTCCGAGTAGTGAAGGTCATGGAGACCACTCGTCACGTACTTCTCGCGATTTTGTTCGTCCAGGGGTGACGGGTGGTTCATATTTAGTCCCCTCCTCCCAGTCTCAAGCTCATAGCCATGATCAAAGTCAGACCGGATCGAGCATAACGAGTGTCCAGCTGCAATCTCAGGCTCGTGCTCCTACCACAACAGCGATGTCTTCATCTGACTCTTTAGCTCTTCCTATTCTGGTATCCACTACTACCACGTCGGCCACGAGACAAGTACCCTCATCTACTCAGGCGTTGCATAGCGGCAATGACGCCACTTCCGTCAATTCCTCTACGTCAACATCAACATCAACTCTAATTAATGCTTTGCTTACCAGAACTTGGGACCCTCAACCACCGCGAACAACTTCTGATTCGTCCTTTATGACCGGTTCTGCATCATCGTCGAACCTCTCCTTGCTGTCGTATCAGATACCTGATACACCACCCATTACCTTCGATGAAGATTCTGATCGTGACCAAGGACCGAGCTCAGCATTTCCCTCACGACCTCAACCACCGAGGCCCCAATTACCCACGAACCAATTTTCTTCGTCCAGTACAAGTTTACCATCAACATCTAGTAACTCGGGTTCCTTGTCATTAAAGACCCAACGGTCCCTACTTTCGTCTAATTCCAGTTCTCATTCAACTACAACACTTACCGCGCAAAGGCAGCAACCGCTCTCAAGACCTTTTCATTCTTCGAGCATTCCTCATGCTTCATCTCTTGCTTCAAACGGGTCGCCTCTCCCTAATCCCTATTCTCCTTTGCCTCTCCACGAAAGCGACCGTCCAACTAACGTTGGTGTTGAGGTTCGGTCTTCACTTGGTGATTCAGGAGGCTATATTACCATCACAGATTTTGGTGTTGTCAATGACCTTGGAACACCGGATCAACCTCCGTCTGAGACGCTTCTTTTTGAGCCCCCTCGAGAGATGAGGGCCGAATTTCTGCCTGTTGACGACGATGAAGATGAAGAAATGAGAATAGAGAGCAAACCTGCCCCTGCTCTTCCAAGATTTGGACGGTCTGACGCGTCTTTACACAAAGCCCAGCCGTCCCAAACTTCAGTTTACAGCTCAGGCCATGGTACGAATGGGCTCTTGACCTCCGTTTAATTGTAGTGTTCTCATTATTTTACCCCGTAGATCGACCAGGACCATCTGGCCACAGACAGCCGTTGTCGCACCGCCAACCAGTGGCTGAACGAACAATTCACCTAGAACCACAATATGACGATGACGACGACGACTATCCCTATCAATATCCCTATTCACATACACCTCGTTCGCATGCACAAGCTGCGACTCCCAGAGGTATTCCTCCACGGCCAGAGCCATCAGCTCCGACATCTGCGTCTCAGGCTGAATTTCCTTCACAACACCGACAAGTAGAATTTTCTAGTCAGCCATTCTCGCAAATACAGCCGCAAACCCATAATACACTGGTACAACGGGATGTAGACATTCAACAGATATCACGACCACCGATGGAGCCTCAACCCCAATCTCAAAATTACTCACCAACTAGAATAAATATGCAAACCCAAACGGTAGCACCACCCCCAGCTACTCAAACTCAACCCCAGCTCTCCCCAAAATATCCTTTTGGGTATGCTCCTGCGGAATCTTCTACGACGCGACTGCATGCCTCCACGCAGAGTACAAGTTTTACCCAGACTCAGGAACTTGCAAGCGAAGACCATGGATATCGACATTCATTACTGGGACTTCATGCCCTTCCCGCATCACTCGTTTCTCCTGAACCTGATGACTTACCGGAATTCAAGCCCGCAGTAGAGCCAGTCACTCCACTTACCGCCCAACCACAGTTATTAGTTGAAACTGATTCCACAAGCGATTTTACCCGCCTGGAGGAGGTGTCAAAGCAGGAATTGCCTTCTTTAGGCTACCTTGATGAAGCTCTGAGCTTCATTGCAGCTGAAAGAGCCAGATGGAGCGCTGCCCGTCCTTCGACGTCTGGGACTTCTGGTCCTAGCGACTCTCGAGAGGTTGGAGACGAAGCTGGATCTGGAGAGGAAGGCGAGGGTCAAGAAGGAGAAGGAGAAGCCGAGTGGAAGCAGGTGAACGGTATGTTGGTTTTATTTATATTTTTACCTTTGTTCTTCCCGTCTTTTCTTCATTTTTCTTTCAAACCAATTGATCGACTCAAAGTTGAACGTTATTATCATAGACAATGACCAAGATCACCCAAAGCGCAAACGTCGTCGGAAGAGGCCACCTCGGTCGCATGGTTTACCTCCAGGTTCCCTCACCGCCGCCGCCGCCGCCGATTCGCCCATTATGGTTCCCAAGATGGATGGTCCTGCAGATGACAGCACCGGGGTGCAAGTTACTTCGTCACCTAAGAAGAAGAAACGTTCGAAATCCGCGTCCGCATCGACATCATCCCGTTCGTTACTTCTGGAAAGCCCGAGCAAGACTAAAGCCAAAGCTAAGGCTCACGAAAAGGAGTTCCTCGTTCCCCCGCCTTCTATTTCCTATAGTCCATCTGGAGGCGAGAAGGAGAAACTTCCTGTGACCATTCTACGTCGACCCGTCAACTCGCAGGCAACTGCCCAGGTGATGAGCGAAGAAGATGTGGCCGGTGGATCAGATAAGGACGGAGGAAGGACCCCAACAAATTCAGGAGAAGTCGCCAGCGGAAAGGAACCTGAGGTTGGCTTAGACCGGACGCCGATCAATCTTGTAGGAAAGAAAGGAAAGCGAGTAGGAAGGAAGGAAAGGGAGAGAGAGAAGTTGAAGATAGACAAAGCCAAGTCGACTGGTCAAGGTGAAAGCAAAGTGGATGATCACGAGGCCTTCGACATTGAGATTGAATACGACGATGACGATGACAACGTTGACGACGGAGTAGAACCGCAGGATGAGGACGACGACCAAGAAGAGAACGACAGCCTTTCGAATATGTCCTTGCTTCAACCCCCTCGCCGGAAACGAGATCGGAGTCGACGTAGAAAGGGGAAAGACACAGTGCATATTCATAATTTAATCGGTATCGGGGGAATAGGGTCCTACAAGAGCACCCCTCCGACACCGAGGAAGTTCAAGTTCGACAGTGGAGATGCTGTAGACGAAGCGGAAGAAGATATCGCGCTCGAGGTCAAAGTGGAGGCAGAGAATGTCGCTGATGATGTATTTCTCTCGAAACCTGACGAGGCTGCAGTCGGAGAGAAGAAAAAGCGGACGCGAACAAAGCGTAAGACCTTGTCGCATGCAAGGTCCGATCCACAATTACGGGAGGCCGTTTTGGGAGATGCGGCAGCTGTGGACGAAGACTCAGGTGATGCCGCCCAAGCAAAACCAAAGAAAGGAAAGAATAAGGCTTCACCGGAATACCCAATGGACATCCTCGACGTGGATAGAAATCAGTTACAGAAACACCTCTCTGCCACGTCTAGCTCTGGCTCTGGACTACTATCAACATTGCGACCGGCCGAAACCCGTGCTCATCCCCCACCGGAGAGCAAGCGTGGTCGTCTACTCGCTCTCGCAAAGAAGCTCAGCCAGTTCTTTCCGGAGCAACGCGAGGAGCTTGGGAAAGTCATTGCGCGGATTGAAAAACAAGGCTCAGCCCCGACAACGAGGGCCACGAAGGCGTTAAGTGTTGATATCAGTGCAAACTACGGCATTGCAAAGTCTTCTCCCATAGCCATTCCTGGGATAAAGCGGAAGAGATCGCGAAAAGGTGGCCATATCAGGACGGGGAGTGAGGGTACTGGAGGAGAGGTTTTCGACTTCGAAGATGATCCTGTTGAAGCCGAACACGCTTCTCGCGGAGAACTGGTTCGATTCAGTGGCATAGACGAAGAGGAGGAGGAAATTGACCCACGGGGTCGTCCACCTAAGAAAAGCGATGTTTTGATTCACGTTTTTATCGATCAGTGCGTATCTTTCTTGCTCATGCTTGAGATTCGTTTTGATTAGCGTTTTTAGCTCTAATATCCTCATCGGTTTGTTATCACATCTTAAGCGACACCCGCCTCAGCGCACGAAGCTTACCGCAACCGCAACTCGAGGACGACCTCTCCCTACTGTACTCACAAAAGCTACAACTGCTGCCAAAGTCAGCGATAAATCAGACCCGGCTTCGGCATTTGCGGCTGTCAAATCTTCGAGTGCTCGTCCGCTTCCCATTCCTACAGCTGGCGAGACAACTTCACCTAGTTCTTCGAAGCGCCCTCAGGCTGTACCTGTACAGAAGGGTGGAAACTATCCTATCCCATTACCTTCCTTTGCAACGACGTCACGCTCTTTGCCTACTGGATCAGTTTTGGGAAGTTATATGTCCGGAAAAGATGATGGACGGAGACGGTCTCCAGACGAAACAACCGATAAACATGAAAAAGAAACGAAGTTGGATGGTCATGGATATCCAGCTACGGACAATGAAGATAATGGTACCGTTGGCCCGGGTTCTCTATTCGTCGGGTCGCTCAAAAACAACAAGGAGAAGAAAGCGCCGAAGCATCTGTGGCATGCGGCTTTGACGTTGATATTGGAGAGGGGCAGACCTATAACGCGTATGTGCTGAGTTTGTGATAGGCTTGCCTTGAGTGCTGACTATTTTTTCTTTTTTTTCAGGTAGAGTTGTCGTGACTTCCAGTCCACTATATCAACCAATGGAGAGTATTGAGCGACTGGGATATGAATTACGTGTATTTATTAGGGTTCCCGACCTCGGTGCGTTGCCTTCATCTCCGACCTCTCCATATCATATCTGATGGGCTATTGCAGGCGATGGTATGGACCGTGAAAGGCATCGGGACAAAGATCGCAGCGGGTCAGGAAAATCCAGTGGTGGAGGTAAAAGTGCTCAATCAAGCCCCGTTACAACGTCGACTCTCTCAGGCATGACTCATTCAGCAAAGAGGGATAAAAGTGTTGGTCATGCTCGAAAGATCTCTGGAAATACCAGCGCCGAGAGTGGTAGCGGAGGAGGCGCAGGCTCGGGTAATTCTGGCGGTGGAAGTACACACCCTTACAACGGAATTACGAATGGCAGTACACCCCAGACGAAGGTCAAGTACCGCGAACAGGGGGTTGACGAACTGCTGCAGCTAAAATTGCATCAAGCGTTGGCGGCTACAGATGATGTACCAGAAGGATCAACGATCGTACTCGCCACTGGCGACGGTAACATGGGTCAATTTAATGAAGACGGGTTTCTAGGTAATCTCATCCCACGTCGATTATCATTGTAGCCTACTAACGGTCGTATCACAGGCCCTGTTCGGACTGCATTGAGACGTGGATGGAAAGTTGAGTTGTACGCATGGGAGGATGGTTTGAGTGAGTTGGATTGAACTTTTTTCCTGACGAGAGTGCTTATATTCCTTATGTTATAGGCCGTGCCTGGAGACGTGAGTTCGGCGTAGGTAGTGAATGGGGCCGGAAGGGCATGTTCCAAGTTATTGGGATGGAACAATTCGCCAGTGGATTGGTGGAAGCGTCAGATTGGTTATAATCCTCATGGTTGCTCTAATGGTCTTGTGGCTTTCTGTCCTTACCTCACAATTGTATCGAACTGATCCTCGACATAGTATGGTTATTTTCAATGACGAACAGACTGCCAAGTTAATATCATCTGCTCTAATACGCATCTCATTCCAGTATAGGCGTCGATTGGTCATGACAGAAAACATTCTCCATTCTCGAGTTGTTCTCTGATATTCCGAAAGTCGAACATTGTCCTTCTCTTCACGGCGGCAACAATAAAAATAAAACCTCCCATCTCTGTTCACGCAAATGTGCAAGTATTGCCATCCAGGAGACTTAGCCGAGTCGCAGCTAACATCCTTTCAGTTGACGAGACTGCAAGAAAACAATGGGTCTGATGATTCGATTAATTTTGTGGTGGTTCTGGCAATTAACGGAGAGCATCGAATACATACCCCGCCTTGGAATACCTGGAGAACCAGGTATCAGATATTGAAAGTTTGCAAATGAAGTTCAAAAGCGCAACTACCTCGCTCATGTGGTCTCTTTTCTTGAAGGCTTCGATCCGGAAGGCGGTTTTGCACTGCTCAGGCAAAGACAGAGGCAATATTATGCTCGCACTCCCATTCCAAATATAGAAGGTAGTACCATAAAAAGTTATTTCGGGACCAGCGGCGGGATGTGTGACTATGCTTTGTTCGACATTGCGAGTATTCCTTCGATTTCGATCCCCTCCGGGCCCTTCGTCCTCTACTGCATTCTTTAATAACCTCCGGATGTCTGCAGATCCTGGAAGCTCTGGCGGACCCACTAATCAACATTTTTTTATTGGAGCAGACGGGAAAGTCTATGTTGACTTGACGTTCGCCGAGGAACCCTTGGGCATGCCAGCTCCGGATGGGTATGGTTGGCCGCAGTTCGAGTTTGGCGAGGCCATCGGACCTGATAAACGATATACCATTGTCCGGAAGCTTGGGTGGGGGATGAGCTCCAGCACTTGGCTGGCCCGCGATCAAAAGTAAGTCCTCTAAGCTTTTTTCTTCAAGTTGTCTCATTTACTTTATTCAGGGAAAATGAATTTGTAGCTGTCAAAGGGCTCACTGGTTATACTACTGACCTTGTCCGCCGAGGTGTGGCTTGGGAACTTGAAGCTCTCAAACTTCTCCGCACATCTTCCAACACATCACTCCATTGCTTGAAGCTCCTCTCCAGCTTCACCGTACCTGGAAAAGGCAATGCCGGCGAACACATATGTTTGGTCACTCAACTCCTTGGTGGAGACGTAAAGTCTCTCGATGAGTCTTTCAATAAGGACAAGGGCAAAGTCTTCCCTCTTAAACTCACTAAGAGGATTCTCCTTCATGTGCTTCGTGGGCTAGCCCATGCTCATCGATGTGGTGTTGTCCATACTGATCTTAAACAGGACAATATTTTCTTTGATACCAGGATGTCTAACACCGAAATCGATAAGCTTCTCGCTTTTGAACCTGCTCGTCGACACCCTCCTGAAGCATCTAAGGATAGTACTGTTGAAGCTGCTGTGTCACAACCTCTTCCAGTTCCCAGTTTAGAGGAAGCCATGAGGCGCACATATGTTGTCGCCGACTTTGGAAGCGGTAGTTTTCTTGCCATTTGCCAACTATCCCACACTAATAATTGCTTGCAGCCCAGTCAATCACCGATCACCAAATTGACGAAATCTCGCCATTTTCACTCCGTGCACCTGAAATTTTCATTGGTGGACCTTGGAACGAAAAGGTGGACATATGGACATTTGGATGTCTGGTAAGAGCCTTTTATCCCTCAAAGAGTTTTCTTAATCTTGGCCGTCTTAGATTTTTGAACTTGTCACCAGTCAAAGACTTTTCAAACACGAACCCGATCCCAAACTGAAACTTGACGAGACTGAACATATCCTATTCCAAATTATATGCTACACAGGCGAAGATTTTGGTGAAGAACAACTCTCCGCTGGTCGATTGGCTGCGAAATACTTTGATTCGACCTGTCAGTTATTTCATGTCCTCATGCCAACTCCGCTACTGAACACTGTTGTCTCATCCAGGCAACTTAAGAGCTGGTCCGGATCTCTACGACTATCCATTCGAGCTATCTATCAGGAGTTATAACGTTGTTGAAGGACCTGACATCCTGTCCACTGCAGCAATCATGAGACGGTGTTTGCACCTTGATCCTGCAGATCGAGCTAGTGCAGAAGAATTGCTTGCAGATCCATGGTTTGCTGGAGTTGATTAGAAGGCTGGACTACCATGTTTCGAGTATGTTGTTGGCTTTGGAAAAGATATATTCTATCGGCAAGATTGTAATTGGACTGTAATTCATTTGTATTGTTTTTGGTTTCAGTAGCAGCCGCTTTGGATATCACCGCAGCGACGATTATGCCCCGGATATTAACATGCCACTGATGAACAGTGTCTAAGGGTAGCCGCCTGTATGGCCTGGGGAGAGCAAATTTGAGGAGCCTTGGCAGATGTCGAGAGCAGTCTTCGGAGTACACCGAAATTCTTTGTAAGGCAACTGCAAGCGTCTACGTAAAATTCATCTAGTTGCCACCAACATGCATTTCCTTACAAGTCCATGTCAAGCATCTGCCCATTTTTCCGAGTCCGAGTCTCATTCTTGGAGTTATCATGCACGGCAACAACAATGTAAACAAAGACGTCGAGCCAGTGGAGAAGCTGAACCTCCGTGGGGCCAATTGCGCATTGACAAGATAAGATTACAACAAGCTTTCTGTTCTTGTCAAATTATCCAGCTTAAGTTCTTGGATGATCGTTGTCCAGGAGTTCATGGTTTCTGCATTGAGACTTTTTTTAATACCGTTCGATTCGGAATTAATAGCACTACTGTACAGAATTCTAACAACATAGTAAATCGTACATATTCTACAAGATAGGCAAAAGAACGAAAACAACAATTATCCTATCATCTTCATGCTGACCAAAGCCAACACGGGTCGTAAAAAGCGAAGCGGAGTCGACTTATTTGTGGAAGTATTTGGAAAGTCCGGTCATTATCCCTCGCTCCTCAAATGTCTCCACGTCGGGGGTTGCGCCGTAGGACCTCACGCGCCTGCCCTTCCCATATTTCGGGCTGATCGTCAGCGGAATATACTCGTCCAGCGCATTGGTATCCCAGCCTTCATCTCGGGAATCGTAGCCGTTGTACGCCCCGGATCCGTTGACCATGACATCCTCGGAGTCCATGAGCGACATGTCCTCCTGTGCCCATCGTACGAGCTGGCTGTCGCCTTGCCTGAAACGTGCCAATCGACCAAGAGAATTCGCCGTTAGGTTACTGATAGAGTTTCCAATGGGGCGAAGCTTTGTTATGCCCTGGGCTAGCAATGGCACAACAGTGTAACCGAAACCTGCAATGTTGTCCTTGGCCAGTTGACGGGCGCGAGAAGAGGCAAGGACGGAACCACCGACCAACCCAGTACTAAGTATATAAAATCAGCGAAGCTTTTCACGTCGTCTAGAAAGAAAAAGCACATTAATAGCACGACTATGATGGCGATCCATCGTCGGGTTTTGTGCTTGTGGGATGGCATGAGATCGTCATCGCCGTCTGTCGTCCCGTCGGGAGTTGGCTCTTCGGTTTCCTTTTCTTGCTCCTGTTCTTGTGTAATTGACATGTCTGGATGCCTTCTTTGAGGTATGGCCGTCGGACACCCGTGCGGAGTTGCCCATAAAAAGGAATGAATGTTATTTTCTTCACCAACAAATTTGAGGGATTCGTCCTCCGCACATGAAACCGTGATCTGTGCGGATTGCTCCTTCTTCCCTCGTCTTCCGCCATTCAAGGTCAAACGCAAAGGCGATGGGCCTGTTCCGGTGCAATTCGCAGGTGAGCGGTATATTGTGATCACTAGTTGTGACTTATGCTTACGATTCCCACTAGCATCTCCTTCGATATCGGTTGGTGCGGCGACTTGAAGACGACACCTCTTCCTACTCCTTCTCACTTTTCTGGCGATTGGGACAGTAAGCGCTTGCCTCCGAACATCTTCGTTATTCATCCTTTCCGAACTTTCCCCAGTTGCGTACGTCATATCTGCAAACGGCACTGTGAGTGACGCCATCCGAAAATAGGTGAAAACTCTCAGCCCGCTAACGGTGCTTGACGAGCAGACTTACCCAGCAGGCACACCCAAGTGTCGGCGTCACATTCAGAAGTCTTCAAAGGGTCCTTCGTTAGGGACTTTGTTCGTTCATGTCAAGAAGAATGTAGCTTACTACTGATTTCGACAGGGCTCGAGCTCCACTCGATGAGCCTAATCCTCCTAAGGCAACTTCATAAAAGCGTCTTCCAGTGCTTGATCCCTCGCCTCGATCTTCACTCTCGTTTAGAACGACGCTCGTTCCGTCGACCAGAATCGTCTTGTCGATCAACGGGCATAGATTATAGCTATAGCCATTTAATTCGAAATCGCAGTGGTGCCGCAAGTTATTATCAGTTATAGTGTATGTCACTGCCCGGCTTGCACGTCCATGTGTCGTTAACTGCGAGATCAACAAGATAGAGGTGAAGAGAAGATATTGGGACATGAAGGGCTAGGGCAACGATTTGCCCAGCCTTGAGGATGTAGTGGTTTGCGTCGTGGAGCGGAGACAAAAGAAGTTACGCCAACATGCCTTTGTGAGGCATTTCTGGGAGTAAATTCGCGGAGTACGGGCCTATCTTTGGCTACATACCCGAAGGCTCAATCTAGAGCTCCAGGGATAATAAATAGATTCCAGAATACTTGGGGAACGATGTCACCACATGCACATGCGCCGTGTAGATCTGCTGACTTTATGATAAATGATAAATGACATCAGCTCTTTGACCCTCCTGAGATCACGGCAAAGACCACTTACAACAAGTACTCGAGTATTTCCAGGTATTTCCTCTTGCATATCGAGCCCTTTATTGGCGTTCTTTTCGACATTGAGGGTCGGTAAGTTCGATTGTTCGAAAGTCGACTCTAAGAGTTTGTGGCTTCCCCCATTCTGGCTGATTCTGGTTCCAATTCTGGTCCGGCTATTACTGGTGTAGGCGTTGGGTAAGATTTTTTGTATGAGTAAAGTCCTGATCATGAGAGAAAATCGTCAAGGCATTCCAGAGTCCCCTCAGTTTACTTCTGTTCAAGACAAGTCCAAGTTGTTGGAAAGGTTTGAAGCTGTGAGCGTGGGTGCTTTTCTTGCTAACTAAGCAGGGGTGTGATTAGATAAGATCTGTAGGCCCTCGGGGAGCGGTCATCGGTGCCCCAGTGACTGTTCCTCAACCCACTCAACACCCACTGCCTTTCACTGCCTTCGAGGCAGAGCTATAGCTCAGAACTCAATCTAGTCATGTACATGAAACTCTGAAGGCTACATCTGCTACTTGGCTGATATCGAAGGGTGGACACCACACGGTCCTGGCCAAGATAAGCCAGTGAATCATTCACTTTGCAATGATGCTGCGGCTGAACGCCCTATTTACGGTCTTGATATACACAATGTACCTCATACGATGATCTCTATCGCTTCACAAATAGCTGCACCCTGGGCCTGCAGACTTTAAAGTCGATCCTCGATGCTACTTCGACCCCCCGTGGTTACTCTGTAAACTCCGTCAACAATGACCGCTATTGCTGAATCCTCTGGAAACCCACTTCCGCCGTCATACACTGACGACTTGGAACACATTGGATCTGATTTCGATGCAAACCTTCCAGCCTACGGTCAGAGTCAGCAAGCGGCCCCTAGACCCAGGCCTGTTGTGCAGAGGGCGACGAAGGAATTTAACTACCCCATTACGAAGGGTGGTCATTCCTTTCTTGTTATGACCCTCATTTCCACCGGCCCATCTCAAAACACGCCGATTTTTTTAGAAGGGTCCCCGGTGAAAGGGAAAATACAGTTGCATTTGAAGAAAAACGACCCTATTGCTTCAATCGTCCTGACGGTAGGTACAAAGTGGCTGTCCTACTGATAGTTAGCCACCATTAATTGATGCGCTTCACAGGTCAAGGGGGAAGTACTTGTCTCCCGTGGTGGGATGCTCGATGACCACGGCGGGTATACGGCCTCTTTCCTGGACAAGAAGCATACGGTGTGGTCGCAAGAAGAACAGCAGAACAAAGCTGCCCTTAGTGGAGACCATTCGTGGCCTTTTTCGATTGATTTACCTGAAGAAGTGGAACTGACTGAAGGAGCTGAACCACAGCCGAAGAAGTTTCGCTTGCCCCAGACGTTCCAACAACGTTTTGTGCGTTCAACCATCAAATACGAAATTGCCGTTAAAGTTACACGAAGGGGTATTTTGAGGTCGAGTGACGAGTTCGTCATTTATACGTCTTTCCACAGGGTCATACCTCATATAGTCGTGATAGATTGAAGGCGCCATTCATCTTCATTCCAGTTGTGGCGCCGCCGCCGCTGCCTCCACTGAGGCGCCTTGCCTACGAAGAAGGAACACCTCTTCTCGGACCTAAAGTAGATCCCAATGGGTGGTATCTCGAAAAAACAGTCAAAATCGAAGGCACACTGTTTAATAATCGCTCTGCTAGTGCAGAATGTCGGGTAAAGCATTCATGGCTTTTAAAATAAATTTTCTATCCGAGCTCACGTCTTGCGGAAGCTTTTTCTAGCTAAGCCGGCGAGTTTCTGTTTTTACTCCTTGACGAAGTTGCAAAGGCTAATACGGATCGATTTAATAGTTGGCGTACACAAGAGGATCGATTATTCCCCTCTTCATCACCTTTGAGAGTGACGACAAGCAACTATTGGATTTGCTGTCCTCGCCGCAAGCGCCATCTGTGAGGGTACGACGACATATCACTTGTAGTTCTCAACCCCACAAGGCGGTCTCGGAAGCGAAGGTTTGGAGGAACGAGATTGACCACTCCCAACGCGCTGTGTGGTGGCATGCAACTGATTATTCTGGCCAAGAACCGCCTGACCGTCTGAGGATGCTTAGCGGAGAACTTCACCTCAAGCCCGACATGACACCCACGTCTGCGATTGTATCTTTCAGACTCAATGTAAGTCATAATCTTTGTAAGTCTTTGGGAACCAACTCGTTTAGGTCATGTCTGGCATAGTACTCGGTTGTTTTATTCCCCCCTAACACACCAGGCTTTAAAGTCGAAGGACGCGCCCCGCTTTTGGAACAATCTATAACTATTGTCACCTCGTTCGCCCCAGGGCCAAGGCCAAGGGCGACTACCCCTGCCGATTATACGCCGGATTCAAAGATAGACGCAGAGGAATTACAAACTAACGGAGAATTCTCTCATGGTTTTTACTAGTACTGGTACAGAGTTAGTAAAGGGTTATTCGTCCATCGCTATTTTTTAGGATTACTGACAATATGGAGTTTTGGCGTCACTTCCTCGACAATTTTCAGCCTCCCTTATGTTACGGATTGGACGCAATTATGGTCATGATCTCTACTTACAACGTTCACGCAAGTTCTACCTAATCTTCCCTCGCGAACGTGCTGGAGAGCTCGAGGGCCTGATCGAAGTATCACTGGTCAAGAGATTGGTTAGGGGTAGAAGTAAAGCCTAGGTCTGCTCGTAAAAATATCCGGAGACCATTTGCTCTCTGGATAAAATAGTTGTGTCGTGGAAGGCGGAAGCAGAAAAGGCTGGATTAGGTTGAAGCTTAGGTAACTTGAAAATCATGATGTCCGACACCCATCTGCTCAACCAACCATCTGCAACCATCCATCCCCATTTTACCGCGACAATTATATGACTATGACTTCGGCATATCGTTTGACTGTGGGTCTCTCAACTTAACCAATGTGAACACTGTGTGGCTCTCAGCACGACAACGTGGTCGAACTTTAACCAAACAGATGAGGCAGATCTAGACGGCTAGGCTCCATCAAATCTCCTCTCGAATGCAAAACGTGAACGCGTGGACGTTCCTGGTACGAGAATTGGGGCATACAAGCTGGTACTTTCCGTCTTACTGAAGGGCAGAGCTGCATGTAGAACCAATGTCGAACTTTACTTCGGCCCTGGCGCGCATCATGAATCAGGCTGAGTGCGCTGCTTGTCGAGCTCTTGAATGACCAGGCGTCAGTCAGGTTATCTGAGCACATGGTCCTTGACCAAGATAAGACCTTAAATCATTCACTTGGCAATGATGCGCTGTGTTCGGGCTAGAAAATTTGCTCCAAACTGAAAGAACGGGGATCGTTATTATTGGGACGAGTGCACCATATTGGCCCTTAGACTTGGGCATAAAGCCCCGTCCGCGATACTTAATTGCAATCTTTCGATTGTAACTCCATGAACCATGGGCCATGGAACCTCTGAAACCCTGCTTCTACCTTCATACACTGAACAGACCCCCAAGGCCAGATCTCCCAGCGTACCGTCCTGAGAGGAGTGAACAGGCCGACCCTGTACCCAGTCTAGTTGGACAGAAAGGGGGAAAGGAATGTACCTATACGATGATGAAGGGGGGCCATTCTTTCCTTGTGATGAACCTCATATCAGCAGTTCCCAATTCTCAAAGTATGCCGATTTTCTTTGAGGGTTCCCCTGTGAAAGGAAAAGTACAGTTACACTTGAAGAAGAAAGATCCTATTAGTTCAATAGTCTTGAGCGTAAGTGTCAAGTTTGACTCTCATCGATATTCGGAACGCCAATTGATTGCAACACTGGATACAGGTCCAGGGTGTATTGCTCGTCGGCGGCGGTAACGCCCATGGGAACCTTGATGGCTATTCAACCGTCTTTCTCAACCATAAGCACACGGTGTGGGCACAGGAAGAGCAGAAGAACAGAGTGGCCCTTAATGGAGACCACACCTGGCCGTTTTCAATCGACTTACCCCCAGAGGTGGAGATGATTGAAGGAGTCCACCCAAAAAAGTTTCGATTGCCTCGAACATTTCACCAACGCTTTGGGTCAGCAACCATTAAATATGAAATTGCTGTTCAGGTTGTACGAAAGGGTTTTCTGAGGCTGAATGATCAGTTCGTTCGTTATACATTTTATTACTGGAAGAGTCCTAATTGCATCAGTAGATTGGTCGCTCCGATTGTTTTCATTCCGATTGTTGCGCCACCCCCATTACTTCCACTGAGGCGCCTCGCTTATGAACAAGGGGCAACTATACCCGGACCTAAAGCTGACCCCGAGGGATGGCATCTTCAAAAGGCGGTCAGCATCGAGTGCGCACTATTTGACGGCCGTTCCGCTCACGCGGAATGTAGGGTGAGCCCCTCGACTTTTGCTGTAAATGAATTTGCTCTGTTTGGGCTCACGCCTTTGAAGCTTTTCCTAGCTAAACCGGCGAGCTTCTTGATCCATTCCCTGCAAAATTCACAATGGCTAATTTATGGCATCGATTGCTAGCTTTCATATTCGACAGGGTCTGTTATTCCCCTCTTCATAACCTTTGAAAGTGACGACAGGCAGTTATTGCACTTACTATCGTCGCCGCAAGCAACGACTGTACGCGTACGACGGCATATCATATGCAGTTCTGAGGCCCACAAGGCAGCCGTGGAATCGAAGTTAAATAGTTCGAAGGCTTGGAGGAATCATATTGATTACTCACAACGCGCTGTATGGTGGCATGCTGAAGATCGTCCAACACAAGGCCCGTCAGACCTGACGACAGCTCTCAATGGAGAACTTCACCTCAAGCCTGACATGGTACCCACAACTTCTATTGTAAATTTCAGGGTTAACGTAGGTCATGATTCTTGCCTGAGATAAACTTAATTCAGATGGCATCCACTTTAGTATTCGGTTGTTATATTCCCGTTCAATACTCCTGGTTTCAAAGTCGAAGGACGCTCGTTGCTCCTGGAACAGCCAATAACCATCGTCACTTCATTTGCCCCTGGGCCACGACCTAGGATGTTGACGCCTGCAGATTATACACCAGATATCAAGAACGATGCCGATGAATTGCAGACGAACGGAGAATTCTCGAACGGATTTTACTAGTCGTAGATCAGTAAACAATGGTCTGTCGACTTTCGTTCTTTTTATATCTAGAATTACAATTGGGGACTGGGGTCAATTTCTAGGTCCATCAGATTGCACGAGGAAACTGCTCCGAGGATGTAATCTCAGACTCAAACCGTTTGCTGACCAATGTCTGGAAAGAAACTGCCATTTTTCCACTCTCCGTCTTGCTGCCGGTCGACTGGAACAAGAGAGTCAACTTCTTTTCCCGAATGTGGAGAATAACAGACTAACCTTCTCAGCGGGTAATGTGCTTTCTACATCAAATCTCTGTGAATGGGGAATGTCGGAGAGATGTATCGACAGCATGTCATCTTTGTTATCGCGCAGGGTCTCGCGTGCGTTGAGTCTACAAAAAGGAAGTTGAGGAAAGGCTCAAAGGCCAAATAAGATGGACATACGATGCGAGATATGCATTGACGTATACTATTTTTCAAGAGGAAGATATTAATTGAATTATATCGTTGAGAAAGAGTGTGTAACCCACATTTACTCAAAAGAAGGTAGAAGCCTTAAAGGACGAATCAGAGGTGCTCGTTCGAAATAGGGTGTGTGAGATTCACCGAGGAAAATGAAATTATTTGGCATGATGGCGTAGAGGATCAAGCCCATGGAAGCGTCGATGCTAATATTAGTGTAAGCAAAATCTGCGAGGCAACAGCAAAGGTTCACCGACGCGACGATCATGCCAGTGTTCACGGTATACAACATCAAAATTTTAATCAATGAATCCGTGCTGAGTGAATCCTGACGTCAACCTCGTAACTGTTTTACTTCACATAGATACTGACCGTCGAAAACCTGTCCTAGAACCATATAGAAGCCATGACAACGCAAGAGCGAGGCATAAATCGCTTCCAGTTCCCACAGCGAATGTGAGGTACATAAGATTCTTTATCAGGAAAGATTAGGTATAATTATGCAATAGACAGAAAATGAGGCGTACCGCTATTTTGCTTAGCTCAGGGAACGATGTAATTTTGAAGCTATACAGACCGTTTCATGACTTGGTAATAGGTACACGCACAAACAGGACTTACGCCTTGATGGTGATTGCTATATGGCAAGAAATGATTGGGTATATCATAAAATAAGGCAGCCAACACTCACTGATTCCAACAACTTAAAGGCGGAAATAGTAAGATTATGTATGTCCCACTTGCAGGCACATTGTCGACTTACCAAGGTCGCTCAGGGATAAGGCCATCTAATAGACCCAAAAGTATCAGCGGCGAATGAATTCATGGAAAGGTAGACGCACAATCCACCCTGTTAGCAAGAAGTTGCGCCTGCTCACTACGAGAGGGTCATGCTGGAAATGTACCGAAAAGTGGCAAATGCTTACATTTGAACACGCGGACGGTGAACATCGTACGTATCATGAAATTTGATATCGACTTTAAATGACAGAGTCAGTAACAAATAGTTTATACTATGAATATCACTGACTGTCACCGCTACGTGAATCTAATGGACGCAACATAAGAATATTTAGTATTAATTTATAAGAATATAATCCAGATATTAAAACCCACGAGTATACTCCTGAGATTAATGAAATTAATGAAATGAGGTCGACCGTAAAAGTCTCCATAAAGTGATGAACCTACCAGACTGGTTTGAATATCGCCAATGGGTTCAGATAGTTGCTGACCATGTAGAAGTACAGAATGTGACCGTTCAAGGCTGAATCAAACGTGTCCAACCCCCTGCAATCGTTCAGACGAAAATCTCGATTCTGTGACGATGGGTGTTTACCAAAGGATCCCAACCTACACCAAAGAAATCGCTGTATTGGATATCGACGGAGATGTCAGACGCTCTAGACATACCATGATCTTTAAAAAGGATCGGTCTTTATTTGTTCGCGTGAAATAATTGTACGTTTGGACGCAGGTCACCCCCCACAACCTAATGACATAGCCAACCATGAGCGCCAAGTAGAGACCTAGCATACGAAAAAAGCTTCTTACGCCATTGCTAGCAATCCTCCCACTAGAAGAGACCCCAACGTATTGTCGAACTTCGGGATTACCAACGGTACTGAAGGAAAGGACATGTTAGCAAGCCTTCAATGTTGGGAACCACTAGGTTTGGAGTGATAAAATTTCAAGGGCAGTTGATGATAGGCGCGAAAGGGACGAGGGCGCGACTCTTTCGGGGAGCGAAAGGAAAAAGATGTCGATTGAGAGCTCGATTTTATGTGCAAGGAAGAGATGCTCCAATATCTAAGAGTCGCAATTCCTTTTCCCTCGGCCTTCATTTCCTTCCCTTCCCTGAATTCCCCAGCTGGGCGGCATTGTGGATTTCCACTTTACAGATGAAGAAAATTTTGGCCGATTAACTTCCGTGTCATACAGATTTCGGTCGGTTATTATAAATAGGTCCACAAACCGACGCCGAAGAGTTCGAAAACCCGAGTCGTGGAAGTAGTGATCAGGAGTTTGCCGCTAGATGGTCGTGCGAAGCAAATAGAAACAAAAAGCAGCGTTGAGAACAAACCCCAAATGACATGGGATCAGTAGTCCTGGGGGAATCTAACATCGGGGTCAGTCCCTGCCCAATCACGTCTTGGTGAAGAATTGCTGAGCCTTGGAGCTTCAGTAGGGTGCCACTTTTTAAAGCCGTTAACAAGCCACGCAGTATGACATTACGATGACATGCCGGTGAGAGCCAGAACGGAGTCGTCGATTTTTAGATTAAGTTCAAATTGGCGGTCATGAAGTTCTCGTTGCCACTATTATGTAGACTTCTCTGCAAATCATTCATATGTTGAGGTCGGCGGAGGGAAAGATTGGGTTGAAGCATTGAAAGGGTGGAAGATTCACCTAAATTTTACTTCACAATGAAGATGCCTGCGTTCTATCTGCTGCGAGAGTAACTCCATAAGTCCTTTGGGCTACTGACTTCCCACAATCTCCAGCCCGGGCCCTCCAGAAAATTTGAGGCCTCATCATGACCGTGAATCGTCCTTCGCGGAAGACTGGCCTCCTAAGAGTAGCGATACCAATCAATATCGATTCAATGTGATCAGAAAAAAAAAAGATAGACATCAACAGTTCTTACAGGGAAGATTCAACGATTTTAATGTTGAACATTTATCTCGAAGCATGGACCGAAGAAGCATAGAGCAATGGTGGGCTTCGCATCTGTGCCAACTCAGCCCCAATTACCTCCACTAGGCCCAAAGTGAGTTGAGGAAGGTTGACGATTACCCAACATATGATTTGCCACTCTTAGCGTGTCATGCCGATGACCACTCAGGCTGGAAGGGTGAATTGAGACAAGAAGAAACGTCGGAGTCAAAGTTCGATGACCAACGTGCAGAGACTCAGAGTCCACTCTGGAATAATGCAGAAAATAGTTGATGGGAGAACTATGTAAGAGGTGAAGCACAAAAAATGGGGAACCGAGCTTGTTTATACAGGGCCGGCTTTTTCGCGCGCCGGTGAGTACTCGAGTCCTAGACCTGATGTCCACTCTTCCTCAATCTACAAAACACTACAACCTGCTACAACCCAAACTTAACGCCATGACCAGTTACTGAGCTTGGGGATAGCGCTTTTCTGTTACAACAATCGTATCTGGCGCTATCGCTGTTACTTCTTGTTATTTTCAACCATGATTAGGAAGTTTACCTCATCGACCAAGACCCAGGATGGTATTTATTCTAGCTCGACGGTAGAGGAGAATTTTTTGGACTACATGTCCTCCATCGATGGGCGTGTCTTATCGCGTTTTTCTCTGGCGGACGTGACCGCATGTCCGAGATTGCATATAATCGAGGAAACTATCAGAGATCTGACTTTAGTTCTAATTACTCTGACCCGAGGTGAAATCAATCCCTGACAATCAGCTAATGTGACATTTAGCATGGCAGTTGGAGATATCATGTTTAACTCCCGGCTATCTATACACGACGTGTGCCTACCCCTTTCCACAAGAATCACCAAATTGGCGAGCTCATACATAGTCAGAAACCTCACACCACCGTATCCTTCCAACACAAACGAAGTCGAGTACATCAAGCTGGGTTTTCTGCTTCACCGATCCCTGTCCCTCTGCTCAGACGGGATAACTGACTTGCACTCTCGCCGATCAAGCCAACTTGAAGTGACATAGCTAAAGAACTCAGCGATGGCTCACCAAATCCAAGGCTGGCGTCAGCCCGAATAGTCTGGCTGTGGATCTGCTCTGGGATGCATTATTTTGGATGTGGGCAACGGAGCAAACATGGCCAAAATGAAATGGTCAGAGGTGCCTGGCAGAAGGATAGACGACGCACCATCATCATGCTTGACCCATGAAAGCCTTGGTAGACCCGACTCTCTCGAATCAATGCCGCCTGTCATTACTGGGCGGTGTTTTCTTCCCCTGAGCGCAAGGTCCAAACCTAATCTAATCTATTTTCTAGTCATCTGGATGTTTTCACCACACGCTCCAGGCGTAGATAAGATGCTGAACAATTGAGTTCGCTATGATGCTGCCCATCGAGTACTATTCTTGACCTTCGGGAGCTCGGACCAGTGTGGTACCCTTCGCTCGCCGTAGACAGAACGGCGATGTCTCTGGTCTCAAATTTAGATGCATCATGAGTTTGCGGGTATAAAACTCTACTACCCAAAACCTATGATACGCACCTTTGGTCGTCTTTTGTTCAGCTATGGCCTCAGCTGCATCCTCTGGAAACCTGCCGCCACCTTCGTACACGGAGAAATCGGATCCTCGCTCAGAACTTCCTGCCTATGGTCAAATCCATCATTCCGATCCTGCGCTTCATAAGGTTGCCCAAAATGTGACCAAGGAGTTTGATTATACCATTGCTAAGGGAGGGCATCCCTTCCTCGTGATGACTCTCATTACAGCTGGGCCTCATCTCCAAGATACCCCAATATTTGTGGAGGGGTCCCCGGTCAAAGGGAAAATACAGTTGCACTTGAAGAAACCTGACTCTATTAGTTCGGTTGCCCTAACGGCGAGTGTTGGGCTACTTCTTTTATCTGTCACTTAGTAACAGGACCGAGACAGGTCAAAGGAGTAATGTTCACGGGTGCACCCTACGCTGGCTATACGACCAATGCTAGCCATGGGACTGCGTTTCTCGACCAGACTCACACAGTGTGGACACAGGAAGAACCGCACACCGCCCTTCATGGAGAATATACCTGGCCTTTCGCGATTGATCTACCTGAGGAAGTGGAGATAGCTGACGAGTCCCATAACCAGCCAAAGAAGTTTCGGTTACCTCAAACATTTTTCGAACGATTTATCCGGGCGACTATCCGATACGAAATTATTGTAACAGTTGTGCGAAAAGGAATTTTGCACTCCAACGACTCGTTCGTATATTAGTACACATCCTCCCGTGATGTCATTGCTAACGGTTACTGCGATAGATTGTCGACTCCTTTCGCGTACATTCCAGTTGTTCAACCGCCGCCTTTGCCCCCCTTGAGGCGGCTCGCCTATGAGGAAGGGACACCCATTCTCGGGCCAAAAGTCGACCCAGAAGGATGGTACCTTCCAAAGCCAGTTCAAATTGAAGGGTCTCTGTTCAATGACCATTCTGTTCGTGCAGAGTGTAGAGTGAGTTATATGGAAAAACGTTGCTCCCATTAACATGCTGACCTGGTGCTCAAGCTGTTCCTCGCTAATCCGGTGAAGTTCTTTATTTATCAAGGACAAATCGGCGATTAATATCATCCAACAGCTATCATACACGAGGGGATCTGTTATTCCGCTTGTCGTGACCTTAGAAAGCGACAACAGCCAGTTATTGGACCTGCTTTCCTCTCCCGAGGCGATCTCTGTCCGCACGAGACGTCATATCAGTGCTCACCATGGCAAGCCACCCGCGGAGAGGCCACTGTACAGAATCGACCACTCTCAGCGCGCCGTCTGGTGGCGCCAAACGGAAGATCAGACGGACCGGCTGAGGGTACTCCATGGAGAAATCCACCTCAGGCCCGACATGGTGCCCACCTCCGCCATAGGAGACTTCAGCGTCAATGTAAGTCGCAGGTTTTGTTGAGATTTGACTAGACTAGATCGCTCACTGCTAATTGGATTGCAGTATGCTGTCGTTCTATTCCCATTCGATATTTCAGGCTTCAAAATCAAGTCGGAGGAGATCCACGACCACTCGCTTTTACAACAGCCCATAAATATTGTCACGGCCTTTGCGCCTGGGCCAAGGCCTAGGATGTCGACACCTGCTGATTACACACCGAATGACAAGATGGATGATGCAGATAACTTGGAGAAAAGCGACCTGTTAACGACTGCCAACGATTTTTACTTGTCAGGTGGCCATGATTAAATTAAATTTTGATAGAATTCACCAAGGTAGCTGTGTACAATTACTATTGAGAAGTTGGGCTCGACAGAATATATCTCTTCTCTAGCTGTCGTATGCATTTTGTTGGGTTCTCAGCCCCGAGGCCAACGAAGGCGGGTAGCGAAACACTGATGTCCTGCGTTGTATGATATCGCGACATACTAGCAGTTGTCATTTCGCCTCGAAGCTATCAGCAACGATTCATATCTACTATAACCTAGGAGTCAATAAAGTGGCGAGAGGAGATGCCTTTTTCCACTCTTCGGCGCAGCACTGAGCAGGGAATATGGCTTGAAAATAAACGATGAGAAAGGAAGCGAAGAAGCCCTACAATATGCGTAAAATAACCAACAGAACCGGTCGTCTAACAGAATTTAGTAGTAGAAACGAAGCTTGAACATCGGAAAAAGAAATGCTACACAGACCCACGCAATTACTATAATTGATGTCGGACGCGTATCTGCAACTAACCGTGTATGTATCTGACTCCACTTCGTTTCCTGGTTATGGCCGTTTTAAATGGACCGAAACTCCAAGAACGCTAGAAATAGCAGCTATGATTCACAGATCTACAGAAGCCACATATTGTCTAGAATATATATTGACACTTGGTAGGCAATGATTCTGAATCAATGAAGTCAACCCTCAGGCCTCAGGCCTTCCAATAGTAGCCGATGTGTAGGCCGAAACCCCTATATGCGCAGCAGAAATATGCACAGAAGAATAGAAACAGAAAACGAAAACGATACTCATGCAATTATTTATAACGAAGTAATAATACAAACTACGTGGGTATGGGTATTGGAATTTGGATGGATGGGTAACTAACCGTCGGCTACATATGAACATCTTCTATTTGCTGGTCACTTTCTGCTTTCTGTCTGTCTGTCTGTCTGCGCCGTACTTTCTCGCTTGCATGTGTGGTTGGTTGCTTGTCGACTGCTCTCTCCTCTCCTCCCCACCTTATGGTCTCCTTTCTTCTCTTCGGTTCGGCTGCAATATGCGTCTGCGTGTGTCTGTCGCGATAGCCAAAAGCCAAACTTCAACCGACAAGAACCTCCGACTGCTGGATCAACGACAGGGCTTTCTGGTTCCTCGGACGCATATCGCATTTGAATGGGTTTGGTATTCTACAACCAATCAGTTAGCAATCAGGGTCGAAAGATGATTCCAGTAACAAATGAGAAAATGAGAAAAAATACACGATCGCACAGATAGAAGACAAAGGAGCTCCGGACAGGAAACTCGCCGGCGGAAACTGAACAGAAGAAGTATGGCAATGTGATGCAAACATTGCAAAGAAACACAACAACGCCAAAAAGAAACAGATCGAGGAAGAGGGAAAAACTAGTTTAAAATCCACGACCAAATCGCGGGGGGGCCTTAAAAAGGGAACTTGAAAGCGACAACACAAAGATGACGACGGGAGCCTAAAGGCCATGGCTGAGAAAACCTAACGAATATGACAACGAACATAACCATGCCAAACCAAAAGAGCCAACATGAAATCGAGTAAAACAATAACACACCTAAATATCGGGTTCTCATATACCACCACAGGCTCCACCATCTTCCCATGCTCGTCCACCGCCTTCGATATATCAAGTGTCGCGAGCATCGACGCGATGAGCAGCCACACTGAGGAGTCGACCAGGTTCATCCCTGGGCATTGTCTGGTGCATAACGTGAGTCCATGAGGATCACAGAGGAAAAAGCAGGGTAAAGCATACCTCCTTCCAAACCCAAACACATAATTCTTCGGATTTCGCCTCCTCTCCATCTCAGGGCTGACCTCCCCCAGGAATCGTTCGGGGCGGAAGGCATCCGGGTCGGGGTACATCGTCTCGTTCCGCAGCATCGCCCTGAATGATTAAAGTCAAGTGTATCAGTATACATATATGGTGTAGTGGCGTCGAGGAGAGACGAAACACGAGATACGCACCAGATGTTCCCAAAGATAAGCGATCCCTTTGGTATGTGCATCCCGTTGTATACGTCGTCTTCCATCAGGCGATGAGGGAGATCTATAGGTGAAAAAAAAAGGGGGGGATGAAGGTAAGCAACGGTGACCTTAGACCGCAGAAAGAGAACAAAAAAAAGACGTACTGAGTGGAACCGGTACACCCCATCTCAAACACTCTTTATACACGCACTCCACTGTCAAACAACCATCAGTATCCTGCACCTCAAAATCCCATCTGCCGTGACTGAGGAAGAAGGAAACAGAAACCCACCAAAAGGCAGCGCGGCGCGGTCCGCGAATGTCGGTAGTCTGTCCGTGCCGACGACGCTGTCGAGCTCGAGCTGGGCCCGCCGTTGGGCTTCAGGGTGCTGGATCATGGCGAGCATGAATTGAGAGACGGTGGTTATGGTCTGTTGGGTTGGTCAGTCAGGGTTACCGAAGTAGGGAGATGAAAATGAAAATATATGCGCAGGAGAGACTGCTCAGGTGGTGAAAAGCGTAAGGGAAAGAAGAGACACGTACGGTGTCGATGCTCCCAGAGTACATCGAGTTAGCGGACCACTTGAGGTCGAACTCGAAGTTGTCCACTGTTTGGATGGTCTGGTCTTCTAGTAGGTGAGAGCAGAAAGACTGCTTATAATTGCCTGACTTCTACAACCCCAACCCGGCATCAGCATGTGCGCACCGCTGTCCAACAAAAAAAAGCCCGAACCATGCCATTCTTCACAAATTCATACGGCCGGTCCACAAACTCCTCCATCTTCCGCTTCCACTTCTTTGCGTTCCTCTTAAACGCTGCCCCAGGCATCCATGTCGGCAGATACCTCAGCACTGGCAGGACATCCACCGGCCAGATCCCACCCCCCGACGCGATCCTGTTCGCGAGTAAGTTGACGCACTCCTCTGCGAGCACAAGGAACTCGTCATCGTTGGAAAGTGCCTCGTAGCCATAAACGACGGAGAGCGTGAGCCCGCCGGCGTACCGCCTGATGTGCTTCGTGTAGTCCGACGGGGAGGCGACGAGGTACCGCAGGAAATGGTTGGTTTCAGTGAGGAGGAGGGGGTGGTAGGTGGGGATGGTGGGCAGGCCGAAGGCTTTATGCAGGAGGCGGCGTTGGCGTTTGGATTGGTCGTTGTAGCCGGTGAAGGCGACCTGTGAGTGAGGAGGTTAGTTGAGTGTCAAACATGCAAGATGTATGGGTTATGATGTGATGCGCATGCATATACGATGTAAGCGATGGATCACAGGAACCCAATAGCACGAGACGCGTCGGATGTTAGTCCGGTTTCTTTTCTGTGGCGATCGTGGGTTCGCCGGCGCGATAGGATTTGGCGCGACATACGAAGCAGGGGATGTGAAAATGGATAGGAATCAATCTCACCATGTTTTTGCAGCCGCATCTGTCGGAGAGAGGCAGGAAGCTCAATATAAGTGTGTTTACCAGCAGTAAAACTGAAGTACGCACAATTCGCCAGCCATCACCAAGGAAGGTTTATCGGAGTAGATAGACCCACGCTTGTCGAGGAGATCCGAGGCAGCTTCTGGGCTGTTGACAAAGACGAGGCCTATCCCGAGAAGGTGCAGATAGACCACATCGCCTGCACCATACCCAACGCCAGTCAGCCGGGCACAAGGAAGACGTGAGTAGGAAGTGGCTGACCGTATTGTTTCGCCCATTGCGACGCAGGGAGCCAGAGCTCTTTGGCAGTGAGATCTCTTACATTTCCTAGTAGCGGGACAGGCTTCGGGCCAGGTGGCAGAGATGCCGGGGAAGCTTTAGGCTTTCGAAACCAGAGGACAAGCGCGACGAGAAGGCATACGCCCGCTGCGAGGACGGAAGAGCTGGGCATCGGTCAGGCAGCGACGGGAGTGACTGTAGACGGCGGCGGAGAGGAGATTCGCAGGGGGAGACAGCGGCGCAACGGGTGAGGAGGACGAGGGAGGTGGGTGTATGCGCCTGAGGAGGGGCTGGTACTTATGTGCGAGCATCCTGCCTTTTGGCTCTTTTTTTGTCGGTGTGCCATGTCGTCTGCAAAGAAGCAGCGTCACAGATCACCCTTCCATATTCGGACTCCCTCGTCCCTAATCAGGCTATATCGATCCATTGACTGCTTCCCATCCGCACTCGCATTCATTCCTATGTCGTCCCGCCCTCTTGTTCTCCTCCTCGTCGCTCAACCTCTTATTTCGACATAACCTTGCCGCTCTAGTCATAGCAACATACATACTCTAACCCTCAAAGACACTTCCAAAAGGGATTTCGAAGCCAAGAAACCTGATGGTCAAATGACACCCACCTCATCGTGCAATCTTTCTTCCCCGGTGGGCGCTCTCTACACCGAGGCAGACTACCAAATCGGTCTCACTGTGGTTCATGGTGACGATTCATACCTATCGTTATCCTAACTTCAAGTTAATCTCCCGTCGGACCCTGCCTATCTTACGCCTAACGTACACCGTGACCTCGAACAATATGATACGCTCTCCAACGCGCTACAACGCCCACTACCCTCACTGGCACTCGACACGATCAGAAAATAACCTGTGATCCCATCTAATTTCGAGCGCTGTTAATGCTGCCTGAGAACTCGCCCATAGGAGGTGCTGCCCCATCGACGCGAACTTCTGATCGTATCTCCTGGTTCAATCATACTTATTTTTATCTTCTCCGCGCCGACCCCACATCCAAAAGCCTCCCAAGGACTCCGGTTGCTCGAGACTCGAGTAAAACTTTCTCTTTCCAAACACACTTCAAGTCTCGGTCTGAAGCCAAAGCCTCACCCTCACCCTTACTCTCAAAGTCTAGCTCCCACTGGCAGCTTATGTTGACGCTAAATTTTATTCTCTGTCACAACCCCAACCCACCGAATAACCGTCGATCGTCTATGAAATTTGAATTGTACACCCCTTAATCTTAGCCCACCGCTATCTAATCTGTATCACTCCAACAATAGCGGATAAAACATTGACATCTTGCCGTTCTCGACCCTGGCCAAGCTTCTAGATTCCGCTCTTCCGTCTCGAACCCAGTTCCTGGTGACTTACGATGATCGGCAAGAAGCAATTTGCAAAGGTACACACTACCTGAAGCTTGGTATCGTGGTTTTGGTCAACGGACACGCAACAGTCAGAGCCTGCTTGAAACCCTATGAGACCATGGCAACCTCCCAACGCAAATTCTACTCATTTTCTTCAGGCAAATCATCCAGGTTCTACCAACTCCACGTTCATCTCGGAGTCGGAAGTGCCTATACACTTCCGAAACAAAAAACTAGCTCGAACAACTACCAAACTACTTGTTATGGTTATCGGAACGAAGTTCGTAAGCCTTCTGTCCACCAATTCATCAACAAATGATATTAATTGATATCACGTTTCATTACCAGAGCGTTCTCGTCGGCCATGCATTTTGAATTGTCAATGAACGGTTTAGCTGACCGCTTTACCGTTAACACGGATGCCATGCCATTTCTTCTGGATGCCTGATGTGCAGTTCCAAGACTGACACCGAGACATAACTCGAAGCCATGACTCGGCCCACGGAGCTTGCTTCATAGCTGAGAATTACGCCACGGGGTCTTACGCTAATTGCAATGTGTACCGTCGGCTCATTTAATTATGAACAGCTCTCCCTTTTTTTTTGAGTCTCTTTATTAACGTGCAACAAACAGCTCTCCCTTTCTTTTCTTTTGTTCGCGCAAGTCCTTCTAGTTCATCCCCATCTCGGACATGTAGAAACCTCGAGAAAATGAATTGCTTATGGACACTTCCTTTGGTGATATCTGCTGCATGTATACCTCGCCACCTTCGACATTAACACCAGCACTAGCACAATACCCACAGATGTCGCGAGCCGACACCTGTAATACGGCCTTGGGCATGACCATCGGAACGACAGTCGCAAGCCTTGCCTCCTTCAATTAACATCGATTGTTCTTACTTTCCCTCATCCTGTCATTCGCCCCACTATCACGTTCTAGTTTTTATGAAGACACTGTTACGACAGCCTCGAGCGTTTTCCTCGGCATATCCTCTCCTAAGCGGATAATGGACGAGCTGATCGTACGCTGCTAGTGCATGTTGAAAGTCATCTTGCCCGGGTCCCGGCCTCCAGACTCCCCGAAATATGCGGTCATGGTTCATATGCCTCATCCTAAAAGTTTTTCTTCTCGAGTGTCTTCATCTCGGAAACGCCTTTCCGAAACGAAAACCTCAACAAAATGAAGTGCCAAACCATATTAAGGAGCACCGGCCGTTCCTCTCGACCACAATCACAGACAGTCCTACGCCGCCGATGCTACTAGTACTACCAGTGCCATGTCCTCTGATAGGCTCGTCGATTTACAGCGCTTCTTTCATGCTATCGATCCGCCCCAGTCAACATGGCATCGATATTGCATCAATATCGGCTTGAAATCCCTGACATCCGTCTCATTGTTAGCAATGAACGCTCAGTGACGAGAGCTTTATTTTCGGCCTTCACCCTTCAATGATGAACTGTTCAGCTAATCTTCTATACGTATCGGGTTTAGGCAAGTAGAGAGACAATAGGGCGATAACGATAAGGAGGAGTTATATCGAGCCTAAACACCTGATTCAACGTGTTCATTTAAACAAGGTTCGTCAGGTGTTGCCACTAGCGTTGCGTTTTCATTTCGCTGATGCCTTTCATTTTGGTATGCATTGTGGTAAAGCTGAAAATGACAGGAGTCATCTGAATGCCGCTGCACACACACCCTAGGAACTTACACACTGCCCCACACGCAATTTCTGGTACCATCCAATGATCCAGGGCGCCTGTGCATGCTGACTTGATACTATAGCAATGTCAATGGAGTCTGGCTTTCTACACGATCCTGTCATATTCCCTCCCTTGTTCGCGCTACTTATATGGCGTCTCTGTGCTCGCGTCTGCGGGTATGTGATACAAGCCCAATGCAATGCAGCGGAAGCACCCCACCAAGCTCAGGTGTTTCTCCTTGCTCGTGACAGGACTCGGGTATCTGAACAACTTTTAGGATGTCCGAATCCACTCGGAAAGCTTTCTCAAATTTTTATCAACTTTCTGCGATACAACGAGGTTCATTTCTTTTGCACAGAAGAAATGGCTCACATCTTGAGCGTCTTCACCAAAAGAGTGCATAAACTGAAGGTTCCAGTTGTTCAGTCCGTGTACGCCTTTAGACTCTACCATCACTTTAAAACTTATACAGTAATCATCGACTTTTAAATAACAAGGTCGTGATATTTTTATCTAGAATCGATTCTGGTTGTAAAATCGGAATTTTTCCAACCCGTACCTCCGTCAAATTCTGGGCCACCAAACGGGACATGCATGAGATTTTGTTCATATGAACCGTGTCTTTACCTGGAGGGCGGGACACTAACAGTGATGGTAGCTGACAGTAAATGGTAAGTTGGGTTTCTACCCATTGCAATTTTACCCCTTCCAGATACCCGGTGTAACACACTTCATGGCTAAGCATTGAGTTCGCCATTGCAAGAAACTGGAGGACATGCAGCTTAGCGACCGTGGATGGATGGCGGGTGAACATGATGGGACTGAGAGCGTATGATTTTGTAGTGGAAATAATCATGGCTGGTGCCACTACCTATCAAATTTATGTTCTGATATTTATACTCTATCATCGACTGTCTAGTCACAGTCTGCCAGAATGGGTTTGGGTCTCTCGTCTACTTGCAAGAGATTGTTGATGAAGTTGATCCATCACCGATGTCACTCCTCGGGTGCGCTCACGCCTGACGTATTGTAAAATTAATTCCGTCAATTGCGATCAAACAAACCCACACTGAACGAGATGGGGACGAGGAAGCTTGACGCCTATATGAGTAAGTATTGCGAAGAATTTTCGTGTGCGGTAAAGCCTGAGCGCCTATTTTGATCAGCATCCGCGATCAGCACCCCTGAATCCCGCTCACCGGTTTGCCGATCTGTGCTTACAAATTTGTCGAAGCTCACCTTTTTTCCTTATCACTATTTCCAAAATGCCCATTCACCCCTATCTTCACCGTCCTCAGTACCCGTCTATCCCTATCTTCGCGGTCCTTAGGACCCGTCAGTCATATCTCCCCGTCGATCCCCTCCTACCAAGACTCTTGAAGTTGAAACCCTGAGCTTTTGAACACGAAGAACAGTTTAGTATCCCTTTGGTATCCCTTGAACTTGATGTCAGCCCCGTTTTGACCGCTTTGAACGCTAGATAACCCTTACCTCTTCGCGCCACTCGGGCTTCACTGTCGAAAATTTCAGGTGAGTACTTAGCCAGGCTGAGTCCCAAAGGTAAGCTCGGGCTACTGATCGGATAGCATGCTTGGCCATGAAAAGTTCGCTATCACAATCTCTTCGCCACAAATTCTCTCATAAGTCATTAAAAAAATCAGTGCTTGATATTCTCTGAAATTTCTGTCCCATTCCGACCCTCGCTAGGCAATGGTTGTCGATCCTGAGTCGAGGTGAGGTGAATCCAAGCAGCACGATCAAATAGATTTTCATTGGGTTCGGGAGCTGGCAATAACACGATAATAATAGGTCAAACATGGGACTTGAAGCTTGACTGATGGACGGCGCAAGATTGTGGCGACGTTGTGCGAAAGGGCACGGTACATGCGTCGATACTGCTTCGGCAGGTGACACCGCTGATGGCCGTCAATCTTTGTCAGTGCAGTCTTTCTATTTCTTCGACGAGGGAAAAATCGTGGCATGGGTACAAAAGAGACTGAAGTTGATTTAGAAGCAGCTGAAGGCCGCGTCTCATAATGTCCCCAATCTTAGAGGCCGCCATCCAAAACATAACTATCCCATTCTCGCAGATCCCCACACCACTCGTTTTCGTCCCTCCCGCTCTTGCTTACCAGATTAGCGTCCTGGTATATTTGCACATTGGTGCAACATCGGTATGCTTTCATTCAACTATCTGGACCATTTCAAGTCTACTCATACTGTATGCATTGCCTTTCGGTAGGTGTTAATCTGGGATATCCTGAATAACCTAAGAAATGACTTCAAATTGTCAATTTACTACAAGGTCCGACTGCCGACCGTAATTTATTATATTACCAGGTATGTATTGGTGGGGAAAAAGGGGGCTGTCATTAACTGGATGTCAGGATCTCGTTGCTGGCGTATTGTCTTGGTAGATGCGTACTCTTGAGTGAGTTCAATTTTACCTCGATTGCTGGCTGTTGGGTTTGATCAAAATGTCCGAACTCCAGCAAGGCCAATAAACGATTGCACCAAATTTGAGGCCGCCCTCAACGGCCTTCTTGTCGCTTTCATATCCTCCACAACCTGCTTCTTCTACCTCCGCGTATCGTCCATATACAATAAAAGCATATTCATCGTCACATTCTTTGGGATTCTATGGTTGGCCACTGTCGCCATGTCCTCCCTTTTCTTCAAGATATTTTCGGCCGCGCACGTCGGACCAACCCAGTTCTGCCTGGAAAGTGTTGACCAAAAGTTCCTCGCCCCACCTGCCATCGTCTTTCTGACCAACGACACTCTAATATACGCCGCAATTACGTATCGCATCTACCAGATGTTCCTTGAACGCGATGCCTCCTTGTCGGAGAAAGTCAAATTAGTGGTTTTTGGGAAATCTTTACCGCTCTTATCAAAGGTTATCTTGCTTGATAGCCAGCTCTATTTCCTGTAAGACGCCCTCCGTCGTTTACGTTGCTGTCTGACCCTCCCGGTTTATTTATCAAGGATAATCGTGTTGACAAAAACCTTCCTGGTGTTTGCCGCGATACGATTCGGGCCCCCTCTCAACGCGATGTTTATCGTTTGCCATTTGGTACTTGTAAACGTATTTACGTCCCGGGTATACCGCAAGATCCGAAAGTACAACGATGCTTCACAAGTTTCCGAAAGCACCAGAGATATTGATATTATCGAATTCAGAACTAACAATCCGGTCACAATTGGACGGCATACCAATTTGTCGTCTTCGTCGATTACAGAATCCTCTGGCCCAGGTTATACCAGTTCGTAGCTTTGGCCTGTATTCTGGTTTAGGGGTATAACAGTTGTATTTATTTAATGATTTATTAATGAATGGATCGACCGGTTTTAATCTCGCCGCTTATGAGCCTACAACACACTGGTGATTTGCGTAGCCATTCATTATTGAATGGCATCCGAATCGACTTTCTGTCCGAGGGGACTAGAAGACTACTATAAATAGACACTGAGGCGCAGTTATGCGTTGTCGATCAAAGTGATTTCCCCCGGTAAACGGACAATTATGAAAGCCAGCACGAAGTCAATGAAATTCGTAGGTATACTCCCAATGAGATGTTTTACTGGTGGCGAAAGAATTGTTGAGGAAGTGATTTATTGCGCATAAGGATCGGATGCGATTTTAGTTGGCTAAAAATAGAGACTGTGGCGCAAATGCTCTCACGCCGTTTCAGGTATGGCGCTCGCAGGGCTTTCCAAATAACTAGCAAAATCCAATGTATTTGAATACAATGGCTCAGAACCTGTAGGTAGCAATTCTAATGCAAAGGTGCTTTGTGCTATTTCGTGGACGTGTGCTCTGGGCATAATTTTTTGCCTTCTTTTCCCACTCTTCTTCTGACGAGGGGGATTGACGGAAAAACAGACACTATTTTTGTAATGTCCCACCGCCGTCGCGCTCACGTCGGAGACAAAGGATAATAATGACCTTCCTGGGAATTGCCTCACCGTTTACGTTGGATCCAAGGGCAGTTTTGAGTATTTCTTTGCGCATTGATGCCCTTAAGCATCAGAACGTCAGTATGATAATTTCAGCTGCGACTTGGGTCCGAGGAGGCTGTTTTGTATAGAGAACATAAATCCCGTTTCTTTTCCGCTCATTTTCCATGGTTCTGTGCCATCAAAGTTTCTCATCCCGGAAAGAGCGCCAGCAGTCTGATATGTCAAAATGGCTGCCATTGTAGAATATATACAAACCCATTTTATAATCCACGGTATGAACCAGAATAGGTCCCCGAAGGTTCTTACAGGGCATGCTAATATATAGATAGGACCAACAATATTTATTTGCCACCTCTGATGGCGACCGTCAACACCACCTCTGGCACCATCGAGGTCTCGCTATCTGAAATTCCGAGCCCCCTCATTTTCCTTCCACCCCAGCTAGCGTATCATATTGGCCTATCCACGTACATACATATCGGTGCGACATCTGTAAGCCAATATATTCTCTGTCCTGCGAGAGCGCTCACCGGCTTTGTTGTCAGGTACTAATATGGGACGTAATCAATAACCTGAAGAGCGAATCCAAACTTTTGCTGTCTCATAGAGTTGGACCGCCTACTATTATCTACTTTATATCCAGGTTAGTTACCCATCCTCGTCGTTGACCGTGACTTCAAATTTAACCTTGCAGTACATGTCAGGATAACTCTATTGGCTTATGCGCTTGGAAGATGTGTCTTGTTGAGTACGTTTCTCAACTTAGTTCAAATCTGAGAATGAGGTGTTGATTTTTCATAGCTCATCCTGTAGAGGATTGCGCCAAACTGGAGGACGCGCTGAACGCTTTCCTCACTGTTTGTGTAGCCTCCACCACCTGCTTCTTCTTCATTCGTGTGTCAGCTATATATGCCCTCAACAGGTATATCGTGGCATTCTTTGGAACTACATGGTTATGCACCGTTGCTATGTCGGCGACTTTCTTCAAAACTTTCACCGCCGAGCACATTGAGCCCACCAAATATTGCATGGAGAAGATTCGAGGCCCCTTCTTGGTTCCAACGATCATTCTCCTTCTGGTGAATGATACCCTTATATATTTCGCCATTGCATACCAGATCTATCGAATGTTCCTCAATAACGAAGTACACTCAGAGAGGCTGGATCGACTTTCCTTCAGACAGTCTTTGCCTTTTTTAAAGAAGGTGTTTCTGTTAGACAGTCAGCTTTATTGCTTGTGAGATATTTTCTTCGACTTTGACACACAGAGTATACCATCTGATTTAATATTTGAAGGTTAATAGTTCTGACGAAGGCATTCTTGGTCCTTGCTATTTCAAGTTTTGACCCACCAGCGAGCGCTATGTTCGTAATCTGCCATCTTGTATTGGTGAACATCTTGTCCTGTCGGGTATACCGTAACGTCCGACTTGGAAATGAACACCTCCGAGCCAGAGGAGAATCAGTAGAGTTGTATGGATCTGGCGGCATTACCTCAGTAGAATTTGGCGAGGTCAAAGACGGAAACCGCAAGGCGACTGACGCCCCGCCAGAAGTCCATACATCAACTCATACTCCCGATTTCCAAAGGTCCAGCGCAAATTCCAGCACATTGGAGCCATCCGCACGCGAGGAACTTATGATCGAAATGTCTATCCATGGCCACCCTTCTTTCTTCCAGGGTGAAGGTCACGACTATAAAACGAGTAACAACAACTGACTGCCATCATATGACGCACCAAACCACCGCGTATTTGCTTGGGTGTCTGCTTCTCGATTTCCTGAGTTCAGCTACAATGGCTCAAACAAATCGTTTTGGAAGACGAAAGTGCCATATGAATGAGGTGTTAATCGCATACAAGGCGTTGGGCGGCAGGACAGAAGGGAAAGGTTCAGGGATACCCTATGTAATTTACATACCCTAAATCACAAAACTTCAAATCCGCCTTTGTATGTGAAAGTAAAAGACCAAGATGAACTTATGCTTGGCTCATTTAAAACATTGTATGACTTTTCCTCCTATCATCCTGACAGTATCGCTTGGGAAGTGCCAGAACGCGATGGCTATGAGGATGTACACACCTGAAAAATAAAATTAGATAGACGTCGATGGAGATGCAGAGTGACGGAGCAGCCTACCAATCAGGACCAGTCCACTCATCCAGTGGGATTTTCCATCCTCAACAGAGAACTTAACAAGGAGAACGGCGAGGAATAAAACCTAAAAGATCCCTTGATCAGTATTAAATACATCCTGAAGTGGATTCCCGAGGGATAAAATACACACCACCGTCTCAAGTGGATCGAACAGCAAGGTAAGCGGTCTGTCCATTCCCCAGGCGACCAGGACCAAGGTTGGAATAACGAACAGGGAAATTTGAATGCAACTGCCCACTGCGACGCTCATTGCTAAATCAAATTTACCTTTGCTGGCTACAATAACGGCTGTGGTATGCTCTGCGGCGTTGCTAATGATGGGGACGATGATGAGGGTGATCCACTCTTTTGAAATCGAAGGATGGGCTTCGACGAGACCCTCCAATGAGTCGACCAAGTACTCGGCGGTTACGTAGGCCAGGATGGTGACAACCACGAGGAGGGTGAGAGCGGATGGTATGTTAAGCTTCGCTGCCTCAGGCGATGACACTTCCGACGACGAGAAAGAAGCGGCATTTGACAAAATATCCGAAGCTGCCAAATTAGACACAGGAAGAGTCTGTGTGGAATGGCGCCTTATGCTTGCTGACCTGCTGGAATGAGTGGGAGTGGAGTTTCCTTGCAGGGTATCGAGGAACAGATGCTGGTGCGAGTAGAACTGGAAGAATAGCTGGATACAAGCTTATCAGTAAAAATTGGGTAGGTAATTGAGATGACAACAGACATAAGCGATGTAGCTATGAGATGGGCATTAGCGGTGGCATGGAAGAAATGATTTGTATTCTTACAGCAAGATAAGGATGACGGCGCTAACGCGACTGAGTTCGAGGAAAATATCGAGCTCCTTGCCCGGTGGCAGACGGCCTCCAAGGTATTGATGCTGGTTGAAGAGTCAATAGAATGAAGGAGTGAACAAATAATACCCACAAAGGCGGCTGGAATAGTTAACGAGATAACGGAGACAATCAGCAAAGAGGAATTGAGTTGGGCAACCATGGGCTGGAACTGCTGCTGATGGAAACGAAAGCCTCCCACTTTTAGTGCGTTAGAGTGGGACGAGGGTGGGCAAATATCAGATTGCTCACCAACGAACGCACATCCCAAAACGAGAAGTAAATTACTCAGAAGGCCGCCAAGCAACGTGCTTTGTACAACTTCGAGTTCACACTGCAAATAGTTCATTAGTCGGCTGCAGAATAAACATAGCCAGTTGAACTAACCTGCTTTAGAGCAATACCTGAGATGATCATTTCGATAAGATTACCGAGGGTGGCGTTAAGCAGTCCACCGACGCTTTGACTCGTCTTCAAAGCAACTTGCTCGGTCCCTAGACCGAGAAGTGCAGCAAGCGGGATTATACCAAGGCACGAAAAAATGAAGATCAAAGTTGGGCTCTGATGGGTAAAGTGAAGAGCCCACGAGACCGGTATAAAGAGCAGCAAGATGTTGAGGGGCGTATAGTGCAGCATGGCCAATAAAGACCTGCGGTACGTGGGACGAGGTCCAATATATCGCGTCGAGTTGAAAAGCGCACGAAGGCGAGCACCCCACACTACTCGGCGGTAATTTCGACTACAAGTAGGACGACCTTCGATGGTATCGAGTTTCTCCAGGTCAGGTGCAATGACTCCCTGGGGAGGAAGATATGCTTGGACGCTAGTATTCATGGACTTTGAAGGTAGGGGAAAGCTACACCGCCCCTCCTTCATTTGAGCCGGCCGATGATTTGGTGTCCCACTACTAGGGGGTTCGTCGTCGTCTTCAGCGAGGAGTGTTGATGTTGGCTGTGGCAATACTGTAGTAGAAGCATCATGGAGTGGTTGCGCGGAAGATTCTCCCATTCAAGGTGTATCTTGATAGAATATAAGGATGCTTGATGCTTATCGGCGCAAAGTGTGGGCAGGAAAGGCTGTGAAGGCCAAGGCTGACGCTCTTTATACCTAAGGCGTCGTCCTTGGTCGTCCTTGGTGTTCTTGGCAATTAAGCTTTTCGCTTGTCGCCCTCCATCCCCTAAATTGCCGTGAATGCGACAGTCATTCTTTGACTGGGAGGAGCTGTACCCGTCAAGGTGCAGTGGCCGAGTGTCAGATTGAGGCAGAACTTCTCCTTGGACTAGCAATGACGACGAAAAATCCAGAATTCCAGCCGCAAGAATTAGTAAGGCTGGTCCGCAAATTCCTATCTTGATCGCTCTTGGCTGGGACAGACATGTCGTCCAAGACTCCAAGCACATCAAGTGCCCAACCGAATTAGGCTGCTAGCCAGTTCTTAGTGCTTCATGCATTTTGCAAATTTGGGCTCCAGCATTTAGAAATATCAGGACAGAGATGTGCTCGAAAGAGGTGGGGTCGATTTCACAAAAACTGCCGGACAATGTTCGTGTTTAACAGATATTGTTCACAGCTGAAAGTCGGCCCCGAGGGGATCTGAGACGGTCTTTCAAGCAGATTAGATTCGTACAAAAAAGAGATAAAAAGTAGGGACGTAGAGAAAAGACATAGGGTAGAACGTTGGTATGACAAATCTACCCTGACATATGTGATCCACTCATCTCTGTCATAAGGTGACATGAAAGTAGTGTCAGTCACCGACTGGTTCATTCCATTGAAAACCTTGAAAATTGTGGGTCGCTTAAGCAGCTAGTTTCTTCGCCTTGGGAGGACCAGGAACATATTTTCCACTTCCCTTTTGGAAGAGATCCTGTAGATAAAGCATGTCCTCAGCATGAGCGGAAGTGTCCGGGAAAAAGTCTTAGTACTACCTTGGATACCCCTCTAAATATTTCCATGAGCGCATGCCGACTCTCATAAAGAGGATAGATGACGACAGAGATGGCCGAGAAGAAAGTCCACGCGATGCCAATGGCTACCCAGCCAGTCAAGTCTCCGACGCCGTAAATGTGCGAGGAGAAGAACAACGGGAGAGGAATGAGCAAAATGAGCACGACAAACTACAAAGCGAACGTCAGAACCACGTGCAAGGAGAGGGCGGTTAGGCATACCAATCCAACAGATGACCATGTCGCAAACCTGAAGGCTTTGTTCAGAGCAATAGGATCAAGTTCGTCCTCTTCCTCAACAGCATCAAATGAGTCTCCAGCAATAGAAGAACCCTTGACTTCGACTTCATGACCTTTCTTGTCGCTCTCGTCGTCTTGCTTCTCATCGTCTATCTTGGCCGAAGGAGGTGCAGGCTTGTTAATAGCACGAGTAGTCTCCCAGTCGAAGTTGTCAGGCCACTAATGGGTAGGGCTGAGGGCGTGGAACACCGAGGCAAACAGGGGTAACTTACGATGAGCGACGTGACAGTGGCAACAATAGCACCAACACCAATAGACGCAAGGTTTCCAGCCAACATCTCGAAGTCGCCTCCGCTCGTCTAACGTATGATTGCGTGTCAATTGTGAAGCCTTGAAAAATCGCAGAGGTCAACTTACCACTACGTTGATGACACCGCCATTCAAAGTCGAAGTAGTCACCAACCAGGCAATGATTCCAGCAGCGAAGCCAGCTATAGATCCCCAGATGCAACCCCACTTGTTGGCCTTGCTCCATGTAATGCACAAAGCAATCGGAGCGACTCCTGATCCTAAGATGACACCCATGAAGGTCTACAAAAAAAATGTAGTAAGAATGATCTTGAAGACGTGGAACGAACAGGTGGCTTACATAGAGCCAACCCATGGAAACGCCGATGTAGAAGAAGATTAATCCGGCCAAACCACAAACAACAGCGTAGAAAGCGACCTACACAGGATCAACTAATGAACCAATTGTCACAAAATTCAGGACACTCACCGCTCCATGACCGACACGCAAAATCTGTTCTTCTGTGGCCATGGGGTTGATATAAGTCTACAAATAGAAAGTCAGCGCTGAACAGCTCATATCACAAGCTTAAACTTACCTTATAGACGTCATAAGTCAGAATGGAGGACACAGCGATGAGCTCAGCAGAGCAAGCACTAGTGACAGCCAAGAAAAGAAGGACAAGGAGTGCAGCAGCGCCGCCCTTTCCAAGAAGCGCTGCAGCAGCAGCAGAAGCCGGCAGACCAGCAGACACATCAGCTGGAGTCAGAACCTGCATGTCCGGATCACCTCGAAGGGCGACCGCAGCAAGACCGAGGGTGGTCGCAAATGTGAACGGAATGGCGAACCAGGCAAGCCCACCAAGCAGATAAGCCTTGACGGTACTGGCGGGGCGACTGGCAATGGCACGCTGCCAATATGCTTGGTCTTGGAATACAGTGGCGAAGTTTCCGATGATGTTGATGACGCCGAAAATGAGACCATTCTTCGAACGCATGGTAACATATGACCCATGAGCGTTGCCGGGGATTGGCGCAGTGGCTGCGGCTGCTGTAAGTAACTCGTGCATCTTCTTAGGACTGCCGATCTTGTCGCTAGTGGCGTAGACAGTGAAGACGAAGGTCTGGGTGCATTTTGAATCAGTAAGATTATAGGGGTTCGAGGGTCAACAACACAAACTAGGATAATGGCGAAGAGCACAGAGGTGTGGGTACTAAGGACGATTGTTAGATTTCCATATGTCAACTTAGGCATACATAGACTCACTAGTCGCAGAGTAGAGTAGAACGCATCCCACCGACGACAACATATATGGCAACACCGAGAGGAATCAAGAAACAAGCCTAGAATCCATCTAGTCAGTAAGTACGAAAAATCAAAATAACCGGGGGACAATTACAGCGATGGTGTTCATTCCAGTCAAATCAGTCACAGTTGCAGATCCACCAAGAATCAACATGGAGCTGACGATAACGTTTGTGGCCAAACTATTGAAAGAACTAAGAACGATGTCGGCGATAAAGTTAGATCATGACGTACCCGAAGAACATGAACACCAAATGTGCAGTTTTGCCCCATCTTACTCCGACTATTTCAAGCCACGTATGAGCATAAGGTGCGTTAAGCTTCAGCTTGGCGGCCAGCTGTGGAGAAAGTAGAGTCAGTGAATGGATCATGGAGAGAGAAGAATTGATATACCATAGCGAAGAGCAAGACTTGGACGGTCGCTCCAGCTAAGGATAATCAAGTGAGTCAGTACTCTTGTATCACGGCGAATGACCGCACCTCCATACCACCATGGCCCACTAATGCCTAAAGAAAGATCCCGTCAGGTCAGAAATAGTAATGTATCGACGGTCATTACGAACCAAACTTGTAGGCAACGGCGCTACTTTGAAGCTAAAAGGTAAATTCAATGTGTGAACATGATGTTGTTGGTATCAAAAAACACACGAGTGTAGCAGCCCATGTCCAGGCCGAGACGATCCCAGAAGCGATCAAACCAGGTTTGACACTTCGCGAAGCACTCGTGAATTCTTCAGAGCTTTTGGGCGAGAATGCGGTATATCGTGCTTGAAGCGCTGTCAGGCATATCATGAACGCGCTGAAGAACAGACCGATCCCTTCAGCGGGAGATTAGTCGTGAAGGACGAACAACGAATTTTTCAATGAACATACCAACCACTAAAAAAATTACTCAGCAGGGATACAGATACGAATAAGATGAATTACTTACCGACACCATATCCGGCTCCTGGAGGAAGCACTGTATCAGACATTCTCGTGGAGTGAGCGAATCGCGAAGAGATAGAACCACTGTCTGTAAAGGGCTATTAAGGCAGCCGCACTATATGTGCAAGGAAGGCCGAAAGCCATTCGCCCGAAAAGTGGAGCTTTTTATGTGCTTATCGCAAGCCGTCAAGAGTCATGATAAGAAGCAGCAGATTGGTTGATAGCAAGCTACAGTCCCACACTCGATTCGATGCGAGTCCCTTCCCAAAAGTGGTTTAAAGAGGTTCCTGAAAGTTGCATGAATTGGCTTGCGGTGGAGATATCAGAATATGTTGTCGTATTTGGGAGAACACGATACCCCTTAGTACCCTTGGTACAACCTCAAGTAACTCCTGCTGCATAATGAGTCACACGAAGCTCGGCGATGGCACCAACCTGCCACTGAAACGTCACTGAAGTAGAGGTTCGACAGCTATAAGGGGGTCCCCGAGGCCTCATGGAAGAAAGCAGCATTCTAATGGGTGAAAGATGGTGTATTTTTGTCGCGCAAAGATAGGTGTGGAACGCGGTGTGGAAGCAGGCGCAGCTGAGTTGAATTTGAATTTCGGCTATTTAAGAAATTCCCATCACGTGAAGTAAAGCTCACGCGTCTGACCCTGCCTTCACAAAGTTGCGGCTTCAAAGCTTCAGTACTGAGATCGACTTGGATTAGTGTAATCAAACGTTCCGAGGGTTGAAGCAACGGATACAACTCTCAAATCAAGGCCTTTTTGTTACGCTTTCCAGTGCGGAGTGGTCTCGGTGCAGGCCCGGGAGAGGCAAGGAATTTGAGTCGAAAGGACTCTGGCAGGCGCTTTTTGGGCGCTTTGACTTTAGGTAAGTATTAGTTTTGAGCCAGGACGACAATCGCCCCTTCAGGCGCCATTATCATTTTTTTAATATTCTGAAACTTGTCTACTCAGGCGTTTCAATTCGAAGGCTCAGTGATATTTTGAAAAAGTTCAAAGAAAGATATGCTTATAGGCGCCTATCATGATATTTATCTTTCGTTTTAAGCTGTTTCAAGCTACATACATGGTATCAATATGTTATTCTTCTTTGTCCGCTCCAGTCTTCTCTCTTCAAGGAGAAACCTGACAAGGATCGCCGTAGGTGGCGCTCTTATCTATCCGATGGGGAAAAAATCCAAGGAGGGCTTCAAGAAGTTCGAAAGTCGCAAAACTTCGACCTATCGTCCGTGGTCGTGTGCCCTCTGCCAAGGGTTTACTATTCGCGCCACAACAACCGCAAATGGATATCTAGCGGTGGGTGATCGGAGGCAGTAGGCTAGTTATCTTTCGTCTTCTTTTGTCTTCCCCACACTTCTTATCAAACAAAGGCTCGAGAAAATCCTCCCAACGCCCTGCAGATCTAATATATACAACATATTCGTCTGTAAGGTGGAAATTTTCTATCAACTCCACTCCTTATCTGTCCCTTGTGCCTCCCAGGTTTTCTTCGGCTTTTTTCGCATCTCATCGCACGACGAGTTTGGTTTGGGATGGATGGATTTGATCAAGGACCTCCTCGATCTACTATTACCACCTCAGAATCTTTCGATTCTGACACACTAGTCGATCCTCACTGCTTTGGACAAGAAGAGCTTTCTCATGCCTCCCAGGAGCGGGCACGCGTCGCGGAGATCATCCGCAGACGCAAACTGTCTGGCGATCCTTCAGCTTCAGATGCCGCCATGTTACCTGCAGCTGACGCAGATAAGGAATTCGAATCTAGTGCTTTATTTACACATCTCGCCCACGGCTTGGCCTATACAGTAGGCTCAGCTCTGGGAGCCACGCCTCCATCCCGCGAAACCTGTCTCGCAGCTTACCTCGTCCCCAACAGCGCCGGACTAACCGCTGGCTCGCGGGCGTGGTCAAAGCATTCACATCGTTCCCAGCCACCTCCATCCGACGAGGTAGAAACGGATAAGCGGAAGCGCAGCGCAGGATGGTGGGGCATCACAGCCGGTCCAGTAGCTGTAATTAATGAGAAATCTCTCGATCTATTCTGGAAGGTCATGAACGACGCGACCTGGCGGAATCTGCATTGGCTGCCTCACCAGATTTTGGTTTATGAAGTGAGAGGTACGGAAGGGTATGGAATGAGGTGGTCGCAAGATCAAGGGGACCGTGAAGGAGACGACTCACCCAAGAAGGACCGCCCTTGGACGTTTCGTGGGTTTGTTGAACCAATGATGGAAAATGGGCACGTACTGAAGTGGCGACACCCAGTACCTTCATGAATCCAGACATTTGAGATGGACTAAATTAATACTCATTTTGTATAATTGGAAAATAAATCGGTACAAAAAATGCGGGGTGGGGCGGGATATGGCTGGAAAGCGCAGAGGTTGTCGAGTCTCGACTTTCTTCACCTTGCGTTGGGCTTCTGCTTGCTCAATTATACAGAGTCTGAACGGTCGGTCATGCGTCATGTGCTATACTTATTGCTTTCAACTGGATTCCTGTTGGATAACATCCCTATGCACGACAACAATATACAAAATGCAACAGATAAAAAGACAATGAAAGACAGCAAAAACAAAAGATGCAACCCCCAGCTCCCATGCTCACGTCTCATTGCCCACCAAATCTTGCAAAATAGGCCGCCCCTTCAATACCCCAGCACCAGCACCAGCACTCTTCCCCTTCCCAGAACCCAGCTTCATCTTCTTTGTCGGACGCCCTCCTGCCTCTTTCTCCTTTTCCTTCTCCCGCTCTCTGGCCCTCTGCTTTTGCTTCTGCTTTTGCCCATCCATCAACATCGAAAACGCATTCACGCCCACATTCTCCTTGCCAATCTTGCGCGGTGCCGCAGCCGAAGCGACGGCGGCAGATGGAGAAGAGCCAGGAGCTGCAGCTGCGCCCTTGACCTTGACCTCTTTGACTTCCTCAACCACCTCGACCACCTCTTCCTCGCAAGCACCCCGCTTCGACAGCGTCGAACACACATCAAACACCCGCGCATGCGCCGTATGCGCCCCAGGCGGAAGCCGCACGACCCATCCCTGGCCCTCCATTAGCCCAAAGAACTGCGCCAGCAGCGGGTCGCGCTCCAACGTCTTCCTCGATCCAAAAATGACCAACTTGCTCCGCGCACGGGTGAATGAGACGTTCATCCTCCGCCAATCTTTCACCAGGTCTCCGATCTAATTACAATCAGCATGGTAAAGATAGAAAGCAAGAGAGAAAATAGACATACATGACCCTCCTCATTAGACCTCACAAGCGACACGATCACACAATCCTTGTCCCTCCCCTGGCTCTTATCCGCCGTCAGAACCTCCACGCCCGCCCTCGCCTGCAACAGGTGCTGCAACAGCTTCACCTGCTGGCGGTACAGCGAGATGATCCCAATCTGCGCCTCCTGCACGCCACACTGCAGCAGCGTCTCCGTGAACTGCCGCACGAGCTCGGCCTCGGTCGTGTTCTGCACCAGATCCCCGACGCGCGAGTCGTGCGCGGGTAATGCGTCCGTGTCGACGAAGACGGCTTTGCAGCTGGGGTATTTTTGAAAAGGATGGACATGAGTTGAGTCTTCTCCCGATAACTTTAGATGAAACCTTACCTCTCATCAGCCAACTGGGCCAACCAACAGGTTCTTCCGGCCTTACAGCCTTCCCTGACAGCATCAACATCAGCTCGAGGCTGCTCCTGCTTAATCTGATGATCTGCATGCAACCGCCCCAAAAATCGCTTATCAGGCAAAGTCAACGCCCTCTTCGCGACCTCGTCATTCCCGCATCTCAGTCGATCGTCGTAGATCAGCCGGTTGGACAACAACATGATCTCCTGGTTCATGCGATACTGGAAGCGAAGGTCCACGACAGCCTCCGGGTGCGCCTCGGAGAGACGCCGGAAGAGGGAGACCTCCAGACCACCTTGACGGGCTTCGGGTGTCTTGACCTGCAAAATGTTTAGCCGTCCAGCTAGGAGATTGGAAGATTAGAAAGACGAGACTTACAAGTGGAGGAAGCTGATAGTGGTCTCCGACCAATACAAAGGTGTCCGCGAACCTTAGCGGTCCAAGACACGTAGGCAACGTGATCTGCGACGCCTCGTCGACGATACAGTAGTCAAACTTCCTCCGCGAAAAGAGAGCACTGAAAATTTGTTCCAGTTAGTCTTAGTTTCTAAGAGTAAGGAGGGGTGAAAAACATACTGGTCAACAGACAAACACGTCGTAGCAACAACAGGCGCGTCCATAAGCTGCTTCTCAAGTTGCTCAACCGTAGTCGGCGTGCGTCGCGCACTGAGCGTGTACTTCCTCACTTCAGGATGCACCTAAGGTAGTTATAAAAGACAACATCAGTCAAAAAGCTCAACACCACAACACGGGAAAAAAAAAAAAGCAAACAAACCTTATCAACATTCCCCAACCTCAAAATCCCAAAATCCCCACCTACACCATCCATCCTTCCCTTTCCCTTCCCCTTCCCCTTTTCCCTCCCATTCCCCTCAGCACCCACCCCGTTCCCCTCAGCACCCACCCCACCCCCACTCCCATCCAACTTCCTCAAAATAGTATCCACCGCCGAATGCGTATACGAGCTCAACAACACCGTCTTCCCCCTCCTCACCAGCTCCCTTATCAGCGCCGCCACCACCGTCGTCTTGCCCGTCCCCGGCATCCCGAGCACGAGCGCGTAGTCCTCGGCTGAGAGCACGCGTTCCATCGCGTGGAGTTGAGAGGGGTTGAGGGTTTGGAGGTGGTCTGGTGGGGGGGAGTGGGAGTGGGAAGACGATCGCGAGGAGGTGGTGGAGGGTGAGGGTGGGGAGGGAGGCAGGAAAGGCGGCGTCGGTGGGCTGAAGACGGGCTTGCGCAGGTCCACGACGAGCTCGAGCCGCTTGCGGTCCCCGTCCGCGTAAAACAGCTGTGCGAGGTTGTTCCGCACGCGCGCCATCCCTCCGAATAGCTCGTCCTTGTCGATGCGGAATACCAGCTCGTCATCACTGCTGGTGCCGTTACTCTTGAGGTCTTGAGAATATGGCTGTGGTTGTGGTCGTGGTTGTAACCCCCCCGTACGCACCCGCGCCTTCAAAGCACCAACATCCAACACATGGTCCACGCCAACAACCACCCTCTCCGGACTCAGCTCCAATATATATCCACGCGCCAACGCCAGCAGTCTCGGCTCGATCGACACAGTAATAGCATCCCCAACACCCAGATGTCCATTAAGCAGACTCCTCGCATCCGCACCCGCCTTCCCATTCCCATGGATAGGTTTCTGCGAAGACGGCAGAGGGCACCACGTTTTCGACCGCTCAAAAGTATACGTCCACCGATGGATCTTGCCGTCTTTCCCCCACTCCGTGCCATCCTTGGGCACGGACCCGTTGTCGTTTCCCTCCTCTTTCTTCTTCAATCCATCGGGGACAACGACCATCCCACCAAAACACCGCCCCCGCCTCTCCCGCTCCCCCGCTCCAAGCGTCCACAGCTCCCTCTTAAATTTAACCAAGTCCCGCTCCTCCAGCGCCAGCAGCCGCTCCCACTTGCGGAAAAAGTCCACGCGCAAAGGCGTGAGGTGCGCAGTCTTAGCGGCGAACGCGTCTGTCAGGAAGGAAGGTACCGGGGGGTCGAACGTCGTGAGGGCTTTTTTGAGGGCTTTGGGAGATTGGGATAGGGGTTGGGATGGGGCGAGAGAGTGGTTCGGGTGCGTTTTGCGGAAGAGCAGGCAGGTGTCGAGGGCGTAGCAGCGTTTGCAGGTGCGCTCGTCGTCGATGGGGGCGGGGAGGAAGTGTTCTTCCAGGTCTGCGAGCTCTTGTTCTGGTACTTGACTTCCGGGTGTGCCTCTAGTTAAGGCTTGAACCTTGCGCGACGATAGATCTTCCATATCCACATCCACGTCCATCGCATCCTCGTTCTTCCCAACCTTCGTCTCCTTGCTCTTGCTCTTATCCTTATTCTTCCGGACCCGCCTCCACATAAATGCAGCAACCTCATTCCTCACCCCCACCAACCCCCGCACCTCATTCCGCCCCCTTGGAACCCTCACCACCTCGCCCTCGCTCTGCGTATAGAAAAGCAGTCCGTCCGTCACGTCCGCGCCGTACCGCTCGCTCAGCAGCAGCGTGTACAGCATCGTCTGCGCGCGGTGCTCCATGCCCGCGAGGGCGCGCCCTGTTTTGAGCTCGAGCGGGAGGGGTGTTTGTGTTTGGGTGCGGGTGAGTGGGGATGTTGCATTTTGATTTTGGGAGGGTTTGGAGTAGCTGGATTTGGGGGACGGGGTAGGAATGGGGTCGGAGATGATACCTTGGACTGTTGCGTCTATTTTTCCTTTGATGCCGTAGGTGGGCGACCAGATATCCTCTTCGATATCCAAGAGCTCGGTAATGGCCAACAAAGATGGAGCGTCGTGTGCTCCTGAACGCGTGTTTGTCAGCGCTGCGGTAGACTAGAACATTAGAATTGAAGTTCATCAGTGAAAAAATTCGACATTAACCATTGAAAATAACAGACCTTGGGCTCGTTCGCAAGGTATTTGTCTGCAAAAAAGATCAGCCCTTTGGCCCTCTCCTTCACCTCCCGTCTCGCTATCTCCTCCGACAAACCAAGCTTAACCAGCTCTCCAAGGCCTCCTTGGACAGCCTCGTCGATGCATTTCTCAATGAACGCCTCCTCCCACTGCCGCGCAAGCAGACAGCGCTGCATGACCTCGTGCAACATGCTGCCCCACACCAACGCGGGGCTAATGTCGCTCGTTGAGCGGACAAGGCCTGAGAGGAGAGGTTTGCGACGGCATTGGGGTGCGTTGGAGAGGGCAGTGGCTGTTATCAGGAGGTCGGGGTGGAGGATGAGGAGGTTGGATTGCGAAGTTATGGATATGCTCCGTTTTGGGATTTGTGTTTGGCTAGAGGTCGATGCCCAGGAAGAAGCGGGCGAGAAAGCGCCAATGACATTGAATATGTCGTCTGAGGGCAATGGTTAATTGCGTTGGTAGCATAGAAATGGTGCCAGTGCTTACCGATACGGATGTCCGTTTGGTACCAATCATCACAGAGGTATACCTCGACACGTTCTCCCCCAGGTTCCAATTTTCCAACGACAGTCTATAAATGAAAGAGTAAGCATTGTTACAAGAATAAGTGTCAACGAAGCAAAATTGCTCGACAGGCTCGGAATCACGTGATTTGCATACACCGAAGAAAACTCCAGCGGGACAACGACGAAAAATGAACTGGAAGAGGTGAGGATGGAAATCACCTTTCTCCAGCGATTGTCAACGCATTCCTCAGTAACACGTTCGGCAATGCAACGTGTACAGGGATCTGGCACATAAGGAGGAATGAGAGGACCAGGTTTCTATAGGAAGGCAGGTGAGATGAATACCCCCAACCAATCGACTTTAGTGAGACATACGGTGACTTCAGCAGATTTTTTTGGGGTAGAGGGTTTCACAGGAGTGAAGGGGTCGGTATCTAAATCCCAATTCTCGGATCCTTCGAGAAACGCTGCAATATCGTGCTCATTGGTTGAAAAAGCTGTGGAAGACGGGATGGCCAGGGGCTGGGATTGAGAAAGATGTTTCGCATGCGTAGGTTTGGTGGGTGTACGGAGAGCGGACGGAGGCGATGGTGGTGGTAAGTGGTTAAGAGGCTGTTTCTTGACGGGAGAGGGATTGGGGGACGGAGAGGCAGTCCAGAAGTCCGCGTCGAGGCCTTGTAAAAGCTGCGCCATGAAATTGGCTTCGTCTGCTGCTGTCGGCGCCATGGTCTAGCGCTTGCACTGTGACGGAATCGACGATAACTGTTTTTGGTTGAGTGATTGTTTGTTTCTGTTGACGCGTCGTGTACACAACATGACGCGACGCGTTCAATGACGTCACAACTTTCTCAACCACCTCTCATGATCATTCTCCTCCTTCATCGTATCGGCCTCCTGGGCACGGCCTGACAGGGCTAAGTACGAGGGGGTTGGACACCAGGTTGACTCAGATCGTGTAGCTTCGAATTCCGCGCCGGTATATTAATACGATGGATGTGTGTATATTCTCATGCTTTAATTAGCAGGCCAGTGAGGTTTTGCTAACCTTAGGGCTAGACACCATCTTAAAGTCTCCACTGAATAATGTACACAGGCTTCTATAGATTAGTCTCTTCTCGTGTTCCGAGCAAATTTCCGCTGCTCTCTCGCCAGGTCTTTGGCAACTTCGGATGGGTCCTCGCCAATACAACCGTCAATAACCAAACGCAGTGTGTCCATAGCCGCCTGTCTCTTTCTTTCCTCCTCCGCTTGCCTGGCCAGAACATATTTCCTTGCTGCTTCGTCAGTGTCAAGTAACCGCTTCTTGCCCGCCCCTTCCGTAGACCGCTCGAGCAGCCGCTTCTGCTCCTCCAACTGCCGACGCATCTCAACCACGTTGTTTTCCGCCTTCCACCGCTCCTGATCTATCCTCAATCGCGCCATCTCCCGCTCATGAGTCCCATTCGCAGCCACCAGCCTCGCCTCAACCTCCCTCAGCCTCTCCTCCACCGCTCGGGCGTGCGCGCCGCACTCCTCCGCCTTCTTCGTCGCATCGGCCAGCTTGACTTGCGTATCCGCGATCGCTTCCGTGTAGCGCACAGCCATGCTCTCCATTTTGGCCTGATGCGCCTCCCGAAGGATCATCTCGAGAGCACTTAGCTCTTGCACATGGGCCTGCGTCGTACGACGCAGTACGTCCTCCGCTTCCCGGCGCTCCTGCGCGAGCACGGAAGCATGGACGTTCAGCCGGTTTTGGATCTCGGCCTCCTTTTCGCGCAGGGTGCGTTCGAATCTGACGACCTCCACTTGCTGGGTGACTAGCAACGATGAAATCTGGTCCTGGTGCTTGGATCGAGTGTCTTTCAACTCTTGTGCTAAAGCATCACAGGCCTTCTCCTTGAGACGCAAGGCGAGCTCGAGCTTCACTTCCTGTGCTTGGGAGGTGGATATTTCTGCTTGGTGGGTAAGTCGCAGCGACGAAAGCTGCTCATTGTGCTTGGATTGAGCCTCCTTCAGCTCCTGCGCTAAAAGGTTAAGGAGGACTTCGGCATTATGCTCGATAACATGCGAAAAAGTACTGCGCTCCATGGGCAAGGGCGGACTTGCTGGTTCAGAGCTGGCTGCAGGGACTGAGCTCGACGGGCAGTCCACATTATACGAAAGATTTAGCCTTACTGCCGGTTCTGAATGGTCAGAAGAATATGGGTATTGGGCCGTGCATGGACTAGGGTATACATCCCGCGGATGCGGGTCCTGGTGTTGATACGATTGAGGTTCAGGTGCAGAGGGATATTGTGGGTCAGACGGATGATAATATACGACAGGGGCCCAGGAAGAGGAGTGTGTCGGCGGCTCAGAACTAAGAATGGACGGCGGTGAGTGCGGGTTGATGTGTTGTTCAAGCGGACTTGGAGCATAAATAGGTTCACATGAAACAATTTGGAGCGCAGGCGGTGATGTGGGTGGTGATGAGCAGAAAGCGGAAGACGTGGGTGGAGAAGACGAGGCGTCTGAAGGATAGTGTGACCTTGCTTCGGACGAGTGGGTACTGGCAGTACTTGTACTAGAGCTTCCGGCTCTGGTGAAATATGTACCTGGTGCGCCTGAGTTTCTGGGTCGTTTTCGAGAGGCCGCAGACTCATGTCGATCTGGTTCGAGGTTTTGGCGTAATGCCGTGACATGGCGCCTCTTCTGCCCTCTCAGGTCCATTTCTGGGTCCATGAACCGGCTTTCATTCGAGATTTGTGGGCTGCTATACCCCATGGACGAGCCCGCCGACTCCAGGTATGGATCCGCGTCGTCTGGGCGTCCCCAATCGCATTCGCTGTCCATGACGCAACGGCTTGATGAAACTGTTCTGGTCAACTTGAAGTAATCAAGTCATGCCTGAAAATCTTTGGGATCACCATGCCATGCCCGCCTAGAGAATCTGTATGACACGTACGAACGATGTTGAGGCTCTGTATCACCATGCCAGACGTCTTCAAGCTGCCAGCAGTATGCAGTGCCAGTGCGTCGAAGTTCGCGATTAAGCTGAGCTTCAATAACTGGACCCTGAAAAGGGCCGAGTAGGTCATTTTCACACGAAGCTGTATAACTAATGCCTCCTTTTGTGTGTAGCCTCCCCACAAGGCCTGCACGACACGAGGAAATCTAGGTATATTGACCAGTCTGTCAGTGCATCATTTTTGATGCGACGGACGGAGAATCTGAGATTAGCGCCCACAACTTTCCTATTTAGTTACAAGTCCTCTATATCGAGAAGCTTCACAATGATTTATGATTGACCAACCCTCTGCCACCTCGACTGATACGCAAGGCGCTTGCTGGCCCTTTTTCGAGGATCGGAGATTGTAGAGTTTTGTGATTTTCAGTGCACAAAAGAAAGCATCGAGTGATGATTAAATTGAGGGCCTATGGTCAGAGCCGACTAGTCGACTACCAAGTCAAATTCCTTATCATTTGCATTAACGTCAATATAAAATTCGAAAGCAAGGTCGCTCTACGTGCACGCCATCACATTATTGGGTCCACATATTTTACCCTACAAAGAAAAAGGTATAGCAAATAACAGGGAGATAAAATAAAGATAAGTCGCACAGTTGAACCAGAGGCACAGCGGAGCCATTGTAATGTATGTCCCAACTTTTAGTGTAGATTTGAATAAGACATTTTTATTTCTTCGGCGAGCCCTCCGCAATTTGGCAGACGAAGTAAGCGGTGAGGCGGTGATTTTACTTCTAGAAGTTATAGTCAAAAAATCGTACACCGATAACCCAATATCCTACAAGTTATAACCGACCCCCGACATATGCTCAAAATTTTCGGTGGTGTGTACACGCTTGGGAAGCATGAGGCATGTAGGAAGTGGTAAGCGCCCGGCCCGGTCCGGGTGCTGCGTTAGGCGCTTGTTTGTCGATGGGACAGTTCCCCATAACGGTGGGCGAATCCGCATTGTGCGAAAGAAGAAAAAAGAGTCTAAATGTGTGAGATGCTGGAGGGTTAAGTCTGGGCGCTTGGTCAAGGAGGCCGCCAGGGGTATTTGTAGGCAACTTTCGTGATTATTGTTCATAACCTAATTGAAGGCCAAGCACTGACTTACATTTCTCTCATTCGCAATCTCCTTTCTGAGAATCCTTTAGTTACTCAATTATTTTTGGAGAACCTTAAAATTCCTAGACTTACGGTATTTCGCCATCACTCGTTGGCGATCCGACATTTCACACCCTTCCCAGTCACACCCTTCAGCTATCCCATTGACAATATACACGCTCTTTGACCGTCGGATAAGTATTTGGCTATATAAATGGATTGGGAAAACTTTTTGGCTACTCTCTAGCTAGATTCCGGACAACTTTGGGTGGGTCCGCGTCCTTCTCCAAGACTCCCTTCCTCGCCTCCTCAACTTTACACTCTCCTTCTCTACGCCATATCGCTTCTTTCCCTCACCGCTCCCGTCCAGCCTCCTGGCATCCTCTCCCCATTATCGACACCTCACAACTAGAATGTGTTCTGGCTTCCAACTCTCTTTAATTGTGCCATTTCGAGATTGTGAGTCCTGGTCACATCCTCCAGCCTTGCCTCAACTTCCTTCAACCGATCCTCCAATGCACGGGCATGTGCGGTGCTTTCCTTCACCTTCTTCGTGGAATCGTACAACCGAGTCTGTGCATTAGCAATTGCTTCCCTATAGTGCACAACTATCACATCTAGCTTCTGCTGATATACCGCCTTAACTTCCGCTTCGAGAATACCCATCTGCCATTCATGTGAAGCTCGTGTTTCGAACTTCGTACGATGTAACAAGTCCTCCGATTCCCGACGCTGCAGCGCGAGAATCATGTTCGATTTGGCTTGGATTTCTGCCTCCCAGAGGCGCATTTCGCACTTGGCTTTCTCGGTCTCCGCATGGACGGCAGATAATTGCACATTGTGGGCAGATACCAGAGATAAAATCTGGTTGTCGTGCTTCAGTTGGGCCTCTTTTGATTCCCCATTTAAGAGGTTAAGGACTGCATCGACGTTATGCTCAATAACATGAGAAGGGAGAGGATGTTGAGATGCGAGAGCGGGCGAGCTTGCTGATTTCGAGCGAGATTCATCAATTAGGCTCGAGGGGTAGTCTTCGCTATACGAGAAATTGAGCTTCAATGCTGTAATTGAATAAGAAGAAGAACATTGGTATGGAGTAGTGTATGGGTTCAGTCGTGACGCGTCGACTTCTTTCATACCGATGGTGCAACCTCTATCATCCGTCGTCGATGGGCTTGTGCCTGAGCTCCGCAGTCGTTTTCGAAGAGCCCCAGATTCACGATGGCAATCTGGGTCGAGGATTTGCGTCTCAGTAAAGAGTCCTGGAGCAGTAGATAGGCAGCGACGCCGCTTTTCTGCTCTCGATTCCTGTACGGGCTCCATGGACGCGTTTCCCTTTGAGCCCGTCGAAAGTTGAGTGATGGTTGTATATTAAGTCACCGGTCACCGTGAACTCCCCAAGAACTCCCGGAGAGAGGACTGCCATTTTCGAAAATTTCACACGACGACAAATATCTGCCATCGACGCGACCCTGCCAGTAGGGCTCGCACTTGAGAGAGAAAAAGCCACCTCCTCTCGCCACTTATCCGTGGGTTGAGGAACACGAGGTGTTAGGAAGAGAGGAAATTTACTCGTACCAATTAACACTTCTGATGGGATGAGCGAAATTGATCGGGAGTTTCTCACAATATACCCGAGCAGCCCCAACGCCCACGACTTTCCCTATTTGGTTACTCGTGGACCATATTGAGAAACCTCGCTCCTCACTGATCGATGATCGACGAGCTCTCCTCATCTCTCCTCATGCACTGCTACCTCAAGCTGTTTACTAACCCTCAACTGTGTGTAGATCTCCCCAAGCAATAGGCAAGCCTGGAATTTGAATTCATATACTTACATGAGCAGTTGGTTTCGGGTATTGTACCCTCCAGCAACAATTGTAGCATATACCAGAGGGAGAAAGTATAAGCTGTATCACAACCTCGATTGGAACTATTGTAAGAAATTTGTTGTATCTTCTATTGAGTCACTTTAGTCTGTAATCTTGCTCTACTTGCCCTCGTCGTTTTTGCTCCTTTTTCTTGGCGTCTGTTTCGACAAGTCTCCCCCATGTCTCGTTCAGTCTCAACCTGCCGCAATAACGTGCCCTTCATCCGCTCAACCCAGTCTTCCTGCCGTTTTTTTGCCTCATAGAATTCTTGTTTTGCTTGCTCGAAGTTCGATTTCTGCTCCAGAAAAGCCAGTTTTTCCTTTTGCTTCTCCTCGTCGAGTTCGTGTCTGTCAGCGGAAACTGTCTTCTTTCCGTTCTCAGCTGGGAGTTTGGCCGCTTGTATGGTTGAGGAAACCTCTCTTTTTCCTTCACAACTTCAGACTGTTCTGCGTCGCCGATGCAACTGCTAACGACCACACGAAAAGCATCGCAGCGTTCTGCCTTTTTTCTGCATCCTGCGCTACCGTTTCTAAAATCTTCATCTTCTTCGTTTCCTCTTCCTCCTTCGACTCTTCCCTTGCCTCTCCAAGTAACCGCTTCTTCCTCTCTTCCTCGATGCACGCATGCAGGGTCCGCTTCTCCTCTTCCCATTGCCGACGCATCTCAACTACACTATTTCCCTCTTCGAAAGTTCATCGAGCATCTTTAGTCGTGCGATTGCCTCGTTGTGAGCCCTGGTCGCCTTTTCGAGCTTCGCTTCAACCTCCTTTAATCTCTCTGCCATATTTCTGACATGCGCATGGTTGTGCTTCGCCGTGCTGTCAGACTCTTCAGTTGCAGCCTCATTCGTCTCGCTAGGCTGAACAACCGCCCTGGCTAGCTTTTCCTGATAGGCCGCCTTAAAGCTTTCTGCTAGGCTGTCTATTTGCTGTTTATACGCTGCTTCCATGTCGGACCTCGTATGGCGCAACTGGCCTTCCGACTCGCGTTGCTTTATGGCGAGCGCGGAAAGGTGGGAGATATTCAGGCGGTTTTCTACTTCAGCCTCTTTGAAGTGCATGAGGTTTTCCATGTGTGCTAACGCCGCGTGGAGATGAGATGTTTGTGCTTGGTGTTTCGAACGAACTGCCCGTAGTTCTTGCGTCAGGAGGTCAAAAATAATATCGGCGTTCTGCTGGACAGTAGGAGAATTGTGCTGGTTTTGAGACGCAGGAGATGGAGAACTGGACTGTTCAGCCAGAGGTACGGAGTCCAAACTTGATGGGTAAGGCTCAGTATATGAAAACTGGAGCTTCTGCTCCAAATCTAGAAAGTCAGAAGGGGGATACAAGACATCGTCTGGTTTAAGATTATATAACAAATTCTGTGAGTTCTGGTCTTGATTTTGATGCAACGTGATTGGGCGTGCAGGTGGCGACTGATAATGATACACATGCGACGTCCAAAACTGAGGTGTTTGGTGTTCAGTATTAGGGACCATCGCCGGAGGGAATAAGTTCTTGTAGGAGGGCGGCTTTTCGTTTAGTACTAGGGATGTTAGGACCGAGTTAATTTTCGGAGAGGGGAGTGACGGTGGTGACGTCGGTCTGGACGACGTAGGTAGGGAAGTTCCAGGTTCCGAGAAAGAAAAGCCTTTTATTGAGTAATCTGGTACAGTTGGAGATAGAAATCCCTTTCCATCAGCGTTCGAGGTTAGATCAAGTAGGGTAGCCGGTGATTTAGCTGCTGCTATATGTAACTTCGCTTCGTCAACACTTGAGGCGAGATCAAGCATGGTGGACGGTAATTCAGATACTGAAATAGGTGTGTTCCCTACATCCGACTTGTAAATCGCAGCGAATAAGTCACAAGAAAGGTTGGCGGCCGAGTTCCAAGACGCCCTCAGCTGCGCGTCAGAAAAAGGTTCTGCCGGAATAGACATTGCAATTTCAGAGTCCAACACAGCAGGACTCGTACGTGTTACACCGGATGTGCGCCGTCGTTTTCGAGTTGTGCCAGATTCATGGTCGCCAAAAGAATCTATGTTTTGGGCTGGGAGGGCATCTGGTTCGATATTTTGGGTCTGGGATGAAATAGAATGAATTTCAGGTGAGGTAGAAATTGTGACTTTAAAATATGGATATGGGTCTGTTGTGGATAGTGCATCCGACCGAATTCTCTTCAAGCTTTTTGTTTTCGACCATTCGAGTTCAAATTGACCTTCACATTTGGGCGCGTTTCTTTCGGGGTTCTCAAAACAAAAGTAACCTCCTAAAGGCTCTCTGCATACATTCGCACCATTTTTGTTTTTAGAATCACATTCGCCCTCGCGTTCCTCGTTCATGATGTTGCGCAGGTGTTATGACTTTGGCTAGATTCCTGTCAGCATGCCTAACGTTTCTTTTTACCAGGATCAAAAATTACTGACCAAATGAACTTATCGCGCTGTCAACGCGCCGTACAGACGCGCTTAGAGCCCTTGTCATCCAGGAATCTTTGAGCAGTGAGCATACAGTCAGAGAGGACTCAGGCCAAGAGCTAGTAAGCCTGAAAGACTGTGTCAATGGAGGAACTCAGCAAGAACAAAGTTGTGACCCAAATTCAAGTTGCCAAGTTGAACGGACCAACGTTGAAAGGACCGTTCAACTTTCTCACGACTCCGACATCTGGCGGATCCGGTGCGCGGATCAGGCCATCCAAGACCCATCCCCTTTGTTGTCTCATAAAATAACTCGCCAGTAACCAGTCTCGACAGTTTATTCACTGAGATCCTAGCATACCTGAAGTCGAAGGACTATCGCCAGAAGTGATGGCCGACCGTATTCCATTGGATGTGCTTTTTGAGGTGATTATGACCCATCTTAATACAGCTTTGATTATAATGATCCGTTATAGATATGTGGTTCGCTGGAATCCGTGGATATTTTACAGGTATCCTGGACCTGCAAAAATTGGCACAGTATTATGATGTCACATTCTTCCATTTATCTTTGGAAGGATGCCCGCAAGAGGGTTCCAGGCATGCCAGACTGCCCCGACGACTTGAACGAACCTCAATATGCGAGCCTGGCTTTTGGAAAAAGTTGCTATGTACGTCGATTGCTTCTGCTAAACGGTTCTACTGATTTTATTCTCAAGTTCTGTGATCAAACTGCTCCTGATCTTCTGATAGCCTGGGAAGCACGACTTAGAATATGCAAGGGATGTCTCGATACTCAGTGCGCCTTCCCAGATATTCCCCACGACATTCTGGCGACTTACCTTTTGTTAAAAGTTTTATGACAAAACCTATATGCCCTTCACCTAAATACAACGTAGAGCGCTCATACGAACTGATGCGTCACCTTCCCATCATGTACGTCGAGAAGCGATCAGGTACGTTCAAGCCCTTATCTCAGGTTCTCCGGTTCATTGTGGTGAAAAGAGTTCAGAATTGTCGTATCTGCGCTTGTACCAAGAAGTGTCTTGTTCGAGGTGTTAGAAGAATACAGTGCAGCGAAAGACCAAACGGAATGGCTAACTCGATACGAAAAAAAGCAGCAGATTATAAAATTTGTGAGTTTCCTCGATTTCCATTCTGATTGGCTATGTTCTGACAAATCTGTAAAGCATGCTAAAGCCTGTTCTTCGTGGAACCGTGATTATATCAGATCCCTCAAAGATTGTTCTGGGTCTTGAATTATGTCCTTTGTCCGGAGCGACGCAACGGAAGCGCCTGCTTGCTCTCCACCCGTCCGCTTAGCCCTTAGTCCACATTCAATGGGTACATCATACCCAAACTGGACAGAAGGCAAACGTCGAATTTACGTGTAAATTTTGATAGTAATAATCCCAATGTTCTATGACCTTTATAAACTCAGCTAACACGAAAAATTGCCCTGAAGAGAGTTATGTCAATACATCTACTGATCCTGAGTCACAGAAGATTGAACTTTCTCCAGAACATCGGTTTCTATTTTTTCTTGTGGAGTCACAGAGACCTATCCGGTTGTATATAACAGAAATTGCGTTTCTGGGGTATGTATGGGCGTTCGATACCCAGTAAGCGCCGGTCATTCCCAAATAGGCGCCCGTCTGTTAACCACCTTCATCAAATTCCGGGACTAGAGGGTCCGCGGCTTTATGAAGATGCAAAGCCAAAAATTACATGTTTTCCCCGCCGACAGTCACGTCTGTGAGTTAAGTCGTATCGGGGAGCGGCTACATAGAAGGGCTTTCAGTACTCCCACATCGTCCATCCCGACCAATGAATAAAGGTTAGGCCAAAGTATGCAAGGACTGGGGTAAACGGATTAGTACATAGTTAATTAGAAGGAGTGCCGGGAGAAGCTTAAGCAGCTCTCATTTATAACCCTTGTCGGTCTAGTTCGAGAGCAAAATCTTGTAAGGGTAATGGCGCCTACGGCATCTGAATCTGGAGAGATTGATCTGCTGGCCTGAGCGATAATCAAAGACTGGCTTTGCTATCTCCTCGAACATAACAGAAATGACAGAGGGAAATGGACAGAGATTCCACCCACATTGAGAATGCCGGGACTATGAGCCAAGCAAAACCTTTTGCTGATGCTCCAGGTCAAGATGGCTGAAAGCAGAATCAATTGATTGGCCTCTTTCCATATAAAGTGGTGATTATTCTCCAGGTGGCAAAGGAGCCGCCTGTATACGGCAGTAGATGGCTCTATGATAAACAATAAAGGATCTGCGATAAAGGTATGCCTACAAAATAGCAAAAGTTAAAGGAAACAACGGAAGAAAGGCCATGAATGATACCCATGTCCGAAAGTGGAGCTGGTGGAAGGAAGCTTATAAAAATAAGAGTTTCGAAAACTGCAAAAGTGTTCTCCAATGGACTCTCAAAATTCAATCGTCGATGACAATATAGTCCGCCTCCGCCTGCGGGGCATCCATCGGCTCTCCGGGATCTAACACCTCGTCGGGACCGTCCATCAAAACGATGCCGTCCTCTTCCAGCCGCCGCCTCTTGCTGGGGCTTTGTCCATCGTCCAGCTTTCGTTTTTGGCCGGCAACAAGGTCGTTAGTGACCGCAGCCGCCACTCTGGGCTTCTTGGGCGTGGGGGCAAGATCGATGATGCCAATGCCGTCGTCGATTGGCAAAGGCCGCTTTGTGGAGGAGCGTTGCGGGGTTTCGGGTGCAGGAACAGGCCTGAATTTGCGTGGTGGTTTGGGAAGTGGTGATGGGAGTATAAATGGCGATGCATCTGCTGAATGGTTTGGCCTAAGTAGATAAAAAAGGAGGTGAATAAGAATCTTTCGGTTGTGGAATAGTATAGAAGATAGAGACATACGGGAGAACGCCGACAGCAAGGGAGATGGTAGCCCATTCGCCCTCTTCATCCACTATACTCAAAAACTTGCCCCGAGTAACATTCAGACTCTCCAACGTGCTTTCAAAGTTATCCTCCCAATCTGGGTCGCTCAGGATCCGTTTGTCTTCGTACACGCTGACCTCCCTATCATCATCCCCTAAAACACCTTTAACGACGTCGCCCAGGAGAGTCCGCGATGGGTCACACAACAAAGGTGCGTAGGTGTCTCTGCAGATGCCACACTCATTATTGGGGGAGCTCAGACGAATCGTGCTGAGCGGAACGGCAGGTTTGAATTGAAGGTGCACGTTGCGCATCTGAGAATGTGATTTCTTGAGCAGATGGAGGGCTTGCAGGACTATTAACCCAGAGATGATGGCGTTTGTAGTGGCAATTGCTGGAATGATGTTTCCGGCCATTTCTGTTGAGTTATATTCATCAGGTGCTACTCAAGGTTATGTTGAAATGGGATAAACCTTTGACTTCCCAACGAGTCTTTCCCTCAATGCCATAAGCATACGACCTTAGGTTTGATGAAGCAGTCACAAAGTCGAGCGTGTCATCATCATCTTTGTCGAATGAGATTGTCTGTTCTCCATTCCGGAGACGGTCGGCAAGGCGGTTCGTGCTATGGGAAGAAAATAGTATAAGAGACCCAAGGCTTCTCACGATGAAGGAACGTATTACCTGGAAATAAATAACTGTAGGTTATCTTTGAGATTCAAGGCACGTTGATCTCTCAACGAGGAACTGGCAGTGCCATTAACTTGCCCGTTTGTGGGGTTACTTGGAGTCGAGGATCCATTACTGCCGCTACCATTGGCGAACGCGTTGGAAGAAGGTACACCATTCGTCTGATTGGACTTGAATGTCCCGTCGAGAATGGGCTCGTAATCAAGAGGAGTGGGTGGAGAGCGTGATTTCCACATGTCGGCCATAATGAGTAGGTTCTTAATATCTGCATTGAAAACCTGTGTGCATCAAGCGTTAATTACGCCAAAAGCGTCAGAGCATGCACAAGGACCAACCTTTTGAAAGACCAGTTTTGCAGCGTCAGTGGAAGTACCACTACGCAAGGAGTCGCGAACTGTCTTGAAAGCTTGTGCTTCATTTCGCAGAGTCGCGATTTCTTGCGCTGAAGCAAAACTGAGGAATATTGACAAATGGAATGATGAAATCAAAGGCTTACCATTCTCTCCGTGCTTCTCGGCATCGTCTAACTCGCCGCTCGCGTCTTCATCTTCACCAAAAAGCTGCCTTAAGGAGAGTCAGTCGATTAGGTGGAAAGTCAGAATCATTATGGCTCACCCCATAAGATAACTCTTGCTCCAGACGATGCAATGGATCGATTGGCTCGGTGTGGAACGGATGGTGCACACGGGGAAGGTTTTGGGAGTTGGTTTGGGAATACAGTCAAAGCATTCGGTGGTATCCTACCATGAAGTCCGATGAGAAGCTGCGATACGTCGAAGGAACGAAAGCACACACTTTGAGTATAGGTTGAACTTGTCCCAAGTATCCGGCTGTCCCTGATTCCACCAACGGTACTTTGGCGGCTATGCACATTTTGTTTACATGTCTTCGGGCGTCTGTAGTTTGAAAAATGCAGAAGGTCGAAGGAACAGAATCAGAAACGAGGGTTGAGTTAAGTTGAGTGGACATTAGCACACACCGAGGTTATCAAGCGCGTTGAGGACGATATCGAATTGTTGAAACCAATGAATATCATACTGTGGCTCCTTGATATTGTCGTGGATTGGAATGATGCGCACATTGGGGTTGAAGTGAGCGGCAGTTTGTGCAGCAACCTATCGTGTCAGCGAGTGTGGGTAAGAACTGTAATTCGGGCGAAAATCATGAAACGAACTGACCAGAGCCTTGCTCTGCTTGACGTCCTTCTTTTTGAAAAGAAACTGGCGATTGAGATTCGAAATGTCTATGGTATCCAAATCCAAGAGGGTGATTTTGCCGAAGCCAGTTAACACAATGTTCTTCACTGTTTATGGAAACATTGTGAGTATGAACATAAGGGTTTTCGGCTGGATCTCTAACACGTACGCAGTTCGCAACCAATTCCTCCTGCACCAACGAGCAACACGGTCGTCTTTGCAAGCTGAGAATATAATTCTGGGCCGAGAATGGCTTTAGCATGAGCGCTTCTGGCTTTTGCAGTCGACATTCTTCGTTTTCCGATTAGGCCGCTAGAAATTCAGAGTTCCTGCTAAAAACGCTATCAAAGACTAGGCAAAGGAGGGTTCCTGGAAAATGGAAGCCACAAAACTGTTGAAGGTGGAAACAGGTACCGAGAGACGCGGTGTCACGCAATGCGTCGTGTCACACAAGATATCGTGTTACATATCACTTAGGCTTTGTTCACTCTTGGTTCCTGCACCACCATGGACAGTAATGCTTTCAATGTGCTTTCATACCAAAATGCCCAAGATTTCTCCCCACTGCATTGGTTTCTTGGATGTGTTGTTAACACAGCGAGTCGAAGACATCGTTGAAGGACATATATACCCCTGAACAAACCACGGCTTCAAGTTGTCGAATGTGCGCTGGCTCAGTATCTCAGTCATTTTTCTGGCCTTTCTTAGTATGCAGTTCTCTTACGACGTAACTGCAGTATTTTATTGTGAACTTCCGCGACCTAGGACAGTGGTCCGTCAGCGTTGGTATTAATATTTTCTCGTGTCTTATCAAGAGATTCCCGTCGCGTGGAGAATGCACCTCATCAGCTTTTCATTTCTCTTTTCTGGACGGTTTTAAGTATATCAAACTCGCTAGCTGTCGTATCGCAACAGCCAGGCGATATCCAAGAACGTGATGGTGGTCCAAAATTGCCATGCATTTTATGATAACAACTATCCTTACAAAATACAGGATTGGAAAAGAGGTGACGTCGGACACACTTTTCTCCTGCCATTCGAGCGACACTTACTTTTGACTTGAAAGACGGAAATCTGATTCGCCAGTTCATAAAGAGATACTGTTGACACTGGAACCAACTCATTTACGAGGGTGAAATATGCATGTACACTTTCGGATGGCTGTTCTGTTGATTCGGAGCCCGTCATTTGGACGACGGACGACACCGAATATTGACGACAGACTCACCTCTAGCTTACTTTTTACCTGCCTTCTTTACCGAGCCCTTGACATTTTCAAGCCTCAAGGCGATCGATGGTGCTTTAAGAGTTGGTATTCTTGTCATTTTTTTAGTTTGTTCGTAACTCATATGTAAGACACTTTCAGTGAAGTTCTGCCTGGCCGATGGGAAAGCACAGCACTGATTCGACGTACGACAACAACCGCTTGACCTATCTTCTGGACATGTCCAGTATTGCTGGAGTCTCTACGTGGTTTTTTTATGGTCAGTCATTTACACTCTTTTTCTGGCTCCTCACTGATACTGTTCCTAGCGTTGTTCTTATGAGACCTGCAATAAAAATTTTATATTTCGTACGGACTTCTGGCACTTCGCTCAATGATGGGAAAACGTCATCAAGTACTGGGATAAATTTCGTTCGGGTTATCAGCTGGGATGATTGTAGAGAGTCGCATTACATTGGCCCTATCGACGGAGCTCAGTTTGACTCGCAGGCCTGGACGAACGGGTTTGATCATCAAGGTAAGATAATTACCAACACAGTCTCCTACATGTTGCTCATCTGAAGTCTTTGCCATCAGGTTGGCTGGACCTCATGCATACTACATCATAGATCAAGAGTGGCCGCATCTTTCTCTGGGGAATTTGCATCCCGACGAGTACATGTCGTTGCAGAGGTGTAACCTAGGGGGAAGACGATTGTTGACTTTACTCCACCGATTTATCATTTCTCAAAACAGCCCATCCTACAATTTCAACGTTATCGCCTTTGTGGCAGCCTCACCTGCTTAGGCACTGTTGGTTCAAACAGCTACAAGTTGTTAAGTTATCATTTACTTTGTCTTTCAATGCAAATGTTTCCTATCAATATTGTCGGTAGACAATTTGACCTTTCACTTCGTTCGACTTGTAAAGCCTTTAAGGTGGACCATCAGTTATCAATTACATAGACATAGGTTTTACGTGAATAAGAGACAAACCGATCGTGCCAGCAACAGGAGGCATTATTTGGTTCGGAGGTTCCTAACATACAACCCGATGTGCTTCTTCAACTTTCTTGTCAACGGCGTTTCAACTCCACACTTGGTCGACGCGTCTAATTCCTAAAAAGACGCGTATTTCGAAGGCGTTACTAGGCCGCATCATCCAACTTGCAGATATCTTCCAAACCGCAGACGGGGAACTTCGAATCCAAAGTCATGGCACCAAAAACACTTTCTCAAACCCAGGGAACACAAAAAAAGCCAAAGCCTGCGTCTACTCGTGCCAAGAAAGTCAAACTTGGTGGAGATGGTCCTTCTTCATCTGCACCATTGAAGATGTCGAGACTGGACCCACTTACCGCTGTGAGTAATGCTCAAATATTTATTTAAACGTAGGAGAGATCTATAACTGAAATCAAGCATCCAGTTTTCGAGGAGCGCAGTTCCAAGTACCACGCAAACTAATGGAAGCTCTAGAGGCTCAAATGCGTTATCCCAAAGCGTGAAAGGCAAAGGAAAGGCAGCCGAGAAAGCTCGAGTCACCTCGCCGTCGACTTCGACCAACGACACTGGTACCGTCGCATTCGTTCTCTCCTGGTGCTTGCTCACTGACGTGCCTTAGACGATACTCTGTGGATAGACAAATACGAACCTACCACCGACGTATGTGCCTTCACTATTCGTGTCACCATTCTCTAAACTTGGTTACCTCTGTAGGCCGAATTAGCAGTTCACGTCCGGAAAGTGGAAGATGTCCGGCGGTGGTTAACCGAGGCCTTTGATGGCGGGCCCTCTGGCAAGCTCACAAAATACAGAGTGAGTTGCTCCGTCTTGACACACTTCCGCTTCCTGAATATCACATAGCGTATCCTTGCCCTGACAGGGCCGGCTGGAACTGGTAAAACGAGTACCATTCGTGTTCTTGCTAGAGAAATGGGGTTTGAGATCTTGGAATGGAGAAATTCTATTGGAGAATCGGCTCCTTTTGCTAACCGTAAGCATCTACTCTCTTCCTGTAAGATTTTAGAATCTTAAACGACCGCAGGAAGCGAATCCCCCTATCAAGGCAGTTCATCAGACAGATTACAACCAGAATCAAATACCGACTACGAAGGTCTTTTCACAAAATTCGAAGCATTCTTGGCTCGTGCTTCAACATGTCAGAACATCTTCGGCAGTTCCTCTTCTGCCCCGGCTTCCCACTCGCGAAGCCCTGAAACATCCAGCAACCGCCGGATCATCCTTCTAGAAGACCTTCCTAATATTTTACATCCTAAAACTCAGGCCCAGCTCCACGAGGCGCTGAATTCTCTGGTCACCTCTGCCCCGTCTAACCCTCCAGTACCGCTTGTGATTATTATAAGCGATGCCGGTATGCGAGGGGAAGCCAGTGACGAACGACGTGCAGGCGGCGGCGGCTGGGGTAGGGACAAAGCACAGATTGTCGACGTTCGAACTGTGCTATCTAAAGAACTTCTTGGAGGACCGTACGTCACAGAGATAGGGTGCGTCCTCGTCCTGCCTCGTGACCCATGGATATAATACTGACTTTCTAAAAATTTAATGCTACAGGTTTAACCCAATCGCACCCACACTGCTTCACAAAGCCCTCCAAGCCATGCTAAATACACATTTTTCAGCAAATTCCAGCAGCATGACGATCTCTCCATCAAAAGAATTTCTAGATGTCATCGTTGAATCTGCCAATGGTGACATCAGAAGTGCCATCATGGCCCTCCAGTTTGCCTGCGTAATGGAAATACCGACGAAGAAGAAGAAAATGAACGGACAACAAGGGAGCAGTACGGCCGTTTTGGGTGCTGTGACAAGGCGAGAGCAAAGTCTGGCTCTCTTTCACCTCCTTGGGAAGGTTCTCTATAATAAACGTATGACATCTCCCTCTCATCGACAAGACGTCCTTATTCATTATCAATAGGCAAAGACGACCCTCCAAGTTCTTCTGCCAGTGCCAAGGACTTGAAAAAGGAACGCGACCTAGATGCCGCATTAAAAGATTGCGCGAAACTCCCTCAGCACCTTCACCACCACGAACGGAGGACGAGTAGAGTGGACGTTGATGTGTGTAAAGTTCACATTGATTAAATGAGTCGATCTTGATACTTCCATTCTGCTCTCTTAGGCACTGTACGCAGATTCACCGATCGACACCTCCCTTTTTTCCTTGTACGTTCATCAGAACTACACCCAGTTTTGTAATGAAGTCGAGGAATGTGAGAGTATCGCAGATTGGTTGAGTTGGGTCGACTCAAGCGGCGGCGAAATGGTACGTGTCTCCATTAATCCAAACGATTATTCAGTGCTGACACAGTGCATGATCTGCGTAGTGGTATCAGGCAAACCCGCATCAGTTCCACTTGTTGACATTGGGCACTCTGCATTCTCTCCCATCGCCTGTGCCAAGGCGTTCCCAGAAATATTTTAAGCCCGAGTTTTTCTCCTTTCTTCAGAAGGAAAAGGATGCTTGGGACGGTGTTCGGGCGACCCAAGACTGGTTGGCCGAGAGCGAAATCCGAAGGGTGCGATTTCGTCTGACAGAAAGGTTTTAGTAATAATACTGAACCGCGACTTTTTTTTATAGGATAGTTCCGGTTGGAGGACTGGTGGATGGACTAAGAATGATGTTGTGCTAGAATTAGGCGGCGTTCTCAAGGCCCAAGATAGTTTTCTGGACCACAAATCGAAACCTCCTCACATGCACAGACTATTTTCAAGGCTGGAGTTCTCACGTACAGGAAGCTTCAGTCGTGCCCAACAACTCAACGAAGGTGATGTCGAGGCGGATCAAGGCTTCGACATGGATGATCGAGACCTTGACATCATTTCTCCATCCAAAACAAAGGAAGAGACGGGAGGTTGGTTAGAATCTGACGACATTGATGAGTTTGACTGACTGACTGGTGTGCTTCTGTATGTATGTATATTTTTATAATCTGACGTCTTCGGTGATGGAGGTCTTTGTGTGTCCATTGCTTAATCAGGGTTTAGATTCGTAAATTCTTCGAATTATGTGCTACATACATTGAAAAATATACTCAGTTTTATGTATGGGAACAACACACTACATGTCTTGGTGGGATCTATTGGGAACAGTCTCCGAAGAAATCGCGGGATATCGTCTACGTATCTAGATCTCTCGTAAAATATTCTTGAAACTGCAACGAGATAAGAACTGACGGACGTCGTCCCAGCTCGACCCAATAATCTTCACTCTTTGCAGGGACGAAAACTTGTCGCTGCTAAGAAGGATGTCCACCCTCGCTATGCCTTGCACGAGAGCCGCAGATATGTCGAGGTTTTTGAACTGAGTGGACACGATACCATCCAACAAATGAAACACTTGTTCCGGCGAAATTGGCGGATCTGTCTCGAGATGAAGTTCGCTCAACACCCTGAGGTCAGTTAGTTTGAGGGTGTCCATGAATGCATCTGCAGGGTAGAGTTAGAACTACAATAAAACCCATAAAAATAGCACGGACTTAGAGTAGCGCCGGAGAAGCTGCTGTCCATTTTGATGGTCAAGGATTGTAAGTTGTCGTTTGGGGTCTCCAGGTACTGAGTAAGGTTAGGGTAGTCCTCTACGGTCAGGTAGGACAAAGAAAGAGAGGTAATGGTGGGAAGGATATCCTGAAGGAGGAGAAACTCGAAGACGAGCTTGGTCGATGGGGATACCAGCTGGACCTGACGCAATGGTGCGATAAGCTGGAGGTCCTCCGCCTGGTCGCCGGTTTGATAGGTAGAAGCGCAGGAGAGTGACTCCAAAACCTGGAAAGTACAAAGGAGCCTTGCGAAATCTGCGAATGCTTCAAAGACCACTGGACCAACATCCAGATCAGTGACGCGGTCGGAAAGTGCAGACAACGCGGACTGTGCCTCATGACGAATGAGTGTATTCCCTGGACCTGAAATTCCGAGGGAGGTGATATTCGTGTTATTTAAGAGGGATAAACGGCGTGAAAATTCGGTGAACCACCGTTGAGACCCGGAAACGAAGTAAATGTCCAATCCACGGACAACCGACGAGATGGTGCAGTATGGAGATGACAATAACTGCGTAAATTCGCGAGCATTGTCGTGCACTATCGCAACCCTGGAAAAAAGGTGATACCGGCTGCTTGGGGTCCATTGCTTGGACACCAGGGCGCAGACCATTAGCGTATTCGGGTCGGAGTGGTTGTAGTCGATGACGGAATCAACGAGCTCCGCTGGAAAGGCTCTGCTGGCGAGTGGGCTGAAGCTGGTCATGTCTTTGTTTACCCAGTTTCAAGGATCGGAAAACCAACCCGCCATTTATAGGATTGTAAAGACCTGGACATACCAGAATTAAATGAGAAAGTTGACCTCACAACGGTATAGCGAACAGGTATTGATTTGTGTTTTTTCAAGGGCCAAGTAAAGCGCCGGCTGGATGACGGGGGCTCATGAGGACGAATCATTATTCTGGATGGCAGATGAGATTGCAAGGAAAAATATCGACAGATCAAAATTACAAACAAAGTGATCCCTAAGGATACTTTGTAGGACCCCCCAGGCTTAAGGAGCGTTCATGAATTATTGCTGTGGTTGTAGAGTAGATAAAGAGGTTAAAGGCGTGTTGGTGGTATGGTGGCCAAGATCTGGAAATCCGCTAGTAAAGTCTCCTGGTATCTGGAAGGTTGGGACGCCTTCTGCGACTCCCGATTTTCTTGGTGGTCTGGGGGTCGTCGAGCCGGAATGCGAGGACCAGAAAGAATCGTATGTGAGCGTGGAAGTTGACCCAAAATTATACATGTCTTTTGCGCTGAGTGAGACTAGCGCCTTAGTGCCAGATGGGGCTTTCTGAAGGCGAGGACGAGAAGGTTTGACAGAGGGATAATGATTGGCCGTAGATGTATCAATCGGTGATTGACTATCTGGAGATGGTGACAAAGAGTTTGTGGGAATAGGAGGCTCTCCTTGTACCGTGTTGACATCTTCACTTGGGCCGTTCGAAGCAACATGATCAGGAATTCTCGTCATGATCAAGGCAGCGGCGCTTTCTTCTTGGGGCCGAACCAACATTGTTAGAGTGTCAGCCGGCAGATTAAACCTCGTAGAAGGACCCATTAATAAAGAGAGCTCAGACAAGGTTGTCTGCGTGTTAGGGTTGGTGCTAATTCCCTCTGGTGCAATGCTTGTGCTTGGATCGTCGCCTAAACCTGAAGTCGAGTTCATTACGTTCCGTCCCAAGCTTGACGATCCGAGTTTAAAGGACAGCGAGGATTGGGTTGAGCTGACATGTGGGTTAGAAAACGTAGCATGCTGTTGCTGAGTCGTAGTAATGGTTGGAACTGGAAAGGGTTTTGATCCGCGCAAATGAGAATTGTGAAAATAGAGATTCTCAACCTCATTCAGATTCTGTTTTTGCTGGAATACAAGATACCTCCGTGAGCATCGCAGATATACAATACGATGACAAATAATTCAAACTTACCCAGCCATGCTCAACTTTCAATCGGGCATACTGCAGTCTCATCTGCAATTGTCTGGATAGCTGTCAAATGAAACATGCGCATCTTAGGAATTAGTTCCCAGCTGAAAGTAATAGGACAGGTTTTCGCACATGGTTTGCTTTGACCTTCTCCATTGTTTGCTTCCGGCGTTTTTCGTTTTCAGACGCTTGAGCAGCTGCAGACGGTGTAGATACCATTTTTGCCTGAGTGCGCACTTGATGATCAGAAGTCACGGCTAAAAGTCGGATTTCTGTAAGAAAACAACTGAAACTGAAGCCCGAAGGTGCCCCTGGTAGTGAAAAGTTGTTCGGGAAATTTCCTGAAGCGGGTTGAGGCAGCGCCTGCTGCGAGTGGGTAACCGTCAACCCAGAAAACACGAATGACCACCACGTGCCAGAATAATTACATCACGTGGTAGAAATTTTACCCACGCATGTGCGACCGAAATTAGCGAGCAAATCGAGTTTTATTCGGACTACATATACGATTAATTATCCAGAACTTGTACTCTGACGTCGTCGTCGAGGTCAATACCTTAAGGCCGTTCTTCGAAGCCTTTTTAAAATGCCACTTTCACCTCCTCTCAATTTCACTAAATGGCTAAGCGAAAACCAGCAGCTTCTTCAACCACCAGTGAACAACTTCTGCTTGTATAGAGGCCAAGACTTCATCGTCATGGCCGTCGGTGGACCGAATGAAAGACGCGATTACCATGTGAACGAGACCGAGGCAGGTGTCACCAGATACTGTCTGTAAACATTTGGACTCAGTGTCGCAAATACGATCAGGAATGGTTCTACCAATACAAAGGTGGAATGCTTCTTCGAACTGTGGATGAAGGGAGATTTCGAGACATTCGCATCGAAGAGGGAGAGATGTTTTTGCTGCCTGGTGTGTAACATTTCGGTTCAGAGTCGCCTTGCTGATGCTGCCCTTGACCCAACAGCCAATACCCCTCATAACCCGGTTCGATTCGCTGACACGATTGGCCTTGTTGTAGAACGGGTCAGACCAGAGGAGTCAAAAGGTGGGCTTCAGATTACAAACGACTTTCCTCCTTGTCACTGAAACACACCAGATCGCCTTCGATGGTACTGTTCTAACCCAGCCCACCTCGAACCCACCATCATACGAGAAGAATCATTTCATGTTACCGATCTTGGAACACAGCTTAAGCCTGTCATTGAAAAATGGATGAATGACGAAGGCAGCAGAAAATGCCCTTTCTGTGGTACTATCGCTGATGCAAAGTAAACTCGACTCAAGCTAGAAGGACATGTAACACCATGATCCAGGCCATGAATCAAACTCAAGCAGCATAATCTGCTAGGGCTCATGCACATGTCAGGACGAACATTTACAATTGCATCGTGCTCGTTTCCAGATAGACCTTTCTCGAGAAACTCAGACTAGCGATCTTACGGATCAGCTCTTCTAAATTTATACAAGTCTGTCAAGTTATACAGGATCGATGGTCTGCACTCCGCAAGAATTGCAGTGAACAGGACACTCAGAGTCCCATTCAGCCAGTATCGCTGCATATTTTTGTTTTGCCGGGAATACCCCCAGGTTTGTCATTTACGGCGACGGATTAGTTTGACCCTTCACTCGGACGCTTGATCAGACCCAATTACAGAGCGCAGCTTCATGCACTTTTTGCTTCGATTCCGCCCTTCAAAAGGCATCGTACAGCTTTTCGAGTCGGCATCTCGGTGTATTCATCGACATTTGGCATAGCTCCTCACTTCAAAGTACCTTTCATCGCCTCGCTTTACAGCGAAGATCATCATTTACGGCTCTCGGATCACAGGAGATCACAGGTCTGAATAGCTTGACAATAATCGTCCAAGGCCCAGATCGGTGCAGTATGAGGAACAAAATGCTCAAGTTAGGAGTACTACATAGGGAGCATCGAGCCATACTTTTCTTTCTATCGACGTCCATTCTCACCAAATTCTCACTGATTTATATGTAGTGCAACTTCTTTCCACACGTTCTTCGAGGTTCTTCGATCATCCCCCTCGCATTGCGATACTCATACTTCTTTGCCCAGAACGATTTACTTTTCGATGACGCCTCTATTCGGTCATTCCAACTGTCAATGATGTACTATGAATACCACCGAGCGGACCTGAGCGATCATGCGGCTGACCACAACCTCCGCGCAGCGTCCGAGTCTCATGTCGGGTATGTACAGCCCACAGGCACTTGCGCCATAATCTAATCTAACTTGTTACATTCTTCCCCTAAGCCTAATGGGAGCAATAGGTAATAGGATATCAAAATCTCTATATAAGAGATGTGAAAAAGGATATGAATCTTTAGTCCTCGAAGCCCTACATCGAGCCCACACAACCAACACCCCAAGCCTTTACTTACATCATGTCATACAACAACGACCGCGAGTCCGACTCCTACGGCTCTAATAACCGTGGTGGCCGCGACAACAACAGCGACTCGTATGGTTCCTCCAACAACGATTCTTACGGCTCCAGCAACAATGACTCCTATGGATCGGCTAACAAAACCTCTAACAACGACAATGACAACTCTTATGGCTCGTCTAACAGGGGTTCCAATAACGACGACGATAACTCGTACGGTTCGTCCAAGAAGGATTCCTATGGCTCGTCCAACGACAACGATAACTCATATGGTTCGTCCAACAAGAAGGATTCCTATGGCTCGTCCAACAACGACGATGACTCCTATGGATCCAACAAGAAGGCCTCCTACGGATCGTCGAATGACAATGACAACGACACTTCCTATGGTTCGTCCAACAAGCAAAGTACCTTCGGCTCTTCAAACGACAACGACAACTCCTCCTATGGGTCATCCAACAAGAAAGATTCCTATGGGTCGTCGAATGACAACGACAACTCGTATGGTTCGTCCACCAACAAGCAAGACTCGTACAGCTCATCCAACCAGACGTCTGGTAACAACAACGACAACAACGATTCTTACGGCAGCTCTAAGAAGGACACCTACGGTTCCTCCAACAACGACGATTCTTACGGCTCCTCCAACAAGTCCGGTGGTGACTCCTACGGATCCTCTAACACCTCCTCTGGTGATAACTACGGGTCGTCCAACACAACCTCGGGCAATAACTACGGATCCTCCAACACCTCCGGCGACAACTACGGGTCGTCCAACACAAACTCGGGCAATAACTCCGGTTCTAACAACCAGGACTCTGATTGGGTTGATAATGGGATCAAGACTGCCGCGAGCAAAGTCGGCTATAACATTGTAAGCTTCTTTCAATGGTCCGAGGATGCAATGACATATCTAATCTATAAATTATTCCAGGACGACTCCACGGCTGATAAAATTGGCTCTGGTTTGAAAGAAGGCCTGAAGAAATTCGGCGGCGGCGGAGGAGGATGTAAGTCAACCTCATTTTTGCCTTAATTCATGCCACTTACCACAAGTCTCTCTACCAGTATTTTAATCGGATAAATTAAAGCAATGATCGCGTACAGTCGTAAATTCTGAACGTGCGAAGAGGTGTATAGGTTGGACTTGTAAATGCAATTCTTATCATTCTAATAAAGATACCTAAACTTCAGTTGTTGTGAATGCCTCGTCGTGCTTAAATTGTGCTCTGCTTGTATTCAGTTATGCCTCAATGTGGAACTCTAGAACACTGATTCAATTTATGGTCGTAATAAGGTCATAACAGGCTGGCGATAAGCTTATAAGTTTATATCTACAAGAGACTCCGCGGTTCGTTATTTCACAAGTGTCTGCTTCTTCTTGCTTAAGCTTGCTATCAACTTGTCTGAGAAGCCAAGATGTGCTTTAACGAGCTCCGGTGGGGTCAGGGCCAACCACTGAGTAAGCGAGATATCCTGGAAAACGTCTATAGAAACAATGTTATTGTATGACATTAACCCAAAGAATCCACAAACTTGTTTTCAGTATTTCAAGGAATTTCAAAGTAGTATTACCGATGTTTTCGATGTAGTGGCCTAGAAGACGTGTCACCTTTCCTACTCGAATGCAAAACAAATAAAACGGCATACCGAAGGACGGTGGTATATATGCAATATCTCCAGGCTAGTGGATGATATATTCAGTACATGCTTTGACCATGGTCCAAAGCACCCACATAAAAATCGTACGTCGCGGCGTTACTCGAAGAGGCGAACAGGGTAATTCTGGCTTGACCGCATCTTGGGGCGAGTTAGTGGTCCGTTTTAAAGCTGTGTCAATTATTTCTTACATGAAAAAAGTCCATTCAGGCTGCGTTGGATGCCACTGGTCAAAGCAGTGTTAAATTACGGTACGAGAAGAAATAATTGGGAAAGGTACCAACATGTAATTCTCTTGCAAACGATCAGGTTAGCCAAGTCAGATATCATGTCGTCAAGAAACGAAAGTCACCTCAATCCACCGGCCTCAAGCTCGACTTCTGCTGCCGCAATCTTCTCTGACGCTGTGAATGTCCTGCTGTCCACTATTTTCACTGTCCCGCCCAGCTTCTTATCAGGAACAACCTTGGAAAACTGGAATGTAAACGGGTTTGGGGCATTGTTGGGAATGATCACATCTTCATTGATGTCCTCTGGAGGAGGTAATGCTGCGAAAGCTTTTAGTTACTATTGATCGCTCAAACCCGACGGTGAACCCAAGCTTACAAGGGAAGATATAGAGCTCGTGCTCGGGAATATGGTCAAATGCTTGCAAGTCGCCTTCGAGTCCGAAATTCTTCGCTATCACGGATTTGGGCACATGAGCAAGCCAATCTGTCAATAAGAACGTGGAATCTTCGGAAAAGCTGCCTGAGTCGAAGATGAGTAAGAACTCTGCCCCGCCTGCGGCAGTGTCTTTCGCTTGGATGGAGTGAGGGTTTCCTGCAGGGAAATACCAGAGATCGCCTTCAGACTATTGGTCTCCATTTAGCACGACGAGTTTTTAGCAATTGTTGAGGAAGCTCACCACATCTCCTAACCAGACTTCACCTTCAGGTGTGATGGTGCTGATTCTGAGGTCGCCCTGGAGGAATGCCTCAGGAAAAGTTAAAATCAAACACTAAATTTAGGATACCTTGAGAACGTAAGCCCACTGATTTCGACTTTATTAGCAAGGAAATAAAGGAAGAGAGCACAACTGAGAATACCTCCGCTGCAGTATGCCAGTGTAATTCCCTGATTTGCCCTGATATGAGACAAATTTCGTTCAAGTTCCTATTCCGTAGAGACTCGCCTTATGGCACCGACTTCAAGGCGCATGTTGACACCTTGTTACATTAATTAATTATATCCAGTGATCAATATGATGTATTTCACCAGCGATATCCACTGCTAAGGGCATATCATGAACTATCAAAATAAAATTCAGATTCTAACATTTGTTCCTTTTAACCAAAACATACCGTTCTGTTGTCGAGCCCAACCTCCATGCGTTAATCTGCTGTGACTAAAAGAGAATGGCCATTTGAAGTTTCGAACTTCACCACTGTCAGTGGTAGGAGGTGCCAGAAGGTCCGCGTTTTGCCGATCCATAGGGACATTTTGAGGGCCTAGAACCGATGCTCCAAGGCCGGCGCGCTCTGGTTGAGGAAATTTGCCTGAAGTGGGTGTCCAAAGGACTTTATTAGGGTTTGAATCGGTGTACGGCACATCAGGCTGGAGAGGGACTATAGGTGACGCCAGACAATGCATCAGACATGAAAATGATACGAGCACAATCAGCCACATCGTTTTGAATCAGATATCGGGACGCTTAGGCGGTGTAGGAGCAAGAAGATGTCCGTCGGTCTTTTTATATTGCGAATGTAGTCGATCGGGACCACATCGTCGCCTTCGAAGTGGTACGATACGAGGGAGCATCCAAATCCAGACCAAGTTTGCATTTCGCGTCAGGATCGAACGCATTCCAATTTTCCACCATTAGATAGGAGAATTTGTAGAGATTGAGTTAAAGTCCTCGGACATTAATGGCACAATTTTAGCATTAAATATCCCGCTGATCCTTGCTCTTGCAGCTGTGCAGTTAATCGCAAGTCAGACTCGTTAAAATGACGAAAGAGGCTGTCGGGTTTGCTCTGATAGGCGTGATTCTGGGTGGTGTTTAAATTTAACGGGTTGGATAAAAGGCTGACGACAATTGCTTCTGCATGAGTTACAATTTAGAGTAAAGGCTCTTCTGTCAAAAAGAAGGGCTCTGATTGAGATTACACGAGCCACACAAAAGGGATAAAAGGTACGTACTTGATGGATGAATCAATCCAAAGCGAAATCATTGTAACCAGGAAAACCACTGACGGAACGTCGAGGATCATTGGAATCTAGACGGGACAAGATTTCTGCCCAAGCACAACACATTCCAGCGAGACCTTCATACAGACTCCATGGATGATCGGGGATAGTCATTTCACCCGACGACGTCAGATCTTCGTGCAACGTGGCGAGGAATGCTAAATGCACTGCTTTCGAGAAATATTGTCTATTTGACGACGTGTCGAGGGCGTCTGATACGGCTAAGAGTGCATAGACTGAGCCTGCTACACCATGGCATAGGCCGACTCCTTTTCGCAAAAGCCCGTTTTTATACACGAGGCCACCACCCAGTTGAAGAGATTGACGGAGTTTATGTTCGATGCCGTCCAAGGCTATTGTGTCTCCATGATCACGGAGTACGCGGAGACCCATGGAAAGAAGAATGACTACTCCGGTGGCACCATGGCACCAGCTGTAATCAAGAAGTAACGTGAATGCTCCAACTAAGCTACGAATGGCGCTTACTGGACAAGCTCATTATTGGCCGTAAATCCCTGGTGAATTGAATAGCTTGTAGGCCAGTTACCAGTGTTATCTTGGCAATCCACAAGCCACGATATCGTACTGAGTATATCGGGGAGATGCTTTTGAATGACCAAAACGGGGCAGCTTAGCAATATCTGTAAGATACCAACTGTCCGGAGGAAGTCATCAATATCAGGAATCATGAAGGTTTAAGAAAGAAGATGATAAAGAAGATGATCACTTACCTACGCCATGAGCACCACCCAAATAACGTTTACCATACCACGTCCACATTAAGGGCGGGAGGCGTTGTGGATGGCTGGATCTGACATCAGAAGACAACAAAGCAGCTCCGTGCTTTCCTCGGCTCATAATAGCTTCAACAAGGCCTGGTAAATTGGTTTCAGAGGTTAAGCGTTGGAGGGGTGCTATCTCCTCCGGTGGCTTCCCATGTATCTCTTTTCGAAGGTATAAAAGTGCGTAAAGTAAGCCTGCACGACCATAAAGAACTTCGCAACCGTCGTCCACACCACTTGGTGAGTTATTATCGGTGTCTTCAGCCAAAACTTGATCAACGGTAATTTCGAGATAACTCTTCGCGGCGTCCCAGTTATTGATAGTCGAACCTCTCGAGGGCGACGGATTTCGCGTCAAGACTAAAACAGCAATCCCAACGCTACTTTCGATGAAGGAGAGACGGTTTGAATCGTAATGATAGCCTGGAAGGTGACGAAAGACTCGGCCAAGATGTTTATCTGCCGCAGAGATGAGGCTTCTTGGAGTCAAATGGTCATCTTGAAGAGAGATAGGCATTCCAGATAGGTGATACTCCATGAATGCTATTCCTGAGGATAAGTAAGAGAATGCTTCAACAAAACGATCGCCTTCCAAAAGAACGCCAAAGGCCTACCAGACAGCCCAGTATACATGCTATCGCGACTGCTAACCCGTTTTTCCGACATAGCCTCTTGAATGCGCCGAACCTCCCTGGGTAGCGCGGAGGCTATCTGTTTCTTCATATCGGCCCAATCGTTCGCATGTTCAGGTGGCTTGTGGAGCAAAGGGATATGGCGCGACTTGTGTGGTCTCGACGTTGGCATACTGTTTGATCGTCGACTTCGCATTTTCTCTAAGAAATTTGGTGTACGCTGGTGTATCACCGTGTATGCTGCCTGTGGGGGTAGCCTATGCCACGAATCAGGAAGTCCACAGGATTTATATTTAGGTTGGAGTGGCTCACCTTATCCATTAATAGATGTTTAGATGGATTGATTAAACGTAGGTGGTTTTCGAAACCAGATAGTGAATGCGCATCTTGGATCCAACGAATTCAATTTGCACGGACAGCATGTTTGGGTGGATAATAACTTCATAGGTGGTGTTGAGGTTCAAAAAAAAGGTTTGATCCGTGATAATAGATATTACAAGTAAATCAGCTTACCAAGCTGACTCTGACAAGGAGAGGGAATATTGATTTTGGGAGAGAAAGATTCTTGGAAAGATTGCTAATACATATAGAATACGCAGATAGTGTATGTACATATTCTCAAAGATCTACGCATTACACAGCTACATGATGACTGATCGTGAAAGAAAACACCGAAAAAACAGTCACCTAAATATCAATGAAATATCGAACTTCAGTGCTGTTGATAAAAGGAGGCACCAGAAGGTTTGGGATTCGTAGGTCCATAGCGATGTTTTGAGGTTCAACTTGGAGTCACTGAGTGGAGACGCCTCGAGACTGGCGCGTTCTGGTGAAAGGAATTTGTTGACTTCCCAAGTGCCTGTTCACTTGCAGGCGGATGATATCAGCACTTATGCGGTCGATCCGAAACACCATCGCTTCCAAAGTGAGAAGTAGTTATCAAATCCAGGACCAGCTTGCCATCGGGAGCGGTCGCTGTTGGTCTTTTGGACCAAGTCGGGGTTCTTGAATATGAACGGCGCACATTCGCTGTGAGTGGCAGAAACACAAGTCGTAACAAAGTTGGACTCTGTGGGATGAGGGAAGTGGTAGCCTTGGTCGTCGGAAATTTTCTCCGGATTGTGCTTGATTGTGCGATTCTAGGTAATGGATCAGAGAATTCTTCTGGGCAAACTAACACCCAGGACGGTGATTCCTTCAAACACATTGTTGATTGATATTACAGCAATCACAGCATCGAGATCGTACGTGCTTGATATAGGTCGTTCGGGATAGCCAAATCGTTATAACCCGGAAAGCCGCTAACGGAATGTCGAGGACCATTGAAATCCAGGCGGCACAGAATTTCTGCCCAAGCACAGCACATTCCAGCAAGACCTTCGTATAAACTCCATGGACGATCAGGGACAGTCATCTCACCCGATGCCGTCATATCTTCATGCGACGTAGCCAGAAACGCCAGATGTGCGGCTTTCGAGAAGAAATGTCTGTCGGTCGGAGTGTCGAGGGCATCTGATACGGCCAGGAGAGCATATACCGACCCTGATGCACCGTGGCAAAGACCGACTCCTTTGTGTGGAAGGCCGTTTTTATAAACGAGGTCTGCACTAAGTCGAAGAGAGTGAGAGAGTTTATCTTCTAGGCCTTCCGTGGAGATCATGCCTTCGTAGCCATGAAGTACTCGAAGAGCTGTAGAAAGCAGGATATTGACCCCAGGAGCAGTAAGGCACCACCTTCAAGCCAACTGTAAGCATATTGATGTTCAAGCGTATAGTAGTTATACTTACTGCACGAGTTCATTGGGAGTTGTACTGATTGGATACTTTGAAGGCCAGTTGCCAGAGTCATCTTGGCAGTCTAGGAGCCATGAAATTGTGCTGAATATAACAGGGATGTGTTTTCGAATGATAGAAATTGGGCAGTTCAACAACACCTGTAAGATACCGGCTATAAAAAAGAAGGTATTAACACCAAGACTAGGAATCCTCGAGGTTGAAGAATGTAAATTTACCTATACCATGAGCAGCACCTAAATAATGTTTGCCGCGCCATGTCCACAATAATGGGGGAAGACGTTGAGGATCGGTCGTTCCGACATCCAAAGACAAGGAAGAGGCCCCATGCTTTCCACGACAAATGATAGCGTCGACTAGGCTTGATAAATTAGCTTCTGATATCAGGTCTTCGAAAGGCGCCTTTTCTCGTCGCTGGTCCCCATTAACCCCCTTTCGAAGGTAAAGAAGTGCGTAAAGTAGTCCTGCACGACCGTACAGAAATTCGCAACCGTCATCCATACCGCTCGGGGGATTGAGGTCCAGGTCTTCAGACAAAACTTGATCAATTGTAGTCCTGAGATAATCTCGCGCAGCCACCCAGTCATTGGCAATTGATTTCTCCGAGGTCGAAGACCTTCGCGTCAAGACTAAAGCAGCAGTCCCAACACTACTTGTCATGAAAGAAATGTAGTTTGGGTTGTAAAGGTAGCCCGGGTGGTGATGAATAACCTGGGCAAGATGGTTGTCTGCCGCAGAGAGGAGGGCCGGCGAAGTCAAATCGTCCTGGAGTGCAGCAGGCATTCCAGATAGATGGTATTCCATGAGCGCTATCCCTTGAAGATATGGTTATCAACAAAATCGGGCTCCATTCGAATGGAATAGGACCTACCAATCAGCCCACCGTATACGGTTTCACGTTTGTTAACCTGCATTCCCTTTGTTGAATCTTGAATGCGCCGAACGTCTCTAGAAAGAGCACTAGATATGCGTCTCTTCACGACTTCCCAGTCCTTCGGGTGTTCAGGTGGCTTGCCAGACAGTGGAACATGATGCGAATGCGAACTCTGTGGCATAGTTGATCGTGTTCTCGATTGACAGACGGAGCTGAAGGATAACGCCTGGAGAGGCGTCTGTGTGCGATGATAGCTATCCGGTGTAATGGCATTGTTTAGACAGACAGTGATGACAGGTGCAACGGGTGTGGAAGTGGATGTGGATCTATGTGGAAGTGGTGAAAATCAAACGAGTGCCAGGTGCACCATCAAGACATGTGAGATTTGGGGTATTTCAACGTATGTAAAGAACACGCACAAATTAAATACCTAATAACTATCTACAAGTCCATATATGCATAGGTCCATGAAAGAAGGTTTCCTTTGACTGAGAACTGACCGACGCAAAGCTAAATTATCCTGAATGAGAGGGTACTTCCACGGAGCTAACCATAGCGCAAAAGCGTCCAAGAAATTGGGTAAGCCGTACGGATGAGTGTAAACGAATGACCTCAACCGCGACAAGCTTTGATGAAGGAGCGTAAGTAAGAACTAGTTACCTAGATTAAGAGTAAGGGTTTTGTACAAGATTCGGATGACCAAGTGGAGGCACAAAGGCGATGGAGTAGATGGTGGGTAATGCAAAATAAGGTCAGTGAAGCAACAGAGGAGAAAAGGCGTTGAAAGGCATCGAAAGGCGTGAAATGAAGTCCATCGTTGTCGTTGGTCGGTGAGTGAGTTGCATGCCAGAAAACGATACGAGGGGTCCCGTCAATAACGCAAACCACTCGTCGGCCTTTGGTCAGTCTGCATGGGTCGGCTTCCATATGGGTCGTAGTCGATACTCATCCCATTCCCTCTCCCGCCCGGAGTCACGTCGCTATCTCTGTATGGCGCATCCAAACTTGTCGAGCTCGCATTCCATGCCTGGCTGTGGTTGGCGTGCTGCAGCGGCATGAACGCGCTCGAATCAGAGCTCCTCATACCACGAGCACCCATCGCGGTGGCACCAGGACCAGCAAAAGCTCCGCCGACACCGGCTGTAAGCGGGTAAGAAGGCGAAGTGCCTTTCCCTCCAGCAGCCCGTCGTCGACGCGCGAGGCAAATACCAATGATGGCTCCAATTATAGCGATAACGGCCACACCTCCAACGACAGAGCCAATAATGAGGCCAAGGTTGGAACTTGACGTGGCGGACGGACTTGAACCGCTAGCCGTGCTTGTGCCTGACGCAGAGCCAGAGGCACCTGCCAGTCTGACATTGGCAGGCAAAACGCTCGCAGGTGCTGTTGGCTGTGCGCCCATCTGGCCACTACCAACGATAACGTACGTTCCATTACTGGGCACACCGTTCACGACAACAAACATCAGGCCGGGTCCAGGTTGGAAAAGGTTGGCGTTCGGGGGCATCTGTGCAACGTGCAGCGTAATTGAACCATTGCTGTTGACAGTATATGTGTTGTTCAACTGCAGAAGGCGTTGACCCATATTCATTGCGTGCGTAGTGAACCCGCCTCTCTGAACCACAACAGTTGTCGCATCGGCAGCCTCATTCGCCGATCCTGAATAAGATGTAGCGGGAACAGTGATATCAAAAGGATTGCCGCCATAGGACAAAGTGCTCGGCATTCCTATTGGCGCAGGTCGGGTGGTCGCAGAAAAGTATGGTGGGTAAAAGATCTCGGCCTGGTATGTTGTTGGGAATATTGTGGTTAAATTGACGTCGACATTGGGGTTTGAACCAGCAATCAACACCGAGGCGTCGGGGAGAAGGATAGCCGAGGAATGGTATAAACGCGGAATATTGGAGGTGCTAAGGCCCTTATTAGACCAACGACTACCTTTGGGTGCGTTAGGATCGTAAATTGCTGGTGTTCCAACGGGTCCTGATGATAGCGATTCTCCGTATGGCATCTGGGCAAAAGTAGGAGTCTGGCCTGTCGCTTGAGAATACCCAGCCGTGCCGTTGAGTGCTCCGTTTACCACCAATAGTTTTCCGGTCGGTAGAATGACAAATTGACCCATGCTCCGGCTTTCTAGTAGGTCGTCATCCTGTTGGTAAGCTGGTGCAGAGCCATCTGTGGGTTCTGGCGTGATACGCTGACAATCCTTGGATGCTGGGTATTCCCAAGTGTTGATGAATGGAAATGTGTAATTTCCCCAAGCATAGTCTGGCATGTCGGATCCTCCACAGAACATGACTGTTGGGGTATAGTTGTTGGCTGGTGTGAGTGGTAACATGGCGGTAGCCCCTGAGGCTGGGTATACACGGACAACGGCACCGGGCATAGGGGGAAGAGGTGTTTCCACGTTGGCTTTGTGGTCCCACAGCACTAGTAGTGGGTAAATTGAAAGTCAACATCATACAACGGGAGATAGGCTGAAAAAGGCTCGCCTGTCGAAACATTAGCCTGCACAAACAGCTTTCCAGATGGCATCAAAAAAGTATGAGCGTAAGCGTTAAGTCCAGACGTTTGAACCAAGAAGTTGAATGTTTGAGGTGGGGATCCATTTGAAGGGAAGTATTCGTATGTGGGATTGGCAGCTCCACCTTGATTTGCCGGGTCAACGTTGGGGTAGTTGCGGTTGATATATCCACCGTTAACAAAACCGCCAATTATGACGATAGTTCCGTCTGCGGTGGGTTCCGCGGCAGAGTACCATCGACTGGCCTGCATTGAGAGAACGGTGGGGTCGTCAAACCACTGACAATTTGCTGAGCTGAAGGAGTCCGAGCTTGAACAGGGGTTTAGAATGCGAATTGCCCTGGTACCGTCGAAGTCTTGGTAAGTTGAATCCCAGTTAGCAGAGTAACCGCCAGGGTTTAGTGAGGACCCAAGGTTTCCTCCAGGTCCGACAGCACCATTGCCACCAAATGTGACAAATGAGCCGTTTGGCAGATGCATGCCAGATGAACAGAAAACATTGGTCCGAACATCCATAGTGGTTGACGTGCGCGTTCCAATGTCCCTAGAGTCTCTATTAGCTCGCTGTGACCGACGTAAAAGGACAACTCACCAAACGGCGCCCCAAGCAGCGTGGCCATTGACTTGGGCTTTATTTCCCTCTGCTTTGTCCAGGATGTAGACCTTGTCGGTGTTTCCTAGAAACATCTACACGCATTATAAGTGAGAAAGCACCGATAACACTTTTTACGAATCAAGTACCATCATCGCGCTAACTAAGGTATTCCCTCCATCTGCAAACGACCCAGCAGTGACAGCGCGGACTGGAAAAGAGGAAGAGGCAACAATAGCTGCCAGGAATGGGAGAGGCGGTAGCATGGGGGGATGCGCTACCTTCAAAGTCGTCTAAAGAAGAAAAAGAATAAAAAGGAGGAAGAGTGTTAAGGAAAAAGGTCGACGTCAACGGAGTGGTTGAAGAAGGAAGGAGGTGATCAGGGTCGGTGGAGACCCTAGAGTATCCAAGACCCCGGTCACCTGCCGCTTCGGTCTGGACTTCAGCCGACTTCCCTCTCTTCCTGTTCTTGCTTCCTACCCGTCTGCAAAATATTTGCACAACTCCCATCACGCAGATTTTATTTCTCTCGAGTGTTCTGCAGTGGGCGACCAATCTCTGGAAGGACCCGCTTGCGGCCAGACTTTGTCTCCAAGGTCTCTTGTTTCGCTGGCCGCGATCTGGTTTGCCTAGAAATGTTCTCGACACACATGGATCCTTTTCTCGACAGAACTAGGCTCTCGCATGTCGAACGACTTGTGGACCGCCTTAAATTTTGTGGAAATTGCCCTATAATTGATACTCTAACTCCTGAACTAACGACCTTTCCATGTTTATCGATATGGCTAACATCTTGAGCAATTCTTGGTCGACCACTCTACGCGGTCGCTGTCTCGCCAGTACCCGACGAGGAGGCTTGAAGTTAGATAAGTACGGTCTGCTATTGCATCTCACCCGTTAAATAGGTGAAACTCCCTAGCGAGTTTTTCTATTGCAGAATATAAAAGAATTCATATTTATTCGCGCTATTCAGAGCCGATCCCTTCGCGATCCGTCCTTATAAATAGGCTGGCGATTGACAGGGCACCGTGCCAGCCCAAATACTTCAGCTTACCCTTTCGCAAATGGAGCAGAGTTAAGTCCATCACTCGTTTGAATTCCTACTGAACGGTTTCTTACTTTCCGGCCGATGTCGAAACTCGAGGGATAAAGCTTGTAAAATGCCGCCAGTGAAGTGTCTGTATTCCAACCTTTCTTCCTGGATTCATCTTCGTGTGTGTCTTTGGGTTCTTGGGTTCACCTGGGATTTGCTAACCGCGACCGACGGGAATGCAAATTTAACTGCGCAGCAATGCAAAATGTATTAGAGCTGCGTGTTGCATAAATTCATATGCTTTCATATGTGCTTCAATGAATCCGAAGCCGTTTTGTCAACGCCTGTACGACGGGTATGAGGAGTAGGTTAGAGTCGCCGAATGTAGCAGCCAAGAATAACATTAAAGCCGCACCGACAGTGAGTCAGAGCAATTTCTCCATGGACAAGTTTCGCTTGGCTGAAGCCCCATAATAAACGTTCTTGGCTCCTTGTTGGTGTGAGCCCACAAAAGCCCAGAGAGTTCCAGTAGTCTTCGGTTTGGGCAGAAAATGCAGCAAGATGTACAGCCGCTCGTGATCAGGTCGAGAAAGTTCCCGACGCCTGGACTCCGGGACCCCGAGTGTGGACATGTGGCGAGAAGTACTTAATTGACATTGACACAATCTGACAAGGTCTAATGAAAACATCCTAACAATTGGATGTAATTTACTAGAGCATGCTTGAGAAACCAGACCCCTAAGCAGTATGAAGATAATTCATCGTTTTCGTGTTATTATAAGGTAGGTAAAGTGGGCCAATAAGTTTGTTAGAGAGCTCTAAGTAAATCCTTCGTGTATTAATTTCATGAGTGGTCGTAAATGCATAGACTGAAAGCAATAGCGAGAATGAAGCCAAGAAAAGAACTTGAAGTGACAAAACCAGGCGTATTAGTATACTATATGTCTTTGATAGTTATGGTCGTAAATCGCCTCCTTCTCCGGGACAGCAGTCATCCAGCGAACAAGCAACTCAATTGGATTGCAAACCTGCCTCTGCGGGACATGGGTGGACTTGCCGAAAATATCCACGAGCTTGGATTCGTAGATATCTGTGATGGCGGCTGATGTATAAACTGGAGCGTTGAAAGGAACGAGTGATTAATTGGTAAATAATATTAACAAGTTTGGGACTTACGAGGATCGAAGAGACCGAAAGCCCAGCGGACATAGTTGGTGACTACGAAACGACGTCCTCTGCCTTTGAGAATTTCGTAAAGCTGTCGGGCGGAATTAAAATCAGAAGGCGGTTTCAGAGAGGGATAAGCAATATATACTCACTACTGCCCATATAATATCAGATGGGTCCTTTGGAGCTTCCAAAGAACCTTCCGGAATCTGTGGAGGAAAGATACATTGACTGAGTAAATAAATGGAAAATTAGGACGCACAGCTCGTTGTTCGACAAGTCTTTCGAAATCTTCAACCCCGAAATGACATGGGTGAATGAAAATGACGATCAGGGGAATAGTGAACTCATTGGGACACGGCTAAAACAGAAAAAATGTTAAAATTTCAGAATCTGCAAGTGGAGGGAATGGCATGCCAAGGTAAAGATGTCCCACTTCGCATAACGATCGAAGAGCAGAGAGTTCGCAATCCTAAACCTGAATTTCTCGATTAACGGTCGGTCATTTGGGTTCTCGGGATTGAAACCGTGCATGACGGAGATAACAGCGAGGACCGTGTCGAAAACATATCGATTCAAGAGCGTTACCACCTCGGTTTCGTTCTGGATATCGCTCAATGCATTTGCGTCCGATTCTTCAAAGTGGACGATGTCCTTGCAAGGGAGGCGGAACGCTGCTTTAAACTCGTATTCCGTAGAGGGATGGTTGCACATCTCTTCTTTATTGATTTGGCTGAAGTCTGGCCGATAAAAGGAGCCAGTCAGAAGTAGAAAGGAGAAGAGCGTGAGGAGGCTCACAGGTGGTGATCTCATGCGTCATGTCAGTGTATTTCATCAGTCGCTTTACAAACTTCAAATTGCGAGGGGGATGCGGTTTAACCCGGAGTGAATGAATGTCGGGCCACCTCATCGCAGAACGCATTTGCTTTTCTTCCATTAGCGAGTCCTTTCCCCGATAGACGAAGAAAGGAAGGCCACATTCGTTGAGATAGCGTCGAAGAGGAAAGCGGAGGTATGCAGGATAAGGGTTAGGCACATTTCTCGGGACGTGATTCGCGTCATCGTCGGCGTCGAAGGACGATTCAGAACGGATAGATGTGTTGAACGATTGGCCTTCAACCTCGTCGGCGCCGAAAGAGGGATGGGGGGTCAGCGAGCGCCTGCTCGACGATGCTAGAGACTGCACAGACATTGAAAGAAGTTACTGGAGACACAGATGATGCACTTGTCGGTAGAAGGGAAATTTTCGAAATCTTGAGGCAGAACAGACCCACGGGGTTTGCAAGTTTTTATATACCCAGCGGGTGGCAGCCAAAGCGAGAGGGCGCGAGTGCCACACCGGACAAAGCAACCCTCGTGTTCAGTGGCACAATGCTTGTAAAGACAAGGAATTGTGCCACTCAGCAACTCGAAACTTTGTCTTCCTTGACCATGGGCCACCACCGCGCTTTGTCGGCCGCGGCCAAATGTGCATATGCATTGTAAATCGTCAATACATCACCGTACCTGTAAAGCTGGCAAGCATCGCGGAAAGCGCGACCACCAAAAGTTTGAGTCAAGTCTATATGGTCACCCTATGTTAAGAGCATTTGCGAGGGTGAGCCGGATTGCTATCTTTCGAGTGCAGCTGAAGTCGGACTTCCTGGTCACTACATCAGATCAAGGACATGGACGAACAGGACGAACGAACACACTTTAAATTTGGTCCCTGCTAAGGTAGAGGAAATCCATAGGCATCTTGTGTCACGTGAAAAGCGTTACGACTGCAATGAAATTTAAATAACAAATGACCAAGATCCTTTTTCAAAAATTTGTTTCCAACCAAAATTCTATTTTTTGAATTCAGAATTTTTGTTGGAAGCAGAATCTCAAAATTTGAGGTGAGTGAGTTGTTATTCAATTTGCAAGTACGTTTTTGGCATTAATCAAAATGTCGTGACTTTTCGTCCTCGCCCAAGTTTGGCTGGGTCACAATTCATCACGGTCACCTGACACAAGATGACTATGGATTGCCTCTACCTTATTTGCCAAGCTACCGCCAAGAACGCCACTGCGCCACACTAGTAAGATTTGCATGCTGAATATAGACAAGGTAAAGAGCGACAATGATGATTATTAGACACAGTACTTGGAAGTAGGTGACAGACATCTTGGAATGGGTATGAAAGGCAATATTTTGAGAGGCATGTTCAGAAAATATTTCCTTGGTATCGAGTTTAGTGGTATTGACTACGGTACAACAAGCAGGAAGGTAAAACCTCGGAATGAAGGCATCGATAGGTGATAGTGAAATCATAAAATCCGGATGCAAGAAATACTAATCCACGCGCTTGGGGAATATACCGAGAGGCAGCCTGACGACAGCCATGTCTTCCGCAGCGAGCAGTTCGCTCAAACCGACGTAGTACGCAATGAAGGCAGTCACAACACCAGTTCCTCCACCGGCCTTGGCAAGCCTGTCGAGCCAGATTCAGAACTCTCATTCCGCATGAAAAACAGAGAACAATACTCACGCAACCTTTCCAGTAAACTCAGAGGCAGCCAACAAAATGAAGGTAAGCGCCAACAACGCAAACAGGGCAATGAAACCCCAGTTCTTTCTTAAGGCGGCAATTCTAAATTTGTAACGCGGGGTCAGATCACAAAAAGCAAGCGGAAGAAAATTTCACAAACAGCAGGAAAAAGGTAACCATAAACCAAGCAGTCAAGAAGATGCCGAGACCACTGGCGAGCTCCTTCTCGTCAGTAAACGCGGTCAAGATTCCACTCGATGGGATGAGAATAGTCGCATATGACATCCAGAATGCACCATAAGACGTGAAAGCTGCGGAGAGTCAACCAATGTCAGCCATGAATAGATTTAAAAAGCGGATGAAAATGGGCGGATGAAACGATCTCAAGATTCAACCAAAGGGGGTAAATGTGGGGAAGTGCATCACCATGCATCATATGTAGGAAATAAACCGGATAAAGGTTGTCTGCGATAGCAGATCGTAAAACGGGTGAAAACTCACCGGTACCACCAAACACATTGCCCCGGGGGAATTCCCACATCCCAGCGAGGAGTTGAGCAAGCCCACCACAGAAGATAGCCATACCGACAACAACGTTGGGATGGTGGATACCACGCGTCTGCAAGTTGTAAAGCGAGAGCATGAAGGTCGTCGACGCGAATGAGAATAGGCCGCTACGAAACACGTCAGCCGAGGTTCAGTTTTGTACCGAAAAGCTAATACATACAGGGCACCGGGGTTTCCTATCCTTGAAGGTCGGACAGCCTGTCCATAAGACGCAGGCAGAACGCCATTGTTGCCTAGGGCTTGCTGGGGGGTAGTAGCGTGGAGACCGCCTTTTTCGATGTCGTTGTGGGCAGACATGGTGAGGAGAAAGAGAGTGGTGTTTGGGGAATGGAAAGGAACCGAAGGGGGAACGAATCTATTTATGTGGCCGAGTTGTTTATGTACCTTTCACATCGTGTGATCGTGCACAATCACGAATTGGAAATGGCACGACATCCTACGATCACGGACCAAATAATTCATCCCAACTAGCCTGGATTGTCGCATCTTACAGTACGTATAAGTCCCTGAAGCAAACCTGAAGTTTATTCTTCATTGCCATTTGAATAAGATCCGGCGTCAAGATGCACCTTGTTTCCTCGAGAATGAAAATTTCTATTTGTCAACGTACAGGAAACCACCGATTAAATTGTTCATTGAGCCGAATTCGAAGTACAACGGTAACATGCAGGTAACGACAACCAGACAAGGGCTGTGAAAGGTGCAACAACTTCAAGTCCGTCGGCGCTCTGCACCTGAGATGTTAACGCCCCGAAATCTTTGTAGGTTTTGAGCAAGTCGGTGCGTAGATCTGAAGTGGGACTCGGTCACTCTAGAGCGAGCCGTGCAACCCCAGATTTCAATTGTTCGGGAAGAGGTTTCGTAGGCGATTGAGAGGTGGCAGGAGGTGGCCATCAGGTGGTAGCTGCTATTTTTAGAAATGTCTGCCAAGAATATTTTACCCCAGTTAGCCAGTTGTATGAGGTCAGTCCTGAGGCTATAAATAGAAACGTCTGCGTCTGTTGATGCGGCAGCAAATGACCCAAACCAAGGAAATTTTTCCTCCTTCCTCTTCGACTTCTACTTCGTGGACGCTGAGCGAACCGGCGGATAAGACATTACCCCTGTTAATCCTTGCTAGTCACTGAGCGACCTAAATATAGATCCCTTACGGAAACGAACATGAGCTGTCACGGCCCGGTAGAGATTGGTGTCTGCCCGAACGCCAATTGGGTGAAACGGCATTTAGTGGCGGGGAAGAAGTTCCTGTGACTTGATGGACCTTGATACGAAGAAGCTGTGTCCAAAATCTTCCGAAATTTCTCAGGCAAGAGCAAACCTTTACTTCCCGGAACAAAATCTCAGGTCATCTGAGGTTTTCCTTTGGCAAATCCTGCAGTCACCGTCAAATCACCGTCCATAATTCCTTATATGTTTGAAAACACAACGGGCAACAACGGAGTGTGGCTAGGTCGCCGCAGGGGAAATTGGCGGCCACGTTTTCGTAAGTCAAACTTAGCATTCATTCGATGTAGCCAATTTGAAGAAGGAACATGATCAGGGGCTATCATGCAGGGAATGGACTGGAACGGGCGAAATGAACCCCAAACGTTCTTCCACCCATTTTTATCCCAACCATTCGGCCGCCTGCCAGAGAAATCGAATCATGGGCAACGGATTTATCCCGGACAATAGATGGAGTCCGCTCCATTTAACTCCAACCAATTGCTGACTAGGTCGGGTGCTCATGAACACAATTTGCTACCCCTTCGAGGAGCGAAACCCTTTTGCAAGCCAAAAACCTTGAAAGCACGGTCTCGAGAAATCAAAGATACCCGTTTAATTATGACATTTAAGTATGACATCATCGCTATAATGAAGGACCTTAAAGAAAGCCGCAGAGAGGTGATCCAGGGCATATGTCGGTTTATACCAACCGCATTAAGAATGGACCGGATGAAACCTCATTTTTTGGTAAGTAATGGTGTAATCCTTTCGGTGGAAATCCGTGTGGAACTAATTTAAATTCGATTCGATGTTGTCGAATTCAACAATGAACAACGGACTCCTGTGCACAGTGGTTGGAAGTGTAAACATCAAATGCCTTAAGGCCCTTATAAGTCTGGCGTTCCTATATCTCCCAGTAGGTGCCTTACAGGTCGGATATTATCGTTTTATGGGCTTGCAATCAGTTGGCATGGCCTTGACTTCTTCCTTGCCCGTACTTGCAAGAGGCACTCTTCCGGATTCTATATCATCAAGATTCAAATTCGCATCAGCGACCGTCCAAGTCTCACATCGAACTACCTCAGTCAATAAAAGCCAGTCCTGAGCACCGAATACTTAGGCGCTGAATGATCCATTGGAAGTAGGTGATAACGTAACTTTTGAAAATACAGAGGTTATTGGATGCAGAATCGCCCATCCGTCGAGCCAATTTGCAATGAAAGATGGCAGCCGGATATCATATCTCTGTCTTGTCCTGTCCTGTGACGAATGGTAAGCGCGCAGGTTTTACTGAATCCGGAACAGTGCAATAAGGCAATGAATTGCCGGAAAAGGAGGGTTTCATCATGTCAACCACGAGCCTTTACTAAATTACTTAAAAGACAGGAATGAACCTGAATGGTAGCTACACAAACGTAGATTTAAATTTTTGGATCCCCTAGGATCAGCAGTTCTTGGATTTACCAATAACTGCCGGTAATGGCAGGAATCCCATAGAATCTAGTGCAGTCTCTCAAGGTAAGTCCGTTTTATCGCGTTAATTTGAGGATCGAGCCCAAATTCTCGAAATTCAAGATCGGAGATCGTGGGCCAGCCCTGAAGTCGGTTAGGACCTCCGGAGGGCAACGGACAGGGTCGTCCAGCTTTCGGTGCCAAGTGTTTTGTTGCTGAATAGGGTGCTACGTCGATGCGGTCAGGAATTACAGGAGGCTCACGGCGCATGCTGAGTATCTGCTGACGGACATGCTCTGAGTCGGGCTCCAGGGAACAATATGATTTAGACTACACTAATCTATTTTGTATTTGCCATGTTCGTAGTGTCGTCTATTCCATATTTGCATTATTGCCCAATCTACCACCGCTCACTTCAGTTCTACGGGCAGGGCAGGAAAGACACTTCAGCCAAACTTAAAATTAGTGCGCATGTAAGTTAAAAAGTTTTATTCGCACACTGGACTCGGAAGTGATGGTTGGTGTAGGCGGGATATTAGAGAACTGGTTTCCCAAATTTACTGCAGGGACGGGAATTTTTTAGAGCTGCATAGGACATACAAGACTGAATTTTTTTTGCTTCACCCTACAGATTGTTTGTCAACGAGCAGGCTGTAGCAGTAGGTTTGGCACTAAGTACTACTCAGGCCGCGCTGGCTACTGAATTTGAGATTGTTCTTACCTCAAAGGTCTAAATTCTCGACAGCTAGGGCATTGTAACGTAGGACACCTCCGCTCCGTGATCCGCTCGGGAATTTGGAGAATTTGGAGAATTTGGAGAATTTAGAATAATGCCTCAGTTATCTCGACTTTTGTTTGCTTACCTGTGGTGTATTGCTGTGACTTCCTCATCTGACAGCTGTCCGTATAGCAATTTTAATGCATTCTAGCTCTACTATGGTGACTCACTACATCACTACATAGTTGAACATTGATAACCACTTTGTCTACTCATTCTTTTACGCGTAGCACGTCCTGAAGACGTTGTCGCGCATGGCTCAATTTGGTCAGCGTCGCGTCGGATCACATGATCACGTGCCCCCGAATTCTATGTTTGCGTGCGCTCAGTCAGTGTTGATGCCGACAGTTTACTCCCATCTTAATCCCAGCATCTGGCGTGGTTCCTTCAACTATGGCTCTGTGGCCTACATAGCCCTCTATGTCACTTACTGGTAGGCGTTATCGGATTTTCTTTGCCCTTATCAAGCTCAATCAGTCTGACTAGGTGCACAGAAACTGGCAAGGGCAAGACATGGCGGAAGTGAGAGACATGATGCAGTCACCTCAAAAGCCTCGCTTGTCTTTACAGCCTCTATCTTCCTCTCCACATCATGGGTATCAACGACCTCTGGAAAGTGAGTGTTCAGGTCTTTTCCTGAAATCGTCATGGCTGATATCAATATCAATTGCAGATCCTCGAACCAGCTGCAGAGACAAAGTCTCTCTTGGAGATATCTGTTCGCGAAGGCTTCGAAACTCGGCGCCATGGTACTGGTGCCATTGTAGTTGGTGTAGACGTCAGGTGTGTAACAGATCGTTTTGTATATCTGTCAGTACTGATCAATCTTGAAGCGGATGGTTCTATGCATGCCAGGGCGTCTTTGCGGGGAGAGGCCATTCTCATGCTCAGGCGGGTCAAAACCCTGAGTTGCGGACTTTGTTTTTCCGCCTTGCTTGGCTTTCACGATCAGCCGTTAGTGCTGTCTTTGTGTTTGATGGACCCGGGCGACCCAAGGAAAAGCGCAACAAGGCTGTACGATCTATGCCCCATTGGATGACGAAGTCTTTTCAAGAACTCGTCACTGCCTTTGGCTTTTATTCTCATACCGTTCGTCGAACATGCCCTTAATTTTAATCCAATAATCTGATTTTTTTTGACAGGCTCCGGGCGAGGCTGAAGCGGAACTTGCTTATCTCAACAAAATACAGGCAATCGACGTTATCTTGACAAATGACAGCGACGTTTTTCTGTTTGGTGCAACGCAAGTTATACGCAGGTGAGTTTTTCTTCTTCTCGGATCTTGAAAAGTATTCAAGATATATTCAGCCCACATGATTCGTCAGACCTTGACTCTGTTGTCGTTTACACTGCCGAAGCGATTTCTCTCCAGTCTAGCCAGGTCTTTTCGATTGAAGGTTTCCTATCTCTGGCTTTATTTGGTGGCGGGGATTATAACACTGTGCGTAATTATTCATCTACGGCGGCACTTCCCAATTGAGCTGATGGTTTAAATATAGTCTGGCTTGCAGGGCTGTGGACGAGCTATCGCAACGGCGCTGGCGTCCAGCCCGCTTGCACTTTCTCTTTTTAATGCTGGGATGTCTCTCGCAGGTGAAGACCTGAGTGCATTTTTAGAGGAATGGCGTAATGCACTTCGTGATGAGCTCTTGAATGATCCAAGCGGAAGGATTGGACGAAAATATCCGAATCTTGCAGCGAACATCCCGGACACCTTCCCTGACCCAAAAATTCTTCAGCTCTATTGTCATCCCCTCACGTCACAGATGAGCGGTGGCCTTAATTGTACTGCGTCTCTCTGGCTTGTCCCGGGGTTACCCTGCACGTCAACCTTAGCACGCCTTTGCAACCGACTCTTTGGCTGGGGACCCAATATCTTGGGCCGTTTTGTTAATAATTTATGGGATGGATATATTATCCGACAACTTGTGCGGGTATGTAGTTGCTATTTTATGTTTACCATGCACTCAAAGTTGGAACTACAAGGCCTCAACCCCAAGTCTAACTTCTGAACCCCTACCTATTCGGTACATTCGGAAGGTGGAATACCGCTCGAAATCACAATCGAGCTTTCCATCATATAGGGTCGAGTTTTGGATCCCGTCTTTGGCTACTCAGGCTGTCACTGCCGTCATCGAAGATGGCGTGCCTGCTACCGAAATCCAAGCCTGTGGTTCAACCACCAGTATGGCGGTCTGGGTCCCTGCACCAATCTTAAAAGCGACAGAAGATGTCAGGGTCCAAGAGTTTCATTTGAGCCATGCCGTACCTTTTGTCGTGCCGAACTTATATTCACAAGTGAGTGTCGAGTTGTTCAGTTCATTGTACACAAGGTTTACTTTGAATGCAGGTCCTTGAGCACGATTTTGAGGTCATGGTGCCCTCTCCTACCGCAACCACTCGTTCATCCAACACTCCGAGGTCCGGCAGAATCTACATTGACCTTACAGGGGATGATTAGCGGTGAGGGAATTTAAATAATGACATGATCGCCGTAGATATAAAATTTCAACTTTTAAATCCGACCCAGATCCAAGCCTCTATTTTATAATGTATTTGTATTTCCGTAGTCCAGTTAGTGCGTATTTAAAAAACTAGTGATTGAGATTTCCAAAGCAAGGGGTGATCGGAACGCTGTGTCTGAGCCGTACCTACTGGTCCGGCGATGACTCTGTCTCATCCCTCGAATCTCACTTCCTCTCCTCCCAATCCCATTTAACAATGGGAAAAGCCCCCCAACCAAAACGCGGCAAGAAATCTGGCAAGCCTGTTGCTGTTCCGACATACGCAGAAGCTCGTGATATTGTCAAGGAAGGCATTGAGAAGCATGGCCAGGCCGAAAATACCAACAATAACTATGCTGGACACATTCGACGAGGCAGGGAATTCCTCGAGAGCTTTGCTACGGAGCAAGCTGAAGCCGAGACTTTGTGGAATGCTGGACGAAATTCAAGGAATGACCCCACTGCTGAAGGCGATTGCGAAATTCCCTTGTACTATGAAGACGACGATGAAATGGGTCCCGAGTTTCGCACTGCATTTACTGGGCCACCAGTGAAGTGTACGCCGATGGCTATCGCAACATTCCTTGCCCACAAGTGTATGGTAGAAGAATGTGGAAAATCGACTGCTTCACAAATTCATGCGTCCTTTCTAAAGTATTATGACCGTCTGTAAGCAATCCACACTATTCAATTAAGAATTTGGCTTACCTTTTCCTAGTGCTGGGGACACATATCGAGGTCGCTGGTGTTTTCATGATGCCCACAATAGATGGGAGGGGAATCCTGTACGTTCTGCAGTGGTAATTGATATGCTCGCGGCGTGTCAGAACAAAGATGGTGAAGGAGAGCGCAATCACTCACGAGCGATGTCCATGGAGGATATGCGCAAGCTCCATAAGGCTTCTCAGCGTGACTGCCCCGTCTTGGATGAGTCTCGCAGCTATGCAGAACAAGCAGACACAATTGCTCAGCGTGGGACCCACCTTCTCTTCAATGCCTTATCATCCTCAGGTTGGACAATTTGGATGAGGTATGTGTTTTACTTGCCTTCAAGGTGCCTGATAGATAATTAGATTCCTATTCTGCAGAATTAGCGAAGCAACCTCACTGAAATACAAGAACTTCATGTTTCGCGGAAACCGACGCCGACCAACGCGTGAAGATCTACTTGAATCCCAGAAGCCGCATTCATTCACGCTGAATCTGCGTGACAGGAAGAACTGGCAGAAGAGGTTGAAAAAGGGAGAGCATCAGATGCGGGGTAAGTTGCATTTTGACATGGGCAAGTGAGCGAAAATACCTAACATGTCAAATAGGACATCTATATGGAGTTTACGCACAACTGGACAAACCCGAAGTTGACATGTATACACATGTGCTGGACTGGCTCGACTTCTATGAGCAGGTTCTTCTTGGTCGCCCTTTGGGTCCGGAGGATTATGTTTTCCCAACTATCGGTGTCAATGGAATGTCAGTCCAACCTGATCGCCCAATGTCGGCAGCTGTTGCTCAGAAGAAAATAATCGAAATGGCCAAGAAAGCTGGCATTGACGGTGCAGAAGGTTACACCACACACTGCTACCGGAGAGGAGGTGCGCAATACCGTTTCATATATGCACCCCTCGGAGAGAAGTGGCATATGAACCGAATTCGGTGGTGGGGTGGATGGGCTCCTGGAGAACATGTGAGTTACACATCTTATGCATGAGTCGCTGATCTGAATTTTATTTCAACTTCAGCGTGACACGCTCATGCGGTATCTTTTGGATGAACTGCATACTTACGAAGAGGACCACAGCGATGCACTCTGCCCCATCAACCAGAAAGCAATCGATGACCTGCCACCCGCTGCCGCAGCTGGGTTGTATGAAATGCGTGAACTGGCGCGCACTGTTGAAGCAGGGCTCAATGAATGCCGAAATATCCTCCAGAGCTCCATGGTTGGCAACCGTGACCACACATCAGCATCAGCTGCATTTGAGGTACGTTGAATTATTTAAGCTTACATCTTTCGAGTCTGAACAGTCCTTCAGAAACCCCCAACCCATCATCCGTGCAGTGGCAGAACTGAAAGTACATCGATACCACTGCCTCATAAGAACCTCATACCTATCCCATTTCGCCAAGAAATGTCCCAGCCACGATTAAATCAGCAAAGTGTGGCACCACCGCTTCAAGTTCGAAAGGAACACGTTCATCTTATTCCCGGACTTACGCAAAGGTTAAGTTCAAAGGCATGGGAACAGGTTGTCAAAGACTGGGAGCACGCCGACCCCAGCCGTTCCCTTTACGTTGCGATGAAGGATTGGGACCCTCAGTGGCACAAAGATACACGCCAAACCCAGAAATACGGGCAACGGCAGAGGGTTGCTCTTGAATTTATTAATTTGTGAGTTTTGAATGGACTACTTTATTAAACCAACTGACGCGAGACTTTCAAGCTACAATCGGGATGCAGCTCGCTTTACCGCTGCATATCCAGGGCACACAAGGGGATTTTCGCCACTCCTCGCAGAGGTCCGTGCTGCCCAACAGTTGCGAGGTGACTGCGAAATCCGCCCCACAAGGCGCAAGGACTTCAACGAATAAGGTACTGTCTACATTTGAAAGCTTTATTGTACCTATAATACTCGTCTTAATCTACATTCGGAGACAATTGAAATAATAGGAGATGAATTAAAATAAATATACATGAAAATATACACTATGATAAAGCACAAGGTTGACGAAAATTGGGTTAGCAAAACGGGAGATGAAGTGAGAAGTGTAAGACGAGTACGTCTTCCTTCGGACTTTCTTTTGCTTCGTTGCTTTGGTTTTCCGTGATGCGACAAAAAATCGGGTTAGCGAAACGAAAGATGAAGAGGCAAGGGAAATCTACCTTGTAGATGTAAGACGAGTATGTCTTCCTTCGGACTTTCTTTTGCTTCGATGCTTTGGCTTTCCGTGATGCGACGAAAATCGGGTTAGCGAAACGAAAGACGAAGAGGGAAGGGAAATCTACCTTGTAGATGTAAGACGAGTACGTCTTCCTTCAGACTTTCTTTTGCTTTGCTTCTTTGGTTTTCCGCGATGCGACGAAAATCAGGTTAGCGAAACGAAAGACGAAGAGGGAAGGGAAATCTACCTTGTAGATGTAAGACAAGTACGTCTTCCTTCGGACTTTCTTTTGCTTCGATGCTTTGGTTTTCCATGATGCGACGAAAATCGGGTTAGCAAAACGAAAGATGAAGAGGGAAGGGAAATCTACCTTGTAGATGTAAGACGAGTACGTCTTCCTTCGGACTTTCTTTTGCTTTGCTTCTTTGGTTTTCCGCGATGCGACGAAAATCAGGTTAGCGAAACGAAAGACAAAGAGGGAAGGGATATCTACCTTGCAGATGGAAGACGAGTACATCTTCCTTCGGACTTTATTTTGCTTCGTTGCTTTAATTCTCCGTGATACGACAAGACACCAGGTTAGCATAATGAAAGATGAAGAAATGAAAGATGAGGAAATCTACCTTGTAGATGTAGGAAGAGTACGTCTTCCTACAGACATGGAGTCAGCAAAACGAAAGAGGAAGTGAGAGAAATACACCTTGAGGAGTATGCACAAAAAGGAGGGAGAGATGATAATACAAAGTGAGTAAACTAACACTAAACCGAGGAAAGAATATCTTACCTCGCAGCCACAAGAAGTCACATAGCCGTAGTAACCCATAACGGACACTTGATAGGAGGCAGATAGTTAGCAAGTCCTTGTTTGTTTTTTGAAGCACAAGAATCAAACCTTGTGGACCTTGTAGATGTAGGAGGAGTAAGTTTTCGGCCATCCAAGCTTCAGAGCAATAAGATCATACCTTTGTGGACCTTGTAGATGTAGGAGGAGTAAGTGTTCCACCATTTCCTAGCTTTCAAAGTAACAAGATCACGTCAGTTTGCAAAAAACACACGAAAGGGAGGGAATCCTTACAGAAGACTGCGAGGTGGTGTAGGCCAACAGCCCTGGTCAACGACGACAGCAATAACATTTGACCGGACATCCCAAAACAGCCGTCTACCTGGGAGACACGATTGGCAGACAGCAGGGAATGGGGAACCGCGGAGGGAGGGGGGCAGGAAAGGACCCGACGAGGGCTGGGGGCAAGGGGAGGAAAACGAACGTTGATAACACGAATCAGGCAATCGCAATCGGACGGGATCAAGGGCGTGCGGCCTGGAAACCCCGGCGGCAGCCCAAAAGAGGGGATATGCCTCAAGCGGATACGGAGGGCAGACGGTGAGAGCCGAACAGGCGGAATGACGTTGATGCGATCACACAATTACTCGATCTGTACGTATGACATAAGCACCTGCCTTACGCGGCCCAAATTCCTGGACATAAGTGTTCTTTATAGATCTCCGAGATTTGTTACGGAACAAAGATAGAACATATACTGTCATACTTTCGATAGGATAGAACGAGATCGACATCGGTTGTTGAAGTGCTACGGTCCGAGGAGGTTCATGAGTCGCTTATTTGAACCGCCACTTTGACATCCGAGACGGAAACAGATTGTTGGCTTGCTAGGTAGTCTGTAGGTATACACACCCAATCGTATGTAACGAGTTGGACAACAGAATTTATAACCACACGAAGCTCGTCCTTGTGGGGATATCAAGGTTTCTGGCCACGATCTTCAAGTTTCGACCGCTTTCTGTTCGTTGAAGGACGACCACACCCGCTGTACCAGCAACTCCTCCGGCGATTAAAAATTGGTTACCATCTTGATCCACATTCCCAAATTCCATACCCCGGATTTGATCCAATCCGGTAAAGACTTGGTTTACCAATACGAGGCCTTCATTTGGTTTCCCCTGGTTAACGTGTTCGAAGATCGCGATACTATCCCCAACAGGCGCCTGCGTGCCTGTATTCCTATTCGAGACATAGATATACGGTGTTGGAAATTGTACAGACGGTGGCGGAATGAGAATTTCAGCCGCAGCCATCATAGCGCCTGCTGGCGGGTTTGGAGGTACGATGGAGACGGTCGCAAAGTTGGTCGAAGTGCCATTTGGTTGAGCCGGAAGAGTTTGGACAGAAAGAGTCGATGCCAATTCATGGATGGTGAATAAACGATCGTCTATAAAAGACATGGCGTTGGATTAAACAGCGAAAGGAATGTTAGTCATGAACTTACTGAAAATCGCAATATGTCGAGGACCACTTCCTTTTGGCTGAGGGATCGAGCCTTGAATAGCATATACGCCAGTTTTGGTATTGGCTTTTAGACGCCAAATAGTATCGCCTCCCTAAGTAATAAGATTTGTAAGATCGGGTGACTTGCCTACGGCTGCATGGTGATTCTACTCACCAAGTCCGGGACAAGAACCTCGCCAGCGTTTTCCAACGCCATATGTGGATGTGATACTCCTCCTACTGGTTTAGGGAAGGTGACTACTGGTGCGGACGCATTAAATTTGGTCTCCTTTGCCGAGGTGGATATGATGCGTCCATTTCCACTGTCATAATTCATCACCGCGACCGAACCAGTCGAGAGCGCGGTGGTAAAGGCGGGGCTACCCCCGTCAGTGGCCACGGTATCAATGGCTGCCGTGAGTGTGCCATCGGAGTTGATAGCAAAAGATTGTAAGCCACCAGCTGCGTTTTCGTTGACAGCACTGAATGGCGCGTATCAGGTTTCGGTAAAAATAGGGTCATGAGTAGTATATGCGGCGTACTATAGTAGACTTTGGTTGGCAGGGTTTTGCGTGATCCATGAGGGGTTGCTTCCCGTGGGCGATTTGCTCTGGAGGGTGAGGGACGACGTAGCGGAGTTGAACAAGTAGGTTGCCACAAAAACGTCGTAGCCGCCTGCGAGGATCTTGAAAGCGACCATGGTTCGCAACCCAGTAGGGTGTCAAGTAAGTGATAGGGCGGGTGGAAAATATCAAGCCGCGGCGAAGAAAAAGTGTGTTGGGCGAAAATTATAGCTTTATATGTGGGCGAGGAGAAGAAGAAGCTTTGAAGTCTGCATGTGACAGAGATATTCTTGCATTCGCTTCAGGATGGCGCAGTTTCTCCTTGCCGATGCATAAACTTCCACTCGTACAGATTCTCGCAGAGATGTATGGAGTCCGGCTGAGCCACGGGACGGTAGAAGGTAAAAGCAAGCAACGTCAAAAAGGCCCGTATATCCCGCTATTTAAGTCCTCCAGCCTCAAGTCATCATGTCATGAAAATCGGGGTCTAATTATAGACCAGCGAGCACCGTTCAAGTTGTTAAATCACCGCCGAATTATAGTGTTGCAGGATTCGCTTCAAAGTCGTCGCGAGAAAGCTCCGAAGAAGAAGCAGAAATAGACCATAGGCGTAAGACATTAACAGAGACAGTGAGGAGAGGATTGCGATAAGTGACGACCATGAGCCGTGAGACAGAATTGCTACGTCAAGACACACATGATACAGAGCAGTCTCCAAAATTAATTTTTATCTGTTGTCGTACTTCTTTAACGTCACCCTCCCTCTACATAGATTGGTGTTAAAATTAAGTTCATGCGGAAAAATGTCAAGTGACGAACTGCCGACCATGTGATGAAGGAGGTAATCCGAAGTTATCATCGACCGTTCTAGCATGAGCCTCGTCAATATAGGGCTGGCAACTGCGAAGGCAGTTTTCTGGTGTTATTGTTGGAAATAAGCCAGTAGAGATGTAGCAGGACATACCCAAGGACGTCTCAGCAGGTGGACACTCGATTGAGAACGAGTGAACCTAGATAATTTCATGGGCTTCATTGCTTTCTCCTTCTTCTCTATCGTCGCCATCGTAATCTGTCAGGGATTCTTCATCCGAATTTGTTTCGCGACGTGAAAAAAGTCGTGCTCCATCTCCGTGAGTGTCGAATTGCCAGAAATTCCATTGCACTTTCTTCAGCCGTGGTGGAATCGTATTGTCTCTTCGGACACCAGCCGAGTCAAGGCCGCGTTTTCTTGCAATCCAGCGCTTCCGAAATTCTTCATCGTCATACATCAGAGACATGCAACGGTCACATTCGCCGACCCACAGATTGTCGTTCGAATGAGCAGACAGCCCAGGCGAGGGCAGACCAAAACCAAAATCAGGTAGTCGTATGAAGACCTCTTCGATTTCGTTGAGAGAAAAGAGCGCACGAGAGTAATGGACCTACAAAAAAATCTCAGCAAATAGTACGAATGGCAGAAAGGTTTTAAGAACAAACAGGTAAACCTAGGCCTCCTTCATATTTCAAGGAGGTTGGAGGAGGGGAAGGAAATCGAACTAGGATGCAAGTGTGACATAGTCCGCACCAGATCCTCGGAAAGTCTAACTTGAGGGTTACAAGATGGACAAAGGCGCATGTAAGCGATTTCAACACCATCGGCGAGGGATATTTAACCCCACGAATGTCTACCTCTAGGATTCGGGACTCCACATTCAGAAACGGTGTGAAATCATCACGGAATGTAGTTTTTCGAGAAAGCCAATCAACACGCAGTGAGGATAATTGCTGGAATCCAGATAGGTCCCATGAGAAGATTGTCTTGTATGGGTCTTCTGTTTGAACGCAATGGAAATGCCTAGAAGCAAATGGATAGTTTTGTTGGTGGTTTGAAGAATCAGGCATAACAACACAAGCTGACCTGCACCACGTACTTTTAAGGGCAGGGAAGTATTGGTCAATGGTCAATATATCCAACGCAGACCTAAGATATAGACGTCGGAACCACGATTCCAGGCCTAGAAAACGAAAAGCTCGAGAGGATAGAGTGAAGGGCTCGATGAGTTCCCAACTTGGTTTCGAGGTCACCCCTAGCAGATCCTGGCTATCGCAACGTGGAGGTGCACTTTCGAGAATATGATGCACGATTTCATGGACGAGTTCCAGTGGCATTTGGGGAAACATGGACGACCAGAACGAGCCAGAGGTGTGGCAAGCTAGAGTGAGCCAGAAAGTTAGTCGTTCGATAGGAACATATATACTATCGCGACGTACTTTGGTTCAATATTAATTTCTTCTCAAGGTCTAGTTGTCGGAAAATGCGTGGTAGGAATCTGGGGAGTATGTGATAGTTGAAGGTCAAGCTATTTCTATGCCTTGAATGTCGGACTCCCAGGTTACATGCGCTTCTGTGGCCATCCCACTGTCCGCCATCGCCAATGACGGCGCTGAGGTCGAGAAAGTCCTTCAAACTATTCCTTTTAATAATTGTCGCAGTGCTCGTTGTGCTTCCTCTAATCCCTCATTATCTGCCAGTCAACCGGTTTATCAAAGTAAAGGCGTCAAATGCGTCCGAGAAGCAACCATCATTTAACCGCAGTACTACAACTAGTAGTACTACCAGTACTACTAGTTCACCACGACCATTACCACCTCCTCCCACACCGACGCCTACGGTCACGCTCGGAAAACATAAATATCGTCCTGATGGATTGCTAGAAGTCAGCGAAGACGGCGTTCATCCCATTTACGAACTCATTTCCCGTGCTGAAGCAGACTGGGAGGCTAAACTACAAGGTGCGAGCAGGACTTTGAAAGAAGCGGTGGTAGAGTACCGACGGCGCTACAAGCGCGAGCCTCCAAAGGGCTTCGATCTCTGGTGAGTGTAGATTCAATGATGTCGCAGGAGCATGAGCTAATCATGAGACAGGTGGAAGTATGCAAAGGAACACAATGTTCAGCTACCTGACGAATACGACCAGATCTACAACGACTTGGAACCGTTCTGGGGCATCGAGCCATTAGATCTCATCGAAATACACCAGGAAAACGAGCTGGAAAAGGATACTTACACCATTGGCAAAAACGATACCGGCGAGGTCGACGTTGTAACGTACGCTTTCGAGGAAGGCAGATACGACCAGCTCATCGTGGGCTCAAGGGATGTCATCGAACTCTTGAAGCAAATCCAAGACGACCTTCCTCCTTTTCGTATGACCTTGTCGCCTCATGATGGACCGGGTCGTCTGTCAGATTATGGTGTAAAAGGTGCGGCCCTTGAAGCTGCAGCAGGTCAAACCTGTAGGTACTGCGAACGAAATTTCTGCTCAGCTTCTAACTGAAGGTAATCTAGACCTTGAAAGAGCTGCATTGCCGAAAGTGAATTCAATCGGATGGATATCCGCCTGTCCTCCTAATTCTCTTGCTCGCCAAAAATCTATTAACCTCGATAGCCCACCTCCGCGGCCGACCAAGAAGACTTTCATCTGGAACCACCATCAAAGTATGGACCCGTGTAACCATCCTGAGCACTTTTACCACCATGGCCAATTTCTGTCACACAATAAGGGCCCTTCTCCACAACAGAGCCTGGTTCCCGAATTTTCGTACTGCTCAACTGCTATTCACCACAATGTCCGCATTCCGGTACCTTATGGGTGGGTCGAAGACATATATCCTCGGTCGGATGATCCTGAGTGGGACCAACGGATCGACGAGCGACTATTATGGAGAGGAAGCAACACCGGAATATATCACAACGAAATCTCTCACTGGGAGGACTCTCATCGTGACTTTCTTGTTTCTTTTGCCAACGACCTCGAAGGGACAATCAAACTGTTGCCTCCAAACAGAGCAAGGAACGAGAAACTGGGAGACCTGCGTGAAATCCGCAAATCGAGGATCAATCCAGCGGTCATGGACGTTGCCTTTGCCGGCGTGCCTATTGCATGCTCACCAGGGATTTGTGAGTTGTTGGAGGAGGTATATCCATGGCGCAACTGGCAGAGCATTCAAGAGGCAGGAAATTATAAATATGTCATTGACGTGGGTTTTTTGACGCAGTTTTCAGACGTTGTGCTCTTAACCGCGTTTCAGGTAGACGGGAATGGATGGTCAGGTCGTTTCAAACGACTAATCACATCGAATGCCCTCATCTTCAAGTCGACAATATACCCTGAATGGCGAGTTTCCTCGTTTCTTCCCCATTCCAAAATAACACTGACGTTCATTGTGAAGGTATACCGATCGCGTTGCGCCGTGGGTGCATTACGTGCCCATCCAGATTGACCTGTCGGATCTGCATGACGCCCTAATTTTCTTCCGCGGGGATGGAAATGGCGATGGCGCTCATGAACATCTGGCTCGCAAGATCGCGATCGCTGGTAGAAAGTGGAGCAAGGCGTTCTGGAGAAAAGAGGACTTGACATCGTATTTTTTCAGGTACAGTGGATATTACTATCTCCTCGAAGTATAAGTGCTTACTTGAGCGTCAGGCTTATTTTGGAATACGCACGGCTCATGAACAAGGACAGAGAGTCTATGAGTTACTCTGGCTGAATTCTTGGGCATCAAATGTCGAACTTGCCGATGGCCTGTGCCTTGGCAATAAATTTGTTATCAATCGAATCTACTTGCTCATTTTTGGTGCAGCATCTTAGCATTGTAGTAGTAATTTGTACTAACCCAGTAGTTGTTGCCAACGGCAACTGTCCTGTAGCTTGTATTATAGTTGTTTGTTAGACTTCTTGAATCTTTCCTCTTACTTCTGGGCCGACATTGTATACAAGATTGTACTTGCTGCTCTCTTTGGAATTCTCTGTGCATATCCCTCATTTAACGTGCGGATGGTAGCTGACGCTCATTTATACGGTACGTTAATCGGCGCCCACGGACATTAAAGTAGTAACGTACAATGTCACTGAAAACAAATGGATAGAGCAAATGCGGATTACAAATTGCGTTGTGGACTTCAGGGTAAGGTCTGCAACAGGTCTGCAAAAGGAGAATACAAGAACCGTGTCCAATAGATATACCGAGTTGCGCACCTGTACGATGAAGCCTGAAACGTTCGTGCATTTCAGTTTGAGAACAATGTCAGTAGTGTACGTGGCACTCGCCTGATAATTTTCCGACTGACAACGCCTTGTGGGTGAAAGCATCGCGAGGATGCAGAAACGGAAAAAATTAGCGCACACGAGGACAAGTCCTCGTCGAGCTATTTCACGGAGGCAGGCGAACGTCCATCAGGCGAACCATGATAAACGCCCCCAGAAAGTCTATGGCACTCTCGAAGCACAATTGGCTTCCCCCGCCACGGTGCTGGCCACAAGGACGTGATACCTGCAGGTTCATTCTTCCCTTGCTCCTTGTTCCATCCCATGTTCATTACAACTGTGGGACGTCACGCCACCCCCAGCTAGGTTTCCCATCTTCCAAGTCTACCAGCTCGTCACTGAGAGCAACGACGCACATGTCGAAGCTGAAAGGACCTTCACGGGGACAGGAATCGACATCACCTACCAGCCCACTTCCCCAGAATTGCTCGCCTCGTGTAATCAAGCCGAAATACCCTGCCCGGTTTTCCTGTTCGTGTATATGGCCGAGATCCAAAGGCATACGACCTACGATCTTGATATCCTCTTCATCGGCTGCTGTCGAGTTTCAGATACCGCAGCCACGATGCACAAAAACAGCTAACCCATTCGCAGTCAATGCACGAACACGCAATCCACAGCACTCGAGAACGAATCTCTGTTACAACAGATATCTTTTGGAACATCCTTTTCCCGAAGGAGTCGTAACTGAAGCGGATGGCACTAGAACCAACGTACGAACAGGGGCAGGATTGTGTGTGCGTTAGACAAATGATCCAAGACAGCAATTCCGTGATTCTTCGAATATCAAAATTTTCGGGGATGGCGATTGAACACGAAACAGGACAATACGCAGAAAATCCGAAGAAGGGTACCCGAAAGGATATTTACTCGGGTCTTTGCAATCCAGTTCGGGAGGAAATAGAGACTGGAGCTATTCGCCCATGACACCCATGTGGTACAGGTCATCCTCCGTCGACATCCGCTGCGTAACAGACAGTCAAGGAAACTATGTGGAGGTGAGAAAAGAGTTAATAATGCAGGCAAGCATTCGTGGTCGACCTTCCTGTGGTAGAAGGTTCGAAATTGGGGGCCCATTGATATCTGGGTTAACGCCACTCCGCAAAACTGAGAAATCCCGGGGCTGTACCAAAGCCCATCATGGCCTTCCGTCTAACAGAGGCTCGAGTCCTGCATTTTCTGTTTGACTTCCTTTCCAAACCGACAGGAAACGATACCGTATTTCCGAGGTGGTCACCATTGCGGCCATGAAAATTTCAATGCGCTCGCCGACGCTTCTGAACTTCTTCAGCGACCACTTGAACATGCCTAGGAATCAGGCGTCAAGAAAAGTCGATGTAGTCCACGGCGAATGAAATTTTGCGCAAACGTCGCCGGGTTTTGAGACTTACGCCGACTACCAAAGAAGTGATAGATGCTGCTCAGGGACAGAGCCAAAGGCCCGGGCTAGGACCTTTCTGTGTGGACAGTCTAGACATCTCGAAGGATGAACGAATATGACTGCTCGATCTCCTGGAAGAGATAGGGTAGGCGATGCCGAAAAGCACCGGGGAATGGAATCAGATGAATAAGTGACGATGGGCGAATGTGATCTCGGTTAAGAGACCTGTTTGGTGCCCAGGTGACATGTGTGCCCACAGTCGCAGTCCAAGAGGGTGCGTAGCCTTCTCCAAATCCCATAATTCCGAAGTACCGCGACGCCTCTCTGGTGAAGTATTCGCAATTTTTACACGCTGGTGGCAGTTGATCCCACGTGTTTCCGGCATTGCCTTCCCTTGACTGGCAGAGGAATAAGACTGGCATATTTGAATGCTCACGGCAAGATCTCCATGCACCTTGGGAGGGCGAAAGGATTTCGAACGAAGCGTCCTGTGCGTGTTTATGCGGTATTATTCATGCGAAAAAAGGGGTCCCGAGACAACGCAGACGAGGATCTGTGTGGTGCCAAAGATGTGCAAAAAGAGGGTATCGAATTCCAACACTTTCCGAAGAAGCGATGAGGGAAGAAGTGATTTCTCATCGGAGGTGAAAGGCTCTTGTTTCTGCGATCGTGAAGGGAAAACGTGTCAACATCAAGCTTCCAAACCCTTTATCCTATCATATTCCAGCGGTTGTCACCCCAAAACCGAGAGATTGCTAGTGCATGCCGTAGAGTTGAAGTTGGAAGGTCCTAGTCCACAAAATCTTAGGGTTAGATGTCACCTCTGGTTAGGAAGTGGATCATATTGGCTGGAATGGTGACACCTCGGGGGTAATCGTCCTGAAAGTAGTGGAGGAATGCTCGGAGCGTTAAGAGCGTTGAAAAAAAGCAGAAACTCGTCGATTGTTGAGAGCAGAAGTTGGGTTCATGACGGTTGGTTCCATAGGAATGTTTTTTCGCGGTATTGATATAGAGCCAAACAACACGTACACACCTGCATACAACGTTATAGGCACGTGCATCCCTCCAGACTACTCATCCGAATCGTTCTAAACCGTCAAGAGCTCAAGTAATACATTCCTTCTTTCCGGCGAAGATCATCGTATTATGCATGCGTTGCTTATGCACGACATTTTCTTCCATTTTCCACGTGGATTAAACCCTGCACCGTCATTTTCACAACCCCAAACCACGAGGTTCGGGAATTACTTCACGTCTCCTATAGTTAGTAGTTTCCTTGTCGCTGGAAGCAACTCGCCCTCTACATTTAGCCGCTGACATTCCGCCATAATTCCAGAGCACAAAGGTTGTCCGTTGGTGTTTATTTTCCAGACATTTACTGATTAAATAAATTCAGAATCACAGCTTTCGCTTTCGCCGTGCATACCCGATCTTTCCCCCTTAGCTCTTTTCTTTCTTTCCTCCGAGTCCTCGGAAGGCAGTCAACATGTTCTCCGTGTCTATAAATGCTGTCAGCCCTGTGTCGCCCTTTAGTTACTCGGAAGCCTCCTTCAACAAAAATCCCAAATGAAGATCTGGCCCCATCAGTAACTCGACAGCCTCTTTTCCGTTCAAATACTTTCTTTCCTGCCACTCATCTTCCGTGCCCTTTTACGCCTTCTGTCATGACTTCACGAGAACTCTCCTTGCTTCAGTTTAGCGCTAGGGAGATCACTGTAGCATCTTACGTTGGTGCATACATGGTGGGTCACGGGCCTTATATTGTCTGGCAAAAGCTGAAGAAATCTTCAGTTCGAACTCTCTTTATATGGTAATCCACTGACATTGAGGCTTTCTTTCATCCTGATTTGATCACGACCTCTTCTTACAGGACTATATACCTTGCTCTTTATTTTCTGTGCACACATCATCTGGTTGTATAGAAAACCCAATCACTGGGTGTTCTTCACACTGGTTACTCTCATGTTCGGTATCGTCACGGCCGACGTCGCGGTCACATTACATTCTCTCTTCGGGTACATCCTCAAGGGGAGGTCGGCTCCGGACCCCTATCCAAGGGTTCTATTCTTTATCACGAACAAGTAGGTCAACTACAACATGCCTAAATGTACCAAACGATTATCTTACACGATAATACAGTATTATAGCAGACTCTCTTCTAGTACGCCTGGTTTACCTGGATTTCAATTTTTCGAATAGATGGCCGACACATCACGCAGATATATCGTTCCTACATCATTTGGTCCCACAAAAAGCGCCTTATTATTATCCCATCCGTCTTACTCTGCTGCTCATCAGGTGATGTATTTCACCCCATGAAGAACAACAGATTTTCTGATTCTGTCTTAGTCTGCGGATATGTCTTCGCCAACCCCGAATCCGAAGACTTCCATAAACGTTTTCGCATATATATGTGGATGACCTTTGGCCAGAACGTTTGTCTCACCCTGCTCATAGGTCTGTATGGACAAAAGGATTACTTGGTGCTTACATTAACAAATTTCAACAGCGGGGAGACTATCCTGGTCGGCAAGAAGAGCACGTACTATTCTTGGACCTGAGGTCATTCGGATTTACAATTCTCTATGCCCGATATTGTAAGGGACATTTTTCAATATCAAGCATTCTTACCACTTCAACTTCTATAGGGTGGAATCTGGTGCAATCTATTCCTCGTATCTCTTAGCAGATTTAGTGGCTCATTCGGTATCCGTTTTGTGCTATCGACACACTCTGCGGCATTTAACTTCCTATATCCTATCAGATTTTTCTGGACGCTGGACGGCACCAAATCGTTGTGAGCTGGGACCTTTTCCCTCCGTCATTACAGGTCTAATTTCGACTAGGGCATTGTCCCTACTTTGATCATCAGCAGAATCTCCCTCGGGAGGTCCGTTCAAGACGAACTGACCCATGATGCGGGAACATCTAGCACTCCGGTTCTGGACTCGATTTTTAGCACCATCGGGACAGTCGCGCAGTTCACGCCGCATTCGCCTCGAGGCGATAATAACGGCACCCAACCGCAACTCCCTCAACAGGAGGAGGCGACTGAAATCGTTTAATATCCGTACGCGAATCGTACTCCAATTAAAAAAGCGCCCACTACGAGGTCATTAATGAAATAAGGGTCCCCCATGTGCGCCGAGGTCTAGGTCTCGTGGCTCATAGCGCTCACATTCGATCAACCTAGCCATGAGTTATGAGCTAACGACCCTTCCCCTCTGGAACAATCCCACGGCAAGGCTATTGTTCATTCGATCCGATCCCTTCTGAAAATTTAAGCTAGAACAACGTTGCCTGAACATGTAACCACTGAGCCATATGTATAGGTTACTCAAGTCAAGTGCTAAACGGTATATCAATGATGGCGACCGACGGGTACTGTAATTTATGTCACCCACGCGTCCGACACGCGTTGCAGCGGTAGCCGCAACCCCGAATTACGATATGTCAGCGGAGGTTGTGCAGGTATGTTCTGCTGTCCAACCTTTTCCGATAAGCTGTTGTTAATAGCCAAAAGGTACCCACCCACCTCTTGTCCATGAGGCACGATTCATTCAAATGAAGTCGAATCACTTCGAATACGTGCACTTCTCTGAGTGTGGGTTTGCCTTGGCAGATCGTGAGTCGGTCATTCATACACAGCAGGGTCTCAATGTCATTGCGAAAGATCCTCCCTTTGTTATGCGAATCAGGGTGTAAGCAGTTCTTTTTTTCCAGGTATCTTATGTCCACTGAACTTGACTTAAGAGTGCTCTAGGGTCCGTTCTTCCTCAATTACCTATTCATGTTGGTCCATTTATTGGGTCTGATTCTCCTTTTGGTATGAACTGCTCCTCCCTTTCATCGTGAAATCACATTTAATAAAGCAGTTATGAATTTGGGGAATGCGAGATAGTTCTTGCTCCGTGGTTCAGCTTCTCGCTATCAGCTTGAGGCACAACATCTTCTACCGGTCGCTTCTCGATATCCGCCTCAGCAGCCTGGTCCAAATCGAACTTGTTTTACTAGAAGAACTGCACTCTATGTATGACGCTCTATGTCACAGGTTCGTTGGTGGCTGGCGTTTATCTCGTGCCTTCGCACGTAGATCCTATCAGAACTATTGTCTACGATTAACCACTCTCGGTTTAGGATGGAGCCGAAGATCGCCTATCTCATCTTAGTAGGTTACTCTCAGCGTTCCTATATATTAAGTATCTCCTCAAGCCGGTTCCAATACTTTCTACTACCCTAAGTACACCCAACAGCCGCCGGTGTGGAAAATTATTCTACTGGGGATACTTTCTGGCTATGGAACTTGCCGTTGGCCAGAACCGACAACCGGTTCTCATGCGTCGACTAAAATTAACTCTTCCTGTCAGCATGAAGGTTTTTTTGCCTCGAGAACAGGGATTTCTTACTCTTTCCGTCTATGAATATCCGACGCGCAGCAACAATTCAGTCGACTGTGGCTGTTATTTGCTTGGCGATTGGGCATTGTCCCGTTTGACCACCCCACTCTACCAGAAGCTCCAATAAGTCCCTCCACAACCCGTCTTGAGCCTATGACAGGTAGTCTGTTCGACGAGCTCGAGGTTTTTGGACGAGCGACGGTGGTTACGTTCCACCGGCCACTAATCCCATTCTTGAAGGAGCCATGGTCCTCGAGGTCGAAATACCCAGCCATTCTTGTACGTCGATTTATCCCACGTCTGATCTTTCTCTTGTTGACTCTTGGCCCTTAGCTTGAGACCTTCCTATACGGTCTGTGGCCTATCTTGAAGGCGCACACGATTGTTGACGATTTTCGTAGGCGTATACGTCGTATTGTTCGCATGGTGTGCTTTCGTACTCATCAGGCGGAAGGTGGTTCAAAGGACTCTGCTGGTGGCAACATCACTGCTGTTTTTGCTTGCTACGGCGGATATCATCATTACAGGCTATTTCTTCTTCCACTTTGTACTTAAACCCGCGGCCGCGTCTACTCCGTCGACAACAAGTACACATGAAACTTGGAACAGATTACTTGAGATTAAATTCGGGTTTTATGTCGTTGCAAAGTGCGTTGAAAGAAATTCTGTTCCTCCACCCTCAATTTACGTTGTATCCCAGCGCTATCGCTAGCAGCCTCTTGGCGAGTTACAGAATATGTTAGAAATGACCGAATCTTACCAACCCATAGATCAGTCGTTGTTACGAGGTCTGGCAAAATAAACGTATCGTCGCCACCCCAATCCTGCTGTTGATTTGTGGAACTGGTAAATCAACTTTTCTTCAAGCGAATCGAGGTTAACAAAGTTTTTTTACAGTTATCAGTTTCGTGTCCATATCTGCTAATCAGCTTGGTGATAGATTATTGGCTGCTAGTTTCATCACTTCAGCGGCTGCCAATCTTTCTGTCACTTTGTTAATTGGTAACGTTTTTTATATACTGTTTCCCTGAATAGCGACTTAATATATGATGCACACAGCAACGAAAATGTGGTGGACCTCTAGAAAAGTAAGAGGTATCTTCAAGATGGATTTCTCAAGTGTGTGCGATTATATCGTGTCCCTCATGTAAGTTTCCAAAATACTCGTGACGGCAGAGTGTTCTAACCCTTCACGAAAAGCCTTGACTCTGGTGCTATCTACAGCCTTTCGATATTCCTGTATCTCGTTTTTCATACTGTGAGTTTGTTTACCGAGGAATCCTTTGTCTTGAGAGTTAACCGCTTGTTCTTTTAAGCTTGTAATAGATGCCTCGTTGACACAGATAGCTGTGAGTAAATTCTTCGTATCTTGGCTGAGAGATATTTAAATGTGCACAAAGGGCGTCACTTTGACTGTCATGACATTACGAAAAGCCTCTTCTGAAGCTCTTGGCGATACCACCACCTTTAGTTCTACTTCGACACTGCCTGAAATTCGCCCAGATGCTGTGGCTAGAACTCCATCGCTTCCCAGGTCTGGACTTCGGACTTCTTTCCTGACGATTCGGCCGCAAAGGAACAATACTGTTGGTACTGAAATTGAGTACAAGTAATGACGGAGTCTATGTGTACTTCTGTAGCATACGCCTAAATACCACTAGAAAACGATATGCGTCATTGGGACTCTGCTGACCTGCTTATCGATTGTTGCAACAGACCAATAGTGTAGAACTCCGTGTCCGGCTAGACTTTACCAGCCGGAAACGAATCATGCAATTCTCTAACGGGTCTCCGTGGAACCAGGTGACTCCATGTTTTTCTATCGTCCTTTGGAGTTTGGCCTGGATGGCATGAGGACAGCAACTTGGCGAGTAGGAAATACTGCCAGTTCGGGGCTGAATAATGAAGCTACCAGGTTCCAGAAAACATGACTTCTGGAGTGAGCAAATAGTGAATCCTTAGACTTCGCGTTTGGGTTTGTCTGAGAAGAATCAGCGAGGCGCATGGAGCTTGCAAGAGCTTGCATGGAGCTTGGCGGAATCGCTCGCATTTTGCCATGGCCGAAATCGCCAAAATTGGGTTTGTGTACCCACAAAGTGCCACAGAAGTAGAGCCGCGGACTCTCAAGATCTCATTACTGCCAATCGCCCTCTCATTGCCGTCAATTGCCAGCCATCCGACCATTCACATCATGTTCTATAAGTAGAACCCGGTCAATTGGGATGAGAGTTGGGATCCCAAGCTAGTCTATTCTCTCACTCCTTCCCCCTCTACCTTCACGTCGGGACGATAACAATCCTCTCCTTCCACCTTGGCCCCTTCTTTCCACCCAGCACTCAAGACCTCAACTTTGCAAAGGGCGCTTGCCCTACGATTTTACGATGGCCAGCCTCCTTTTGATGCCCTTCAAGTCGAGTAATCGTGGCAATGTGGGCGGCCATGTCAATATTATTATTCCCGATAAAGATGACGATGGTGGTGGTGGAGTAAGCAATGGGATTCCAGCCAATTACTATTCCTTGGACAGGTACAGCGCTGCAGTCCTGGTGAGTTTGGCAGTCTTTCGCAGCTGGATAACTAACTGACGTGCAAATCTAGTTCGAAGTCTTTCTTTATGGTAAAAAAAATTCATCATAACAAACAAATTCTCGTCACTGACGTTAAGACTCAATACAGGAATCTACTCGACTCTATTTGCTATTTGCCTGCGAGTCCTTTTAAGAAATAAAAGGACGACACAAAAGCTGCTAGTTGCCTGTGCTATGATGATGTTTGCACTGGCCACCGTCGATGTTATCCTGGAAGTCAGCTTCCTGTTTTGGTTCGTGGTGAAGCAAAACACCATCCCACAAACCAACATTCACTTCAAGTATCTTATCTACATTACGAGCAAGTGAGTTTCTCGACCATTCCTTTTCTTTCGGTGCTCTTTGCTGAAGCCGTTATGTCAGCCTTATCGCCGATAGTTTAGTTGTGAGTATCCTGCGTTTGAACATGGTTCTGGACGCCCAGAGGCTAATTCTACGGCTCAGATATATCGCTGTCATGCTGTCTGGAATCGTAGTAAACGCGTGATCGTCCTCCCCTGCTTCCTGCTTCTATGTGGATCTGGTGACTACTTTATTCCCGCATATGCCGCTCCATGCTGAACATTTGCATCCTCCAGCTTTTGGATATGGCTTCATAGCTGTCTCGAAAGAAGACTACCGCTTCCGTCAACTCCTCATTGCATTCCTTTTCACGACTGTCGCGCTCAACTTGCTGGTAACGGTGCTCATGGGTGGGCTTTTTTTTTTCTCACGTCTGAGGCATTTTGGTCTCATGGACTCATGAACTCTTCAGCTGGCCGGATATGGTGGATCGCCCGGAAAGCCCGCGCCATTCTCGGTCCTGGTCTATCATCCAAGTACACCACAATGATTGCCATCATGTACGTCTGCTCTTTGACAGCGAGTATCCGTGCTTACGCTCACGCTTATTCCAACAGAGTGGAATCAGGTGTTATCTACTCGATATACTTCATTCTGGACGTGGTACTGCAAGATGTAAGCACCTGACTATGTCGCTTGCACTGCTTTAAGTGTATTTAACGGATCCATAGTTAATATTGGACGCTGGTCTTGCCCAGGTTGTGGTACGTTTCGTTTGTGCGAACTTTGTTTCCTGATTCTGACCTGCCATACCACTATCAGGGAATAGTACCGACTCTTATTATAGTGCAGATCGGACTAGGCCGAGTCGCACAGGACGTCGATACCACCACCAGCATGGTACGATCCGACGCAAGGGGATTTACGACGACGGCAAATGATATGAGCTATGATGTCCCGCCGCCTGGTTCTCCGCCGCCCATGAGCATGGCCTCCCCTATGATGCCGCCGTTGGCATTCCCTCCGTCGGCGCAGCAGCAGACGACGACGCAGAGAACAAGTAGATTGTTCGAAACGCACCAGAGAAGAGAGGAAGATGCAGAGTGCGGGTATTCATGACGACAAAATAGGCCCTCTCGTGCCTTGGATCTATTTATTCGGCGCCTGGGTTTGGTTGATCATGAATCTGCCGGGGCGTGTAGGAGGGTGGCAGGATTGGGGCTGTGAGGAGGGCGCTGGTCTACGGAACCGAAAAACCCCTCACCTCTTGTCATACCAGACCGATCGCCAGGACCAATATGGTTCGTCAGTAACCTTTCCTGGTCTCCTGACATCAGCAAACCGGGATCGGTCTACCCAGGCCGCCGTCAACACTCATGAGCTGATTCCAACCGTTACTCATGGACAGCTGTACTATCATTATCATAATTTTGTTGTAGTATAGGTAAGCAAGTATATAGAGAGCATGCATGTATCATACCACATTCCATTCCTTGGGCATCCTTTATTGGCCCTCAAGTACGATATTCTGTCTTACGCTTGAAAAAACAGTTGAGAAGGTCGAATAAATGACCAGCCACTCACTAGCACCTCGTGCATTCAGATCTAGAGGCGGTAGAGGGGATCCGGGGAGCAGTTCGAAGTTTGGACAAAACAGGAAAACCCCAAGACGGCTACTTTGATTAATGTGACCTCTGCCTTGGGTCTATCCATGACCATGACCATGACCATGACCTAACTCTGATGTTTTTTTCCATGCTCAATCAATTGATGAACACAAGCACTCTACACAAGGTGTAGCCCGTCGCAATCCCCTGAAGAGCACGTATTGATTCGAGCAGTAAGTTGGTGATTTACCAAAAGCTTTTGACAGGCCAAAGGTGAACGCATGGGGCTCTCCTTTTTGACTTTTAGTATGCCACAGCTGACCGGTGACCGCTCCACGACTATCATCCGCTTTAATTAAATATAGCTCCTGCGAACGATATTCAAGGCTACGAATTCAGATAAGGGTAAAGCGACTGTCCTTTCTTCTGGTGCATCATGACTGTCTCTGCCAGCGATGCTTGAATGAATGCATGATTCGGACCGTCTAGTACAGTGACGAGACGGATTTGCGACGGAGACTTCCAACGCTTCAATGTCATATCGGGACGACCACGAGGCAGCCATACGTGAGAAGACATCCGAGCATGCACCGCGATATGATGGGAAGGCGAAAGTTCTCCGCTCCGACACTTACCATTGTGCCAGACCCACCGACCCACTTCAGGTTCTCTCTGTGGTCATCGCAGAAGTGACTATCAATTCAATAACGCGCTGGTCAGGAAACCATGTCAGATCCCAGGTATGTGATGCACTTCAACCATTCCCAGGCACTCTATTGACATTGACGTCGATGATCATTTTCCCGTCATATATTTTATTCTATTGAATCGTAACTTACCATGATTCCACAGAATTGGCAACGGTCATGGCGCAACTGTAGACGATAGACAGCACAACAAGCTCTCTAAATCAGCTGGAGAGTCATCGGGAAGCCAACGAGGCGTAAGGTCTACCCGCACACCCGCAACACGTACTCCAACGTCAAAGGATGCTGGCGCCAGCGCCAACCCTCAACATGAACAACCTCACCGATCGCAGACCGTCCCAGTTCCTGCGCCACCAGCCGTCGAGGCTCGCACACGACGGACACCTGCGCCAACACCTACCATGCCTGCTTCGAGTACCACAGCCAGGCAGAGGACGGCTTCCAACTCAAAATCGCAGCCAGCAACCACCAACACTGGTTCTGACCTTCCGGAGCTTCCGAATCCACATCCAGAAGGAAAACGGTCTCTGGTGGGCACGAATTACATCGTCGAACCTCTGCCTTCTTCTTCGTTCAGATCCTCCGAATCCAGAAGCACCAGAGATCGTGAACGAGAACGACAGGACACGGCCTACCTCTCTCCCTATCCAGCTCCGCCCCCTTCATCCATGCCCATGCCGACACCGATGCTTGCATCTGATGATAGACACAGTACATCCTCCTTCCAGACCGAACCGAGTTCCTATTATACGGTGGAAGACAACTGGTCTTCCGTTGCAGGAAATGGACCTCCGATGCCCCAGATGCCTGAGCATAGGAATGAGGAACAAGCCCCCCATAAACGATATGAAGAACTATGGTTAGCATCACAGGCAACTCCACAGCCGCCTCCTATGCCCACGGCTGAAATGGCTCCACCGCCAATGCCATCACCGTATCATGTTGATACCGAGGAGGATTACGAAGACGAGGGGGAGGAGGAAAACGAAGAAGAAGAAGAAGAGCAAGAAAGGCATGAAGAATACGAGGAAAGAGAAGAGACCGAAGAAGACTACGAAGACGAAGACCACCAACGGGTTCCAAGCCGCGAACCACAAACAACACCTTTCGCACCCCAAAAAGATCGATACGACTCGTCTTGGCTCGCAGCACCTTCCCCCGGTATGCCTGCACCCTCTGTGGCTTCTCCGCCTATGCCTTCGCCCAGTGTAGGCCACTCTCAGGGTGCCACACGCATCGAATATCCAAAGCCAAACAGCGGCCCAATAAGACCGGCTGCTGTATTTGGAGCTGTACCTACGACGACTGCGCCTCTCAGAGTGCATCATCACCCACGGCCAACGGCAATTGGACCGACATCAACAGCGCCGACGTCTACGCCGACTACCCAGACGCATGCTCCGCTCATTCCGCAGAGACCTAACTTTCAGCCACCCAGTCCCGGTCCTGGTCCTACAAAAGTTCAAGCAGAACAGCCCTCCAATGCGAGCCCTAATGTACCGACATCTACGTTTACTCCTCAAAGATACGGCTACGAAGCAAGACCATCGGGTGCCTCTGCACCTGGAATGCCCTCCGCACCAACGACACATGCAGTCCACAAGCCTGTATCCGTTTATCCACAGCACCCTCAGAGTAATGTACCTGTGAAGCCCCAGGGTACGGCTGCTTCATCGTCTGCACAAAGTGGAAGACTCGAGGGACGTCCAACGGCACAACCCACACCGACAGCCACGGCCACGACGGCGACACCAACTCCGCCACAAGCGCCACCGAAACCGACGCCTGCCCAAACCCAGCACATCAGCAGCTCCTTCCAGCCATCCCGGCCGACAGCTACTGCACCTACGGCATCGTTTAATGCCCAGAAACCGAACACAGGCATTTCACAGTCTCAGGCACAGACAACCACCTCGCGCCCTCAGACCCAGATATCGGAGGTTCGTCCGAACCGACCGACCATCAGCGCACCACAGGTGCAACATCAAGGTTCTACGTCCTCCCAAAGGGAAAGAGAGAGAGAACAAGCGGCAGCGAAAGAACATGCCGCCGCTTCAGCAGCGACGTCCACCAACCCCACCAGGCCACGCTTGCATGGCGGAACGCCGAGCCAGAATCACACCCAATACGTGAACATGTTGCTTGCGTTGGATGATATACCGGCTTTGTATAACTTGCTGGCGGGATTCTTTACCTGGATTTTGCTGGCTGGGTTTATCTTGTTCCCGGGTACGTTTACGAGTTTGCAGAACGTGAGTGCCGGCACACCAGGTCTTCCGGCTGCGGTTGAGCAACAGTTGATCAACGCTGTTACTCATCTTCCTTTGTGAGTTCGGTTTCTGTCATGTGGATGGTCGTTAATATTCTTTGTCTTAATGGGCAGGTTCATAGTGGCCTGGGTATGCACTGGGATCGGCGTGATTGGAATGATATGGCTGTGGTGGAGATGGAGGAAAAACTATATTTGGGCCCTTAACAAGATCTTTCTGTGAGCCGTTTCTCTCTGAGCGCGACGCGACGTCAAATCGTTATGTGTCAAGCACCAATTTGGCATTATACTGACGACCTTCCTCTTTTTTCAGGCCTGGGTTTTTAAACTCTCTAGCGGGTCTCTTGTCGACGATCGCCAACATCTTCGGTGTGCAAAATGGCGAACTGTCAAAGACAAGCAAGTCTACTGTGATAGTAACGACCGCGTCGACTGGCGTTTTAGGGATCCTAACGTTATTTTATATGTTTTGGTTGGTCCGGAGGGTCAAGGCGAAGCACGATAGAGAGGTCGGGAAGGAGAGGGCCGGGAAGTACGGTGAGGGTGTTGTTGATCTGTCGAAGAAGAGGTGAACACATCTTTGTACCGAGAAGTATGTATCGATTATCTTGGACATTATACCTGTAAACGGTGTACAAAAAGGATATTTTATGCCAATGAACTTGCTGATTCCCTACGAGTACTACCGCGGCTCACTGGAGGTGCAACCATCCTAAGTAATGCACTGACCGAAAGAACTGCGGAGGCCATCAAGCACCCACCCCATAAAGAGATGCGATGTATCTTACCTCTGCTCATACCAAGCAACAAAACTTTTTACGGTAGAAATAACGTCATGCCCAAGCCCAGTTGGGCAATAACATTTCCCCTTTCTGTCTGTGATTTATATTTATTCTTAGACAAATGCAAGACTATTTCATGTTCAACAGCCCAAACTCTTTCCATTCCCCAACTCACCCGACTGGAAAGATGACCATTCGGCGTGCCCCAGCTCGACTTCCTGCACCCAAACCCGACCACAGCTTTACACAACGCCCGAAGACGAGGACGGGCCTGTTCTGGTGGAAGAGGAGGCTATGGATCGAATCAACCTTTGCATTGACAGTGTATGAGCCATGGGAGAAAGTCGTCGTTTGTAAGTTTGTCCGTTGCTTGTCTTCTGCGAGCTCGTGCACTAAGAAGTTTCTTGAATGGGCTTGCCATCTCTTCTTTAAATGCACACATAGTGACAATCTTCGCGATCCTCTGCTTGGCGATGACCATTGTGCTCTTCAAGTATCTGCCAGGACAATTTGTCGTGATGCGGAGGAGAATGATATATTATATTTGGGGAGGAGAATTGGATGCAAGCGACAGGGTTTTATGGCAATACTTAGGGTTGGCAAAGGAATCCAGGGGGGTTGGCTCGGGATCTGGCAGGATGGAACTGGGATGAGTACAGCAGGGCATATTGTGACTTCGTCGTTGTACCGCCAGCAGCTGAACACATGAACGATAGATAAGTTTACCTTCCTCGCTCGGTGCGGTGGTGGGTTTCTCGATTATCGACCCAAGATACTTACAGATTTTGCTCCATCAATCCACCGTACACCTAACCTTCTGAAAAGAAAGAATTTAGGGATATCCGAAGAGAAAGGAGTCAGATAAATATTGTCCATGTCAACTATATCGTCGTTACTTTGGAAAGGAGAGAAAGTGGGACGTACTTCGGCTCACATTATTGGGAGTCGGGCAGGAGAAGAAATCTCGAAGTTCAGTTCATAGAAGTGGGGGAACACATGAAACAAAAATATGTCTATCTGACCTCTATCTTGTTCGTATGGACCTTCCGCCGTAACCAAAAAGAAGATATAAGTGACCGGTAGACTGCAGTTCAGCGATGGGCTGAGCCAAGTTCATGACGGTTACAAACAATTCCCAACGGAGAAGGCCATGCTACTGTTCGGTCAGAGAGATCGATGGAAGAATAGGCCGTAGTCTCGCAGGACTGAAGGATGAATGAAAGGAGAAACAAAGGCAGGAGACACACCTCACAAGGCAGAGAACCTAAGGATGAGAACAAAGACACGATGAGGGGGCCATGTATGGGACTTTGCGAAGCTGGTAAGAGGAAGCCTTTCGCCCGTGTTTATTCCAAAAACCATATGATCATGCGCCTGCATGCGGCACCAAAAAATGGGCTGGGTTCATGATAATCAGGTTTGGCTCGAGACGCAGGCGAAAGGCGATTTCCCGTTGATCTTCAGCTTTGTGTTTGAGGGGGAGAGGTGAATGAAGACTGCGATCGAAACAATAACAAAATTGCAGTTGTGGTTGCTGGGCAACGGGGTTTTGGTGAAGTGCATCGACTGCGGTTATGAGATAGCGCCTTCCGTGAAGAAATTTAGGATAAACGCGCAGAGAAGGGATTTTTTGAAAGGATTCGTGAGCATCTGTTAGCCCAATTGGATGTTATAAACCGATTCAGATCCCGGATCGCTCTCGTGCTGCAATACCGTCCTGGGGTCCTATCAGCAGCAGCTGACGGAAAATCCACAACCACCAATACCGTCAGAGAAGTAGTTCGTTATGAATCCAGAGAGTCGCCATTAGAAAGATCGCGCTTCATGTTCAAGGTATTGCAAGATGAGACTGACATTGTGGGAAAGAGGCAAGCGGAACTTGAAAAATTCCCGCCTTCCATTGCCGTCCATCATCATTGCCAACGCCAACGCCAGCGGCGTAAGAACCTTGGGTACAGACGCGACTGTTGTCTGCCAAGCGGCTAGTTCCTAGACTTACTATCCAGCTCGGGGTTGTGCCTCTTTTTTCGCGTGGAGCATCCAGAGTAGCGGCAACTATGCGTCACCGCAACCCTCTCAACTTGAAAAGGTCGCTCCCTTGCATGGTGGGTCATGTTTAGATTCCTCTTCTCTTCAACTTAACAACTGACGGTGTTTATAATTCCACAGAGCTGGTCACCAAAGAACCTCTACAACCTCTGGAGACGAACCGTCGGACCTCAATCCGCCGACCTAACATTCAAAGTGACCACAGAAGAGACCCTCTTCCAGCAGCGCTGGCGATCGAAGGCTGCCGTACGTGCTTACCACGGGGAGTACATACCAGAGAAGGTATTCAAGCGGTGGTACCTCCCAGACACGATTCCGGACGTGCGTCCGCGCCGGAGGGTCTTCGGGGACGATAAAAATGAGCTGGAGGAGTATGCACAACGGAAAACACGGGCGAAAGAGCTGGAGCGTAAGCAGGAGGAGGAGATTGAGCAAAAGGGGCTCGCACCTGTGGGGAGTTTGATGTTCTTGGAAGTGGAGAGGCGGCTAGATGTGTTTTTGTTCCGGTGTTGTTTCGTGCACAGCGTGTATGAGGCACGGCGGTTGATTATCCATGGGTATGTCCGGTTGAACGGGAAGAAGGTCAGATTTCCTGCTTTTCGACATGTGTCGTTGCTTTTTTGACGCGTTTTGGTGTTGTGTCATTTAGCACTCAAATGCGTTTACGCGTCTGGCACCTGGAGATATGGTTTCAGTGGACCCTAATGCTATCAGGTTTTTAAAACCTCCACACGGTCCAGTTGATCATATCGTCGGAGGTAGAAACCGGAAAGAACAACCGAAAATTGAAGAAGAACCCTCCGCGTCGGAACAGGAGGTTGCAAAAGAGGTCGTCCCGGCACCTGAAGTCGCGGCTGAGGCTGAATCCACGACGGAGGCACACGCAGAGGCGGACGCAGAGGCAGCACCGGTACCTGAAACAGCAGAAGAACCAAAAGCTCCAATTCCAGCCTGGAAGCTCCCCCCAACACCCTTCCACCTCCCACAATACGCCTCGCCATGGTTATTCGTCCCAGCCTATATCGAAGTGTCCTTCAAAACCTGTACGGCTATCTACGTGCGCCACCCAACCGCCCGCCCGGGCTACTCAGAAATTCCAACACCCTACGACGCAGACGGTGCAGTAGTCCGCTTCGCCTGGGAGTGGTACGTCCAGCGCCGCCCCCGCATGCGCTCGAAGGCCCAGCTCGCGCGCATGCCGGAGGACCGCGTCGTCACGCTGCAGAAGTCGGTGCATAGGGACAGGCGCGCGTTCACGTTTAATCAGATGCTTCACTATAAGAGTAGGCGTCCGTGGCTGTATGCTAATCCTCCGCACCTTGATGTGGCCTCTGGGGTGGGTTTGGGCAAGCGGACTCTTGAGGTTGCTGAAGAACCTCAGTCGTCGTAATGTCTTGTTGGATATATTTTATTGGTGCTTTATTTGGATCTTACATAGCATTCTTCGCACAAAAGTACCCTCAAACCTAGACTATCCATTCGTTGCTTTGAAGTGTAATAAAAATTGCAATTGCCAAAGATTTGTCGTGGAGAATTTGTCAATGGGAGTTTCTGGTCGTGGAAAATTAATCTGGCTGAAAATAAATTGAATCCGGTTCCGCTGACCAGGGTCCAGCCAAAGCTTGCCAACGCCGAGCTGGAGCTTCCTTCTGCTTCACGACCATGTCTGCTACATCAACGACGACTTTAACCCACTTACCTCCTCCTAAGCCCAACCATGCCTTCACGAAACGGCCATCATCTAAGATTGGCGTCTTTTTCTGGCGCCGCAGGATGTGGTTCGAGTCGACATTCGTGCTCTCCATGCTCGAGCCCTGGGAGAAGATCCTCCTGTGTAAGTCAGCGCCTTCAGGCGCAATATCCTTTTCTCTCAAAGACGAGGCCACATGTGGTTGATGCTTATTGTCTGTTATCTTCTTTTTTGGTTCGTTCAGTGACGACCTTTGCCCTACTCTTCCTCCTCGTCTTCACTGGCATCCTCCAGTACATGCCGCACCACCTCGTCGTCATGCGCCGGCGCGCAATGTATTACCTCTGGGGCCAAGAAGGCGACGAGAGGATCCTGTGGCAGTGGCTCGGCCTGGCTACGGGGGAGGGTGCTGCGGATGCGGTCCGTGCTGGGTTGGGTTCGCTGCATAAGGAACTCTGAGTGTGGTTTTCATGGGTCGGCGAGATGGATATACCATGATAATTTGGGTTTGGGAAGGTCGGATTTTTGAATTTGCTTGGTACGTTGCTGCAGTCTCCCTTTTGTTTTTCCCAATTGACCTTCTCTGTGTTCACATATTTCAGGTCAAAATACCAATCATGACCGTCTCTACATGCCCCTCCTCCTCGCCAGCTCACTCTGATTGTTTGATATCCTGTTACCTTTCTCAAGTCCCAGATATCATATTATGGGTTGTAAAGTCTTCTAATTCTTTGTTCTCTTTGAAATTGGCTTCATTTTGTTCTTTTAATTTAGGTACTACTTAGAATATGATATCAATATGCGTATACCCGCTTGTTCATATAATGGCAACTTTGGTTCTATTCAACATCTTGATGTGCTATTTTTTGTGCTAACGTCTTCTACGGAACAAGCAAATTCGATTGCAGAACGGCAGAAGGGAAACAGTGTGTTGATGCAATGAAGCTGCTCGATGTGCTGCCCTCTTGCGATACTACTAAATGACAGCTCGCCTGCTGGCTGAGCTTCCGTGGCTTGCTGCGATAGTGTTGGCGCTAGTCTGTGGGCACACCTCTGCTGGCTGAGCTTCCATCGCTTGCTGCTTCAGTATTAGCGCTAACCTGAGTGCACACCCAAAATCAGCATGGCCATTCCCTCTGTCAGCATGGTTCAAACCAGCCACTTCCGGATAGTGAGTTTCCCTACCCCGATCTATATACGAAATCTGTTCATCATGGATCCCAATAGTTATCGAGGTCGAGCATGCACCGTAAGTACGTTGAGAGCTCATCACATTACAACCCAATACTAAACCTATCTTCTTCGGTCTATGCCTTTGTTCAGATTGCTGCTTCGGTATCATCCCTTATGCCTTCCCCCTGGACTAGCTTCGAGCACTTGCGCCTTATCAACTTCGCGCACTTGCGATCCATGTGCCCTCTTGGGATTCTGCCTATTGCAGCTAAACTTGGGAACCCGCTATGTGCATGGATGAGAAGACTGGGACTTGCCTACTCATGTCGCAGGTTAGACCAGTGCTCCAGTTTTCGATCAAAGCTGGGGACTCAAAGCTGCAAGTACCGCTACTGGGTCTGCACATACTTACGAAGTACAGGCTAGTATAGGTCCAGGTCCAGATTGAAACCCTCAACTACCGGCCTTCAAGGTCGCGTCTGAAGTCAAATTGGAAAGATATTGTAACGCGATGCCACTGAACCGAATCCATACTGGACATCATCAGGTGTACTGCTGCCTTATCAACGTTCTTATTTCTGGTGAGTTCGATGGCTGTACCCACCGGTTTTTGGCAGGCTTAACCTTGTTCTTAGACCGTTTTCAGGATCTCCCACCGCCCAGTTGGTCTTCTAGCTGACGAATACCTTCTCATAGGTCCCATTCGTTCCATCGGAGCAATTGACCAATGAATACTGCTACTCTTACCCTGGATGTCCAATTATGACTGCATCAGCGAAGTAGCGCTGTGACACCGGAGATGTAAATTTCTTCGAATGTAATTTGTTTTTCTCAAAATATTTATGTCGGCTCATTCTATCCTTGGCGAACCTTCATACTGGCCAAATTTCCTCGCAGATTTATGTCTTCCCTTCCCGACAACGACGCAACCCCTGTTCCCATTTATCGACTTGCTATTAACAAAGAGGCACCACTATATAGCACCGTCATTTCAGCAATAGTCTATGGCTTTGTCCTGGCTATTTCTGGGAAATGCTTCAAGCTCCTGCTGCAAACCAAATATATTTACTCGAAAAGAATGCAGAAGTTTCTCTTCAGTTACACCATCGTCATGTTGTTGATGTCCACAGGTACTATGGTTGCAAGATTTCTTTACATCCAAGGTTACGTTTCCTGCCCGGCCATTACGGACGACATTGAAGGCACGACAACTAGAATAGTGTCCCTATTGTTCTTGAACGTAGACAATCCGGTATTTTTACCAATCACTGCTTGGGGTGCAGACGGACTCATGGTAAGCCGTTCAATCACGATATCTCCAAGATTTACTCCGAGTCTAACCTGCTGCAGATATGGCGCAGCTGGACTTTATATAATGGTATATCGCGCTGGGCTCGGGTCGCGCTATTTTTCATCCTCGGAATACTTGCAATCGTATCTTTGGGTGAGTGCCTCTTGTTTGAATATCATAGTTCCGGTGCTAAATTCATACACAGCTGGAGGTCTCATCTACATGCTTACACCGATAATCCTTGCGACCCTCATACCAGCTTCGCGAGGCAAAGTCCCTGGCTCTGCCTTGGGCATCCTCTTCTTGAAGGCCGCACGACTGATTTTGAAATCGGGTGTGGGTCAGGGAGTGGTCATTAGTATTACCCAGCTCACAATCGTGGTGACGGTTTTTACGAATGCCGTCCTCGCAGTTTTGATAGTTGCGCGCATCCTTTACCATCAACGCCATCTTCGCCAGGTATTTGGAGTCGAGCATGGATCTCCATACACTAGGATCATCACTATCTGTGTCGAGTCGTGTTTTCTGATCGTGGCGACCGGTATCCTTTACATCACTTTATTTTTGTGGCAAAGAAGCAAATTGTCTTCCATTGCTATGGGGGCTACTACCTTCACTCTGCCGCACGTTTGTGTGAGTAGATTTTGCCCCCGAAGAGTGTGAAAACACTGACTGAAAAGCTAAAATAGGTTATTTCTCCGTTGCTCATTATAGCTCGAGTAGCTCAAGGAAGGGTTGCCACCGCTGAGCCCCCCTCAGAATCAGAAATACAGGTCGCAAGCCTCCGTTTCAATAACGTATCTGGTGTAGTTGGAGAAACAACGGCTACCACCTCCCGATGAACACGCTTCCTTCTCGATCCTTCAATCGTTAGTCGCCAGCTCTTGGAACAGATACTACTACTACTACAGTAGTTTCAAGTAACAGAAAGCTTCTTTGTCACAAAATGGTAATTTCATGCCACAATTGACTGAATCGAGTGATGTAATGGTTCCACATCGGTTATGGGAATAGTGGAGTTCTGGAGGATTCTGGATAGAGCAGCAGTCATGATAGGTGATGACGCTGGTTAAATTCCAGCTCAGTCTAACTATTTCCATGATGTTACAGTTCCAACAATACGAGGCCGCTTTCCTTGAGCTTTCCTTCTTTTAGTTGGCTCCTCAAGGGCATCTTTGACGCTAATCAGGGGTTCTGCGTTTTACTTGCTTACCTGTTGCTTACATGTATATTTCAATATCAATACTCTGCGGCCAGGAAGGCGGTGTTCAGTGGTTCAACCGAATACTATTGCTAGAACAGCTATCTTTCAGGAAAATCACGCTCCTGAACGGGCTACATAAATTGACCTCTCGGTTATCACTCTTACAATCATCTTCCTCCATGTCTCCCCCGTCTTGTGCTGTCTGGAATTACAGCCCCTTCCCACCGTTTTTACCCAACTTCCTGAACCAGGAAGATCTCCGTTTTGATTTACAGATGTTCGGCATCACTGTTTCAGCAATTGTATACGGCACTGGAGCCATGTTCATGCTCGATTTTTTCCCCCTTCTCAGGAAGACAAAACGAACGCTGTCAAAGCGTATGCAGTTTTGCCTTGCTGGATTTTTAATTGGGATGTTCTTGCTCAGCTCGGTTGCAATTATCCAAGGGAACATATATCTTGCTTCAGCCGACCACTATCTTGCGGAAATCACATATTCAAGCCGAACAACGTTCAGCCCATGGAAATTCCTATTGGATTTTGGGCTGCCAGGTTCCCTTCCGTTAATTTTTTTTGGAGCAAATGTTTTCATGGTACGTTTTGTCTTGTGCAGAAAATAAGCTGGTTTCTGCATTCTTACGCCACTGGTATCCGACAGGTGTGGCGTTGCTTGACATTCAGTAAAAACCTTGCCTCAAGCCTTCGTGCGTGGCTCTTCTTCGTTCTCTCAATGCTGTCTCTCAGTTCTCTGGGTATGAAGTCCTCCTATTCATTTAATACGCAACTGACTTTAAAACAGCGGGAGCAATCCTCTTTTACCTCCAAGGAATTTTACCGCGTTTGGGCTCGAAGTATGAACAAGAACCATCGATCCCATTCATAAGTTCCATTGCAAACATTCTCCTCGGATTGTTAATCACCTTTCTCATTTTAAATACCAAAAAAACGGAGACCGTCACTTCTTCCGACTCGGAAGGTCTATGGTATAGTAAAGCCGCGAATATTTGCATAGATTCCTGCTTCTTGATCCCCTTGATCAGTGCGGTGCACATCTTCTTGTCGTTCTTGACAAGAAACGGCGCGGTGATCACGCTTCAAATTCTCCCTCACATTTGTGTAAGTACTTCCTATCGGCCGTAAGCCTTTTTGTGGTATATTCACTTACATTCAGAATCTTTCAACTTTAGGTGATGTCGATGACTCTCGCACTGGAACGATTCGTCAAAGAAGAGGTCGCCGCTGTGGCACCTGTCGATGTGCAGCAGACTCGCCTTCCCCAAAATCTCCAGCCTAGCCTTGGAATCGACTCCAATACCCCTCACTCCCCAAGTTCACCGATATCGCCTACCAGGAGGATGGGTAGAATACCTTAGTTGCCACCCGTAGCCAGTGATGCATCGATGTACAAGCCCAGGAAGCCTCCCGCGTTTAATGTAGCTTTAATTGAACGTTTTCTACGGCTTCGGTGTGGTCAAGAGCAATGGGGGAAAGTTTAGGGGAAAACACATCGTTAATTCTTTCTCATGCCCGCGTCGTGCCCACATTCGTAAAGGTAAGAATGCAACGTGCTTGCCTGCCTTATTTGGCGCTTGCTCGGCGCTTGTTTGTGGTCAGCCGCTCAGGTCTGACCTGTACCTGAGAAAATATTATCTCCAAGTGTTATTTTAGCAGATCATCAATTACTAGGTAGCCAGTGACATGCCTAAAATATTACAGTGCCGAAATGCACTCTACTTGCTGTACGAGTTGTCACGAGTCAAAGGAATGGCGAATACTATAGGGGTCTCACTAGCGTTGGGTAAAAAACTCCAAGGGGGGGTATTATACCGGTAAATTACCCAAAAAAAAATTCCCTTAGAAAGGGTAGGTAAATTACCGGTTTTTTACTGGTAATTTACCTAGTCACGTGGTTTTCACAGGCTTCCAGCGCGTCGCCAATTTCCAAAAATTTTCTCCGTGTCCATGACCTTGCCATGACCATCTAGTCGCTCAACCCCCTCCAAAATGGTGCCAAATCACTTGAGGAAGTTCCTGTTGACAGGATTAGCCTCCACGTATTTTTTATCTGGAAGTTATCCTGCCGAGATTCCGAGAACACCTCCAAGCCACCACGTGATATGGTATTTTACCACCCAAAAATCCTCACCCAGGCAGGGGAGGTAAATTACCAGTAAAATACCGGTAAAAAAGGTCGCGGTAAAAAACAAACAGTTTTTTACCCAACCCTAGGTCTCACTGACTCTCACATAGGAACGTACTCATGTGATTCATTTCCAAAACCACGTGACTACTAGGCGTCGTCTTCGCCGACACTCCACCTTGCTTCCAGTAATAGATACAAACACTTCCTTAGCCATTTAATTTAAGATTACCATACCAATGCAAAGATCTGAAATTGAACTTGGTCGTGGGTTACTGCTTCGCACAGCAAAACTGGTCCCCAGTAAGGTTAATTTAAGTACATACACATCTCCAACATATTGTTCATACATTTGGCATGGCCAACAAGCTGGAAAGATTGCAGCTACCGTGCTCTTTTTGTCATCCGAAGAGGACTTCTGCTGCTTGCCAGGAAATACCAGGGTCGAAGTTGAGCCAGTGAGTGTCGGCATAGGCAAAGGAAGGCGATTTAGGCCGCTGGGAGTAGAAGCGGCATGAGGTGGTAATGGGGTGATCTTGGTCGATCAGCAGTAAGCCGTATGGGTCTCTGTTAAACCGCTGAATCGATCATGATACATGGAATGAAGGTCAGTCCACAGCCCTCAGGTTGCAGGGGGCTCGTGACGGGATAACGGTTTTGTTAGCGCTCCGTCGTATTGTAGAGCCCTTCAAAAAGACAACGAGCAAGTTAAAAAATGTGATTATTGGCGCTTGAAAACAAAGTAAAACTAACCTTGAAAGTAGGGAGGGGATGCAGGAACTTACACACCAAGCCATGGCCGCCTGGCCATATTTTCCTGCCTCCCTCGTCATCACCGACAGTGTCCCCGCCTCTCTCGTCCAATCGTCTTCGGCATAATGCGTTGTTTCGCTGTGTTGATTCTGGCCGAAAATGTCGTTTGCCTGATAGCGAAGCGGGATTCATGGCATTGGCCAAACGAAGTTGGTGATAAGGTAACAGAATGGCGGATGCAGCGTAGCGGTGGGCCACCAATGGCCACAGGCAAAAGGCGAGAGGCAAGGTTGAGATGGCTCGGCAGACGTGAGGATGGCGGCAACAAAAGGTTTATCACCCTTTTGTGACTGGTGTCGCGTTTCTCTAGCTGGCCGCGATTTCTGTTGCTATAGGAGCGGGAGCATAGCGTGGTGAGGCGGGTTGGTACTCCACAGGCAGGGGTGATGAGCTCGCTTCGAAGCAGCGAGTGCAATGTCGCCGAACCAGCCGAACCTGTCATGGAGCGGATAAGTGGCTCGCACAACGAGATGATACCAAAACGACCTAACTTACCTTGGCGGGACTCCGGGAGATTGAAGCATGGACAGACCGCCATCATTTCGCGATTGGGAGTAAATTGTACCTGCCTCTATCCAACTCCTCACCATCCTTCATCTTTCAAAGTTTCAGCTGCCCTCTTCTTATGACTCTGCCCATCTCGTGTCCTTCCAGTGCCGGCCCACATGCCTTGAAGTGGCGAGAGGCACTCGGCAACGACAACGCGCCGCTCGTCGCCGACATATATAGCATTAGCCAGGTCAGTGCAGTGGTGGCCTATTGCTTGTAGCGTGAGTAAGATAGGATGATTAGGCCTTGGCGAGCGTCCAAGGCAAGTCCAAGGTCTTTCAGTGCGATCGTGAATGTTGATGGCATCATTGATTGCAACATTTGAGATTCTAAGGAACGGGGGATGGGTAGTATAAATAACAAGTACAAACATGGTGTAGGCCTCAAAGACAAACATGACCCACAATCATGATGATGGCAACAAAAATTTCCTTAAACGTGAATTTAGGGGGGTACAGGGACCTTGCTTTCAGCAAGGTGACCGTGACGCCGCGTCGGGAACTTCTGGGTTGATGAGATCTTGATGAGATCGGTTTTTGAGCAACCTATACACACCTGTCCCCATTTGTTTCATCATTACACTAGCGCGGTCGCGTGCTTCGCACGCTCCCTTACTCAACTAAAAATTTACATGCAAAATAAATCTCATTTAATTAATCGAGGAGAACTTCAGAGTAAACGACATTAGTTGTTTTGGTGCCATTGCCAGGTGACGTTCTTGGTAATAGGATGTGGACATTCTTGCTTGAAGTTGCTCTTGAAAGAGCAACGTAGAGTTGTCCATGGCAAAAAACAGGGGATAGAAGGTGTATACCTACATATTTGAGGGATTGACCCTCGGCTTTGTTGATTGTCATTGCGAAAGATAATCGGACAGGAAATTGACGGCGTTTGAGAATGAAAGGATATTGTCGGGATGAAGGCTTTAAAGTGATGCGAGGGATAAAAGCATTTTGTCCATGGTGATCACCGCCAATGATCATGACTTCAAGAATGCGTGGGTATGCACGGAGGAGAATCATTCGGGTGCCGTTACATAAGCCTTTTCTGGGATCCAAATTTCGCAGAAGCATCAATGGACAGCCAACTTTCATCCTCAATTCTGACAGTGCCAAGGATGATGGGTTGAGTGCTCGCAAGAAATCATCAGGAATATCATCGGGGCGCCTATACTCTCCATCGTTTTCCAAGCTGTCTGCGCTGTGATACACAATTTCGTCCCCAGCCATTTTTGCCAGAATTTTTTCGTTCGTTTCGCGTACATCAACGTTCCTGGGTGCCAATATCGCGTGGTCTAAGAAGTAGTCGGGCGCAGGTGTGTGTTGTCCATGGGTGATATCACCATAAACGCACTCGATTAATTCATCTTCCTCGTAGACGATCATTGATTGGGGAATGCGAACGTTTCCCTTCTCATCCAAGTGTCTACCGTGTCCGATATCCAATAACCATTGAGCGAATGGTGCATCATTGGGTGAGTTGCGTAACCGCATATTGTCCCGCAATTTCAAAACCTTCATTTCACGCCATAGATACGATTTTCGCAAGGATGCGTCGACAATTTCGGCGCGTGATCCTCTCGGAACCACAGGCAAAATCTGTTGGAAGTCTCCACCAAAAATCATAGTGAGGCCACCAAAGAGTTTTGAACAATTTCGAAGGTCTTTGAAGGTGCGATTCAAAGCCTCAAAACAATGGCGGTGAGTCATCAAGCATTCATCATAAATAACGGCTTTGGCTGATCGGAGTAGGTCTGCACGTAAACTTTCTTTTGGAATGCTGCATACGGAATTGATGTCGAGGCCGTCGATCGGAATTTTAAACATTGAATGAGCAGTTTGCCCACCCGGGAGGAGAAGACACGCTAATCCCGTTGAAGCGACGCAGATAATGATGACACCCTGGGCACGAATAGCGTGGCAGAGGGCTTCGTAGAGGTAAGTCTTTCCGCATCCGCCAAAACCATCAATGAAAAATATTTGACCTTCATTATGGATGATAGAATTCCAAATCTCGTCAAATGCCTTTTGTTGGTCAGCATTTAACGATGCAGCAAGATCAGAGGCAAGAGCGTTTTCTAACTCTTGGTTGTAGTTCAATTGCTGTGATATCAAGCGATTGTTGACAGTGTCATCCCAGTTTTGGATAGAACGTGGCATGCATGGGAAGTCAGAGAGAGAATGTCCAGAGTCACCGAGAATGTTATCGAGGAGATGTAAGCCAAAATCAAAAATGTCTTCTTGTGTGACTGATGTTCTCCCAAGGCCATGAAGTTTGTGTCGAACATCGTCGCATATTTTTTCTCGAAACTCCAGCCAAAGTTGTTTGGGTTCCGCCGGAGAACAGAAAAGAAGTAGTGTTGCAAAAAGATGGCGCAACTGTGAGCCTGTTTTGATTTCGGCAGCGTCGCGCAGACATATTAGCCATTCGCCATCGTCTTCTAACAATCCCCGCCGTAGGCAAGCTTCATGAAATGTTTCACATTCCTCGCCGTCAACAGTTTTCAAGTCTTCAAATGATTTTGGACCTTTCACAACCATCAAGAGAGTTCGCAGGTAGAACTTATCGCCTGCTGTCGGACCAACGTATGTCATTCGTCCTACAGCAAAACCGATTTGACGAAGATGCCAAGTTTTTGATTGAGGTGTATTTGGGACGTCTTTAAGGACAAAACGTTGGGGGAATTGCTGATATGTAAGTGAGCGAGCAATGTCACCCGTTGGGCCAGGGTGTTGGTTAGCTTTAAAGAATGCTAATAATGGCGTATCAGCATTTTCACCACATTCAACAATATGTTGTGCATTTGAAGATGGGTCAAACACGATCCGTTGCTCGTTCGGGAGGTGTATTGGTAAACGAACAACATTGGGATGTTGACCTGTTCAAAATTATTATAATGGTGATGTAAAGTTAGTTGTTGCTGCATACCATGTAATTTGAACTGAAGAATTCTCCAGACAGCTTCAGATGCGGTGATATAACGACCATCAATGTATTGTTTTACTTCATCACGGTGGTCGTGTAACGTCGCAGTACCACAGTCACCACCTTTGTCAAGGTATTTGTTGATATACTTCATTGACCCAAAACATGCTGCGCACTCGACGTTGATATGGCAGTAGAAGCGAAGTGTACAAAATGGGTTGAACGGCACTATCCAGCGATTATCGAGAAAATAACCACGGACAGTGTATGCATGGCCGTCATTGGGGCGCGAATACTGTGGATAGCCTTCATTGTCCATGATGGTATTCTCCTGAAATGGTTTTGGATAACCGTATGTGCATTTATTATCCCTCATACATTGTGCATTAGGATTCAAAGGACCACAGGGACCATGGACCATAAATTTCTTGACAGCTTCGAAGAGCAGTGGTTGCGTAGCAGGATCCGGCCATTTAGCGGAAATCAGAGTATCAACAATATCAGGGGCCAGTAGCTTGTATTCGTCTTTCAAGAAGATGAGAAGATGCATGTGGGGTAGACCGCGCTTCTGAAATTCGATTGCATAGACATGAGCAACACATGGGCCAAAGATTCCATCCTTCAGTATGTTGTCCATGAGTGCTTTCTTCTTCAAGTGGAAAACGCGAGAGACTAAATCTGGCCGATCAGATACAGTCTGTCCAGGTAGGAGTTCGCGGGTAATTTCGGGCCAATTGGGATTAGCGGTCATGGTGAGGAAGATATCAATCTTCTTAAAATATCGTGCAATAGCCATGCCATCCAAGTATCGCTGATGCATATCTCGCGGGCCACCAAGATAGGAAGATGGGAGAATAATTCGCTCTCCAAGCTGGTTAAGGTCAACATGATCATCGTTGTTCGTTAAAGCATCCTCCAAGCCATTAAGCATTGAAACTCGTAACCTCGGTTGTTGAGTACGGATAAAATGCAACCGATCTTGATCAATGGCTGCAAACATATCAACCAAGTATGTTTGGAATAAACGACAGCTTCGTAAAATAGTTGAAAATTCATTATGTCGAGGATGAATCCGATAAGCTGTGTATTGCAACAGAGTTATTCGCTTTTGACTGTTGGACATGGTTAAGCCTTGGTACCATCCTGCTTCGCCGTATGGGAACAACAAAACATAATGCAAGGGTGCATAAGCAGCGTGTCCCTCATTAATGCGAGAAAGTCGAAGGTGTAGTTTGTTGTCTCGCTGGCTGTGATAGTATTGAGGTCGAAAGTGAATGATGATATCCCGGTAATCGCCTTGGGAACTATCATCGCCAGGTAAGATCACGCCAACCTCATCTGCTGTGGGCAAATTGTAACGTCGCGGGTCATTACCTGGGACGACACATAATTTCATTGTATAATCGGGGGCATCGTACATGCGGAGGACTTCATATGCATGTTGAAAAACACGACTGTAATCATTACAGTGCGCAAGAATGTGTTGGAGAATCGCCATCGTGTTAAGAGACAGGTTACCATTGCGAGAGATCCGGTACTGATATGCAGCATGTGGATCATATATGTAAAGTTGAGAGTAAGTTGGATTGACGTTTGGTTCTGGCAACAGAGAGCCGGAAAGATGTTTTAGTTCGCCATGTATACGAAAGACAGGAGGTCCATGTCCGGCAATAGAGCGATCGACGTTGACACCGAGGGATGTGAAGGCGAGAGAAGAATTATACTGCACAATATTTTTGCGGAATTCCTTTGCAGTAGCTGTGTTGTCCGTAAATAAATTGTAGAGCGCGATAGGTGGTAGTTCCAACGGAGGTAGCAAGATTTTACCATGTTGGCAACACGCTTCAAATTCAGGACGACGGATTGATGAAGATGTTACACGTTCTCCAATCCAATGAAAGGCATGGCAAAATGGACACATAATATTCATAGGGCCAAGATCATTGGCTGGTAGAGTATCAACGACAGGGCGACGGGCAACACAAAACATTGGCCGTTGCACTAAGCACATTCAGATATAAAAAATGAATACAATGTAGTTGAAACTCACTCATTGAATACACTTGACTATCAGTCAATACTTCGCGTACCGCATTAACATTCAGTCCAGTATCAATGTCCATGTTGTTCTCTTCCGGTTGTGATATATAAGGAACAGCACTTGCACCACCAGCAATAGTAGGTACTTCCATGTCCGTGTTCCGTTGTTCAACAACCCGTTGTCGTCTACGGGATGAACCTGTGATAGTGGCAGGCGCAACACCCTGAAAGACATTAATTTGAGGCGAAATGAAAATATGAAGCAAAATACGTACCGAGACAATTACAGGTAAGCTCCATGTTGTTCGTGGCTGATAGGAGGGGTCATTAAAGCGGGCTGATCTTCTCAAGTTTGTAGTTGACATAGATGTTTCAAGAAAGTAGCTGATACGAAAATGGAGGACAAAGTGCGAACGCAAAAGTAGGATGATGTCAATTTGATATGACTGGACAAAACAAATAAGGTAATTATGACTAATTTAAACAGTCGTCATGCCGAGTGTGTAAACAGGTGGGGTCCCCCCAACAAAAGCGATAGACGTTGTGGCAGACAGAAAATGTGCGTGATAAGGAAAGGAACGGAAATGGGAACGATGAAAGAGCTGGGATCTGGGAGTTATGTCAAAAAAAGGGACTCGGCAAGGAAGTCGCCTCTGCGATACGTCCTTCAATGCCTGGGAAAATCTTCGGCTTTTCATTTCCTTCGTCTTTTTAATAAGGTATCACCAGCAAATAGAATGTCTGTATACGCGAGGAGTACACTGATGTACACGCTCAATAAATGCATGATTGATTCACCGTCATACTTATGAGATGCGAAAATACGAATACAATAAGATATACAGGTGGGGATTGGTGCTACAGTGTTACCAGACATAATACGAGGAGAATCGACCTCCTCTTCGGGTTCATTGAGCGCAGCGCTGGCGCTGGCTCTGCATGTCGTGTCGTATCGTATACATAAATAAGTATGCATTTTCTAGGGTTGAGTAGTGACCGGATTGGATTGGCTGTTGGTGAGTTTGCTTTCTAGACCGTGGGTTTGTCTCTTCAAGAGAGTCTGCGAAAAGCCAAGAAATGAAAAGGAAAACAAAAAAGAGGCGCAAGAAGTTTGGAATGCAGTGAATGCCTAGTTCAAACCTCCGCTTTGTTACCACCCAAACACCTCTTCGCACACCTCCACCCCGCCAACTTGGTCCCGGCGAACTGGGTCAAGCCCGCCGACAGCAGCTACCACGTCGTCCGACAACGCTACCGGACCACACACACCAACCACCATGCCGGACAGCCGCCCGTCGTCTTTCGGGTTAGCGAGGTAGTCACTCGAGTACATGTGAGGTGGAGAGTGCGATAGGGTGACGGCGCGCTGTAAAGCGCTTTCCAGGAACTTGGCGAGCCTAGGACGGCCAGGGGCGAGTGTGAGTCCTGGGGGGAAGTGGGAAACGGGTGCCTTGGGTTGTTGTTGAAGGGCCAACGCGACAGATGTCCGAGGGTTAGCAGACGGTGGCTGAGGTGCAGCACGAGGAGATTGGTACGGCGAGCTGGGGCGCTTAGAGGGTGGCGGACGCGGTCTGACGAACCCGCCATTTCCGTTTTCGTGCCCGTCGTCGGCTGTTGGAGATGGCGGAGCGGGAGGTGAGGCAGCGAATGGAGACGCATCTGTTGCGGCGAAGAACGCAGGCTGCTTCCCGGTTGGTGCACGTGTGTAGAAAACGCTTATCCGTACCGGGGTAAAGACCGATTGTTGGATGAGAGCGGTGAAGGTAGGCAAAAGTGGTGCGAGACATGCTGTGTAGGTTACTATTAGGTACAAGAAGTCATTTTTAAAAAATGGCGGCTTACCTGGATCGGTAACGCTCCATACAAGCTCAATAACCTTAACTCTACTCTCTCCCCTCAGGTCTTTCTGTACGAGGTCCTGGATCACGGAGAGAGCGTAGGTGATACCACTACCACCTGCAACGAACACCGCGGCTGAAAAGCTTGCGTATATTGTGTGGCCGGGTCCGCCTAGAAAGGAATAATTTTGTTTAGAACCAAATCTCAAGTAGATATAAGATAAAATAAAACACAGAACTAACCATAAGGACCCTCAACAACGACCCTCACCTCTCTGCCTACACTTCCTTCTGTATACCCACCCATCTTCGCCATTTCATAAAGCTTTCGCGTCCACCCACCGGCACGCTTGCACATTAATACCATGCCTTCAGGTCCTCGACTGACACTTGCGATAGTAAAAGGGTGGACCTCTGCCCAGCCACCCCATCCCATACCGAACGAGCATACGCGCAGGCGTATATGCTGCCCAGCTCTCCAACCTGCATTAAGGGAGGGTATCTCAACTCGGGTGAGATCTAGCTCGGGTAACGGCCGGATGTAGGCCTTTGTGAAACGGGATTTAATCAAGCGGGCGACGTGGTCAAAAAGGTAGAAGCATAAGCAGGCCAAGGGGTATGGCAACAGGTTGGGCTTATGTTGGTATACCTACGGTGGAGCAACGAGTTGAGTTGGCGAGCACTATAAAGACATAAGGAAAGTGATTTAACGCACCGCAGGCAAGACGGCGATGAACCCAATGATGTGCGTAGTCAGGAAGACATTGTAGGCTTTGTTGCGAACAAATTGAACGGAGAACAAGAAGATCATATCAATGCATACGAGAGCAATCATGCCCATGATGGCAGAATTGGTTTTAATATTCTGTTGGAAGGATCCCTCGAGGGTCCATTTGTAGACTATAAAACGGGGTTAGCCAGCGCCTTGCTGAAATAAAACTGGCACCAACAAAAGTGAAGGGAATGGATATTGGAGGCCAGCACAATTATTCTTCCTATGAATCTGTGCAGGAAGTTCAACTGGAAAAACAAAAGGTCGATTCGTGTTCATTCATGGACTGACAGTGAGGCAAATAATGTACCTTTTCGTATCCATAGCCAAGAAATGAGCCAAGAACGTTGTTCTTCTGAGCAAACGCAAAGGCGAAAGGGAGTTGAGCAAGCGCAATCCAGCCAGTGCGTGTCAGGTCGGTGAAGAGATTGGAGCGATATAATCCGGCATAAAACAAGGTGTAAAAGTAGATGCCAAGGACAATGCCTTGGGCGACCGAGAAACCTGGCGAAATCCTAGCACGGAGGGGCTTGAGGAGAGGTCGGAGAGGTTTTACGCAGGAGGTTATATGTAGTGGGAAGTTCATAACCGCAGGGGCGCCTTTCTCGGTGAGGCGCTGGATTTGGCGGTTATGTGGGTAAAGAATGTGAGTGTCGTCTGTTCCCTGGGAGGAATCCTCCTTCGATAGCGGGGGAGGGTAGGCATTGTGGACAGCCTGCACTAGACGACGAGAAGGTTTATAAGGAACGTGGCAAAGGAAGTGTCCGTTAAGCCAGTCTGAAGAGCTTCCGAGGAGGGCAAAAGCACGGGGCAGGCGTACAAGCACGAATACCGCCATAAAAGCAACTAGCAGGAGGTCGATGTGGTATACCAGTGCGGCATCGTTGACCATCTGCAATGCACTCACTGTGCTGTTCGAAGCTGCGGTTGCGAGTGTAGCCATGATCGTAAAGAAGAAGTGGTGTAAAGGCGAAATTGAGGTACTCCTGGCAGTAAAATCTCCGCGTCTAAGGCTTAAGAACGCGCAAAGAGGGGAGGATAGTCGGACTCGACGTTGACTTACGCCAGGAATCACCAAAGGGGCCACGAGAAAGAAAAAGGGAGAAGGCAAGGTTGGTTCGTTTTTATAAATAACCCGCACCTTTATCGTGAGGCCGAGGGTCTGGCCGAATTAGGCAGCTCGTTCTAAATCAGTCCAATAACATCCGACCGGAAGCAGATTCCACAGGACCCTTCTTGACCTTAAGTTTGCGACCCGCCGCCCCGCTCCTCGTGTTCAACTCGCCTCAAGTCAGGACTGCGCAATGTACTCAATAGCGGAAACGTTTTCGATTCCCGTCGTATTTTTCACCGCCGTATCTGCCTAATCACCTCATCATGGAAACGCCAACATTCCACACCCGCCAAAATGTCGTAAAATTGAACGGGAAGCGCGCCTTATCATACGAGGACCTTGAGCTCCATGAAAAAATACCCATGTCATCCGGAGGGTAAATATAACTTACCGAGGACTGGCGTTTGACACTGAAATCAGTCCGTCAGTTTTCAATCTCATTTTTAAAGGACTTAGGACACAGTCTTGAAGTTATCGTGGTCTAGGGCTAGACCGATTCAGAACTACTTTTAGCGTTTTAGGCCAAGTAGGCTTTCAGCGGCTGTGTCTATAAATAGGACCACAACCGTCTTCAGTTCAATCCGAGTCAATCACCTTCCCCAAGCCTCGAGGCTACCACCCGCCATGAACAATGGCAATCAGCACTGGCCGCAATTATAGCGACGCAACTCACAATCCCAGCTCACCCAAAACTTCCGGATCCTCGAGGCTTTCGTGAGGCTACATTCTCCTGCGCATCTGGCTTGCGTTTCCGATGGCTGTACAGCATATACCTATGGAAATCTGGGGCCCGTATGCTTCCAATATCTACCAGCACGCGTTTTGAAAGGTTATCAGGAACTTTTTCGATGGATTAACTCGGAATCCCGGAATCAAAAGCAAGAGTGAAGGGACCATGGTCAATTTACGCCTCTTTTTGAACTACTACGCCTAGAAAATGGGTTAAGGGCATATGGCTCAGGTTTTTTGCTTGGCTTTCTTTCCTTCACACTGGCAATAAGCCCTCATCCCCCTCTTCATTGGTATCAGCCAATCTCCGAGACCTCCGACCATGCGCAGCTGGACTCAAGTTCCAGTCCCGGCCAGCAATGGCGATGGATGGCCGTTGGACGATTTGCCGCTCGATTACGTGCCATTTATTCCCTTAATGGCCTTTGAGGTTGAGTCTGAAAGTGATGGACTTTCTCATATAATTCAAAGCTCGAGGTCGAGGCTAAGGATAGCTGTAGAAGCCCCTGGCATGAAGTCTGTTTGAACACAGGTGGCCATTATTGGACCGGCCTCTCCGAAAGACTTCAGGCTTTGCGGTGACTCGACCTTCTATGTCATGAAGGAGGTGTTGTAATAGTGGCAATATTTAAGTCTGCATGAGGAACGGAGGCTGAAATGACTGGAAGCATCGCGTCCCGCATGGACTATAAGTCGATGGACATTATGACAAATATGCGTCTGAGCGCCACACTGGCATTCTCCTTCTCTCTGAGAGGTACCGGATACAGGCAATCGATAGAAGCCAGCGATGACGTACATATACCACATTAAAATGTCATGTAGGCGGAGAAATATGGCCTCCACGACGCCTCAAACTGGACCATGGGGGAGTCGATTCTTCAAACAGCTCAGGCAAAAAATATTTCGGAGGATCGAATTATATTTGTCATACCGGTGACAAGAAACCTACAAAAAATACATAAACTAAATCCGTTCTGAACTGTAGAGTCTAAGAATGCGATTCTGAGTCAAGGGGAAGATACATGTCGAGAGTGGAAAGGATGACAAAAAAATTGAAAGAAACAAGACTACAGAGTGCGACGGAATGGGGAATGTATGAGACGATATAAGCTTGAATGAATCGTGAACGAGGATAAAGGGAAATATCGACGAGGAAAGAGACAAGGAGTGGAGGGAAAGAGAAGATAGAAAATACATTTAGAGGGAAGGTACAAATCGGTGATGCAAGGAAGAAATTCCAGATCCTGAAGAAGCATCGAACATGACGAGAGGATGTCACGATTTAAAAAAAAGAGGTACAAATCAAGAGAGAGGACGAAGGCAGGAAAGGGTAGAAAACCGAGATCTGACAGAAGAGACACTGAGAAAAGGGATTCGTAATATGGGTTGGATAAACAGAGCAAATGGGCATGAAGAATGAAAAGGTGAAGGGGAGGTGGTGTGATATATGCGGTACTGATGGGAGGTATGATGAAAAATTGTCGAACCTTCGGTGGGTGGAAGATGGTGTAACGATAAATAATAATAAGTTACGGGGAGAAATCCAGGAGCAGCGAAATAACATAGGATGGAAATAACATATTGAGGGTGAAATTGAGATAGATTGACTGTCGCGCCTGATGAGCCAAGTGCTTATCGGCGATGAAAAGGGTCATAAAGTCGTCAAGGTCATTATACGTCGTAAAAGCCGTCGATGGAGTAGGTGCCCATTTGGTGTGTCGTGAAAGTTCGTCAGGTCATAAAGTCGTTAAAATCGAGTAGGACATCTCGTGAAGTTTGCCATGAAGTCGTTATGCGTCGAGTAGATTGTCGACAATGAAGGGGTATCCAGTCACAAAGTCGTTACAGTCATGAAGTCGGTATTGGAATTGGCTGCCGATAATGATGGGTATCTGGACGTGAAAGTCGTGAACGTCGTAAAGCTATTATGAGATTAGGCCGATAGGGATGGGTATTGGGCCATGAGGTCAATCTGAGAGTCGGCGGTCGATCGTGAAGAATATTGGTCGTGGAAGTCATTACGCGTTGCGTATTGTCGTCAGAGTTATGAAGTCATTACCCAGGCAGGTTGTCGATGGTAAAGCTCACTCAAGTCATTAGAACGAACCGGCAGCATGGCGTCCAGAGTTGGGATGACATGGGCCGCAGCGAGGTAGTTGTGCCACAGGGTATTTCAAAGACAGATAGCGGGGTAAATGCAGAAAGAAAACAGCAAGGATGAATGAAGGCAGAACTGAGCGAGGACGGAGAATTTGATGCGAGAGAGAGAGAGATGCCCGAAGGTATGGGAACAACTTGCGGGTTCCTGTCAACTTTGAAAGTTGAAAGAGGACGGAAACAGTAGGCTTCGAGGTTTTGTAGTTGGCGTAAACAGAAGTCGCCGATTAAAAAGCGGGGCCAGGTTGAGGATGTGGACGAGGTCTGCTGATGGACCTGCGTATTTTGATATGATCTGGCAACAAAAGAGGTCTTAAGTATGAATGGACCCTATCGCTTTCGCTATCGGATGAAGAATCCGAAGAAACAAAACATTTGGCATCTTCCGGTAATGTAGGCTGAATAATTGAGGAGGCCCCCTCGTTTTCACAACTGCCCGAACGATCGGAGGACACGATTTCAGAGCCCTTGATGGGTTCTGGTAACAAGAGAGGTCGGAAGAAGGGAGAGGCTTCGTCCGTTGCAGTGCCAGTCGAGAGACTGGAAGAAATGTTTTCAGAGCTAGATAGGGTAGAGACTGGCGACTCTTCTTTACGGAGAGCTGGACGTTTTAGGATGGAACGAAGACCATTGTTGGGTTTGCCCTCGCCAGCGAGCTTAGGCAGCATAAGTGGCCGAAGGCCAGACTTAGGCTCGCTGCGGTAAAATATACTGGAGCGACTCTCGCTCACGGAGCCACCCGAAGGAGTAGAAACTGGCCCAGGAGTAGAACAAGACGAAGACGAAGCTGGGTCATCAAAGCGTGAAGTATCAAGAGCGGGAACAGGAGGGATCCCATAAATGGTGCCTTGACGGCGATTCCGGCGTTTGGCACTGGTTTCTGGGACGACAAGGGGAGCTTCTTCAGAGCACGAGGAGAAGGAGGAAGAGGCCGGTCGGAAAGGCACAAACGTTGCAGAGACGGTCCTTGAAGCGCGAAGGCCATTCAATCGTTCGGTGGTGGAAGAATGGATGACTTCATTGTCTGAATCTCCGCTACTCAAGGCAATTGGAAGATCGGGAGCCCTATGGGGAATGGAGATAAAAAGGTTTGGATGCGCCCGACGAGCGGCTAGGGAGCGAGGGTAAGTAGAGGAAGGGCCGGCCTCCTGAGCTTCATCCTCTTCTTCGCAAAGGATCAATGGAGCCTCGAAGGGCTTGATTTCAATTCCTGATTCCTGTTGACTCAACATGGCAAAGAATGCTTCGTGGTCGGAGTATGGGGCACTCGAACATGAATAGACGGAAGCTGAATCGACGAAGGAAATGACGGGCGAAAGTTCTTCAGAAGTAGGTGAGTCCTCTGCGGAAGATATATTGGAAGGAGAAATTGAGTTATTTTTGATGATGATGGAAGCCTCTACAGCAACCTCCAGTTCGTCGACGGCAGTTGTGAAAACACGATCTTCTAGAAGGGCCAAGATCTCAACCAGCTTCTCAATAGGAATGTTTGCTTGAGCGAGGCGTCTCCGGCGACGAGAAGCGACGTTGGTCTCGATAAAGTCTTGGACTAAGATAAAGATGAATCTCAATATTAAAAACTTTGGAAACAAAACATACCAATGTCATCAGCTAAAACCGGGTTCGTACCGAATGCCTCAATCTTATGAGGGGTGGGTGGGGTTGGCAACGTAGTAGGCGTGTCAAGGCCTGAATAAACGGCAAGGCTTGATTAACATCTAAGGAGGAGCACCAGGAAACATACCGTCGAGTACCTCGTCTGACGTACTAGCAGGCGTGGCGAGATCTTAAATAACCAAATGAGCTTTGAGTAACAAACTAGAATGGTGGAAAACGTACCAGACTCTTGAGAATCGTTCTCGATGTCCAGCAACACTTCTTCAATCGCAGTGGGGAAAGGAATAGAAGAAATCGCGTTAGCGGGGTGTGCATTGGGAACAGGTAGAACCTGGACAATGTCGGTGGTAAGACTGTCCGTGTTAACGTTGATCGAGGCATCTGGCGAGGCATTGATCACGTCCAGAGAGACATTGGACGGTTCAACGTGAGGAATATCTTGTCTTTTGATCGTGGCTGGGTAGCCAGAAGCGGCCTCAGTGGCGAGATCGAGGTGATGGGAACGACGAGATTCAAAGGCAGAGGGGTGTTCGCTTTTAGGCGAGATGTCGATGAAGTCGAAGCTTTCCCTGATGCACCTGAGTTGGGTGGGGTTGGGGATGCGCGTGGGCCCACGAGAAGGTATGCCCAGATGAGAACCTCTGGTAACTGATCGCGATAAGCATATAGCTAAACAGAGGAACGACGCGACGCAATTAAAAAACACGTACTGTGAGATCGCTGTGTTGGAGCACGGGGTAGAGGAGGGAGTGCTTTAGCTATGTCTTCTGGCATGGCCTTGGAGGCAACGACAACTTTGACGCTGCGTTTGAAAAGGCTAGGGAAACACCCGCCTCCGTGTACCCCAGCAGGATATTGGGATCGGAGCTCAGGCGTCTTGGGGCGAGGGATCTTGGTTGGGCGAGCACCGAAGCCGAGCTTCTTGAAGACTGTGGAATGATGTAAGTAAGCGGGGAAATAAGGTAAACGCGACGCGATTGAAGAACACCTACAGCTACAATGTGCCTTAGGTGCGTGTCGATCGGCAGGCCCCTTGGGCGGGTTGGTGTTCTTTGAAGAAGCACGCTTGAAGGGGCGAGATATGAGGCGAGGCAAGCGTGACTTATGGGTCTTAGATGGCTCCATGATATATGGAAGAAAGAGTAGGAAATACGAGAAGATCAAGTCTAAGAGGTGATGAATAGAGAAAGAGAGGCGCCGGTTGTTTAAATCCTAGAATTGGGAGGTCGGGGCGAGCCATGATCGAGAGAGCCCAACAAATCCACACAACTCGCTGACCAAATAAACGGAAACCGATCGCGTTCTGGGAAACTTTACCCGTAATTGTGGGGTCAAAGAGGAAAGCAATGCGTTCTGACATTCAGGTTCTAGTTTTGAAGGCTGGGGTACCCATGCCATATAGTAGGATACGGCGTGCCAGGTTGAAGCAAAATTTGTCTCTTGCTTTCGGGGTAGAGGCCCCAAATCCAGAGAACGATAATCGCATAGTAATAGCAGGCTTCATTAGGACCACGTAACTTAACATTGTCCCGAGAAAATAGATTGAAACAAGATTGAATACAAGTTGGCGAGGAGTCCGAGGACCAGGACACGGAAAAACCGAGGAAAATTCTTTAAGGCCGTGATTTATAGTGAGGTGTGGCTAAGTCAATTCAAGAAACGAGATTCGAGATGAATATTCGACATAGTCATGAAGGTCATAGTGAAAAATGTAACCTCGAGCGCCGAGATTGGTTTGGTTGCAATGTTTCACTGCGGGCTTTGGCCTATATAATCAAGACAAATTCACAATAAAATCAGTGTTTTTATAGGATTTGTCATCGTGAGGCTGTTCCTAAATAATCACCCATATAATCGCTGTTTTTATTGTAAAAAACCTGTCAAGATGTCAGAATGTTTTAGACGCTGCGACTACCGAAATATGACTCTCAGAGCCGTAAAATTTTGAATATTGACCAGATATTCTAGATTTATGCCACTGGGGCCGTCTCATACAGTCCCATGTACTTTTTTTGTAATAAAATGCACCGTATTTTTGAGTTACAACGAGTTTGATGGGATGACAAGATGTTAAGAAGCTGATCTGATTATATTGGAAATTATATAGTGATTTTATTTAAAACATATTCAACATATAAGACGATTGATTATATAGGCCAATGCCCGCAGTGTTTGTTCGCACGAACGTCACAAGATTTGGAACTCCATCCGAGCCGTGTGTCCTGGAAGCACTCAAAAAGTTTCAAAGAATGGCTTGCTACAAGGCCCATCTTGGGTATTATATTTTTTTTGTTAAACAATTGCGTCGGGTAACAATTTAGATGAAGTATGAAATCGTGTCAAAGAAGCAGATGCCTCCCAATTTTGTTTGCTAGTTAAAGCCAACGACACCATTCGCAAATGTCGAAAAAATGGATAGATTGAACGCATTCGCTACCGCCAGATACCCAGCACCATTGGGATGAAGGAAATCTCCAGAATTGAAAGTAGGGTTGAGTTGGGTGGCATTTGCTGGGTCTTTCAAGATTCCGTCAAAGTCGATAACAGCTTCGAATATTCCACTTGTACGTATAAACGCGTTGACGCGCTGCCGGGTTACCTCCTTCTGTGGATCCGCATAGGGCGGGAATGCCAAGAACGGCGTGATGGTTCCAGCGAATAAAGGGATTCCGAATGTATGTACGCGGGCGGCTATTTGTTTGTACGCTTGAATGAGTCTGTCACCGATGACTTGTTGGACGTCGGCTGAGGCAGAGGCCATGCCGATATCGTTTAGACCATCGAAGATCATTGCATACTTGATGCCGCGCTGGGAGAGAACGTCGCGGTCGATTCGACCAACCGCGTTCGGTCCGAAAGGAAGGCTATCTTCTAGAACGCGGTTTCCAGTTGCTGATAGGCTAAGCAAAGCGATACTGGCTACCGACGGTGTCTTTTGCATCTTAGCAACGACCTCGTCAGTCCATCTTAACGGGAACGAGAAACAGTCAGATATTTAAGGGAGACAGCATACGATCTTGTTACCGATTGTTGATGTTTGTGTTGCTCCCTACTCCGTCGGTAATGCTGTCTCCAATGATCGCGAATGCAGTAGCATTACTGGGTGCCCACACTTCTAAAGCACTAATAAAATACCTATATAAGTGAGAGGACCAATGATAAGGTTGCATATAATATCGAAAACGCGCTAAAAAATACCAGTGGGCTGCGCTCTTTGTCGAAGGATCCGTGAAGGCCAGTGCATTTACTTGATTGCCAGCCGAGAACCAGGAAGTAGTTAGACTTGAAGGGTGAGATGTGATGAGGTTACCCTGTTGCCCTTGAGCAAGAAAAATTGTAATCGTGACCATCGCTTGTGCGTTGGCGTTGAAATTGAGAGGGTCCGACACCGCCAGCCCACCATCTGGAATAATAATGGACGAATTCCCGCCGAAGGTGAGTGTTTGAACCGTGCCTGACAGGATAGTGTTCGTCCCTGCTGCATTACTAACTGGGAGAGCGATTGTGGCTGCAGTGACAGGAAGATCGTTGACCCCAAATGCGTTAGATATACGGACCCGGATCTGGTTTCCACCAATAGTGGCATGGACGGTTTGCCGAATACTCGAGTTTACAAAAACGGATCCAGTTTGGTTCTAACAAGCAAATTGCATTAGGAACCAGTCAAAATATTGCATATAATGCAGAGTGGAAGGAAACGTACAAATGGTGGAGGAGGTAGATCTGCAGGTTGAGTCAACTGAGGCATGGCTGTCCAAGTGGGCATCCAATGGCCTCCAGCGATTCCGGGAGTAATCTGCGCAGATACAGCAGTGGTACAGAATAAAAGAAATCCGGCGGAGAACACAGAGCTGAGGAGAAACATTGGGGCTTGCGGGGGAAGTCACAAAGGAATTGTAGTAGATCCCATAGTAATTGTCGACCAGAATTTATAGGCAACCTCGTAGAAGTTTCGTGACATGGCGGGCAATTCTGAAAATAGTGGTATACCAAACACCTGAAGGTGTGTATGACATTCACAAAGCCTAGCCTTTCCATCTCACGAGCGGTCATCGGTAATACTTTCCTCAGAAATATGGCAAGAGACAAAAGAACGCTCCGTCCTGCCTTTGGACAGAAGTTCAAGGGGCTGACATCGCGTGTAGAAAAACGACGTCAAGTTGCTTCTCTGTCGGCAGAGCATTACCGGTTATTGCGGCGGTCCGCCAGTTGAGAATAGTAAATAGTTTAGCATCGAGCATTGACACACCGTACTGACACCCATGGCCACACGTGGGTAACATGAATGTTTTGTCCTTTAGATTGCCGAAAAAAAGTCGTAATTGTTCCCCTTTTAAATTTTATGCATAGAACGGGCATTGGGCAGCCGTTGTTTTCCAATTAAGAAACGCTATTCCCTCCCATATTTAGAATTTTTGTCAGCAAATGCTTTTATTGGACTGGTGCACTCACAGCTGTCCGAGACCGTGTGCCATTTTTCCAAGCACTACGCTTGGAAAAAAGTTGGGAACGACGTCTATTGACTAGCCACCACGCTTTAGAGACGACGTCACTGTTTTGTTGTTCCGAGAAGGGTACAAAACTAGCGGCCAGGAATGGTTGAGGCGCCATTGCATTAAGTGAATCCAGAGGTCAAGAGAGTTCAGCATTTCTTTGGTAGGTAGTCACGGTTTTTTTCTGAATCCCAGAGCAACCATGGAAAAAGGAGTTGGATGTCCTAGCACGCATAGCCGAGGCCCGACTCATAGTTTGTCGCTCAAATTATTCCAAGCGATGTGGCATTAACTACGGGCCATAACGGAGAGCACAAAGGAAAAAGAAAAAGAAGGAACCGACGCGATGTCCTTCAAAGATTTTTGGTTGATATCTGCAAGGTAAACAGACCAAGTAGAAGCAAAAGGAGGGGATCGAGCCGTGTTTTGGCAATTTGCAGAAATTTGGCACGTTGAGACCGTAGGTCACATGATCTGAAGATTCAATGTCGAAGAATCGTTCAAGACACTCTTTGATCACATTGAGTACTTGGATAACTTCCGATCGCTACAGTTAGAGGTATAGGTAACAAAAGGAGACTCGCAATTGAAGTCTCAGTTTCTTTTTAGTTAAATCCATCAACACCGTCCTTAAACTGGGAGAAAATCGACAACGGGAACGCATCCGCCACCGCCTGATACCCCGCAACATTCGGGTGAAGGAAATCTCCAGAATTAAAATTCGGATTCAGCTGGCTCGGGATCTTGGGGTCCTTCAAAATAGCATCAAAGTCGACGACCGCATCAAATATCCCGCTCGTGCGGATGAACGCGTTCACGCGCTGCCTTGTTGCCTCTCTATTCGGGTCAGAGTACGGCTGAATCGTCGAGTTCGGAGCGGAGAACGGGGTGATGGTAGCCGCAAATATCGGGATCTGGAAGGCGTGCACACGGGCGGCTATTTGTTTGAAGGCTTGGATGACTCTGTCTCCGACGACTTGCTGGTCGGCGACGGAGGTGGAGGCGGTGCCAATGTCGTTTACGCCTTCGAAAATCATCGCGTACTTGATACCTGACTGGGCGAGGACGTCGCGGTCAATGCGGCCAAGCGCGTTTGGGCCGAGACCGTCGTTTAGGATGCGGTTTCCTCCTGCTGCTTGATTTACTACGGCAATATTTACTGTGGCAGGAGTCTTTTGCATTTTGGCGAGGACGAGATCAGGCCATCTTCAGAGGCATAGAAAGTCGGTTAGTCGGATAATAAGGATGACGTATGACATACCTATTATTGCGGTCTGTGTCGCTTCCTCGTCCGTCGGTGATACTGTCTCCAACAATAGCCAGTGCATTTTTAGATTGTGGTGCCCACACATCAACAGCGCTAAGGAAATACCTATAGAATAGTAATATCATTAACTGGACTAGTTAAAAGAAAACGCCGAGAAATACCAATGGGCTACGTTCTGGGCAGACGGATCGGTCAAGCTTTGCGCGGTCAGATGATTTCCAAACGAAAACCAGGTGGTTGTCCTACTCCCTGGATGAGACGTGACGAGGTTACTCTGTTGTCCTTGAGCGAGATAGAGCGTGATTGTGACCATGGCTTGCGGATTAACATTGAAATCGATGGGGTCGGAAACCACTAGCCCACCATTCGGAACGATGATGGAAGAATTGCCACTGAATGTGAGTGTTTGAAGGGTATTTGTCTGAATACCACTGACTCCTGCCGTGTTGTTAACTGGGAGAGCAATTGTAGCACCAGTAATGGGGAGATCATTGACTCCGAATGCATTTGATATACGGACACGAAGTTGGGAGCCACCAATAGACGCGTGGATAGTTTGACGAATAGTCGAGTTCACGAAGACGGAACCTGATTGGTTCTGACGAAAAAATACATTCAACACCGTTCGCAATTCTACAGAATGAAAAGAAACGCACAAATGGTGGAGGGGGCAAGTTTGCAGACTCGGTCAACTGGGGCATGGAGGTCCAAGTAGCGACCCAATGGCCACCGGGTATTCCAGGAGTAATTCTTGGAGGTTTTGCATCTTGGCAAATCACTAAGGACGCGCTACAGAATAGCAGGAACGTGGCGAAGAAAATAGAGGTGGATGGAAACATTGAGACTCGCGAGGTGGACGTCACGAAGAATTCTAGGGGGCCCCATGGTTGGTGGGTGGAATTTATAGGTTGGATCGAAGAAGTTTATGGCGTGGCCGACGAGTCTGAAAATAGTGCGACATCACCTGAGTGGCACAGCGGGTGCGAGTGGGGTCGACTAGGCCTCTCAATTCCCTTCTCACGGGCCGCCGTCGGTAGCACCAACTTCAAGACCAGTATCAAGGTAAGAGCCTCCAGATGAAAGAGAGCGCAAAGCAGGATACGGATCGACAGGCACTGGAAAAGTACTCCCTCTTACCCACCTCCATTAATGGCAATGCCATTAGGGAACTCAAGGTCGTCGACGCGTCGGTCCGGCCACTGCTGGGGCAGGATAAATGGTTTAGCAACGGGCTTTGGTAGGGGGTCATGTACGCTGTGGACAGCGTCCAGGTGGCAAGGATGCTTCTTCTGAAGGACTTTCTGGACAAGGCTGGGATTTCTTTACGTTTCACGCATTCAGAGCATCGAGATCTGGTCATATGTCGGACGCCAACAATAAGGCAAGCTAAAGTGCGCCAGGTACGAAGTTCTTTTCCCGTTTATTTCAGCACATTTAGTAGCATGCCTGTTTACTCGACACTCACCAATATTGGTGACACGTGTCCGAGACAGCGTTTCGGAAGTTAAGTACCACCTTCCAAGGAAGGCGGCATCGTTCGGTCGTTCTTGATAATGTACCATTGAAGAGGTCGCTGGGTCGATGGTTGACGGCGCCATTGCCTTCAGCAGCTTGAAGGATCCTAGGAAGTTCGGGGTCGATTCATTGCTCGTTTCCGTCGGATAGTCAAGTTCAACGACGTTGACAGTCAGATAGCGCCCCCATCCCATTCCGAGAGAAATAAATGAGCCAGTACGCTGAAGGCAAGCCTTATTCCACTGACAATCGGAACAAGTTTTCTTCTCGTGCTGTCATATTTCTGGTGATATTCCATTGGCTTTCTACCATGCTTGATAGTAGAAGATTCCGGTTAAGAATAGGAGGAGAAAAGAAGAGAGCAACCCAGACGATTAACTGAGTTCCTTAAACGGCTTGATAAGGCAATTTAATCACGTGCAGGGTAAGTTTTCTCATGACGACAACCTCCGGCGTGTTTGCTCTCAGTGCAGCGCCTCGTTTTACTGGCGACCACCAGCGTTCCTGCGCAAGCTAGTACTTAAGCTTGTCGAGCGCATCCTCCTTTTCTTCGCTCGTTTTTGTCCACCCGTCATCATCATGCTATCAATACGGAGTCGAGGTCAGTCGCGTCTGGAGTCCAGAACAACATGTGATGATGATTCTTCTAGTTATCCTTTCGCGGCCTGTCTGCAAGTCTAGATCTTTGGTTCGCTCTCAACTACCAAGACATCTGGCACGACGCGCCATTGCGACAGATTCTGTCAGCCCAGAGCCAACAACCCCCGTATGCATTTTGACCGCCCACGATAGTTCAACATTTTGAGCATTGTATATTGTTGTCAGGTTCCCCCACCGCCCCCACCTCACCAATCGAGATGGCGGGCCTTCCTCCAGTTTCTCGGTCGCGCCACGCTCGGCACTCTCGTGATCAGCGGCGGAGCATTTTACTACGTCAGTAAACAAGACCGAACACCAGGACCACAGCTGCCTTTCGACCCCGAGAAGAAGACTTTGGTTGTGCTCGGTAGTGGCTGGGGCTCTACAAGTTTGCTGAAGACCCTCGACACTACAGATTACAACGTTGTTCGTAAAATCTACACATGTCTCTCGATGGAATTCCTTATCGTCGTTAACATTGTGCTATCTAGGTGGTAATTAGCCCAAAGAACTTCTTCCTCTTCACGCCCCTCTTGCCTAGTGTGGCCGCTGGGACCCTAAACCCACGGTCTATTATACAACCTACGCGATACATCACCCGGCATAAACCGCGCCAAGTATCTGTCATTGAAGCTTCAGCCACAGACGTCGATGTTCGTATCCATCTACTTCAATCTGCGTCCCCGCTCACCTGAGGCTGATTTACAGCCCATAAATAAAACTGTCACTTTCACAGGTGTGTTCGACTTTTCTATAACGGACATCAACGGGATGTCCCTGTGGAAGCCCGTCCGTCCTAATTCCCTTTTATTGCCATTTAGATACGTCAGATATCAAGGGCCAGGTTTCGACGACTACAATGTCATATGATTACCTGGTTTATGGAGTCGGAGCTGAGGTCCAAACGTTCAATATCCCCGGTGTTCAAGAACATGCCTGCTTCATGAAGGAGTTGGCGGACGCGGAACGAGTAAGCTTGTCTTTTTCTTTCGCGGCTTGTAACTGAGAAATTTGTATGTAGTTCCAAAGCGAATTTTTGGACTGTAAGTTTCATCGAAAGTGCGGACGTAAATTTGGTAGTCAATATGGTCTTGTTCTCCAGGTGTTGAGTCTGCCGCTTTCCCTGGTCAAAATGAGAAGGAAATCGATCGATTGCTCCACATGGTAAGGCATACGCGCTCTTGTAGCGCCTACTTTTGTTCATCGTGTCTACGGACAGGTTGTCGTCGGTGGCGGACCTACTGGTGTTGAGCTGAGGTACGCGAAAGGTTCATTCTCCATTTGCTCAAGTTTTTCATTCTCGACACAGTGGTGAAATTCACGATTTCCTTGAGGTATTTATAATACCTTGATGTCTGGTCCTCAAATATAACGATTCATTTCCGTAGGACGACCTCAAGTCATGGTATCCCGAGCTGGCAGGCAAAATCCGTATTTCCCTCGTTGAAGCCCTGCCTTCCGTGCTGCCCTCGTTCAGCAAGGAGCTCATCACGTTTACTGAGTCCACTTTCCGAGAGAGCAAGATTGAGGTCCTCACAAAGACAATGGTCAAGGAGGTCAAGGATAAGGCTGTGGTGCTGCAGATGCCCGACAAGAGCATTGTGGAGGTGCCGTGTGGTTTAGTGGTGTGGGCTGCAGGGAATAAGGGAAGGAAGCTCACGCAGGATCTGATGGCGAAGCTTCCCCAGGACCAGACTAATAGGCGCGGTATTGTTGTCGATGGTGCGGCTTTTCATTTTCTCCTCATTTTGTAGGCCTCCGCTTATTCCTCGTTTCTGGCAGACTTCCTTCGCATGAAGGGTACCGACGGCAGCATCTTCGCCATCGGAGACTGCACCGCGACGTCATATGCACCCACCGCCCAAGTCGCCTCACAGCAAGGCGCGTACCTCGCGCGTATTCTACACCGGATGGCTAAGACAGACACCCTGAGCCACCGCCTGGAGAAGATCGAGAGCGAGATCGCGCAAGGTCTGCCGCCATCGGCTACTCCGGAGCAACACGAGGCGGCGAAGAAGCTTGTGGATGAGAAAAAGGACATCAATCGCCAGCTGAGCAAGGTCAAGCTGAGGCCGTTTCATTATTCGCACCAGGGCTCTTTGGCGTATATCGGCTCGGATAAGGCTATTGCTGATTTGCCGTTTAGGAATGGGAACGTGAGTTGTCTCCTTGCTTTGCCGAACCTTTTGTAAGTTGGATACTCACCGACGGCTTTGTTTAGTTCGCGACGGGGGGTGTAGCCACGTACCTTTTCTGGCGGAGCGCGTACCTAAGCACCCTCTTTTCGCTGCGCAACCGGACGTTGGTTGCTACTGATTGGCTGTGGGTTAAGTTCTTCGGACGGTGCGTACTCTCTATTTGATCTTTCCCCTGCATCATGAGCTCACAATTTGCTTTTATGCGACTACACAGTGATGTCAGCCGAGAGTAAACCAACACCTCATTTCTCCAAACTATTCACATTCAACCCTCGTCGCGCCGTCCCGAATATAATACCTGAATCAAATTCAACCTAAAATACTTGCAACAAAATAGAGTTTTCTTTCCTTCTTTATGCATCCACATAGATTTCCTCTTCCTCCTCTTCTCGCCGACCATGTCTAGTATCACAATGCCTATTGCCCATTGTCCTTCGTTCGTAGTAACCCTCTATTTTTATTTTTGGGACTTCAAACTACCAAACCCTAGACTATCAAGCCTTCCTGTACTAAACTTACAATCTACTTGCGACGTCTGCTTTGAGCTGAATGGCGTACCGTACTAAGTAACTACCATCATGATAATTTCTACGAAGCATGGACCTCTACCGATCTATCAGCCTACAAAGAGCAAGGAGTAAAATACTCTTACTTATAAGAGAAATGCAGGCGAGGAGGAGATGCTTTGCCTTGTACTGCATGATAAGTCTGTCATGGAAAACATCTCAATGAAGGCCGGTTTAAGCACAAGCTCATCGAGCTCGACCAAGGATGGGTCCACCCAAGGTCCCATCATGCCGTTCGCGTTAACGTTTTCAGTACATAAAACTCTTGCTCGACGTAAAAAACCCGGAAGCAAACATCGAATAAAAAAACAATCCTTCGAACCTGGATCGAACAGGTGGCCTCGGGATTTGAAAGTATCATATTACAGTCCCACGCTCTACCAGACTGAGCTATCGAAGGTTATATGAAACACTTGCATAGAATATTTTCAGTGCTTCTTTCCTACTTAGGCTTGTGAGCCTCGTGTAGCCTGGGAACTTTCGTGAGGGTTACTGTTTATCTTGCGCTCATGGCTTACTCATGAATTTTTCATGTCTTTACGAGTTTCTCAGCTTGCCTCATTTGCGGAATGTCGAGACATAGTTTAATAAAAGGTGCCTTGCGTCAAAATGGACTTTCGATGTTACGTCTTTCTCGAATGGAACCGGATGCATCGTAGCTTTCAACAAGGCGCGTTGTATAGGCGTGTTGGCTTCTCGATCGAAAACAGGGCTCGCCCCGATCTTCCCATTTCTGTCGAACGTTGAACCTCACGCTATCCATTTTTCCTGGTTCTTCCCACTACTATTTTCCAACTTTATCGGTCTAGATGGAGGCACCGACGAGGCCTCATAAGTCGCGCTTTTCTAGCCTTGCTGGCTCCTTCAAGCGGTCAGCTGCGAGCGTCAGCGTTCAGAAACGCCCTGGTACTGACGAAGGAACACCCCAAAATCGTGGTCAATGTACGTGTTCTCGACGACGTCGCGTCTTTTTTATCCTGTGTCTTACTTTTTCCCATCGCCCCAGTTTTCAGGAATCTTGGTTTCGGTAACCGCGGAACCACTACCTCTCGACCTGATGCCACAGAGCTTCGACACCTCTGTCCTGCAGAAAGTGGAAAGGCGTGTTCTTTTTATTCTTTTTAGTCTTTTTCCTTCGTCTGAAACTCAATCCAAGACCCCGCTGAACGCAGTCGTCTCCAAACCTGGCATCCCGCAGGAATGCATTCACAGTATGTTGAAAGGCGTGTTTTTCTAGCTTCTCCCTCACTTTCCACTCCTACACAGTTAATAGGCGGCCTCCTACGGTTGGCCATGCCCGCGCACGCGTTCCTGTTTACAACACCCTCCTGATGGAAAACTTCGAGACAATGGACGTTCGCTTGCCAATCGCTCAGCAACCCGCCAGTCCAAATCGCGTATCTGAACTTCTCGCCTTGGAATCTTGTCTTTCTGAGGACTCGCCTGAAAATGCTAAAAATGTTGTCGCTGAAAGGAAGGAGGGAACTGCAGTCGATCAAGTTAGCTCACCTGCGGTTTCCAGTCCATCTTCTTGCGAGGCACCATCCTCTTTTGTCTCACCTGTCTTCGCTTCTTCTGCTTCTGGCGACTCCATTTCCATCTATTCTTGCTCTAGTGCTTCGGTTTCTCCTCTCGCCGGGCTCGCTAACTCAGCTGATTCGGACTTCGAGGGCAGGAGTAACTTGCATGTCGTAAGTAACTCGCCAGAGAATGTAGAAGCCGGCAATCAGGATCACCCAGATGGTAAGCAATCGCTTTTCAGTGATGGTTCGAACTTTCGACTTAACCTAAGCTTACTTGAAGCTCGTACATTCGACCTCGAGGACGACGTCTCCTTCTCAGATTCTCTAAACATACCCCTTAGGAAACTGAAAGCAGTGTATCAGCGGACCTTGCGCAGTGATCGTTCAATCGAATTGCAGGCAAAAAATCTCGAAGACCTACTCGAGCCCAAAATACCTCCGCGACACAATCCCGGTTCCCCTCTGCATTCACAGGCATCCGAACAGGCTTTGGAAGATGTATTATCTGTTACCTCCGATGATCTCGACAGGGACTTCCGTTCGTTCTGGCCTTATAACAAATCATTGCACACCTCATTGAGAAATCTACCTCCACTTGGCGGTCAAGGTGCCCGTGGTCGTCCCCAGAAGGGGTTCCAGGGTACTCCCTCCAAAGGACGTCGTGGACGTTACCTTGATAACTCTGATGCCCCATCGTTGTCTGGTCCTGGTCCTCTGACACCGACCCCTGTTACACCTCCCGACCTGGAAAGCCTTTCTTTCCATGATTCGAGCGTGATCCATAGTAGCTCTGAGGGCTCTGAGGCTCTTGGTTTGTCTGCTCGTGAACGACGTGCTCGGGGATACGGCCAAATATACGAAGACATTCATCTGTCAGTCAGGCAGTGGTCTTGCAATGGCCCGCCTTCAGATTGTTCCGCCTCTTTCAAGCCTCTTGTATCCGACCGCGGCCACCGCGATGAACCTTTATTGCAGCCCCGTCATATTCTCGAGCGCAAAGCAAAAAGTGGACCGCGTCGCATACTCAGGGCTGGCCCTGCGTTTTAAAGGCCGTTATTTGAGCCTGGAATCCCGGCGTGATTCATTTCGCGATCTTTGTCTTGTATTTTCCTGATCGATTTGTACTGTTCATCATTCCTATCACTATCTTACCAATACGCACGTTTCTTTGTTGTTTCGGTCTTGTGTTTGTGGTATCTATATCTACCCCCCGCATTATTTAAGCCACTTGTTTTGTATTTACTCAGCCCATGGATTAATTTAAGCATCTCCTCTCGTATTTTCATGTCATGCTTGTCCTTCGTTGCCTTCGGTTATATTTACTTCGATTTGTTTACTTCTCTTCGCTTCAAGACGCCTCTTTCTAGATTTATGGTTGAACATATACCACGATATTCAGGCTGGCCTTGTGAACTAATATAATAAACACTTCCAATAAGAATTATGTTCCTTCTTGAATTCCCTTGGGGAACATGAGAATATCCTGGGGATCATACACCTTTTTCAGCCGTTGGAGCCTGGGGTAGTGCGTTTTGTAATATAAATTTTGCCCTGCGAATCAAGAATTAGCCAACATTGGTGTCATCCAGGAATACCAGATAACTGAAACGGAAGCTAGAACGTACAATTCTCCAACCTGTCGTCAATGTAATTGGGATAGGCACTTCATAAAAAAGGTCCCAGTTAGTTTTGTGTAGCGAGTGTTCCAATAAGATTTAATCAACTCACCCGTAATCCCAGTCGTGCGGGCTATTGTCCACAATGCTGTTCACCATTCCTAATAAGAATAAAAGTTGGTCGAAAGATGTTCTTATACGAGGCTAAAAAGAACCGAGCGTTGGCGTACCGTCTGCAAGAGCAAAACCAGATGGTGGGAACGGAGGACCGCCTGTAGCTGAAAGGTAGAACTGAACGGTGAACATAGAGCTCCGGTGGGCGAACGCTGTCGCGTCCAGTGGGACCTTGTTGATGGCTGAATTGGTACCGCCCCATAACTCTATCTCAAGGACCCATAACTAAAGAAAGACGTCGTGATTTAGCCAGATGTAAGCATAAGAGACAGAGCACGACATACGATATTTGGATCTGCGTCAAAGCCTTCATTTACGAGATACGTCATAAACGCACTTAGCGCACTGTGGGACATGGGGGATGCCTCGGGGACCATGATCGATTTGGTGTAGAACGTGTCATGGTCAACTGGAGCTCCTGCGCCGAAGCCCCAGAAATCGACGCTGTCCTTGTACGTGCCTGGTAGGAGGACGGTGGCTGATGGAGCAGGCACTTTCTGAAAGAAAGGCGCGAAGGTGGTATTGAGCTTGTCTTCGGGGGCATACCAGGAGCCTGCAAGAAGGACGGACACTAGGCCTTTGGAGGGACCTCGGAGGAGGATAATATACGTCCCGAATTCGCTGGGGATGTCTGTCTTTACGAAGTCCTGGTATGCGTTGACCATGTTGGCGGCTTCGGCGGCGTTGAGTGTCCAATTGTAAACGAAGGCGGTGGCAGAAGGCGGCTCAGGAAAAGTCTGGACCTTTAGGGAGGTGACGATGCCGAAGGAACCCGATGATCCTCGCAAAGCCTGGTCCCATCGAACTTACATCAGCCCAGGAGGTCATGAGGAGGTGGAGGGAATACGTACCCAGAACAGGTCAGGGTGCGCAGACTCAGAAGTGGTGGTGATTGTGCCATTGGCGAGAACGACGTCAAGTGAGTGAATATTGTCGAGGAGGAGACCCCACATGCGGGAGGAGAACCCATACCCACCATATCCTGAAGCGAGATTTAATTGGAATTTCATTTGAAAGTAAGTTGAGCACCGACCTGAGTGACCGCCGATGCCAACCCATGGGCAAAGACCGTGGGGCATAGCTCTCCCTGCAGCACTCAAAGCCGTAGAGATATTCACCAGTAGGTTTCCTGGCCCGATTTCTGCTGTTCCAGACGTCGAGTCGATGACAATTTCATTGAAACTTGCCATGTCGACGACAATTGCGCCATCTTTTGCGCCAAGCCCATTCGCGATGTAGCTGTGCTATCTCGGTGATTAGGACCGAGAACATAACTTAACAGAGCGAAGAAGCTGTTGTGTCACATACTCCGCCACTGCGAGCAACAACTTGGTGGTTGTGCTGCGTTCCAATCTTCAAGACCGCAGAAACTTGCTCAGCAGTAGAGGGAAAGGCAATGGCAGCTGGCGCGAAGGTGAACCGTCGATTAACTGCAGGTTGGATGTATGATTAAATATCGGCATCGACTTGAAGGTATTAAATGGCGAAAGTAGACGTACATGCCGTGCTAGCATTCGGATAGCCCGAGTCTCCCGGGAACAGGATCTTGAAGTCAAGGTTTTTGAGTTGAGAAACTAGACTAGGATTGCTCGCAAGCGCGATGCTCGTGCATACCAATGCCAATGACGAGTAAAGGAGAAATCGGAGCATTTGCTTGAAAACCCAGAAGCCTTTGGTAGGAGCATGGTCACTAGCACTTCTGATCTTCTTTGCTTTTATATCTCGAGGAGGGCCACACCACATTAAAATGGGGCAAGCAAGCGGCCCGCATGACTAGCTATAGGGGATGGGGCAGTCATGCGTTCCATTTACGCGCGGTAGTAGCTCTATCCGTGGTAAGTGAAAGATTGATCAACCTTTATAATTAGAAGAAGAAGAGGAAAAACCGATGGAGTAGGGAACTACAGGAGCTGGGCTTCGGAGGCGCGTCGAGCAGGGAGGCTTACGACGACGTTCCGGGACAAGGACTGGAATCTGTCCGAATATGGAAGGTTCAGCAGAATTTCGTTTTGCTCCCACCCAACTCCTGTACTCGTCTTCCGGATCCCTCAAGGCCTTCCATGGACCCATATACCCCAAGAACACGCACAGGGCCGCGCAAAAAGCATCTTGGCCTTTCACAGAAGGAATATACGAAGGTATGCACCAGCCACTAGCTTTCCTTGACTATCCAAGTGAGCGTACTAGATCACAGGCACAATCGCGTCTGTACGCCGACATCGACACCCGGACGACCTGGATGATGACATCGACTCGAGGAACCATGTATCACGCGAGGGGAATTCGAAAAGTACGCGCCTGTCACCTCCAGGATCCATGAACGTTGTTCACCACATGTTGCAGGCCAAAACGATTCTTCGTTTATCGCAGAGACATCTTTCGTCCGAGCACCCCTCAATTCACGCGTCGTATCTACCTCCGCTGCACCGAAGTCGAAGGGGAAGGCAAAACAGGAGTCGTTGGATCGTGTGCCTCTCGATATCCAAGAGGCTCTGATATTGGAGGATTTGTTGTTTGTGTTGACCGTACGTTCACTCTCGTATTCATGTCCGCGTAGTTTGAGCCGAACTGCAGTCTAGGGAATCGAAGGAGCATACATCACTTACCATCCCGAGTACTCACCGGAGGATGACGATCCACTTCAAGGAATTCGATTCGTCGTCGCGCCATCATTAGGTTTGCCCGATTTCAGCTTCCGTTGCGTGTACTTGACTGAAGTTTTATACAGATTCATCGTTGAGTGACCTCGTCGAAAGAGTACTTCCGCTAGGTATGTACTACACTGCCATATTCGCATTCATCGAGCAACGAAGTCATCTTGACTTTGGACTGGTCAACCATGCATTGTGTGCTGCTATCCGCGAAATGCTCCGTGTAAGTCCGCGTTAACCGTTCTTCGCCCAGCTTTGTCTTACAATAACGCCAATAGGACTACCAAACACTCCTCTCTCAACTCGAACACGCGTTCAACACCTCGCCCACTTTCTCCCTACAAAAACTCTGGTTCTATGTGCATCCAACTGTTCACACCCTTTCACTCATCTATCAACTCATCCTCGAGCTCGCGACCGCCGACGACCCTGCACCTGAGCTGTCGTCCTCCTCTAGCTCTGATGACGAAGACGAGGAAGAGGCAGCTAGGAACGAGGCGCTGGGCTTGGGCGGCGCGAAGCTTAAAGCGGTACTGTCAGATATCAACAAAGCCGATATGGCAGGCGGCATGCCAGGAAGCAGCGGCATTGCGGTGAAAGGCGGCGAAGTGCTGACGATCATCTATGAGAGGATGCAAAATATGAGCGGCGACCCGACGGCAGGTGCAATCTATGGGAAGCTGTTGAAGCAGGCTGGAAAGCCGTATGTGGAGATGCTGAGAGATTGGGTGGCGAGTGGTCGACTTGTCGATCCGTACGAGGAGCTCTTGGTGAAGGAGAGCAAGTTTATTGATCGGGGCATTTTGGAGGTGGATTATACGGATGAGTATTGGGAAAGGAGATACACGGTAAATATTGGCTTCTTTTTATCTTTGTATTTTTGGCTCACAACTTTTGGTTTAGCTACGAGATGGCTCAATATCTCCTGGATCATCCAAACGGCATCAAGCTGGTATACCACCTCCACGTTCGGTGGGTGGTCGCCTGCCCGGAGGAGCGTGTGTGCCACCGCTGTTGGACAGCTGGAAGCACAAAATCCTGCTAGCGGGCAAATATTTGAACGTTATACGAGAATGTGGAATTGAGATGCCTCGAGATCAGAAGTACGCTGATGGCGACGAGTTATCAATGGACGATGAAAAGTACGACCGTCTGACCATGGTGTTTCTCATTCGTGTTATTGACATTATGGACAGGTTCTACAAATTCATAGAAGATGCCTACTCGCATGCGAACAGCACCCTACTCCAGCTGCTTCTCAAGGACCAGCAACTAATACCCCGCCTACGATCCCTCAAGCGTTACTTCTTCCTGTCTCAATCGTCCTTCCTCACACACATGCTGGATCTGGCAGCAAATGAACTTCGCAAGTCGTCCAAGTCAGCGTCCGTGGTGAAGTTGCAAAGCCTGCTGGACCTTGCGCTGAACTCAGATGTGGTGGGCGAGGACGCGCTCTTCCGGGAGGACGTGAAAGTGACGATGGCCGAGAGCGGGCTGTATGACTTTTTGCTGAAGGTTGTTACGGTTAGTGGGGTCGTGAAGGCGGATGAGGGTGGAGAGGAGGAGGTGAAGAAGGAAAAAGAAGAGAAGAAGCCTATGCAAGGTAACCAGTTGTGCGCTTATTCAGATTCGCATTGCTAATGCCCCTGTTTTTTGCTCCAGCTATTGACGCGATGACATTCGACTACACCGTCAAATTCCCGTTATCCCTCGTCATCTCGCGCAAGACGATCCTACGGTACCAGCTGCTCTTCCGCTTCCTCCTGCACCTCAAACACGTCGAGCAAGCCCTCTCTAGCATGTGGATCGAGCAAAAGACGACACCGTGGCGATGCTCCGTGCCCGCTCATCCAGAGTTTGTCGGATGGCGGCTGCGGGTGTGCCTCCTCCGCGCACGGATGCTGGCGTTCGTGCAGCAGATTCTCGCGTTTGTAACATTCGAGGTTCTGGAACCGAACTGGCATGCACTCGAGGCGAAGCTGGACAAGGTGGTCACGGTGGATCAGCTGTTGAGGGACCATGTGGATTTTTTGGATACATGTTTGAAGGAGAGCATGTTGACAAGCTCAAAATTGCTGAAGGTGCATTTTGCCTTTTGTTTGAATCCTTGCGGGAGATCAGAAATAACATGTCTTTCACGATAGGCGTGTTCAAAGTTGATCGTTGTGTGCCAGACGTTCGCGTTCTACTCTGCGTCGTTCACGAAGTCGGCGAACCAGGCTATCGCTGCTGCTTCTGAGGGTCCTGATAGTGACCCGTCGAAGGCTAAGCGTTGGGATGTGCTGAATAAGTTTGAGACTAATTTTAACCATTGGTTAGTGGGGCAGCACCTTGTTTCTTCGAGAGCTTACTTATATCCTTGGTCCCCTAGGTTCCAGGTTTGTGTTTTTGTTGCTGCTTTGGCTTATGAAGCTGAAGCCCTGCTGACTCTGACATTACTTCCGATTGTAGGTACACCTCGATTGTGTGCAGTTCTACGCTTCTAGCGATAATGTGTCATTGCTACCGCTGGTCGTGAGGTTGAATAGCGTTAAAGCTGCTTAATTTTTGAGGTAGGACGCTGCAGCAGCTGTGCCCCGAACCGTGGCTGACCTTCCTTTATTGATACTTGTAGAATTATTTGACTTCGGTTCAATTTGTTTTCCTAGGAAGCCTACTGTGCATGATTTAATGTTGATTATAATTTTGTACGTTTCATGAAGATGAAATGGGTGACCTGATAACGTGGCCTGCAGTGTCAGTGCAAAGGACCACTGAAAGTACCCTCAGAACCCAGATCTCTTACTTTACCTCTAGCTGTAGCAAGCAGAACATATCCAAGTATTTACACAATGAAACTAAGGAGTCTTGAACATTTTGAGCACTAAGCACTTTATAAGAAAGTCAGTACTTTGGATCATGTGACCGACGGTCTCAACATGCCAAAAATTGTCAAAACACAGCTCCATCCTCTCTTTTTGCTTTACTTGGCCTTTTTACCCATCAGATATCAACCAAGAATCTTTGAAGGCAATCGTGTCTGTTCAATTTCTTTGTTTCTCCTTTGAGCTCTCCGTTTTGGCCGTAGTCAATGCCACATCGCCTGGAAGTTGGAATGGTCTGAGCGACAAACTATCAGCGATGCTTGCTCGGACATCCGGCGCCTTTTTCCATGGTTGCTCTTAGATCCAGGAGAAAATCGCGACTACCTATCAAAAAAATCGAATTTAATTTGCAAGTGCACCAGGAAAGAAAGGCCGGACTCCATAGACCCTCTGGGATTCACTTAACGCAATGACGCCTCAACCATGGAAAATCCAGCGCTGGCTGCTAGTTTTGTAACCTTCTCGGAACAAAAAACAGTGACGTCGTCGCTGAAGCTTTTTTCCAAGCGTAGTGCTTGCCCACACGGTCTCGGACAGCTGTGAGTGCACCAGTCCAATAAAAGCATTTGCTGACAAAAATTCTAAATATGGGAGGGAACAGCGTTTCTTAATTGGACAATAACAGCTGCCCAGTGCCCATTCTATGCATACAAGGGGAACAACTACGCCTTTTTTCCCGATAATCTGAAGAACAAAACATTTATGTTGCCTACGTGTGGCCATGGGTGTAAGCACGGTGTGCCAATGCTCGATGCTAAACTATTTACTATTCTCAACTAGCGGACCGCCGCAATAACCAGTAATGCTCTGCCGACAGAGAAGCAACTTGACGTCTTTCTACACGCGATGTCAGCCCTTGAACTTCGTCCCGAAAGCCTCACGGAGCGTTCTTTTGTCTCTTTTGTCTCTTGCCATACTTCTGAGGAAAGAATTACCGATTACCGCTCGTGAGACGGAACCGGTAGGCTTTGTGAATCTCATACACAACACTGCTGGTGTTTGGTATACCACTATTTCAGAATTGCCCGCCATGTCACGGAACTTCTTCGAGGTTGCCTATAAATTCTGGTCGACAATTACTATGGGATCTACCACAATTCCTTTGTGACTTCCCCCGCAAGCCCCAATGTTTCTCTTCAGCTCTGTGTTCTCCGCCGGATTTCTTTTATTCTGTACCACTGCTGTATCTGCGCAGATTACTCCCGGAATCGCTGGAGGCCATTGGATGCCCACCTGGACAGCCATGCCTCAGTTGACTCAACCTGCAGATCTACCTCCTCCACCATTTGTACGTTTCCTTCCACTCTGCATTATATGCAATATTTTGACTGGTTCCTAATGCAATTTGCTTGTTAGAACCAAACTGGATCCGTTTTTGTAAACTCGAGTATTCGGCAAACCGTCCATGCCACTATTGGTGGAAACCAGATCCGGGTCCGGATATCTAATGCATTTGGGGTCAACGACCTTCCTGTCACTGCCGCCACAATCGCTCTCCCAGTTAGTAATGCAGCAGGGACGAACGCTATCATTTCAGCCTCGGTTCAAACACTCACCTTTGGCGGGAATTCATCCATTATTATTCCAGATGGTGGGCTGGCGGTTTCGGACCCTCTCAATTTCAACGCCAATGCACAAGCGATGGTCACGATTACAATTTTTCTTGCTCAAGGGCAACAGGGTAACCTCATCACATCTCACCCTTCAAGTCTAACTACTTCCTGGTTCTCGGCTGGCAATCAAGTAAATGCACTGGCCTTCACGGATCCTTCGACAAAGAGCGCAGCCCACTGGTATTTCTTAGCGCGTTTTCGATATTATATGCAACCTTATCATTGGTCCTCTCACTTTTATAGGTATTTTATTAGTGCTTTAGAAGTGTGGGCACCCAGTAATGCTACTGCATTCGCGATCATTGGAGACAGCATTACCGACGGAGTAGGGAGCAACGCAGACCACAACAATCGGTAACAAGATCGTATGCTGTCTCCCTTAAGTATCTGACTGTTTCTCGTTCCCGTTAAGATGGCCTGACGCGCTCGTTGCTAAGATGCAAAAGACACCGTCGGTAGCCAGTATCGCTTTGCTTAGCCTATCAGCAACTGGAAACCGCGTTCTAGAAGATAGCCTTCCTTTCGGACCGAACGCGGTTGGTCGAATCGACCGCGACGTTCTCTCCCAGCGCGGCATCAAGTATGCAATGATCTTCGATGGTCTAAACGATATCGGCATGGCCTCTGCCTCAGCCGACGTCCAACAAGTCATCGGTGACAGACTCATTCAAGCGTACAAACAAATAGCCGCCCGCGTACATACATTCGGAATCCCGTTATTCGCTGGAACCATCACCCCATTCTTGGCATTCCCGCCCTATGCCGATCCACAGAAGGAGGTAACCCGGCAGCGGGTCAACGCGTTTATACGTACAAGTGGAATATTCGAAGCTGTTATCGACTTTGACGGAATCTTGAAAGACCCAGCAAATGCCACCCAACTCAACCCTACTTTCAATTCTGGAGATTTCCTTCATCCCAATGGTGCTGGGTATCTGGCGGTAGCGAATGCGTTCGATATATCCATTTTTTCGACATTTGCGAATGGTGTCGTTGGCTTTAACTAGCAAACAAAATTGGGAGGCATCTGCTTCTTTGACTCGATTTCCTACTTCATCTAAATTATTACCTGAAGCAACTGTTCAGCAAAACAAATATAATACCCAAGCCATTTTCTGAAGCTTTTGACTCTGAGGGCGGTCTAACTAAGTCGGGTGCAGAATTCACGTGATATTTCTGTGGATGGCCCGGATGGGTTGAATTCAACGGATGCTTGGTCGCTCGCGCCTTGCTCCTTTCATCCCGATTTCTACCTTGTGCCACCGCCAATCTTCCCCTGCTCGTTTACTTTGCTCTATGATGTGATGTCTGGCGTGAAATTAAGGCTAACATGCCTTACTTGGCCTGACGACAACCCCATTGACCACTTGGTCGAGGTCAAAATCAATAACGACGAGACTGTCATGTTTCTTAAGGATATGATCAAACTCAAATATGCGCCTAAGCTCGATAAAGTCGCAGCATCCGATCTCGTCCTCTGGAAGTGTTCCATTCCTGCCGACAACAGTTTACAGGAAACGTTAAAGTCTATTCATTTCGATGCCGCCAATCCTCGTCTTCATCGCCTGCCTGCCGCCTCACTGCTTTCGAAGCATTTGGAAGCTGGTTTGTCCCCAGAAATCATCCAAATTCTAGTTGAAGTACCCGGACAAGGTGAGTGAAACTGTCCTTATTTTCCTATTCAATGCCGAGGCGAGCGACGTAGTTAGCGAACTGGCGGAGAATCTGCGTGCGTTATGTTTTCATTATGTTCTTAATAAACTTGCTCACATGATGTTAGGCTTTCTCAATATCGTCCAAAATTTCGGCAAAATGCCGTCTGCGGCGGCCAAGTCCAATGAATATGTGAAGTTCCAGGAAAAGCAAGAATTTGCCATTCACGACGGGCTATACTCAAAGCCCAAATCGAACACGATACCGATGACGACAGTTGCCCCACCAGTCCACATCTTCCATCCGATATTTGGGCAATTTATTGGTATCGCCAACGACCCTGACCTCGACCTACCCCGCGAGTTTCTCATCCAGGTACAAGAGTTCATGGCCGTCGCCTCCCTGCTCAAGACGTCTGAGCCGGCCTCCAACCCAGAGTGGCGACAGTTGCTGTCGAAACTCTTGGATATTGGTATTCATGAAACCCAAAATGCCGACGGGACTCGTTCTGACGGTATCTCTACGATCGACATTACAACCCTCGATGAAAGTGCTCCATTGTTCGTGTGTGAGTACAAAGGGATCCTCGGTGAAGGCGGCTGTGACCCTTCTATTCAAGCCGGTTGTAGCATGAAGTGGGCATGGATTCAGCGCGATGTGAGTTTCACTGCCCATTTTGTTTACATATTATGATAGTCTCACATGATCTTAGCGTTCTGCAATGCGTGACAAATGCTGCTGTCCTACCTTTATGATTGCCGGTGGTGGCCCGTGGATGTGCATTCTCGGGGCCGTGTTCACGGATAAAGTCATTGTACAAAGGCTGACGGACATGATGTGGATTGGACTCTCATCGACGAGTGAAGAAGCTCGCATCCATCGATTTGCACGACTCATGATGGCCTTGCGTCAATGCCTTCCTAAACTCCACGACTACTACGAAAAGATCAGCACCGCCAAGATTCCGCCCTTCAACGAGGGCTCTCCTCATCCACGTCTCTACCCATACCCGACGTCCTTCCTCGAGAATGGCAAACTTACCTACTTTGATTACGTGAAGATGCTGGAGGACCACCCAACATGCGTGACCTATCTGGCGAAAATTCGAAAGGATGTTAAGCCTTCAGACGACGTTGACGAACTTGTCGTGGTGAAGTTTGTTGATCGATATGGCCACGAAGTACATCAGTTCCTTGCCGATAACAATCATTCTCCGAAAATTCGATATTACGGTCCACTGGAAGGCGATCGTTCCCTAGGACACAATTCGGCGGCGCCTCCGACAACAGCATCGCTCAGTGACATCCTTTGCTGCAGTCCGATGAAGATGGTTGTAATGGATTACGTCAAACCTTATCCCCGACCAGCAGACGCTCATGCCCAGCTTGAAAAGATACTGAGTAACCTACACACCGTGGGATATGTCTTTGGCGACTTGCGAGAACCCAACATTCTTTTTGATCGGGATGGAAAAGTTCAGCTCATCGACTTGAATTGGGCGGGTCGATATAATATGGAACAACAGGATACAGATCTCCCTCCTGATCTCATGCAGAGGATCCGGGAAGCTACTGGGCGTATTCAAAGCCTTGTGCCTGCTGAATTTGTGAAATATCCTTTGAATTTGTCACCAAATATCAAGTGGGCAGATGGTGTTGGTGCTCTTTTGCCCATTCGACCACAGCACGATTGGGGCATGTTGCGGATGCTTCAATGGCACTCAATGTAACAGCCCTGTATCAATCCCATCATGGAACGTCGGCCCTTGACTTCACCCATTTCCCATTTTCCTCGTTGTCCTTCGCTCTTGTTGCATTGTGGTTAGTGCCGTTTGCAGCTTTACATCTCGGGCATTCCGCCTTGATCATCCTCCAGAGATCTCGTCACCGCCTTTATCTTATCTTCCTGCAATTCCTCTCTTTTGCCTCCTCGTTTGTCTCGATAAGACTCCTTTCACCGTTCTCGTATCCCTGTTCTCTTGTCGAGTCTTATTCTAAACTCCTCTTGTTAACCTCCAACTTACCTATCATATATAAGCCCTCTGTATTCTATGTAGCTATTTGTTGAATCAACTTTGTGTGTTCAATATTGTGTAATCTGTTTTCCATCCTTCTGAATCCATAATTGTCTGCTGTTTCCCTTTGGCTTTCCTATCCGGATACAGTTATGCAAACTGTTGAGATTGGTAAACTCCGGTCTCGGGTGGTACATAGGCTCGAGACCAGCCGTTCTGGCGGCGGAAAAAAAAATTGACCCACACAAATTTTTTTTTCCGCACCCAGGGAGACTGGCAACGAGTCTACTCTTCCTATATAGTTATATTTCAATTTGATCGCTTGTCTTCCCATTCCCCATTATGACTCTGTTTAAATGCGGCGTCGATGAGTGCTCTGTCCCAAGTGTCCGCAGGAAAGGCAGCTGCATGCTCTGCCAGCGACATCTATGCAGCGAACACCTCAAAGTTAATTTCCACCATTGTCCGGATTGTCTGGTGCATTGCCATACCTTTTCAGTTATCTCAGGTTCAGTACTTATCGCTCACTCCTAGGAGAACGACACCGAGTACTATGAAAAATACGAGGCAGCAGAAATCAAGGAAATCACTGCCTTGTTATCCCGAATCAATGTTGACGCCCTCCGAGATCGCGCTCTACGAAAGGTTGCATGCTCAATTCCGGATATCAAGTCGTATGATGCCTCCAGCAAATATTCGGTAATGGGGGGTATGAACTACCACATCCCCATAGACTTCGTCGATGGAGTTACTTGGTTATGCCGTATCCGTCGGCAGAACATCACTTCGACCCCTCTCGCGCACCAGCACCTACTGATTCAGAGTGAGGCCGCAACCTATCGCTTCCTGTCTTGTCATACCTCCGTTCCTGTCCCAAAAGTACACGACTACGCCATTGATTCCCCTTCAAATCCTATCGGAGTTGGCTATATACTATTCGACAAATTGGATGGCGTGCCACTGTCAAATTGTAAACCTGGCGAAGACGATCGAAAGCACGTTTTCAACCAGTTGGCAGACATCTTTATTTCTCTCAAACACCATCCTTTCTCCGAAGTAGGGTGCTTGATGAGTCCCGAAGACCTTTCCATTGGGCCTATACTAGAGGATGTTACGATAGACACGGATCAAGAGGGCCATGTGCTTCTCTTAGGACCCTTCAGCTCTGCTCTGGAGTATAAAAGGTCGTCGATAAATCATCAAATCGAGCTCATCCTTCGAGGTGAGAGCTACACCGACAATGCAATCGACGCCTATCTTGTACATCGATATATCCTCGACGACGTAATCAATGTTATTACCAAAGACGACGATGGAAAATTCTTTCTCAAACATATGGATGACAAAGGCGATCACATTCTCGTTGACGATGCATTCAACATCGTTGGCATCATCGATTGGGAATGGGCTCAGACAACTACACAGTTTGAGGCATTCTCTGCGCCGCTGTACCTCCTAGACGTTGGCCAATATTATAGCGGGTCGAATGATTTAAGCCGCCAAGAGTTGGAGTTCGCCTCCATTCTCACACAGAAAGGGGAAAATTCCCTGGCATCAACCGTTACTCATGGGCGTATTGCACACCGTCTTGCACATTGTGTCGGAGGCGACGTAAACGACCCCGATTCGTTGCCCAATCACTTTATGGGTCTTTTGAAAGCCACTTTTGTACACAATACACCGTTCGACTCTTGGGATGAGTGGCGTGAATCTGTGCTACGCAGGTATAGCGACGATGACGGTTTAAAACTCCTAATTAAACGAGGATAAATAATTTTGTATACCACTTCGAGACCCATAAATAATTTTATACGGCGGCTCACTTTGATTATTGAAATATCGTACTTTGGGCTTTATGACCTGGGTCTTGTCAGGGCGTCATTTCGACACCTTGCTATTGAGTACTGATATTCATGAGATAATTGAGGCCTTGATGTTGTCATAACCCCAAACTTTTTGTGCGCACAGGAATCGGAATCTAGGGAATCACGGTGATTCTGTACTTTGTAAATTCTCCTATTAGATTATGCCAAAAACTGTACGCATAGGATTAGACATGCGGGCCTAAATTCATTCATTTCTGTCAGTGTAAGCACCAGGAGGACATTATCCCCGATCCACGAAAGTCCACACCCAGCTGACGAACGTGAGTAGAATATTTAGAAAACTTACAGCCACACAAATCGGTTAGTCAAGAACTGAGTGGAGAATGAAAGTAATTGCCGGAACTCCAGTGAATTATCCATGTAAATGGGCGAATTTGAACATGGTGGTGACTTTCGAGAATCGCTTTCGCCAGCGGCGACGCAAGACGGGGCACGTGCATACAACTGTAGCAAGGGAGCTTACATAATGCGACACTGACTGCTGTCCCTGAACTCCACTCTTCACCAAAACTCTTACTCTTGTTATCGACGCGGAATGGGGGAAGTTGTCAACGTCCTCGTTGCCTTTGCCGTCATTGTGTTCTTGTTCCGATGGGCCACCTCGGGTACGTTTTTTCGCTTTCTTTGGTGTCACCCAAGTTTGTGCAGGAGATTCGGCCCCATATCGAATTCCTATGCGTCAGAACGGATGGAAGATTCTTTTGATGTTCCTCCATCGTTTCCTGCAATCCCTATCTTCACTTGGAGAATCGCAATGCGCCACATCACTTGTCCTTGCACCGAGCCTGACACATAGTTTTGCAAAATAGGCAAGGATTCGTCGGACCAGCGTACAGCTGCAGATGCCCTTGGGTTCCGGCCCAAGAACGTAACGCAAGAAATGGTGCGTTGTATTGCCTTTTTATTGTCCAGGATTACCCATGTGGACCCTCTTATCCTCTGTTTCGAAACTTTTCCTTTGACATCTTTTCTCCAACATTTGGGTCGTATGAAACTGACTTGGTTTCCAATGAATAGGTCGACACAATATCACACATGTTTCCCGATATCCCTGCGTAAGTGGTCGAGTTTGTGATTCCCAATAAAATATTCGCTGACACATACATCGTCTCTTTTTTGTCTTTCTTTCCTTATCATTCACTATGTCATCCCGAACCTACCCCATTACATCGCTGGACTCTTGCCTTGCAGTGACAACATTCGCTATGATCTCCTACGGACGGGCAACGTGGAGCTCACGACCAACAAAATCCTGGAGCGTGGTTATCTAGACGCTGTTTGTATTCCCCTTCTCTGTCGTCTGCCATCCAACCCCTCGTCTAACCCGGGCAACGTTTACAGCCACCAGCAGCATACCACACCCTCTATCCCCGAGCCCCTGTGTCCGCAGCCGCACTGGCTGGCGCAGCTGGTCGAGGGACGACCACAGCAACGCCAGTGAAGCCCAAAGACACCCTGATCTCGCGGTATGGTTTGAACGACCGTGCGCAGAAGGTGGAGGAGATCAAGGATGAGGAATTAGGCGGGAAGGCGGTGTGGGAAGACAGTGCGGAGAAGAGAGAGGCGAGTCTGAAGGAGAGGAAGGCGAAGATGATTTTAGCGGCTAGGCAGTGAGTTTTTGACTTCAGCCGTCTTTGTTTTTATTTGTTGGTTTCATCCTAATGGGACCTCGTTTTCTTTCTAGGCGATTCCTGGCGCAGCAGAAGGCCACAGATGCGACATAGTCGACGTAATGTAATATCCTCCTTTTATTTCTTAATATCAATAATGGATCATCTATATCATACCTGTATATCTTCTATGCTCGTTTTCTCTGATGATCTGGTCGAGGTCGAGTGGGTTTGATCACAAGAGCCTAACACGATCGACCTAGGACGCTCCAAATCTTGCAAATGTTGGCCCTCGACACTTTTGACAGTTATAGCCTGAACTTCCTTCCTTTCAGTGGTTTTTTCCTCCTTTGTATGTGCCTTTGCCATCTTTCGTTTTCCGATGCACTCGATTTATCTGAAGGTTGACGCATGCACTTTTCCCACCAGGCTCAAGATATTCTTTAGCCGCCTTACAAGTTCTCATATCCTTCTGGTCATGTTTCTGCCGTCGTCCCCTTCTCGTCGTCCGCAAGCAGACCATGGGCTTGAATGCAGTCAAAGGCAACTGCCCATCGTTGCTTAGATTTGCGAGCCAATATTTTCCCACTTCACTGGTTCCCTTATATCTCCAATCCATTGACAGGCTCCGGTTAATGGTTGCAAACTTCTCACTCTTATTGTCCTGCGCCTACGTTTCACTCGTCCTCAGGAAACATTCGCTTCTTCTCTCTTATCTTCTGCCCGCTTTGAACCAGAGCATTGGACACATTCTTTTCCATCACCGGCATAAATGGGCTCTGAAGTCCTAGCGGGATGTACATGTATCATGGTATTACCCATTACTACCGCGTCAAATTTCAAGCTTCCATCTTCTCAATTCCACCGGCACTTGTTGGAGGTCTCGATGGCTTCTTATTCTCATCCTCGTCCACACATTCATTCACGAATGACTGACATGCAGATTTTACAGTGGGACAGTATATTGAGGCTTAAAGTTCGTGTGCATGCAGACACACGCGATCCCCACAGTATGCCCTGTGATATCCGTCAGTGGGCGGAGAAATCCCGACTAGGAGCGGGTAGGAGACTTCCCAGATACTCCCAGTCGTTCGGTACCGGAGGAAAGTCCACCAGCCAATCACGCAGAAGACATTTGTGAAAGCCGGAGACAAAGAGATACTCAGATAGATCCCAAACTACTTCGACTTCGCTTTTCTCACAACTCTAAGTCTGCCCTCGTCTCGGTTCGGATGCGCATGGACCAAAACCCATTCGCTATCTGCATTTGGTAGGGCGGTTGCCAAATCAGGCAGGTGTAATAGAAAGACTTTGGTATCACATGTGAGGGCGTCGCGACTTGTCCTTCTTACTCGAAGGTCGGCCTTCTCTTCTTACATAGTCGTAGGGGATGTGAACCTGAATTAAGTTGCAACGGAGGCTTTGCTGCAATTGTCTTTGTCTTCCCTCACATAGGATTTCATTGAAACCGAAGGCGGAAGCACCAAATTAGCAAATTCCTATACGTTAGCTAAATATGTTCTGATCTTTAGCTTTGTGGTCCTGGACTGTTTTGACCACAAGCTATCCAATGGTTTGGAACTACATGTACCTATTCGGGCATGAGAACCGGTTGGTTGTGACCTACAGACTTCCCCGGAAGCTCCCAATGCTTCGGTACCGGTATCGAGCTAGGAGTTTGTGGTGAAGGATTCTCGCGTGGGGATTTAGTGCAGAGTTTTGCATCCTTGTTCTTGCTTTGCCTCTTATCCAGCTTTTCTTTCCAAAATCATTATATAGGGGTATTTAATCTGCAGTCAGCCTGAATATAATCTCAGCGACCCAGGCGCCGCTTCTGTTCTTCCGTCTGCACATCGCTGCAAGTTGAAGACTGGGGTAAAGAAATCATAAATAAAGTTAGATAAGCCTTGGGTTGATTAGGTCAAGGTAAAAAATTGCATTGATTTGGGTCGAAGTGTAAATAGATTTTGAGTCAGTATTGGCGCTTCCAGTTTGCATTGTCTAAGCGCCGTTTGACTCTCACCAGTTAGCCGCTACTATAGCAGGTATACGAAAGTATGATACAGTTTGAGAAAATACACTACACAAGCTCATAGCGCACGGCAGAATTGAATGGTCATTTGATGTCATCTCACCGGGAAGAAGAGCTAACCAAACTTATACCTCCTCCTGGCCCTTGAAGTACGGAGATTCCGGCGTGTACGGAGAGTCCGCCATGTGAGGAGTGTCCGTCGTATATTTGGAGTAGCGTTCACTTCCATCATTAATAGTGACCGTCTTGAATGACATAGGAGTGCCAATTTTGCTATTCCTGGTGCTTCCACCCGGTGATGGTAACTCATTCATAACCAGGGTGTTCTGTCCCGATGTCGCCCGGAATCTACTAGATGCAATTGCGGCGTTGTAGTCTTCCGTGGTGTGTGTCCCTGGGACGAGGTCGAAGTGTACGACCAGAACCACCAATGTTGGAAGCATACCCTACATTCCGCCGTCAGCGATTCGAAATAAAAATGGGCTGTTAGATAATTACCGCCAATGGAATCTGCATGTCCAAGAGGGCGTGGACCCCGGGGCTGTGCAAGGCGTCGAGTATTAGATCGAGGATCTACAACGCAAAGCTCTGAGGACTAATCGCCTAGGAGAGTGATTAAAAATGTTTACTAGGGATATCGCGTAAAGGGCACCAGACTCGACGATCAACATCAGGGCGCCGTTATAGCGTCGACGAGAGTTTAATGAAGGAGCACGGCCCAACAGTTTCCTCATTTGCCATTGCAAATACCTGGGATCATATCATATCAGTCCCGCGTTTCCTGCGTCGAATATCTCTCTCTAGAATTTGCTCACCAAATTCTCCCTGAGATGAGGAAAGTGGATAGCAGCACGTTTCCAGCAATAAGGGCATCGCCAATATCTGCAAACGGCCCTCTTGATGCAAACGTTTCAATGTCAACAGCCTCAGCAAATCCTAACCCTTAATTTGACCGTTTGTCTTCAGATCAGTGGAAGAACAAAATAGATTGCACACTTACCCACTGGAGTGATCATCAATAGGAAGGGTAGAATTATTACGCGATAGTTCCTGCCCCAAACAGCCCAGACACGCCAAATCAAAATCAAGTCGCCTATCATATACTAAAATGCGTTAATAGATCGTACAGGCAATGCAAGGCGATAATGGGTTACCTGTAGCGTAGCGATCAGCACCTGCGCTTTCGCATTCGGGATTGGCGTCACGACATGAGTAACTTGCTGGATGACGAGCCCCACATGCGCAGATGACAGCATCCACATGAATATGCCGGCCAAAAACATAACCTTATGAATAGGGGACATTGGCTGAGGTTGCCTAAAATTTTAAACCGTCAAGCACCAATGATCGAGTATGCAATGCCTTTCGTACCTCAAAATCCAGATGATAACGGCGACCAAGACAGTGTACATCCCTGTCGAATCATATAAGTAGCGATCTCGAAAAGCTAATATTTAAAAGCAAGTACCGTGGAGCATCGATTGGCACATTACTTCGACATAGTGCAGCTGAGCTGGATTCGGGACACCCATAGTCAGAGTTTGAAGTGGTGGTTATGACTCGCAGATAGGGCTGAGCGCATCCCCCAACCAGCTGCCTCTATTATGTAGCCTGCTGGACGATCGGAAATCTTCCCGACATGACATTCCTTGTACAGTCAAATCTCTTTTCCCGTGAGGAACGGTGAATGCTTAGCTTCTTATCTCGCGTGATCATAGATAGCTAAACAAGAGTAGAAATAGCTATAACATGAGGACTTGAAGCCTTCACGTTGTGATCAGGTCATCTCTTACAAAACGACATGGATCTGCAGAAAGAGGATTCAGAGGAGTAAAGAAAAAGTCCCACCTTCATCGATGGTACATCCCGTGGGAGTTCCAGATCAGTTTATGGAAATTTGCTGAAGCGCGTGTCTGGACATCTCAGTAGCGAACCCACACACACCTTAGATTCGACAGAGGCAAGGTTGTATTTTTTGCCTTGAGGTCCTGAGCTAGGCTGTGTCCCCGAATTATGGCCGAATGGACGGAGGCACCTGGCAGTGAACTTCCGTGAGGGTGGGAGCAAAATTCTGCAACAAGTAACCTAGAGCTAATTTCGTAGCATAAGCAGTGTCCTGGAAAATGTTTATCCGCCGTTATCTGCTTCAAGGTGAGTCAACGATGTTCTGAAATACCCACCTCGTCCGATCGTCCATCGCTGTGCTGTCCGCCACCGGATTCATTATCGATTGCCCATTAGCTTCCCGACGATCATCGTCTGCCCATTCAATTCTTCCAGCTGGCCGTTCCAAGTGAGGCTGAAACTGCCTTTTTTGGTTTTGGCGATCGGGTTTCATGTAACGCGGAGTCTGATTTTTAAGCAAAAGAGGAATACTCGAGTATATATAGAAGCGGGCAGAGAGCGCAAGAGCCAAGTTTTTGAAGTGAAGTATGGGAGTATATCGAAAATTTGGGAACTTCGTCTTGCTTATTTTATCAGACTCATCGCCGACGAAGACATATCTTTCTTCAATACCCTTCCATACCGGAAGTCGTGCCAAACCACTTCCACGAATGCGCTTTAGCCCCCACCAAAGACAGCTCAAGTCCCGCAGAGTTAGGCCAGCTGACCAGCTGGTGTGGGTGTAGCTGTTACGACCAGTGAATGGAACACTGGGCTTCCCAAAGTCGAGCGAATAAGAACGAGTTGTCCAATGACTTAATTATGGAAAGCCTGGTCATGAGCAGGTGAAAGGGCTTTTGGGACTGCTCGAGTCCCCACAGCTCAGCTCCAAATTGGGAGCAGAAGGTTTTTGACTGGTCTGGTGAGCTAGTTTCCTGTGAACCTCATTGATCCCCGTCCTCTTTTTTCGGCTCTGGCACCATGCATTTCCACCAGCGAAGCTTCTGCCACTCCAGCAGCTTGTACCGAACCACTATATAATGTTGTATCCCATAGGACCTGATTTTCATTGATCTCACCTCGAAAAGGCCTTCACAGTGGGTTCTTTTCCTCGCGCGCCATTCGCGACCTCACTGACGTCTCTCCACAGAACAATGCCTCCTCCTATTACTGCACTGAGCCGCTACGGTGGATGGCTTCCAAAAAGTCGCAAAATCCATCAGGCCTTCTTCGATGAGCATCTCAAGTTAGCCAAACATAGGCAGAAGAATAATGTCGCCCATGTGCCGGCTGTCCTCGAGTTCGAGAAAGCAATCAAGTCCGACCCCATTATGTCGTTATTGTTCAGGAAGATCTTCCTCCAAGTCGCCCCACAGAATACGGTATGTTTCGGAATTTTTCATTTTTCATTCCTCTGGCTTATTGTTGCTTCTACTATTCACTAGATTCCTGACTTTGAGCACTTGCTGAGCATGTTGGATAACGTCGTCGTCGCGGCGCCGAAGTTCCAGCTTGCGCCGGGCGAGGAGGGCGAACCTATCGGCGTTCCAATGTATCTCCTATTCGACCTCCTCAGCAATACGGATGCAGGGCATGACTTATTCCGTATGCCCGCGTTCAATGTTGCGTTGAAAAACCTCTTGAACGTCTGGGGTACTTACCTCAAGAGCGGTAACTCGAATAATACTCTTACCGCTGAGATCGACGGTTGGTTTGGATCGGTCGGCTTGGCGAGCCTCGAGGCGAAAGGGCGGGGAATTTTCAATGAAACCTACGTTACCCCAGACCCCAACGCTATCAACCGTGGTTACACCTCCTGGGACGACTTCTTTACCCGTCAAATCCAGGATAACGCTCGTCCCATTGACGCAGCCGACGACAAGTCTCTTATCCACAATGCATGCGAGTCCACCGTCTACCGCATCGCGCGCAACGTCAAGGCCCATGACCAGTTCTGGCTTAAAGCCCAATCCTACTCCATCTATGACATGCTGGGCATCGAGGCCGACCGCAGCTACGTCGAGCAGTTCACTGGGGGCACAGTCTACCAGGCGTTCCTCAGCCCTCAGGACTACCACCGCTGGCGCAGCCCCGTAGACGGGGTCATCGAGAAGGCTGTCGTTATTCCAGGCACCTACTACGCTGTCATACCCGACGCCGGTGCGGAGCCTGACGACCCCGACCTCCCACCGGGTGATCCGCATGGTGCCCTTATTCGCTCCCAAGCTTGGCTCACGATGACCTCTGCGCGTGCTTTAATTTTCATCCGCGCCGCAAACCCGGTTATTGGGCTTATGTGCTTTATCGGAGTTGGCATGGCGGAGGTGTCGACGTGCACATTGAGCGTCGCTGATGGTCAGCCAGTCAAGACGGGTGACGAGCTTGGGATGTTCCACTTTGGTGGATCGTCCCATGCCTTGATATTTGGACCTCAGGTTAACGTCACTTTTGCTGACAATGTCGTCGTCGACAATCATCTTTGGGTCAATTCTATCATCGCTCAGGTTTCACCGGCAACGGGCGCTTAAATGAAGGAGTAAAAGAAAAAAAAGGTAGTCTATGCTAGGTATCAGTCAGTCTCCTTTCTCCGTTTTTGCCGAAGTATATCTAAAGAAAACTCAAAACTCATGTATTTCGTTACGAGAAGATCAGTTGAACGTGTACAATGGAATAGCTTACCACCCATGATGTCATACACCGTGCTTGTTGCGAATAATTGTCCAGGGTGAAATGCGCGGGTAGGTAACATATGGGTTAACCGTGGTATTTCAGTGACAGCGGTAAAGCTCGTGCTAAGCTGAATTTTTTAAGGAGATCTGTTGAGAAACGATTTAGTTGTGTCAGCAGAACAAGGTTTGCCAAATCTGGAAATTGAGGAAAATTAGCCGGATTAGGGAACGCGATTGATGGACTTGGCCTGAGTTCTCAGGACAGTCGGCGATGTGTAAATGTCTGGTCCTCATCTCTTGTTTTGCGAAGGATTTGTGATATTGGACAACCCATTTCGCGTGTGGAATAGCCAAGAAGAGTAAAATTAAAACTGATCCGCCGTGGGTTCGCCTCTAAGTAGTGGATAGTGGGAGTTAAGAAAAAATCGTCAAGTAACAATATCATTGAAGTAAACACACGCTTGCCACGGTTATGCCCTGCCACCCTCTGTCAAGTCGCGCGGACTGGAAAAAGCGGACATGCTGTTCCGTCTGATATAACATGTCGACATCACAAGTACTGGAGTGCCGCTTGATGGTGTTTGTAAGGCTGTCATAAGGCGTGATTTTTCGTGGGCAACGATGTGCATATTTTTGAGACCTGTGGGGAGACATGAAGCCGGACCTGTAGGCGGGGGATTTAAGTTTGTAGAAAGTAAAGGGTTAATGCCCAGGAATCGACGCGATGACTAGCTTGAGAGTGGCATATCAGGGCGGAGGCTTGCAAAAGACTGCAAGAACATATCAAATGTCATGAAAAATTGCCTGGATGTTGACGTCAAAATACGACCATGTACCTTCCTTTCTTCCAGCGCTGTCATCGGCACTTGGTCTTATGATTTTAAAGTTTAATATATAATACTCGCCTATTATTTCTTGGTCAGAGGACCTGAAGGCGGAAGGACTCACGGAACCCAGGCCGACTCAGAATATCATTAAAGGTTAAGCTGAGAGGCCAGCCAAGTCATTTTAACGACTACACAAACTCTGCCTGTTGGAGATAAGGCGTCAATGGAGCTTGGAGCCAGACCCGTAAGGGTCCATACATGGTTAACTCGAGTTTTCATGGACAGGCCACGCGTTCGCCACGCCTGCGACCTGCCAGTGTCGTTCGTTATTAATTCCCTTCATCTCCGGCGATCAGTGAGAATCGCTGAGTTCGTTTTGTCCGTTATTAACGCGGAATAGATATCGACACCAGTGATCGCGTGGCTATGATTTGACAGGGACGGGTCTAGAGGTTCGCTCGTTGAGGTTAATAATTTGAATTGATATTTGGAATTTGGGGGATCAGGCGCTTATTTACGATTTTGGGCGGGTAGTGGAAAATAGAACCCTTAAATGATTTAGTCCCAGAAATTGACAAGTACTTTTGGAAACCTTTGTTGGCGGTGAGGATCTGACAGGTTGGCATGACTGGCTGGGTACAACGATTTGTGGTGCACTTTTGATGCTTGACTGCTGGGGTGGAATTCCGCGATCGGCGCTTATCTCCGTTTGTATCGATGTGATTGTATGACTCGGGAGTCGAGAAAGTGAATACAAGGTACACTCGATTCTGGTGAGAAGGGGAATTTTACTAAGGTTCCAGGAGAGGGGTCAGGAAATAAACGGTTAGACAAGAGATGAAAGCACAAGTCAGGAGGTGAGATGTCTGGGCCATGCTTCTCCAAGTGGTTGTATCGACATTGCCAGAACCGTGACCAGTCTGCGCCATGGGAGTCCTAATGTGGTATTCAATTCGACAAACGTGTGTTGAAGTTTTAGCCTGCGCAAGTAGACGGTGTGATCTATCGAGAGCAGTGGTCGACAGCGTTGACATATCGGGTCAGCGGTCGAAAGCTGAAATTTTGCGTTTGTGAATCGGATTTAGGCGCCTGTTACTTATATCGGGGTTAAGATGACTTTGATCACGGTTTGGGCTGGGTTGAAGAAATAAAACAAAAGACAAGGATGCGTTCGGGAAACTTTAAGTGATGGTCAGGTCGGAAAAAAACGGCAAGTGTGAAGGGACGAGAGGCGTCGTAAGACCTCCCACGATTCAGTGGCCTGACCATGTGCTAACCACGCCTGTCTGCCAGTGTCATTGGACTCCGGCGTTTGGTGAGTACCGAGATGCCTTTTGTCTGTTAATAGAATGTCGATGTTACTAATTTAAAATGTGGACAGCTCAGCCAGAGGTCAGGGTCTAGGGTTAATATGTAGGTTTTGGGCGCTTATTTAGTGTTGGTCTATGGTGGAAGGAAAGTCTCGGAACAGACGACGAGAAGAGAAAACATACGTGATGGAATACATACATGGTTAACAAATAAGTAAGAGATATAATTAGCAACGCGAAAATACGAGGTATACGTATCTGATCTTGATACAAATTTAAAGCGCAGCAAGTCTGAGCATAAACTCCTCCAGCAGGTCTAAATCTAATCCAAAATACCACAGCCCTGAGTCGACATGGGTTATAAAAAAAAATTCAAATCTCGCCGGTAATAACCCCCCACACGGCCTTGCCCACTCGCTCTTTCGCGTCGGGCTGCGTGTCGAGCGCGGTGCGGCGCTCGAAGTCGAGTGCGGTGGGGGCGGGGATGGCGCCTGCTGCTACGCGCTGTTTGACGATGGCGGTGGTGATCGGGGTGGTGAATTCGGGGTGGAATTGGGTTGTTAGGATATGGATTTTCTGAGATGGGTTATTTTCGGATGAAGGGGAGGGGGAAGGAGAATCTAATGGAGAGAAGCGGACCATGCCTTGGACTGGGGATAGTTCGGAGGAGGCGAGGAGGTGAAAGGACGGGGGGAGCGGTGGCAGAAGGGCGAACGAGAGCAGGCAAGCGGGTTGGAGCAGGGGGAATGATAGGAAAGCTGGAGAAAGTCCAACGGCAAGCAGCGCTACAGGTAGCAGGAGCCCTGAAATCAACGCCGACAGACCTACTACTGGCACATGCAGACATGGCCCCGATGAGAGAGCATATTCTGCAACGATGTCAGGCCTCTGGCCTCCGAATTGCCACACTGCCAGACCACCACCCCCTCCACAGCACAGCAAGGCGGGCAGCAACAAGGGCCACAACACGACACCCATCCCCAATCAGCCAGATTCTTGTTATGTGCCGTATCCGCCGGCGGACAAGGGTGGAGACAATAGACACAATAGCCAAGCCGCCTCGCTGGCGGTCGCCGCTGAAATTGACAATAGCAGCAACGAAGGAAGCTGCAATCAAGCTGCATGAGGACCTAGATGCCGATGTGAGGATCTACACGGATGGGTCAGGGCATAGTGGAGGAATTGGAGCATCGGCTATACTCAACTATGGCTTTCGGGCAAGGCGGGTTGCGCGGTATTACCTGGGACCCAGCACACAACACACAGTCTATGAGGGCGAAGCAGTGGGACAAGTGCTAGCGATGCGGCTCCTACGAAGTGACGCGGCAGATCTGAGTGGTGCGCATGTACTCATCTTTGTGGACAACCAGGCCTCGATACGAACACATGCCAATCGCAAACCTAAGCCAGGTAGCTACATCATCGCAGAGGTGCAGAGGATCTATGGAGATGTTGTTAGGAAGCACCCCGGGTTAACAGCTCATATTGTCTGGATCCCAGGCCACAGAGATATTCAGGGGGGAGAAGAAGCGGATGAGGAGGCAAAGAAGGCAGCAGAAGGAGAAGAAGGAAATCTGAACAGCCGTTTTGGAATGCTGAAGGCTCGGGGAGGACTGCCAGCCAGCAAAAGCGCCCTCAAACAACACCTGCAAGCACGCGCAAAGAAGAAATACGTTGAACAATTCCGCAAGCTGCCCCGATATCAGCGGATGATAGAGATAGACCCATCGACCCCATCGAACAAGTTCAGGAAACTCATCAAGGGACTCCCGCGCAGACATGCAAGCATCCTAGTACAGTTGCGGACCGGGCACGTACCGCTGGCAGCATATCTCCACCGAATCAAGAAGTCGGACTCACCAATCTGTCAGAGCTGCGAGGAGTGCCCGGAAACTATCAAACACTATCTATGCTGGTGCCCAGCACACGCAGCCCAGCGGGAACGACTCAGACAAAGGATTGATGGGCGTGAGGTAGACGTGGATCTGTTGGGGGACAAAAAGCATCTGCGAGCGTTGCTGCAGTTCATTGCGGAAACAGGGCGGTTTGAAGAAACTCACGGTAATCTGACACCACCGAAGGAGAAGAAAGACGGGGAGGGCGAGGGACAAGGCACTTGAGGGTGAAGCAGTGGTTGACAGTTCCTATTTATTTATCTATCTATTCTCCTCCTACCATACCTTCACTAACAATACCTTACTTACATTTAACTCCCTATCCTACACCACAGCAACCCCATATTTGCGTTACCAGCAACGCCGTAGACTTCCAAAGGAGGCTCACATCGTCGATCTAGTATTGGAGACATAGATAGAACACACCACCAGATAGAACTACTGTAGTATACGTCTGACATAGGGCTCGGCCCCAATGGACAATAAATGGATTCAAAAAAAAAAAAAAAAAAAAAAAAGAAAGGACGGGGGGAGGGCGGGGACGTGGTCTCTGTGCATTTGCTGGATGGTCTGTGTGTGTAAAAATATGGTGAGTCAAATGGGTACAAGGATACAAGGAGAGAGTGCAAGGGGAATAAGGCGTGCAAGGGAGGGTATAATTAGACTGGGATATAATTAGGAGAGGTATAAATAGTAGTGGGAAGGGGGGACAGATTTGGATGAAGGGGCGACCGAGGACGTGGATCCGGGGTCGGTGATTATACGGAAAACAAGGTGGTATTATTGATTGACGAGGTAACGTCCCGAGGGCATGGGATCGGGTCGCAGCGGGCACGGTATTTTAAAGTTGTGATTCGATGAATCATGATCGAATCGATAAGCAATGTGCTCTTTGGCATTGGCTCATGTGCCGGGAGCACTGGGGTGCTGCTGCACGCGAGGGAACGTGCTGGTGCTCATGGGACGAGAAGGACGCATGTGGCAGTGGGAGTCTGGGTCTGGGTCTGTAGAGAGCGGGTGTTGGATGGGAGGATTTGGGTAGATGAAAAAGCGCGGGGGAGGGGGGGGATAATATTGGTGAAGAACGTACGAGGGTGTCTGGCGCGCCGAAGAGCTGCTTGCCGAGGTCTGTGAGCTGCACGGGGGTGGGACCACACTCCCACCTGCCGCCGTTGGGGACGCACGAGCCGCCCAGTGCGCGCGCGATAATTTGGTGGCCAAAACAGATACCTGATGACGTCAGGGCAAGCAGGATAAGCTGGGGAAAAGAAGCGCACCGATGAGCTTGATGTGAGGTTTGGTACTCGCTATGCGCTGGATAAAGGCAACGAGGGTGATTATCCACTCGGCGTCGTCGTACGCGTTGGCAGCTGGGAGCAGAGGATAAATTGCCGGCTAGTGTATGGACTGGAAAGGGACGGTACCGGAGCCGGTGAGGATCATGGAACTGTATTGGTCCTCGTTTGGGTATGCCAGGTCAGAGACGACGTCGAACGCATCGACGGAGTACTCTACGCCCTGGGGAACGGTGGCGGCGAGATAGCGCGCGTAGATATCCGTGTAGCTGCCATTCTGCTCTAGCGCTGCGCCGGAGAGATTGCCGCAGAGGAGGAGGGCTATTCTGTGCATGGGAGTCTGGAGGAGAGGCGTAGCCGGAGATCAGGCACAGGCATTTCCATTTATAGACAGCGGAGTGCGAACCGCCATATTGGATCATTTCTCTTTTCTTTGCTTGTTTCTTTCAACTCTGTCCCTCCACATCAGGGGTCCCTCCTCGCCGCTATGCACAACGCGGCTGGCACGCCCTTTGCCCCAGACACATCCCCCGACGACGCCCCCGACGTCCACCTCCCCGCCACCGCCGACTCCAACACCCTGCTCGTTGTCGCCACCCTCGCCGCCCTCATCCTCGCCGGTTCCGCGCTCGTGTACCGCACACGGCCCTTGTACTTCTCGCCCAGGGCTACCGTCCCCATACCCCCCACCGCCTCATCATCTTCGACGGGCCAGAGGGAAAAGGAGAAAGACACCCCCGTCAGGTCGCAGAAACGAAAAGTTTCCGAGCATGCACGGGACCCAGACGCGCACGCGCACGACCGCCATCAGACCCTGCACGACCCGGCATCTTCCCTCATCTCTTCCAGTGGCGAACCCCACGATGGCGACCCGAATTCAAATGCAAAAGACAGCAAGGCCGCACGCTCCAAGGACCGCAGACGGCGCGGCAAGGACCCGCTCAAGGAGATCCTAAAAGGCGGAAAGAAGTCCAAAGCCTTGAATTTTGGTTTGCTGGCCACCACCTCCACCGCCAAGGACGCCGCGCCTCTTTCTGCTCTGGACGATACGGGCTCAGAGAACGATCACGGGCAGATGACAAACCTCGCCCCCTCCGCCTCCTCCTCGGATTCCCACTCTCTGTCGCGCAGCAAGGGGAAGCGAGCCCAGCGGGAAATTCTTGATGTCACGCACACCGATGCAGACCCATACGCTGCCTCGCTGGCACGGGGCGGCGGTGCGTTGCCGGCCAGCGCTGCCTCTGGCGCAAATTCGGCGACGCACTCCCGCGGCACCTCCGCTTCCGAAGTTTCGCAGAGACAACACCACGCGCTTCCTCTTCCGCTACCCGAGGACGGCCCGCCTGCCTCTTCCTCTTCTGCTGCTTCGTACGCACGGACACGGGAAGCTCACCAGCAACAACTGGACGAGTCCTCTTGTGCCTCCCGTTCAGATGACGGCCATGGGAGACCGCGTTCCGCCCTTTCCATGTCCATGTCAGCGACGACTGATGGTGATCATGATCGCGATCGTGATGCGCTTTCTGACGACGATGGAGAACAAGAACAAGATGAATATCAGGTACGCGAGCTCGGCCTGGGCTTGGGCTTGGGCTTGGGCTTGGGTCTGGGTTTAGGCGCCGGGGGCTCGGCCTTGGCGGTAGACGATGAAGAAGGTTTCGCGGAGCGGAGCGGTAGGAGTAAGAGCAAGAGCAAGAATAAGAATAAAGAGAGCACGTCCGTCGACACCGAATCCGAATCCGCGTTTTCCATCACCACACGCAGCACCTCTGTCTCCACATCCACCTCGACGTCAACAGCCACCACCGCCCCCGTTAGCCTCACTTCCAGCCTTGTCCTCGGGTCTGACCTCGGTGTAGGGACTCCTGCGACCTCGCCTGCGCTGTCCACTGCGGCTTCTGGGTCAGGATCGGGGTCGGGATCGTCCAAGACGACGCCGACGATGCACGATCACTTAACGGAGCCGGAGGCGGATAAGAGTAAATCCGACCCGGGATCCGTTGTGGTCTCGGAAGTGGAGGCGAATGGAGGAAAGGCGAAGGATAAAAACCCGCGCAAGGAAAAGGCCAAGGGTACCGCCTCCGGTCCTGGTACGCCGATGAAGAATGCGAAGAGTAAGGCTGATAATTCGAGTGGGTGGGAGTGGGATGGGGTTGCTGGTGGTCATAAGGAGAAAGAGAAACAAAAATTACCGGAGAGGGAGAAAGAAAGGGGCCATGAGAAGGAGACGTACAAGAAACCTCCAAGGCTGCAGCACGCCCCCGTATCATCGTCGTCGTCGTTTTCTACCGTCTCTACTGCCAGTGAAGGCGCAGGTGCTGGTATCTCGGCGTCTGCGACGCATCCTGCGTCGCTGTATTCCCCGACACGCGCGAGTTTTGCTGCTGCTGTCGGTGGTGGGCGTGGGTCGCCGTCGCCTTTGTTGGGCGGTGATTTGAACTTCAATTTGAAAGGGGAAAAGCAGAGAGAGGAGGAAGAAGAGGCGTTCACGTTCCCTTCGCTGAACCCTATGCCTTTGGCTGGTAAGTACTTGCGTTTTTATCTTATTTTTTTTTGCGGCTGTTGACCACGTGTATTATCCTTTTTCTAGGCCCCAGCCGGATACGCTCACCCCTCGCCTCTGGCGATATCAACAACCCCCCAACATCAACCTCAATATCTCGACGCGCGCCTCCCCCCCGCCGCCCACTCACGCCATCAACCTCGCGGAGCACGCCGCCTCCGCACCCGCTCTCCGTGTCCTCCTCTTCCGCATCCGCGTCGACCTCGTCTTCGCCGCACCCACGCTCGCCTACATCTGCTAATTTCAGCGTTGGCGGGAGTAGTGGAAACGGAAGCGGTGGGGGGAGCATCGCCAACACCAACAACACCAGCGGGAACAACAGCATGCCTGCGCTGTCGACGCAGACGCAGCTTGCGTCGCTGAAGGGTGCGTTGGAGGCGGCGAGGTTGAGGGAGGAGAAGCATAAGGCGGAGATGGAGAGATTGGTGAAGGAGGCGGATGGGCTTAGGTGGGAGAATGCGACTTGGAGGAGGGGGGAGGGCGAGGTGGGTTTCTTTCTTTCTTTGCGATTGCTTTTGGTTTTGGTTTTGCCAAACCATTCCGTTTTGGACTTGATTTTGGTTATGATTTGGTCATGGGAGGTGCTATTTCTCGGCTTCGGCCTTTAGGCATGAGCTTAGTTGAGTTGGCTCGCCACCTTCTGGCGTATCTTCTGCTTCTCAACTTCCCTTTTTCTCGCTCTTGCTTTATTTTGGCTTAATTCATGTTCGTCTCTATGAGGTTAAACCACGATACTGACTCGTTTTCTCCTCCGCTTTTTCTACCCATTTTAGCTCCAGACTCATGTACGGCATTTAATGCAGCAGGTGCAGACGTATGCCATGATGCTCTCCAGCATGGCCCCGCACATGAATCCCCAGGTTTTGCAGCAGCAACAGCAGATTCTTCTACAGCAACAACAGCAATTGCAGCAGCTCAACACCCCGAACGCGAACGCCAGTCCGAATCCGAACCCCAATCAAAATCAAAATCAAAATGTCAACGTCGACGTCAGCGTCCACGATAACGGAGGTTCCGGAGCCGCCAACCCTGCAGACGATGCAGGGCCGACCACGACGTTGCCTGTGACGTCGGCGACAGGCTCTGCAGCCCCGAATGGATATTTTGAGAGTTCTGGGAATGCAGGGTCTGCAGCGTCCTCAATGCCTCCGACGCCGCACTTGGCCCAGGAGAAGGTTCAGGCTGTTGCTGAGCCCTCGTCTGCGGACAGCTCCGTTGAGGCCTCGGATTCGTTGGAGGTTTCTGCAGATGATGATGCTCTAGGTGCTACGCAACTGCCGCCTGCACCGCAGCCTCGTCCTCAACCTCAGCAACTGCCGCAGACACCCTCGCACCCCCACCCGCCGCCCCCGCCGTTACACCTCTCGCAGATGATGCCCACGTTGCAGATGAATATGAACGGCATTTCCTCGCCTGCCCTCGGGATGGGCATGGGTTTGGGTTTGGGTAGCCCGCCAATGCCAATGCCAATGCCAATGGGCATGCACCAGCCAGGTTCCCCGTTCTTCCCGTACCCCCCGCCACCACCGCACGCCCATGCCCATGCGATGATGGTGCATGCGCAGCAGATGCAGTTTATACACCAACAGCACCAACACCAACAACAAAGCGCGGGGTCGCCGCACCTAGGAAATATGTTCTCACCCATGTTCCCATCTCCGCCTGTGCCGCCGATGATGTCCCCGCACCTTCTGCACCATTATCCAGCGTTCTCTGCGACGCCGCAGATACAGATGCAGGCGTTCGCTTCAGGGCCTGCTTCTGCGTCCTCGCCTTCGCAGTTGTCTTCGGCTGCGGTGGCAGCTGCTGCCCTGGGCTTCTCAGGCTCGGGAAGCGGGCCCTCGAGCGCGGCTGGCACGTCGAGCTCGGGGTCGGTGTCGCCTGACCATGGGTCGCCTAGTCCTGGAGGGGTGAATGGGAAGCGACGAGCGAGGACGAGGACGCATGGTGTGAATGGGAGGATGTCGGGGCGGGGTGCGTGGGAGGATGTGGGAGATGGGTGGATTGGGCTTAGTGCGAGCGAAGTGGTGGAGGAGGAGGGAGGAGGGGAAGGGGCTGGAGAGGGTCCGGAAGATGGGGATGGGGATGGGTATAGCGAGAGTGAAGGCGGATTTAATGAGATGCTGGCGGATGCGATCTTGAAGCGGCCGTCGAGCATTCGCGTGCGGTCGACGTCGAGGAGGGGGAAGCTGGGTGCGACTCTATACAGCACCGGAGGGGACAAAGACAAGGAGGGCACGGCTATGGAGGCGGAGAAGCGGGAGGAGATAGCGTATGCGGAGAAGGAGGCGGAGGAGACCGAGACCGAGCAGTTGACGGAGTTCGAGTTCCCTTCGCTGTCGGATCTGGGCAATGTGAAGTATCAGTATCGGAGCGGGCAGGTGCCTGTTAATGGCAGCCTGAGCGGGTCTTCGTCGTTGTCGGCGTCGCCTAGGCCTCCGGCGCCTGCTGAGGTCGCTGTTGTTCCTGAGGCTGAAGTGGTAGTGGCGGAAGAGGTCGCAGTGGAAGAGGAGCCGACGACTTTGTTGCCTGCTGAAGAGGTTTCTGCTGATGCGGATGCGGACGCCGTCGCTCAGGAGGTGGAAATAGAAAAGGAAAGAATGGGACTGGCAGAACCGTCAACAGAACTTGTGGACACCGAGAAGCACCAGCAACCTACATCTATTCCTTCGTTGCAGATACAGGAAGCTACACCGGAAGCGGCGGAAACGACTGTTGCGCCTTTGGAGCAATAGCATTTTGGGTTATCTCTTCTTTTTCCGACTCTACTTCAGCTACGTGGATGTCCCTCTTTTCTCTCCTTTGCCCGGAATCGCTATCTCTACCATCTACACCCTTCTTCCAGCACATATCGACATTGTTCTCATAAGTAAAAAGTGGCAGTTGTATACTGTACATTTGTTCATACCTTTGAATTACCCTCCATCCGTCCTTCTAATCCCTCTAATACAGCTTTTGATCCACCCGCCCTCTGCCAATGCATACCACACATCCCGCTCAGATACACCCTCTCTTCGCATTACCACTTCACTTTCCTTTCTACACCGCCCCTTCGTTTAGCAATATGCTTATTTGTCTTATTTTGCTCGCCCCATCTCCACTGTCATTCATCATGGTCGAGCCCTGGAACTTTCCCCTTCACATCGCTTCGTTCCTTTCCTCTCTTTTTCTTCATTTCTCCTATTCATCATACGCACGGTACATTCAGACAACATATACTTACGGATCAAGGTTAGATACATACATATGCATCGTACATTACATAGTTCAAATTTGTCTTGTTCTTTTTTTTTTCAAATTTACATCGATCAATCATCAATACCATTTTTTTTCCTACCGGCAATTGTCAGTCAAGGTATTTTTTGGTAAACTATGATTGGGAAGGTACATAAAAGCGTCAATCGTCGTAACCTACTACTCGAGTATCAGGACACTCATGGACCTTTACGCAGCCTTTTCTTTGGCCAAAGCGCAAAGCCATGGGGCCGGGCAAGTACACTTCACCTGGACTACGAGACTGGAGTTGTTAGAATTTGCTACACTGCGGGCATTGGCCTATATAATATCCAGCTTTTATTCTTATATTTCATATATATTCAGGACATAATCACCAATATAATCAGCTGATTTTATGCTGAAGATATAGAAAACGAGGACTCCAACATCCTCACCAATATAATCATTGAATATATTCTTTAATAAATTGGAGATTTTATAGGAAACATTATTTCAAATATCATCAACGGCTAGGCTCGAGACCAGCCGTTCTGGTGGGGAAAAGAAAATCGTATGTGGACGGAATGGGTGCTAATTCATGACCCACACACAATTTTTTTTTTCTGCACCCAGGGAGACTGGCAACGAGTCTAGTAAAACATGTGTTGATTATAATTGAAATAAAGCCCACGAATTTATTTGAGATTATGTATGGTATGAAGATATTTGAAATTTAAACAGTGTATTATACTGATTATATAGGCCAAAGCCCGCAGTGCTACAATTCTAGGTGCCACAAAACTCCTCCGACTAGAAGAAGCCTGTAGGAGGAAGTTATGAGGATGGCCTGACCGTACATATGGTAACATACCTAGACCAAGGAGATTATTTTGGGGCCTCAAGGCTCCATTATACGCTGCCAATTCACTGTGGAAAGCTGTGGTAGTGGAAAGATGGTAGTGTTTAAAGAAATATGCGAAACAAAAAATGTATGCAACTGCAATTGCAACTGCGAAGTTGTGTGTTATGGATGCATTAAGAGGGAATCGAACCCCCGGCGGGTCGAGCTTACATGCTCACATGGCAACGACCCAGGTTACCACTACCCCATTAATGCATAAGTGGTATTGGCTCACATAACTTGAACACCACGCTGAGTTCACCGAAAGTTGTCGACCCACTGGAAAAGTTAAAGGTCAACCCCAGTGGAAGTCGGTCATGCGCTGGTCTGGGACTATCTGAGCTCAGTCGAGCGCCCAGATAACCTCCGAAAATTTCCCTGTGCAGATTTTTTTCGGAGCATATCTGCCTGATCTGAGCAGAAGATTTATTAATAAATTGGTATGATTTCTTGCTCACAGAATATCTTGAGCTCATCTGCTCGTATCCGTGAATATCCGTGAATAAACGAGGTAAGACGGGTATATTGCACGGTTTACTACTACATTGATCCCGTAAATAATCCCGTTTTCAAACCCGCTTCTCCGTATACGTACTCAGCAAATTAAATAAAAACGCTACGGGGCAACCCAGATTCTTGCAATCGGCAATAATGGATGTAAAAGGACGCAAACGTAGCTCTGAACCCACATGACGCGAGACTCTACAGTTTTAGAATTAGAGTTGAAAACATACGGAGAGGGATTCTTGGACTTACGAGGCATTGGAAACCCGACGATCGCAAACGAAGCGCATATAGTCGACATTTTGACATTGAAATGCTCTGTAAATATGATTAGCACACGTGGAATAGACGCCGGATGCCTCTTACGTTTATACGGATTTCCAACAACTAGAGGTTCGCGAGAGCCAATTAGAAATGAGTTAGCATCGAATGAAGATGACAGGTTTATAAGTACAGACCTGTTTCCCACAAAACACCGTTTCTCAATCTAATCCTTCGATCCAAGACATCTAGATAATGGTTAACCTGGCGATTGGGTGAGGGAAGGGGAAGAATGACCATTCGACGGAGTGTTTGGTGACTCGACTACATGCATCGTCGACGTCTCCAGCAAACGGCTAGACACAAGCTGGATGCCGGCGGCGGCGGCGGCGAGCGGTGATTCGGAAAAGAGGGGTGGTCAGGGGAGGTGGTGGGGGAAGAAAGAAAGGATGGGATAAGGAATCTAGAGTTCGTCGCTTTATATAAGATGACAGGCTGGAGTCGACCCGACGCTAAGATCAGCGAATTGAAGCTGCACATAGAAAACGGGAAGCCAGAAATGGTTTTGATGACATCTTTGAAGCGAATTTCAAACTCAGATGATTGTCCAGCTATGGGTCGGACTGCAAAAGCACAGAATCGCACAGAGTTACAGGCACGCACAGATCGACGCAGAGATTGTCCCGTCGTGCAGACTTGCTCAGACCAGCGCATGACCGACTTCCACTGGGGGTCAACGTTCAATGTGTTCGACGTTCAACTCCTATATTTCCGCCCTTGCACAGGCGATCTGATGACACGAGCGTTCTGCTAAATTATTCTGCCAATCAACTCCTTGAAGGTGAACAAGGCAGTCATCCGACCCCCTCCTCCTAGCTTTATACAGTTCCCTCCACGTCAACAACTGTCGATCCTGGCGAGCTTTCGGGAATACGAGGCTGTGGCATATTGGGAACACCTTGTTTTGCCGAGTTTTCATCGAAAACAACCTAGGTCTTGTAAACTAAAGAAGCACAGTAACCCTACAACCACTGCACCTCTGTGAAATAAGATCCAGTGACGAGCACGCATATGAAATCAACGGGCCGTTTTGACTTCGGACAATGTGGAACCTTAGCGTAACGTCGGTGGTGAATGCCAGGCAAGAAGGCCAGGCAGAGTTGTCTGCACTTCACGTCTTCTTTCGTCATGTGGAAGGTCTGCTGCACCAGCCCTCCTCTGTCGGTCTTATAATGGAGGCTCAAGGTGCATCTGCAGTCCAGTCTCTTTGCTGGAAGTTTCTTTCTCTTGCGATGTGGTCGAGTCGTGCCTTAATTCAGCTCGCCCAGCTCCTGTTTGTTCTCTTTCATCCTGCTTTCTCCGCACCCAAAGGTTTCCCGAAGTCCGGGAACGGTTTATGGTACGATGCAACTGGAAATGTCTGGTCCAGAGAATGGCTTCCGGTCGGAAATGGATACCTTGCTGGTAATCTCGACCTATTTTTGACCGCCCGAGTATAGTGCAGTTAATTTTGTAACAAAGCGATGCTACCTGGAGGAACGGCTCAAGAAACAACCCAACTGAACATCGAATCCCTCTGGTCTGGCGGGCCATTTGCTGACCCGGTACGCAGGCTAAATGGCCGACTTGTTTCGAGATCTCATGAGTCTTGTAGCTGTACAACGGAGGTAATAAACAGCCTTCTGAACAGGCTGCAACTGCGGAAACTATGCAATCGATTAGACAAGCAATATTCCAGAGCCCAACGGGTGACATTGACGGTTAGAGTTCTTTACCTGTCTTTTTTTTTTGGATAGCTCTGATCCGTTGTCACCTAGATATTGAGGCTCTTGCAACCGATGCAGGGCAATATGGTTCGCTGAAACAGCCCCCTTAATTAATTGGACCTCCTGACAATTTATGTACAGGTTCTTATGCTGGTTCTGGTCATTTGCTTGCTTCGATGAATCTTGCTGGAAATGTTTCCAATTATGGCCGATGGTTGGACCTTGACCAAGGCCTCGCAGGAACGTCATGGACTCAAAACGGAACAGATTTCGTTCGGTAACCTTCTTCATTTCGTTTTCCTCTTCGTCCTTTTCACTTTCCATAATATTCAGCACAACTTTTTGCTCGAATCCAACCCGCGCATGTGTTCAACACGTTAGTTCTAGTACGACAGCGCTGCCAGCCCTTACCTATTCGTTTACTTCTTCCCTGGAAGATGGACTCCCCGCTCCAAACATAACCTGTCGATCCTCGAATTCGATGCTCGTAAGCGGGCTTGTCTCGACGTCTCCTCCAGGCATGGCTTATGCGCTCATCTTCACCGCATTTGCCTCCTCCAAAAGTGCCACCGTCCAGTGCATCCAAATACCTGTTACGTCTAATTCGCCTCCGATCGCTCAGCTTCATGTCGTCTCTTCACCTACGGAGGCCAACGAGGAATCCTGGATTACTTGGATAGGCGATACTGAATACAACATGGACGCAGGTGACGCAGCGCACAATTTCTCCTTCCGGGGTGAAAGTCCTATCACCAAACTCGCTGCAATTCCAACCACAAGCTTCTCTGACTACAAAACGTTGCTAAAGCAGCACACGGACGATATTAGCGGCTTTTTGTATGATTCCTTCGCGCTTGACCTTGGACAGCAGCCCAATTTGAATTTGCCAACTGATGTCCTCAAGGCTCAATATACCATCGACGGCCCTGCAAGCAATGCGTATCTGGAATGGGTTTTGTTCAATTATGGGCGGTATATGCTAGCAAGCAGCTCCCGTGGTGTTCTTCCCGCCAATCTTCAGGGTAAATGGGCGAACGGTGTCGGCAATGCCTGGAGCGCTGGTGTGTCCCTCCGTCGACTGCCTCATAATCATTCGCTCATTTCATCATTCAGATTATCGTAGGCAATTTCCTTTGTCCAGCAACCCTCAATTCATATCCTTCTCTAGACTCAAATATTAATATCCAAATGAATTATTGGGGCGCCGAAATAACGGGCATGAGCTCATTGACACTTCCATTATTTGAATATTTCCAGGTATGCTTATACTTGTTTTCATGGGCTTCAAATTTATTAATTAATGGATAGAAAACCTGGGCACCTCGCGGTGCCGAGACAGCACAAGTCCTGTACAACATCTCTCGGGGTTGGGTTACTCACAACGAGGTCTGTCACTCGTCTTGCTGCTTAGAGGACTATATTTATTATTTTCTCTATCTGCTCGTTTTGTATAGATGAATGTAAGTCATCATTTCTCTGCTCATTTAGGTGACTGACCTTGTTACTTATCAGATATTCGGACATACTGGAATGAAGGCTGGCGGCAACAGCGCTGAGTGGTCAGATTACCCTGGTTTATAATTTTCACCTCATGTGTTAAACTGGCGCTAATTTGTATGCCTCTTTAGAGTCGGCCGTTTGGATGGTATGTATATCATGGCGGGGTGACTAATCTTTCTGAAGTGTCCCCATAGATGTTCCATGTTTGGGACCACTTCGACCACACCAATGACGTTGCTTGGTGGAAATCACAAGGATGGCCACTCGTCAAGGTATACATGTTTGATTTTGTCACCATTTTTGACAGTCTAAACGAAAAGGTTCTTTAGGGAGTAGCTAGCTTCCACCTCGATAAATTGATTCCGGACTTACACTTCAACGATTCAACTCTCGTCGTAAATCCTTGCAACTCTCCTGAACAAGTTCCAATTACTTTAGGTAAGCCTCCCTCCCATTTCCCTTTCCATTCATAACACTCATGAGACTCCTGTGGTATACTAAAGGCTGTGCGCATGCCCAGCAAGTGATCTGGCAGCTCTTCAACGCGGTCGAAAAAGGATTCGCTGCTTCAGGGGACACCGACACCGCTTTCCTCACTGGTGAGAATCGGTCAACTTTCTTGTTCTTTGAAGCTTTAATCAACAAATTCCCCTGAACTTTATAGAGGTACGAGCAAAACGGACAAAGATGGACAAAGGACTCAAGATCGGATCGTGGGGCCAGCTCCAAGGTTTCTCGTCTAGTTGAAGATGGTTGACCAGTCATGTTGACATTATCACTCCTAGAATGGAAAGTCGAGAAGGACTCTCCCACCGATACTCATCGCCACCTCTCTCATCTCATTGGATTATTCCCCGGATACGCAATTGCCAACTTCGACCCCGCCATTCAAGGTACCGGGCCTGCGAAGAACTACAATAAAAATCAGGTCCTGACGGCTGCTACGACTAGCTTAATCCATCGTGGAAACGGCACGGGTCCAGATGCCGACTCTGGATGGGAGAAAGCATGGCGCGCTGCTGCGTGGGCTCAACTAGAAAACAGCTCGATGTTTTACCATGAACTTTCTGTAAGTATCCTCAATTATAATATTTCGAATCCGTAATACTCAAACTGAATTTAGTTTGGAATTTCTGAAAACTTTGGAGCGAACTTGTTCAGTTTATATAATCCCTACGACCCCAGCCCAATTTTCCAGATTGATGCGAACCTTGCTTACCCAGGGGCAGTTATGGTAAGTGGTTCAATCAGGAGACCTTTTCTTCTTTGACCTACTTTATTACAGAACGCACTTATCCAAGCCCCAGATGTTGCGAGCATCACCGCACCCCTTGTCGTAACCGTTCTTCCAGCCCTCCCAGCACAATGGCCCAGTGGGTCGATCAAAGGAGCGCGCATTCGAGGAGGAATCACTGTCGACCTTAGTTGGAGCAAAGGAAAGCCTCAGTCGGTTAAATTTACTGTGGACTCTGGCGCGAATGTCCGGACGCGACAAGTAAACGTTATTTATAGCGGACGCGTCCTGGATTCGTTCGTCACTGCGTCTGGGGTGAAAAAGTCAATCACCCAATTCTGATGTTGCACCAAAGTTACTGTAATTCAGATTCGTAACGCGCGTAACGTGTATATAGTCTTCGAGTGTAACTATCCAACCCATCGTTGCGACATTGCTTGAATAGGGGCTTGTGTCAGTGACCGCTTGTGTGACAGGACGTGAATTCGTCCCTCGATTCCACATCCATATCACGAACGTCCAACATCCATTCCCAGCTCAGCATGGATTCCTCGCTGAATGTCGTCTTTGACTACGTCTCGCCTGATGACTTATTCCTTGCTCTCGAGATCGAGCAACACGGTGAGTACTCGAGTAAAGCTCGCAAAACCGCAGCAATCCAGTGGTTCTGATCACCTTGCAATAGGATATCCACCGGATGAAGCTGCCACAGAATCCAGCTTTAGGTACCACCTTCACGGACTTCTTGTAATGGAACGAGTCTGACGATCCCCAGACTCCGACAATCCCAAGCAGGAAGTCTATTTCTTGGCGCCTACGAAGAAACTGCGGGTTCAAGGACTCTCATTGGATACATATGTTCTACTCTATCTCCAGCAACGACCTTGACACACGATTCCATGTCTAGTCATGTTCCTAATTCGTCTTCCGTCTGCATCCACTCTGTCTGCGTTTCACACTCGCACAGGCGGAAAGGTGTTGGTCTCGCGTTACTGAAGGAGTATATTACCCGTCTGGAAAGAGCCAATGTGGAAGGGTCGGCTAGGTATGAGCGTGTGTTGCTGATTGCGCACGACGACCTTCGTGACTTCTACGAGAAGGCTGGATTTGAGTGGTTGGGCAAAAGCAATGTTGTGCATGGGTCAAAACCTTGGTTCGAGATGCGACGGCACCTGGCCTCTCCAAATGAAGTGGCGAACCCGCCACCTAAGATACCGGAAGAGAATCAGCCAATACCACCAGGAGTCTTAGAGGCCTTGATGCGCAAAAAGGACGTCATACCCTCTTCGAGGCTAATTTCCGACTTTCCCAATACCATCTTGGATCTGCTGGATTCAGATGATCAGTCTGGCATTTCGGTTAACAAACATGATTTACTATGCCCTCGCACTTCTTGTGGTAGCATAATACTGAAAAAAGGAGTTGGAAAGTGGGTCGAACGAACAAGTGTTCAGGTGAATTCCTTCTTCTATTGATTCATTTGCTCATGCCAACTAATAAATTCTCAAGATGGAACCCTCAGGTTATGTCCAGGATGATCTCCCACCTCTCCCGACTCCTCCAGAAACTGCTCAATGGTGGCTTATCACCCCCTCACCCATGGAATTTGAAAATATCGGTTTTACACGTCCCGTCCAGCCTCTTGTGGAATCAGGTCAGAATACTATTTTGCATTTACTACACGATAATTCAACTCCTTTGGGGAATTTTAGGAAAGAGCCTGAAACTTCTGACGTGCGCGGAATGCGACCTGGGTCCTCTGGGATGGTGTGAAGTCGGTGGATCCGAGTTTTGGCTCGCGTGTTCTCGAGTTGGGTATCGAGGATGAGCAACCTCTCTATACATCCACCGTGATGCTTTGTGTTGCTGGCTGCCCTTTGACACAACTTCGCATATTTGCTGGCTCCGTAAAGTTAAATACAAATGAAGTCGACGACATGGGTTGTTTGCCTGTTCGTTTAACGAAGCAAAATCAAGCAAACATTCACCGTTCGATATTACTAGTAATGTCGAAAATATGTCCAAATGTAGTGCATTAAGAGGGAATCGAACCCCCGGCGGGTCGAGTTCGGCATTCGAATGGCAACGACCCAGGTTACCACTACCCCATTAATGCTTATATAACTGATCTAAACCAATACCTATAGTTAACCAGTTAACACATAAGCGCTCAAATTACAAGCCAATTAGTAAATTACAAGCAATAGGCGGCGTCTGCAGCACTTCCATGACCAAGTAGGTCCAGACGGAACCTTTCGCAAGATGCCCCCGACCGAGCACGAAGAACGACCTGTCAAAAGACAGCGAAGGTCCTACTCAGTTGGATGGCCTTTAATGGACCCCGACACTGTTCTCGGAGAGGAGGCACATGGTCAGAAATTTACTGTATACGATCCGCACACCATGAAGCGAATGTTCACAATCCCTCAACCTACATTGCAGCGTGATGGACAGAAATTTACTGTGTATGATCCGCACACTATGAAGCGAATGTTCACAATCCCTCAACCTGCATTGCAGCGTGATGCCTACAAAACTGGAGAAGATCCCAAGTTGTCCCTACCTGACTCAGACACCTTAGATGAAGACCACCTACGCTCGTTGGCTTGTTACGATAGTTCTAACTTTGACCAACTCCGTCTGCCAACGCCTAGTAATGTTCGTTATCGTTACTCCAGGATGTGCGACTCCCATAGGCCGAAGGCGGAGATTAATATGGAAGAGCTACAAGCTCAGCTACTTCTATTACCGGGGTTGCTCTTGGACCTGCCCGATGGTATGTCAGTGGAGGACGACTCGGATCGTCGACATGCGAGTTCATCCGAGGCGGATATCGTAACGGAGCACCCGCGAACAGAGGACATCCCTATGCTAAGTGTCGAGCCCGAGCCTTCTGACATTGCTACACCCATCCTGACCCCAACGCCCCTACTTACAACTCCATCCCTGAAGCGGAAGCGAACTGACGATGGCCTCCTGGGACTTACCACCTTGCTTGTAGCCGAGACGGATCCTAGGTCTAAACCACCTACAATCAAGCGGAAAAGTATAACTGACGACGATTCCATGGTGCTCGCGAGCCCCTTGTCATCGGAGAGGGACTGTGGATCCGTGCAACCGACCGTAGAGCAGGAGCCTGACATCAACCTAGTCGGGTTGTCAGATTTTCATGCACCGGAGGAAGACCGCAATGCTGATACCACAGCAAGCTGGACCGCCAAGAGGGAAGCGATTGAAGAGGGCCTCCTGTGGCTTGCGAATGCTTTTGCTGAGGACTTAGACGGGAATTCCGATGCGGGTGACACACGCCAAATAGCGGAGGTGGGGTTGGAAGTGGAAACCGACATTACAGCCCAGCGCGGGGTGGATATAGACCAATCAGAACAAGCCTTTAAACTGCCAGGGACAGAGGACCTCCCCTGCGCTCAACGAGAGCTCCGGGATGTTTCTGTGGATGACCTCCAAACCTTACACCTTCAGGAAACGGAGAAAGACCGCATTGCCGATACCATAACAAGCTGGACCGCCAAAAGGGAAGCGATTGAAGAAGGCCTTCTGTGGCTTGCGAATGCTGTTGCTCAGGACATAGACGGGAATTCCGATGCAGGTGACACACGCCAAATAGCGGAGGTGGGGTTGGAAGTGGAAACCGACATTTCAGCCCAGCACGGGATGGATATAGGCCAATCAGAACAAGCCTTTAAACTGCCAGGAACAGAGGACCCAGGCCTCCCCAGCGCTCAACGAGAGCTCCAGGATGTTTCTGTGGATGACCTCCAAACGTTAAATCTCCAGGAAATGGATACGTCGAAAATGGAAGTGCTGCAAGAGGCACTCTACCCAGGGCCGAGACTGGATTCATCGGGGATCTTCAAGCCTGTCGACATTGTGCGTACACCAGAGGAAGACCGCAATGCCGATACCATAACAAGCTGGACCGCCAAAAGGGAAGCAGTTGAAGAGGGCCTTCTGTGGCTTGCGAATGCTATTGCTCAGGACATAGACGGGAATTCCGATGCGGGTGACACACGCCGAATAGCGGAGGTGGGGTTGGAAGTGGAAACCGACATTACAGCCCAGCGTGGGGTGGATATAGATCAATCGGAACAAGCCTTTAAACTACCAGGGACAGAGGACATCCCCTGCGCTCGTCGAGAGCTCCAGGATGTTTCTGTGGATAATCTCCAAACCTTACGTCTCCAGGAAATGGATACGTCGAAATTGGAAGTGTTGCAAGAGGCACTCTACCCAGGGCCGAGACTGGATTCATTGGGGATCTTCAAGCCCGTCGACATTGTGCGTAGTTTTCCATTATTCCTGCGAGTCTGTATACTGACCTAAATGAAAGGTATATTCGAACGACCACCTCAAGGCAGTCCATACCATTTTATCAGAAACGTACGCATTTTCCAACAGCGAAGAATACGCGAACGCCTGCTCCTCTGCAATTCAAACCCGTGGACATCAACTCATGGGTGAGCTCAGCAATCTAGACCTGCTCGCTCGAACACAAGCAAAATTCGAGCGTTGCCGCCAGACTTTGTTGGATATCCTCGATGGTCCTTCAGACATACCCACTCCGCTGCCTTGACAATCTTCGGGACAGCTCAGCTGACTCGACTTGCTTTGTGGGCCATCGCGCAGGTTGGTATGTCTTCTGCCACTCATCCTCAACCTTAACCTCCCAATATTTAGAAATATATAAAGTGTTTGCGGCTGCGCCGCGCACTGTTGGACAACGCCTCCGAAATGCAAAGTTGAAGCTGTGTTTATTACTGAGAACTCTTTACCCAGCACTTATGACTCTAAAATTCTAAATTGAAAGGCCAGTCATTCGAATATTCACTGCAGAGCGCGCGTGGCGATGTGCATGATCAGTAATTTCCCATCAGTCATTTGACAACACTTGTGTAACATTGGGAAAGGTTTATGTCGACGTTCTTCTCTTCATAAGATTATATTCTTCTTATTATTATACAGATGCTATATCACAGTGATTGTAGTACACCCCATAGACATGAAGTCCCTTCTGTTCATCTTGTACTCATCATCGCCCCGCAAAAGCATCAGAATTTCGTCTGAACAAAATCATGGTCTCAGGTAACTACATGCAAACTCCATAGAATACTGAGGAGGCAAGGACAAAATGACTATTCCTCAAGGTTACCACGCAATCTTAGCAAGCACACCCTTAGGGTATTTTCTAACGAAAAACTTCCTGATTTCATCGAGACTAAAAGAAGTGATGTTAGAACTACTGTAAAAGGAAACAGCGAGCGGTGCTCACATTAATAAAGCAAGGGCGAAAGTTATAGGGATAAAGATATGTTTAGCGGGGACGGGACGCATCTGGAAGACCTTTTGGCTGCACGCATTGTCACATCAGCATATCGAATGACCATGTTTGCGGAAGGGCACTCACAACCACGGAACGTAGCAGAAGAAGAAAGCAATGGCAAGAGCCATCCCCGCAGCTGGAATGATATATAGATTTTGTTGAGGAGTGTGTTGAAAGATGCTTAATTTGCGTCCTCGTGTCGCAAGAAGGTTACTACCAGCTCTTTAATACGAGATCTGTGGGAAGGAACAAAAATCACCCACCCCCATTGCATGATGACCAATGTGAAGAAGTAAACGCTTTGAGCTTCGAAAAGTAAGTCGTTGGTAAGATTCTCAGGTGTCGCAAAGCTCAAGGCGAGGGAGGAGAACGGCACCCCATGCGACTGAAGGTACCAGAATGACCTAGGATCAATAATGAGTTCAAACGCATACACCGTCATTGATAGGTAACATACATGGACATCGCACAGAGTGATTCGAGTATCCCTAGGAAGCCATAGGCCTGTAAAAGTAATCTCCAATCGGCCAGGCGATCGGTCTTAACGTTTCGGGGTTTCCTGAGTAGAAGACCATCTTCGGGGGGTTCCATACACAAGCTGAGAGCGGGAAGTACGTCCGTCTATATGACTGAAATAAGTCCGGGTAGAAAAAAAAAAGAGAGAAGCTTACAGCTACACAGATAACGATCATTCTATACAAAGATTAGACTACCAGTGAGATTGTCAAGTGTGAAAAGAACGTACTGAATATTGCTCAGCATTTGCGGCACACCAATGACAATGTTGAGAACAATTGGCATTAATTCGGAGAAACTGGAGTAACAAGTCGATTTAGCCAAAGATTAAATCCGTCGACGAAAGGTGGTACTTTACCTTCCAGCTGGCAATAAATACAGTACGGTCTTCTTTAAATTGTCATATACGAGACGACCTAAGAGGAAGATTCGCGGTCAGAACGCACTTTTTTTTTAGTGTAGTGACTTTACCATATTTAACAGCATCTATGATTGAGGAGAAATCACCCAGCAAAACGAGGTCGGCCGCTTCTTTGGCAACATCCGAGCCATCGCCCATAGCAATACCACAGTCCGCAGACTTAAGGGATGGGGCATCGTTTACTCCATCTCCTGTGACCGCAACGACATTGCCACGGTTCTTGAAATCGTTAACAATACGAAGTTTCTGTTCAGGTGTAGTTCTCGCGAACACGATTTCTTCGTATTGGCAGAGTTGGTGAACTTGCTCCAGATTGAGCGCCATAAGCTCTGCACCGGTGATGATGATACTCTTCAGGTCATGAACTTCGGCGTCGGAATCGTAGTGGTCGGCAGATTTCTCTGGGGCTGGGTCGAGGTCTGCGACACGGTGGACGTTGGATGGATTTGAGATGATTCCAGCCTGGCCAGCGATAGAGAGAGCAGTCGTTGGATGATCACCTGTGATTCAAAACTGTTATAGACCAACCGGAAACAAAAATAGTGAATTGTGTAGGACTTACCAGTGACAATGAAAAAGCGGATCCCTGCATTGCGGCAAACTCTAAACAAGGAACTATCAAGACAAAGTCCGCAACAAAGATGGAGATGACTTACTGTACGGTGTGTTTGATATCAGGCTTCAAGGGATCGATCAAACCAACCAGACCAACAATAATGAGATCGGTCATATGCTCTTCAACCACATTCCCAAATTCTTCGGACTGAACGTTAGCAGACTTCTCAAGCCATTCGTCCGAAAACACCCGGCGAGCAAGCAGGAGCACCCTTTGTCCATGGCGAGACCATTTCTCCTGGACAGCTGAGATGCGCTCTTTCTCGCGAGCGGAAAGAGGGATGGGGGGTCCACCGAGGGGGTTCAAGACATGCGAGCAGTAGGGTAATAAAACCTCGGGTGCACCCTTCAAGGTAAGCAGGAACGAGTTGCGGGTGAAGTTGTCCCAGGAAGCCAACGGAGCGACGAGAGGTCCATCAAGGGGGGCTGACGCTGCCAGTCTTGACAATTGGAGCATATATTTCGTCTTTGCGACTTTTCAGTGACAAAACTAAGACAGATTTATCGAGATTTCCGATACCTTTGAATTGAAATTCTTGCGGAAGACATTTATCCATTTATGGCGTGTAACTTCTGCAGACGCAATGGAATCCGCAAAGCGAAGGATGGCAACATCTATTAACAATGTCAGAAATAAATCAAAGCAAAATGCCATGAATGGCTTACCAGTTGCGTTGCCGATAATCCCTTTCCCGTGAATCGGTTTCTCTTCGAAGTTGGAAGACGAATCGTTGTTAAATGTCGCTGAGTTACAGATAGCTCCAACTGCCGCGATTTGAGAAAGATTGCTTTCGATCAGTGGCCCAGAATTTGTGATAACTCCACGGAAGGCATTTGACTCATAAGTCGAATCAAACACAGCGAGGTTTTCGACATGCATGATATTCTGAGTCAATGTGCCTGTCTTGTCCTGAAGGGCGTCGTCAGAGATGAGAAGCTGGGATGAACGTTGCAACTTACTGAACACAAGACGTTGACGGATCCAAGGGTTTCTACGATCGATAATGACCTGAGTAAGGTGATGAGGAAAGGCGAATCAGATATGAAGACCGCAACTTACTTGCACAATATTTTCTTCTTGCTAAGAGTGTTAGCAACTTTGGCCAGAGAAAGGGTAACAGCCACGGGCAATCCTTCAGGAATAAAGGCAACTACAAGGAAACATGAATCATTGGGAAAAGTTGAGGTGATGGTAAGACGAACCCATCACAGAAACAACGTCGATCAACAAGGTGGGGACATTGATGTAGTCTGGATGATCCTTGCGAAGCCTAGATATAACCGATTAACAAAAGCCTGAGATGCTTAGAACCCACTGACCAAGCAGCCCAAAGTATAACCATGAGCACAGCGACAGCGGTTGCTAAACTGGCAATAATTGCGACGAAGCGGAGCAATTCACGTTGCAGAGTCGTCAGTCTACTGGATTCATTGGAGGACAGTTTCGCGATGACACCGCTACGGAGGAACACTGAGATGAGATGCAGGCAGGAGGAGAAACAGTGCTCACAAAACGGTGTTGTCGCCCGTCTGTATGACAAGCCCAAGCCCTGAGCCACTCACACAGTGAGTACCTTGTAGCGCAATGTTTTTGGTCTAGGAGAGGGACATTTCAGCAATGTAATGAAGGAATTTTGATCAGTGGTCACCTCCAAGAAATTTTCGTCCGTCATATTCACCCGGCCAGAAATTGCTTCACTCTAGAATGAAGGAAGATACTTAGTATCTTGGCTAAGTGGCTAACGGATAGAGAAGATTACCTCGCCAGTAAGGATACTCCGGTCGAATTGCAAGTCGACGCTGACTTCAATGAGCCTGAGATCCGCTGGAATCTTCTCTCCCATGCTGATAGTGATGAGGTCACCGGGCACGAGCTCCTTCGCGGGTACTTTGGATGAAACGGAATCCCGTAGGACCACGACGTCCGAAGGAAGCATGCCCTTGATTGAAGACATAACACGGGACGTGGAAAAGTCCTGCCATGCATTGAAGATAGCCTGAATGAATAGAACGAGAAGGAGAACGACAGCGAGGGCTAGATTGGAGGCGTTTGGATTCGGTTCACCCAGAGGTTTCCTAGTATGATGATGAGTGGAAGCTAGACACATGGGTAAAGTCGTAGCTCACCAGGCAACGAAGCAAACAATGCTGGCTGCCAACAAAAGACTGCCAAAACCACCAAGAATCCATTCAAGAAGCTTGCGCACAATATTGGACCTGGGTGGAGAAATAACATTTTTACCATAGGTTTGCGAGGCGCGTTGAACTTGTGCCTTCTCGAGACCGGTCTTGGGTGAAACTGAAAGACGAGTGAGGGCTTCTTCTGCAGTAATCCTATGCCAGTCCAAAGAAGAAATTTCTATGCCTCCAATGTTAGATTCGATAATAGGTACACTTGAGATTAAGACGCACCTTTGACTGCTACTTTCCTCTTTTCCGCGGTTTTGCCTTTCCCAGACGGCGTCGCGTTATCGACATGAATACTTATCGTGCGATACTCGATGGGCAGACGGCTGGCTGGGTCCGCAGGTCTAGTATGACCTAGTTGCTCTTCAGAGATTCGACCAGTCGCGTCGATCCGGGAATGTTTCTGAGCTTCGACATCGTGCTGGCGAGAGAGCATATTGTAGGAAGGCCCCAGTTGCTTCGAAAGCGCCAAAAAGCTTCATGTTTTAATTTCATTTTAAAGTGAGGTGAGGGATTTGGCCATTGGCGACTAAGGTGAGAGATTTTCGCTAGAGGGAAGGGCAAAAATGCCTCTAAATGCCTCAGCCAAATTGCAACAACCCTCGTGATCGTTCCGCCATGGCTGTGTCAATTATTGCCCAATGCGGATTCCAAGACTAGCCAGTTCAAGTTCACCACCGCGTTTCTCTCTTTCCAAGACGACTTGAGGGATGTATCGACAGTAAATTTTCTTTTACAAAGGGGTGCACAATTTCACCGTTGTTCCTGAAGCTCCTTTTTACATTTACGACGGTGTAAACCTAGCCACAGCCTCCGGAATCCGGATCCTGGTCCTCTAGGCTTGCTCGACTAGGCATGAAGTCGGGATCTTCCTATCCTAAACGACGAGGAAATTGGCGCAGAAATGTAAGGCACTTATATCTGCGTGTACCCAGAGATCATATGCACTGCCACTAACCATGTCGTCTTTCAAGGTTGTGTGGAGCAACTTGCAAGGCATCAGCTACCACTGGTATTTTCAGGTTGCTCTCTGCACAACACACCGATGTGCGTGCAATTACTACTGAATCATCGATCCTCTCAAGATCCTCTTCCTCTTGCCATCTCTTCCGAATTTTTTTAATGTTCCCAAAACTTTCCCGCCTTAAAATGCACGAAGCTTAGACCTCTCAGACCACATTCAAAATAATATTCATATTTTATCTGAGCCGCTAAAGTTCCTGTTTCGTCAATTGAGATGCTTGGCCTGAAATGCGAAAATTCATGGGTGCCTCAAGTACGGACTTTCTCCATCAAGACTGATAACGATGGCACTTGCATAATCCTGGACTGTCAGACACTTTGGCACTCGGTTGTAAGCTGAATCCACCTTGCCGATGGTGGGCACAATACTAGTAACCAGTGCTGGGTTTTAGTGCTAATTTCCGAGCCGCTTCCAGGATACCCGACCTGTTGGCCTGTTCTGTCCGCCATTTCCACACCACTTTCTTTTAGAATTCATTAACATTCAAATTGTAACGAGTAATTTGATGGCAACATTGCCTGTTTAAGAAAAGTGGCTGAAGTAAGGAAGCGCTGGGCTACCTACAAACGCCATATATTCCGATGAAAGTGGTTCTGGCTCAGCAACTGCAATAAATCCAGATGGTATATGGGGGACTTGTTATACAGTACCTTCTCGATATTTTACACGTTGTCTCCAAGCTTACCTGGTGCAAATACTGAACCTCCCTTGATTCTCAGGCATAGACTACTCAGAAGTTTGTCAGTGAACGGGTTGAATGGGCAAGAAAGTTCGCTCCTAATGCCAGAGTCCGACACAACTCCAGTTTTATGGAATAATGTAGGTGCCAAGCTCCATTAGGGAAATATTGCCTTTTTTAGTCACAAATATATTTCAATATCACCTGCAGGATGCGATTGGATGATCTCATTCACACAAGTAGGATCAGTCGCAGTAACAGTTCGACATATCTGGGTAATTCGACCAGAGAAGCTATGCCACAGGCTTTGGGAGTCAGTGTCATAATCCACACTCGGAACTACATGTACCTTTAGCCCACTAAATCATCCACCGTAGTACTACTAACGCTGCTTAAGGCTGGACCCAGGTTATTCTCATTAAGTCTAATGCACGATTCCGAGATCAAAGAGCAGGGAAGCCAAACAACATAGTAATTATAATAAAACAGAGATGCAGAGCAGGAGGTAGTAAAAAAACGAAACTATGGGTTCCAAGGTGTTATATGCATGATGGGATTTGATAGGTTTTATCGTGGGATAAAAGGGGGACTGACACGGAAATAGACCGTGGAGAGTCCAGGGCGGCATACTGATAATTGTGGTATGGTTCTTGGCGGATTGCTAGGAAGTGCTATGTTTTGAAACGGATGATGAGGATAAGCAGGATGAAGATTAACACCCCAATCGCAACAACAGATCCTAGTATATGCAGGCAATGTTATGAATATGCATTGAACAAGCACAAATTTCATGAGGACAAACCGTTGCTTTTAACCCCTCGTGCGACATGGTCAAGCTTCCTTTTCGCCTTACTTAGTCGTCCTTCCGTCCGGTCAACTTCAGCGTCCAGCTCTTGCAATAAGCCATGGTGAACGTCAAGTTCGTCGTTAATCTGGAGCGAGATATGATGCTGTCTGTTAATAGAGTGCGACAATTGATCAAGATGCTGGTCTTGTTCTGCGTTACATGACGCCGAATATCAGACGGGGTAGTAATGACAATGGTAGAGAACATACCCTGCATGATAAACCGTTGGGTATGCAGCATCGTTCCTGTGTCTGGAGGTTCTACCCCAAGACCCTGCTCGGGATCATCGGTATATGGTGCAAACGATGGTTGAGATAGCAGCGAGTCTCGTGTGCTTGGGTGTATCGGGATAGGCGCCTTTATGGGTTCTGGAGACGGCGATGGGGAAGGGTTTGTGTGGGTTTCTAGACTAAATCACAAAAGGTTCAGATACCAATTACGAACCAAGTTCGGAGGAAAGCAGGACATAATCAAGGCAGCGGCGCAAAATCCTGCAGAATGAACACGAAGATCGGAACAAACCTTGGTATCTCTTCTCGTTCCTCGTCCCAGAGCATTGCCCGCATGCGGTCGTATTGGTTTCGCAACAGCTTTGCAGCCTCTGAATGGGCTCCTTCCTTTGCTTCCATAGCAAGAATTCCTTCACGTAGCTGGTTCAAATTCTTTTTGATTTGAGGGTAGTGTAAGGAGCTGCCATTCGACGACGAGTTTGTCGACCCATTGCCAGAGAATGACGGCAAGGTTTGGAGGCGCTGCCGTTCAAGAAGTAATGATAGAGTCTTGGTGGAAACGGCGGTGAGTTTGGCGAGGGACATCGTTGTCGCTCTCTCTGCGAATTATAGGGAAGTAGTAGAGTTGCGCTGTTTTGTGGCTATCAGGAGAATAGCGCAGCAGGGTACGCAGCACCCGACTTGTGGATGGTTGGTCGCAGCTGAAGTTGAGCGTGTGCAGCCAGTGAGCATTTCGGCGTCGGGTAAAGATCACGTGGAGAAATTATGTAAGTCAAGTCATTTGTTTAGATTCAAGATTCAAGATTGCTCTTCCAGAAACTCTTCGGTGATCATCATCATCAGCTATAAGAAAGGCTATAAAAGAGCGATGTTATCTTCCCAACCATTCCTTTCCAGTCCTTTTTGCCTGCTGTACTATGCAGTCGCCCACTTGCGTTGGTCTCCGCGTTCGTACTCCTTCGGACGCCCATATTATCTTCCATGCAGTCGCGACTAATATCCTGAAGGTGGTAACCCGCCGACTAAATGGCGATGAACGGCGAGCAATATCTTCTGGACATGTATATGTCTGGCAGGAACGAGGAGCTACTGCAGAGGCAACGGTGAGCTTCCATCTCCTCCTGATTCTTTGGCTACTCTGACTGACGTACCCCCAGTCAGGCGTCGACAGATGGACCGATGGTATATCCTGGGGTCCCAGTCGCGTGAGAGATGTAATTATACATGATTGCTGCCGTCCCCCATTCGTGCTCATGGAGTTGACAGGATTTCTTGTATTATCGCGAAAGGAGGCTCATGCAGGCCGTGTTGGGGACTGTATCGGATTCTGCCACATCGTTAGTGAACTGAACTCTGCAGTTACGTGACACAGTGAGATCACTGACTGCGAACTTCACAGGTCCAGGACACACGGTCTGCGAGAGTCTTTCGGACAGTCCTTGATCAAGCAAACATACTCCGTCTACGTGGAGACACCCAATGGCCGGCAAAAGTGGCACCTCAGTATGGAACAGCGTTCTCACTATGATTTCAGAATAGTCGTGCTCATGTACTTCTACGTCAATCACAGTGGCATACTTTACGCAAGAAACGGTTGGAGAACTTGATACCATCGACAACCAGCCCTTGCTCGCGAATCTTCAGGTACCACAAGGGGTATACACATGCGCACGAAGCTTGACAACGCAAGTTGGCCAGTGACGATTACTATTTCTGACCTCAACACAGTTACAACACAAAGCATCACGGCGAACTACAACTCTACAAATTTACAGCTATGACTAGAGAGGCTTCAGGCAACCTTCACACTCCCCCATGCCACTTTTTGACCGGTCCTTGTCGGTCTGTTTTGACTGGTAGCCTCAGCGGACGATGCAACCGTACTTGGCCCAGTGGGTTTGGAAGGAACAGGGAGGGGCATGCTTTTGAGGTCGTCAAGGATTTTCTGTGTGCGCTCAGTATTTTTTATGAACCAGCCTGCGTATCTTCTCCCGACTGTTGACTCCGCGATGTGGACCATGTTCTTGAGAACAGAAAAAGTCAGTAAGAATAGACAACCAGCTACACCTGTGAGACGTACCTCATCGATAACGAAGCTTAGATCGCTAGTGGTGATTGTGTGGCCTTCTAGGAGGCTGGAGCCTTCGCTGCCAGGTACGCGGCTGATACTTCGACTGGCTTGCTTCAGCACCATCATCTCTTGCACCAGCTCTTCCTCATCGGCGTCCAAGAAATTGGCAAGCTTCTTGGCACCGAGGCTGGTATAGAGCTTCAAGAAGCTCCTGAGAGTCGGCACTTGGAGTTGTGCAGCGACGTCTGCAAGGAAGAGGTCTAGGTGTCGACGGGTGGAGTCGGTCTGAGGGGATGACTGAGTCGGTGATTCGACCTCAGCATTTGCGGAAATCAAGGCGTTAATGGCGGCAGGGTCTTCGTAGGGAGGTGGGTTGGCGGTAATGAATTTAGGGCAAGCGTAGATGAAGAGCTCTTCAAAGGCGGCCAGGGCGTCTGGGCTGTAAAGGAGAACTTAATGTCGGATTGTAAGATGGCAAAGAGCTTAGTTTACCCTCCATGAGCCATTTTGGCGTAAGGCTCCCCGTAGCGTTCTTTCGCGATATTGGCGATGTTGTCGTCGAGCCTACTTGGTGCGAGAGCATGGCATATTGCGAAAAGTGCATACATCCTGTCGGCGGTTTTGTTGATCTAAAATCGTACGAGAATGAGGAAAGATCCAAAGCCTCGGATAAGAGATGTGAACATTACCTGATCGTATTGGTAGCTTCGGGTGTGGTATTGTCGCATTCTCATGATGAAGTTGAGGACGGTGACGAAGGTCCGGATGGCATCTGGATAACGCCGCAACATTATGTAGCAGAAACCAACATAGTAGTAGGTCGCTACATGGCATGCTGTTACCCTTGTGAAAGGCGACTACACAAAGACATCAGGAAGTAAGTACGAGGAGGGGATAGTTGATTCTAACCTTCTGGTTCAACTCAACGTTCTCCATGACTTTCAGTCCCAGAGTGAAATCCCCAAGGTGGACATGGACTCGTAACAGTCCAATGATGCTGAAATATCCGAGCATCCGGTATAATGGTCGTTGGCCGTATTCCCCGACAATTTCACTGTTCAAAGATAAGGGCCAGGTCAAAAAGGACGAGCAGAAAAGCACTGACGCAATCTCCTCGGCTGATTTCCCTTCTCTCTGAGCGACAATGTATTCGTTTACTCTTGATTTTTGCATCAAAGAGTATAGCACGTTTAGTACACTATATGAACTCCAGACCTGATATTATGAGTCTGGATATTTTTGCTTAATCATGGGTGTGAAAACGTACCGGACCGCCCTCAGCCAACATGATTAACTCATCTTGTGTTTTAGAAGTGACCTTTGACCGCCAGGTGCAGAAGACTTGGTATTGGTAAATGAATTCGTCAATAATATCCCAAAGCCATTGCTCGGGAAGCTCGAGTTGTACGGGACCATCAGAATCTGGCCAAGAGTCAGTATTCAGTATGAAGCCTACATCAGGTGAAAAAACGCTGACTGAGGAGATAGTTGAAGAGCTCGCAGCTGTTTTCGTAAGAGTGGAGACGGTCGTCGATGTTGGGTTGGAGGCGGGAATAGACGTGGCGGTAGTAGAGTTCGCGATAAAGAATAAGGAAGATGGGGTCTGTAGACGATTAAGACCGAGCAAGAAACCGAGCCTGGAAAGTACACACCATCGTTGACCAGAGGAGCAATCAGCTCTGCTTCTGGCCATTCCGTTTTTGAATAGAACTTTTCGGTGTATTTATTCCAACCACTCTCGTATGCAACCGTGATTTCCGCGAGGTTGTTGTCGAGGACGGCTTGGTGGAAATGAACGATGAACTACAAAGAACCCTCTCTAATCAGACCTTCATTCCGGGAATTTGAGGTGAAAAACGAACACTTTTGACAACATCTGGGATCTGCTGGAAGGCTGCTTGTTGCGCCATATGTTGCTGCATCGCAATCAAGGTCGATTCGTCGATCTGAGGCTGATGGATATGTGCTGAAGGGTTTCGGAGTTGCATGAGTCTAGGAAATTACATCGAATGTGGAGGTATGCTTACAATCTTCGTATTGGATATTCTGGCCATAGTTATCTAGGGTCATATTCAGGTCAACGTCTTCTTCAAGATCTTCCTCGGCATTCCAGAGAGCCCGTCGTTGTGCCATTTCGTTGTGCGCCTATTGATGGTGATGAAGCAAGAAATTTTGAGGATTTCGGCTGTTGCCGATATAAGCCTGACAGCTTTGAACTGGCATCCTCTTTGACTTCGAACCTCATTCACCTGCTATTCGCATACTTAGGCAACGTTACAAGTCTCGATACGAGGCATATGTACTATTCCTGCCGCCTGAATCACTTTAATGTGCATTTAAACTGTGCCTCAATTCAGTGGGCTGGTCCCTGGCCAAAGCACTAAAAGTCTGAAACCTTCACTCGGAGTTCCTCTTCTCTGCCATTCTACATCCTCGATGGACTTCAAATTCCAAGTTTTCAAGTCATTCGACACTGAAAAACGTTTCTGAGTCACTGTTGTCGGAATCGATGTCTCCTTTCTCATCTTCTTTGCTATGGTCGTCCTTTATTCCAAGAGGCAAAATCAGTTCAGTGATGTTCTCAAGTTGAAGTTTCCAAATTGCCTTCCTCCATCGCTCGCAAAGGCTGGGTCTGGGTGGTAAAAGCCGCTGTAGAAATTGGAGGTATATTTACCAACAGCCATCGAAAACTCAATGGAGTGCTTACCTCAAGCCATTCTACGACACTTGGACAAGAACGTAGAAAATGTTGTCGTAAGGCTGGGCGAATGGAAATTTCTTGTTGGATGGCAGTGGTCAAATCCTCGGGGTTAATAGAATCGAGTGCTCTCAAAGTCGTGTCGGTCGCAGTTGTTCGGTGAAGAAATACAACAATCCAGAGAGCAGAGTGGTGAGCTTTTCGCGCCTCAAATTCCCACTGTATCCGTTGATTTTCAAAAGCTCTTTGCGTAGAGAATGAGCGAATATTTTTGTCAATAAAAGAAAGGGTAAATACCTATCAATGTGCCCATCTGAACCTCGAGCTTCTGTCCGTGTTACCCATGCTCGTAAACACATCTCGACAAGCCAGGTGAAATACAAGTTGGGCTCGATGTACAGGTCCCCAGCGGAATCTTTGTCCGTGATAAAGTTGTGAAAGGGATCGTATTCTAGGAGCAAAATGAAGAGGATTTCTGGCGAAAACCCCGTCAGTGAACGATTTTTCAATGCATGTGTTTCGAAAGTTAACTCTCGAGAATGTTGCTGTAGAAAATGTTCCTCAAAATCTGGGTCCACACTTGGTATTAGACTGGACTTTTCAATAGCCGCGAAGGGTGGCTGGAACGTCAGGACCGGGTCACTTTCATATCGCCGTATATATAAGATTTCGGAGAAGATTTTCTTTATGACAGGATAAGTTAAGCTTCGACAGGTTGGATCCTGTATACACAGCGTAAACGAGAGAGTGATAGGTTTGAACATTGCAAAACACTCACTTCGAGTGCGCACAGTGAACCTAAAATTCTTTTGATCGTCCACCATACGCGGTCCCACTGAAGACCGGTATTACAAAGATCGGCTCGATAATAAGCAATTCCACACAGGTGTTGCACAAACCCTTCGATTAGCTCCCTTTCTTCAGGCCCCATTGGCTTGGTAAAGATGTGCTTTAGGTTGCCGTCAAGGCTGTGGAGCAATTCTGCCAATGCATCAAAACCGTGCCTGGGGGACACAGAAACCAATCAAGCCCTGTTCGACTGTGATGTGCCCGACAACCTCACCTTCCAACCTGATGCGCACTGTTCTTAAATGCGAAGTGGAGGATACGTTCGCATAATGCGATTTTCGTCCGCGTGCGGTTCCGATAATGGAAACCTGCACGGTCCTTGTCGCAAAGCAGTCGATAACCTTTGGAATCAACAAATGGCATAGGAATGCCATCGATGGTCACAGGGTAGACGAGAGGGTATCCTTTGGATGCGACCTTCATAAGACTGTGCTCGTCGAGGTCATGCAAACTTGCTAATGCACGAGGATTTGACAGAGGACTCATCATTTCAAATAAACCTGGAATCAAATCCAAGAGTTGACCTATGTTAACCGAGGCAAAAATAGTCTTGTAAACGTCTTGTTGGATCTCTGTGTAGGACTTTGCAAGCGCTTGATATTTACGAAGGATATCTGTTATTACTTCAGGTTGCCAGTCTTCAAAATCGTTGTATTTCATGGGAACCTTTCTTGTCACTTGTTGCATGTAAGCAGCATTTTCCTACGAGGCCGATTAAGTTTTAAGTCATAGCGACCACAAAAATGGGCTCACATTCGTCAGTCTAACAGCAATATCCAAGGCAATAAGATGAGATCTTTGAGCACTGAATGCCCATTTCCGGTCGTTCTGTAGCGTGTCCAGACCGATTTGGAACGTGCGGATGATATCTGAAGACCCCTTGAGAGAACATTTCGGAAAAATAACATTCACTAGATCGTTAACGGATGGGTAATCGCGGCAGTCGTTGACGGGCAGAGCGCTGAGGTCACCGCTGTCGGAAATTGTCATAAATGAGTGTGTATATAATATATATCCCACCTCTTATGATCGTGGATCTTGATGGCTTGACTGAGAATTTCCAGACTGTCAGCGACGAATTGATCATAACTTGCAATTTCACCGACGTGAAATCCTCCAGAACGAGTTTGGTCCAGAAGGAAGTCGTAAATAGAAGCATGGGCAAAAACAATTACTTTGGATTCAGAGTAAGAACTGGGGAGCAACTGAATCAGAGACGCTAGACTTTCCAAGATAACTGTTAATTCGCCTGATTCCGTTCCAAGCATTTTCTCGATGAAACCAGGAGAGGGATCGGCATCTTGGAGCCTTTGACATGCAACCATGAGTTGGAGAAAATGGTGAAGAGTATCCCGTTCTGGATAAGCACTTAAAATTTGTGTATAAAGATAGTCAAGTTCGGCGAAAGCTGCTGTCCGCAATGAGCATGGTTTATTGGATAAGATGACAGCGAGCTGAGAACATGGCATCTTGTGTTTCGCATCAACGAATTTAATGACTGTTGAGGCGTAGACAAAGTATCCGGATGATCTACGAACCAGTTCCCGGATGTCAGCCTCTGATGGCCACGGTTTCTTCACGGCTTGCATAAGGCGAAACTTCCGGGTGTGGATACCCTCAAACCGATCCCTGAAAAACTTTTCGATGTCCCCGTATGAGCCATGAAGAACAACCGGCTGTATAATCGAAGAAATTGAAGGTTGAGCGAAGGCCTCGCAGATATGGGACTCGGGCCGACTTGCAATGATAAATCGGAGGGGAAGATGGTTCAAGCACAGCGCCTCAGATATCAAATTCAGAACGGATTCTTGATCTTCGTCACTATTGCACTCATCCAATCCGTCGATTATAACCGTCGGTGTATGGGAAGTATGACCAATGGCCCGGAGGGGAGTGACGATGAGGTTTGTGAACTGTTGTTCCATATTTCGACTGGGGAGAGAAGGATCGTCGTGGATTATTTGGTTGATTTGCGTGCGCATCCCAGGGACATACAGCGACAGCTGGTATGCAAGGGTTGAGAAAAGATAACGGGCGGTGTCGCACCCGTCTTTTCCTCTCCGAAAAAAGAATGTGGCCACTACGCTGCCCTTGTTCGACGAATTCGGAGGAAATGACTTCGCTAAGTCCTGCATAACCGCCGTCTTTCCAACCCCAGCCTTCCCGGAACACCAAAGGACGCTTTGTTCTGGGTTTGGAACCGATAGCCAGTTCCCAAGATGTTGAAGAATCTCCTCGCGAGTACCGGGGTGGCAATGGGGAGCAGGTGCACGTTCTGCAGAATTGTGAATTGCTCCCCATGCTATCAGCTGCTGAAGTCTGTCGAGTCCTGGACGCGAGTGCCATGAAAACTTCACCTATCCAATACGACTTGCTAAGATACTGACCGTTCTCAGCAGACATTTGAACCTGGTTCACTGAGTTGAATGTACCGCCAGATACCAGAACGTTGCTAGCGCCGGAGAAAATTCCTTTGTTCTCGATGATATGTTCGCCAGTGCTGGTTCCTGCGATGGCGGCTTGGTACGCCATGGTGTTATCCATGAGGGTTTGGTTTACATGCCACAACGAGGCACGGCGAGGCACAACTGGCAACTGACGCCTTAGCTTGATGGGGGTCAGAGATAGAGTCAAAGACTCCCACGGGAACCACACCCTCGTTCATGATCCCAGGCTCAGCGCTAAATAATCCGGATCAATTGTCTCGTTTTCGCGGAGAAGGTCCTCGACATTTCTCCAGATCGGAAGTGGATACAGCGCCACATTCACCGGTTTTGTCTAATCAACAGTTAAACAATTCAAGGTAACACAACACACTGGTGCTTCAAGTTTGACAGTTATCATCCACTCAGGCTGGGTAAACCCGGGTGTTATATGCAAGTAAGTTGCCAGAGGACATAGAAATACAAATACGAATATCATCTTTCTTCTCAAAAAGTCGTCTCAAAGCTTCGGACGGTAACTTACCCAACCCAGTTGTTCGTATGTCCAGCCCCAAACGTGCCCAGTCTTCGGATTGGCCTTGTTGCAAAGCCGTTCACCTCGGTCCAAATGCCATATCTTAGCAATATCCTCCTCTGAAAGAGTAGGGACCTGATGTAAAATCGAACCAATATAAACTAGGTGAGATAACGTGAGGGAAGCCTGGCTTACAGCTAAGTTTTCCTTCTGGCGATCACTGTTCTCGCTCTTCGGGACGATGATGGTGTTTCTTGCCAGATGCCAGGCAAATATTATCTGGGTCGGAGATACTTTGTACTTCTCGGCTAAGCTCACTATGAGGGGGTCTCCTCGTACTGTAGAGTAACCTGGAAGGCGTCAGCCATGTTTTTGATGTAGCCGCCGAGATTCGTAGCTTACCGCTCGGAGTGTAGGCGGTCAAGGCGATTCCCTTTCTAGTACAATAGTCGCGGAGTTCGTTCTGGGCAAGGTAAGGATGCAATCTGTATAATTTGTTAAGAATATATTGTCGGGCAACAGGTTGACACGCACTCTACTTGGTTGACGGCAGGCGTAATTTTGGCAGTCTTGAAAAGTTGTTCAAGTCTATCGAAGGTGAGTATGCAATATTAATACCCTCTCATTGCAATTAATAAATTGTGCAGGCTCACGTCTTGACTGAAAAGTTGCTAACCCCGATTGCTTTGACCTTCCCAGTGTCCAAGAGCTTCTCCATCTGAGCCCAAGCATCATTGAAGTTTACATTATTGTTCAGTTTCAGGGTCCCATCCGGATTCCTTGGGGCATTATTCTTCTCTGGAAGTAAAGAATATTAGTTACATTTTTGGTATTTCCAATAAATGTTATAAGGTTCACCTCGATATTCTACCGCTTGGGGCCAATGCATCAAATACTGCATTTATTAGACGTAAAAATTGTTCTCAAAATGCCCATTCGACCTACCAGGTCAATATAACCTGTTCCTAGATTGCTAAGACTTCCCTCGAACGACTCTTGAACAGCATCCTGCCGATTCCACCTAATGAGCAGCAAATAACATAAATTGAGACTCAGTAAATGCCAATTTCCGCTCAGAAAAAGAAGGCGTACGGGAGTTTGGTCGTGACGAAGATTTCTTCACGGGGAATTCCAGATTCCTTTATGGCTTCTCCGACTGGCTTCTCAGTGACTATGGAGGTAGAGAAACATTGGAGAATTAGAAAAGTTAAGAAGATTGAAAGAGCAGTACTCACGGTAGATCCACGCAGTGTCGATGTGTCGGAAACCATTCTAAAGCTAGCTGAATTAAAGTATAACCTAAGCGATTAATCTAGAGTTACCTGATGCAGCTGGTTAGTTAGGTCTTGAGTGCCAGGAGACGCAAACTTACCTTCAGCGCAGTCAGAATCCAATCTTTAACTCTTCCCTGCGATTCTGGGTCAGGTGGAGCATACGAGCCACTGCCTGAAAGGGCGATGCAGAGTTAGGCATTTGTGTCTGTACGGTCTAGAAGCTCCCATCCTCCCACTCACCTATGATGGGCACTGTCACCCCGTTGTTCAGCTGTACTTTTCGAGTTGCTACGGACATGATACGGTGCAGCCAGGCAATTCTTTTCAATATGGAAGTTGAGGGAAGTGATGTAGATAGAGGTGGAGCTGTGAAAAGCGTCGTTTGGTCGGTTATATAGATTTAACTTCGCTGAGTAAGAAAGGGTGGTTGTAGGTTGGATAAAGGTTCATTCTGGCCAAGTATAGCGCTGTGTAATGGCGCAACTCGGCTTCTCTTATGCCGGACTCCTTACTCAGCACAAACGATCACATGAGGCTCACACCGGACCGATATCTACATGGGAAATGGTCGATATCTACCTGGAAATGTAGGGAGAACGCATAAAAGGCTATAAGGGGGCGGGATGCTTTATATTCTATGGAGCAATGTGTGCTTAAACTTTGTTGGGATGTCAATGATTGCCGGTGCCATGTCGGATGCGCCACACAAGGGTTTTTTGGTAATAGGATCGAAATGGGGTTAAAAGTGACTGAAATCAAAGTCGAGTATTAGTATTTAGCCCGGTTGTTGAGGTCTTGACTCGACTTGTCGACAGGATTTGAAAACTGGTGTACATACTGCAGTCGGCATCCTGAAATTCTGACTTCAGGGCTTCAGCATTGAGCTCGATCAATTGGTATTCGGTCTTCTAAAACTTCCTTTTCGGTAAAATTCACCAGTGTCACCACACCGCATAATAATATATGGTATATCATTTCGTGCACCGGAGTGGTGTGGCCGGGAAAGGGACAGGGGTTTCCTTATTGCAGGCATCTGCTTAATTAATTTCACCAGTACAGGCACCCATATACTTAACTTTAAACCCACAGCCTTATTTCTGTGAGTTGTGGTGGGTTCAAGACACTGGAAGAGCCGCACAACTAGTTCTTGCCTAGTAGCTGTGGTCTACTTGTACACCTATTTTGTTGGCCCGTTTTATAACCTGTGGTTGGCACCATCAAAATCCCTCTTTTCTGGACCTTTCCATTCGGTATGATTTGAAGCAAGCATGCTATTGGCATGCTAAAGGCACGAGAAGTTTTTCTTTCTTCGTCTAGACCGACAGATGCAGAGTATACTATTACCAGTAGGGTCTATGCTTGCATACAGCATTGATTAGAACCACTCCTGGGCTATGAAAAATCGAGGTGCTAGAGTACACTCAAGCCTCACCCGTAATCTGCAAATGATTAACGGACGGCTACAGGTCGTCCAGCATTTCCCAAAATTAAATTTGCGCACTCTCGCCGATTCGGGCAAGTGCGCCACACATACCCAAAACCAAAACCTTGCCAAAAACAAAACCAGCGATCGACGATCGATCAGCTGGCGAATCTCGATTGTGCCATTAGGCGTAGCCTGTAGAGGAACCGAATAGTACTAGTGTCGAAGATTCCGAATGCATCGTTCGCCGGACAGAGGTATTTATATATGTAGTACCCTACTGCCCGGTGTGGATTTCTGTCACTCAGGCTGCGCGCTAGACTTACTCTATCATAGAAGGAATTAGGATGGGGTGGTTTCAGAGGGTGGGGGTGGGGCGGTTGTAATTTTGTTGCTATTAATATGAGTGCCAGTGCTCAGGCTGAACGTTGAACTGTAGGACTGGTATGAGTTGTATGAGTTGTATCTTGGATTCGAGTGCGGAATCGAGCAATGAGAGGAGAGAAGAGGATGGGCCGTCAACGCGTCAACGTTCGTATAATTAATTAATTGTCGGTAGCTTCGTCTTCTGCACGACGGTCGTCGTCGTGACATCGACAGGCGCGAACTCCACTACTTATGTAACTGGCAAGGCCTCACAATCGATTGAACAGAAGTAATGCAATTTACGAGTATAAAGCAAAGCGTACATAACTCAACAACAATTCAGAGCAAAAAGACCAGAGAAAATTTGAGTAAGCAGGATGTCCAGTTGCATCAAGCAGTGCGAGGCGGTATCGTTGATTGTCCATCGTGGGTCGATGTCGGTATCATATGCATGGGGGAACTTGAATGAATGGGTGGGTGGAGTGCCGTGTTGCGTTTCGTTTCGTGTATGGGGGTGTAACTATCTAAATGTCCTTCTGAGGTGCTAATATTCTATCGCGGGGCGTGTATCAAGATGGAGTTATGCTGAATTTATAATAAACGGGCGGTCGTGTGTGAATGGCCTTTATTCTTGAAGTACAGGAAGGTGGAAGGGAGAGCGTCTATTTGCATTTCTCCCACATCTTGACATAATCACTGAATCCCGAGTCTCCGTCAGTAAGCAGAAAGAAAGACGGCAAAAACACCACGCACATCCTAAACGCGCGATCCGCCGCACTCTTCGGCCACGTCGCGCCCCACGTATCCTGCGCCCTCGCAAAATCACGCATAGCAGTGACCGACCCATCGAACCACGGCTTCCCGCCCTTCCCATCCGGGAACCACCCACTCGTCCCGCCCACCGCCAAATCCAGAATCAAATAAAAGTCCTGATCAAACGGCGCCGCGCGCGTCGCCCCCTCCACGTTATACGGGTCCTGCACCACCACCAGCGGGCCCGACCCGTCCGAGCTGTTGTGCGCCGTTTGGGGAAAGCCGGCTTTGAGCCAGTAGCTGTTGTGCTTTGAGTGCGGCTTGGTCTCGGTGAGCAGCATAGCGTGCAGCTTCGAGTCGACGCTGAGGCGGATGAAGTCTGCTGTCCACTCGAGGGTGTAGGTGTGGAACCCTGCGGCGTAGGCGCCGATGGCGGGGTTGGGGGAGGGGGAGCGTTTTATGGAGAACCAGCCGTAGATCTGGTTGAGGAGGGAGGGGAAGGGCCCGTAGGTGAGGGTGGAGCGGACGACGTTGTTGCCTTGGGCGGGGTAGGAGGGGGCGTTGCCGCGTGCTTCGAGGATGTCGATCTCGCCGGAGAGGGGCCAGGCGCCGTAGGGGGAGGAGGTGGGGAGCATCCAGATTGCGGGCCAGAGCCAGTCGCTGGGAGGAGGTTAGATGAGATAAGAAGATAGTGGTGTGACGCACCCTGTTGGTAGTTTCGCGCGTACTTCGACTTTGCCGAATTTGATGCTCTTTTTACCTTTTGTCGTGAGGCGTGCGCTCTGCACGGGGTTGATGACGGTGCCGAGGGCGGCGTTGGAGGTCGCTGAGCAGGCAGTTTTGTTGGGGGACGTGCAGCCCGATAGGGTGTAGTTGGCGCCGTTAAGGAGGTTGGGGACCTTGTCGGAGGTGAATGTAGGCATGAGGTAGAGCTCGCCACCGGAGACGTAGAGGTTGTCCGGGTCAGCGGTTGTCATCTCGAATTCGCCATTTCCGAACCCGCCGAGTTCGACGTCGGGGGTCCAGACGGTGGTGTCGAGGGAGGAGCCGGAAAATTCGTCGTCGAGGACGAGGCAGAGGTCGTTGGGGTCGAGGATGTCGACCTGGGAGACGCCGAGGAAACAGAGGACGGCTGCTCCGCCGATGCCGAGGAAGAGGAAGAAGAGGGTGAGGAAGTAGGAGATGCGGGAGCGGGGCTCGGATTTTGCTAGCCAGGGTTTTTCGGAGGGGTGGAGGGGCGCTTGGAGGCGGGTGGAGGGGAGGGGCGGTTTGGACTTTGATATGGCGGTAGCGAAGGGGGAGGTGAGGGGCAGGGCGGAGGTGGATGCGGTGGGGGAGGCGGTGGCTGTAGCGAGGGGGATGGAGGAGGAGTATTGGTTGGAGTAGGATGGGGGAAGCCAGAGGGAGGAAGTGGGCCGGGATGCCGGGGAGAGGAAGGGGGCACGGAAGGAGTGGACGGAGCTGTTCCGCGGGATGGGGGAGGGCGGAGCGTCGGAGGTGACGGCGGTGGGCATGGGCTGCATGTTGGCTGCTGCGCTGGATTTGTAGAGCGAGTTGGAGGAGGACGAGCGGGGGAGAGAGCCGGTTGGAGAGTTGTTGCCGCTGTCGCCCATGAATGGTGCGTACGGCTTGCGCAGGTCTGTGAGCGAGCCGCTGTGGGAGCCGGAGAGGGGGTGGTATATGGCGTCACTGGAGTCCATGTACTGCTGCTGCTGGTGCTGCATTGTGTCGAAGGAGGCGCGACGGCGGGATGAACGACCTGGGATGGAGAGACCAGGGTCGGGATTGCCGTCGTAGGCTTGGAAGGGAAAGGCGAAAGAGGACGGTGGGGGTCGGGTGGGCAGTTGCTTAGCGTCGAACGGTAGTTGCTTGGTGTCGGAGGTGTCCTGTGTGTCGGCACGGTTCATGGACGAGCGTTTCCGCGCTGCTCTTCGTGGGGGGATGGTGATCTGAGCCTCAGCGTCTTTGTCCGAGTCAGAGGCCGGGTCGAGGGACGAATTGTCCAACGAGGATGTGGACGATCGCTGGCCCGAGTTGTCTGCAAGGAAGGATGGACGCGGGGGAGCAAGAGCAGGCGAGCCAACGCCTTCTTCAGAGGAAGTGCGCCGCGGACGAGCCATTGCTGCCCCGTTGTGCCGCCGTGGATAGGCCATAGCTGATGATGAGTGTGTGTGGCAAAGGGGGGTAGCGAGTTTACTTCATTTTATTATCTCCGGCCCCTCGGTCCTTGTCAATTACCAGCAACGAGGCACCGATCCCAGCCCGGCCATCCTCCGTCCTCTCCCTTTATTCTCGCCCGTCCCACCCCCCCACCCTCTCCCGGGGCGTTTGCTCATCGTCTTCAACGCCTCCATCGCTAAGCGCTTGTATGTTTTTCCCTCTCCCAGACCATCCCTACTGACGCCAGAATGACATTGCGCTTGACGTCATCTCCCAAAATGTGCGCCTTATCGCAAAGGTCGGACCCCGGACACCCGCAGCCGATCTCAGATCCCGATGGCCCTTGATTAATCTCCAACGAATGCCTTTTTATTTTGTCCCAGCAAACTCAAAAGTTGTCTTCCCTCCCCTCCCCTCCTCAAGTTATGGACTACGACCGCAACGACGCCCTCCTCCACTGGCTTTTCCGCCAGACACAGGGAGACGCCTGGTTCCGCCCCAATGAGGAGAATATATCCTCTGGTGTTGCCTTGCGCGTCAGTGACGGTCCGTCCGCGTGCTTTTCTCTATCCTTATCTGTTCACTCACATGCCTATTCGATACTCCAGCGGCCAATGCAGGTCCCCCAGAGTTCCGCGTCTTTCCCTATGAAAATGCCAGCCTTGAACCCTTCGAGACGGCCGTAGCTGCTCTCAACCCCGTCGTCGCTGTTAAAGTCCGTAGCGCGGCTGTCCACGCTGCTCTAGCTGAAGTGTGAGTCTCTGTCCTTCCTTCGTCTTTCCCTTGCTTTTTTTCTGGCCCGTTTGGCTTTGGGCACGCGTACAACACGCGTTGTTGCTGGTAACCTGTGGCGCCTTAATTGAAACCCATCTTTTCTTATTCGCGTCGGTGCACTTTCGATTCTGCTTTCCGTTCGTCTGTTGTGTTATTTTTGTTCTTGTCTCTTTTGTCTCCACCTCGAGTCTCGCATCCCGCATCCCGCACACCGAGCCTACGCTGCCCCGCACCCCGAGCACGACCCATCGCCAGCAAAACCCAGCTAAATTAAATTAAATTAAATTCTGGGGCTCACTACAGCGTACGAGCTCTACGATCGTTTACCCCAACGGCAATTTGCCTCCGCCCGTTGATCGTCCCGAAATGGCTCCGTGCCTCGCCTCGTGTCGCGTTCCGGGGCTTCCTCTTTTGGCAACATCCTGCCATGACGACAGCGTCCCTCGAGATAGGGGTGTCTTGTGCGCCTTTGATTTTTGTTTTTGGGAATGCTTGGTGCGGGTGCGAAGTGTTGGCAGGACGTTCTACGCGCTGTGCTACGCGATGAGTGCGGTCGCGTGGCGACGTCTTATCGTTATCGGTGGGGTATCTTCGAGACACGGTGCTTGGATTCGGAACGTGTGTGCGTGTGGGAGGGAGACGGAGATCAGAGGCAAGGCAGCCAGGCAGCTCGCAGGCAGGAGAATTCTCGGACAGCCCACTCGGAGGAGCTGTGCGTTGAGCTTCCGATGCTCTTTTTGGGGTTTTGTTTCGCTTCTCTTGCTTCGCTGATCACCTCGTTCGTCGAGTTGATGAGAACGAGGACGGTCTATTTTTGTTCTTCTCGACGGGGTGCTTTGCTCGTTCTTTTTGTCGACTTCTTTCGTTGTTTCTCTTCTTTTTGTGCTACAGTCCCGCATGCGTCCCCCTTTCTGTCCTCACACGTCCATTTTTTCGCCACTTCAACACCGACAACGGGTAGCCAACGCTTGTTGGACAAGACACGACACCCAACGTGTTCTGTCAACAGTGGCGTGGACTGATAGTCCGGGAAGGGAGGGGGCGTGTCGCGTACGAGCTAGCCTCCTATGCGCCATGTCTGTCTTCTGTTCGTCATGACGGATGATGATAGTCATTTTCATTCCTCGCTTTCACTTTCACTTTCATCTTCGCATTCACACACGTCGCCTAGCGTCCACCCTAGTGGCGATCCCACCCGCAAACCGGCTCGTGCATTTCATTTCGAGGTCTGGAGCGATAGACCCATGGGATGTTTTTTCGACTTGTGGTGGTGGATGTCAACTTGAATTGCAATGGCAAGCCCACTGGCACCCAATGACACAGCGTCTGGTCATGATCATGATGGCGATAGACGGTGGACGATAGACGATAGACGATAAGATAACGTCTTGTCGTCGTCGACGTTGACGTTGACGGCGGAGTCGGCCGCGGAGGGGCTTTGTGCCTAAACCCCGCCTCTGCCTTTCTTTCCTATTACTTCCGGGCCGACGGAGATGTCAGTGCCCAGGGCTGGTGCGGACGCCGTCTGGCCTTTTGCGCTTTTGGACTTGGGTCGAGGTGGCGGCAGCGCTGCCTGAGGTCCGTGCGAGGCACCATCATCATGTCAGGTCTGTTTTGCTTCTGGACTGGGGGCCGATGGTGTGCGGGTGCAATGAGGCTGGTCTGTTCGGAGGTCTTTTTTTTTCTTCTTGTTCTTCTTGTTCTTGTGGTTCAACTGGTTGTGGTCTTTTTGGCGGTTGTGGTCATTTCGAAGCTTCATTTTCATCTCCACTTTGACCTTTTGTTATTCGGCGACTTTTGGAAAATGGTGCTAACAATTCTTGTCCTTTTTTTCTTCTTCTCCTCCATGTCCTTTCTTCTGGTTACGGCAACTATCGTTTTGCAACTCCTCTACGACAACGCAAATCCACAAAACTCCACCGTGCTCGCTGTCAACTCGAACTCCGAATGCGTGCCTCACCCTTTGGCTGTATGGGCTCCACGGCTACCCTTCAAAATTATCTATCAATGACGACGACGATGGGGCTAATCGACACGCTCTACGTTCACCTGAATGGATGGAAACATCTTTCAATTAAATGCGTCATTAATGCAATTAATTGACTCGCATCAATATCCGATGGAAATTACAGTGGGCCGGATGCAAGGAGCATCTATGTCGACTCGGAAACGCGCATCCAGATCCTAGATAATATGCTCATGCTACCGCAGGCGGATAGAGAGCAGTGCGCGGCGTTCATCGTGAGTCTTCGGCCCTGGATTTCTCGATGAAAAGTAAAAGGAATACCCACTCATGCGACTTTAACAGCGAGACGAACGCGTGATGGTCATCTGGTCCGAGTCGCTCGACCGCATCATCCCCATCTGCCAGGACTTCGAGGAGCGGCTCATCAAGCTCCTCTGGCGCTCGCGCGACCGGGAGCGGTCCGCGCCGCCCTCGTCGTTCAACTCGGGCGGGCTTGCTGGGCTTGCCGACTCCAGCGTGCACGGGACGAGCACCTCGGTCGGGGGGAGCGCGGACCACGAGCATTCGAGCGCGGAGGGGCTCGGCGCTGCGGCTGGTGCTGGTGTGAATGCAGGGAGGACCCACGGGTCGCGCCCGCCGAGCTTGGCGAGGGGCGTAGGCGGTACCTCTGGCGGGGTGGTTCGGGGCTTGTATGGCGAGCAGGGACGGGAGTTCGAGGATGCTGATCCTGACCCGCTCGTTGATCTCGGTAGCGGACACGCGGAGAAGGCGGGCCGCCGCCGGAGCAGTGGTGTGGTGGGGGATTTGGACGAGAAACGGGGTAGAGGCCGGGTGCAGAGGGTGTATAAGAGGAAGTGGTATGGGCGGCGGGTGCTTGTTGATATGCCGTATGAGGGAGATGGGGATGGGGATGTGGATGATTTGGAGAGGTTTGGGGGGGAGGAGGCGAGGCCTGTGAGGCTGTATGCGCCAATGTATAATGGGCTTGCTGGGGGGATCGCGTTGGGTAAGTTTGTTTATTTATTTTGGGGGTTGGGTTTGGACGATGCTGATAAATTTATGTTTTAGTATTTGTGGGCAACTCCCTCAGGACGCTGCTTATGGAATGGTGGTTGGACCATGATTTTACGAGGTTCGCGCTGTGTGCGGTTATTCCGCTGCTCTACTGCGTGTCGCTCGTGAGTCCTGTTATTTCTTCAAATTTACGAAGGCGATGGAGGTGCTGACTTTTTTGCAAATGTAGTTCTTCGCGCTCCAGATTGTGCAGAATGTTACTATGATGTGAGTTGTATTTGGAATTCTGAACATGGATATCATACCAATTATGTACTTCAGGATTGGCCCTATCGCGCACTACCACAAGAACTCCAAATATTACTCTGCCGTCCGTCCTAGGCCAAATAAGGTGGTGGACAATAACCTGCCGCACATCACGATCCAGATGCCGGTGTATAAAGAGAGTCTGGAGTCTGTTTTGTATGTTTAGTTTTGTTCTTCTGTCTAGAAGGGACGTACAGCTGACGTATATGTGATAATACCCAGGGCACCGTCAGTCCGGTCGTTGAAGAAGGCGATGCAGACGTATGCAAGACAAGGTGGAACGTCGACTATCTTTATAAACGATGATGGATTACGGGTGGGTGTCGTTCGTTCTATCTTTGATGGAGCTCCAGCTGACCTGACTTGAACTTTGGATAGCTATTGTCTCCTACGGATCGGGACGAGCGTCTAGCTTTTTATGCGAATCACAATATTGGCTGGGTTGCGAGACCTAAACACGATGCCGCTTCGGATGGCTTCAAGCGTGCAGGAAGGTTCAAGAAGGCTTCGAATATGAACTATGGTAAGTTTTTAATATCAATGGCAAGGCGTCTATTTTATTGAACTCTGTATAGGCCTGGCGCTCTCGCTCAAGATGGAAAAACACCTCGAAGTCCTGCTCGCTAATGCCGCCCAGAACACCGGCCCGAACACCAGTGGCCTGCGCAATTCGATGTCGACCACTGCGCATGATAGCAGTCTGCGCAAGCGGGACTCGGACGAGGCGGAGGGCGGAAACGGCAACAACGGAAAAGCCGTACCATACGGAATCCAGTACCAGAACCGCGACGGCGACGAGTCTGTCGTCTGGGGACACGGCACCGGTGCGGAAGGCTCTACCCGCCCCGAGCTTGTGGGGCTCGGAGACGAGGATTTGGAAGAGAAGGCGCTGGGAATGGCAATTGAGGAGACATGGGAGGAGAGCGGGCGGCGGTGGCGTCCGTGGGCCGCGAACGGGCGGGCAACGCGCATTGGGGAGTTCGTCTTGCTTGTGGACTCGGATACGGTCGTCCCGGAGGACTGTCTTCGTGATGCGGCGCGGGAGATGCGGGCGTGTCCTACCGTCGCTATTATTCAGCATGAGAGCGGTGAGTTTATCTCATTCGATTTTTTGTCTTCTTCTGCGGAAGTGGCTGGAGACACCAAACTGATTTTAATTCTGCTGTGGTTCGACAGATGTCATGCAGATTGCGCATCACTACTTCGAGAATGGTATTGCATACTTCACGAAGCGGATTAATCGGTGCATTTCGATTTGTGGGTGTTCTGCATCGCTTTCGGCTCCGTGCATGTTGGCTGATGCTTCTGTGATGTGGCGTAGCGTGCGCTAACGGCGAGGTCGCGCCTTTTATGGGACATAACGCGTACGATTTCTCTGTTGATTGGTTTTGTATCTGCCATCGCTAATGGGGCATAAAATTATACAGTTTCCTACGCTGGAGGGCCATCCAGGACGCTCTCTTCATTGATCCTGCTGACGGCAATGAAAAAGTCTGGTCCGAGTCCAATGTCTCCGAGGATTTCGATATGGCCCTTCGCCTCATTCTCAAGGGCTACATCGTTCGGTACGTGACTTTTTTTATCTTACTTCTATTTCCTCTCCTCCTGTCTCAATCTTGGAGCGCTTACCGAACGTTGGTCTTTCATTTTACTTTTTTCTAGATGGGCAACCTACTCTAAAGGGGGCTTCAAAGAAGGTGTCTCGCTCAGCGTGGATGATGAAATTAATCGCTGGCAAAAGTACGCGTATGGATGTAATGAGTGAGTCGTGGCTGCCCAAGGATGCAATTGCGCGGTTGACGTTTTCCTCCGCCCCTCTTACAGACTCCTGTTCAACCCTATCGTACAATGGTGGCGCAAGGGACCTATCAATCGGCAAATCCATACATTCCTGTGGTCCAAGGCCCCTCTGCATTATAAGATTTCTATGATGGCTTGTACGTCTTTTTTACTTTTTCATTATCGGTCTGCGATTGACTCCGATATTAATGCTCCTTTTTTCTTTCGCTGGGTCGCGTTTCTTAGACATGTTCTCGTACTGTGAGTCTCCTTTCGTCCACTATTATCAACTCGTTTTCTGATGGTGTATGGTGGAACCAGACGGCATTGCTGCCTCGATAACGATATCGCTCATCAATTACGTCCTGCTGGGCTTCCAATTTCCCGTCGATGGTTTCTTCATGCACAGTTTCGAAATCTTCCTCGCGACGACTGTTGTATTCTGGGGATCTGGGACTCTTGGTTACACGCTGCTCGAGTACCGGCTTGGCCAGAAGAAATTGGTAAGTAGGACCCCAGTACCCCTTCATATCTTCATTTCTCCCCCTGTTTCCGGTTGATTCTGATTGACTTCGTGTCTTATTGTAGCTCTATGCTTTGTTTGAGAACCTCATGTGGATTCCATTCTTGTGAGTTTTGCCTTTGTTCCTCGTCGCGTGGGAGGAGTGGAGTCGACACGCAGCCTTGCCGCATTCTCATGTTCAGTTTTCTGACGTATTTTCCTATTGGTGTAGCTTCTTTTTCTTTGGGGGTCTCTCGATACCAGTCTCCCAGGCGATCTTGGCCCACCTATTCTCATACAACATCCAATGGTCTGCTACCATCAAGGAAGTAGAGCGCTCAAACTTCTTTAAGGAAATACCGAAGATTGCTCGAAGGTAACGCCGCCCACTTTATTTATCTATCAATATCAATGTTCTGACTTGTGCGCATTATGATGTGTTTCAGATTCTGGTTCCCTATGCTCTTCTCTATCGTCGTCATGGCCGGTATGATAATTTGCTCCACCTCGCTTGTTCCTTTCGAGTGGAGAATAGACGGTTCAGCCTGGGCTATTATCCTACCCCTCTCGTAAGAATATTTTAACCTATCTGCTTACTCCCGGTGACTGATATGACACGTTTCTTTCGTCAGCTTGAGCGTTGCATGCCATATTTTATTCCCGGTATAGAATCAAGTTTCTCTTTATATTGGTCGCTGCTCACGCCAAGTTATTCAGATCGTGCTCAACCCATGGCTCATGGTGTTCTCTTACTGATTATCCTTCCTGGACTGCGATCAAACGGACATCCCTTTCACTTATTTAAAACCCTTGAATGACTTTATCGCACGGCGTTACCCCCTGGTTCATATGCATTATACCTGACTTACATCTACAGCATCGCTTTGCAGCCTCTCAGAGGACTTTAGAACTTGCTTTGACCTAGTGTATCTTCCTTTTGGAGACACTTCTTTTAGATTTGAAGTGCTTGTACTTTCCGGACGCTTTACTTATCGTCGTATTAGTTACGTACAGCATTCCCCTCGTCGAACTGCTTTGTCATGATATATTCTGCCTGTAATACACACGAGACACTCTTACCACACTTCGGTTGATTTAAACATGACCTCTAGCTTATCCAGACGCTAAGTAGTTGTCCAAATTTAAGCGCTGAGCGGATAGCGATCCTGGTAGCTTACTTGTTCCGAATTTACCATTGCACTTCGGATAGGCGATGATCAAAACAAGAGCCACGACAGTGAAAAGTACCGACCTGATTTATTACAACCTCGGCCCTCCACGGAAAGATCGGAGCAGTGGCTCCAAAGTGGCTCCGGGGTCCCGACCACACTGAAAAGGGAAATATTTCCCTAATGCGGCCAAATACGACGTCATCGCGCTCAGTAGCACACTAAGCTCCTATGGAGATTTGGAGTTTGAAAAGTGGATCCCATATATATATTAAATTGATTTTCCGACTCCAGAAGCTCATTACACCACCGCGGCTTTCCGAAGGAAGTATATATGACTGATTTATCCACAACCTAACCACACTGCCAGTATAAGTATTGCAGAATAATTTGCCGCAAGGCATTTTAATATAGCAATCCTGCTTAGTGGGGTCTTTCAAAGCGGTACACCCCCAGTCGTAGTTTGTGGGGAACACTGAAGACACACTCGTTTCGTTTGGTTGAGCTGAGGTGTACTGCCGAAAGTTTGGGGCAGATCTTTCAAGGGAGGGTTGCTACCTGTTTTCCCTAAAGCTCAGTGGCCGTTCGCTTTAGAACCATCATCGCTGGTCATTTATCCATTGGTTTATTCGTGGTTCTCCCGCTGGCACCTGCGGACTTGGTCGATAAGATTTGGGCTGATTTTATGCCCTGTGGCTGCGGTACCGATTCCAAACACAATCTCAGAGATCTTCCGCACCACTGTCATTCATCGGACGTGCCTATTATAACTGTACATGTTCCGACTTGTTTCTACCACAGAACTTCAAGAACAAGAATTTGATAGTCGACTTAATTTCTGCGCCCAGCTACGAACACAACTTAGTATCATAAGCCTCCTCGACCACTTCATAGGAACTCATTATCATGACAAGGTCGAAGAAACAACCACGCAGGACCCAAGGTACCTCACCTCTACCTCGCTCTAATCTCACCCTTATTCCAGCACGATCCCCCCACAGCTAACATACCCACCATCTGGCCCTTTACTCCCCACCACCCAGAGCTGCACCTCGTCAACGCAGAACGTACCAAAGTTGACAGAGAGTGGAGGAGGTACTTTTACAGGGGGCGGTTGCTGTCTCATTTCATTTTCCGTTCCTGTTTCCGTTCCGTTTCCTTTGTCTTTTGGCCTTTCCAACTGCTTTCCCTTTTCCATCTGCTCTTGCATTTGAGGTGTTGGCATCGGTAACGGCGTAGGCTTGGTCTCGGGCTTGACTTCAGGACTCAGATTGGACGGAGGGTCGCCGGTGGGTTGGACAGCAGAAGATGGTCGAGTGAGTCGAGTGCTGGGAGTAAGAGTAGGAGCAGCAGTAGGAGCGGCCACCTCTGTTACAGGGTCTGTGATCAACTGTACCGCCGGCGAGGCGAGAATATCAGAGTACGAAAAAGGCATTCGTATTGGTGAGGTTCTGTTGTCTGCATTCAGGATTGCACAGAGCAGCTGCAAATAGAGATAGATATCAGTATTACAAGTTGAAATAAGCAAGCGAATGATATGGTCGAAAACGACAGCAATGCCTGAAGTGGAAGAAAGAAGCAAATGTAGAGGGAGGAATGAAAGAACGAAAGGCCAAAAAAATGGAAGAAAGAGCAACCAAAACAACACTCGCCTCCGGCGGACTGTCCTCGAAGTACCCCTCTTGTTTGAACGTCTGATATATGAGGTCTACATAAACAACATCCGTATAAGCGCTGGTGAACAAACAGAAGAGGTTTTAAGTAAAGAAAGCAATTTACCAGTAACCTCCCTCAACTTCCTTCTATCCTCGCTTTCCGCCTCCTTTGCCACTTTCTTCGGCCCGACGCACAGCACAGTTGCACCGATGTTCTCCTCTCCATCCACCTCTTCGCCAAATCTCAATCCCGCACGATATGTGTTTTCCCACATTCCACTGCCAGTTCTCTCTTTTCCTTTGCCTTTTAGGTCCTGCCTCATAGCACCACCAACACGCCCTGGGATCCGCATAGCTCCCATCACACTCATCATTTCCAGCGGCACCATTACACCCTTTGACCCATCCAAGATTTCAGTAATGCGCGGCTTGAGCGACGCGAGGAGGGCGAGTGCTGTCTTGACCGTCTTTATGCTCTTCTTCTGCCTGTCGGCTGCAGACTCAAGTTCGTCGGGTTCGGAATACAACGTCATTCCGCCCAAGGAGCTGCTCATCCTTCGCGGATCGACGGCGATGGAGGTGTCGAGGCCTTGTACGAGCGGGGAGCGCGTTGGCCCGGGATTCCATCTGGGGTCGAGTCTGTAATCGTAGACGGGGTTCTCTTGCGTTTTGAAGGACGAGGATGAAGTCGGGTCTCCGTTAGCGTCGTTAAGGTTAACGTCAGTCTCAGGCCTGAAAAGTGCAAGATGGAAGGCTACAATCTTCATCTGGAGGGTGGGTTGGTCGTGCTAAAAGTTCGTTTAATTTGTGTCAGTTTAAAGGTGAACTGTGAAGAGGCAAGGTGTACCAGAGGTAGGACGAGAACTAACAATGCAGTGTCATGATCAGTCAATTCGAATGCTCTGACAGGACGAAGTAGACGTACGGTGTGTCGGTGTAGACTTCGACGGCTTCGGGTTGCGGATTTTGTTCATTTCAGCCTCAAATTCAACCTCAGGCCCTGCAAGGGTGGCTTCAATTCGTTTTGATTCTGCGTCTAGATAAGGATCTCGGAGAGGATACGGGTTCGGGGTTAAGTTCGGGATGGCATTTTCGGCGCTCTCGCCTGTTCTGCCTGTTCCACTACCACTCTGTCCACTATTTCCAGTTCGACCAGTATTATCGGTCCCGCGGTCGGCGTCGTACGCTGCGCGGAGGGCATCTACTCGTATTGGCTCTGGGTATGCCTGCGGCCGGTGCATGTTTGCATACGGGTTAAAGGCTAAGAGCGCACTTTGGGCACCACTTCCACTTGCGCTAATCCGGCCTGTCCCGTTATCACTCCGTCCACTGTTTCCATACCTCAGGGCGTTCAGAGCCGGGTTGTGGAACACTGGGAAGGAGGTGTCTAGTTCTGCAGCTTTTCCTCGCAGGGCGGGTTGTGAGAATTGCATTGGCTCTAGCTCTGGATCTGGGTTTGGAAAGGAATAGGGACGGTACAGTATCTCATATGGGTTCGCGGTCGCGGTCGCGTCTTGGGTACCATTTCCGCTTGCCTCTATCCCGCCTGACCCTCGCCGGGTTCTTGGTCCACTGCCACTCTTTCCAGATTGAGAAGCCCTGCTGGCTTCGTAGTCGGCTCTTATCTCCGCGAGAGCTGCTTGTTGGGTTCGTATGTATTCCGGGGTTGGACGACGAGGATAAGGATACGGGTTCGGGTTCGGGATGGCAGCTTGGGCACCCCTCCCGCCAGCATCTTGCGCTGCGAGGGCTTCAAATTCTGGGAATCGTATTGGATCTGCGTCAAGATAATCATAAGGTTTCGGTTTCGCGGTCGGGTTCTGGAAGGTATTTTGGACACCACTTCCAGGTCGGGCACCTCCACCACTGTGAACTTCGTCCTCAGCTTCGAATGCAGGCTTTGGATCTGAATAAAGACTCGGATAGGGATACGGGGAAGGGTTCAGCATGCTTGCCCCAATCCCACCTATCCCGCCTAATCCGCCTAGCCCACCTAGCCCACCTAGCCCACCGATCCCGCCTATCCCGCCTGTCCCGCCTAGCCCAGCTATCCCACCGCTCCCACCTGTCCCGCCTAATCCGCCTAGCCCGCCTAGCCCACCGATCCCGCCTGTCCCGCCTGTCCCGCCCAGCCCGCCCAGCCCGCCTAGCCCACTGATCCCGCCTATCCCGCCAAGCGCATCCATCTGGCCTAGTCCGCCTATCCCACCCAATCCGCTCAACCCCTCCATTCCCATCATTCCGCCTCTGTCTCTGCTTCCTTGAACGCTCCGTCCAACCCCAGGGCCACTCATACTATATCCACTTCCAGGTTGTCCACCTCCGCCATCATCACTAGCAGCTTCGTAACCAGCTTTGAACCCGGCTTCAAAAGCTGCGACGGCCGCTTTCGTGATGCGTGCCTGTATCGAGTCTTCGCTCGGGTTCGGAGTTGACGTCGCGTTTTGCTCATTTTTTGGATTTGCGTCTGGCCCGGCTCCTCTTCCGCTGCGGTTCTCGCTTTGTCCTGTTGTTTCGGATCGGACGGACCCGTTGTCGGCCTCATCTGAGCCTGGCGCCGAGGCCAAGTCCGCGACGGGGGCAGAGGCACCTCCAGGACTCCTAGTCGCGGTGCGCGTGCTCAAATTCGAGTGGTCGTTCGGGTCGTGGGTCTGTTCGCTGGACTGGGCCTGGGCCTGGGTTATAATTGGAGGGGTGTTGACAGTGATTTTAGGTTCGGGGGTGGACCTACGTCATGAGATAAGTCGGCGATGAGCATGGGGTTGGAGAAGGAAAAGAAGGAGGCGGAATTGAATGAGCTCTACAACCAATAGTGATCGTATGCATGTAGTAAGCGGCATTGCGCTACTATATAGCGAGATGCAGAGACAAGCTCATTCGATCTTGTTTGCAGCGGGCTCAACACCCAAGCCGAGAAGGGTAACAGAACAAAAATAATGAATTGAATTATAACTCACCCCGTCAAGCTTGGAGTCAAAGAAGAAGTCATCCTCAACCTGTGAGGTTAAGTCCTTGAGTGACCCGGGATGAGGATGAAGATGAAAGTTGGAAACGATGTCGAGGACGCAGACGGTGCAGGGCTGCCCTTCATCATGATAATATCTGATAACAAAAATGGGACTGATTGTGCCATCGATAGGCAGGGCTACATATGACGGTTGTGGGTTTAGGCTTCGCGTTATTGTTAGACTGCAGAAGACAGGTGAGTACACGCATGTGTTGGGAAAGGAAATCTTACCTGAGGGTGGTACCGACGCTGTCCTGGGCCTTGCATTTGAAAGTGGCGCGGCAGGCTATTGCTCGCCGTTGTGTATTGGACGGCGTGTGCATTGTGGGTGGCGGTTGGACGAGTTGAATGACGTTCTCGAGTGTATTCTTTATCAGTGCTCGCTACGGGGTCTCGCATTTTACGTCTGTTATCTGCTGCCTTCGACGTGAAGGAACCTCTGGTACGACGCCCCGCATGACCCTGGATCTTCCTGTTCGTGCTGTTCTCAACAGTGCAGGTAATAGTGGCCCAAATGGTTGTTCCTCATTTGGTCGGATACAGGCTCCCTCCTTGATTTGAATGGTCGTCGCCTTCGTGAAGTAAGGAAAGCCCAGAAACCATTTACCTATTCTCTAGCAAATGGGGTGTTGACTGGAATGAGGAGAGAGTCGCGTCAGGCTAGAATTTTAACTCCGCGTCCGCCATCATCCCATGACCAAAACCTCATGCGATTGGCACTACCGTGTAGGGTTCTATGCTGTGGTATGGATTTTGAGGCAATTGATTTGTAAATTCCTCCTGATACATACTCGGTTTTCATTGTTTTGTACATGCATTGACGAGAATGGCTCAAATATTTGGGTGACTCAAACAACAGCGGTCCATTTCGTACATATCACGTTGGCCGGAAACGATAAAAAGGCATAAATTACGGTGGACAGCCTCGTTGACAAAGAAAAAATAACGGTATATGCATACGACGCACAGTATGGTTCTAAACACTGTCAGGTAGTATCATGACATCTGCCTGTCCTTTCTCCTTCTTCGACTTGATCTTCACGCCGATCAACTTTGATGACTTTGCAGGCCGAGGCTGGGAGGATGTCGCAGAGGTTCCAGGAGTTGAGGTTAATTTCTGCAGAGGTTTGCCTAGCAGGTCCAAGCCATTGCTAGGAGGTAACATTGGCAAAGATGGGAGTGGAACCTTCGGCCTTGTTGTAGGAGGTGTGTTGGATTTCGGCGGAGGTTGGACAGTCATATGTGCAGGAAGTGCGGGAGGTGGCTTGGATGGTAGTGATGGGTGGTATGGTAGCGACGACGTTGGAGGCGTCATGGAGCCCGAGGGAGATGGGCTGTCCATTTCGATGTCCCCAAAGGGGTTGGTAGGTTTTGGCCGAGGATTGGTTCTTTCCATCTGACGGAGCTTGGCCTCCATCTGGGCAATCTTGTCAACCGTTCTTCTACATTGCGTGTCAGCCGAATTCTACTGTGAACGGGAGGAAGGGACGAACCCCTCATTCCGATTACTCATGCCAGTTTTAAGCATACTAAGCGTCGTAGGGCGTCCAGTATCCATCACAGTTTTCCGGTTCTTCAATGAAGACGAGCCACCCCCGCCGTATTGGTCCAAAGGAGCTTGATGTGCGAACGTCACGACGAGCTTGCGTCCGCGGAGTGGTTTCTCATGAGCCATAGTGAGGGCTTTCAAGGCTTCCTGGATATGTAGATAATCAGTATCTGACTCGCTGGATCACCATCTGGCTACAAGGCGACACCCAAGACAGGCCACCCTCGTATTTTCCCCGCCGTCGGTCACGTCGTCGGCGGATGTCCGTTAACGTCGTGTCTATGATCACTGCGTTGTTTTGTTTGCCACAGATGAGCATAGCCAGGACAAGGCGTGCATAGAATGAAAATAACGAGGGTGAGCAATAGTCCTTCTAACGTACACCGGCCAGCGATGAATAAAGAAAAGGGAAACTTACGTCGTTGTCCCCGTATTCGATAAACGCGTACCCTCGTGGTTTGCCTTTCAACAGCCCGGTTTTGTGGAAGAGGTAGTCGAGCTTGGTCACTTTCCCGAACTTCGAAAACACTTGGAGGAGTGTGTATCTAAACGACGAGTTTGTCAGTCTCAAGCATGGATTAGGAGGCAACAGGGCAACGCACTCGTCCACTGTAGGATGCAGATTCCCGATGTACAATCTGTCCTTCAGGAGCTGTCGGGGAAGTTGTTCATTGGGACTTTTTGACCTTTCCTTGACAATTCCATCGAGTTTAGGATAGAAGAGGGGTCCGCCCGACACTGGGGTCGCCGACGCCGAAGATACGAGGTCGTCCAGTGTCACTGCACTGCTGCTCGCCATTCAAGGTGATGTCAGAAAACAGAGAGCAAGTTTGCAGCTGGTCAACTGATTGACAGAAGAATGCCAATCACTAAAATGTAGCGATGGTTATTTCAACATAAGCATTAATGGGGTAGTGGTAACCTGGGTCGTTGCCATTCGAGTCACAAGCTCGACCCGCCGGGGGTTCGATTCCCTCTTAATGCAATAGTGGAGTAAGATTAAATTTTTTTTACTTTTTAGAAAGTAACACATCTTGCTCATTCACAAATGGTGAATTCAACCTGGCCCCATATAGGTTCATTTTATTATGCGAGACGCAGCCAAACTCCGCACAGTGAGAACTCAATTAGGTCGAACATATAATATTTCGAATTATTACTGCACAGAGGTTCGGGAAGGTATTGAGTCAAAAATCCTGAACACAACCCAAGAGCCCACACTATGTGTAGAATTTCCGGTTCGGATTCTTTCCAAACAAATTTGCTCGAATCTCAGGTAGCATCTAGACAATTGTATTAGCGAGTAAGTTCAAAAAAATCACCACAACTCACTTGATCTTCAAGAAGCCGAAGTCGCTCCTCCATCGTGTTATCTAGAGTGATTCGCCCAGTGCCACTTGTAAGTTTCACGCCTCCTTGGCTCCTGATCAAAAAATCAGCATAGTAAATTGTAACACCAGATGGTCACGAACGCATCATCAGCGATAGAGCCAACAACTTCAAATGAGACATCGCGTCCACTAATATTCTTGTATCCCTTGACCGCGCCTTCCGCAGCTTTCTTTACCACCTCGACGTCTGACTTCCGACTGTAGATTGTGACGCTCGGCTCGAGAATGAAGAGGAATGATTCGGTTATGATGCCTTGCAAGAATTGCACATAGTTGTTCGTCTCGTATAACGGGGAGCCTGGTTCTCGGACGGCTTGGAAGATCTGCTGTAGAACTTCTTCGCGTTTGTGAAGGAGTTTTAGACGAGACTTATTCGTAATTGTGGATTGAGCGCTGTATCGCGACGCGGGGATAAGAACAATTAGTATGTTAACGCGAATGCAGAGAGTTAAGGACGTACATCTTCTGCGCAACCTCAGCAGCTTTGCGTTTCTTCTCGAATTGGGCGTCAATTGCTTGCTGCTCTTGCCTGACGAGCTTAGCCTATTCCAAAACTCAACGACATCGTCTGTTCGGATGCGCCGACTTCATACCTTCTCAATGGCGAACTCTTCGTCGGCTTTCACCTTGATCTCACGCGCCTTCTCCAGAGCCTCCTGCTTGATGAACGCTACCTAGATAACGGAATGACGATGTGATTAGGACGGTACATGGCGACAGGCTAGATCATTCCATAGCCCAAGTAATCGATATCTACCATCTTGTTCATTTCGCTGAGGACTTCCTCGTCGTTCAGTGCGCGAGACGCCATGGTTATATTGGATGAATGGATTGGAGACGGTGGTCGAGGACGATGCCTTAATTGAGCCTCGTCAGGAGTGCTAATGATGCTTTGTTTGGATCTAAAGGGATAGCACCATCGTCCGGCGACCGCCGGCACGGCGAAGTAGTCCCGATCACCACAGCAAGTACTATGGGGTAACCAAAAACCAATGCAAATGCCATTCAAGTTGAAACACTGGCATTTGGTCTCTCAAGATCTCAGTTCTTAAAATGGTCGACAGTAAGCGCGGTTGTACTTTTACATTATTAGCACTTCAAGTTGCTGGTGCCCTCCTAATTGAATCCGCCCAGCTTTTCTTGTACCCGCCGTAATAAAATGGAATATACATACCTTGGTTGGGCGCCAAAGCTACGTATCACCAGTCATAGTAGACACAGGGCACATATCCGCAGCAGCCACCGCGAGAGATGCACACCCTTGAATTAACGGAATAGTTTGATGTGTGGAAAATGTACAAGTCGATAGAAAGTACTATGTTAGAAAAAAGCCCAAGGTGAGAAAATGGAAAATGGGGTCTTTATATATAGAGGACGCGGCGACGACTTCGCGGGGGCCGATATGAAACAGCTGGGCCGTGCAGCTGGACCCGTTGGAAACAGACCGCTCAGTTTTCAAAGCGAAGTTAATGCAAAACGACGACGCATACACGGAGAGTACGGCCGGTGTAGAAAACATTTTGCCCTAACATTTTCTACCTTAATCATGTCTCGCAGTGACTTTCACAACCCTTTACCTTTACTGTACTTACCAGAATCCCAGATGATGAGCACCGACGCCGGTATCAACAATTGTCCAGAGAACGAGGGCAGTGCAGTAAGCTTCGCAAGTCAAAACCGCGGAAGACCAACAAGTGTACCACCAAACCCTGGAAGAGATGAATAATGCAAGTGATTCAAGTGTTGTCCTATGTCCCAATGAGTTTTGAAGACAGACCCCTTTCTAGACGTGCCTTAACCCCTGAAAAGAGTCCTGTTGCCTATTTTGGACACTCTGTGTGGCGCACATCTACCAAGGTGCAAATCCTAGGCCACATGGGCGATATTAGCATCGTTTCAGTACCAACTCAATATTGGGTCAGATGGCTCCATTTCTCTAAAATAGCACTGACTTTAGAGCCTGGTGAAAGCGATGTTAAAGTCTATTACTTCGGCCGAAGATATGGTTATTCGTGGAATTTGGAGAAGCGCATAACCGTCACCGAGCTCCGAGTAAGTGACTCCAGGTTTGATAATGAATTTTCTTATTTAATAAGAGCTTGTAGACCTTTGCTCCTTGAAATAATAAACAATGGCGATAACCTAAGACTACAGGAATCTGGGTGAAAGACGGTAGTCGTTTAAAATGTAACCTTCTGGACACATTTCGAAATTTTGAATGTCGCATTGAACTTTAAGACTTACGACAGCATAATGGATTGAAAGGACAATTTTAGAACAGAGTAATTGAATATCGATGGAGACAGGTGAAGTGAATCCACTCTGCACCAGCTGGCAGATCGGAGTTGTGGCCCAGAAAAATGGTACACTCTGTTATCTAGTCGATCGCATGCGCCAGACCATGCCGCAAACAACGGATTCAAAGGACAAAGGTAAAACATCTGCAATGTGCATCAGCGTTTACAATTTGGAATTGCATACGTCCGATCGGAAATGGAAATGCCGCCAAGGCGATCAGCGGAAGCATTTTAGTTCGTGGGGTATGTCGTGGGGTATGGGGAGGGACGTTAGAATATTGCGGAGTTGCACTCGCTGGCCAGACTGGTCTCGGCTTTGCCGTAAATGAAACGGTTAAGGCGTTGCTCGATCGGGTCCTATTTAGATGATCCCCGCATTCCTGCAAGTATTAGTGATATTGATTTGAAGTTTTTAACACGAATCGGAAGAAAGGTCTTCATAACATCAAGTACCAAAGCACTGGTGGCTCGTACTTATACTCTCCGCCCTCCGAGCCATGAATCAAGCAGTTAAAGCTCCCAAAGCTCCCAAGGGAACAAGAATGGCGGCCGGATCAGCTAAAAAGAAGTCATAGGACGTTTTGAGAGCAAACACGCGCCATATTGTATCTGTATTGTGAAGAATGAGGGTACATCAGTAAGCGTCAGCTGATTGAGAAGGTGAGAGCATGGTACATTCGAGAACGATCTATTGTCCCCCTCCACATCCTTGAGAAATAAGATAAGTAGAAGAGGCTGTGTAACTCTAAACCTCGGGTACAGGCAGCTCGCTGAGTTTACACGGTGGGTGTTATCTAGACCTATCGATGGCACAAGAAGGATCACCATGGGATTGAAAAGGGAGCGGGCAGAACCAATGAACCAATGGAGACACACCGATTATTACAGATCAGCCTCGGTCACGTGGTCTTGTAGATCTACATTGGTCGGGTATATAAACCGTTTCCCTTCATTCTTGCATGCCCACCTTCTCTTTCTGAGCCCCAACTCTCAACTCCAAGAAATGGCCAACGACGCTCCAGTTTATACTACCTCCAACGGTGCCCCTGTCTCTGAGCCGTATGCTGCTCAACGTGCCGGCATCAATGGCCCGCTCCTCCTTCAGGGTGAGCATTCATTTATCGGCCCCTGATCGCGATCAATGATTATTCATGCTTTCATGAAGACTTCCACCACATCGACCTCCTTGCCCACTTCGATCGTGAACGTATTCCTGAGCGTGTCGTAAGTCTCGATCCTCAATTAAAGCTTGTCCGACATGCATAACTCTTCTTCTTAGGTGCACGCCAAAGGCGCTGGTGCCCACGGCTACTTCGAGGTTACCCATGACTTGAGCGATCTCACTTCCCAGCCCCTTCTTGGGTCTGTTGGCAAGAAAGTTCGTGCTACCGTCCGCTTCTCCACCGTCGGAGGCGAGTCTGGATCTGCCGATACTGCTCGCGACCCTCGTGGATTTGCGATTAAGCTGAGGACCGACGAGGGTAACTGGGACTGGGTGTTTAACAACACCCCAGTCTTTTTCATCCGTGACCCCGCAAAGTTCCCTCATTTCATCCATACCCAAAAGAGGAATCCCCAGTCTCACTTGAAAGATGCGGATATGTTCTGGGTGTGTTTACGTAGAACCTCCTGACGCTGTTGACAACCAGCTTACACCTTCACAGGATTATCTCTCGCAAAACCCAGAATCTATCCATCAGATTATGATTCTTTTCTCTGACCGCGGAACTCCTGATGGATATCACAATATGCACGGTTATTCTGGACACACTTACAAGTGGCTCAAAGACGATGGAAGTTTCGTGTACACCCAGCTTCATCTCCGTGCTGATGGCGGCTTCAAGGTATGATAATTAACCACGGCCTCTCACCCAACTTCCGGTTGCTGAAAATAGCCGGTTATCTCTCCCAGACTCTCGATGTTGACACTGCTACACGTATTGCGGGTGAGAACCCAGAATATGGTATTGAGTCGCTTTTCAACACCATTGAGTCGGGCAAGTTCCCATCGTGGACTGTCTATGTCGTGAGTCCGCAAACTTCACCCTTACTGCCGGATTATAGATTAACCCTATCTGGTAGCAAACGATGACTCCAAAGCAAGCTGAGGATTTCCGTTACAATGTCCTTGATCTCACCAAGGTCTGGCCACATGCCGATTTCCCACTGCGCCCCGTCGGCAAGTTCGTCCTCAACGAGAACCCACAAAATTACTTCGCAGAAATCGAACAGGTAGGTAACATCATGAGGCATTTTTTGACGGTCCCTAATAGCTTAATTTTTTAGGCCGCTTTCTCTCCCTCGCATGCTATCCCGTACATCGAGCCTTCTGCCGACCCCGTTCTCCAATCTCGTCTTTTCTCGTACCCAGACACTCATCGCCACCGTCTCGGAGTCAACTATCAGCAACTCCCTGTCAATGCGCCTATCGTCCCCATCAACAACTTCCAACGTGATGGTCCTGCCACTTTCATTTCTCAAGGCAGCCGCCCCAACTACCAGAGTAGCATCCAGCCATTGACCTACGCTGGCAGGAAAGCTACTCTTGAGCATACCGTTCGTGATGAAGCCCGTGTCGCTCAGCACGAGGCTTTCGTTGGCGGTGCCTGGAGAGATCTGAGCGAGATCACCGAACGTGAGTTTTATTTCCTATTTCCTTTCATCTTCTGTATCTAACTTACGGGACTTGATCTTATTAGTCGACTTCGAGCAGCCACGCGCTTTGTGGAGCAGGGTTTGGGATGACAAACAGCGGGCGGCTTATGTCAAGAACGTCTCTGGTCATTTCAGTGGCGTCAAGAGCCCCGAAGTCAAGGCTAGGCAACGTAGGTCTAAGTCCAACAGAGGTTTTCATTTCTGACTGTAATCCATGCAGTGTCGGTGTGGGCTGCTGTTGACCAAGGTCTCTCGGATCGCATCGCAGCGGCGATCGGTCACCCGAAAGTCGCCCCTCTCAAGGTCAAGCCCGCCAGTGAGGCAGTCAAGTTCAGAGCCAACCTCGGGTTCGCATTCAAGTTCCTTGGGAGGTTATGAACATACCATTGTTCTAACTATTATTCTTTTTTATTTTGTAGATTCACATTCCAGTAAATTGCAGCCACGGTAACAAGCCAATGACAGCGGCGCTGGTCAAGCTGAAAAGATTCCCCGATTTTCTAGCCTGCACCGTCGACGGCGTTGGTTTATGTACGATTAAACAAGACAACTTCTGTATAACATATAAACACACCCAATACATGTATCATTGCCTCATTAACGGGTTACTTCAAGATAGATATACATACATACAACACTTGTGTACACATCGGAGGGTGTCTACAGATACAGAGATGAACAAAAAATAACGGAATTCGGTCGCTCTAGCATCTCGGATGCTTTTTCGAACTTTTCCTTGAGTTCAGAATTTCCAATCACTTTCGCTGCTTGGGCCATCTGTCGGAGGAGTTCGCCTAGCCGCCTGAAGACACGAATGAGACTTCCCTCAAATTGGTCGGTAAGCTATACACATGATCAGCCCGTTAGGTCTTGTAGGCTCAGAATCAATTGTACTGACCTTGCAAATCTCGGAAAAGGATGCCCCGCGACACCATTGAACAACCGCGTCCATGAGCTCGACTTTGAATGAAGAAACATATTCGTCCTCGTCAATAGTTAACTTGGACTCTTTGGAGACTTTGGCTATCCGTCGCGCAATTTCTTGCATCACGCGCAGAGGAGCAGCCAACTCTTCTTTGAGTTTCGTGGCTTGTTCACTCTATCAGAATAAACGATGATGTTGAACAGAGAGCAAGGTGTGAGTGTGTATGACTGACCTTTTCTGTGAACACGAAACAACTGAGAAGTGCAGCGCACTGTTCAGGCGACAGCGAGTTGAAAACTCCATTGAAGATGAGTTCTGTCAACAGTAGTTCGTCACCTGAACTGATCTCGCAGGCAACTCTTCCTTTCATATCGACGATATCAGCGGAAGTGGTGAAAGCGAGACGACGGAGGACACGTTTGCGGCACTTGAGCTCTTCTAGCTGCATGACATCCTGCGTTGCCTGAATCCGTTTCTTGAGGGAGCGAATTCGCTCCTGGCTCTCTTTTCTCTTTGAATACAGCGTATATAGTTCAGGAAGCCTGGAGTCGTTGTGCAGTGGACTGGAGAACATCTTTTGTTCCATTGCCGCGATTTTCTGTCACCACTGCGTCAGAGCGAAAAGGAAAGAAAGCTGAAAATAAAAGTACCTTGACCAATTCTTTGAACTTGTCGTCCTTAATCCCCATATTGTCTATAGGGTCTAACAGAGGGACCCCGTCTGGGAGTCGACGATGAACTTCAAGCACGCCTTTCCACGCCGTCTCTCGGGCTTGATCTTGACGAATGTCCTTGGGGAGGTATATCCGGAGATGGCTAATCCCGTCCAGCGTCGACAGTAAAACAGGGACCACTAATGGAACTCCTTTCTGCCCAGGGGGACAAGGTTGCACACCGCCTGGAGTCGGTGTAACGACGTTGGTTCGCTCTTTTGAAACAGCCCCACCTGGAGCGCAATTAAGAAGGACATCTACGATATACTGCTCGTGGGGAGGTAGCTCTTCTGGCTTAGGACCCATTTTATTCTGCAGAAAGACCTTAAATTGAAGTCAAACAATGTTGTATACAGGAAACATACTTTTGGTTGCAGACGTTTTTCGTAGTTTATAACTACTCCCCAGCCGAAATCAAGTTTTTGGTGTTTCACCTTGACGAGTCGACCAGGTTGAAGGAAGGGGAGGGCATATGAAGGATGTGTGATGACTTCTCGGAAGTCTGCAAGCATTTGGTCGAGTTGGTGCCGGTAGTCGTAATATTGCGATACCAATGTTTCGTCGGGGATGATCGTTGAACTGCGAGCCTCCTCCTCTTCCTTTAGTTCTGAAATAAAAATGATTGAAAGGAGAAGAACATAGAGAGGTTATGTTATCATACCGTTTTCTAGGGCGGGTATTCCCGCGCTGCTTTGGAACTGGAAGAAACAGCGTTCTAACATGTATTCCGGACTGATACCCTCGACCTTCATCAAGTTCAGAACCATGTTGTAGCCCAAGTGAAATGCCGAATCCAGTCTATCTGCTTCTCCTTTGACCATCTCTTTCGCGGCAGTTGGTTCAAGTTTCTCATCGCACATCATGATAACAACACCGCGGTCGTCCAACCCTCTTCTTCCAGCTCTCCCCGACATCTGGATGTATTCTCCGGAGGAAATATTGCGGAATTCACGCCCGTCAAATTTCCGCGTTGCTGTGAAAACGACGGTTTTGGCAGGCATGTTCAGACCGATTGAAAAGGTTTCTGTTGCGAACAGGACCTTAATAAGTCCTTCTTGGAACAGAATTTCGATGACTTCTTTAAGAATAGGAAGGAGTCCACCATGATGAATGCCGATACCGCGACGCAGGAGGGGAAGAAGGTTCGTAATTTGAGGCAATTGTCGGTCGTCCTGCGCCAAGTTCTCGATAGCGTTGTTGAAAATGCTAGAAACAAGGTCCTGTTCTTCCGTCGAATTGAACTCGAACTTTGATAACGTTAGAGCAAGACCCTCGCACTCTCTTTTGCTGAAGGAGAAAACGATCACAGGGTTGTAGTTCTTCATCATGATCATTTTAATTATTTTGGATATATCAGAGGTACCTAGCTAAGTGTCAGCAAGGCAATAGAACTAAGGGAAACTTCGGCACTCACCCTTCTTTTCTCCACCTTTCTTTGTCTTCCCTTTTCTGCCCTTGCCCCCCTTCGAGTCTGCCGGGTCTTCTCCCATGCTATCCTGAAGCTTCCCCATAGCTTTGCTAAAGTTGTCTTCCCGGAACTCGCCCTTCTCGTTGACCACTAGGTAGATACCTTCACCTCCTGCAGGGAATAAATAATGTTGAAGGGGCGTTGGCCGGAAATCGGTATAAACAACATGACATGGTTGTTCGTGTGATTTGCATATCCATTCTGCAAATTGCATGGCATTGGGGATAGTGGCAGAAAGAAAGACATAACGGACGGTATGGGGAAGAAGAATGATGGTTTCCTCCCATACAACTCCACGTTCTTTGTCACGCATATAATGAATTTCATCGAAGATAACCCAGGCAACCTCGCGCATGATCTCTGAACCTCGGTATAACATGGACCTTAGAATCTAAGGAGAAAATGTGTGAGGTTTGGTAGGCAGTGAGTAAGATTGTTTCATCTACCTCAGTAGTCATCACTAGACATGTTGCTGACGGATTTATGGTGACATCTCCAGTCATCAGGCCCACATCACCAAATTCAGCGAGCATTTCACGATATTTTTGATTGCTCAACGCCTAAAGATCACCGTGTAAACAACTTATCGCTTCAAACACTCAAACGGATAAGAACCTTGATAGGACTTGTGTAAATAACTCTCTGTTTTCTATTCAGACATTGGGCGATGGCATATTCTGCTACAACAGTCTTCCCAGCGCTAGTATGGGCAGAGACAAGAACGCTTTCGTTCCGTTGTATTGCGTAAACAGACACTTTTTGGAATGGGTCGAGTTCGAACTTGTATTCGCGATCAGGCTTTGCAGGTGGGACGTGTTTTGAGATTGGAACGTAATTATAACCCGGTGGGACCGCTACTTGATGTCGCACCTATAATAATGTTTTGGGGTACGATTCCGCGGTTGAAATCACAAAGCACGCACCTGATGTCTGAGTTCCAGGCGAGAACCTGCTTCAGCTGTTGTGCCTGTCAACCCTGCGCTTGCCGCTACCTCTCGTTTGGCTTCGGTCTCGAAATCATCCAGTACCACAGGCTTTGGTGACGAAACCCTTGACTTTTTCGGTGCGGAAGGACCTGCATCGCTAATTGAATCTTCGGCAACATGGCCATTTGTCCGTTGAGCATTCCTCGGTTCAACCAATGGAGGGCTATCAGCTTTCCGTTTCTGCGGGGCAGTCAACGGAGGAAGGTTGGAATCGACGTGCATGGTATCCCCATTTTCGACTTCGTGGTCTTCAGCGCCATCGTCCAAGAATGAAAAGAGGTCGTTGGAGTTCATGTTAGAAAATAGTTGTCACGTTCGCGTTACGGGAACCCAATGTGACATTCAATCTAATCTTATCTCGGGCACTTCCAGAGCTGGACATGTCTGGGAATGCCGTAGTCCACCGACTCCACGCTTGTCAGTCAACCAGACATGGCACCGAGATCAGCAAAAGTCAAAGCAAAGGCTATAATTGCCAGCGTCGTCAATGATTCCTCGGACGACGAATATTCTACGGGCTCTGATCATGAGGCGGAGGAAGTGGACCATTCTGCTAGTTTGTCGTTTATTCAGTTTGCGCGCAGCTGAGGCTGACAAGATTCCATACTTGAAGACAATAACAGGAGATCCACTGCTGCACGATCCACTGCTGCACCGGCTCGTAAGAAGGCGAGAACCTCTGCTGCAAACCGGACACAGCCCAGTGACTCGAACGCCCTTGGCAGTCTTTTGGAGACGATGCCGCTTGACATTCACTATGAGGTAAGTAGTGAGACTAACTTTCTTTGATGCTCTTTAATCCCTAACTTGGTTCAACAGATTTTTGGTCACTTACAGTCAAAGGATCTCGTCAGCTTATTAAGGACAAGCAAGCTATTTAGAGCGACGCTCATGACCAAAAATGCTATTTCTGTTTGGAAGAGCGCCCGCCGGGATTCAATTCTTCCAGATTGTCCGAGCGACAGATCGGAGCCTGCTTGGGCCGCCTTGTTTTATTCCAATACTTGCGAGGCAAGTATATTTCAAAGGTCCATGATTAATTCTTACGATCTGCCCAGGAATGTGGAGGTAAAAATGTTCAACATGTCGACTTCCTGTTCAGGCGTCGCCTCTGCAAATCCTGTCGGAAGGAGTGCGTCCTCACTGTCTCTATTCATTTCCTCTCATATTAAACGTATATTTTTTCGCAGTATATTTATCGAATCGAGATTTAATAGCTTGTACCGTGGGGTTGATCCATCTGTTCTGGAGCTCGTTTGTTACTCGGATAGTATGTTTTTTTTTTCATCCCTACTTTTTAATGGACCAACTCATTGTTTTCCATATATAGGCCGCTCCGGGAGTCGCCGTTGGAGTGGGCCTTTCAAAGGTCCAATACGATACTTTTGGCCGCCAGATGTAGATGATATGATTCATATTCTGACCTCCTTTCAAAATGACGTTAAGCGAGGACGGCCTGGTGCGGAGAAGAGACTTCATGTTTTCAAGGAAGAGAGAAAAAAGTTGATCGCCAACATCCATTTGGTAAGTACAGTTTCGTTGATAGTACAGAGGTTCCAAAAACTGGTTATTTTTTCCATGCTTATAGAACGCCTATGCAAATGAAAGATGCCTTGATGACGTCATCGATGAACGTCGTCGAGAAATGCACACAAGAAGTTTGGAAAGCCAGGCTCTCAATGGAAAACGTCGTTCAGAGTGAGCTAATTCCCACACGGCCAGTAACCTTTGATCTGACACAGAGAGAACAGCATAGCTAAAAAATTGATGCTGCTAGGATATACAAAAGAGGACATAGCCTCCGTGCGGGATTCCAGAGAGTTCGCCACAAAAGTGCAGCTCACCGATAACAGTACGACATTCTCTTCCTCTATTGTGTTCTCTTACAGGATATAAACTTCCCTTGCTCGTTTCTGTCAGTTTGGATACGAATCCGCCCTACCCTAGAGGCCGCGATCGCTGAAAAGAGACGAATCAAGGCTGAAGAAGACCTGGCCAATGCAAAGTGCAAGCGAAGACAAATTGTGGATACATTCTACGACACCTATAAAAAGTCTTTACGACCATCTCAATGCCACTACTTTCCTCGAACATGCGATCTTTGCGACTTCGAGCCATTTTCACCTCTTATAAACGCCCCATCCGACGCGAAAATTTCAGTCACAGATTTCGAACCCTTCTTTCGGATTCTCCCGGAAATACTGGCTTCTTACGCGCAGTGCAAACTAAGACATTTTCGAGGGCTCTTAAGCGCGGGAAGCAATCGAAAAGATGCTGCTATGGATGTCTACCAACCAGAAGGATCAACAGGAATGTCGTGGCACGATATCGACCCCTTAAAGTTTGCAACTTCCGTGTTTGAATGCCGTGGGTGGTCTGACTCCTATTCCAACCGTCATGGCGGTCGTTTTGTCCTTGTCGGCCTCGATGACCTGCTTTCACACCAATGCCTTTCGCGTGATGAAGGTTTACCGAGCAGATATTTTTCTGACAAATCTATTAGTAAGGTCAGAATTGATTTTGTTCCTGCTGGTGCAGAAGTTGCGCGATCCCTCATTCGCTTGGCTGGGTTTGACCCTAGGACGGCATTGGCATCAGAAATGGACGAGGCAAACCTCCGATTCGGCTGTAATCATTGTCTCCCCCAGTCCAAATGGGATGGGGGAAAGCAGATCACTTTTTGTGTAGGGTACAATTGGCGGGCAGCTGTGAGCTCTATTGCAGGATCCCTCACATTTCGCTTCGCTAATGCACCATCTATTCTAGATAATTCACAGCCTTCGTGGTTATCACAAAGGAATGTCGTCGAGTGTTGTTAACGAGCCATGGGCCGTCCTTTCTCAAGATGACACTTCTTCAGTCAAAGAAAAGGAAAAAAAGCTTTATGAAAGGTATCACTACTCTCCGAGATGGACGTGTGATCATTGTTGGGAATACATGCACAACGAGGATAAGCGGCCAACTATAATGCAACATCTCCATGATAAGTATGTTGTAACCTTTGGATTAACCTGACCTTTGCACTGACACTGTCTAGACATGGGCTCACAGACCCGAAGGAGCCCGAAGACCTCCTCTTTGTTTCACATGATGACCTTTTACTGGAGGAATACACTTATCATTTGCCGTTGCCAGTGAAGGCCTCCCACAAAAAACGTTAGCAGTGGTGCGACATTGACACAATGGACTCGAAATTTGCATGCCTTATGATATTGTATTGGAATACGGTACTAGGCTTCTTGCATTTCGAACCTTGATGGTTACTTTTTGCTGAACATGGACCAAGAAATTCAAATTTCGATAGAAAGCTGTGAAATTGGACCAATAAAAATATATACAAAATTCTGGAGGGACATCTAGGCAGCAAAACTGGTCTGCTTGTCCGATCGATATCAATTTAGCTTTGCCCCGTTCAGCAAGCACCCTTATCAACCCAGACCCCAGCTACTCAAGTAAGTATTTTTGAACAGGTGAAGCTCGATTGAGAAAAGATTTTCAACTCACCTGCGCCTCCAGGAATATCACCCTGAGTCCACCATTGAGCAGTCCAAAGGTGACCGCCTGCGATCGCTTAGCCTTATCTGCTATCCCAACAAGCGATATTAGCTCACCATAAGTAGCTTGGAGACCACCTGTGTAAACGGCCTGAAGGGTTGGATGGTTAATTTTCCTTTTCGATGGGTGATGTGCATGGTACGTACTGTAGATACCCAAGGAGAAATACCAGCACATAAGCCAGTTGATGTGGTAGTCGGTTTTGTGGTGGTAGCGGATGTCGTTGACGGGGTTGAAGTGCCGCCTTGGCCCATATTGTTGCGGATGTTGTCCCATTTGCTGTTTGGGAAGCTGATCGCAAAAAAAAAAGTTGGGATCTAATCAAAACGAGGAAGAGAAACGAACTTGATATGGTTCTGAGTCTGGTCTAGTGATCCCAGCCCATTCGCCGATGTGCCCACAAGTGAGTCGGTCCCGACTTTATCAGTGGATAACTGTGCACACAAGATTTGAGACTCGTCAAGAGCTGATGAAATCGAAATAGATTACCTCCCAGAACATGGATCCGGCAAGGCCCTTCGAGTTGATATATTGAACCTTCGTTTTTACAATATTTGGTGTATCGTATGAAACGAGTTCCTTCTTGGAAGCATCGTATGAATAGCTGGAAACATCTGTCATATTCTCAAAGACTTGAGCTCCGGCCACTTGTGATAAATAGGTGGTATGAGCATCAACATAGGAGCGATATCAATCCTGCTTACTGGGAAGAACTTTGTAGGAATAAACGCCTGCTTCGATTGTTCCTGGGCCGATCTTTTTGCTCATTCATTGAGCTGCAAAAAAGTCATGCTGAAAAATGATCTTACTCCGCTGTAAGGCTGACCAAGGCCGGCTGTGTTTTCGAAGGCACGGCCATATAAAGGCATGCCTATATCTCGTTCATAAACTTCCTGGAACACAACTTGTAGAAACATACCCATCACAATCTTGTTCGCTGATGCGCCTGATGCCAGGTAGAATTTGACGGCCGAATCTGTGTTAAACCCTGTCCGAGCTCCTCCATATAAGTTTGCCTGATTATCAGAGAAGGTAAGCCAGGATCCGGCGTAGTCGTATGCCTATCCCATATTCATTAAAAAATGGGCTTCGGTTGAAATCTTCAAAGAACACTGACCATAAGGTTCCAGAAGGTCAAAGCTGAATTCATTTGCGGGACTTTCAAGTAGGCGTAATTCGCCGGGCCAGCCGCAACGGCTGCTGTGATCAGGTATGAGGTGCTATCTCCCTTCTTGGCAGCCAGATTGTCGAAAGCAGTGCGGAGAGCTGTCACGAGATCGGCAAAGCCCTGTCCTTGATCAGTGGTAGCTGGGTATTCGAAATCTATGTCACTTAAAAATCGGAGAATGGATTCTCAGAAGTGACCAGGAATGTAGCAATTGACATACATTCCATCGAAACCATAGTCTTCGACGAGTTGTACGGCGCTAGAAACAAAAGTCGCCCGAGAAGCGGCGGAGGTGACGAAATTGAAGTGTCCTTGATCAACCTTGATCAACATGATCCTGGATTTACTGTGAATCAAGTTTACCTGCTTGAGAGTACGTCCAGCCTCCGATAGATAGAAGAACTTTGAGATTCCGTTGCTTTAATTTCAAGAGGTAGAGTTGTTTGAGACATCCATATAGATTGTTTCCGACATCATTCCAAGAATCAGTAGGGAAATGTTTCTAGATAGGCCTCCATCAGATATCTAAAAAGCTGATATTCGATATCGAAGCGTTTCACCTGCTCATCTGCGTAAGAATCGGTGAGAGATATCGCCCCCGTGGAGGCGTCAGTGTCCGCAAACGAGTAAAGAATATCTGATAGTATTTGTGTCTAGACACTTAAAGCCTATGCAGGAAGCATTACTCACGCGTGAGAGGACCGGGGACGATATCAGTTGGTTCTAACGGGATATCTTTTCAGTTGGCAGTAAAAATAGTGCCAAATCGACTCACGAAAATTGGCGCCATAGATACCCCAGTTTGTGAAGTACGCGATGGAGGCCTTACCCGTGGCGCGTCTATGAATAACGTTGGTTTTGGGGTCCTTCTCGATCGTGAATCTGTTTGGCGCCTCCTTATACCGTTCTGGCCGATGCATGACTTGTGTAGCGTCGACGATGACGATACCAGCCAAAGATATCGTTACAAGTAGGAGAAGACACTTGAACAGTGATCGGGTGGCCATGACCAAGGATCCAGCGTAGTTTGAGAAGTTGAGTGCTGGTCGGCTTGATTGTACAGAGATAGCCGCCTTGGTATTTGTACTCCCGCTGACTCCCTATTTCGACTTGAGCGGGAAAGAAGACAGAGACAGAATCAGAATGTTAAAATGGCATGTGGAGGTCAATGATTCTCGTTATCCAGGTATCTACTGGAACACATGGTTGAGCTAATCAGCCTTGTAGCCAGCTTGTACAAACCAGACAAGTCAGCCACAGTGCCCCAGATATAGAAAAAAGCGGTTCATCGAATCAGGCGGTGATAAACCATGTGTAGGAAGGATATATTTGGGGGTCTATATGTCGAGTTATCAACGCAGGAATGCAAACGATGGTCTGGTGATTGACCACAGTTGCAGCAACATGTAAAGAGTCACTGAGATAGACGAATATTGAACAGTGTCGCATGCACAAAACGTGGATATTAACCAAGGCACTGAGAAATGAGAGTGATCTTGGAGGGGGTAACAACTTCCTTTTTTCAACAGTAAAAAACCCTTCCCAGTCGCAGTCTGCGCGAATAGGAAAAGATGGCACAGAAAGACAAGGAACATCGCCCATATCGTAAAAATCCAGATAAAGGACCGATAGAAGCGTCTGTCCGCGCATGGTAGGTTATCGTATGACGACGAGAAGCCAATAGTCAATGGTCTGTGGTTCCGAGATAGCCAGGCTCATTCTGGGAGAAGTGCAAGTTGGGCAGAGGAAAAACAAGAAGAATATATTCGTCATCTGACGATCACGTGCCCGACAACCCTCAAGCGCAACCCCCAAGCCGATCGATGTCGCAAACGTTGAACCTGCGTTGAACACTGAACGCCATCTTGACCTCTGCCTTGCTTATCGCCTGATCCCCTCTTCCTCTGGACATATGGAATTCGTATTATTTTTCAGGTGACGCCATTTACTTTGCAGTACGCCAGATATGTCCTGGCGCCAAGACGGTATAACCTACTTCCTACTATACTTGCATACAAAGATATTGCACGCGACTTGGTTTTAAATTGGAACCTCCCCCTCCCGAATGCGTCGGCAGGGCCATGTGCGTGTCTCGTAAGGTTTTGTGTCGATGTCTTCTTTTCGGATAGGCTATCAACCTGGAGGAACACCAGGTAAAATATTTTCTGGTCATCTGCATTCCTGCGAGAATCCCGCTGGCTCAGGCCGATGACGACCTATCTTAGGACCTCAAGTCATGTTGAAGTCAAAGCCATGTCCATGGAGATCACGCTAGCAACCTTTTCTACGCTCGAGTCGATTTCAGGTTCTGACACTTTTCTTCCGCTGGATTATCCTCGAGATTCAGGCTTAACCCCCTCGTTTGGTGTTCGCTTACTGTATTGCTCATGAACATTGTCTCTGCGCAGTTAGGGTAGCCCCGACATGTCCTCATCTCTTCTCCGAAAATTCCTATCTACCCATTCACGCATGCATGAATCTAGCAAGACAGTGGTGACTTAGCGAATGCCGAGGAGTGTTATACTTCCGTGTTTAATGTTAGACGGCTTGAAATACCTCGATGGCTTGAAATATACGCTATCGGAGGGTGATAATTTAAGACTCTGTAGCTGCATAGTTTCGCATTTTCATGGATTTATCTCGGATCCCGAACGGAAGGAGCGAATTCATCAGCTGTGAGCACTCCTCTTTCAGTGATTGTTCTCTAATTATAGACATTGACCAAGCCAGAGATTATTTCTCCGTGGCATCTTTGAAGACGTTGAGACAGGTGCTACAGATACTGGCCTATGTCGACTCCATGGAGTTATACTTGAACAAACATTCCTATCGGACGACGGACTGTATTATCGGGGGCATAGAATGCAAGAGAACAAAGCATGACGATTTAAAATGCAGTTATGAGCAAAAGCGGACGCGGGGAGGAGATAAAAGGTGTATATTTATAATAAGTAGATGAAGTGGAATCCACTAGCAAAGAGCGTAAGCGACTACTAAAAGTCGAGTAAATCCGACATCCAATAGCTTGTTTGTATGAAGGATTCACGGCCAGTGGTCGATTTGAACCGCGTAAGAAGGATGCAAAGGGAAGTCGAACGAAACAGGATGGGTGGTGTAGCACGACGATTACGATAGCACAGACGACGAGAAGAGTGAAAGAAACGACAGGTACGGAATCGAGCTGGTACTCTATTAGGGGATACTGGAAGAATAGGCGGTTGTAAAACAAAATATAAATACCGACGAAGGAAATAAAGAGTGAGAGATGGCGTGAATGGGTGGGCATCGATGCGATAAGTCCGTGGTTGATATCAGATGTGTTGGTTTCAAATTGTGCCCAATGTGATTAAGTTATTCGATTCTGGAGTAATGTCAACAACAACCTCGCATAAAAAGACGAGTTGAACACACCTCAATCTTTTCTTGCCTCCATCCCATCGGTATCAGATACTGGAGTTCCCAATAAAGGGCCATTCTTCTCAATATATCCCAGATAGTTGGGATCCATTCATACATCAACGTATATCAGGATGGGCTCTCCTACCCCTTCGATCTCGGGGATAACGCATTTAAGGTCAAAAGCTTTTGCCAGCACAATCTTGAAAATCTTTTGTACATTTATCGACGCTGACGTCGAACAGAAGATCAAAGACGCATGCATAGCACGTGCAAAACGTTTCGCCTATTGATACAAAATGAGTCATAAGAAAACATCGCGCGCGGAAGTGTTCTCACCTGTTTGGTGATCTCTTCCTGCTCGTCGCGTGGAAATGTTGCAAACTGGTCGAATTTCGTGCCGATTAGGAATGGGATTGCGGTCTTTAGTAAGAGGATAAGCAAAACAACTTTTTTGTGCTATTCAGGGGCAGTAGGGCAGTGGGACACATACTTTGTTGAAACCACGCGCTTGTCGATACCACTCCTTGACCGAATTCAGTGTTGATTTTCTTGACAGGTCAAACATGAACAGAATGGCAACAGCGTCATTGCAGACAAGGGGCAGCATGTTCACGAACTCCCTCTGACCGCCTAGATCCCAGATCGAGAAGGTAATTGTCGTTCGACGAACAGAGATAGTTTTCTCCATGAAATTGACGCCTGTTTTCCGCAATAAGAGCTTTATCTCAGAAGGAGTTTTCCATGGGCTTACCCAGCGTCTGGATATAATCCTCATCGAAACTGCCCTCTACGTACTTCACCATCAAACTCGTCTTCCCGATCTGGGAGTCCCCAACCATGCCCACTTTAATGACCACGCTAGAGAGGAAGACGTGTTAATACTGCATGGCCTTTCAGCGTAAGATACCAATTTTTACCTGTTCTTTTCGTCATTATTTTCGACAAGTGGGTGGGGATTTTGGGTGCTTGGGCCGGCGATGGGAGTTGGAGTAGGGGTCGAGGAAGAAGCTGGGGTCGACATGATCCACTTAATCCGAGAGAGGATGGCTTAGGCGTATATAACGGCGCGTCGTTCCCAGTTCCTGGGAGTACTGAGGGCAGGATGCGTCAAGGAATGTATGTGAATTATGAAAGGCCAGAAAAGGAGAGAGAAGTTGAGGAGAAGAATTACGCGTCTTGAATCGCGTTGGCTGTTGATTGGGCTTTTCGGAGACCACAACCAGTCAGAAGTGGGCCCGCAAAGCAAACGAACTTTCGCCGTCGTCGTTGTCGTCAACACCGAACAGCAGTTTCGAGACAACCCCGAGCGGCAGAACAGGGCAGCCTAAAGCTTTTGATAATCAACAACAAACAACTGCCTTCCAGCGGCACTCGCAGTCTTGAACCGTCATCTACTATGCACCTATGCCAATGAATGGGCAAACTCACCTTGAACTCTTTGCGTCGTCTTTGGGTCTTACGAGAATAGTTTTAGACGCGTTTAAGCTACTTGCCACCCTCCTTTGGTTTCTGGAGGGGTTAGCAGAGATTGATCGCATCTGACCTTGAGTATGCTACGAGTACTCGAGTAATACTCCCTGTCGCCTAAAGGATCCTCTTTCAGTCGCACAATTGCATGCTGAAGCTGGTACGTTTTTCTTTTTAATTTTCAATGTTTTCACTCAGCCAACACTCAGCGCTTTCTTCCCAAATTTGGCTGCTGACGCTGAAAAGTGCCGTGCGTTCCAGAAACGATAGAAACGACAGACGATGGCAGAAGAAGCTCAAGCTTAAAACCAATCTTGAATCGTAGATTTTCAACCTGCACCAATACATACATTAATCCCGATTCGCGCCCATCTCGACTACCTAAACCCCACCAATTCACGGATAGGCGTATACTCGCGTGTCGGGCTCTGCCATTAATTGTCTGTTTCCCCATACCTATCAGGCCTTCAGGTACACGGCCCGCATGATTGTTTCGGTATGCATGCTAGTCGGAATAATTGCCTAATGAAATACCGGCCTTGTGACTGGTTAACGAACGCCTCTGTGATGTGTCCCGTACTGCTTTCTCCACAGTGCTTTGGTTTTTAACTGCAATGGCCTTCTCTCTGAAAAATTTCCTAAAACCGGCACCTTTCCCTGAACCGATTCATCCACCTGGCTATATCGCGGTCGTTCTTCGGAACCCCCTCCGTCGATCTCCGCCACGTCATTTGCCATGAGACGCCTGCGGTCAATTTACCTGTTAACATGACAAATTTAGGCGTGCAACTCAAGCAAATACATGTTCTTAATGATGTGTCCCTGCAGTCATTTATCCGGGCGAAGACGCTGCACTTTTTGCGATGATCACGAGCTATGTGACTCCGAGCACTACCCGTCTGCCTACCCAACGCACATTCAATGTTTGGAGTCGCGAAAACAGAAGAGACTCTGATGTGATTCATACTTCAACGATCATTCGCCGGACCATTCTCGCTTTTGCAGATATATAACGTGTCGTTTGTCTAGTAACTCCTTGTCTTTCAGCCCAAAATTCCCCTCGCATCGTCTGGGGCAATGTTGCTGCGACTTTTATTATCAATTCTCCCTATTCTTGGATCGAGTAAGTGCCTCCTGTATGATGAAAATGTATATCATGGCTTATTTCTTTTGGGTATCAGCCTTCGCCCAGGGTGGGGCCTATGTCGACCCAGATAACGGAATTTCGTTCTCCGGTTATACAGACCCAGCTCATGGAGTGACATATGGTTTTGTGTTTCCTCCCCTCGTCCAAACTGGCTCGAATTCTACGGAGTTCATCGGTGAAATCGTTGCACCAATTGGGACCCTATGGGCTGGTGTCTCCCCTGGAGGTGCCATGTTGAACAATCTCCTGCTTGTGGCATGGCCAAATGCGGGTAAAATTGTTCGCTCGGCTCGTTTTACAACGCAAGTCCCGATTTTCTGTTTATCTTGTCTACTCTAACAATATGTTGTATTGCAGAACATACGTACTTCCTACGTTCGTACAGACTTTGAAGCCCGGTATTAAGTTCTGACACAAGAATCATATTAGCGCGATGGCAGGACCGGTTCTGACGGATTTACCATCCTCAAAAGTAAATTCTACCCACTGGAAATGGGTTTATCGTTGCCAAAATTGCGTTAGTAAGTTACCAAGCAAGGTATCTAGTGCCACTTTCACGGACTGATCTGCTCCCCCTTGCTTCTAGCTTGGTCCACCAGTTCCGGAACTACGAGCATTCCTATTGGTAGCTTTGGCGTCCCAGCATGGGCATGGTCTTCTCATGCAGTAGACACCCCGTCGGACCCGCAAAGTACCTTTATTGAACACGACGACTGTCAGTCTTCCTTGAAATTTGCCTTGAAAATGATGAACTGAGGGTTCACTTTAGTTGGTTTCTTTGGACTTGACTATTCGTTGGCGCATGTCTCTTCGGCTCAATACAATCTGTGGGCGAGCGGGGGAACAGGAGGCGGGTCAACAACCTCGCCCTCACCTACCACAACCTCTCCAACTACGTCACCGACAGCTAAGGTAAAAAAAATTTACGCATAATTGAGATTTATTGAATATTTACTCGGGACGTAGGCTACACCCTACGACTACATTGTAGTTGGCGCAGGTGCGGGTGGATTGGTTACAGCTGATCGTCTGTCGGAAGCTGGCAAAAATGTTTTGCTTCTGGAGCGTGGAGGCCCTAGTCTTGGTTCGACCGGAGGGACCTACCAGCCAACCTGGCTTCTAGGAACTAATGTATGTGATCTCTTATTTTGGTCATGTTAAGCAGTCACTAATAGGTATGCAGCTTACGAAATTTGACGTTCCTGGATTGTTCGGTACGCTTTCACCCGTCTCTCTTGTCCAGTTTCCCCGATTGACGTGTTCAATACTTCGAATAGAATCCATGTTCTCGGATAGTAACCCATTTTGGTGGTGTAAAGATATCACAGTATTCGCTGGCTGTTTGCTAGGCGGAGGCACTGCAATCAACGGGGCGTAAGTGGGCAATTTCTGTAGTGCATATGTTGTACTAATCACCTTTTTAGCCTTTATTGGTTGCCGACCGATCAAGATTTCTCAACAGCCGCTGGCTGGCCATCTAGCTGGGGCAACCACGGACCATATACCGCAAAGTTAAAGGCGCGTCTACCTGGTACCGACCACCCTTCCACAGATGGGAAGCGTTACCTGGAGCAAACTTATTCTATCACGGAGGCACTTCTCAAGCCTCAGGGATATTCGAACATAACGATCAACGATAACCCCAACTATAAAGATCATGCCTACGGTTACAGCGAGTTCTCAGTACGTACCATGCCAGCCTATAGTGTTCCGCATGTCTGTTAACCTTTGTTCATATAGTTTTTGAACGGAAAGCGTGCTGGACCCATTGCAACATATTACCAAACAGCTATAGCTCGCAAAAACCTAGTATACAAGCAATACGCAAATGTCTTCAATGTTGTTCGTAATGGCTCTCAGATTACTGGCGTCCAAGTTAACGACACCTCCCTTGGCCCCAACGGTTTTATTCCCCTGACACCTAAAGGCCGAGTTATCCTCTCCGCTGGTACGTATGGAACTGCTCGCCTACTATTCCGCAGCGGTATTGGCCCTTCCGACATGATCACTCTGGTTCAAAATGACCCTACGGCTGGCCCAAATCTTCCTCCTAAGGCTCAATGGATTAATTTACCCGTAGGATATAACGTGAGGCTTGTTCAGCTGCTTGGAAATTGGCGAGTCTAATCCCTGGCTCTAGGTTTCTGACAATCCTTCTATTAATGTAAGTTACGCCAGATAGTTTTTAGTTCTGCAGATTTGAAATATTTTTCAGCTCGTATTTACCCATCCTTCGGTCGACGATTATGACAATTGGGCGAATGTTTGGACAGCCCCAAGGCCAGCGGATGCCGCCCAGTATATCAAGAATCAATCAGGCGTCTTTTCACAAGCATCGCCCAGGTTCGACATATTGTTCATTCACAGGCTCAACCGGAACTGAACTACTTATAATCGACAACAGATTGAACTTTTGGAGAGCCTACTCAGGCCCAGACGGCAAGACTCGTTGGGTAATACTTTCTATTTAATTTAATTTTTCGTTTTTCTTATCCGCTGTGGATTTGACAGCTACAAGGGACTGCTCGCCCGGGAGCTGCATCCGTCACCACAGGGTACGCTTACAATGCAAGTCAGCTCATGACCATCACCACATACTTGTTAGTCTTTCCTGGGTTCTTCCTTGCCGTCTTCTGAGCCTTGAACAGGTCAACTGGAATAACGTCTCGAGGACGGATCGGAATTGATGCTGCTCTTACTGCTCGGCCATTAGTCAACCCCTGGTTTACCGACCCTATCGACAAACAAGTATTGATCCAGGGAATCAATGACCTGGTTGCAAACATCCACTTTGGCACGTAAAGTCTTCATGGCCTATTGTATTAGATTTAACTTTCGCGTTCTTAGTCCCTGGCTTGACCTTAATAACACCAGATAACACTACGACCATCACAAACTATGGTTAGCCTCCACTCTTCCACCATTTGCCCCATCGCTCATTTTTTCTTGCTAACAGTTAACACCTATGATCCCGTACATTAATCTCTATTTCATTCATATTTTATTGACCACAGGCTAATTACGGGTATAGGGTTCCCTCAATTCTAATCACTGGGTTGGATCTTGTTCCATCGGTCCTGCTGGATCAGGTGTCGTCGATCAAAACACCTTGGTTTATGGCACCAAGAATTTATTCATCATCGATGTGAGTGTTTTCAGGCATTTTTCTAAGCCCAGCAACTTAAGATTGATTATCTTAGGCATCGATTGTATGTTGTTCTCTTTACACAAGTAAGTATACTTCTGATTGACTGCCGTTAGGTTCCGTCACTTCCCACTGGAAATCCCCATGGCATGTTAATGTCCATGGCAGAACAAGCAGTCGCCAAGGTTTTGGCCCTTTCCGGTGGCGCATAATAAATAGCAGCTTTTAGCACTTATAAGCCTTTCTGTACCCATAACGCGAATCATTATATCAAGATTATCTGCTTAACCCATGCAAAATGAGGAGGCTCGGAGGTAATTAAATATAGTCTATTGGATCTTGATCTTCGCGTGCCCATTAGTGTCAACTTCAGTCTTCTCTTGCTCAAGTTCTTCCAATTGCCGTCGCTTTTCGCGCCGTTCTCGTCCACGGGTTACCATGGGCTTGGGTTCAAGGTCAGCAAAGAGGTATTTGCAGATAGTTTCAATGATCCAGCAGCCAGCGAAATCGATTACCATTGCCATGGTAAGGCGAAATTTGAACTGAGAAAAGGTTAGGTACATCGGTAACAGCCACGGTCTCCGAAATCAGACTTACTGAGTCTTTCATTTCCACAATTTGGAGCCACCGGTTCATCTCGGGCATGAGGTCCATGGCACCAGAGAAAGCAACAGCGCTAGCTCCGACAAGGCCGTACCACAAAGCCTTGTTTTCGCGAATGCCTTCCCGGAAGGGTCGTCCCTATAATTCTGTTAGGGGTGGTAATTCGAAAGAAGTAATAAGAATGTACCTGGAAGTTGATCGTGAATGTCGAAACCTGCTGGGAGAGACCCAACAGATATATGGCAGTATTCAATAAGCTCGGTTCGAACTTGGCCTCGAGGTCGATTGGACCCATTCTGTCATTAAGTCAGAGAGGATTCATAAAAAGCAGAGTTGGAACCAACGTTTCGTATGCATGGGAGAGATTCGTGATATAAACCAGGGAAACAATGTGGAGGGCAAATTGCAGCAATACCGAGAGAAGAATATAAAGGTTAAAGATATTGCCCAATGGACGTTCTCTGGATAGTTTTTCAACGGGCTGTAGAAGTATAACGGTAAGGCATATTATTGTAAGCAACGACTGTACAACACACCTTCGCTCGCGAAATACACAAAAAGCAGACAGACATCAACATGCCCGTTATGGTCACTTGATAGTCTCCGAACTTGATTCCGTCGAGATACTGCACGCTCAGACTATACGCAGTGATGAGGCAGTTTAAAGCCAAAATCTTGTACATCTGGGTTGTCGCCACGAGTGTGCAACGACCTTGCCTAATGATATGCGTAACTAGATTGTGATGAGGAGTTATTTCTGGTTCGAAAGGGAAGTAGACTTACTTGCTGCGACATGGCCCAGCTTTGACGTAAACGGAGCGGCACAAGAGGCGTCTCCAAGCTTAATCTTGGGTACATCTTCGTCGCCCTCCATTTCTGCCATTTTGTCGGTGATAGAGGCCAGATCAAACTACAAACGAGAAAGAATTAGGATCAGGGCAAAAACAAAGATAAGAATGCTTACCTTCTCCATCGGGTTTCTCTGGCGAGCAACAGCATGGTCCTGGGCAGCTCTCTGCTGGGCTTGAACGGCCTCTGGCATAAGATGCGCGATGGCCGGTGGAATCGGAGGTGGGGGTTGACCGAAGCGGGATGAGATGCTCAATTGACTCTCATAAACCTTCTTGATACGTTCCAGCTTCTGACGCTCAGCAATCTTTTCCAAGTCCTCTTGTGTACCATCCAGGAGGGCTACTCCGATATGTGCTTGCTTAAGAGCACCGACGTCGTTCGTGCCATCACCTGCCATGAGTGTGATATAGCCGAGTGTCTTCAAGGTCGTCAATATGTACTCCTTTTGAGAGGGCGATACTCGAGCATACACCCATGTGTTTTGGACAAGGTCGTTCCAGCTGGGTCGATTTTCAAAGTGCTTCATGGCTGCACCAGTCACGCAGATATCATAGGTGTCGAATAACGAGAGGTCCAAGGGATGTTCAGGGTTAACAGGGATAATCTTGCGCTCGTCCACTGTACGCCACACAAGGTCTATCATAAAGTGGTGATCAGAGGTGATCGAAAAGAGCTCATTGAAAAGAAAAAGGACAACCTTGGTCATGTTTTGGACTTTCAGCTAGATCCAGAATCAGTGCTTCCCTGTCAACGATTTCAACTTCGCGGGCAACATGGACTGCCGTCAATGGGTTGTCCCCTGTGATCATAATGCACTGTGAAGATCGGTGATAAGCTCTCAGAAAAGTAAGATGAAGGATAGAAACCGCATACACGATGTGAAGAATCGGCGAGCATTTTAAGACTAGCGATAGCGTCCGCTTTGAGGGGGCAGTGGAAGACCAAGAATCCGACGAAGGTCAGTTTGCTCTCCACCTCAGTTCGGTGGAGTTTGTTGATCTTGTTTAGTCATGTCAGCATTGATGCATAGACAGATGGAAAGGAAAGGAGCACCCACTTTGTCCGAGGATAGCGGTTCCATTTCCTTCATAGCTAGAGCCAAGACACGGCTTCCCTCACGTGTATAACTTTTATACGTGTCGTCGTAGCCTTTGGGAACATCGGCGAGCATTGTTTTAATGGTCTCTGGAGCACCCTTGACAGCAGCAATGAGGTTGCCTCCAGGAAGACTAGAGATCGTGGACATGCGCTTGAGGGCAGAGGAAAATTGGAAACGCCTTCGAATTGTGAGAGTCACTTTGTGCGCCGAAGTACTGGACGGGGTCAAGACGTCGCCTATGGAAATGGGTCAAGAACAGCATTTTTTTTTTGAAGAATGAAGCATACCTTTAGCTAAATTCCATTCCAGAGCATCAAGAGTCGTCTTTTCCATAGGATCTCCAACAATGGTGCCATCGTCCAATTTAACAAGGGCGTGTGCAGCTGCTAAACACAGCATCGTTTCTCTGGACGTCTCCTTAACGTTGACAAGCTTTTTACTATCCCTGGGACTTTGCGGTGGTCAATTTTGTTAAGTTAATCAAGTAGGGATAAAAATCTCACTCCACACCAGCAACACCTTCTAAGACCAAGTTTTCGGCTGTAATTGTACCGGTCTTATCAAAGCAGCATACATCGACGCGTCCCGCAAATGGGATACGGAATGGTTCCGTGCAGAAAATGGCTAGAGAAAGGTTTAGCATAGCACCAACAAAATAGACATGAAACAAACCAAATTTTGACAAAGCGACAAGCGATGCATTGACAGCTAGAGAGAGTTCCATTGGCAGTTCAGGTGGTACGACACTCGTGATGATGAGAATACAATCCAAGAGCAGTTTCGACTTCTTGAGATCCCTCTCGATACCTATAGGCTGCATCAGACAACTGTTATGGATAATGGGCGAAGATAAAAAAACTGACCCTTGACCCAAACGTACCAACTGGCGGCGATGGCAAAAATGAGAAGGAAACCAATGAACAAGAAAGATTCCAGGTTGTTGGCCGACACACGCTCAGTCGAGAAGATCATGGTCCTAACAAGCTGACCTTGGGCTGTTCCAAAGCCTGTGCGAACAACTACTCCGAGGCATCCGTTGTCAGGGGTTTTGATAGGTGGTGGGATCTCCGCTATAGATTCGAAAAGAAGTGCATTGAAGACGTGATTTAAAAGGCAGAAGAAAGGTGTAAGTACATGATTTAGAGGCTTGGAGGACTTTGGTTCCACTGAATAAGACAGCATTTTTGTGCGCGCCATCGACATCCAGATTGTCATTTGGCTCCAGAAGCTGAATTGATTCTTTGAGCAGTGGTGTCGATTCGCCGGACAACATGGCCTCGTTAACGATGCAAGTGCCGTTGATAAGAAGGACATCCGCTGGTACCGTCGTTTCCGTGGTTAAACGCACTAAAGACGAGTCAGGAAACAATATGCAGGGCATTTAGATATTTACGAACCAATCGAGATGACGTCACCGGGCAGTAGTTTGTCTGTCTGTATTTTCACCCATTTCGAGTCCCTGTAGCATTGGATGGGATATGGCGCTACAGACATGGTTCTGAACTCCGTCAATGTTCGTACGCGCTGTAAAGTACACAATCATCAATCGGAACCTCAAAGAGACATTGACACATGGATGACTAACCTGCCAGACGACCGTGCATTCGAATACAATGAGCATGAAAAGCGTAAACAAACTGTAGTACCAATACTCGTCCAGGCACCATAGCGCTACGCAGAATATCTGGAATACGAAGAAAGGCGCGGTCGCGTGCTCGCCAAAGAGCTCAGTAAACGACGGTATGGGGATATTGAATTCGTTGTCGCCGTATAAATTTTGAAGGTCAGGTAGTTCCTTGGAGGTGAGGTTCTTCGGACGGAGGAACGTGTTGAGGGCTGGCTTGCTGGAATATGGGTATGCCAGACGCGAAAAAGTCAACGGTTCGAGGGACGAGACGGAATATGTGTCGCGTTGGTAACTAAATGTGTATGAAGATGGGTCCGTTGGAATCTTCTTCTCGAGTTTAACGATGTCCCCTTGGCCGCGGTGAAGCTGGGGAACGATGCGGATGCAGTCGGCGTCCTCTAATGAAGGCGCCTATAAAAATGACATCGTCGCATGTATAGCACACATATAAGAAAAGGATGAAACTGACCTTGTTGGTTGTAATCCACGCACGCGCACCGGAATTCCATTTGGTGAGGAGGAAACTCAATGCATGCCCAACACCTAGCGAGACGCAAAAAAGGAATGTCCACTCTTCGCTGACGATCCACTCTTCATATTTCACGAAATACGCATACGCCAGGACAGGATATAGTGAAAGAAAAGGGTAGCCGTAGATGTGTTTCTGCCATGGAACCGAGATGTGCAAACTTGCTCTTGCTATCTCCGGAGAGACAACAGAAACAGAGGCCCTGGAAGTTGGCTAAGTCAAAGAAACAAAATATGCAAAATAGATACGAACATTGCGAAGTATTAAGCTCCCTGAGTATACTCTCTCGTATAGTCAAGCTGAGCAATAATAATAGATGGAAAGGAAGTTGGGCTGGATAGCGCCAGCGAAGGTGATGGACGACGTGGACGAAGCCGTCTGCACACGTGATGGGCGTGCTTTGCGTAATCCTGATTGTGAGAAAAGCGACGGATTAGGACTCGGCCGGCATCTTCGGTATCCGCCGATAAAATATACACTCATCGAAAATAAGGTTCAGCCACCAATCGACTGTTCGTGACGGTGGACTGGGCAAAATCTGCAGACCCTCCTCAAGATTCCCGACGATGGTGAGCACCCCAAAAACCAACGATTTAGGCGCCCGGATGCTCACTGTGCGCTCTTCGTAGCCGAAAGAAATCCGCGACATCAAGCAGTTCATTAAAATCACGCAGAGGAAGGATGCGTCTCGTACGTTAGTTCGACCTTCTGGATGCCTTGCACTCATCTATCCCTACAGAGGCACGCATAAAGAAAATCCCCTCGAAACTCCCCAACGGCAAGACGCAAACCAAGTTCAAGGTCCGATGCTCACGATACCTCTACACACTATCAGTCGACGACCCGGAGAAGGCGGAGAAGCTAAAGCAAAGTCTGCCCCCAGGTGCGTCACTGTATCATTCCTGAGCTAAGATCAATGACTCATTTTCTTGTTGCAGGCTTGACTATCATTGAGGTGGACAAGGTCGTAGCCAAAAAGAAGTAAACAACTCTCTTCTTGCGCGAGCCGTTTCGAGCGGGTGTCGGAGGGGTTGCGGCGTTATGTATAGACCTATGGTGCCTCCAAAACTTATGCATGTGTGTAACAATAATCCATGCCTCACTACGTTATGCATCATTAGCAGTCAACATCGCACGACGACCAGCGCCTCTTTTTCTCTCAATATATTGCATTCATCAGGGCGAGAAGGATACAGATTACTAGCAAGGCTGTCGTCAATATGGGAACATATTTCATTACCCATTTCTTCCGTCGCCTGCGACTTCGTACGCCTTCGTGATGCTGTTCGCCAACTTCGAGCGCTTCAACGTCGTATTGGAAGGCTTCTTGGCCAGCATCAAGAGCTATATCCAGAAATGAGTGCAGCAATTCCGTTCCATCGAGATGGGGCAAGGGCAAAAGGTTGAAGAGATATAGTGAGAGCGTTGCCATCATCAAGTACCTGTTATCATTCAATCAGCAAACATGGAGAGTTAAGATCCGGTCTACGTACTCCCAAAACCTTGCCAACAGAGGCGGGAACCACAGCGGTAAAAACCAAATACGCGGCAGCCAGTTACCCACTTGTACTACCATCCAAAAGGTGTTCAGTTTTAGGTGAAGGACCGGTGACGTTAATTACCTTCTTCCCATACTTCTATTCGCGGTCCGTTCCAGAGAACTACGGTTTCTTCCAGCTCGAGTATAGATGGCCGTATAGTCAAACGCATGAGCTGGGATTCTTTATGAGGAAATGCGCATACTGATTCTGAAGGACAATCATTTGGGGTTGTACAACGCCCATGTCCACTGGGCTTCGTCATTAAGGGTACCGGGTCGATACATCCTTGTTCAAAATGGTCTTGAGATATGAAGCAGGCGAACGGCGACACTTTATTGTTAATCAAGGAGCAGCAAACATCTGATTTGTCTAGAATATTTTAACTTCAGCTTATTATTGGCGTCATAGAAAGGACTTCATACCAAGCACGGTTTTCTGTATACACCATCCCCCGTTAATGCCTTCTGTTGAGCCCATTAAATACTCTGTCCATATGTCTGTGGAGGAAGCAAGGGATTTATCATCCAATTTGGTGATAATGGAACCCGCAGAAAGGTGAAGAGAAAGTGGAGAATCCTAGAGGCACTATGAACACGGGACACACGACAAAGAGGGTGGACACCCACCACGCTGACTTCAACGACAATCTTACCAATATTGGATATGTTCCGATACCCAGAAACAAAGGAGACGACATTCACGAGCTCTAAACGGGTTACGAGGGCCAAAAAGCACCAAAATGCAAGATTGTGAAATGGCCCAGCAGCAGTGACGCGTGAGCGTGCTTGGGCGGCCAGGCTTTTCATTCCAGCAACAGGAAAGGATACAAACGCGGCTGGTATACAGACTGTAAAAGATACCCCAGCTGTAATCATTGGAAGAGACTCTCTGTAAACCCATTCATGAAGGTTAGGACGCGTTCGACGAAGAGTGTAGCAGCACATACCGTGCTGCGGCTATTGCGTGTCCTAGCTCGTGCACGATTTGAGATAGGAAAACAGCAAGAACTATTATGGGCAAATCGCTGATAGGCACTGTGACTCCAGGTATCTATAAGTTCAGAATGCGTACTTTAGCATCGGAACGTTTCAGCAATGGAAGGCGTACAATGGGTGTAATATTCGAAAACCGGGAGGGCAGTGTCCGTAGAGGTGTCGTATTCATCGTATTTTCCAGCATTCTTCTGACAAGATGGTGGGTATTGGAAGGGTTTTCAACTTCTCTAAGTGATAGTTTCTGAAGAATACGCTGGGCGGAGTCTCCGCACATCCATACCAGTCCCCCGAGAGCCGCAAGCATGCCAATGGCGCTGAGGACGCTGCCTATATTGTAAAACCATCGAAGAAAGATGTTGGCATTCCGTCTGCCTCTCCTTTCCAGCAGAGCTGCAAGACTGTCGTGATAAATATTCCATTTGGTTGTCGAAACTCTGAGTTGAAGCGCTTTCAGCGAGACATTGGTGGCCGAACGACGAGTATTTGAGCCAAGGGTCGTTGGAAGCAACGACGGGGACCCTTTTCGCGACCACGCGTAGTGTAAGAGGTATATCGAGCACCAGATCCCTGTGAGTACAAGTGCAGCACTCGCGATGGTCATGTCCAGGTAGACCTTAGATTCCCGGTGGATCCTATTGGCTAGGGAGCCGGCTATTTGTGCACATCCGATATCACGCGACTTCACCCGCCCCGAAACCGGGAGCGGCTCTCCACCTTTTCTTGACCTCTCCTTTCACCGTTGTCCTCATTGACCATGCAGTCTTTCATTGCGGCAACACGTTCGAGGCAGCTCGCGCTGGGCAAGCGGGCTTTCTCGTCTTCTCTCAGCAGGTGGCAGGCTGTGCCTCAAGAGAAACCGGTTCTCATGAAGGAGTTCAAGATCTATCGTTGGGTTCGTTTGGTTCTTGCTGTTCAACTGGCGACGTGAAACTGAACATGGAGTATACAGAATCCTGATCAGCCTGAGAAAAAGCCCGAGCTTCAGTCTTTCAAGATCGATTTGAACCAGACAGGACCTATGGTACGCTTCCAGTTTCTAAGTTGGACACATTGACTAACCCTTGAATGAATGCAGATTCTCGACGCTCTCATCAAAATCAAGAACGAGATTGACCCAACGCTGACCTTCCGTCGCTCCTGCCGTGAGGGTATCTGCGGATCATGCGCCATGAACATTGACGGCCAGAACACTCTCGCCTGCTTATGCAGAATCGACCGTGAAGGAGGCAAGAACACCAAGATTTACCCCCTGCCTCACAGTATGTGTCGCTCTAGCATCAACTATGGCTTGTGCTGACTTTACTTGCACTCAGTGTACGTCGTGAAGGACCTCGTGCCCGACATGACCCTCTTCTATAAACAATACAAATCCATTCAGCCTTGGTTACAGAACGAGAACCCACCAGAACAGGGTACGTTCTCTCTTCCGAATATTCTCTGCAAGGTGTTTTCGTTATTTACACTTCGTTCTTCCTCAGGTGAATTCCTTCAATCTCCCGAAGACCGCCGAAAACTTGATGGCATGTACGAGTGCATTCTCTGCGCTTGTTGCTCTACCTCTTGCCCTTCGTACTGGTGGAACCAGGATGAATACCTCGGACCCGCAACCCTCATGCAAGCCTACAGGTGGATTGCTGACTCTCGGGTACGTTCGGGGAGATTATGCGGTCATTACAACGAACAAAATCTAAATCTATTTTTCCAGGATGCTCACGGAGCTGAAAGGATGGAGAAACTCCAGAACGAGATGAGCCTGTACAGGTGCCACACCATCTTCAATTGTACGTATTTTTTTATCTATGTGGTGGTCCTCCGACTACGTATTTATATCACGACCGAATAGGTTCTCGGACATGCCCCAAGGGTCTCAACCCAGCTGCTGCCATTGCCAAGATGAAGCTAGAGATGGCTGTCGATTAGACGTGTTATAATTCAAGCCTGTGGAGGTTAATTCGGGCCAGTCTCATTAATGGGGAAGGATGTAAAAGTAGTGTGCAACACGATTGCCAATGCAATTTTCTTTAACTGCGTTGATATCCTGGATCTTTTGGTCAATGACATTTCTATCTTTCTAAATTCTCCACGAACGCTCTCGGCCTTAGCAAGCCTAGGCACCGGTCCATCTCAACGCCTAGTCCACCCGAAGCCAGATGTCAGGAATCAGTCAAAGTTGGCCGTTCTGTATGTATTCCAGGGGTTCGCTTATTCTAACCTAAGCATTTCTCGAACTCGGAACGGCAAGTGGATTTTGCAGTCTGCCAAAGAGGATGAAGCCTCGATGAGGGGTGGGACTGGTGCTGAACGCCGATCAACTTTAGAAGGTTTTTTACAACAACAAAATCTTAAGAAATCACTCTTCCGTGTTAATTCCGTGTCCTACAGCCTTGTCCACAGCATTCTCCGACAGAAGATGTTTTGGCGCCTGTCATCAAAACTTAGCCGCTCAGTCAGTCTTCGAGACTGTGCCACGTTGTGCTCAGTAACTCTACTATGTGTACATCTTCACAGTGATATCCTCCATCTGGTTCACGGGAAAATTGAGGTGTTGGTTGTCTTTCATTCATTATCTTTTTAGCAGTATGGCAACCCTCCGCGTCTAGTTTTCGGCGAATGAAGACAGCCGACTGGGACCTTTGCTGTCAACAATGGTATCTCAAATTAAGGTATATTTTATTCCAGTGCGAGTTTACAAAACTATACACCATTATTAGGCCCATAAACTGCACCAGGCAGTGTCATCTTCACTTCATTTGTTACCGTAGATGTCATAAAATCTGTTACACGTTATTGCTCTGGTCATGCCCCCGAGTCGCTCCAAATGATTGCTGAGGTGCCGAGAAGGGGTATGACGCTCCGAAAGAGTTGTAAGTCGTGACCTGGGGCGGCGCACTGGCTTCTGGGAGCGACCTGGGAATAACAACAAGGTTCTTGGCCACCTCTTCGTCGTCAAGCTGGTCGGCATATCGCTCGACAATGAAATAGGCATCTGATTCGTGTGATATTAGAACTGAGCCGAGTAAGAAAGGAAACAATTTCACGCACAAAGTTGAATCAACCAGGTGATGACATAGATTGCGACCATTATGCCTTTCATTATGGCGATACCGCTTTTACAGCCGTCCTCGGTTGCATCAGTGGAAGCGCTCAGGCAAGTGGCTATAGCATCTGCTGAATTTTGCTTGAACTGGCTGTAGAGCGTAAAAATTCCTGATGCAATGCTGAACCCGAGGTGAATTGCCAAGGCGACTGCAAAGCTCGAGATCATTCCTCGGTTCTTGATTATGGCTCCAATAAAACTGATAGATGCGAAGTCAAATCTTTAACTCGATGGCAGCTGACGGGAAACTTGCTCACCCGAACACTGAAAGTAATGCGAGGAGTGTGAACATGCTGGAGTGGATCCATAGAGCAATCTCTTCGCTTCTATCAAGAGGGTTTTGCTCTACGACAAAATTAGATATATGGGACTGGCACGATTCCTAGTGCAGGGGGACCTACTCAGCTGAGAGACTTGTATCCAACCGATGGCAGCCACGAAGGAGCCTCCAACCATAGCAAGGAGTGACAAAACCTGGGAACATCTTCAAACTTCACCAGAAGGTGATGAGCTCCATTTTTCACTCACGAAAACTCCCAATCTGACGGGGAGACAGCAACAGAATTTACGAGATCGTATGGGCGCGGACATTTTGATCAACAAATGAGCAGAAGATTATGAAAAATTGGGTTGGAGAATGATCCAGCACTCTTCTAGATGGGTCGAACAAGTTGGTCGGGCGCAGCCACGATGGGGAAGCATTTTGACGGTCACCGCTTTATATATGTTCTGGCTCGCTTAGTTTGATCGCGTGATGGACGTTGTTGATCTTGTCTAATTTTGATCCCAGCACTGCTCTTTCATGTCAGTATCCGTTTCATAGGGACTTGCTCTTTCTTGGCAACGCTCTGAACGTTTGCTAACCCTCAAATTTTGAGAACTAAACGCCGATAAGTGTGGATCATCCGCCAATGCCTTTTGCGTTATCCATGGAGTTTGTAAAACATGAAAGGCAAGTGGAAAGCGTCAGTGGCAAAAGCTACTTGGTTATTTTGACGTGCTAGGTCATCTGGAAGGATTTTGTGAATTCGGTAGCGTTCGGCTGGTATTGAGGTTTCTGGTACGCTTTGTTTGATGACCCAAAGAAGAAGGAACAATATTTCAGACTCTGTACGCAAGTAAACTGAAGCTCGCAGACCTTTGGGAAACTCGGTACTCTCCCTGCTGGGTAGCCTGGGCTACTTTCGACAGGCCGACGGGTTTATAGTATGAAAAGGTCAGTTGTGCATTATGCAAATAGATTCCTAGAACAGAAGCCGTGACGTTTAGACTGGATGTATCATGCCCTTCATCAGAGTCGAGCGGGAGATGTATTCACAAAGCCTGGAAGTCCTCTGAAAATCGAAAATATTGGGCACAGATATCGCTGCTGGAGACGCCAGCTGATGGTTGAAACCGTCAGATGGAAAAGATCGTCCCTTCTATATAAACAAGAGCAGCAAGCGAACTCGAAGATAGAATACGAGAAGGATGCGGTAATCAGCCTCATCACAGAAAATATCACTCCTGGCTATGATTGGGATGACCACAGCTTTACATATGGCACTGGAGAAGTTGTTTGCGGACATTGATGAAGGAGAAAAGGAGGCCCAAATTTTATCGCGCGGAGGAAAGCTGTGAAGGATGAAACGGTCATGTTGAGTCGAGCTGAGTCGGTCACAGCTTGATATCGTGTGACGAGTCACTACGCAGCCTCCCCTCCACCTCCTACGTTGCTGCTCTATAGGTCGCTTTCTGGTCTCCAAACATGAAGATTTTCTCCATCTCTGTGGTTCTGGCCCCGCCATCAGGAGGCGCTGTTATCCTTAGCACGGCCAGCGACCTTTCAACCTTTAGTTTCTACCAGAGAGGGTCTGCAGGAGAATTCATGACATTCCTCTCGAAGACTGTTGCTGAAAGGACACCCCAAGGCCAAAGGCAAACCGTTCAAGAACAGAGTAATGTTGCTCACGTTTACAACCGAGGAGGAGCGGAACAACTTGCTGGTGCGCGCAAAGCTCATAATAGGATGTTGGTTGTGAACTTATTATGATATTTAAAGCTGTCATAATTACGGACCAAGAATACCCCGTACGACCAGCGTTCTCGTTACTTACCAAGATCCTTGATGATTTCACGGCGAAAGTTCCACAATCTTCGTTCGGCAGTCCTTCCTCAATCTCCTTCCCTGAGATCAACACCTATATACAGAAGTACCAAGACCCTCGGCAGGCAGATACGATAATGAGAGTACAGCAAGAGCTGGATGAGACCAAGATCGTCTTGGTGAGTACACCGCAGTCGACTGCCGGCAAACTCGATTATATTCATCTCCTTTAGCACAAAACAATTGAATCAGTATTACAACGTGGCGAGAAGCTCGATAATCTTGTCGAACGATCAAATGCGCTCTCGATGCAAAGCAAGATGTTCTACAAGACGGCAAAGAAGGTTGGCGCTTGATGTCATCATGGTTCGGATGTTTGACTGATTGACATTCTGTACAGCAAAATTCGTGCTGTATCGTCATGTAAAACCCCTGACAGCGCATTCCGCTCTCAACTTATCAAGGCCACATCCCTCTGGGGAGGCTGCGGTGCCCAGCGATCGTGTTACATTGCTATTTTTACATTTGTTAATTCTGATACCCATTAATGTGGACTTTGAATCCTCGTTTCAGCCTCCCTTGGAGCCAATGTTGTACCTGGAACGAAAGACGTGAGAGCCACAAAATGGATTTTCCTGGAATACAAGGTTCCGGGGCTAAGTGAGGCCGAGCGCCCTGCAAGGACACGCCTCGTCCCACCTTCGGACACCCTGTACTTGGCCCAGTGACTTTACTGGTTTGGAACAAAAATATACCCGGGTACGAGAGAGGAAAAAAGTTCAAACGCTAGCCAAATACCGGTGCAGTAGTTAAGAAGATGATCATGTCTGGTTGCTGTTGAGTTGGATTCGAAGTCGGAGGAAAAGTTGGACCGTTTCCCCGATCGTTATGTCCGTGATTAGGGCAGCCTTACAGGCGCGCCAACCCGTGTGCCACCCATCAGGCACAGATCATTTCAATTATCTACCTGCGTCTATATAGTCTAGGCGTCCGCAAAGTCTAATGGCTCCATTCCCTCCCCTTCGAGCTTGGCCTCGTCTAGTCCTCCGCCTTCTCTTTAATATAATCGCCCTACTCGTTCTCCGCATAATGCCTTCTCTCTTTCGCAGAATCTCCCAGAGGGCCGACTTCTACAAGGCATCTGCGGCACCGTTGGATACAGATGGTGCCCGCCCTTCGACTGGCACATTCGAGAAAGAAGTGGACGACTGCCTCAGACTAGTAAACCCACGAATGGTAGCGGCATTGAGGAGCCATGTTTGTGCCAACATTTTTACTCCGGGACTACTTTGACCCAATCTATCTCAGGCTGCTTTCCAGGATGCTATTAAAAACTTAGGCGGGGTTGGTCTCGATGATAGGAAAATGCTGGTAAGTAGATAACGCTTAGCGGGTTTGTGATTTTCTGAGAGCCATCTAGCTCGAGGTCGTCCTCGTGTTAATGTCGGAAACCAAGGAATTTGACCTTTCCATGAAAATGCAGCAAGCTGTGATAAACCTCCGTGAGCATGTGTCCCAGGGATAAACTCGTTGACGGAACCTAATTTGCTTCCATCAGTGTACAAGGACCTTCCGCATCCCCCAAGCAGCTATTTGTGTCTTCCACCGGTTTCGACGCGGCCTTCTGCATCCAACGCAGACCAAAGGCACATTAAATATGCGTTCAGATCGGCCGATGGTTATAATACCAATCCCTTGATGCCGACCCTTGGTCAAGCGGGCTCGCCCTACGCGCGTTCGGTTCCCTCTACCATTTGCGCTGCAAAATCCGCTCTTCCCGATGCAGGTCTCGTGTTCGATACGCTGCTCAAGAGAGACAAATTCAAGGAACACCCCGGCGGGATGTCTTCTCTTTTCTTTGGTTTCGCGGACCTGGTTATACACAGCATCTTCAACACCAATCACACGGACTGGACGATAAACGATACGAGCAGCTACCTCGATCTTAGCGTGTTGTATGGGAATTCCGACGCTCAGCTCGCTACTGTGAGGAGGAACGATGGCTCAGGCAAACTTTGGGACGACGTGTTCGCCGATCCCAGACTTCTCTTGATGCCTCCGACTAGTTGCGCCATTCTCGTGCTCCTCAATCGAAACCATAACGTGAGTTAATTTTACATCAGCATAAATTTAGTTGACCTTTTTGCTGATCAATTATTTTCTAGTTCATCGCCCAACGCCTTTTGGACATCAATGAAAACGGCAATTTCTCTAAAACCTTCCCAACGGATCCTGTCGCTCGCCAAGCACAAGAGGACGAGATTTTCCACCGCTCCCGCCTTGTCAATTGCGGTTACTTCATGCAAATTATCCTGGGTGGTATGTCTTTGGTTTGTGCAAACGAGACACGTAAATACTGACTTGTTTGGTCCTAGATTACGTTGGCGCCATCTTGGGTTTAGTTCGTGATGGAAGTGATTGGCGCCTGAATCCTCTTATGGTAAAGCACCTACCTGTCACGGTTTTGTAGTCCAGAGCCCTCATCCAATCTCGCAGACTTACCGTGACTTGAGCCATGACTTTGTTCCTACTGGTCAAGGAAACGTCGTTTCAGTCGAATTCAACCTCCTCTACCGATGGCACGCCACCTTGTCCAGTCCCGATACAGAATGGACAACAAAAATGTTCGACCGCGTCCTCGAGGGCAAAGATCCAAAAATTGTAATTTAATTCTTTGCCCATTTGTGTTTTGTAACTGACTTTCGCAATATAGGCCACTGTAGATGACTTCAAACACGCTGCCCACAAGTACCTCATCCCGGACCAGGATGTTAAGAAGTGGACATTCAATAGGTACGCACTTCCTCAATTGATAACATATACAACAGCTTACATACTCAACTACTAGCCTCAAACGTGATGATGATGGTCGCTTTAAGGACGCAGATTTGGCTAACATCCTCCACAATGCCACTGAAGCACGAGCAGGAGCTTTCGGTGCACGAGGAATCCCAGAAACATTGCGTGTCATCGAACTCATGGGTATCGAGCAAGCTAGGACATGGGGCACTTGTTCGGTGAGCCATACATATCGCACTATATCTACCCCCATCTCACTCTAACACTCTTCAGTTGAACGAGTTCAGGAAGTTCTTAGGCCTCAAACGTAAGATCGAATTCGTCAGCAGAAGTAAATTATTAACACTATTTTTTAAGCGTACTCTACCTTCAAGGAATGGAACCCGGATAAAGAAATTCACGTAAATTTATATAGCATTTCTTCTGGTTAGTTCGAAATACTCATTTGCATCACAGAAAGCGGCAGAAGCACTGTATCATGACATCGACAACCTTGAACTTCATGTGAGTTATAGTTATGGTTATCTCACCGTTCGACTTGGACTAACCTGTCTTTAGGTTGGTTTACAAGCAGAAGAAACGAAAATACCCGGTCCAGGTGCCGGTCTGTGCCCTGGATACACTATTTCTAGGGCTATTTTGGCGGATGCGGTGAGCTTGACCAGAGGTGATCGGTTTATGACCGTGGATTTCACTCGTATGTACACCAAGCTGCAGTCAAGGGGCCGATATCTTAATAATTGCTTGCAGCTGCTAATCTCACGGCATGGGGATACCAAGACTGTCAATACGATACCCAAGATGGTTCTTACGGAGGCCTGCTCACCAAGCTTCTCTTCAGGACACTGCCAGACTACTACCCAACCAGATCCGCCTATGCACACTTCCCTTTCATGGTCCCTAGTTTCCTGAAAGAAGTTCGCGAAAGTGCCAAGGACGCGTCGGTTCAGAAGTACTCTTGGACTCGACCTACGCCACTTGCACCCACTGTTCCAGTAGTTGCTCTCAATGACGTGGAACGTGTTCTGACGGACACCGGCTCATACTTGTCTGCTTATGACAGCCGTCTTTTCACCACCGTAAAACCTCTTCTCGTTAAGGTATTGTCATGTCTATCAAGGCCAAGATTTCGTACTAATGAAGCCGTATATCTAGCCCACCGACAGCACGAAAGGCGAAGAACTTTTACACAAAGCCACCGTGGCTGCTAGCACCAAGTTCACTGGGGGGATTGCGGAGTTATCCAATTCTATTTTCGCGAAACCTGAAGCAAACATTTCCACCTACTTTGCCAACAAAGTTCAAGCTCTGCTTAATGAGAACTCGTTTGCCAACGGAAGTTCCATCAAGTACGTTGATGTTGTGAAAGATGTTATCAACCTCCTTCCTGTGCACTGGATTTCGCAAGAAATTGTATGTTTATCTTTGTTGTTTGCTTGTTATGCAGATGCTCATCAGTTTGCCAATAATAGGCGGGCCTTCCACTGAAAACCAACCCAAATCCACATGGGGTTTGGTATGAACAAGACACCTACAAACGTTTCGCCAACATTGCTCAGTACGTTGAGGATCTGTACTTGAAAGATCATGGAGCTTACTTAGATCATCAGATATGTATACCTCAATTTCGAGCCTGAAAATGACTGGAGATTGCGCGAAGCATCTCGGAAAGAGTGCGAAACGTTGGTGGAAACTGTCCAGCACCACCTGTCCAGGTTTTCTTTGGTCCGCCTTATTCTTGTTGCCAGGTAATCGTGCGCTGACATTTGTGTTCAGAGCGACACGCAAACCCATTTCGCTATGAAAAACGACCATGGGCACACTTTCTCGAGAAAGCTATGGCGATCTATTGGCAAGAACAAGACTGAGTTCGCGACCCAGTTCATTGCGGCGACTGTGCCCACTGCAGCGCTTTATTCACAAGTCCTTGCCACGGTTGTCAACTACTACGTCGGACAAGACCAGCAGGTCGCTCGTGCAGACATCGTCAAACTTGTCAAGTCAGAAGACAAGGACGCGTCCGACAAAGTTATGGCATACGTTCATGAGGCCCTACGTAAGTCATGATGCAGTACTTTCTTTAAACCTTGTATTGAAAACCCTTTAGGCTTGGACCCTCCTGTAAGCCTACCTCGAGATCCAACAGCGAGAATGAATTTTCACTTCTATCTTCCCGTAGGTTGCAGGTGTCTTCCGAACGGCCGCAAAAGACGATCCGCTGGGTTCGGTCACCGTTAGAGCTGGCGAAAATGTATTTGCAAGCATTGTCGATGCGAATCATGACGTACGCATTTAAGATATGGACATTCTGAAGATCGTCCTGACTGTCGTTGATTTAGACCTCTGCCTTTGGATCGTGTCCGTCTGTCGCTAATTATTCGCGACCATCAAAAGATCGTGGGATCAGCACATTCATTTCTAACGGGTAGGCCTCCATTTAAATGTACTAAGCCTCATCGTTGATGTCAATTTTAAATTCCTCAGGTTCTTGACACCAGAATTTTTAAAGGCTGTAAGTATTACTAGCTAAAAAAATTGAATACTGCCGCTAATGAATACGTCTTCAGACCATCCCACCTGTACTGGGTTCCATTTTGAGCCTCAAAGATCTTCAGCGAGGGCCCGGCCAATCCGGCGCCTTTACAAGGTGAGTTGTTGTCGATTTCGTGATCAATGACAGAAACTGATCGTAACCCTTTGCAAGATTTACCGAAGATTGGCATGGTGCACAAAGGACCCAATACATATCTCAGAAAGGACTCGTTTCTCCTTTCCCCGATTCTTTGATTATTCAAGTGAGTTCTCATCAGGCTTCCATGTAGTCTTTCCAACTGAGTATTAATTCTGCAGTTCACCCAATAATTGCATTTTACAACTCCGGAATGTCTCTCAATAATTTATTGTACGGGTAGTTAACGATATATGTATGTAGTTTTACGGATATAGTCTTTGTAGTTCCTATTGTATGTATCCCAGATGAATGAATGAACGTCTCGAAATCTTATCTTTCCACTGAGGCATGCAACCCTCTGGTTTTGTCCTGTACTTAAGCCTGTTCTACAGAGTAACGCGGGCTATTGGTGACTTTGCATTTTGGAAAGAGTATTATTGAGGTCGGGCAGGGTTTCCTTGGGCAAAAGTTGTAGCAACATGAACGCGTCTATGGGTTATCTATCTATATATACTCTACTCGATTAGACACATAACAAGGTATATAATCACTGCCGTCTTTGGGATAGACGAGCTACAAAGATCATGATAGCGAGAGCCCAGTGTTCGAATTGTTCTTTTGACATAAACAACAATGCTTGCGACAGAACTGCCTTTGTGATTTGGGCCTCCATTCCCTGCAACAAATTCGTTAATGGAAAAAGAAACTAAACCAACACATCCATAGTTACCTGATACCAGCCCGTGAACCCTTCACGTTTCCAGACGCGGGCAAGGATATCGAGGGCACCAACATGCTGGCTATGTTTATGATGGTATTCGTGAGAATGAGGTAAACCCTCTTTCTCTGCAACCGACTCTTCAGCGTCGGCACTGCGGGCTTGGATTCTCACTTTGGCCATAATGTACGGGTATGTTACCTGCCAGAACTGTAAGACGATGGTGCAACAGAATGTTGCTTGGAGTTGCTTACAATCGTTGCAAGGGTCTTGCTCAACGCGCCAATTACGAAGGACAGCCAAGGGCTCATTTTGGTCGATGCGTCACCTTTTGCAAGGAGAACCAGACTCTTGACGCGTTCGAATACGCCATATGTGATAGCGGGATTGACGGTCAGCACCAATCCTGGTTTCAGGCCGAGCCACAGACCAGTGACTCCCTCCTCGTCGATGATTTCGCGAGCCACACCCAGGAGGGAATCGTCCGTTTCCTTGTCGGAATCGTTGGATTTTTCAGGACGTCCCACTTGTTGACGAGTTGCGATGACAGAAACTGGTATAGTGAAGATCTGTGCAAGTGCACCAGCAACAGCGCCGAGAAGTAGCTCTGCTGCAGTTGATAGAGGGGGGAGTTTAGAACCAGGAGGGAGCTTTTTTGTCAGCCGTTTGATATAAGATGATCTGACAAGGGAGTAGAAGAAGAAATAGGCGTATTCTGGAGGTGTTTCCGAGTTAGAATTTGCGGAAATATACGAGGATAAAGACGCATACGCATAGAGAATGTATTTAGCATGGTAGCCCCAAATCCGCGGTACAGCCCCAGTATACCCTCTTGCTTGTATATCCGTAAAATCACAGAACTCATGGACCGTTTATCCTTGCCCTTTCCCTTTGCATCGGATGGTAAGGCTTGGATACGCGTCTTCGCACTGGACATAGAACCGATTAGGTAGACAATCACTGCGAGATTCTGGCCACTTACACATCTAAAGGATAGACAACACTGCCAACAAATTTTGCGATGAGTTTGTGCTATATTTATTCCTCAACGAGGTGACATACGCGGTGCTGAAGCATCCACCGAGGGCACCAGCTAAAGCTGCACCAAATGGAGTGAGCTGTTGCACTGGTTTTGACTGAGCAGGCATCGCAGGAGGTGGAGGTCGATTAGGACGATGATGGCTACTGAAGCAAGTTGAAGAGCCGTTATATCATACCGGACGAGGTACCGGATCAAAGTACCTGTAAAAGCCGGGTTGCTTACATAAAGCTCCGTATTAGCCTCATCTAGAACTGATGAGCCTTCCTTCCTTCGATATTCAATGTTCAAAATCCAGCCTGGGTGCGCCGTACGCGTTATTTAACTCTACATAAGCAAGTCAAATGAATGGGAAATTTGGTTTGCCTTACATCAAGATTTCTTGATTCTCGCAAGTGAGAGCATTGGAGTTCGTTGTCGGCTGCCATGGAAACTTGCGTCGGTATCGCAGCCACAACATTCCTCCGACTTTGACTTTCACCTCTACCTTCACCTTTACTTTTCTTTCACTTCTTTCTAAAATGACCTTGTCAGCTGTAGGCAAAAAGAAGGTTGCTGGCCAGGGTAAGGCTGCATCTCTGTCAAGAGGGCTAAAAGCATCCACTAACCAAGTTACCGACCTTACCAGTCGCGTTCCTTCTTGTTGACATCATCGTCTTGGCACTTTCGACCAAGGTCAACCATTTCCAGGAGTTCTTTTGTCAGTTTCTCGATCATATAGCTGAAAATTGGATCTAACGAAGAACTGTAGATGTCGCCGACCTTTTCCCCTTCGCTCTTTCGATCATTTCGCTCGTTTTTGTCGTCACTTTGTACGCATTTCTTTTGTCGGATGCTCTCTAAACCTACTTAGCTTAACCCTCAGGTTGACAATTGACTTTGCTCTCGATAACTCGTATACTGGAAGGCCGCAGACGGAAATTGGTATATTTGGAATTTTGAGTATCTTTTGGCTTGGTGAGCATAAGCTCTTTTTCTGTGATGTGCTGATGCTTATCCAGTCCAAGCTTTCAATGCGTTTTCTACTGCTCGCTGGCGCCAGATTCCCTTCAAGTGTGATTCCATTCCGACTGGTTCGTTAGTTTTGCATTCTATGACCCTTTGATGACCGGAAATTCCGTAGAATTCCTCGATGAACGTGTTTGGTGCAAAAGCCTCCAAGCACTCAAGTCTTTCGTTTGGATCAACTTTTTGATCTGTGAGCCATCCCTGCCTCTCGTAAGACAGGCTAGTTTTACTGACCTCCGTTCTTTCTTTGTCAGGCTTCGGAATCACGCTGTTCATCTTGCGATATGCTGTATCTCAATACACCAAGGGCAACAACCACATCTTCAAAATGCCCTTGTCTCGCTATCGACCTGAACTCACTTCATCTGATTCAACGTTCTACAGGGCTAGGGGAAGCGAATTCCTTCAATTTGAGAAGTTAACGTAGGATGCTTTGAGAGATGTTCGTACAGGATATAAGAATTCTGACTTTCATTCTGATTTTTGGGAAACCGCTGGTAGGGTTGACCCGTCCGTTCTTTCAGGCTTATGTTGATCCAGTTATATATATGTTTTGTACCATGTATTTTTGTATACCCCGTGAACGATCATAAATATGTTGGTCCCATCTTCAAAAATACATACGTCAAGGTCGAGGAATTGTCCAACAAGTAATAAATACACAGGAGCCGGTATACTTTAATCGTGTTATAAAAAACCAAACGAAAACGAGGACCCATATGGCAGGAAGGAAAGTTGGGAGCAGGCGACAATACACCAGCATAAATTACATGGCAGGGTAGCTGACACTTTCGCTCAAGTGCTCGTTGGCTGGATTATATGTAAATCCTCTGAATTGATCTTGCACAGTTTCCGAAAGTGCAGAATCCGTGACGACGGAGTCCTGGGCCTCCTCGTTCGTGAAATCGGGGTCGAAGTTAGCGACGTCGAGGACAGACTCTACACTCGGCTTAAATGGAGGTTGGATTTTCTTGGCGAGGAGACTAGATCGTGGGGGTTGAACGCTGCAATTAATTCGAGAAATTCAAAAGAAACATACCGGTTCCAGTCAATATACTTTGCAAAGAAAGGATGCCTTTTGATCTCCTCGCCACCATTGGCGCCTAAACGCCTGGAAGGGTCTCTTTGAAGCAGACCTGTCATTACGCTTCGTGCCTCTGACGGCATGTCTGACGGGAAGTTGAGGGGGTCGGTGAGAATTCTCTGATACATAGTATTCACGTTCTCGTCGTAAAATGGAGGTAAGCCAGTCTGTATTGAACACGAGCTTCAGAATGGCGAATATTGAAGAGTGTTAGTGATTACCATCATCTCGTAGAGGAGGACTCCAAGGGTCCACCAGTCGACGGTCTTGGTGTAGCCCTGACTTTCTAACAGCTCTGGGGCAATGTATTCTGGTGTCCCACAGAATGCTGGATGGGAGTAAGAAACTGAGTAACTTGATTTAAACGGTGGACTTACTGTTGGTTTTTTCTGTTTCGGACATGTTAAGCTTGCAAAGTCCTGCAAGGGGGTTTGTGAGGCAAAGGTAACAAAATTTGTGCACGAAATACACACCGAAATCACACAGTGCGATATGGCCGGTGTAATCCAACAGGATGTTCTCAGGCTTCAAATCACTATGTCCCGATGAGGTTCGGTAATCGCGAAGATGAAGTAAATTTACCGATAAACCACGTTGAAACCATGTAGATGCTCCAGCGCGCAAAGTAGTTCGGCTGCATAGAAACGACTACGGTCCTGATCGAATTTTCCCTCGCGTTGCAGGTGATAAAAAAGTTCGCCACCGTTAACTAGATGCAGAAGGAATTCATAAACCTTCAAGAAGCAACAATGAAGTGACTTGCCGAAAGACATGCCAAGGTACAGCTTATCAGGAGTCTGGAAAGAGAATTTAAGAGGCACGATGAAAGGGTTGTTCACTAATGCAAGAACTGTCCTCTCGGCCAGGATGTGCGTGATCTCTCCAGGACGCTGTGCGATATGGGCCTTCCGAATGGTCTTCAACGCGTATATTCGTTGGGTATCCTTCTTCCGGACCTGCATCACCTTGCCGAAACTTCCTTTACCGATAACTTTGAGCAAATCAAAAGCTTCAATCGTTAGGGGTTCGCCTCGGACTGGCCTGAAGTCGATCTTGAGGTGAAACGAGCCAGAACCGGCGGTGGCGCTGTACCACTGGTCGGAGGCATGCTGTACTAGAGATTCAGTAACAGCCTATAGTTCTATTCTGGCAAACCGGACGCACGTGTCCGTCGAGCATTGGGGTGAGATCAACTCGTCCCATAAGATAATCATTACCCATATCATCTTGACCTTGAACAGCAGCTGCAGTCCGCAGATAAGACGAAACAGAGATGTTCGAAGTACGCGAGACATCACTGGAAGATATCAAAGATGAAAGGAAGATACATCAAAGATGAATTTCAAGTACACACAAGTCTGCGCGATAGTTCCAAACGGGGTTTGAAAGGTCGCCGCCCATGGCGTCGATGAGAATTTCGTTCTTGTCGAACTCGAGAACGACATATGGAAGCCACCAGTATCTTTTGCGCTGCATGCTCTCGCGGTTACTGGTTGATCGTCGAGTGGCAGGGGTCGTCTCTAGTGCATTTTGGATGACTTCCGGGACCTGGACGCCAGGCGCAAGGGACAGTCCGCGACCTGGTGAGTAAATGAGCGGTGCTTAGGGCATAGATGGGTGCAAGAGATTGACCAGAGAATATGCGGATGGTGAGCATTCCGGAGCGGAACTGATCAGATCCATAGGGAGGCTTGGGCGTAGTTGGCCGCGAAGGAATAGGTGTTACGGATCGCGATATGACGCCGTTCTCGCGGCCATCCTTGGGTTCTATGGGTGGGAGTGAGCATATCTGCAGCGACATAGATAAGATGAGGAGTACCCACTTTTCGCACTGAGTTTCCAAGACATTTAGCAGAGAATACGGGACTTTGAGGGTGGTGGTACAGAGAAAGAGGGGGAGACAAGCGCCGCCAGCGACCCGGGTGGATATAGCTCAGAATTTATGAAGGATGGTTACTGATGAAACACAGATTCCGTGGTTCCCGTTTGCCTTTGTAAGTAACCGTCCAAAACTGGTATTGAATATAAATATCGTGCTAGGTAATACAGATGAACGTCCTCATGCACATCGTAATCGTACGGATCGTTAGTACATAAATACAACAATCGTCCAGAAAAATCATTTGCGGGGTCCTGTCCGTTCAGGGGATACCGGCCCCTCGAGTCTACCGTGTAATCGTTCGAGCTCTCTCTCCAGGCTGTATCCCAGGGTTAGTTTTCAGCATATGAAGACTGTGGCAAGTTCACGAACCCCAAAACTCTCTCCTTATACTGAACAGCCTCACGTTCTGCTCGGCGTTTGGCTGCTTGGAGGTTGTTTTCTTCCGTTTGCTACATGAGGTAGTTTGAATAGTTCTGTCACAGAGGTAGACTGAAATATACTGACATACCATAGTATCCATGCTTTGGCGCATACCCTGAATTTGCGACTCATAGGACTCCAATTTCGCCTTCTGTCGTTCGCTTTCAGCAAGTTGAGACTTAGCGTCCAACGATCTCTCCGGTATCCGCTTTAACCTTCCACTCTCCCTCCTGTCTTTACTCGTTTGCTGAAGTTGATTAGCCAGCTCTTCTATCCGACTGTCTATCCGACGAGAACCGGGTACAGAGCGTGATGAACTTGCATATGATTTGGTTTCGAGATCAACAATATGAACATTGAGCTCTTTGATTTGTTTTTCAAGATTCGCCTGCAATCCAGACAATGTTTATGCAAAGAATAACGCAGAGAGACACGAAAAAACTTACATTCAGTTTGTCCAATTCAGAATTCTCGACCCGAACTTTGCCAAGTTCAATCTGACACTCGCTGGCAAACGTCTCTGCTTTCCTCACTCGTTCGTTGGCGTTGGTGACGCGATCTTCCTGTTCTTCCAGGGAGCGTTCAAGGTCTTGCTTCTTCAGCTGGAGTCTCTGGAACTCATGGTCGGAGGTCATCTTGGACGGGTCAACATGGTCAAGTTTGATGGTCTCCAATTCAGCCTGCAGAGCTCTGCGAGCCTTTTGCAGTAATGCCCGATCCGATTCTGCTTCATCCAAGACGCCGCGGAGTTCGCGGACCTGAGAGTGCAATGCGACAATTTGTGATTGTTGTTCAGCTTGGGCGCCTGTTGCAGCCTCGTAAGCCCGCTCAATGTCGGAGATCTTCGTTTCCATGCGTTCTTTCTCCTTCACCCACCCACCACTATTGTAGGCCTCATCATCGTACCTTAGCTGAAGGGCGTCATAGTCGGATCGAAGTTTGCGGTTCTCTTCCCGAAGTCGACTCAAGCCATCCCTTTGCGATTGAAGCTCTACAACGAAATATCAGGGGGCAAGTATCACAAGGTATCGCCCTCTTTCTTACCTTCACTTAATTGCGCCAATTCAGCTGCACGAATACTGCTGTAAGACTTTCGCAAATGGGAGAAATGCTATACATGCCTTGGTATTTCTTTCTGGTCTGGTCAATCGTGAAATCGCGCTCCTCAAGGTCCTTACGATGCTGTTCTCTCTCGTCATCTAGCTCCTCGGCAAGGCGCTGGCGAATGAGAGTCGTTTCTGAAGATTCACGACCTTCTTTGGCAAGTTCTGTTTCTAGGGCTTGGATACGGCGCTCGCTGGTTTTCAAAGCCTTCTTGTATTTTTCAGAGGATTTGGCCAGGGATTTCTCTGCCTCAGCAAGTGATCGAAGAACTGTAGAACAATATTGTTCTAGCTCTGACATACACAATGACACCCTTCCTGCTTACCTTGATGCTCTGCACTGACAGCTTTGACTCGTTCCATCTCCGCTGTCTCGTAGCGGGCCTGCAACGCTTGCTCATTGGCCTGAAGAGCTTCAATGACCGTTTTAAGTTCTATGGAAAATTGTCAGAGAAAAATTATTCGATTTGTTGGTGAGTTTTGTACCCGCTTGAGCTGCCGACGATGAAGAATGTGCAACTTGTTCATCCTGTACGCGTTTTTGTAGCTGCTTTTTGGCATCTATATTAGACGGTCTTTAGTATCGTGGAATATCGTTTTTGAACTAACAAACATACTAGCTGCATCCATTTTAAGGATCTCGTGATGCTCCTTTAGCGAGTTGAAATCCTTCTGGAGCTGGCTTTTCGAATCCGTCAGATCGCGCAATTGAGTCCGTTGTGCCTCTATCTCTCCCTGAGTAGTCCGTTGTTGAACAAGCTAGGGGATGCGGTAAGAACGTTACATGAAAAGCGAAATAGGCATAACTTTACCAGAGCCTTCCGCGACTCCTCGAGACGGGCATAGTTGTCTCGTTCTTCGGCTATGGTCTTCTGGAACTTCGCCCATACAGCTTGGACACCATCTATGCGAGCGCCCTCTGCAGTGCGACGAGCTTCGGCTTCTTCTTTGAGTAGTTCTGATAGTCTGGCGTTCTCCTTGAGTAGCCGTGCTTTATATTGCTCCAGGAAGTGCTTCGATCCATCACTGTTGTCGAGCTGTGCCGTTAACTCGCGCACAGAGGCCTCCAAATGCCGTCTCACGCGCTCTGAGGCAGCCATCTGGATCTCCAGCAGCTGAAGTTGCTCTTTGAGGACCGCAACTTGTTTGTCAGTTGCGCGAGAAGCCTCCGTCTGTACCTCAGGTTTGGTCCAGGTCCTGGAATTGTTGAGGAGTTTCCTAGGTGTTGAAGATGCTGACATTGGCTGGAGCTCGTTTGCACCACTGAGCCGGGGGTTTCTAGTCCGTACAGATAACTCTTTCTGCATAGCAGCTTCAGTGAGCTGGAACTGGCGAAGAAGTTTGGAGTGGAAGTCTCGGTCTGTAGGCTTGCTTGCCATGACGAGTTGACGAATTTCCGCGTGATTACGCTCGATTTGATCTTGGACCTTGGATGCTGTGGCTCTTGCCAGTTCGGATTCGTCGAGTTGACTTTCAAGTTGGGCGATGCGTGTTTCATATTGTCGTTGTAGCTTGGCAAGAGAATCGCCGCTTTCTGCATCCTCGGCAAGTCGGTCAAGTTCACTTTCCAGAGCAGTTTTAGAGCGCTGAACAGACACAAGTTGTTCAGACAGATCCTGTGCTTGTTGTCGGGACTGATGCAACTCGGTTTGCACTCGAAGAATCTGAAGCTCGGCTTCCTCTTTGCCACGCCTTTCAGTATCAGCATACGCAAGTGCTTCCGCTGTCTTCTTCCCCTGCGCTTTGATCTCTTGTTCTTTGGCCATAAGTTCGCGTTCATGTTTGACTGAAAGATCCTCAGCCTCGCCGTTCATCTTGGACTTGGCCATTTGTAGGGAACGAATGAAGGTAGCGTTTCTTTCTAGCTCCATCCTGGCTTCCTGCAGCTGTCGATCCGTTACACGTTTCGCTTCTTCAAGCACATGAACATGCTCGACGATTGTTTTGTCTTGCTTAGATTCAAGTTGCTTGACCTCCCATTCCCTTGACTTCAAATCCGTAAGTGCTTTGTTCAAGTCTTTGTCGAGTTTTGAGTTCCGTTCCTTCAATTTGATGATTTCGGCCTTTTGGGTAGAGACTGTCTTTTCAAGCTGGGTCCGCTTGGCAACTTCGGTTTCCAATTGCTTGCGAGCAACTTCGAGATCTTTCAACCGAGACTCTTGCTCACGTTGGAAATCGAGAACGACATCTTCGAAATTTCGGTATTTATCTTGGGCAGCGGTCAGTTGTCGCTCAAGACCCTGAGGCAGAATTTAGTAAATAGGAAAAACCGGTGAGAGACCAGAGCGTTTGCAAACCTCTTTTACACGCAAGGCATCGGCAAGCTGATCCTGGACTTCATGTTGGCGAGATTTTAGAGCTAGTAATTCGGAATCCATAGACCGCTTTGCCTTTTCGATTTCAGCCAGCTGAGCTTGGGCTTTGGAAAGCTGGGACTGAGCAAGTCTTTCTCGATCAAGTAGAGACTTATGACTGTGCTGGAGCGAAGTGTATTCACGGACGGTGTGGTCCAGTTCCAACTTGGCTTTATTATGAGTTTCGAGGAAAGAGTTGCGTAGCTCGCTTAATTCTTGGTGAAGCTTGCTGGATTGACCACGAAGATCGACGAGCTCCAATTCTTTGCTCTTCTCCACTTCAGATCTACGCGTTTCTTCAGACGCCTTCGTTGCGAGGAGGGCGCGCAGCTCATCCATTTCCTCCTGCAGCTTCGCTTTGGAGGACACTTCGGCAGCGTGATCCTTTTTCTTAGCATCAAGTTGGGCGTCAAGAATATCGATGTCTGCCCGGAGTGCTAGAATTTCGGTAGAGGCATCATCGCGTTCCTGCTTGAGACCGTCCAGCTGATTTGTCAGAGCGGCAAGCTGGTCTTCTTTCTTTTGGATCATTGTGGAGTACTCCGTCGCGGTTCGCCCCAGCTCTGCCAGTTGCTCTTTTGTCTGACGCGCCTCGTTTTCCAAGTGATCAGACTTGTCTTTTATCAGATCCCTACAAAGGTGTTAGTTACGCCACGACATATGTGAGCAGAGAACACACCTATTTCGAGCCTCGACATCCAATTTACCTCTCAACTCTTTCACAGCTGTATCCATCCGCTCTCTCGTCCTCACAAGATCTTCGTCGCGTTGCATGGCCAGATTTCGTAGTTCTTCAGATACCTCATTAAGTTGCTCAAGGTCGGACTGGAGGGCTTCTATCTCATCTTGTGCCCGCTTTAGCTCATCATTAAGCTCAACTTCCCTCGTGGTCCAGACATTCTCGCCTTGTTCCAATCGAATAAGATGCTCTGCAGCCTGGTCGAATGCCTCACGAAGTTTATCGTACTTTTCCTCGCTCTCCTTTTGCAGGCGCATGGCACGGATTAATTGGGAGTCGAGGGTCGCGATGTCTGCTTGCAGAGCTGTGATCTCCTCCTCGAGCTCGCTTTCCCGTTTCTTGCTTCTCTCTAGTAAAGAGTCTTTATCAAGTGCCAAGGCGCGTTCAGCTTCTAGTTCGTCTTCGACCTTTCTCTTTTCAGTCTCCAAAGACATCTTCAATTTCTCAAGGGCTTCCCGTTCCAATTTATCTCTTTCAGATCTTTCTTTGATGAATGCGAGCTCCATTTCCTTCTTCCGCAATTCCTCATCGTCGCGGGTGGCGGCAAGGAGAGGCCGGACCTTGGTAAGGCAAATAGTTCCTATCAAGTTCAGAACGGATTAAACGAAGCGTACCTTTGTATATAGTTGCCACCAGGGCCATTCCCGCAGGTCTCCATAGACTCTCGCATTGCGTTGGATCGTTCGAATGGCCGTCGCACGATTGAGAATCTTCTTGATCTGCCGCCTGGCACTCCACATCCTTGCAACAGCTTGAAGCTTCGAAAATATGTCGAACAAAAGAGTGTCCCTGCGTTCCTCCAACTCTGCCAGCACCCCTGCTTTGAAGAAGATTTTGGAAGTACCGAGTTTGAAAATCATATCGTCAAGTTCCAACGCGGCAACCATGCGCCGGCAGGCTTCCCGGCCATCCATATAGCCCTTAGGCAAGATCCCCGGAGTGAGAATCTCATAGCGCTGACGGAATTCGACGAAAGGAAGTCGATTTGGGTAACCAAGACGAGCAATCCTTATTCCTTCCAGGACACCGTTGCATCGTAACTGATCCAATACCAGGGGAACATCCATTCGGCCAGGCTTTTTATTAGCGTTTGGGACAATGCATCGCACGAAGTGAGGTTGAGTGGATCTAAGCTGCAGCATCAGGCTGGATAGCTGCTCCTTGTGTCGCTGGGCAACCGTCCGGAAAGCCCCTTTCTTCATAGTACGCTTCTTTCCTATGGTAAAGGCATTCTGGGCACCATTTGAAACGGAGGGTTGATCGGCGAAATCAGAAAAGAGGCTGGCGACATATCGTTCTGAGGAGGCAGCAAGTACACGAGTGAGATTATCGTTTAAGGGGTCTTTGTTTTTCTCAAGCCAGCCGTCCGTCCGATATTCGACTTTGGCAGCATAGTGCTGAATGACGAAACCTTGTTCAAACCTCGAAGGCTCGTACTTGGTTTTTCCAGGGTGGGGAGAATCTTCTTCGACACCTTGAATCGCCCACATCGCGTTGAGTTTATTAGTGAAAGTACGATCATCAGCTTTAGGCATGATGCACTCTTCGTCTAAGAAGCTGAGAATGCCGATGGTGGTTCCGCTTGACTCGATCAAGTCGATCGTCGGCTGCAGATCCAGACCAAAGTTGACATAGTCCCATTGGATGCCTTCCCTGGCGTACTCTTCCTGCTCGAGAACAAACATGTGGTGATTGAAGAATTGCTGGAGCTTCTCGTTCGTGTAGTTGATCAAGAGTTGCTCGTAGCCATTGACTTCGAATATTTCGAAACCTGCAATGTCAAGGACCCCGATGAAAGTCGCCTTCGAAGATGGCCTATCAAGGGCACGATTGATCCGCTCAACGAGGGCTCCAAATGATTTCTCGTAAAGTGTTTTGCACAAGGCGGAGAGTTCATCAACAGCTTGCTGCCGTGTTCGAGCCTGTGTGACCCATTCTCTACCAGCAAGGGCTCGGGGTCGAAGCACGGCGCGGGAGAATTCGGCAATGGGAATTCCAAGAAGGTGGCAGACGCGTTCGGCTTGTGCTGCGTCGGGCATGACTGCGTCGTCTGCCCTTGTTGATGTCACCGTAATGTTGCCGATGTGAAGGATGGCTGCCACGATGCGGAAAAGGTCGAGTTGTTCTGAGTGATCAAAGCCGACGACATCCAAGGCCGCCTTCGAACCTGAAAGTTAGCAAGATGATCGGCTCAAATGGAAGACAATCATCACCTTCAATGCATTCCAGTCATCCTTGTCATCTACTCCATCAACTTCTCTCCTGCTCTTGTTCAGGTATTCATAATCTTCAACCTCTCCATCAAGAAGCAATTCGTCTGAGGATATATCAATAATTGTTGGCTTAAACACTGAATTCATCCTCACCCTTCAATGCCCCACCTCCAGCCATCAATTGGTAAAAGACGTGGAAGCTGCGCTCTGCCTCGTTCCGGAAGACAACCCTGCTCTTCTCCAGGAGGTACCAGTCGATATTTGCCCCAGCGATACTGCCATCAGGGGCAAACATAATTCGAACAAACTTTCCAAACCGGCTAGAATTATTGTTGCGCTGCGTCTGAGCATTTCCAAATGCTTCTAAAATAGGATTTGCCTGCAGAATCTGGCGTTCTAGTAAACCTAGTCGACCTTTGGCTGTTAGATGTGATCCGGTCCCTGTCATAGATGGGGATAAAGTATGGCCCTTGCGAATAGAACGACTACGGGGGAGTCCCATTGTGGGCATAGAAGCCGAAAAGGCATTTGAAGATGACAATGTGTTTGACCGCGAGTGTGAAGGGGTTGTTGGATGATGGACGTCTGTTGCAATTGCAGCCAAATACTGAATGACCTTCTTCGTGCTTTCAGTCTTTCCAGCCCCAGATTCGCCTCTGCTGCCTTGTTAGCGAGGAAAATGGTTGATGAATATTAAACCATACGTGATGAGAATACTTTGATTCTCCCGTTCGTCGCCCATATTAACCCATGCACGTTCAGCAACTGCGAATACATGAGGGGGGTTCTCATCACGCCTTTTACCGCGGTACTGTTGTATAATGGTATCGGAATAGAGGGGTAAGTGTTGGTAAGGGTTTATCGCGACCAGGAAAAGGCCAGAATAGGTCTGAAGATGATTTAGGATAGACTTTCAAAATGGCTATCGGGAAAACAGCTCACATATATCTGGCCGGAGCCATATCTCAGGCGGAGATTGTGAACGACGCTTGCTTCATTAAGGAAAGTAAGGTCGGCAATATCTTCCACACGATCGAATTTGGGAGGGTTCATCTTGAATAGTTCCTCAAAGCGCACTCTTCGAAACTGACAGAAAAATGTTAGGTGACTTAAGCCAAAAAATGTAATTAGGCAGTACCTCTCCTCCAGCCGCCATTATAACCTCTGCAGCATCCTCTTCTTCATTGTTCACCCATCCTGCAAGGTAACCCTCCCTAATATCAGGAACCCAGACCCATTTCTTTTCATTGAATTCAGCTTGCTGGGCCGCAGCTCTCGCCGCCTCGGCATTTTGAGACAGTCGAGGAGCTGGCATGATTTGTTACGAGGATGATACAGGGGGGCTCATTCAGATGATATGGTGAAAAGCAGGTGGGGTATATAGATCAGATTCGCGGCGGTGAGCTTCGGAATATCGTCCCGTCGACAGAACTGAGGTCCTCTGTGGGCCCAAAGCAATGGGTGTGCAAGTGGTGTTGTAGGACAAGGAGAACGTTCAACTGAAGCTCCGCCCACCGTTCAGCTTCAAGGGAGACGCGACAGGACGTGACCCATCAACCAACAACTACAAATCGGGCAAGTGCCTGTGTAGATAAGATAAGATATGCTGGTCTCACGTGCTATTGGAGAATCAAGATAGCGGGAATCAGCGACGATCACCACAGTGCCCTCTGACCTGATACCGTCGTTGCACGTCTCAAACCTCTGTCTTGTCCCCAACTTTCCCTTAATCCACACCATGGCCGATCAATTAGTGAGTATTTATTCGTTCCACAACGCGATCTCTCGACTGATTATCCTTTCGCGACCAGTCTGAAGGTAACCAGTCGTTCACCCATCTCGCGTGTAAAGGGGTCGATTCTAATACGTCAACCGTTCCCTCGTGTTCGCTTAGAGCAAATCTCCGGTACGTGGGGCGGCGTCATGGCTTGCCTGGCTACCTACTCTCCTTTCCGGCGCTGACCCTTTATCAGAGTTCAAGGAGGCATTTTCACTATTCGACAAAGGCGAGTGACCCGAATTTCATCCTATTCTTGATTCACTACTCAGCCTCGACATTCAGACGGAGATGGCACCATCACTACTAAGGAACTCGGCACCGTCATGCGCTCTCTTGGGCAGAACCCTACCGAGGCTGAACTCCAGGACATGATCAACGAGGTGGATGCTGACGGCAATGGCACAATCGACTTCCCCGAGTTCCTCACGATGATGGCGCGCAAGATGCGCGATACCGATAGCGAAGAGGAAATAAAGGAGGCCTTCAAAGTGTTCGACAAGGATGGAAATGGTCAAATCAGTGCGGCGGAACTGAGGCACGTCATGACCAACCTCGGTGAGCTCGATATCCCACTTTGAGGGCTGCGTACAAGTTAACGATGCTTGCTCGTACAGGTGAGAAGCTGACAGATACGGAAGTGGACGAGATGATCCGTGAAGCAGACGTTGATGGCGACGGTCAAATCAACTATGAAGGTAGAGTTGAGAACATTTTTTTTCAAAAGCTGGGACTGAGAAATCTTTTCTTCAATGAATCTAGAATTTGTCAAGGTTTGTCGTATCTGTATTTTCTCCTGATTTTTGGAGGCTCAGGTCTGTTACAGATGATGTTGTCGAAGTAATCTCCAACTTTTGTAGTCTAGTCCTCTTTGAACATTGCATGTAGTTCCTCTTAAAGTTGTGGAGAAGATTGATGGTAGAAAATTCATATCCCTCGGTTTAGCTATTCTTCTGAACCTGTAATATACCACTCACAGCAGCACATCAGCTGAGCTACTTTGAAGGGTCCGAGCCTCAACAAGATGGATGGAAACATCAAGAAAACATTGAAGAGAATGAGAATAACAAGAGCAGGTCATGAAAACAGGCCACAGCACATTGGCAGGCTAAGGAAGGAGAGTAATGAAGAACTTGGAGGGACACATCTGTCTGCACAGACTTTATTCTGTCTCTATGGTGTTAATTTATAAACCAGGCTCCTACCCTGCCATTTGCCCAAAACATGTCTGCTTTGTGAATAGTGTTTGGAAGTCTGGTTACGGAACCGCAAAATTGCCGCAAAAAGACCGTAACCGAACCGGACCCAAACCGATGAGGACTGCAAAACTCGAGGACCGATGAAGACCGTTAACTGCGGTCCGGTTAACGGTCTACCATATTTCGAAAATCTGAGGACCGACGAAAAACCGGTTTTAACAGTGGAGTAGGGAGCTCGGCACGGGCACGTGACTAGATAGATCCGTAGCTAGCCCGGCATGTACTCGGGGATTCCTCACCCAAACCATCACCTTCCGGCTGCCGCTGGCCTCTCCATCGTGGTGATGAGAGTGTGCTTCGAGCTATAACACATCTTTGAGTCTTATGCGCTGAACTTTGAGTCTTGAGTCTTGAGTCTTCCCCTTGAGTCCTGCGTCCAAGTTTTCGAGTCATATCGTACCCGAGTTTACGTCGAACCATCCAACAAGCACAACGTGGTCTCATCGTGCCCGCGCCCCAACATCCTGGCATCCAACAAAAAGTGGAGAGGTCAACCTCGCGACACTGGTGGGCAGTGGATATCACGTCCACGAGCAGGCACCATCGTACCCGCAACCACAGCCACGTCACAAACGCGCAGCTCACCGTCGTCCATATCATCACTATCCTCCTTACCATCTACAGACGACGAATTCTCCTCCCTAAACCCCTCAGTACCATTTGGATCCCCTCAGAGCAGAGCCTTATACCACCCCCAGAGCCAGAGGAGACAGTACCACCACCACCAACAAACACACCGGTGCCACCCTCACCAAAACCGACAGTACCAACTCCCCTGCGCCGACCAGTCATGACTCAACTACTGGACATCCAGGAGTTTTCCGGAACACAGGACGACAAAGTTCAACCTACAGAGTTCCTGAAGTCGATTAACCGCCACCTTATGATCACAGGCACTGCTCTTACCGACGAGACCCGGATCTCAACCATCGGCAACTGGCTGAAGACTGACTCACCCGCGGAAGACTGGTACAACGAAGCTGCCACCCCAAAGTCTAAGTACACCGAATTCGAGACAGCATTCAAACTACGCTTCCCAAACGTGGAGAAGGCAAAGAAAACACAGACGGAACTGGAGAGGGAGCTAGCAGGAATAAGGATCAAGACAGAGGATTTAGGGCGAACAGAGAAATACAAGGGCCAAGATGTATACACCCACGTCATCTTCGCAGAGAAAATTCTGGATCTCGCAAAGCAGGCCAAGATCGAGACGACAGCAAGCGGGATATTCAATGTACGTGATGAATTGCCCGAGGTCCTACGCGAAAAAATCTCCGAAACGCAGGCTGATTGGAAGACGTTCGCCACCGCTATCAAGAATGTCGACCTGAGCCACATCAAAGAAGGGGTACGTAAGTACAAGGAAAGGGCCGCCGAATCTTTGAAGTTCCAAACGCAGCTCGACATCCTTAATCGACGCACCACCACAAATACTCAAGCATCGCCAACGAAAGCCATCCGTGAACAAATGACAAGAACAACTATCTCCCAGCCCCTGGCCCCACACGCCAACGTTTCCAACCCCTTCACAGGCAATAACGGCGGCCAAGGCAATCTTTTCGTGGCGCCACATGGGACACCCAACAACGCCTTCAATGGCCTTCCCAACTCTTCACGCCCACCACGACCACCACCGACAGAAGACGAGAAAGCGGCCCTCAGAGCGAGCATCGCCCGTTACCCTATCCAACCACCAACGCCACAAGGGATAGCAACATATCGCGAGCAAATGAGATCCTGGAAACAGAGTAATGGCGACAATGCACCATCCAAATACACAGGCTTTCCGCTTCGCCCTGGAGGAGCTGAACCAGGTACTGGTGAATGCTACGGATGTGGTAAAACGGGCCACCTAGGTCGTGACTGCGCCGAAATGAACAAAGTACCAACCCTCGAAGGAAATTTCCGCGCGATATGTGGGTCAATCCTTATTCCTCGTCGTCAACCCGCCCAAGTAAACCACGTCGCTGTCGAGGAAGATGAATTCGCCTGGGCCAATGCTCCAACTACGTACTTTCGGCAGCAGGGAAATGGAGAAGGGCCACCAGCATATTAGATGACAAGCCGGTGGCCCAGGAATCGTCGCAGATAGAAGAAGTCGATGAGGAAGAAGTTGTCGAGCTGGAAGAAGTAACCACTGGCGGTCTCGATGTAAATACCGTTTCGGCAAATAACGACCTGATTAACCTGTACGCGGTGGGACATGAGGTGGTGACACGTGGGGATGATGAGGTGCCATTTAAACACACCCTTAAGATTAATGGACCCAAAGGAGAGATTGTTCGCGTCTCAGCCTTGTTTGACGGCGCAGCAATGGTAGCAGCAATGTGCTGGTCCATATTCAAGCAAGTTAAACACAGGTTAGGAACATGGAGGGAGTCCAAGAAGCGTCTGCGGATGGCAAATGGTGACATAGTCCCATCCAAGGCAGTCTGGAGAGGAAGAATGACACTAGGAAAGGTGGAAGTCGAAGGCGAGTTCGAGGTTTTTGACAGCAAAGGTGGCTGGGCATTCCTACTTGGAAAACCATTACTACACCTCTTCCGAGCACAGCAGGATTTCTTGACAGATACAGTCACGATTGCGGACAGACTGGGTGGTAATATCACAATCCTCCACAATGAAATCAAGCAACCAAAACTTAGCGACAACATAATTGGTGTAAACCTAACGCTGGATGTCAAGCAAGTAGCTACATATATGGGGGGTTTGGAGGCAAAACCCCCCCCAAGGGCAGTCCCACAATCCTCAGAAGACAAGCAGATTGACATTTCCATAACAGAACTGGTCATTAATCAACAGGAGCACTCCAGAAATGAAGGGTTGCCACCAGAAGACCATGCACAGCCTGTCTATTTCACAGGAGGGGAAAGCTCTAACTCAGAGTCTATTCTAACAAGAAAAACCCAACCACAGAAGCCAGAACGAGTTGCCCGGATACTGCAGGAGGTGACTATCGGGCCTGATATCACAGAAGAACAGCGTAAAACGGTACAAGAGCTACTCACCGAATTTGCGGATTGCTTTGCACTCTCAATCAAAGAGGTCAATGCCATTCCAGGTGCAGTTCACAAGTTGAATATTCCAGAAGGCACAACATTTCGAACCAAAATACCACCCAGGTCATACAATCCAGATCAACGGGCATTCATGGAGGCAAAAGTCGATGAAATGCTCGAGGCAGGAATCATCCGTCAAATCCACCCACGAGATGTTCGCTTCGTCGCACAAACAGTACTCGCACAAAAGGCACATGATGGTGAAGGACTGACGCTCGACGAGCTTAAGCACCGCGTCAATGAGCAATGCATCAAATATGGCCTTCCAAGTGAATTTGACATGGAAACGCGGCCCTCTCGAGAACCAGACCAACTGCCCAATACTCCAAATAAACCAAAGAAATGGCGCCTATGTCAGGATTTCAGCGGGATCAATAAAGTCACAGAAATTGCTCCAATGCCACAGGGCAATATACGTGCAAAACAACTCCGCCTATCTGGACACCGATACCTACATGTCTTTGATTTCGCAGCAGGCTTCTATGGAATAGCAGTCCACCCAGACTCACAACCATACATTGTATTCTACTTTGAAGGAAGAGGATACTTTGCTTATGAACGCATGCCATTTGGTGTTACAGGAGGACCATCCGAGTTCGGACATGTCACAGCAGAAAGGTTCCATGACCTTATCGCACAAGCAATCCTTGAGCTATTTGTTGATGATGGCGGAATGGGATCTGACTCATTTGAGGAGGGGTTGGCCAAATTACGGATATTGCTCGAGAGAGTTCGCAGAGAGGAAATGTCTCTTTCCCCCAGCAAGCTTCGCTTATTCATGAGTGAGGCTGTATTTGCAGGTGCACAGGTTGGACCTAACGGGGTGAGCCCAGACTCGAGCAAGCTGACAGCAATTGTCGACTGGCCAATACCCACAGATGCATCACATCTAGAAGGTTTCCTGGGTTTAACAAGCTATTTCTGTGACCTTATTAAGGGATACGCACAACTGGAGGCTCCACTACGAAACATTCTACGCCAAGTACCTATACCAGCAGGCACCAAAAAACAAGGTTATCAGAGGATAATGAGAGCATATAAGCTGGCCGACATCTGGACCCAAGAACACACCAAAACATTCCTGTCTCTAAAAGCTCGTCTCATATCAGAACCAGTTCTCTCAGCCCCAAAATACAATGGCACACCTTTCATACTAACCACAGATGGCTGTAAAGATGCATTCGCAGGAGTCCTTGCACAACGAATTGAAACTACTTTGCCAGGTGGAAAGGTCGTCAAACGTCTACACCCAATAGCATTTGCATCAAAACGAACCTCATCCTCCAAAGAGAAGTACAAACCCTTTCTTCTTGAATTTGCCGCACTGAAATTCTCCTTTGACAAATTCTCAGATGTCGTTTATGGGTACCCCGTAGAAGTTGAGACCGACTGTCAAGCGCTCCGAGATGTCCTAATGAATGACAAACTATCAGCCACGCATGCAAGGTGGCGAGATGGAGTTTTGGCACACAACATTGTGGATGTCAGACACGTACCAGGAGTCACTAATATTGCAGACGGTCTAAGCCGACAGTATGAAAACACACCAAAGAACGACAAGGATGGGAGCAACTGGACGGTCAGCCCAGACTGGGAGGCAGGTGCAGGCCTTGTGTTTGACGTTGACCACGTATCAATTGCACCAGAGGCGACAACACTACTGGAACACTTCAAAGACGAACCTATCTTCAAGAGCGTCATCGAAGCTCTCGAAGGGATTAACAGTGGTCTGGGACTTCGCGAGCGCAAGCGGGCACAGCACCGTGCAACTAACTACATGATTGATAATGGAAAGCTGTGGTACATGGGCGGCGGAACACCAACAAGGGCCATTACACGCCGGGAGTGTGTCACACAAAAGGAGGCCGTGATGTTAGCACAACAGGAACACGAGAATGGAGGCCATTTCCACCGAGACCTTGTAAAAATTGCCCTTCTCGACAAAATCCACAGCCCAAAGCTCGACCAATCTATAGTAAAGGCAATCTCAGACTGCGCACGGTGCAAGAACTTCGGAAACACACACCTTAACGCTTTACTCCAACCAATCACCCGTCGCCACCCCTTCGAACTCATTGTGGGAGACTATCTGTCACTTCCGATAGGCAAGGGCGGTTTCCACACCGTAGGGCTTTACCTCGACACCTGTTCGCAACATGTCTGGGGTTACAAGTTCAAAACCGCAGGCACCGGAAAAACGACAATCAAATCACTTACCGACATATTCCATAACTTTGCCCCTGCCGAAACATTCATGACGGACGGAGGAAAACACTTCAAAAACAATGAGGTCAACGAATTCTGCGAAAAATGGGGAAGCAAACACCACGTGGTAGCGCCGTACTCACCTTGGATCAACGGCCTTGTTGAAGGCACTAACAAAATCCTCCTCTATGTACTGGCAAGGTTGTGTGCCCCCGAGATTGGAGAGGATGGATGGCGGGCAATGGTCTGGACGGATCTACCCAAATCATGGCCAGATCACTTTGATGATGCAATCCGAATACTCAACTGGAGAATCCTCCCAGCCCTCAAATTCCGACCAAAGGAAATTCTGCTCGGCCTTGTAGTAAACACAAAAGCAACGCCGATAGAAGCCAGCACCTCACTCATAGCGCCAGCAGACATCGACACACACATGGCATACACAGCCCAACAGCATGTGGATGGGTATTCCAAAGCAGTCAGGCATGCACTGAACAGAAAGGCAGCCTTCGACAGGAAAGTGCTGAAGAAAGGAGGTGTTAACACATTTGAAAGGGGGCAACTAGTTCAAACCTATCGAAATGACCTTGCTAACACTCTCAGCACAGCCAGAAAACTTCAACCAATGTGGACTGGACCATATAGGGTTTCCGAGCGCATGCTCAACTCCTACAAGCTCGAAGCACTGGATGGAAAGCCATTAGATGGAGAGTTCAACGCAAGACGATTGCGAGAATTCATACCTCGAGACGGCACTGAACTTGCAACAGAACAGAAGGAATTCATGACAAGGGAAGCTGACGTCCAAAACCACTCCCAAAAGGACACAAACGGGGATGAGGAGTCAGGTGAAGTTGTCGAAGAAACCGAAGTGATCACACCAGATGGGGAACAAGATCACACTGAAAACATCAGATCAGACAAGATCAACGATGAACAAAGTGGAGTTGAGGGTGAAGAAAGAGAGGAGGACGAGGATGAGAGTGATTGGGAGGAAAGCGGCATAGGAGCCAGAGTAGCACAGAGACGACGAGGACGTCGCCAAACAGGAGGGGGGCAGATGGAGTAGGGAGCTCGGCACGGGCATGTGACTAGATAGATCCGTAGCTAGCCCGGCATGTACTCGGGGATTCCTCACCCAAACCATCACCTTCCGGCTGCCGCTGGCCTCTCCAACAGGTTACAACCGGTCGTTCTGGCTGTAATGTTACACGTAGATACAACAAATAATACCTTTCTGACCACCCTAAGATCGTAATTTTAAAGGAAAAACTGATAAAGTTGCAGTTAAATTCGTGAAATTAATTGAATTCAAATATATTTATGTCTAACTTCCTTAATTGTCAGTCAATATTTGTGTTCTTGACCTCATTTTGGAGAGTAAAATAATTGTATTTTAACTAGATAGCTTAAACTTGTCTTGTTAGCCATTGCTAGCATGGCATATACGAGTCCTTGATTTAAAAAAAATACTATCAATTAAATTTATTGCTGAATAGCATATAAGGCAACAACAGCTGTTTTCCCATTGTGTGTAGACAGATTCAGAGAATCCTGAGTTGAAAGACCATTGTACAGCCTTGTAAGCTATATTCATTAATGAAATCATGGTAGTTGCCAGTTGAGCTGAATAAGTCAGGCAGGGTAGGTACCAACTCTGGTAGTTGCCAGTTTCATCTATTTACACTAAATAATGCTGCTCATGGCGGGTGGCAGCGAGCTTGACGTTGGGGGCGGGGTTTTTGATGCGGAAAAAGCGGCATCCTATGGGGCCCCATGCAAAAAGCCCATCTGGGATGTTGGTCACCCCGTAGGGAGGGCGGGATAGGGCGTAAAAAAAAATGTAACGGATGCCAGAAGTCCGTCCACTCCCAGGTTACCTATTCGGGAATATAAACTAAAAATAGCCACGTCGGAAACGGTTGCCCCGCGGTTCATCGGTTTCCCGCCGGGGTCCTCGTGCCATTTTCGGACGCGTAGCTGCCTTTTCGGTACCTGTAGCATGTGCAATAAAAATAGATTCGTTCGGTTTTCGCAGAATTTTGCTTTTAATTCTTTTTTCCCTCCATATATTAAAGCATAATTGTAATGTCCTCCAAAATGCAAACCTAATGATATAAAATTTAGAGCAAGAAGAGCACTGGAAGGGGTATAATGAGAGATCATTACATGCAGCGCCTGCTGGACAAACGCTAAAAATAGAATACCGCAAAAGCCTACCGTTTTTACCCTACATTGGGCTCTAATGGCTGCTCCCCCTACTTTTCTAGATATGTCTGAACTATGTAGGTAATTCTGAACCTAATGATACCAATTTTATTAAGTAAACCATCTTGGATGGGCAGATTAGCCTATGGACTCAGTACTATGTATTGGTCAAACATAGAAGCAATACCGAGTGTCAAGGGCCAGCTCTCATAATCACACAAAGGTAGTGGGCTCAAATAAATCTATTATAACATATTCTACATATATAACTGTAGACTAAATACAAAGTATTCACGTTCTGAATACCGAACGCGAACACGAATGCCACCGGAAAGGCGGGGCGAGTCGACGAAACAAGCAAAGCGGCTTACGAGATGACGAACACTGACAGTTCGACGTCTCCTTGGCCTCCGGGGCTGTGGACAAGAGGGAGAACGAGAGGATCGGGTTGTATGCGACTCGATCCTTGTGTGCACCCATTCATGGACTCGAGGACAACGGGGGCACGGAAACAACAGCAGGTTAGGCTACTGTTGGTACCCTCGTTTTGTCTTTGAGCTATCCCAGCAGCGTCGTCTGGCAGCGCTGCCGCTGGGGTCGTTATCCCCGCCCACCCCCCTCTCCCAGACCCGCCCATAAAGCCGCTGATGCAGCTATGAAAGTCCCTGGCCTTGCTGCCACTTTCCTCGCAGTTGGTCTCGTCTCTGTAGCCCGCGTTGGCTTTGTGTGGGTATTGCAGATGCGCTGGAGCGATGGACATGCTGGGGTGAATGGTCGAGCTCCCCGAGAGTCGAGCTGAATGGTATTGGATGGAGGATGGTGAGGACAGCGAGCGGAATTCCCGAGCGCGAGTATTCAACGCTCGCTGCTCTGCACCTTGGACAGTGGAAGGAGGCGGTGTGAAAGCGAGATCGCGTGGTCGAGGTGGCTGGGTGGCGGCCTCGAAGGTGGTTGGGTTTGTGATGGACGTCCGGAGAGGCGCTGAGCCGGGGGCGTGCGTGGCTTCGACGGAATCCGTACCCTGCATATTGGAGAGGGAAGTGGGGTGGGCTGAACGACGGATGTTGCTTGGGCCTGCGAGATGTTCACAGTGTTCGAGTCCACTGGTGGTGGACAGCGGCCTGCTCTCCTCAATGTTTCCCCATCCCTCCTACACCCACCACCTCTACCCAGCCTACGCCTCGAGGTCGGGGAGTGGTAGCTACCACTTATATAATATATCATAGGCAAATGCCTGCACAGCGATTTGGTTCTAGCCAAGGTTGTCAAAGACATAAACATGGTATGGCAACCCATTAACATATATCTATGTTATTTGCCAAGTCATGTTAATTCTTGCCACAGTCCATTTCATTGCTGTCCTAGGGCGATGTTTTAGCCATGTTATTGATTTCCTAGGTCTATGTTTAAGCTATGTTATTGTTTACCAGGGTTATATTTCATTGTTTGCCTATGACTATGTGATTGCCATGTTATTTGTTGCTAGGCAAATATTTTATTGATTGTCTGGCAGCGATATTATACTTGCCTGATGTTTTCATTTCATATCTTTAGGCAACTACTTATTTGCTTAATTATATGAGATAATTAAGTAATTTTAGTGTGATATTTGGTGTGGCTGCTTATAGGGGCTGGGGGCCTTGATCTTACATAAGTTTCAATTTGAGGCCATAATTTGATAAAAGAATAAGTGAGAGAGCAAGGAAAAGGCAATTTCTAAGCCATCAAAAGTATTATATAATCAAGTCTCACAGGAAAAAAGAATATTCAGTAGGCAGGCAATGAAATAAAGCCCTGGCAAGCAATGAAATGCTTAAAACATTGCCCAGAAAGACTATAAAATATTTGCCTGGCAGTGAATAACATGGCAATAACATGGTTTTAAGGAAATAATAAAACATAGCCCTGGTAAACAATAACATAGCTTAAACATAGACCTAGGGAATCAATAACATGGCTAAAACATCGCCCTAGGACAGCAATGAAATAGACTGTGGCAGGAATTAACATGACTTGGCAAATAACATAGATATGTGTTAATGAGGTTGCCACACCATGTTTATGTCTTTGACAACCTTGGCTAGAACCAAATCGCTGTGCAGGCATTTGCCTATGATATATCACACAGGGTGGTAGCTACTAGTGGAGGTCCAGAGCGCCGGCCCACATGCTCAATGCGAGGGGCACGCGACGCGGTTACGCGTTTGCTGGCTTCGTCCAACACCTAGATTATCAGGTAAAAGAGGTTAGAAAAGGCGAGGGGCACGCAACACGCACCGTCGGGGTCTTGAGAGAGCGTGGTAGAGAGAAGAGGCAGGTGGTGGTGGTGGTGGTGGTGGGTGGTGAGAGGCAGGAATCAACATTCACGTTGGTTGATCAACTTTTGGCAAGGCATGTGATTGGCTGACGCAGTTGGGCCGGAACGACTCCGACCTTTCATCAACGTCTTGCACATCGTCACGGCCATCCCAAAGAATAGTTTAGTGTTTTGATATTGTCAGTATATACTGTGAATGTAGTTTAGAAAGTATTTGTAGCCTTCAATATATAAAGAATACAGACTACCATTAATTAAACTAAGTGTATATCAAAGCTCTGAAAACGACGAGTAATTTCTCTCATCATTCATGCCTATTGATCTATTATGTTGAGTTTAGATGATTCACAATGTATTCTAGCCTTTCAAAGCATCTGAAGTTTCTTAAAACAATGTATATTTACTCCTCAAGGCATTTTCTTGAATTTACTGATGCCTGAAGCAGCTGAATACCATTCGTTGAGCTCACTATTTTGACTGAAAATCACCTCGCTCAGACAGGCATGCTGGTATCGTACCGTTGAGGGCTCAAATATCCACCGGACATACAAAAATAGACTAGTAAATTAATTATCAATTCACCCTACTATTAGTTTTTTTCCCTAGAGTTCCTCTTATTGTCATCCGAGATGTCTTCGATGATAGCCAGCCTTGACGGATTGCCTGGTCCGCTCGAGGTAGCCAATCACATCAATCGCCGAACACGCTGAACACCAGATCAACCGCCATCAACACCGGTTGATCTTTCTTTCCACCACCACCACCGACCTCTCTTCTCACTTTCCTGGCCTATCCCGCACCTCAAGGCCTCAAGAAATCATTTGGTAAGTGATATTATCAGATTTTGTTGCTCTATTACTTATTTTTATCATCTCTCAGGTATTCTATCACACAAACCACGTCGTGTCACACCACCAATAGCTGTCAGTTTGAAACATAAATCTTGGGGAATTGCCCATTAAGCCTCATGCATCAGAAGGGACAACTGTCCTTTGGACAGTTTACCAAGATATAATATAAGGCATATTGTTGGCCTAATATCTCAATAGGGAATAGGATTGATCATGTGATTTAAATGCTAGAAAGGTCTAAAAATAGATTACGTTAATCTGAGGGTATATTTCCTTTTTTGGAAATTTTCCCGTCTGCCAAAAATTTCTCAGGAAAGCCTGATAACGATTTTTTGTTTGGACAATAGCTCAATAAGAAAAGCAGATAGGGGTATGATTTGAGTGGATTCAGGGTTGTCTACCCTAAACGCAGGTTTTTTGTTAGTAGCACAGCCACATCTGAGAACATTTAATATATTCTTGGACAGTTGACCAAATAGAGACTTGTCCATTTTATAAATTGCCCAAATGGACAACTGTCCAAGAATATGTCAAATGTTCTTAGATGTGGCTGTGCTACTAACAAAAAACCTGCGTTTAGGGTAGACGACCCTGAATCCACTCAAATCGTACCCCTATCTGCTTTTCTTATTGAGCTATTGTCCAAACAAAAAATCGTTATCAGGCTTCTCTGAGAAATTTTTGGCAGACGGGAAAATTTCCAAAAAAGGAAATATACCCTCAGATTAACGTAATCTATTTTTAGACCTTTCTAGCATTTAAATCACATTACTAGTTGCATTCCTCATTGAGATATAAGCACTTTAATAATATTTAATAGATTAAGAAACTTATCAGAAATACTGCTAAGTACAGAACTGGCTGGATGACTAAGTCTTGCCATTTTGGGAATTTACACCTTTTTGGCTTTTTATATCATAGATGCAGTGGCCCTGAGGACTTATATTTATATTTGTTTGGATTTGAGGCCATAAAATTACATAAATGTGCGACAAGCATATAAATAGAGGCAAATCCAAAGTCACATGATCTTATTTGATGCCATCAAACTGTAAACAACCAATACCATTATAGTATAAACGTATCATATAGCGTAAATGTCTTATAGATGGACAATTGCCCAAAGGACAGTTGTCCGTTCTGATGCATGAGGCTTATTGGGCAACTGTCCATCCTGATGGCTTCATATGACAGCCATGGCTGTGTACAGGTTCGCATTTTCAAGCTGATTACAGCTGTGTCTACAGAAGCAAAGGAAAAGATAAACTGAGGTCGGGATAGGGCAAAAATGGTAGACATTTGGTAGAAATCTATTTATAACACTCATCCTATGGTACCTGTAAATATCATTCATTTGTTTGACCTCTTTTAGGGCGCATTTGGTAATAAAAATTATATCATTTTGTTCGTATTTACAAGGACATTACAAATATGTACTGTGAACTGGAGGGAGAGAAAAAATGAAGGGAATATAGAACGAAAACTGACCAAATCTATTTTTATCGCTCATCCAAAGGAACTGAAAAAGCGCGGGACGCGTCCAAAAATGGAATTAGGACCCCGGCGGACTTCTAGCATCCGTTACATTTTTTTTACGCCCCATCCCACCCCCCCGACGGGGTGACCAACATCCCAGATGGGCTTTTTGCATGGGGCCCCATAGGATGGCGCTTTTTCCGCATCAAAAACCCCGCCCCCAATGTCGAGCTCACTGCCACCCACCATGAGCAGCATTATATGGTATAAGTAGATCAAACTGGTAACTACCAGAGTTGGTACCTACCCTGCCTGACTTATTCACCCTAACTGGTAACTACCAAGGTTGAATACTTCAGCCAGTCTATAGAAGTGCATTGTAAATTGAATTTCTGCCTGTTTCAATTCCATCATTGAACCAAATCTGACCATCTGGGAGAATAACTTGTGCAGTAAAATGTGCATGACCAAAGTAGATAATTCCTACAAGTCTGAATCTGTGTCTTTCTTCATTAAAATTTATTTCTATAAAACTATCTATATTTAGTCTATGGCCAGAAAAATCAAATCCTAGTATTGAAGGTAAGACCAAGAATTTATTTTGAATGTTGACATTATAGCCACATCTATGACAAATATGCTGTGTCTCTTCATTCATCATTAATGCCCATGATGAAATAGAGTCATAATTTCTTGCAACTGCAGATATATAAAAATTTGAAAGAGTATTTATTTGGCGAACATGATTATTTACACATTTATATGATGCTGATCTAGTAGGAATATTGGTCTGGAAAATTGCCTCAAAAAGATTATCAAGTGCAGCAAAATGTCCAAATTGTAATTGCTGAGGGTAGAATATATCAAGATTTCTATGCACATCATCTCTAACTCTCTCTAATGATTTTAAATTTTGATCAACATCATTAAAACCATTTACTAATTCAAACATAAACTGATTTTGAATATCTTGTAATTTTTCAGTCCAAAGAATTTTGTTAGACCACCACAAGGTAAAAATTACTGTAAAACTTGCATCATATGCACAACTATTGTTACTCCAGATAAAACCCTGTGGAACTATATAATGATTACCATCCTGGGATGATGGCTCTTGAATGCATTTTTTTTTCAAAGCTGAAGGTTTATTTTCTTGTTGAGACTTGGTTTCTACAGAAGTAGAAATATCATTAGAGAACTTACCTTTTTTGTTAAGACCAATAAGTGTGAGGTCATATATTTCAGATTCATTTAAAGGATCACGTTTTGACCATCGAATTGCAGAATGCACTAATTTAGGAACATAGTGCAGTCCTTTTGACTCACAGAAAGATTTAATCAGAAGATTTCGGGTATCACCCTGTACTTTTACTAATAGCTTTGTATTATATCTCAATGTAGTGATCTCATCTAGAATTTCTAATTCTCGGAATTCTTGTCTTAATGCACCTGAACATCCACCAGTAATTTTTTTAGGATCAAATCCCTGCAGTATTAATGTGCCTTTTGCTGTTGAGCTTCGCGATAATGCAGTATAATATGCTTGATGGCTTTGTAAGTTATTCAAGTCTACAACATTTTCATCACGTGTTTTTCCCTGAGATGCAAAGTCTGTCATAGCAAAATTAACAAGTACTTCCAACTGTGTACGAGAAATTGGAACTTTTCTGTCATCTGGGAGTTGTACAATAATATTGTTATTTGTGGGATAAATAGGAACAATATTTTCAGGCAAACCATCAAATTTAACATTTGAAGGTGGTTTTTTTAATTTAATAAATAATGTATCAAGAACAATTTGACCTTGCTTCCCAACTTTTGACTGCTATCCAAAAACAAAGCCTTCCTGGCCTCTTGTCATACAGAGTTCAGTAGCAAAATTGTTACAGATCATTACAGGTAAACCAATACATAAACTTAGTTTACCAGCAATATTTTTATTATTAGCAGAAGGAGGTTGAGACCATAATGAATTTTGAATTTCAGGTGTAGTCTGCCTTAGCCGTGAAGTAAAATTACTCTCAGCCTCTTTGGAATTGACATTGCAAGTATCATCTGAGTAAAAATCAGTTAAAACTTGTCCTGTTTCTTGTGCAAATTGCAAAGCACCAAGACAGTTGATTTCATCTTTATGCAGATTTCTTGCAGTTATAATAGAAATATTTCTAAACATATTATCACATACAGAAGTGCGACCTGGTAAATTTGAAGAAACAAAAGTTCTCAAAAAGCTAATGTCTTCTGGTGTACAAGCTTTATATCGCATATTTTCAAGTGCAGATCTAAATTAATTATCCCGAAGTGTTTGTTTTTTCTGTCTCATATTTTCACAGAGAATTACAATTGTTGTAATTTGATGCCATAATGTCTTACCAATAGCTTCTTCTTGAGACTTTTTGCTACTTGCAACAGCTTCAATAGTTCTTGAATAAAGTGAAACATGTTCACCTCCAACAGCTGGAGGAAGCTGTGCAAAATCTCCAGCAAATACCATATTAAGATTACCAAAAGCATTTTCTGGAGTATTCATAACTAAAGATAATTGTTTGCTAATGCGATATAAATCTCTTGCAGATAACATTGAAACTTCATCAAAAAATACATATTCTACACCAGATAATCATGATTTAACTTTAGATAATCCTGTACTATTAATAAAGTCATATACCCCAAACATAAAGTGATAGGTAGAACCTCCAAGTAGTGCAGCAGCTGTACCTGTTGGTGCCACAATAATAAAACAATGGGCTTCATTTCTAAGTAGAAAAAATTCAGAAAGAGCTTCTAGTACCCTTGATTTTCCTGTGCCACCTATACCACCAAGATACATCCTCAACTGTTCTGGCTGATCACTCACAGCATGATTTGAAATTATGCAGAAGGCTTTTTCCTGCTCAGTACTCAAGCTGAATTTAGTTGCAACATTATCAATTAATTGTTTATTTTTACCAGCATTAAATGACTTTTCTAGGTAAGATTTATCCACAATTTTAACCAGATTTGGAGCTTCTGGTTCTGGCATATAAATATTATTAGCATGATTGTTTTTTGTTTGGTTTGCTTTATTATTCTGTTGTTTTTTATCATATATATCTTGCTTTTTCTTTTGAACTTGATCTTCCCAATCCTTGCCTGATAAAATAATATCTGGCCTAAATACCTCTGAATTAGTTGTAAGATTATTAATTTTAGGATTTGACCATTCGTATCATGTTTAAACTTTTTAATCTAATAAAATGATTTTTACCATTAGAAGTAGGATCAAATGGAAGATCATCATATTCAATATTAGTATCAGGAACAGTATTAGAATTACTAATTTCTTCTGTGTCTTCGTCTTGTAACATCTCCCAGCTTCCTATTAAGGATTTTTCTACACCACCTTTTCTGAGCTGTACACGGTAATCATCTCTTGCATCAAGACACTCATATTTTATATTAAAATTTTTCATTAATTTTTGTTGCTGGTCTGTAAAGACATAATTACAAGTTCTTACGTAGTAAAAGAACTTGTTTTCCGGCCTGCATAGCAGCCAGAAATGGTTTCTAACGCAAGCATTCAAAATTCTCCCACTCATACAGTGACCCTGCATGGTTTCATATCTCAGCTATTACTGGGCCAATTTTTATAATCTTGGTATCAAAAAAATTGTAAAAATCAGGGCCTTCCTGGTCACGTGACCAGTTGATTTTAGGTTTGTTAGAACCGCCTTATTTTTCTGCTTTTTTTGAGTATAAGATCATCAACACGTTTCTCATGATTAGCAATATATTTTGAGGCATGTGAATCATGTAAAGGATGTTGTTGGATAAATTGACTTGTTCAGAGGCCATTGCTGCGCATGGCAAAAACAAGTTCTTACTTTCTTTCAAGGTAAGTCATAAATAGAGGTTAAATAAGTAAATAATGCATAGTCCGCTCAAATCTAAACCAATTGGGATGATCTTATACTCAAAAAAAGCAGAAAAATAAGGCGGTTCTAACAAACCTAAAATCAACTGGTCACGTGACCAGGAAGGCCCTGATTTTTACAATTTTTTTGATACCAAGATTATAAAAATTGGCCCAGTAATAGCTGAGATATGAAACCATGCAGGGTCACTGTATGAGTGGGAGAATTTTGAATGCTTGCGTTAGAAACCATTTCTGGCTGCTATGCAGGCCGGAAAACAAGTTCTTTTACTACGTAAGAACTTGTAACAAGATTAATTATTAGACTACAATAAGAACTTATAAGAAGATTAATTCATACGTCGCTTAGCTTTTATCAGATTGCCTTGAAACAAAGTGTGTAATTATCAGAAAAATCAGGGCTAAAAGATGGTGTCACATATGTATTGTCACACCTTTATGTGACTTACCAAATGCGGAATGTTGTTTGAAATACACTATATTAGGAGATTTAAAGGCATTAAAATAAAATAAAAATACAGATGATGTTTTCTTACCTAACAGGTGGTCTGTGCACACATATCACATGACATATCCCTGAGAATATTTTGGTCCAAGTTGGTGCATTACCAAATCCAATGCAATTGTACAAAGTCCTGCTGTGAGTTTGATTATGTAAGCTTCTAGAACATTATTTTCATGTTATTTGGTCATGTTTGGCAATGTTTGGTGTGCCTTTTATGGGTTATCCAGTCAGTTTACACTTTAGTGACCCCCTGGACCTAACCTCTTAGGTTGATTAATTCCTGATAGAAAATACAATCTAAAGGTAGGCTGAGAACATCTGTAAGAATAATATTTTTCAACAATAATTCACTACTTTTGAGAATATTTTCTAGTGTTTAAAATAAAGTTTACAAAAACAAAAATTATTCAATAATTTTCTTGTGACGGTTGAAATATATTTTGTTGACAGGTGGTGGCTGGGGTCTCATACCAGAAATGTTTTGCCAGGAACAAATATTCTTCAAAAACAAATTTTCCAGAATATATTTTGGGACCAAAATCAAAATTTTTGTGTGACGGCTTGGCAAAGTTTTGTACTCTAGAAATATATTCCACCCTCCTCTGGTGGCAGGGGTCCTCAAACCAAAAAAAAAGTTTGCAGCCTTTCCAGGACAGCTATGAACATGCTGTAATGACATTTCATTAGGCACAGGTCTACCCCATACAGCAAACAGGAAGAAATGTAATTTGAAATAATTCAAATATTATATATATATAGCTATTAAATTTCCTGTAGTTATAGCACCACATGAATATAAGCAGCTAAAGTTATGTTCAATGTATTGATATCAGAAACATTAGCATCTAAGGGGTGCAATGTATTTGATATGAAGAATATAAGGCACTAAGAGCAAGTCCAGATCAAAGCTGTGCTGATAGAGATGGTACTTTTGCCATCTAAATCAGTAATTCCAATCTGCATTCTGGCACTGAATTATTTCACATTGTCTTAGTACATGTCATGATCCAATTCTAAGTTCTTTACTTTCTAGGTTCCCATTCCAAAGCATCTTTCATTCCAGCCAGAATGTGGATGAACATTCTTTCTTCTACTTCTCGGAATTGTTCATTCCTTCCCACATGATTCTCATGTTATCCTTATGTTGGTAAGAATCAGGTCCCAAGGCTTCTTTCCACAGTATATCTTACTGAGGTCTTTCCAAGTTTTGGAATTGCAGAGTTGGGGGACAACTCTGCTTTTCACTTGTAATTACACATTAGATCTTCAGTCTGAATATTAGTTTATTCACCTGCATAACCTTTGCTTCTCATCACTCTCATATATCAAGGTTGTACACTTCTGAAATACATCTTAGGGCAAGGTGCTGATCTACTAGTCTCCCAACCATAAATTGGGGCTCGTCATTAGGCTAGGCACAGTTCATAGCAGAGGCCAAAGCCCTGTTCGTCCAGTTCTGCATTCTGCATTTTGTAGGAACCTTGGAGTTTCGGAACATCACACTCAGTCTTAACAGTACATATCAATTTAGATAAGAGCTGTGTTGATAGAGATGGTATCATTGCCAACAAACTTAGTGATTATGATATTTCATTCTGTATTGATTCACTCTCTGAGTAGCACTTGGTGCATGACTAGAATATTTCTCTTGGCTGGGTGAATATAAGTGCAGATAAAAGCTGTGCTGGTAGAGATGGTTTCTGTGCCAACTACAATTTATCAACAACATAAGTATTATAAAAAATCTGACCTTGCCAACTGGGCCTGTTATACTGTTCTTTTGCTAAATAATGCTGTATACCAAATATATATTGGCCAATCAGATAATATTTTCTACACTAAACATTTTTTGGTGCCAGACAAATATTTCCTCAAAATATTTCACTAAGCATATATTATTTGGAGGGTCTAGGGAAGAGGTAATTCCGTGAAGCAAGTCATTGGCTGGATTTTGAGTGCTGAGTTCAATTGCATCATCTACTTCCATAGGAATATGTTGAAGCTGATTGTCCAAGTCCTGAGATTATGACCAACGCATGTAATTCCATGGAGCAAGTCATTGACATGATTGCATCATCTACTTCCATGGGAATCTGTTGGAGCTTTGCCAAGACGTGTAATTCCATTGAGCAAGTCATTGGCAGGATTGCATCATCTACTTCCATGTGTTGGAGCTGATTGTCCGAGTTCCGAGATTATCGCCAAGACGTGTAATTCCACTTGGTCAGAGGCCATTGCTGCGCATGGCAAAAACAAGTTCTTACTTTGGGGTGAGTCAGTACCTAGAGACCTGTGATTAAATAATGGATATTAAATAAGGAATTAAATAAATAAATGTTAAATAAGGAAATAATGGACAGTCCGCTCAAATCTGAACTGATTGGGATGATCTTATACTCAAAAAAAGCAGAAAAATGAGGCGGATCTAGCAAGCCTAAAATTGCCTGGTCACATGACCAGGAAGGCCCTGATTTTTACGAATTTTTTGATACCAAGATCATGAAAATTGGCCCAGTAATGGCTGAGATACAGAAACCATGCAGGGTCACTATAGCAGTGGGAGAATTTCGAACGATTGCGTTAGAAACCATTTCTGCCTGCTATGCAGGCCGGAAAACAAGTTCTTTTACTACGTAAGAACTTGTAATTTGCAACCCCCAACTGGTTAAGCTGATGCGACGAAAACTACCAGTGGGTCAAAATGCAATGAACAGGCAACCAACAACAATCAACACTGCAGATAATGCCAAAGAGTAAAGACTGGACAGAGAAAATGCTCAAATTACAAGAGAAATCACTGAATAACTGCCCACAGTAGTTCCAGTCCAGAGGAATAATGCCTAAAGAAGCTGAAAAATAAACAGTAAAGGTAGAATCTAATATAATGACAAGAAAAAACAGAGAATTATAATGGAAATATGAGTAAAATTAAAACAGATCAAAATCAAGTAAAAAGAATATATAACAAAAAAAAAACAGAGAATTAAAATGGGAATATGAGTAAAATTAAAAAAGATCAAAATCAAGTAGAAAGAATATATAACACAAATGCAAGAAAATTAGAGAAAACAAAGTGAAAATAGCATATTGAACCTGCACATAAAATATAAACCAAAAACAATATTGTCACATGGAAGAAACAAGACAAGACTGCAAATATAGACAATGTAAACCTAGAAAGAGGCTATTGACATAGGCATTTAAGAAGTCTGGCACAAAAATCAAACAAAACATTGGAAACTACCAGTAGGGTCTCATTATCCAAAAACCTAGTTAGTGGTGTGGTTCATTTCGGAAGACTTCTCAACTGGGTCCTTCAATGCCAGATCTCCTATAACATTGCTTGTAAAAACAATCGTGTGAAGCAGACACAGTGTCCATCTCATCTTCTTTACTAGATGATTTTTCGAGAGTGGGGTCAAAATGGACATGAAGTGGATCTGAGGCAGTTTGTCGATAGGGATGAGTCACAGGAGCTGAAGCTGAAGATTGATGATTGGGATCGGATACAGAGCGTGAAGATGCAGCTTTTGTTGAACTCTTCTTTGGGGCTGATGGAACAACACGTGCCGCAAGGTGATGAGGAGGAAGTGCACGTTTCGAGGGAGCCAAAGGGTTAGGCTTCTGATAGAATGAATTGGGAGAGACTTTTGAACCTGAAACACGTGACTGAAACTTTAAAGACTGGGCAGGTTAAGAGCGACCAATTTCACTACAATAGGGAAATGCAGTCTGTTTTGGGATTGATGCAGAGTGGCGTAAAATGATATCGGAGGAGTGGAAGCTATGAAGCTCATGAGTAGCCCCAGTTGGAATTTGATCAGGCCCAAGAACCGTATATTGATCAAAATACTCATCCATTGGGGTGCATTTCTTTGCTAATGCACGAGCTTCAAGACGTTAGATTTCCTTCTGATATTTTGCGATTTTAGCTTTGTCAGCTGCTGATGGGTCGAAAAGTGGAGAAAACTGTGCAATTGAATCAATCTGCATAGCAGTAGGAGATGAATAAGCTTGGCAATCAGCTACAGCAGATTTGGTGGATATTGAGGATTTCCGTGGAAAAAAAGGGACTGCTGTAGTAGGTGGCTGAACAGATTGTAAACCAGCAGGAGCAGTGATAGTGACAGGTTTTCGGACCATCTTCGAAGCCTGCTTCAGATCTTCAATCAACACAAGTGGTTTTCCATCTAGAGTCAAAAGCAAAGAAATCTTGAAATATTCAACAGAACCAACTGGAATTGTCTTTTCTTCTAAAGTTGGCATAGTTAAACAGAAGAATTATAAAAAACACAAAAACAAATTTACCTTTAGTCCAAGAAGCAAAGTGAAGAGATCCAGACTTGAGCAAGGTGTCTAAATGTTTCCATGCTAGCAAAGACTGCTTTGCAGGATCAAAAAGGCCTTGGTGAGGGTAGGTAGGAACCACAAGATCAGACCATCCATTAATATGGAAGCAATGCTTGAGAGCTCGGTCAGTCAGACCACCCCATGGGAGATTCTGTCAGCCCTTAAGCTCAGGAACAGCATAATCTGCATCAAATATGAGTATGCAAAGCATAAAAAAAGAAAAAAGAACTTACGAACCTGATTCCGCATCTCATTGGTGACAGATTGACAAAATTGTGCCCTTGACATGTTATCAATGTCTGCTTCACCATGATTACAAGTTCTTACATAGTAAAAGAACTTGTTTTCTACACTTGATAGCAGAAGGAAATGGTTTCTAACGCGATCGTTCGAAATTCTCCCACTGCTATAGTGACCCTGCATGGTTTCTGTATCTTAGCCATTACTGGGCCAATTTTTATGATCTTGGTACTTGGTCAGAGGTCATTGCTGCACATGGCAAAAACAAGTTCTTACTTTCTAGGTGAGTCCGACTATAAATAAAGGTTAAATAAGTAAATAATGCATAGTCCGCTCAAATCTGAAGCTATTGGGATGATCTTATACTCAAAAAAAGCAGAAAAGGGAGGCGGATCTAACAAGTCTAAAATCTGGCCCTGATTTTTATGATTTTTTTGATACCAAGATCATAAAAATTGGCCCAGTAATGGCTAAGATACAGAAACCATGCAAGGTCACTATAGCAGTGGGAGAATTTCGAACGATCGCGTTAGAAACCATTTCCTTCTGCTATCTAGTGTAGAAAACAAGTTCTTTTACTACGTAAGAACTTGTAACAAGATTAATTCATACGTCGCTTAGTTTTTATCAGATTGCCTTGAAATAAAGTGTGTAATTATCAGAAAAATCAGGGCTATAAAATGGTGTCACATATGTATTGTCACATTTTCATGTGACTTACCAAATGCGGAATATTGTTTGAAATACACAGTAAATAAGCCATTTTAAGAGATTTTAAAGGCATTAAAATAAAATAAAAATACTAATGATGTTTTTTTTACCTAAGAGATGGTCTGTGCACACATATCACATGACATATCCCTCAGAATATTTTGGTCTAACTTGGTGCCTTAACTGATTTCAAGCGATTTGCACAAAGTCCTGCTGTGAGTTTGATTATGTAAGCTTCTAAAACATTATTTTCATGTTATTTGGTCATGTTTTTCAATGTTTGGTGTGCCTTTTATGGGTTGTCCAGTCAGTTTAACACCAATTTTCGGATTTTCACCAAGTTGAGCTGGCTGTTTGCCAGATTTGACACCATGACATCATTGCAAAACATATGTAAATATTTGTACATTATTTTAGATTGGTCTGGGCAACACATTTTAGCCTATCTAGCTCACTGAAATTCATTTTAAGTGTAAATTTACACAAATTTGCGTTTTTTGGGTCGTGTGAACAGGTCACATGACCTAATCGACCCTGGATACACATGCCACATGAAAGCCCTGATTTTTACGAATTTTTTGATACCAAGATCATAAAAATTGGCCCAGTAATGGCTGAGATACAGAAATCATGCAGGGTCACTATAGCAGTGGGAGAATTTCCAACCATTGCGTTAGAAACCATTTCCTTCTGCTATCTAGTGTAGAAAACAAGTTCTTTTACTACGTAAGAACTTGTAATCAAAAAAATTGTAAAAATCAGGGCCAGATTTTAGACTTGTTAGATCCGCCTCATTTTTCTGCTTTTTTTGAGTATAAGATCATCCCAATCAGTTCAGATTTGAGCGGACTACATATTATTTACATATTTAATATGTATTTATTTAATAACAGTGTAAGTCTTCAGGCACTGCCTCACCCCAAAGTAAGAACTTGTTTTTGCCATGCGCAGCAATGGCCTCTGACCAAGTCGACTGCAGTCTGTGGCACCACATCACTGGAATCCTTATCAGTATGCTTATTTTGCGTTAACATTTCTCTTAGTCGTGCATCTGCAAGGCCAGACCTAGTGCAATAGAACTTAGCATAAAATGCAGATAAAAGAATATAAAAATACCTGTATTTATCAGTTACAGTCTCAATAAAAGCCTGGACATGGAACTTGTGATCCTCAATAAGTTTCCGACTAGCTGAAGACTTGGTCAGAGGCCATTGCTGCGCATGGCAAAAACAAGTTCTTACTTTTAAGATAAGTTATAAATAAAGGATAAATAAGTAAATAATACATAGTCCGCTCAAATCTGAACTGATTGGGATGATCTTATACTCAAAAAAAGCAGAAAAATAAGGCAGTTCTAACAAGTCTAAAATCTGGCCCTGATTTTTACAATTTTTTTGATACCAAGATCATAAAAATTGGCCCAGTAATGGCTGAAATACAGAAACCATGCAGGGTCACTATAGCAGTGGGAGAATTTCCAACCATTGCGTTAGAAACCATTTCCTTCTGCTATCTAGTGTAGAAAACAAGTTCTTTTACTACATAAGAACTTGTAATTTTTGGAATGAATTCCAGCAATGGAGGGCCAGAGTAGCCACAGATGGAGAGATTGAAGGATGTAAGCTTATCTTTTCTCATTATTGTTAACTTGGCTTATAAAATTCATAAATCTTTAGTGGATGAGTTTCGTCAGCTGGTAGAGTCTGAATATGCAGAATATAAGAAGCTGTCAGATGAAGATCAAGAAGCCTTTCGAATTAAGGTCAGAAAGGAGTTGGAGGAGTTTGCATCGGATGAATCGGTCATTCTACATCCTGTCCGCCGTTTGCTTATTGCTGAGCACCAGATTGAGGCAGTTGTAAGTATTGCTTTGAGTTTAATAGATTTGTTCTTGGCTGATTGGGTGTCTTAAAGCTTGCATCAGTTAATCGACTTAATAAGGACTTCCTAGCTTTTGGTGCTATCATTCATGTTGGCACTGATTCTGTGGCTCGCGAAAAATCTGGTGTCATTGCAGGATTACAAGTTCTTACGTAGTAAAAGAACTTGTTTTCTACACTTGATAGCAGAAGGAAATGGTTTCTAACGCAATGGTTGGAAATTCTCCCACTGCTATAGTGACCCTGCATGGTTTCTGTATCTCAGCCATTACTGGGCCAATTTTTATGATCTTGATATCAAAAAAATTGTAAAAATCAGGGCCTTCCTGGTCACGTGACCAGGCGCAATTAGGCTTGCTAGAATCACCCCATGTTTCTGCTTTTTTTGAGTATAAGAACATCCTAATCAGCTCAGATTTGAGCAGACTATGTATTATTTACTTATATAACCTTTATTTATGACTTACCTTGAAAGTAAGAACTTGTTTTTGCCATGGGCAGCAATGGCCTCTGACCAAGTTAACCCTACACACTGCTGGATTGTTGATGCCCCATTTTTGGAAGACCGAATCATCGTCTTTATTGTGTCTAGCAGCAAGTTTAGCTGCTAGCCCAAGAATGTGGATACCAAGTTGTTTCGATTCAGCTTCAAAGCTAAGTGAATGTCGGCCAGCCTTCTTTGTGGAACGTGGTTGGATAAAATCTTCATTGTCATTGGCCATTCTATCCACCTCCTCATCATCAATGAAGTCCCTGCTAGGGTTGACAGTGTTGTCGTCGTTGGTAGCCTTCGGCTTTCCCTTATCAACCTTCATCGAAGCTGACCTTGGGCTTGATTCAACAACATCATTTGCCAAGGCTTCATTGTCGGAGTCAAGGGTTTCGGAAAGTTCTGGGTCACAGTTTCGAAAAGCCCGGGTGACCTTCGCCTTTTGCTGAGTCTCTCCAAAGTCAGAGCCACTGGTGCCACTTTCGGTAGCAATCAATGCAGAAGGGGTCCCAGGGTAATGTTTCGGATGAAGAAGCTTCTGGCTAAATGAGGAGAGAGGTGCAGAAGGAGGGGCTGTGAATATGTCATCCGCAACTTGAACACCAGCCTCAGAAGCAGAGTCGGAGCCTCCACGATGAACTTCAATTTCAGTTTCTTGAGACCGGCCGTAGGTGTTGCTATCACTTGGTCAGAGGCCATTGCTGCACATGGCAAAAACAAGTTCTTACTTTGGGGGTGAGGCAGTATCTCAAGAAATGTTATTACATAAATACATGTTAAATAAGTAAATAATATGTAGTCCGCTCAAATCTGAACTGATTGGGATGATCTTATACTCAAAAAAAGCAGAAAAGGGAGGCGGATCTAACAAGTCTAAAATCTGGCCCTGATTTTTACAATTTTTTTGATACCAAGATCATAAAAATTGGCCCAGTAATGGCTGAGATACAGAAACCATGCAGGGTCACTATAGCAGTGGGAGAATTTCGAACGTTTGCGTTAGGAACCATTTCCTTCTGCTATCAAGTGTAGAAAACAAGTTCTTTTACTACATAAGAACTTGTAACCAGTTTCGCCTTAAGTAGTCTGGGAGAGTTGGGAATATGCCGAGGACGTAAATATGGCCACCTTTTTTTTTTTTTTTTTTTTTACAAGTTCTTACATAGTAAAAGAACTTGTTTTCCGGCCTGCATAGCAGGCAGAAATGGTTTCTAACGCAATGGTTGGAAATTCTCCCACTCATACTGTGACCCTGCATGGTTTCTGTATCTCAGCCATTACTGGGCCAATTTTGATGATCTTGGTATCAAAAAATTCGTAAAAATCAGGGCTTTCATGTGGTATGTGTATCCAGGGTTGATTAGGTCATGTGACCTGTTCACACAAGCCAAAAAGCGCAAATTTGTGTGAATTCGCACTTGATACAGATTTCAGTAAGCTAGATACTTGGTGTGGGCCATTGCTTCACATGGCATGTATGAGTCCTTTTCAATTTCCAAAGTTAAAATTTTGAAAATTTAGAATTGATTTTAAAATTTCTATCCATTATTTTTTTAAACAGCATTCACAATTACAAGTTATTAAAATATACAGTACTTTTTTGGATTTTTATCTAACTATCTAGCTATCATGATCAAGTCATTAAAATATCTCTTACCCCAAGTACAAATTAATTGTTTAGAATAATATAAGAATTTATTTTTTCTAAATTATTATATCAAAAACTATAAGTTATTTTAATCAGAAGTATTTTTTATTAGGCCAACCCACCTACCCCATTGCTAAGTTAATTAATTTAAGCATATACTGCAAGTACAAGATTTTGATTTTTGCAATTTCTCAAGTCTTTATCAGCTATTGTTGACAAATGACCATCTTCAATAAAATTTTTACCAGTTTCTATCCCATCATTATACCAAATTATTCTATCTGAATCTATAAATCTAGATGTAAAGTGATTTTGTCCATGATAAACTATACCTTTCAACTGAAGACAAGTAACTTCATTGCCAACTTTTATTTTGATCTGATGACTTGACTTGATATTTGTAAGTGGATACTCAAGCACTAGAATCTTGGGTGCTTCTGTATAGTCAATCTGATGTGTAAATGTCTCAGAACATTCAGGACATTTTTCTCCACAAGATAAATTCAAAGTTGATATCCATTTTTGTGTTGAAGTTGCTTTTCTAGAAGACAAGTCAAAAATAAATCCAAGTTGATCTGAATATTCTGCATGAATAAAATCACAATTAGCACAGAATATCTGGGATAAAGCATTATTAGAATCAGACTTCATAATTTCAAATGCAAGTTCAGCTACACTAGCATTATTTTTACCCATTGGAAATTTTTCTGAGTCATTGGTATGCAAAAATTCTCTAATATTATCTCTAACATTTTCAAGTGTTGAATTTCTTTGAAAAACATCTTTAAATCCATTGGCTAGTCTACCCATATATTCATCATTTATATCTTCAAAAATCTCAGACCATTCATCTGGACTTGATCTCCAAATATTATATAAAATTCCAAATAGACTATCATATGCACAACTATAATTTTTACTATTCCATTTAAGTCCAAGAAGTGCATTGGAATTTGAAGTTGATGAAATTTTTCCAACCTTTTTAATATTATTAGATTTATCATTAAAATCATCAAGTTTATGTTTCAAAGGATTAGTTCCTTTGGCTGGAATATAAGATGTAGGAATCACTGCATTGGAAGCATTTTTCTCTTCTGACTTAATAATTATTTGCCAAGGACTATCAGTTACAACTGGAAGAATATCAAATGGATCTTTGGCTGACCATCTTAAAGGTTGATCAACTTTTTCTGGTACAAAGTCAGCACCTTTCCAATTTTGAAATGATCTAATCAAAGTATTTCTTGTAATTCCTTGAATATGGTCTGGTAATTCACCTTCATATCTAAGTCTAGTAATTTCATCAAGCAGCTCATGTTCTCTGAATTCCTGTCTGAGATATCCAGAACATCCCATAGTAATAACTCTAGGATCAAATCCTTGTATAATAATAGTACCTGCTGCAGTTGAACTTCTTGAAAGACAAGTATAATATGACATGTGTGAATGACAACTATTTAAATGAACTACATTATAAGGTCTGGTTTTTCCTTGACTTGCATAATCTGTCATAGCAAAATTTGGTAAAACATTAACTTGTGAACGTTCAATGCTTTCTTTGTTATCACTTGGTAAAATGCACTCAATAGTTCTAGAGCTTTTTACCAAAGGTACTATATTTTTTGGCAAACCAGGAATTTTAATAGTTTTTGCAGGTTTATAAAGTTTGACAAATAATGTATCCAATACTTGTTTTCCATGTGGACCTCTTTCAGCTTGCCAGCCAACTACAAATCCCTCTTGACCTTTGGTAATACAAAGTTCAGTTGCATCATTATTTCTGATCATAATAGGCATGCCAAGACACAAAGATAATTTTCCAGCAAAGTTATCAGTTGCTCCATATCTAAGTTTCCAAATTTCAAGTTGTTCATCAAATGGAATTTCATTGGACTTGTGTTTTGACTTTGGTGCAGACTTGGATTTTCCCCACTTGGATTTAGAAGCTGGATCTTTTTCTTTGCCCCACTTGTCAATTGAATAAAAATGTGTTAATTTTTGTCAAGTTTCATCTGCAAATCTTTGACACCCAAGTGTATTAATTTCATCTTTCTGAGTATGTCTTCCACAAACAATTGCTATGTTTCTAAATTCTTTGGCTGAGACTTTAGGTTGATTTTCTCTTTTGCCTGCCTGAAGAGTTCTCAAAAATTTAATGTCTTCAGGTGTACATTTTCCATATCTCATATTTATAAGTGCTTTTCTTAAAGCTGCATCTTCTTGACTTTGAGATTTTTGGCGCATATTTTCTCTAATTGAGATTTTTGGCGCATATTTTCTCTAAGTATTACCACAGTTGTTACTTGATGCCATAATGCTTTTCCAAGAGTAGCTTCCTGACCATTTGGTTTAAGACCTGAATGAAGTTGTGTACCAACAAATCCACTGAATAATGATTGACCTCCAACTGGTGGTAATTGTGCAAAATCACCAGCAAAAATTATATTCATTCCACCAAATGGCTGATCAAAATTATTTAAAGCCTTTCCTAGCTGAGCTGAAATTTTATACTGATCATTACAAGATAGCATTGAAACTTCATCAATAAAAATATAATCAACACCTTCAAGTTTGCCATTAAGTTGTGCAATTTTATTAACAGTATTTCCAGCAGAATTTATACCAAGAAATGAATGATAAGTTGAGCCATTAATTAATGCTGCTGAAGTTCCAGTTGGACCAAGGACAACTATGCGATGAGATTCATTTTTCTTCTTAAAGAATTTAATTAAAGCTTTAATGACTTGTGATTTTCCAGTTCCACCCATACCACCCAAGTACATTTTTAGCTGTTCAGATTGAGGTTCAACTGAGTGATTTGCAATAATTCTAAAAGCTCTTTCTTGTTCAGTATTAAGTGAAAAATCATCCACAATTGTTTTAATTAATGTTCTATCAGCTTTTAACTTTGCTTTAAATTTTTTCTGCAAGTATGATCTATCGACAACTTGGACATTATTTTCATTTGGATCAGAAATATTTCTTTGTGACTTGGGTGGAATATTTTTTGCCTTTTTAGTCAAAACTTTTTGTCTTTCTTGATCAACACTGGCTTTCCACTTTGAGCCTTGTTGAATAATATCTGGTTGAATAGGATTTTTGTCAATGTTTTCAAGACCATTAGGTGAATTATCAAGCCAACCAGCTTCAGTTACACTAATTCTGGTAGCTTCCATTTCTGCCAAATTATGTTTTCCTGTTTTTCCAAGTTCAGAATATTTACTTGCAATATGTTCTTCATTATCTGGTTCATCATCACCAAATTCAGCACCTTCAAAGTCATGATCACTATCAATATCATCAAGAGCATCAGAGTTCATCCACTGAGGTAATAATTCTTGAGTATTGTCTTTTTTAAGTTGAGCAGAAAAATCATCTCTAGCATCATTGCACTCATATCTCACATTAAAATTTTTCATGTACAGCTCTTGCTGCTCAGTAAATTTATAAGTATTAAAAGTCTCATCCCAAGAATAATTTTCAAGTTTCAAGTCTTTTCCAGATCTCCAAGGTTTAAATAAAGTCAACATAGTTGCACAATAATATTCTCTATCACCGCGATCACATCTGGGTAGTGAACCACCCACAAAATTAGGAATAATATTATTTTTCTTGTCATCAAAGTGAGCTTTGTGAGTTTTATACAGTGGATGTTCCTTTAAAAACAAGTATGAATTTTTACTAGTATCATTTTCAACTTCTGACTTTATATCAGTTTCAGATTCATTATCTGATAAATTTTCTTCATCAATAAATTCATCATCAGAATGAATATTAAGTTCATCTTCATCTTCACTATATTCACTAGCAGTTTCATCAAAGTTGGAATTAATAACTTTAAATTTATCAGACTCTTGATTAAAAAGATCCAATTCATCTTCAGATGTAATTTTATCATGTTTGACTGAGCTTGGAGCTTTAAATCTTGAACTTTTTTGGACCCATTCATATAAGGTTATATGTTCAAATATTTTTGGTCTATACATATAATCATGAACTGTTGAAAATCCAATATATTTACCATCTTTATTTTTCTGAATCACAAGTTTTTCTTCAATGGTATCCTCCAATTCCAAGTCTTCTTCAGATCTCCAAAATTTTAGAACTTCTCTGACATAATTTTTCCAGTATACTGGTACAAATTTATGGCTGGTATAATGGTCTGGATTTCCTAATAAATAAAGTGCAGCCATTGGACCACCAATTTCCATTTTTCCTGTTAAACTATTAATTGTCTGTGTAATAAGTCTTCTAGCCTTTTCTTTCTGACCTAATGAACCACCAAGCATTTCAGTATTTCTAGTAAACACACTTTTGATAGTGTCAAAAATACTGTAAGTCTTTAATCCAGGCTTAGACACATAGTCCGAAATATAAGCTACAATAGGTTTTACAGCAGTACCAGATAAAAGACTTGTTACATCAGTATTGCATCTGAGAAGATATGTTAAAGCAGGAGTTAGAGTATTAATCCAAGCTTCACCCTTTTTTATATTCAAGGCTCCAGTTTTAGGATCAACTTCAGTTTGGTCTATAATTTTTCTAGGAAATCTAGCTTTACAGTTTCCATGTTTATTGATGCATCCAGGTCTATTCTTTTTATCTGATTTTTTGTCTGATTGTTTTCTACAAGTATGAACATTACATTTGAAGATCAAGTCATCTGTGATTTTTCTGTATTTTTCCCACCAAGATTCTAAAGCTTCACAATCTGAACAATTCTTACAGGCTTTGTTATTACAAAGTGGTGGTGGTGCATCAGGCAAAGTTTGAGTGGGATCTTGGTATTTTTTATTCTCAGATTTTTCAATATTAATTTGATCTTCAACTTCATCTTTTGAGCCTGTTAAAAATTCACCAATGTGTACACTCTCCAGATATTCTACTATTTGACGTTGAAACTCTGAAGTTGGATCCATGATTTTGTCTCTGATTTCTTGTGGAGATAAAGCATTTTTTAGCCAAAGTAACATATGCATGTGTAAAGTTACACGGCCTTGTTGCTCAACAGCTCCATAATATGCATTGGTATTTCCATATAAACCAGGATGATTTTTACCAACACCAAGTACATGTTTAATAAACATTTCACACATAAAATGAAAAAATCTAGCACCAGCTACTGGATTGTGTGCAATTAGTCTAAATCTTTCATTTTCATTTCTAAGCAGTGGACTAAATTTTTCATTCTGATCTGCAAAATAAAGACAAATTGGATGTTTAATATCTGCAGGTGCAAAGGTAATAAACCATGAAGGTGCTCCAAAATATGAAATCAAAGCCCAAATTTCATTTCTCATATATTTTTTAGTAGTAATTGAACCTTTAACATTCTGACCAACATGATCCAAGTCTTTAATTAACTGAAAGCAAAGTTTTTCTTCATCTGACTCTGGACTAACTCTTTCACCATCTTCCATTCTTTTGATTAACTTTGTAAGAACATTAATATCAATGTCTAGAAGTCTTTTAGAAATATTATCAAACTTGGGTTTGGCTGCAAGCAAATATCCAGCTGAAGTACTTTCTTTAATTTGTTCATGATTAAATGCTATAAGTGGAAAATGAGGATCAAGTTGAAAGCGTTTATCATGATACATGAGCAAATGTTTTTTATGTGCAATGTCTGAGATAGATTTTCCTTGTTGAAGATTATTGCCAATTCCACCAAGTCCATATGGAAAAAGCCAAGGTAACATTTGAGGAAAAAGCTGAGGATTATTAAAAATTGACTCTGGATTTTTTGCATGTCCAACTGCAAGTATTTTTTTATTATCAGTAAGATGTTTCAATGCAATAGCCTTCAATGCTTTTAGACTTTTAGTTGAATATTCTTCACCAGTTAAGCCATGAACAATAAATGGGCAAGGGCCAGTTTCAGTTCCAGTTTCATCTTCCATGTCATTAACTGCAGTTGATTCTGGATCTTTATTTGAAGTTGATTCTTTATAGTCAATTACAACTGGAGGAGCATCTTCTGGATATTTTTTAAGATTTTCATATGAGATTTCCAAGTCAAAATAATCAGAATGATTTAACTTTAACCATTCAAGTGCAGCTGCTACTTTTTTATGACGGACTAGCAAGGGAATTCTTTCAAAGTCTGATTTTGTAGGCTTGCATGGTCCAGTATATATAAATGCCAAAATTTCATCCATTTCTTCAACTGGAGGAGGAAGGATATTATAAATTTTTGGAGTAGGATTTGCAAAAGAAATAGCATTAGCTCTCATTTTATGCATTCCAGATGAAACTCTGACAAGACATCTATTATGACGAACTCGTGCAATTAGTAATTGTTCAGCATATGATAAATTTTGAAGTTCAAATGGTACTTTTCCTAACCATTTTCCATTTGCCAAAGCAAGTGCAGGAATTTTTCCTTTTGAAATAGACTTATAACAAGTTTGACAAATACTATCCAAGTCATTTTCAAGCACAGGACCTTGAATTTCTTGAAGTGGATCATCAGAAGATCGTCTTTCAACTTGAGTTATACCTGGTCGATATAAAATGTCAAGGTTTAAATTTAAATTGGCTAATTTTTGTAACTCTGTAAGTAAAGTTAATTTTCCACAGACTGCACAGCCAGTTTCTTCAAATTTGTTAGGTTTGATATCATTACAAAAATCAGATATAATGGTATGTTGAAGTTTATCTGTTAAAGGCTGAGGTGGAAATTGAGTTGCTAATTTTATCTGATGTTTTTTTACTGCTTTCAGATGGTTAGATTTATATTTTTCAGGATTAGCCATTTGGTGTTTTTTGACTGCTATTAAATTGTCAGATTTATATTTTTCAGAATTGGCTATTTGATTTTTTTTCACTGCTATCAAATGAGCAGATTTATATTTTTCAGGATTTGACATTTGGTGCTTTTTCACTGCTTTTAAATGACTAGCCTTTTTCTTTTCAGATTTTTCAGTTTGATTTTTACATTTGAAAATACAAGTATACAAAGCACAGGAATAACATATGTGTGAGCTGATCATAGTTTGAATTTCCTGATTTTTCATTTTTGAATGAACTTTCAATCCATGAGCATTTGCAATTATTTTCAAGCTAGAAATATTTAAATGACAAAGAATATTATTCAAAGGTATGCCTGAAATAAACACAAGATCTGACAAATCAGCTGTAACAGATGATTTTTCTGATTCAAGTATATATGACTCAAATAAGTATTTTTCCTTAGGTTTGATTTGTGAAGAATATAATTCAAGTTCACTGGAGCTAAATTCATATGCAGGTCCACCCCCTAAAATTCTATCCTTGGAAATTTGATAGTTTTGCATGTCTAAAAAACACTTTATGATCTGAAGTTTTGTATCAGAAATTAATAATTTTATAGGTTCAGCTATGCAATATAATATCTTCAAAATTGGTTTTAGAAGCAATTTATAAATCAAGTTCAAAGTAAATAAATGTGGAAATATAATAGCTCTCAAAATTGGAAATGGATAAATAGTAATCACATGGCCTCTGAGTTTACTCATTTTAGCTCTAAAATCATGTTTGTAATAGCAGTTTCTTTGAAATTCTAAATTTAATATTTGACATTGAATATAAGGTAGATCCTTTTTTGGTATTATATCAGATATTTGCAAAATGGAAAGCATAAATCTAACATAAAATTCAAGAATAAAAGAGTTACTAAATCGTGATATTTTTTTTTCAAAGACCAACTTGATTTTTTGCCAATAAAAATTACATTGACTTTGGCATTGAGTGTTATTTATTTCATATTGAATGTTAACACTGGTGCCATATAAAGTTTTATGCCAATGCCAATAATTTTTTTTAATTTCAAACTCAATGCCAATAATGCTTGTGTCAAATGTGTTATTGCCAAATGTATCAGATATGTCAAATGCTAACATAGTTTTAAAGGGTATTGCCTTTTGAACTGCAAAGTCAACATTAGAAAAAATGAAGTTCAAAATTAAAGGATCAAACTTACTTGTTTCAACCTCAGAATCATGCCAGAATTCAAATATCAAGTTTTCTGCATTAAAATAGAATTAGATATCAATTGTACTTCACTAAAAACCAGACTAACTTGGAGGAATTGAGGATTCTGATGTAATAACATCAGTGTAGAGGATTTCCTGGCACAACCAGATGCCTTGGAGGCCAGGAGAATGTCCCAGATGATAGTAGAGAGTAGCCAGAGGCCATAGCAAAAAGAACCAAGTCAATAGCTGCATTGGTGATGGAGGAAAAGAAGAAAGAAGTTTCAGAGTTCAACTTGTTATATACAGTGGGAACTTTAGGGCAGGTGTCAATTTTGTGGCTGTGTATTCCATGGAATGCTTAGAAAGCTACCCAATTTGGCAATTACCATTTTGGGAAAAAAAAACAAAGTTGTGGGAAATGATTTGAGGACCCTGAATCTGTTGAAATCATGTGATTAGCTGCCTTCCTTATTGAGAAAAATGCAAAAAAGTCGAAAAAAAGCTGGCGCTTTTGTGATTTTTGGACTTAAAAGGTCAATATCTCAGGAACAAAAATAGCTAGTCACATGATTTTTTCAGATATAGAGTTAAGGGACCTAAATCAAACATTTGGTCAAAATTTTCCTTTTTGGGAAATTTTTTTCCGCGGTGTTGAATGATCAATCAATGAATCAAATTTTCAACCAAGTTCTGGGTTTATAAAGAATGAGTCTTTGATAAATCAAAGGACTCATAATGCTAAAATATGTTGCCCAGACAAATCTAGAATAATGTACAAATATTTACATATGTTTTGCAATGAGGTCATGGTGTCCAAATCAGGCAAACAGTCAGTTCAACTTGGTGAAAATCCGAAAATTGGTGTTAAACTGACTGGATAACCCATAAAAGGCACACCAAACATTGCAAAACATGACCAAATAACATGGAAATAATGTTCTAGAAGCTTACATAATCAAACTCACAGCAGGACTTTGTGCAAATCCCTTGAAATCAATTGAGGCACCAAGTTAGACCAAAATATTCTCAGGGATATGTCATGTGATATGTGTGCACAGACCATCCCTTAGGTAAAAAAAACATCATCTGTATTTTTATTTTATTTTAATGCCTTTAAATCTCCCAATATAGTGTATTTCAAACAATATTCCGCATTTGGTAAGTCACATAAAGGTGTGACAATACATATGTGACACCATCTTTTAGCCCTGATTTTTCTGATAATTACACACTTTGTTTCAAGGCAATCCGATAAAAACTAAGTGACGTAAGAATTAATCTTATTACAAGTTCTTATTGTAGTCTAATACTTAATCTTGTTACAAGTTCTTACGTAGTAAAAGAACTTGTTTTCCGGCCTGCATAGCAGGCAGAAATGGTTTCTAACGCAATGGTTGGAAATTCTCCCACTCATACAGTGACCCTGCATGGTTTCTGTATCTCAGCCATTACTGGGCCAATTTTGATGATCTTGGTATCAAAAAATTCGTAAAAATCAGGGCCTTCCTGGTCACGTGACCAGGCCGTTTTAGGCTTGTTAGATCCGCCTCATTTTTCTGCTTTTTTTGAGTATAAGATCATCCCAATTGGTTCAGATTTGAGCGGACTACATATTATTTACTTATTTAACATGTATTTATGTAATAACATTTCTCGAGGTACTGCCTCACACCCAAAGTAAGAACTTGTTTTTGCCATGTGCAGCAATGGCCTCTGACCAAGTTTAAAATCAACAATTTATATACCGGTGCACGAAAGCAGTCCGGTCGCCTAACTAATACAAATTCCCAGTCGAAAGCGCGCAGTAAACTACTAATCCCCGAACTGAACCCGAACCCCTCCGCTTCTTCCGAATCCTTCCAACGGCGTCCTTTGTGCGCCAGGCCTTTGCTAGGGGGGACGGACCACCTAACCGCCCAGTCCCGAGGGAGGGACGGCCCCCACTGCTACGCCAATACCACATAAGGACTGAAGCCCGAACATCTCCTGGCAGCCGCAGCTGCTGCACTCTCTCCGCCTTCAGAACCCGACGCCCACTTCAGAACCCAGACCCGACCCAAAAACCTTCACCCACCCACGCCTTGACAACCCGAAACCCATACTTGTTTAGAGGCCATTGCTTCGCATGGCAAAAACGAGTTCTTTTTCTTTGCTGCTTCTTATCTATAATAGTACACTTGTTACAAATATCCTTTTAACTGTTTGAATTAAACTACATTAGTTAGAAAAAACCTAATTAGCAATTAAACTAAATTACTCTACAAACTACCAGTATATTATCAGCTCTGTATAATTATTATCAATTCATACTCCATATATAACAACCACTGCTTCTTTCTTTTTGCACTTAAATAATAAATCTCCTTCAAAATCATCTAACTGTCCTTCTTTTATACATTTAGCACCAGTAGAAATACCATCATGGTACCAGATTTCATTATTAACTATAAATCTTGATGTAAAATGATTGCTTCCACTATATATAATACCTTTTAATGATAATCTAGTTATACTCTTGTCTTGGTTTTCAATTTTAATATATTTACTTATAATCTTTTTAACCTCCAAACTAAAACATATAAAACTTGGTGAAATAGTAAAATATCTTGTTATACAAACTTTTTTAGTACATAGTCCACAATATTTCTTTTGGTTTTGCCAGTGTTTAAAGTTTGACTGAGTAGATTTATGTGAAGAACATGTAATAAATATCAAAGATTGAGATTGAATTTGAGAAGTTGCTTCATAATTACAATCACTGCACTTTTCATAACTGATATCTTTCTGATTGGGCTTTTGGAACATTGATTGTAAAAGATCACGGATATCAGTTCCTGTATGCCCTATAGGGAATTTATCTGGTTGAGATGTTTTTAATTCATGTCTAACCAAATCTCTAACTGCAGATAATGTTTGAGATCCAGTTTGAACATTTTTATATCCCTTTACCAAAGTTTGTGTAAATTCTCCATATTGACTAAGCTCCTTGGTCCATTGTTTTTTGTTTTGAGACCATAAATTGAACAATATTGTAAATAATGAGTCATAAGAACAGCTATAATTGACTGAATCCCATTTTAAGCCTTGAAGTTCAATATCAGAAGTAATTTTGGGTTTTTTGGTCTTAATGATTTTTTTAGCCTCTAATGGAACTATAGGTATTTCAGTATCTTCTATTTTTCTCTTTAAATTGTTTACTTTAACTGGGATTGAACCTTTGGCAGGCTGAAAGTGTTGTGCAACAAAGGTTTTAGCTTTTGAAACCACAGGCTTCTTATTGATAATAGTCCATGGACTATCTTTAACAGCTGGTGTATTTTCCATTGGCTTTTCTTTAGACCATTGTAGAGCTTTATCTATACAAGGTGGACAATAACCTGTGCCTTTGATTTGTTGATACTGTCTTATTATATAATATTTCTAAGTTTTCCAGTAATTGAAGTAGGAAGTTGATCAAGATATTTGAGTCTAGTAATCTCATCTAATAACTCAAGTTCTCTGAATTCTTGTCTTAGATAACCAGATATACCACATGTAATTTTATGATCATCAAAGCCTTGAAGAATAATAGTGCCTTCAGCAGTTGAACCTCTAGATAATGCAGTGTAATAAGCCATATGACTGCGACAACTATTCAAATTTACAACATTGTATTCTCTTGTTTTTCCTTGTGAAGCATAATCAGTCATTGCAAAATTTGGAAGCACAGAAACTTGAGATCTATTAATTGAAATAGGAGATTTTAAACCTGAACAAAGAACACTCTTGCTAGAGCGAGTTAAAGGAACAACATTTTGAGGAAGACCTTTGAGTTGAATTGTCTTAGCTGGTGAATCAAGTTTGACAAATAAAACATCAAGAACCAAATGATTTTCAGCACCTTTTGAAGCTTGCCAGCCTACAACATGAGCTTCTTGACCACGTGTGATACATAATTCTGTAGCATCATTATTGCGAATCATAACTGGCATTCCAAAACATAAAGACAATTTTCCAGGAACAGTTTCAGTCATTGAATATCTCATATTCCATAGAATATTTTGAAGTTTTAAAGGAAGAGAGACTTGTTTTTTTCTGATTGTTTTAGTTTGAGGATTTTTTCTCTTTAAAAGTCTAAGTGTTTCAGGTGGAACACTTTCACCAATAGTATCCACAGAATAAAAATCAGTTAAAGTCTGACCAGTGTCTTTTGCAAACCTCTGACATCCCAGATCATTGATTTTATCCTTTTCAGAATTTAAACCTAGAATGATTGAGACATTGCGGAATAATGAACTAGCAATATTGGGCTGATCCTTTCTTTTTCCAGCTATTCTTGTTCTGAGAAACTGAATATCAGAAGCTGTACAGGCTGCATAGCGCATATTTTCTAAAGCAGTGCGAAGTTTAGTATCTGCAGGAGATTGAAATCTTTGTCTCATGTTTTGTCGCAAAATCACAACTGTAGTTATCTGATGCCATAAAGCTTTGCCTATTGCAGTTTGCTGGCCAGGTTCTGTCATAGCAGCATTAATTGTAGTACCAACTCCTCCACTGTAAAGAGAAGCACCTTTAACAGGTGCTAGTTGAGCAAAATCTCCAGCAAAAATCATATTCATACCACCAAATGGATTATCAACAACTTGGTCAGAGGCCATTGCTGCACATGGCAAAAACAAGTTCTTACTTTCTAGGTGAGTCTGACTATAAATAAAGGTTAAATAAGTAAATATTGCATAGTCCGCTCAAATCTGAACCGATTGGGATGATCTTATACTCAAAAAAAGCAGAAAAATAAGGCAATTCTAACAAGCCTAAAACGGCCTGGTCACGTGACCAGGAAGGCCCTGATTTTTACGAATTTTTTGATACCAAGATCATGAAAATTGGCCCAGTAATGGCTGAGATACAGAAACCATGCAGGGTCAGTATAGCAGTGAGAGAATTTCCAACCATTGCGTTAGAAACCATTTCCTTCTGCTATCAAGTGTAGAAAACAAGTTCTTTTACTACGTAAGAACTTGTAACAAGATTAATTCATACGTCGCTTAGTTTTTATCGGATTGCCTTGAAATAAAGTGTGTAATTATCAGAAAAATCAGGGCTATAAAATGCTGTCACATATGTATTGTCACATTTTCATGTGACTTACCAAATGCGGAATATTGTTTGAAATACACAGTAAATAAGCCATTTTAAGAGATTTTAAAGGCATTAAAATAAAATAAAAATACTAATGATGTTTTTTTACCTAAGAGATGGTCTGTGCACACATATCACATGACATGTCCCTGAGAATATTTTGGTCTAACTTGGTGCCTTAACTGATTTCAAGGGATTTGCACAAAGTCCTGCTGTGAGTTTGATTATGTAAGCTTCTAAAACATTATTTTCATGTTATTTGGTCATGTTTTGCAATGTTTGGTGTGCCTTTTATGGGTTGTCCAGTCAGTTTAACACCAATTTTCGGATTTTCACCAAGTTGAGCTGGCTGTTTGCCAGATTTGACACCATGACATCATTGCAAAACATATGTAAATATTTGTACATTATTTTAGATTGGTCTGGGCAACACATTTTAGCCTATCTAGCTCACTGAAATCCATTTCAAGTGGAAATTTACACAAATTTGCGTTTTTTGGGACGTGTGAGCAGGTCACATGACCTAATCGACCCTGGATACACATGCCACATGAAAGCCCTGATTTTTACAAATTTTTTGATACCAAGATCATGAAAATTGGCCCAGTAATGGCTGAGATACAGAAACCATGCAGGGTCAGTATAGCAGTGAGAGAATTTCCAACCATTGCGTTAGAAACCATTTCCTTCTGCTATCAAGTGTAGAAAACAAGTTCTTTTACTACATAAGAACTTGTAATATTTTTAAGTTTAGCAAGCTGAGCACTGATTTTATAAAGATCAAGACATGATAACATTGAAACTTCATCAAGAAAAATATATTCAACACCTTCAAGTCTAGCATAAACCTGAGCTAAATTGGTTTGTTCATTTTTTTTCATTGCCTCAGTTTGAATACCTAGAGCTGAATGATATGTAGATCCTTTGAGTAAAGCAGCTGCTGAACCAGTAGGAGCCAGAATCATAATGCGATGTTTTTCTTTTCTTAGTTCAAAAAAAGCAATTAAAGCTTTAATAACCTGAGATTTACCAGTTCCACCCATTCCACCTAGATACATTTTAAGAGGTTCAGTTTTATGAAGGGTTGCATGATTAGCCACAATGCGGAATGCACGCTCTTGTTCTGTATTCAAACTAAATTTACTAACAGTATCATCAATGAATTTCTGTTCATTCAATTTCTCAGCCTGGAAATCCTTATTAATATATGATATATCTGATACTACAACTTCATCATGAGACTCATGGTTATCAGTAGATTTATTAATACCTGATGGCAGATCCTTCATTCTTTGAGCAATGACATCTTTTTTAGCAGCATCAACTATAGAATTCCATTCACTGCTATTGAAATTCTCAGTAGGTTTAAAGGTGCTATCAGGTTTTATAGTATTGTCTTTGGAGCTATCCAGCCAGCCTATATTTTGAACTACTTTTTCAATCTGAGCCATTTCTTCAGTTTTAGCTGCATCATTGATAAGAAGTTCAGACATGTCTTGTTCATTATCAAAAGATGCTAGTGGACCATCATCAGTATAGTCCAATGCTGTCTGATCTAGTTCATTAAGAGTTTGTTCACTATCAATCCAAGATCCAAATATACTATTCTTTTGAGCTGCACCTTTTTTCAATTTAGCAGAGTAATCATCTCTGGCATCATTGCATTCATATCTTAAATTGAAATTCTTCATCAACTGGTTTTGATGTTTAGCAAATTTGAAAGCATTAAAAGCTTCATCCCAGGTTTGATTTTCAAGCTTAAGATCTCTTCCAGTTCTCCATGGTTTAAAAAGTGTTAACATTGTTATACAATAATATTCTCTATCACCTTGATCACTTCTAGGAAGAATGCCACCTAAAAACACTGGAACTACTAAGGGATCATTGGTTTTATAAACTACCTCATGTGTTCTATACAGAGGATGACCAGATAAGAAGTTATACTTTATATTAAGACTTGTTTCAGTAATTTTATTGATAGTACTATTTTGAATATTTAATTCATCATCTGACTGGCTAGATTTGCCACCACCAACTTGTGAAATAATATCTAGCTCATCATTTGAATCCAGCTGCTCATCTAATTCTTCTTCTTCAATATTATCAAGCTGACCATTGAGTATATCTTGCAAGGAGTCAAATTTTTTCAAGTTCTTTTTTGAGCGCCTTGTAGTTTCTGATCTGCGAATCCATTCATATAAAGTGATATTTTTGTGTATGTTTGGGCGATAAATATAATCATCAACTTTAGAAAGACCAACATAGTCTCCAAGATTCTTATCAAGAACAACTTTTTCTGGACTTTCTTCTTTATCATTATCACCCCATGCATCTCTGACTTTGCGGACATAGAGTCTCCAGTAAAACTTTATAAATTTATGCTGAGTATAATGATCTGGATTTCCTAATAGATATAAAGATGCCATTGGACTTCCTATTTCCATTTTAGATGTAAGTGAGTTGACCATTTTAGTCATTAAAGCTCTAGCAGTTTCTTGGCGACTACTGCTACCACCTAGTAACTCTGAATTTTTAGAAAATATTTGGCGCACTGTATCAAAGATTGAATAAGTTGTAAGACCTGGTTTGGTAACATAATCTGTAACATAAGCAACAACAGCTTTGACTGAAGTTCCAGACAAAAGACTTGTTACATCTGTATTTGCTCTAATAAGATAAGACAGAGCTGGTGTAAATGTATTCATCCAACTTTCACCTTTTTTTAATTTTAGAGCCCCTGTAAGTGATTCAACCATTGTATTCTCAACAATATCTCTAGGAAATCTTGCTTTACATTCACCTTTGCTATTTTTGCAGCCTTTTCTTACAGATCTACCATCTTTGGTTTCAATATCAGTTCTACAGTCATGTCTATTAGATCTTGCAAGTATATCATTGGTCTCTTCTTCAAATTTGACCCACCATTCATTTAATTCTTTGCATTTGGAACAATCTGTACAATTTTTTGATTTACATAACTCAGGTGGAGGTTTTGGCATTGTTTTTGTTGGATCTGAATAATCAGTTTGTTCTTGCTTAGATTTAAAAGATGCAAGGATATCAGCTAATGGCTTTTCATTTAATAATTCACCTTGATGAACACTTTCCAAATATTCAACTATTTGTTTTTGAAAGTCAGAAGTAATATCCATGATGCGATCTCTGATCTCCTGAGGTGAAAGTGAATTTTTAATCCATAATAGAAGATGTAGATGCAAAGTTAGACGACCTTGCTGTTCAACTGTTCCATAGTAAGCATTTGTTTTACCATACAAGCCTGGAGAGTTATTGCCAACACCCAATACATGTTTAATGAAGGTTTCACACATAAAATGAAAGAATCTTGCAGCTGCCACAGGGTTTTGAGCAACTAGGCGATAAGCTTCATCTGGTAGACAAATCTCAGGTTTGAACTCAATATCCTTATCAGCAAAATAAAGACAGATTGGATGTTTACTATCTGCAGGAGAAAGTGTAATAAACCAAGAAGGAGCACCTATATAGGAAATCAAAGACCATATTTTATTGCGCATAGACTTTTTACCTGCTAAAGAACCTTCAACATGACCTCCAATTGTATCCAAGTCTTGTATGACTTTATAGCATAGTTTTTCCTCTTCAGTTTCAGGTTTTACACGCTCACCAAGAGAAAGGCGCTTGCTAATATTAGATAACACTGAATGATTAAGGTTTAATAGGCAATTAGCCATTTCAGAAAAATAAGACCTTTGCACTACTAGTCTTCCTCGACTTGTACTTTGAGAAATCTGTTTATGATTAAATGCAATCAAAGGAAAATTAGGATCAGTTTGAAACCTTTTATCATGATACATTAAAAGATGTCTTTTCTGGACCAAAGGTGAATGGATTTTGTTCATTATTGATTGACCTATACCACCATGACCATATGGAAAAAGCCATGGAAGCATAGAAGGAAACAACTGAGGATTTTTAAATATTGAGCAAGGTTTTTCAGAATGGCCAGCAAATAAAATTTTTCCATTGCTCATAAGATGTTCCAAAGCTTTAGCCTTTATAGTTACAAGTTCTTACGTAGTAAAAGAACTTGTTTTCCGGCCTGCATAGCAGGCAAGAATGGTTCCTAACAAAACCAATGGAAATTCTCCCACTGATACAGTGACCCTGCATGGTTTCTGTATCTCAGCCATTACTGGGCCAAATTTAATGATCTTGGTATCAAAAAATTCGTAAAAATCAGGGCTTTCATGTGGCATGTGTATCCAGGGTTGATTAGGTCATGTGACTTGTTCACACGACCCAAAAAGCGCAAATTTGTGTGAATTTATGCTTAAAACAGATTTGAATGAGCTAGATATGCTAAAATGTGTTGCTCAGACCAATATAGAATAATGTACAAATATTTACATATGTTTTGCAATGATGTCATGGTGTCAAATCTGGCAAACAGCCAGCTCAACTTGGTGAAAATCCGAAAATTGGTGTTAAACTGACTGGATAACCCATAAAAGGCACACCAAACGTTGCAAAACATGACCAAATAACATGAAAATAATGTTCTAGAAGCTTACATAATCAAACTCACAGCAGGACTTTGTGCAATTGCCTTGGATTTGGCAATGCACCAACTTGGACAAAAATATTCTCAGGGATATGTCATATGATATGTGCGCACAGACCACCTGTTAGGTAAAAAAACCATTATCAGTATTTTTATTTTATTTTAATGCCTTTAAAATCTCTCAATATAGCTTATTTACTGTGTTTTCAACAATATTCCGCATTTGGTAAGTCACATAAAAATGTGACAATATGTATGTGACACCATCTTTTAGCCCTGATTTTTCTGATAATTACACACTTTGTTTCAAGGCAATCCGATAAGAACTAAGCGACATAAGAATTAATTTTGTTACAAGTTCTTATTGTAGTCAATTAATTAATCTTGTTACAAGTTCTTACGTAGTAAAAGAACTTGTTTTCCGGCCTGCATAGCAGGCAAGAATGGTTCCTAACAAAACCAATGGAAATTCTCCCACTGATACAGTGACCCTGCATGGTTTCTGTATCTCAGCCATTACTGGGCCAAATTTAATGATTTTGGTATCAAAAAATTCGTAAAAATCAGGGCCTTCCTGGTCACGTGACCAGGCCGTTTTAGGCTTGTTAGAACCGCCTCATTTTTCTGCTTTTTTTGAGTATAAGATCATCCTAATCCGTTCAGATTTGAGCAGAATACATATTATTTACTTATTTAACCTTTATTTATAGTCGGACTCACCCTGAAAGTAAGAACTTGTTTTTGCCATGCGCAGCAATGGCCTCTGACCAAGTATCAATAGAAAGCTCTGAAAACTCTTGTCCTGTAAGACCTTGAACAGTAAATGAGCAAGGACCTGATTCTACACCATCTTCTTCTTCATTATCATGTACACTAGTGGCTTCTGGATCTTTATTTATAATAGACTCTCTATAATCAATAACAACAGGACAGTCACTTTCAGGATATTGCATTAAGTTGTCTTTTGAGATACCGACATCAGAATAATCAGCATGATTTAATTTAAGCCAATTTAAAGCATTAGCTACATGATTGCGACGGACAAGTAAAGGAGTGCGTTTAATATCATCTTTGGTGGGTCTGCAAGGTCCAGTAAAAATAAATGCAAGAACTTCATCAAGCTCTTTTTACAAGTTCTTACGTAGTAAAAGAACTTGTTTTCCGGCCTGCATAGCAGGCAGAAATGGTTCCTAACAAAACCAATGGAAATTCTCCCACTGCTATAGTGACCCTGCATGGTTTCTGTATCTTAGCCATTACTGGGCCAATTTTGATGATCTTGGTATCAAAAAAATCGTAAAAATCAGGGCTTTCCTGGTCACGTGACCAGGCCGTTTTAGGCTTGTTAGAATCACCTCATTTTTCTGCTTTTTTTGAGTATAAGATCATCCCAATCGGTTCAGATTTGAGCGGACTACATATTATTTACTTATTTAACATATATTTATCTCGTAACATGCACCCACAAAGTAAGAACTTGTTTTTGCCATGCGCAGCAATGGCCTCTGACCAAGTACTGGAGGTGGTAAAACATCATATATTTTTGGGACTGGATTTTGAAAGGTAATAGCATTGGCTCTCATTTTATATCTGCCTGATGCCACTTTGACTATGCATCTGTTGTGTCTTACACGTGCAATTAAAAGCTTTTCAACATAAGTCAGATTTTTAAGCACATCTGGTACTTCGCCAATCCAAAAACCTGAAGCTAAAGCAAATGAGGGTATTTTGTTTTTCTTTAAACTAGCACAACAGGTTTTACATGCATGAGTACATTTTGAATCAATAATTGGACCAGTAATATCAGAAATAGGATCTTCAGGAGTATTTCTTTCTTTGCGAGTAATACCTGGGTTTATTAATACCTTTAGTCTATCTTTTATTTCACTTAAGGGTATTAGATTTCTAAATGGTGTTAATCTTCCACAAACTGCACAGCCCGCTTCTACAAATTGAGAAGGACTTGTATCTTGTATAAAGCCTGAAATGATTTTATAAAGTAAACTTTTAGATGGTGGCTGAGGAGGAAAAGCTTTATTTCTTTCTTCAGACTGTGATATATCTTTCTGTTTCTTCAAGTTCTTTTGGGCTACTATATTGTCGATAAGATTTGCTTTTTTGATTTTATCAAGCTTGTTATACCAAGTGTGGTTACGTTCAGCAGGTGTTGCAGGTGTTAATATAGCTGGTGCAAGGGAAAAAATAGTACAAAAGCCAGCACAGTTACCAACACACTGATGAGAAGATAGTACATTCATTAAAGCTGGTAAAGAATGTTTACTTATTTTACTGATATTATGACACTTTGCAATAGCACGGGCTTGACTTAGAGTAATCTTATCACATAATAGCTCCAAAGGTACACGCACTAAAAGAATGTCATTCTTATTCCTATATTTGTCCAAAGCTTCCTTAAATACCATATGACCACTATATTTTAATGTTGTATTATCTATGCAGATTGAGGAATTTTGAAAAAGAATATATTTTGAAATAGAAGCATATGTTAGAGTTTTTTTAGTACCAGCTCCAAAGAAAGACGAGTTATCAGGTTGAAGAATACAATTACTTCCATCCCAATTATGTGCTATTGAAAGCTTGTTTAAAGAACAGCTAGTCAAATAAATATATTCTACAAAAGCCTCAAACATATGTTGAGTGCATGGTTTAAATTTGCTAACTAAGTCATGACTATCGATGCTAGATATAGTCCTATGAAAGGACTTAGTGGTAAATATATCGGATATATATTGAAGTCTAGTGCCATGGATATTGGGTATATGTTGAATAGTAATGTCAGAAGTATCAAAAGTATGCTGAATGCTAATGCCAATGCCAAGAATGCCAGATGAGTTTTGAATGTCATGAGTGTCACCTTTGAAGGTCAAAAGAGTCAGATTTGAGACTTCAAAGTGTATTAAAGGTATACCTAAAGCAAAGCTTTGCAAGGACTGAGATATTTGATTGAGCTTTGCTGGTAAGGTAGGGCTCATGCACGCCCACACTACATCACGTGACTAAGCGTGACAATTTCCGAGAATCCACCATTTGTCTAATAGCGCTTGCACAAAAGGGAAATTCCCTTATCGAGCTGCAGGGCACTCTAGGGAATAGATATATCAAGGGTGTACTGCGACCCTTTTTTTGAATTAGGACGTTGTTGAGATGCTATTAGAGAAATACATCAATTTCCACCACATTTTCGCGCTTAAGGAGACTGAAAAGCCAGCATCCATGCCTAGGAGGGCTCTAGGAGTCCTCAGAAACTTAGGAAAATGGGCCAGTGGTATTACTAAAAAGACCAAGAAGGAAAGGTCCAAGAAAGGAATTTCAGAACCGACGTCAAAGCCCGGTGGGAAGGAGAACAAGGTGCCGGTATGTCATTTGACACTTCTGGACGCGTTTTTCAAGCCTCATTGTTGTCTAAACTACCCAGGGTGTCAGAAAGTCGCGTAAGAAAGTCATTTTACGTGAAGTTCTCACCAACGACACGCCAGACAGCGTTGATGCCGACACGCGTCCGCTTATTGTCCTTAATGACACGACGCGTCAAAGCGTGTGTAACGCGTTTGGTGATGGCTCCGAGGTTCAAATTCAATGTTAGCAACTTTTAAAATGTTTTCTAACTGAAATTTAGACTGTGGCAACAGAATTTACCTCTTCTGTTGAGGTGGAAACCAATATTCCAGAAATATGTCAAGAACTCACTGGATTAGTCTTGACAGAAGGCCTGGAAGTTGATTCAGTATTCGAGACTCCCATTCGTACTCCTCCGGATGCCGAGTCCGATTCCGAATCCGACTATGATCGTGATTCAGAACGCGAGGATGCCATGGTGTCGGACACGCGACCTGCAACAAAGTTCACGCGAGGTCACACAAGAAACCGCGGGGCTGTCGGCACTTCTTGGGAACATAGAAAGCCGCCCACCGAATTGGAAGCTTTGGACGCGCTTGACGAAATAAGAAGCTTACTGCGACCGGAGAGACAGAGCCTCAAGGGTAAACAGCCGAAACAGAAACGGTACATGGCATCCAAAGTCCAAGGTTGGAGCAGCACTATTTTAACAAATGTGCAACGCTTTCTCAATTTATTCACCCGAGAAAATTCAAAAACGAGAGGACAATGGACCGCATCATCGGAGCAGGCTGCCGCAACAATGGATAAATCGTCGCGTAACACGCCGAAGACACTTCGAGAGCATGCCAAGAAATTTATCGCAACCAAGAAACCTCCAAACAATCCTTATGGTACATGGACTCAGTCCCGCATCGATGCCGACGAAGAATTTGCGCAGGAAATTAATCTGTATCTCCAGTCAAAGGGAAAATATGTCAAGGCAAACGATATTTCAATGTTTCTCAATGACAAGGACGTTCAGCAGAAATGGGGACTCAAGAAGACAATCGCAAAAGCGACGGCCAAACGCTGGATGAAGAAGCTCGGATACCGATGGGTAAAGAACCACAAGGGGCAATATGTTGACGGCCACGAGCGTAAAGATGTTGTCGACTATCGACAGGATGTTTACCTCCCAAGGTGGTATGAACTCCAGCCCCGAATGCGAACCTGGGACAACGACGGAGTTGAGGAACCTTCAAATCTTGCTCCTGGGATTACGCCTGTTGTCACACATTTCCATGACGAGTCCATTTATTACGCAAATGATCGGCGTCAGGCGCAGTGGGTTCATAAAGACGCATCCCCCACTCCCTACGCAAAAGGTGAAGGTGCTTCGATGATGACCGCCCTATACTTCTCGCCTGATCACGGGTACCTTCGCTCACCAGACACAAAGGAAGATTCTCGAGTCATCCTTAAACCTGGAAAAAACCGCGACGGCTATTTTGATAATGACGACATTCTCGCCCAGGCTACGACCGCTATGGATGTCTGTGAAAAATACTACCCGAATGAAAAACACGTCTTTATTTTTGACAACGCGACTACTCATCTCAAACGCGCCGACAATGCCTTATCCGCTCGAAAAATGCCCAAGTTCACTCCAAAACCGGGTACCAATTGGGGAATTGAAGTTTCAAAGCGCAGTGCCAATGGAAATATTGAACATGACATCCATGGAAAGCCTCTCAAAGTAAAAATAAAGATGGGCCCCGGCTATTTTGCAAATGGTACTCCTCAAGATTTTTATTTCCCAGATGGTCATCCTCGTGCTGGTATATTCAAGGGGATGGCTATAATTCTTCAAGAAAGGGGCTACACCTGGGCAAATGATCTCCGAGCTGAATGTCCAAAATTCAAATGCGCACCCGGTGCGACACGCTGCTGCTGTCGACGCATTTTATACATGGAGCCAGACTTTGTCAATGTCAAGTCACTGCTCGAAGAACACTGTGCAAAGCGAGGCTTTGAAGTTTTATTCCTTCCCAAGTTCCATTGCGAACTTAATCCCCTTGAAATGGTGTGGGGGCGGTCAAAATTTCATTACCGATTAAATCCTCCTTCCACCAAGGAAGAAGATCTCGAAGCCAACATGATAGAGTCACTTGAAAAGGTCACTATTGAAGAAATGCGAAGGTCTGTAAATTCTTTATATTGCAATACAAGATTCTTACAATGTTATTCTTTATCCTGGTAGATTTTCACGACGTTCACGTCGCTTCACAGATGCTTACAACCTTGGCCTAACAGGAAAAGAAGCAGCATGGGCAAGCAAAAAATACCGCGGACACCGTTGTATGCCCACCACACTCATGGAAGACATGGAGAAGGCAGGCTTACGATAATAGATACACTTTTAATACATCATCTTCACCCATTCCACACTGATCAACTTCACAATTGCTCAGAGGCGCGGCGGGGCGCCTATTTAGTGTCAGTGGGAAAATGAACCGTCACAGGACGTCACATGCACGTGATATGGTGAGGTGGTGCATGAGCCCTACCTTATAAGTATAAAGAAGACTAGGAAGATAAGGAGTAACTTCATTTGAGATGAAGACAGAGAGAGTAGATGATGGTAAGTAGGAAGAAAGAGCGCTCCTCAAAAGTTGAACTTTCAACCTTAGTTGTTGTTTGTTTGGTTACTGATGTCAGACTGAGGGTATAAACATAGAGCAAACAAACCAAGTTATACGCGTAATAATACAAAAGAAGTAATCATACTTCAGAAGATACAGGAGGTGAGGCAGAAGGAGAAGGTATGACCTGTGTTTTACGGCGTTTTGAAGGCCTTACAGCTACCTCCGGCTCTTCCTCTTCCTCTTCCTCTTGCTCTTGAACAACCGGCACAACAGGCTCCTCCTCCTCAGGTTCCAGATCACGAGCAGTCAAGTAGGCCTCTTCAATATCTTCAGATGAAAGTGCCCACCCTTGGGCGTTACCTGTGTGAAACTTTTTATCCGCTGCAGTTTCACCCCAGTCAAAAGGTTCACGACCGACTAGAAATGCAACATATCAATATAATGAAATATAAAATAGATAATATGAACTCACGTAAAGGTGCTTTCAAACCAGTTAGGCGTATCACATCATACCTAAGTGGCTCCAAGAAGGTGAAAACTTCATGTTCAGATTCCATAGCCGCATTGACGGGGTCTTCAAGAAAGGTGCCCTCAAAGCAGAGCAGGATCTGACGGTTAAGGGTTGCTGCTGTACTTCCTGGGGCGCCTTTAAATTTAGCCTTGTCCGCTTTCTTCCTGTAAAGGAGAAGAGCAGAAGCCTGCTGAGCGATGTAAGGAACCCAAAGAGAAGTACGAGGATTCTTGACAGTCCGGTTGGTCTTTTTATTGACAATATCAACTGACTTAAAAAGCCAGTCAATAAGAGCATAAGCCTGTCCTCTGGCGTGTTGGTACCGCAAGCGATCCTTTAGATGAACTGCATTGAAGTCGAAAGCTTCGATAGCTGCGAGACGTTCTGCAGAGAGTTCCTTGACGTTGTTGACCGTGATATCCTGGTTGTACATGTAGGTTTTGAAGTCGAGGACGTTGATCAAAATGATGAGATTGCAAAATGACATCAAGTCGACGACGGATGAAAAGTTTTCTAAATCAAAAACATGGGCATGTGCGATTTCTGTAATTAAGATAATATTAGGCAGAAAAAAGAACTTGGTCAGAGGCCATTGCTGCGCATGGCAAAAACAAGTTCTTACTTGGTAGGTGAGTCCGACTATAAATAAAGGTTAAATAAGTAAATATTGCATAGTCCGCTCAAATCTGAACCGATTGGGATGATCTTATACTCAAAAAAAGCAGAAAAATAAGGCGGATCTAACAAGCCTAAAATGGCCTGGTCACGTGACCAGGAAGGCCCTGATTTTTACGATTTTTTTGATACCAAGATCATAAAAATTGGCCCAGTAATGGCTGAGATACAGAAACCATGCAGGGTCACTATAGCAGTGGGAGAATTTCCATTGGTTTTGTTAGGAACCATTTCCTTCTGCTATCAAGTGTAGAAAACAAGTTCTTTTACTACGTAAGAACTTGTAATAAAAGCAAAAAGACCAACCATATTTGTTATACCTCTGCTTTACGAGACCTTCATAATATAATGAGGCGAGGCGGCAAAGCAGGATGCGAGTGGGAGTATGATTGGTGTTGGAAATGAAGTTATCGAGCATAAAAGCGTGAATGAGACCAATCATTGTATCATGGATAGTTGAGGAAGCTATATAGTGACCACCCGAGCAGATAGTGTGAAATGGGGTATAAACCCAGTGAGGGCAGTCAGGACCCATTACCCTAGAAATCTGGGGTCAATAAACAAGTTATAGCTAAATAGAGAAAAACTTACAGCCGAGTTTTGTGGGTTAGGAGTATACCTTCCAAGATCCAATGATCCAAATTGGGAACCTCCAAAGAAAACTGAAGAAACATGTTAATGTTTGCCAGTTCCAACATAGCGGCAGCTCGATCCACTTCAGGGTCAGGGTTTTTCTTCAAAAGTTCTTTCCGGGTGGCCTTCATCCAAAACTTGGCGCCGTCTTGGTTCCTAACCTCAATGACAGTACCCTGGCCATCACTATCAATGTGGCCGAGATGCAAGGCGCCGCTAAGCCTGATGAGATACCATGACATATCCGAGTAGGGATAGTGCTCGGTTTGACGGTGGCAGAAGAGGTCAGCACCAGTAGCATTCCAAGCTATAAGCTCAGAAGAGTACCCAGTGGTCGGAAGAGGACAAGTGGAGTTAGGAATGTCCAAGACGTTCAAGATTTTGCCTTTATCACCCTGGTCGATGCAATCCAGGATCTGCTGAAGGTTTCCGGTGTGATGACAATCGTTAGGGTTCTTGCTAACGACTGAGTGATCTAATAAATAGTTAGTACTTGTTCAACCAGAGAGATTGTTAAGCTTACCGTGGATACAAAGAGCGGAGGTGAGAGAGCAGATATTGCTGAGAGAGCGCTGGGTAAATTCGATGCTGGACATTTCGCAATCAGTCAGAACAAGCTGTTTGTGGCGAACTAGATCCTGGACAGCTTCGGGCTCCAATTCCTTGTACGCCTTTTCATCCATGATAAGGAAATTACTATAAACTCCTTTCTGGGTATGACGCGGCTTTCCATTGACGTAACAAGACTCCACGGCTTTGAGAAGCCCATAAAAGTTCTGAGCGTCAGATTTTTTCTGAAGTGATAATTCCATAGTCAGATATCTTCGGTTATATTACCAGACTTGTTCAGAGGCCATTGCTGCGCATGGCAAAAACAAGTTCTTACTTTGGGGGTGAGGCAGTACCTAGAGAAATGTTATTACATAAATACATGTTAAATAAGTAAATAATGTGTAGTCCGCTCAAATCTGAACCGATTGGGATGATCTTATACTCAAAAAAAGCAGAAAAATAAGGCGGATCTAACAAGCCTAAAACGGCCTGGTCACGTGACCAGGAAGGCCCTGATTTTTACGATTATTTTATCGGATTGCCTTGAAATAAAGTGTGTAATTATCAGAAAAATCAGGGCTATAAAATGGTGTCACATAGGTATTGTCACATCTCCATGTGACTTACCAAATGCGGAATATTGTTTGAAATACATAGTAAATAAGCCATTTTAAGAGATTTTGAAGGCATTAAAATAAAATAAAAATACCAATGATGTTTTTTTACCTAAGAAATGGTCTGTGCACACATATCACATGACATATCCCTGAGAATATTTTGGTCTAACTTGTTGCATCAACTGATTCCAAGGCAATTGCACAAAGTTCTGCTGTGAGTTTGATTATGTAAGCATCTAGAACATTATATTCAAGTCATTTGGTCATGTTTTGCAATGTTTGGTGTGTCTTTCATGGGTTATCCAGTCAGTTTAACACCAATTTTGCGATTTTTACTGAGTTAAGCTGGCTGTTTGCCAGATTTGGACACCATGACATCATTGCAAAAACATATATAAATATTTGTACATTATTCTAGATTGGTCTGGGTAACATATTTTAGTATATCTAGCTCACTGAAATCTGTTTTAAGTGTAAATTCACACAAATTTGCGCTTTTTGGGTCGTGTGAACAGGTCACATGACCTAATCAACCCTGGATACACATGCCACATGAAAGCCCTGATTTTTACGATTTTTTTGATACCAAGATCATAAAAATTGGCCCAGTAATGGCTGAGATACAGAAACCATGCAGGGTCACTATAGCAGTGGGAGAATTTCCAACCATTGCGTTAGAAACCATTTCCTTCTGCTATCAAGTGTAGAAAACAAGTTCTTTTACTACGTAAGAACTTGTAAAATGAGACTTACGTGAAAGGTTGGATGGACAACAGTGGGCCGGCCAAAAGCATCATAAAGAACTGCGTCATTGACATCGGCAGCCTTCACTTCATCATACATCTTGACTCTCTATCTCAGAGGATTTAGTAAAAGTAGCTTAAATGTAAATATATTCTTACTTCGGGTGGATTTGTAACCACATCCAATTTAGCGTCTGGAAAGGACATTTCAATGTCCTGCTGAGGAACGTAGGTTTTCTGGTCTTCTTCCACGTTGAAAAGAGGAAGCAGCGAGTACGTGAGGAGTTTTGGGTTGGCTTTTCCTTTTCCCTTTGACTGAGTATTGCGCTTGGTGTTCTTCTTGGGGTTCTTCTTGACGATGGGCTCTGGAACTGGGAGAGGGCGTTTTTCACCACGCTCACGCAATTTCCTCCCCAGGTCTAAATAAGATTAGAATTAGAATCAATACACTTAAAATAAAATTTAAATTCACCTTCGGTATTCGTCACAGGTGGATCAGCTGGAGCTGCAGGCTCATTACCATCAGTTTCCTGCTCTTCCAGAGGATCATCTATAGAAACTAAAGTTAAAGCTAGCGACATATAAATGAATATTGGTTTACTTACCTTGAGTTCCAGGAGCTGACTGGTCAGCAGGCGCAGCAGGCGCATCTCCAGTAGTATCTATATAAACTATCAGGTTAAATCTAGAGAAAGGACATTTAGATAGATATTAATTTACCTTCTGGTTCAGGAGCTGGTGCGCCTGAGCCTGAACCTGAGGCTTCGCCTGAGCCTGAGGCTTCGCCTGAGCCTGAGGCTTCGCCTGAGCCTGCGCCTGCGCCTGCACCTGAGCCTGAGCCAGCGCCTGAGCCTGAACCTGCACCTGCACCTGCACCTGCAGAACCACCTTCACCATCTTCTTCACCATCAGGGTTTCCCCTAGGCCCTTGCTGAGATGCACTAGCAATCAAGCCTGGAAGTAGAGGGCGCAGAACTGAAGCCATAGGCCAACTTTCCGAAATTGGCCCTACAATCGTAACATCACTAGTAGAAGGCAAAGCAGTCTTCAGATTCTGATCTAAAGGTGAAGAAGTGTTACAAGTTCTTACGTAGTAAAAGAACTTGTTTTCCGGCCTGCATAGCAGGCAGAAATGGTTTCTAACGCAATGGTTGGAAATTCTCCCACTCATACTGTGACCCTGCATGGTTTCTGTATCTCAGCCATTACTGGGCCAATTTTTATGATCTTGGTATCAAAAAATTCGTAAAAATCAGGGCCTTCCTGGTCACGTGACCAGGCGATTTTAGGTTTACCAGAACGGCCTTATTTTTCTGCTTTTTTTGAGTATAACATCATCCCAATAGCTTCAGATTTGAGTGGACTATGCAATATTTACTTATTTAACCTTTATTTATCGTCGGACTCACCTAGAAAGTAAGAACTTGTTTTTGCCATGCGCAGCAATGGCCTCTGACCAAGTTAGTATATCACAGAACATCAACCAAGTACATCAATAATACCTGGCTTGAACCATTCAATCTCAGAGTCAGTCATGTTTTCGATATCACTCCAAGGTAGCTCGGTAGCCAGATATTGCATGGCTAGATATGGCTGAGTAGATCCTTCAGCTATACCAAATAAAGTCAACCAGATCATCCTTTCAATGCGCTTGATGATTTCAGGCTTTTGATTGCCGAAAGCCTTGGAAAACTTGAAATTTCTAGTAAGAATATTGCTTCAAAAGTTAAATTGAAAATAAAGACTTACACCAATCATCTCCGCTTTGTCCCAGGAAAAGGAACATAGCTTAAGGTCGCTAAGCAACATAATCGGAGAAACCAGTAAAGCTATCTGAAGAGAAAGCCGGAAGCCAGCATGTTTATAGTCCTCGGTAAGCTTGGTGAATATGGCCTTTTCTGCCGGTGTCAAGGAACTACTGACTCTATAAAGGTAAAGTTGATGATTAAAGATAAAGGATATATATAATATAAATCTGCTTACTCCTCGGAAGGGAAAAACAAGTCATTTAGATCATTTGGAACATCCGGTATACTATAGCTGTCCGGAGTGTATTCCATCGTCAACAAATGCCTAAGATGCATGGCGGCGAGTTGTAAATTCCATAGAGTTTGCAAGGAGCCGCTATTGGCCTCGACATTGCATAAAAACTTGAGCGTGCTCAGGTGTATATTGTTAGCTGCGTAAGGAGTTTGCAGGGTATCTTGGCTCCTGAAATTTGCCCATGCGTCTAGCAGTATAGACCGACAATCATTCACCAGTGATAACCTCTGCAAATATTCAGAATAAAAGACTTAAATAATATAAAAAGAAACATACACGTAAGCTCAATTTAGGAAGAGGGAGTTTGGGATGCTGTGGAACCAGTATCGTGGATTGCCTGCCAAGTAACCAGGCAGCAACATCCAAAACGCGATATGAACAGACCAAAATGGCAAGGTCGTTGTTGACTTTGACAGGTTTCTTGCCTTTTTTGTAGGCTACCACGGTATTGCGGGAGGCAGGCTCGCCAGTTTCCATGTCTGGGCCCTCAATACGCAGGAGCTGGCGAAGTCCACTATCCCCCGTGATGCGGTGTGCTCCAAAGCGCTTTTCAAACATATCCATGGAGTTACCAAAGTGCTTCAGATTGAAACCCCAGATAAGAATAAGGTTTTAAAACCCTTAAATTGAACCGTACCTTCAGCAACTTGTCTAAAGTACTGGAACCCTGGAAAACATCTGCAAGAACTGGCTCAGTTAAGCTATCAGTATCCCATGGGAATGCTGCGAGCAGCAAAGAGTTTGCTCTGGGAGAATAAGCCGCTGTGGCTGGAGCTGGAGCTAAGAAACAACTGAATCAACAAGGCTTTTAGTTCCGTAAATGGTTTGAAATAATACCCTGAGAGAGGGGCTGAGAAGAAGAAGAAGCATTAGTAGACATATTTGAAAAAAGAAGCAAGAGTTGTAAAGGGAAGTTGAGGTTGAGATTGACGGTAGGAGGCGAAAAGAAATCAACTTCAACATGCGTCTTGGGTCAGGCATGTGGCTGTGCTAACCCTAAGAGGACCGACGCGTCGGTCCTCTTAGGGTTAGGACTGTACTCTAGCACGACCGCCTGAAAGTTCACTTATGCAAACTGTGGCTTTTGAATATATAAATAATGATATCTTTATCTAACTAATTAAACCATAGTTGAAGGTAAAACTATCAACTACAGAAGACCCAAAGACATGTGGCTGTAAAGCCTAAAAAATATATTAACGTAGACTTCTAACTTAAACAGTCCTACTACAAATCTAGCCTACTACACGCCAGCGAGCGGGTCCGCACCCTGCTCCAAGCCGTGCCGGTTTCCTCAGAACCCGCAGCCTTCGAATTGTTGAGCCTTCCCGCAGCCCCGCACCGTGATTCCCATCACCATTGCCAACCGCGAGCTTGAGCCACATGTGTGCCCTGAGCAATGATACCTTGAATAGGTATCATCACACATAGCCCCAACCACTGCAAATGAAATCCGTCAACGAAGCACCAAACGCACCCCAAGGGACTTGACGTACCTGGTTCTCAACCCCCACCCACGCTGCGGCCGTAAGTAAGCCAATCGTTCCTATTTTCTTCGTGCTGACGCCGCGTTCGTCGTGTTTAGGCTGTGATGCACCGAAGTATGATCACGCATACTGCAAAGGAAATTGGTCAACGAAGACCGAACGAATCTCCGCGGATAGACCTACCTGAGCGTAACCCAGCCAGGATGATGATTCGGATGGTCCTCGGGTTGCGGCTAGGAATCGGTGGTGCGAGGTGTTGTGGTGGATAGCCGTCGGTTTGGTTCAGGTCGCAGCCTTGGGACCCGGAAGAGGGAGGAAGACTGGGGGGACGAGATACGGTTTGAACGCGGGTGAGAGGGCATTAAATCCGGCGGCGCGGGAGGCTCGACGCACAGGTGGCGGGTCGCGAATGCAAGTAGGTGGGCGTTGGATACCGGCGACGTGGGTGCCAAACGATGGGGGAGAGCAATGGCCGCGGGAGGCCAGACGCACAAGCCCCCGAATCCCCGAATACGAGTACGGGGCCTGGGTCGAGCGGGGCGACTAGCCGGCAGCCCTGTTGCAAGCAAATGGGTGGGCCCGCAAGAGGCTCAATGCACAGGCGTCGAGTCCCTAGATGCGAGTGCGTGGGCGGGCGGCCGCGAATGGGATTCGCGGGCACGAAAGGATGAGGGGCGAGTTGGGGGAGGGTCAATGCATCGGCGTCGGGCTCCCGCTTGCTAGTGCGTGGGCGTTGGGTCAACCTACGAGAAGGCAGTGACGGCGCTGCGAATGCCCGTGTTCGCCGTAAAGTGGCAGGCGAGATGGGGGGGGTGGGGGGGTACCGCGTCACCAACGGCGAGCGTTTGGGCTAATCATTGCCCGTCGTCGTCGGCGTGGCCGGAACGGGCTGCTGCGCAACCTGTTGGTGGGTTAGCGCAGTGGGGAGGGGAATGTGGTGGGTGTGCTTACGGCGGCATCGCTTCCACTGCCGTTGCTCGCCAACGCACATGACAGCAGCAGCGGTTGTCAGGCTGCTGCTCGCGGTCGGGCGTTTCGAGAGGCGGGGATGGTGGGAGGGTGTAGCTGACGGAGCCGCTCGTGCCTGTGCAGAGGGTAAGGAGTGGGCGGGTGTATGCACCCTCTACGAGGTAAGGGGTTGGCCTGGAGGCAGTTGGTGAGGTGTGGGGTGAGGGCAGAAAAAGAACAGCGAAACGAGCCTTGCGACTCGTTTCACGACACACCTGGTAGGTCTCCCATTTCACGGGTCTCCCCTTCGTATTCGTCACCCCGCTAACCCAGTCCCACCGTCCAGACGTCGGCCCACAGCCCTCGGGTTGGAGGGGGGGCTCGCAACGTGGCGACGCGATATGTCGTGTTGGTTCGTGCCTTGCAAGGCCTAAAAAGCTGTAAAAAGTTGAGAAATTAGTTTAAATGTACATAATCACACTCTAAAGTCACGTACAATGTGTTACAAGTTCTTACGTAGTAAAAGAACTTGTTTTCTACACTTGATAGCAGAAGGAAATGGTTTCTAACGCAATGGTTGGAAATTCTCTCACTGCTATACTGACCCTGCATGGTTTCTGTATCTCAGCCATTACTGGGCCAATTTTCATGATCTTGGTATCAAAAAATTCGTAAAAATCAGGGCTTTCATGTGGCATGTGTATCCAGGGTCGATTAGGTCATGTGACCTGCTCACACGTCCCAAAAAACGCAAATTTGTGTAAATTTCCACTTGAAATGGATTTCAGTGAGCTAGATAGGCTAAAATGTGTTGCCCAGACCAATCTAAAATAATGTACAAATATTTACATATGTTTTGCAATGATGTCATGGTGTCAAATCTGGCAAACAGCCAGCTCAACTTGGTGAAAATCCGAAAATTGGTGTTAAACTGACTGGACAACCCATAAAAGGCACACCAAACATTGCAAAATATGACCAAATAACATGAAAATAATGTTTTAGAAGCTTACATAATCAAACTCACAGCAGGACTTTGTGCAAATCCCTTGAAATCAATTGAGGCACCAAGTTAGACCAAAATATTCTCAGGGATATGTCATGTGATATGTGTGCACAGACCATCCCTTAGGTAAAAAAAACATCATCTGTATTTTTTATTTTATTTTAATGCCTTTAAATCTCCCGATATAGTGTATTTCAAACAATATTCCGCATTTGGTAAGTCACATAAAGGTGTGACAATACATATGTGACACCATCTTTTAGCCCTGAATTTTCTGATAATTACACACTTTGTTTCAAGGCAATCCGATAAAATCTAAGCGACGTAAGAATTAATCTTATTACAAGTTCTTATTGTAGTCTAATAATTAATCTTGTTACAAGTTCTTACGTAGTAAAAGAACTTGTTTTCCGGCCTGCATAGCAGGCAGAAATGGTTCCTAACAAAACCAATGGAAATTCTCCCACTGCTATAGTGACCCTGCATGGTTTCTGTATCTCAGCCATTACTGGGCCAATTTTGATGATCTTGGTATCAAAAAAATCGTAAAAATCAGGGCTTTCCTGGTCATGTGACCAGGCCGTTTTAGGCTTGTTAGAATCACCTCATTTTTCTGCTTTTTTTGAGTATAAGATCATCCCAATTGGTTCAGATTTGAGCGGACTACATATTATTTACTTATTTAACATATATTTATCTCGTAACATGCACCCACAAAGTAAGAACTTGTTTTTGCCATGCGCAGCAATGGCCTCTGACCAAGTAGCAGAAGGAAATGGTTTCTAACGCAATGGTTGGAAATTCTCTCACTGCTATACTGACCCTGCATGGTTTCTGTATCTCAGCCATTACTGGGCCAATTTTTATGATCTTGGTATCAAAAAATTCGTAAAAATCAGGGCCTCCCTGGTCACGTGACCAGGCCGTTTTAGGCTTGTTAGAACCGCCTTATTTTTCTGCTTTTTTTGAGTATAAGATCATCCCAATCGGTTCAGATTTGAGCGGACTATGCAATATTTACTTATTTAACCTTTATTTATAGTCAGACTCACCTAAAAAGTAAGAACTTGTTTTTGCCATGCGCAGCAATGGCCTCTGACCAAGTGTCTTGAAGCATTTGGCAAGCGGACGAGCGAGGGAGGCGACGGGGTGGTGGTTGACGTTGATGTTAGTGTAGGCGGCAGGTGCAGGAGCTGCGACGGCAGGGCTGACGAGGTGGAGGCGGTGTGGCGAGAGACAGTGGTGATGGGTAAGGGCCAAAATCCCTTCTTGCCTTTTACCATATTGGTAGTCAGCGTGAGAATATCTGCTCGTCGTTCTACTCGTTCATCACGCTTCAACCACTTGTTCGATCTTTTCGAAACTCGGTACACCGCTTAACAGCACCTCATTCGCCATGCCTCCCAAGCCTGGGACCGAGCGCTCGTCGAGCGCCCAAGATCCGGGCCAGACAAGAGCCCCCTCCACTCCAGTCTTTACTGCAGCTCCTGCAGTGGGATCTTCCAGCTCTGCTGCGTCTTCTGCGGCCAGAGCTCGTTATACCCCCGATGTCCCTGCTCAGGAACGTCGAGGACCCTCCAGGCCGTCCTCCAGGGCGTCCAGCTCCACGGTTCAGCCATCGGCGCACGGACCACCTGCCTCTGACTCAGAAATGGCCGATTACGAGCCATCTACTCCGTCAGAACACTCAGCTCGCGAAGAGGGGACCACGGAAGGGAGTGAGTCCGCCTCGTCCATTGCAGCCCTCCTTGAATCGGCCACTAGGGCTCTCCTCCGGGGGAGGCCTAGTATCGATGCATCTCTTGCCGGGTCTCGCAGACTCGCCTCCTCCACCGTTGATTTTGTCGCGGCTCTTAAGAACACCGGGTGGATTGACGCATCCACCGGCCCCGCCCACGACCATGTTGGCCTCTCTGAGGCCATCTTGCCATTCATTCAGATCCCGGACTCGATGGAGGTCGATCAGACCATCCGCCGCCCCGTGCGACCACCTCCCGCTGCCCTCTTCCCTCCGGAGAGAGCAGCACCTCCCGATGTTCCCCCTCCCCCGGCTAAGGTCGACAAAGGGAAGGGCAACGCCGACCACCCAAAACAACCGCAGCCCCGGCCTGCTAAGGCTAGGGAGGTTGTTCCTTTCCAGAGGCCTCCTCCCCCGGTCCCTCTTCATTCCAAGCCCGGCAGAACGCAGAAACCCCGTGTGGGCTATGCGGCTGCTGCAGCTAAGCCCGCTTCGGCGGCTCCTCCCAAAAGGCCCATAACGCCTTCTGCCCCCCAGGGTAATCCCGCTCCTGCGAAGAAGCAGAAGAGGGATGCCCCTCTCTTCACCTCGGCTGGGCCCTCGCGCAAGCAGGTCCTGATCGACTTCGCCACGCCTCAGCCCCCCCCGGTTGAGCGCGACAAGCTTTGGGGCACTGTTGTCAAGGCCCTGTCCACTCACGGAGCCAGCGTTCGCGCTGAATCCGTTCTCCAGGCGTACCGGGGCTACTCGGTCGTCACTTCCGGTGTGCCCAATCAGCGCGATATCGAGATTATCCGCGGATGCGCGCACCAGCTCTTCCCCAATCTTGGCGACAAGATGTGGGTTGGCCTCCCAGCCTCGAAGTCCTACCTTCGAGTGCTCGACGTTCCAGCGTTCCAGCCTAACCAGGCGGGACCCACCCACCCGGATCACATAAGACTTGGTCAGAGGCCATTGCTGCACATGGCAAAAACAAGTTCTTACTTTGGGGTGAGGCAGTGCCTGAAGACTTACACTGTTATTAAATAAATACATATTAAATATGTAAATAATATGTAGTACGCTCAAATCTGAACCGATTGGGATGATCTTATACTCAAAAAAAGCAGAAAAATGAGGCGGATCTAACAAGCCTAAAATGGCCTGGTCACGTGACCAGGAAGGCCCTGATTTTTACGAATTTTTTGATACCAAGATCATAAAAATTGGCCCAGTAATGGCTGAGATACAGAAACCATGCAGGGTCACTATAGCAGTGAGAAAATTTCCAACCATTGCGTTAGAAACCATTTCCTTCTGCTATCAAGTGTAGAAAACAAGTTCTTTTACTACGTAAGAACTTGTAACAAGATTAATTCATACGTCGCTTAGTTTTTATCGGATTGCCTTGAAATAAAGTGTGTAATTATCAGAAAAATCAGGGCTATAAAATGGTGTCACATATGTATTGTCACATTTTCATGTGACTTACCAAATGCGGAATATTGTTTGAAATACACAGTAAATAAGCCATTTTAAGAGATTTTAAAGGCATTGAAATAAAATAAAAATACTAATGATGTTTTTTACCTAAGAGATGGTCTGTGCACACATATCACATGACATATCCCTGAGAATATTTTGGTCTAACTTGGTGCATCAACTGATTCCAAGGCAATTGCACAAAGTTCTGCTGTGAGTTTGATTATGTAAGCTTCTAGAACATTATATTCAAGTCATTTGGTCATGTTTTGCAATGTTTGGTGTGCCTTTTATGGGTTATCCAGTCAGTTTAACACCAATTTTCGCATTTTCACCAAGTTAAGCTGGCTGTTTGCCAGATTTGGACACCATGACATCATTTCAAAACATATGTAAATATTTGTACATTATTCTAGATTGGTCTGGGTAACATATTTTAGTATATCTAGCTCACTGAAATCTGTTTTAAGTGTAAATCCACACAAATTTGCGCTTTTTGGGTCGTGTGAACAGGTCACATGACCTAATCAACCCTGGATACACATGCCACATGAAAGCCCTGATTTTTACGAATTTTTTGATACCAAGATCATAAAAATTGGCCCAGTAATGGCTGAGATACAGAAACCATGCAGGGTCACTATAGCAGTGGGAGAATTTCCAACCATTGCGTTAGAAACCATTTCCTTCTGCTATCAAGTGTAGAAAACAAGTTCTTTTACTACGTAAGAACTTGTAATCGTCCAGATCAGATGCTGGTAAACGAGCGATCCCCCTGGAAGTCCAGATGCGATATTGGGCTGCCATCATTTCGAAGATCGAGGGCCTCCCCGCCCTAGATCTTGTTTCCCCGGATTCTGTCGAGGTGGCGGCTAGCGCTGTTGCTAAGGTGTTCGCGGACTCCTATGAGGAGTTTGCGGTCCGACGCTCCATTATGTCCCGATCCACCAATTGGTGGACTCCGGAATGTACTGAATCTCTGGCCACCTATCGCGCGTCCCTCGAGGATGACAATTGGCGTGCGTTTCGTAAACTCTGCAAAGAGACCAAACGCAAGTTCTTCGATGAGCGCATCGCAGACATTGCATACACCAACAAGCGCCCCTGGGATCTCATGAACTGGGTCCAGAAGCGCGTGCTACCTGCCTGTGAGGCCCTCTCTTACCAGGGGGCCCCGTGTATCTCGCTTGATTCCCTTTGGGACGCACTTCATGGAACGTACAACTCGGCCTCTGGCCGGGCTCACGATCTATCTGATATCGGCCGTATTCCCCCTATGCCGGTGAGGGAATGGCTTCCTTTCTCCATGTTCGAACTCACCGAGGCTCTCTCGGCGTGTTCGAGCAGATCCGCTCCGGGCCCTGACCACATTGGTTGGGATCACCTGAAGTGGTTCATCTCTGAGTCGAAAAGCTCTGCTGCGACTTTCCTCCGGATAGCCAATGGATGCCTTGAGCATTCCTATTGGCCCTCCTCGTTCAAGGAGAGCAAGTCGGTTATCATTCCGAAACCGGGCAAGCCCTCTTACGCTACCCCCAAATCATTCAGGCCCATTGTGCTGTTGAATACTCTGGGGAAGCTCATCGAGAAGATGATCTCGAACCGCATTCAGTTTGACGCGATCAAACATGATGTTTTCCATCCAAATCAGGTTGGGGGCGTTCGGCAACGCTCCACTGAGGATGCTGGCCTCTACCTCACTCACATTGTGCGAGCGGGGTGGGCTAAGGGACTTAAAACGAGCGTCTTGGCGTTCGATCTGGCCCAATTCTTTCCCTCAATAAATCATGATGTTTTATTGGCGGTTCTCTCCCGGCTGGGCTTTCCACCGAATGTGGTGAAATTCTTCGCCTCGTATCTCGTTGGGCGGCACACGCAGTATGCGTGGAACGCCTTTACATCTCCGCCTCGGTCGGCAGACGTGGGGGTAGGGCAGGGTTCTGCTCTCTCTCCTGTTCTGTCGGCGTTGTGCCTGGTGCTAATCATGCGCCTCTTCGAGCTGCACCCAGATGCGTGCTGGCTCCTCTCTTACGTCGACGACGGTACACTCATTGTGCAGTTGAAGTCGCTCGACCAAAATTGTTTGCTCCTCAAAAAAGCTTACAAGGTTATCTTCGAGCTTTTTACTAAGTTCGCCCTCGTCCTCGAGCATGACAAGTCGGAGATTTATCACTTCGACAGGTCGTTCTCGGATTATAACCCTCCGATCAATCTGGGCTTTGCCCCATACACCGGAGCCACCCCCCTGAAGCCCAAGCCGTTCTGGCGATACTTGGGCTTCTTCTTTGATCGTAAGCTCACCTTTCATGAGCACGTTCGCTTTTACTCGACCAAGGCATTCTCATCCGTTCAGGCTATGCGGATGCTCGGGTCGTCTACTAAGGGTCTGGAACCGCACTCTAAGCGGCTTCTATACCGTTCTTGCGTGGTGCCCATAGCTACTTATGGGTTCCGCTTATGGTACTTTGACGGCGCTAGGTGTAAAGGCGCTGTGAAGCTATTGAGCCAGATGCAACGTAAGGCTGCTCTCTGGATTACCGGGGCGTTCTCGACGTCCCCAGGCCCAGGTGTGGAGGCCCTTGCGGGTCTCCTCCCTATTCATATCCTCCTCGATCGCATGGCCGCGCTTGGTGTTCTGCGCGCTGGCACGCTTTCGGCGACTCATCCCGTCCGGTCATTCTTGATTGGGCACATGCTGGGCAAGGCTAAGCCTCACCCCCTCTCGGCTCACTCGCTGACGCGCCGGCAACGGCTCGCCACGAAGGGGCCTATCATGGACATCGTTAAGAGGCTCCCCGAGCTGACCGAGCATTTGGATCCTTCGCATCCCCTTGCTCAGCCAGGCCGTCGACTGCGCAACACCTTCTGGTCGCGCATTCACTTTGACGACTCCCTGTCTCCGTTGGAGAAGGGCGATCGTATTCTTTACCTCGACTTCATTTCGGAACTGTTTATGTCCGATACGTGGGGGTTATGCATCGGGGTGGACGCTAGTGTTTTCACTAACCCTGCCTCCAAGAAGGCTACTCAGGCTGTTGCAGCAGGGGTCCTTTACTCACAGGGCGCCGAAGTTAATCGCTTCAGGTGGCTTGTAGGCCGTGCTACCGCGCCTGACGCGGAGATGTCGGCTGTTGTCCGTGCTCTCGAGCTCGCCACCCAGCGCACTTGTGAGCACATCGCAATCTTCACGGACTCGATCGCAGCTGCGAAACGAGCCCTTGATCCTTCCTTGTATTCGTCGCAGGCTCACTCCTTGCGCGCCTGCAAACTCATCGAGACCTGGCTGGCGGGCGATCCGCTGCGCTGGTTATCATTCCACCACGTCCCCTCTAAACTCAAGTGGGGTATGCAACATGAGGCGCACAAGCACGCTGCTAGCTCCATCCACCGGCCTGTGGACCACGGTTCACGGGTCACTCTCGACCGTCTCCGTTCGGAGGCGGACGCCACTGCGGCGCGTCGTTGGGCTAAGGCTGCAACGGATCGTCCGCAAGATCTCGGTCGCGACTTCCTCCAGCTTCGTAAGCTGGGTAAGAGAGTCGTTACTATAACCCCGGATACTCGCAAGGGTGGTCCATGGATTCGCAAAGCAGGAGGTGACAACACCTCCTTTGCGCGCTTGTGCAGGTGTATACTGAATCATGCGCCAATCGGTGCGTACTACTGCCGGTTTAACATACAAGAGCCTCACGGCTGCCCCCGATGCGGTGCTCCTCGCGAGACCCGCTCGCATATCCTCTCGTACTGTCCGGGCTACGAGAGACCCGCTCCGACGGACCGGTTGCACGGTCTTTTGGAATTCGTGTTGGAGAATCCTACTGCTTTCTCCTTTGAACGTCCCGCCGCAGGCATAGGATAATCTGTGTCCGCGCGGTTCTCTTTGCCCAGAGAGGCCTTGATACCCGCTTCGGGTTGCTGCAGGCAAGGGAAGTCCAATCCCCAAGTCGGCAGAGGTTGACAGGCCAAGGACGGGGTCGTCGTGCCCGCGCGTTCTTCGCTCCTCGCACCCGGTTGCATTCGCTACGACCGGTGGTTACAGAGTCGCCCGCATCTCGAGCGTTAGCGACATTTTTGGCTTGTGCGGTCGCGGTTCGTTCATTCGTTCTCGCGATCGGTTGGGTGCCTTAACCTCACACTCTGCCTTTGTTAATGTGGCTGGTATGGGTTTCGGGTCGTCAAGGCGTGGGTGGATGAGGGTTTTCGGGTCGGGGTCGGGTCTTGAAGTGGGCGTCGGGTTTGGAAGGCGGAGAGAGTGCAGCAGCTGCGGCTGCCAGGAGATGTGCGGGTGGGCTTGGGCTCGTCCAAACGTGGTATTGGCGTAGCGGTGGGGGCCGTCCCTCCTTCGGGACTGGGCGGTTAGGTGGTCCGTCCCCCCTAGCAAAGGCCTGGCGCACAAAGGACGCCGTTGGAAGGATTCGGAAGAAGTGGAAGGGTTCGGGTCTGATTCGGGGATTAGTAGTTTATTGCGCGCTTTCGACCGGGGGTCTGTATTAGTTAGGCGACCGGACTGCTTTCGCGCACCGGTATATAAATTGTTGATTAAAAAAAAAAAAAAAAACCCGGCATGACTTTGTAGACTCCAAGGAATTTATTTCAGACTCTGGAGAGGAAGAGAATGAGGATTCCGACTATGAAGATATTGAATCTGGGTCTGTTCCTTTTGATCCTCAGTCACCGCCTCGAAAGCGTCAAAAACAGCCCCGAAAATCTATAAATAAAGCTCAAATCCCTACTTCTGTCAACCCCTCCGTATCTTCTACTACTTTTGAGGCTTTTGACAAGATGCCTATTCTTTCCAACAACCTATCACAGTGGAATCAAATCCTAGAAGCCAATCCAAGCTTTTGGGAAATGAAAGGTCGAAGCTGGAAGACTTTACTGGATGAAGCATACTCTCTTAGAAAAGTAAGTATTAATTTAAAATTTTCCTGGATGTTATCGATCTTATAAAACCTCAGGACCTTGCTTTATCCAAAGAATCCAATGAAGAACAATATCAGAAGGTTCTTGGAGTCTTAAGAGAGATACGGAAAGTCAAGCATAGCATCTATTCCCTTCCAGGATGGCAGAAGGCTATTAAGGTAAAATATCTTCCTTAATTTAATAACTGATTAACTGGTATCTTTAGGACTCGGAATTACCGAAAAGTGTTGAACTTTGGAGCAGCTGTTAAAGCTGCTTTCCCACTCTCCATAACATTCTATTCTTTCTATCTTATCTTATCAGATTAGATTAGATCCTTATCAGAACACACTTCATTTATGTAGTTCTTCATTTGATCTTTATCAGATTCTTATCACTTCTTTCCCCATTTGGGTATATTGCTCATTTTCATATATAAAGGCTTAGCTAGTTGCCAGAAGTCCCCAGTTACTCACTCCGGACTTCAGGCAAGTATATAGTCATTTCACAATATCATTAGTTACTCACTCCGGACTTCAGCTCTTCATAGCTCATCTGTCCTTTACACTGAGTTCCTCATATTTGGCACTCCGCTGCCTCACGTGTTCCCACGCTCGCCTGCTTTAACAGCAGCCGTTATATGCTTTTCCACTGCAAGGCTCCTTTTGCGGTCTCTCTTATAAGGAAAAACAAGATTATTGAGTCATTAAGTTTGATTCTATATTCTTGGATACCTAAAGAAGAAACCCTCACTTGGACGCCTATGGATAAAATTCCAGAGTTTACAGTTAGTCACGTTGTTCTCTATAAAAATATAACATCTAACAAATCTTAGGTGAAGGGCTCCAGAAAGTTAACAGCCAGCGAGGTACTACAATTTCTCAAAAAAAATCCCGACGTAATTCCTCGACAAAGTTATCCTTCTTCTATCTATTTTCTTTTGAATCGGGACAACTTCTTGATAGCCTACAAACAGTGGCTAGCCTTCGCCATAAATGAAGCAAACCAATCAGAAACCAAGGCCAAGTATATCTATGATGTGCGTCTTTATTTATTTTATTTAATTCTTAAACCGGTTTAAACTTTTCATAGCTTAACGGATTGAAAGAAGACCAAATGATCCATTGGCTATATTCTGATCTTATGCGTGAACTCAAACAACAGATCAAGAGTGGAGCTATCGATTATTATAACAATCCTGCTCTAGAAACCATATTGCGTAGGAGTGATATCTTTCGGGATATTAAGAAAGAACTAGGCAATAAAATACTTCAAGGGCGTCCGGTAGGTTTGATTTTCAAAATTTTAATATGATACTGATATTATTCCAGACTGCCAAAGCTACTTGTCAAAAATGTAAAGATTTGGATGTCGACAAAAAGTGCCGAAGAAATATATATGTCTCTACAGATAACAAGTTGGACCTTTCTCTGGCTGGCATTGGGGTTTCTTTTGCAGATAAAAAGGATCAGATTGAAGCCATTCCAGTCTGCTTTATTACTTTAATTGTCTTGAAATCTTACTGATTATTCTGGTAGGGCAATAACCTTAAAAGTGGCCAGAAACCCACTATTCTGCATCCTTCTGATAGCAGGTTACAACTGGAAGAGATTATGTATGATGAAGAAGTCATTCAAAGATGCGGCTCTCAAGTTTTCAGGTTTTATGACCAGAAAAATCCTACAAAAATGGTATAATGTCTTTTTTAATCAAATAATTATCTATCTTATTGGATTACAGCTGGATTTTTGGGTCTATAACCCTTTTCCAGATGAGATCTTCAAGATTCTTTTATCTAATCATGAAGGTCTTCGAGAGCTCAATCTTAAAAGCGTCAAGCGTGGATCTCAGTTTGAATTCTATTCTCAAGAAACTATGGTTCCAAGAGGTTCTTGAATTCCTATGGGAGGGCTTCCTGGAGATGCATATGTTATGTATCCAGGAATGGAGGCTTTGGATTGTGAAGGAATTAATATACTATTCAACGATGCCGAGGTTTTGCTCTTATTTTAATTTAAAGTATTTGGCTCTGATCATATATCCTTTCTTTTAGACCTCTATGATTCTTTCGGAAGCTGCTAGAATATTTTCTTTTGATCATTTCAAAGCTCTTGATAAGGCAAGCAATGAAGGGGACAGACTAGGCACTTCAGGGGCCACCACATATCACTGCAACAACTATACTGCACCCCTCCATAAGGACAACGACACTGTTCCCGGAATTTGTTCTCAATATCAGCTTCAAGCTCAAAAGGACCTTAAGGAGTACTCTTTTATTTACGGTGACTATCGGAAATATGTGGTGGCTAGGACAAACTCTTTATGGTATTTATTTTTAAGCTGATTAGATCCTCTGACTAATATTTGTTTTTTTAGGTCATTCAGTGGATCCACTATGCATGGAACTATGCTACCTTCTACACTGCCTTTAAGGCCAGAAGATATTACGATCAAAACACGTCAAGATAGTGATCAACAGAAGCTTAGACAAAGAGATCAAGGTGGTGATGGTGGAGGTGATAGGCCACCCAGAGTCTCCAACGGCGACCATAGAACGGAAACCAAGAAAAACAATATAGCTGCTCGAAAGTATCAGAAAGTTCGGGTCTGTCATCAAGAAATCTATAACTACTGGAATGAGTAGAATTACCTGATTGAATACTGCGATTAAACTGTTAGGTATTTGCTTACAATATAAAAAATGTTATTCAATTTATAGTTGCAAGCAAAATGAACATATAGCTTGGACAGTACTTTTAAAGCTAACCCTAAGAGGACCGACACGTCGGTCCTCTTAGGGTTAGGTTGCACAGCCACTCAAAAATTATAAAGTCTTAGAAACACGTCTGTTACTATAAAAAACATAAAAAGCTATAGACATTTGGCTGTATAAGAATACAATTCATTAATCTTCTCTGTCTTCTTTCTCTTATAATAGGCAAGCCATTCATCTGTGAGATAACTAAGTTACAAAAACCCAGACTATATATTTATTCTACTTGGTCAGAGGCCATTGCTGCGCATGGCAAAAACAAGTTCTTACTTTTAAGGTAAGTCCGACTATAAATAAAGGTTAAATAAGTAAATAATGCATAGTCCGGTCAGTTCTGAAGCTATTGGGATGATCTTATACTCAAAAAAAGCAGAAAAATGAGGCGGATCTAACAAGCCTAAAACAACCTGGTCACGTGACCAGGGAGGCCCTGATTTTTACGAATTTTTTGATACCAAGATCATAAAAATTGGCCCAGTAATGGCTGAGATACAGAAACCATGCAGGGTCACTATAGCAGTGGGAAAATTTCGAACTTGTTCAGAGGCCATTGCTGCGCATGGCAAAAACAAGTTCTTACCTTGGGGGTTTGTGTTATTATCTAAATACATGTTAAATAAGTAAATAATAGGTAGTCCGCTCAAATCTGAACCGATTGGGATGATCTTATACTCAAAAAAAGCAGAAAAATAAGGCGGTTCTAACAAGCCTAAAACGGCCTGGTCACGTGACCAGGAAGGCCCTGATTTTTACGATTTTTTTGATACCAAAATCATAAAATTTGGCCCAGTAATGGCTGAGATACAGAAACCATGCAGCAAAACCATTTCTGCCTGCTATGCAAGCCGGAAAACAAGTTCTTTTACTACGTAAGAACTTGTAACAAGATTAATTATTAGACTACAATAAGAAACTTGTAAAAAGATTAATTCTTACGTCACTTAGTTTTTATCGGATTGCCTTGAAACAAAATGTGTAATTATCAGAAAAATCAGGGCTAAAAGATGGTGTCACATAGGTATTGTCACATCTCTATGTGACTTACCAAATGCGGAATATTGTTGAAATACACAGTAAATAAGCTATATTGAAAGATTTTAAAGGCATTGAAATAAAATAAAAATACTGATAATGTTTTTTTACCTAATAGGTGGTCTGTGCACACATATCACATGACATATCCCTGGGAATATTTTGGTCCAAGTTGGTGCATTACCAAATCCAAGGCAATTGCACAAAGTCCTGCTGTGAGTTTGATTATGTAAGCTTCTAGAACATTATTTTCATGTTATTTGGTCATGTTTTGCAATGTTTGGTGTGCCTTTTATGGGTTATCCAGTCAGTTTAACACCAATTTTCGGATTTTCACCAAGTTGAGCTGACTGTTTGCCTGATTTGGACACCATGACATCATTGCAAAACATATGTAAATATTTGTACATTATTCTAGATTGGTCTGGGCAACACATTTCAGCATATCTAGCTCACTGAAATCTGTTTTAAGTGTAAATTCACACAAATTTGCGCTTTTTGGGTTGTGTGAACAGGTCACATGACCTAATCAACCCTGGATACACATGCCACATGAAAGCCCTGATTTTTACGATTTTTTTGATACCAAAATCATAAAATTTGGCCCAGTAATGGCTGAGATACAGAAACCATGCAGCAAAACCATTTCTGCCTGCTATGCAAGCCGGAAAACAAGTTCTTTTACTACGTAAGAACTTGTAACAAGATTAATTATTAGACTACAATAAGAAACTTGTAAAAAGATTAATTCTTACGTCACTTAGTTTTTATCGGATTGCCTTGAAACAAAATGTGTAATTATCAGAAAAATCAGGGCTAAAAGATGGTGTCACATAGGTATTGTCACATCTCTATGTGACTTACCAAATGCGGAATATTGTTGAAATACACAGTAAATAAGCTATATTGAAAGATTTTAAAGGCATTGAAATAAAATAAAAATACTGATAATGTTTTTTTACCTAATAGGTGGTCTGTGCACACATATCACATGACATATCCCTGGGAATATTTTGGTCCAAGTTGGTGCATTACCAAATCCAAGGCAATTGCACAAAGTCCTGCTGTGAGTTTGATTATGTAAGCTTCTAGAACATTATTTTCATGTTATTTGGTCATGTTTTGCAATGTTTGGTGTGCCTTTTATGGGTTATCCAGTCAGTTTAACACCAATTTTCGGATTTTCACCAAGTTGAGCTGACTGTTTGCCTGATTTGGACACCATGACATCATTGCAAAACATATGTAAATATTTGTACATTATTCTAGATTGGTCTGGGCAACACATTTCAGCATATCTAGCTCACTGAAATCTGTTTTAAGTGTAAATTCACACAAATTTGCGCTTTTTGGGTTGTGTGAACAGGTCACATGACCTAATCAACCCTGGATACACATGCCACATGAAAGCCCTGATTTTTACGATTTTTTTGATACCAAAATCATAAAATTTGGCCCAGTAATGGCTGAGATACAGAAACCATGCAGGGTCACAGTATGAGTGGGAGAATTTCCAACCATTGCGTTAGAAACCATTTCTGCCTGCTATGCAGGCCGGAAAACAAGTTCTTTTACTACGTAAGAACTTGTAACAAGATTAATTATTAGACTACAATAAGAAACTTATAAGAAGATTAATTTATACGTCGCTTAGTTTTTATCAGATTGCCTTGAAACAAAATGTGTAATTATCAGAAAAATCAGGGCTAAAATATGGTGTCACATGCGTATTGTCACATCTTTATGTGACTTACCAAATGCGGAATATTGTTGAAAACACAGTAAATAAGCTATATTGAGAGATTTTAAAGGCATTAAAATAAAATAAAAATACTGATAATGTTTTTTACCTAAGAGATTGTCTGTGCACACATATCACATGACATATCCCTGAGAATATTTTGGTCTAACTTGGTGCATCAACTGATTCCAAGGCAATTGCACAGAGTTCTGTTGTGAGTTTGATTATGTAAGCATCTATTACATCATATTGAAGCTATTTGGTCATGTTTTGCATTGTTTGGTATGCCTTTTATGGGTTATCCAGTCAGTTTAACACCAATTTTGCGATTTTCACTGAGTTAAGCTGGCTGTTTGCCAGATTTAGACACCATGACATCATTGCAAAACATATGTAAATATTTGTACATTATTTTAGATTGGTCTGGGCAACATATTTTAGCATATCTAGCTCACTGAAATCTGCTTCAAGTGTAAATTCACACAAATTTCCGCTTTTTGGGTCGTGTGAACAGATCACATGACCGAATCGTCCCTGGATACCCATGCCACATGAAAGCCCTGATTTTTACGAATTTTTTGATACCAAAATCATCAAAATTGGCTGAGTAATGGCTGAGATACAGAAACCATGCAGGGTCACTGTATGAGTGGGAGAATTTCGAACCATTGCGTTAGGAATGTTTTCTGCCTGCTATGCAGGCCGGAAAACAAGTTCTTTTACTACGTAAGAACTTGTAACCCTATCTCCTTCCTCCTATGATAGGAGAGGGATTCATCTGTGGGGGAGACCCCCTTCCAAAGGTTTCTATGAAAACAATCAGACAAGTGATATAATAGATGATAGTGGATTTACTTACTTTGGACTTTTAACCTATGAAAACCAGGCGTGGAAAATGCTGTTCACCCTGTTTCCAAGGTTTTCTGATAAAGGAATCAGACAAGTAACAAATAACTGCCAATTTACTTACAAAGTTGCATCCTCAGCCTTTAAACTCTGGAAACCAGGTGCATGGAAGGTCATTAAGACCATTCTGTGTGATAGAAAAAGGAAGTAGGCAAAGAAATATAGAATATAGGTTGATATAAGCAGATGTGGAGAGTCTTGCGGAAATCGCTACTGATCCACACCCAGGTCAGTCGCTTATAAAGATGTTGAAAGACAAAAATAGTACAATAAATGATGGATAGTGCTGTGCTGCGCAGCCATTAAAGCCATGTACATAGCATTGCGCAGTCATTAAAACCATATACATAGCATTGCGCAGTCATTAAACCTACGCATATAGCACTGCGCAGTCATCAAAGCTATGTACATAGCATTGCGCAGTCATTAAAGCCATATACATAGCATTGCACAGTCATTAAAGCTATGCATATAGCACTGCACAGTCATTAAAGCTATCTAAGTATCATCACACCGTCTTAAAGCTATGAAATTAGTATCGCGCAGCCTTTAAAGCTATGAAATTAGTATGGCGCAGCCTTTAAAGCTATGAAATTAGTATGGCGCAGCCTTTAAAGCTATGAGATTAGTATCGTGCAGCCTTTAAAGCTATGAGATTAGTATCGCGCAGCCTTTAAAGCTATGAGATTAGTATCGCGCAGCCCTAAACCTATGTGGGTATGTCTATATAAGATTCCAGGATACTACAATGAGCTTTAATTTCTTTCACTCACTCCAATGGCAGACTCTGCAGTTGCTTCTACCTCTCATCCTGCTATTACCTGGAATCCAGCAAATTCCATTCAATTCTCTCTTGTATTTAAAATGACTTGTCCCTTTCTGTTCTTCCTTCCCAAGCTATACTACATATCGACCCTCTTATCGTCAATGCTCTCTTTGCTCAACAGAAGCAAAAATCCCAGAACAGAAGTCATAATATTCAAACCATCTCTTTTGATACAAATATGGAACCTTTCGGTCACTCTATGATCTGGTCTATGTTTGAAAAGGTCAAGCACAACCTTAATTTTCAAGATCCACATGGATATATAGCCACTGTGAAAAAGCTTGCAACTAGTATTCTTCATCATTATCCTGCACTTGTCTGGGAAAACAAGAAAAAAGAAAGTTTGGAAACTCTATTTTGGTGGGTTTTAAGATATCTATCTATCTATATACTATTAATATTGCCTCACAGGTGCATCACTGCCTACAGTTTGGTTATTAATCCAGCAGCCATAGTGCATCTTAAGGTCAAACCTCTTGGCCATGCTAAACAAAAAGGTTTTGCAATTTATGCCAACAAGGACATTGTACAAGGAGAATATATCCAAGAACTTCTTGGTTTAATGCCAGAGGATCGAGCTGAAAAGTACACTGATCTCTCCACAATCACTCCTCATGAACACAACCGCAATGATGGCTCCTTTGAAGAAAAACTCTTGATTGGACCTATTAGGTTCATTAACCATCGCTGTGTTTCTTATAATGTTGAGGTGAGTTTCAATTCTTGTTTACAGGTATTTAATATTAATAAATCTGGATAGTTTATTGCTATTCGAAACACATATGCTTTTACCATTATGGCACTTGGTCAGAGGCCATTGCTGCGCATGGCAAAAACAAGTTCTGACTTTGTGGGTGCGTGTTACGACATAAATATATGTTAAATAAGTAAATAATGCATAGTCCGCTCAAATCTGAACCGATTGGGCTGATCTTATACTCAAAAAAAGCAGAAAAATGAGGCGGTTCTAACAAGCCTAAAACGGCCTGGTCACGTGACCAGGAAGGCCCTGATTTTTACGATTTTTTTGATATCAAGATCATAAAAATTGGCCCAGTAATGGCTGAGATACAGAAACCATGCAGGGTCACTATAGCAGTGGGAGAATTTCCATTGGTTTTGTTAGGAACCATTTCTGCCTGCTATGCAGGCCGGAAAACAAGTTCTTTTACTACGTAAGAACTTGAAACAAGATTAATTCATACGTCGCTTAGTTTTTATTGGATTGCCTTGAAACAAGATGTGTAATTATCAGAAAAATCAGGGCTACAAAATGATGTCACATAGGTATTGTCACATATTTATGTGACTTACCAAATGCGGAATATTATTTGAAATACACAGTAAATAAGCCATTTTAAGAGATTTTAAAGGTATTAAAATAAAATAAAATACTGATAATGTTTTTTTTTACCTAACAGGTGGTCTGTGCACACATATCACATGACATATCCCTGGGAATATTTTGGTCTAACTTGGTGCATCAACTGATTCCAAGGCAATTGCACAAAGTCCTGCTGTGAGTTTGATTATGTAAGCATCTAGAACATTATATTCAAGTCATTTGGTCATGTTTTGCCATGTTTGGTGTGCCTTTTATGGGTTATCCAGTCAGTTTAATACCAATTTTCGGATTTTCACCAAGTTGAGCTGACTGTTTGCCAGATTTGGACACCATGACATCATTGCAAAACATATGTAAATATTTGTACATTATTCTATATTGGTCTAGGCAACACATTTTAGCATATTTAGCCCACTGAAATCTGTTTCAAGTGGAAATTCAGACAAATTTGCGCTTTTTGGGTTGTGTGAACAGATCACATGACCTAATTGTCCCTGGATACCCATGCCACATGAAAGCCCTGATTTTTACGATTTTTTTGATATCAAGATCATAAAAATTGGCCCAGTAATGGCTGAGATACAGAAACCATGCAGGGTCACTATAGCAGTGGGAGAATTTCCATTGGTTTTGTTAGGAACCATTTCTGCCTGCTATGCAGGCCGGAAAACAAGTTCTTTTACTACGTAAGAACTTGAAACAAGATTAATTCATACGTCGCTTAGTTTTTATTGGATTGCCTTGAAACAAGATGTGTAATTATCAGAAAAATCAGGGCTACAAAATGATGTCACATAGGTATTGTCACATATTTATGTGACTTACCAAATGCGGAATATTATTTGAAATACACAGTAAATAAGCCATTTTAAGAGATTTTAAAGGTATTAAAATAAAATAAAATACTGATAATGTTTTTTTTTACCTAACAGGTGGTCTGTGCACACATATCACATGACATATCCCTGGGAATATTTTGGTCTAACTTGGTGCATCAACTGATTCCAAGGCAATTGCACAAAGTCCTGCTGTGAGTTTGATTATGTAAGCATCTAGAACATTATATTCAAGTCATTTGGTCATGTTTTGCCATGTTTGGTGTGCCTTTTATGGGTTATCCAGTCAGTTTAATACCAATTTTCGGATTTTCACCAAGTTGAGCTGACTGTTTGCCAGATTTGGACACCATGACATCATTGCAAAACATATGTAAATATTTGTACATTATTCTATATTGGTCTAGGCAACACATTTTAGCATATTTAGCCCACTGAAATCTGTTTCAAGTGGAAATTCAGACAAATTTGCGCTTTTTGGGTTGTGTGAACAGATCACATGACCTAATTGTCCCTGGATACCCATGCCACATGAAAGCCCTGATTTTTACGATTTTTTTGATATCAAGATCATAAAAATTGGCCCAGTAATGGCTGAGATACAGAAACCATGCAGGGTCACTATAGCAGTGGGAGAATTTCCATTGGTTTTGTTAGGAACCATTTCTGCCTGCTATGCAGGCCGGAAAACAAGTTCTTTTACTACGTAAGAACTTGAAACAAGATTAATTCATACGTCGCTTAGTTTTTATTGGATTGCCTTGAAACAAGATGTGTAATTATCAGAAAAATCAGGGCTACAAAATGATGTCACATAGGTATTGTCACATATTTATGTGACTTACCAAATGCGGAATATTATTTGAAATACACAGTAAATAAGCCATTTTAAGAGATTTTAAAGGTATTAAAATAAAATAAAATACTGATAATGTTTTTTTTTACCTAACAGGTGGTCTGTGCACACATATCACATGACATATCCCTGGGAATATTTTGGTCTAACTTGGTGCATCAACTGATTCCAAGGCAATTGCACAAAGTCCTGCTGTGAGTTTGATTATGTAAGCATCTAGAACATTATATTCAAGTCATTTGGTCATGTTTTGCCATGTTTGGTGTGCCTTTTATGGGTTATCCAGTCAGTTTAATACCAATTTTCGGATTTTCACCAAGTTGAGCTGACTGTTTGCCAGATTTGGACACCATGACATCATTGCAAAACATATGTAAATATTTGTACATTATTCTATATTGGTCTAGGCAACACATTTTAGCATATTTAGCCCACTGAAATCTGTTTCAAGTGGAAATTCAGACAAATTTGCGCTTTTTGGGTTGTGTGAACAGATCACATGACCTAATTGTCCCTGGATACCCATGCCACATGAAAGCCCTGATTTTTACGATTTTTTTGATATCAAGATCATAAAAATTGGCCCAGTAATGGCTGAGATACAGAAACCATGCAGGGTCACTATAGCAGTGGGAGAATTTCCATTGGTTTTGTTAGGAACCATTTCTGCCTGCTATGCAGGCCGGAAAACAAGTTCTTTTACTACGTAAGAACTTGAAACAAGATTAATTCATACGTCGCTTAGTTTTTATTGGATTGCCTTGAAACAAGATGTGTAATTATCAGAAAAATCAGGGCTACAAAATGATGTCACATAGGTATTGTCACATATTTATGTGACTTACCAAATGCGGAATATTATTTGAAATACACAGTAAATAAGCCATTTTAAGAGATTTTAAAGGTATTAAAATAAAATAAAATACTGATAATGTTTTTTTTTACCTAACAGGTGGTCTGTGCACACATATCACATGACATAATCCTAAAAATATTTTGGTCTAACTTGGTGCATCAACTGATTCCAAGGCAATTGCACAAAGTCCTGCTGTGAGTTTGATTATGTAAGCATCTAGAACATTATATTCAAGTCATTTGGTCATGTTTTGCCATGTTTGGTGTGCCTTTTATGGGTTATCCAGTCAGTTTAATACCAATTTTCGGATTTTCACCAAGTTGAGCTGACTGTTTGCCAGATTTGGACACCATGACATCATTGCAAAACATATGTAAATATTTGTACATTATTCTATATTGGTCTAGGCAACACATTTTAGCATATTTAGCCCACTGAAATCTGTTTCAAGTGGAAATTCAGACAAATTTGCGCTTTTTGGGTTGTGTGAACAGATCACATGACCTAATTGTCCCTGGATACCCATGCCACATGAAAGCCCTGATTTTTACGATTTTTTTGATATCAAGATCATAATAATTGGCCCAGTAATGGCTGAGATACAGAAACCATGCAGGGTCACTATAGCAGTGGGAGAATTTCCATTGGTTTTGTTAGGAACCATTTCTGCCTGCTATGCAGGCCAGAAAACAAGTTCTTTTACTACGTAAGAACTTGTAAACAAAGAATATCAAAGCCAAGGAAGAAATCTTGCTTTGCTATGGGGTTGACTACTTCAAGGAGAATGGAGCTGAATGCTTATGTGAAGATTGCAGGGAAATACCAGATGAGGAGGACGAGGCAGAAGCATCTAAGAAGGATGAAGATCAGATTAACATTGAGGAGAGAGACAAAGCCAAAAAGAACAAAAGAGCAAAACAAAAAGAGAATCGCAAGCTGGGACCAAATTAACATAACATCTGCTGTATTTCCTCTTTGTATGTTTTTATAACCCTGAATTTCAGTCAAAATTTGCCATTCTGATATTGAGAGAAAAGAACAAATAATATATTGATTCGAAAAATTTTTACAGCCATTCAATGAGATATATACAAGAGAGTATGGCATGGTGTGTGACGTCGAGATGCAGAGAGAATACCAGATTATGAGAAGAGGGCTTTGAACATTGTTAGTTGAATAACAATGAAGACATCCATATGACTACAAAAACTCAATGAAGCTCTGATAACCTTTGTCTCAACATATCAAACAAGGGATCATCATGCCACATAGATCGAGGGAAGTCATAGATCCTTCTACCTGATAAAACCCTATTAATTAATATGTTTTTTAAAAGTATAAAGGTCATTGCACTTACGCCTTTGGTGTTGCCAAAACCACAGCCCAACAGATGTTGGTTCCAATTGTAAGCTCATCCGGGGACTTCTGCGAGTTATAACCCAAAGTGGTGTATCCAACAAGAGTCAAAGATCCAGTTGGAATATCTCCTGGAAAGACAGGAAGAGTTTCGGCAACCTTGCGTAGACCTTTTGGAAGATCAATCTGAAGAGATCTCCCATCCAAGATAGGAACTGGTTATAAACAAGTTAATATCTTTAAAAACAAGATATCAATGAGAAACTCACTGGTCTCATCACAGGTATATCCCAGCTTCCACTTTGAATTTTTGAATTGAGCCTGCTGTGCATTGGCAGGACTCAACTTCTTGGTGCCCATAGGACGAGAAGGACCGGCGCGGCCATATGAATCTATTAGCAACAATATTGAGATGAATAAAAGATTAAAGTCAAATAAACATACTTTGAGCTTTATTATTGGAGCTTCCGGGGCGGGATGAAAAAGACCAGCGATTGTTGGACATCAGGGTTTTGATACCAGGTACCTTGTAAACCAAGCAGAGAGTGGCAACCAATCTTTCATATTCCATAGTCTGAATTACGCCTGTTAGAATCTTGTACGATGAACCATTAATATCCTTGGCATGATGAGTGTAGTCTTCATCAACACATATAAGACTGAGACAGAGAGCCGGAGTTTTCTGGTTTCGTAAAGTGATCAAAGGATAGATGGATCCAGTGTCTGGTTTTTTGGCGATAAGGTCACAAGGTTCAATCCTAGACAAGTTGACGGTGCTGGTGCCTGTGTCCGAAACAAAAGTGAACAAATCCAGCAAGTACCTATCAGAATAAAGTTAAAACAGAATAGCAAAATAGAATAGAACGGTTTACTTCTTGCTAGTCTTTGTCAAATTTGGCAGCAGTTCTGAGACATACATCATAGGCTCCGGTGCTTCACCTGCAGGAAGATATCGATTGTTGGTTACAAGTTCTTACGTAGTAAAAGAACTTGTTTTCCGGCCTGCATAGCAGGCAGAAATGGTTTCTAACGCAATGGTTGGAAATTCTCCCACTCATACTGTGACCCTGCATGGTTTCTGTATCTCAGCCATTACTGGGCCAATTTTAATGATCTTGGTATCAAAAAATTCGTAAAAATCAGGGCTTTCATGTGGTATGTGTATCCAGGGATGATTAGGTCATGTGACCTGTTCACACGACCCAAAAAGCGCAAATTTATGTGAATTTACACTTAAAACAGATTTCAGTGAGCTAGATATGCTAAAATGTGTTGCCCAGCCCAATCTAAAATAATGTACAAATATTTACATATGTTTTGCAATGATGTCATGGTGTCCAAATCAGGCAAACAGTCAGCTCAACTTGGTGAAAATCCGAAAATTGGTGTTAAACTGACTGGATAACCCATAAAAGGCACACCAAACATTGCAAAACATGACCAAATAACATGAAAATAATGTTCTAGAAGCTTACATAATCAAACTCACAGCAGGACTTTGTGCAATTGCCTTGGATTTGGTAATGCACCAACTTGGACCAAAATATTCTCAGGGATATATCATGTGATATGTGTGCACAGACCATCTCTTAGGTAAAAAAAACATTATCAGTATTTTTATTTTATTTTAATGCCTTTAAAATCTCTCAATATAGCTTATTTACTGTGTTTTCAACAATATTCCGCATTTGGTAAGTCACATAAAGGTGTGACAATACGTATGTGACACCATCTTTTAGCCCTGAATTTTCTGATAATTACACACTTTGTTTCAAGGCAATCCGATAAAAGCTAAGTGACGTAAGAATTAATCTTGTTACAAGTTCTTATTGTAGTCAATTAATTAATCTTGTTACAAGTTCTTACGTAGTAAAAGAACTTGTTTTCCGGCCTGCATAGCAGGCAGAAATGGTTTCTAACGCAATGGTTGGAAATTCTCCCACTCATACTGTGACCCTGCATGGTTTCTGTATCTCAGCCATTACTGGGCCAATTTTAATGATCTTGGTATCAAAAAATTCGTAAAAATCAGGGCCTTCCTGGTCACGTGACCAGGAAGGCCCTGATTTTACCAGGAAGGCCCTGATTTTTACGAATTTTTTGATTGGGCCAATTTTAATGATCTTGGTATCAAAAAATTCGTAAAAATCAGGGCCTTCCTGGTCACGTGACCAGGCCGTTTTAGGCTTGTTGGATCCGCCTCATTTTTCTGCTTTTTTTGAGTATAAGATCATCTTAATCGGTTCAGATTTGAGCGGACCATGCATTATTTACTTATTTAACCTGTATTTATAGTCGGACTCACCTTGAAAGTAAGAACTTGTTTTTGCCATGCGCAGCAATGGCCTCTGAACAAGTGTATCCACTGAAATATTGTTAGTCAATTAGCTATAGGCAGTAAATAAGTAGATACCTAGGTAATTTGGGAAGATCCTTGTAAGTTTTGGCAAGGAAGACATCAACCAAGTCTTTATCATAGATCTGGCATTTCCGTAACTTGGGACGACTATATATATATAGTATCAGGCAATAAAATTGATTAATCAACAGAAATGCATACCTTTCAAGAGGATCTTTAGTGATCAAATCCTCCAGATAAACACCAGTATCTTTCAAATCATCTTTTCTCTTAGCAAAAGACTTTTCTTCTTTCGATTTAGCCTCCTTTGCCTTTTTTCTATAAGGCAGAAAAAGTCAACAAAGTAAACATATTATAGAAATCAAAAATAATGAACATACATGGCAGTGTTGAGGATTTTCTGACGTTGAGGATTGTTACTAAAAAAACTGGATTAAATAATATTCTGAAGAAAATATACCATACACACCTAGTCTTAGCCTTTCCTTTGGACTTACTCAAAGGAAGCTTATCATCCTCTGAGCTGTTATCCTCCTCCCTAAGAAAAGGAAAACAGAAAAGGGAAAATTAGCTTAAAGTCAAAAAGAAAAAGGAAAAAAAAAAACATACGCTTCATCATCTATGAAATTAGCATCAGAATCTTGTTCATCATCTTCCTCCTCTTCATCTTCTGCCTCATCTTCATCTTCTGCCTCTTTTTCATCTTCTGCCTCCTCTTCTTCATCTTCCTCTGCAACTTCAGCATCATCACTATCAAAAACCTCCTCTTCACTGATGATATCAGATTCTGATTCGGTCTCTTCCTTAATCGCATTGGTAATCTTTCTCTTTGTTTGAATCAAAACAATAGGTGATTTGAGTTTCAAATTTTTGGCAGAAGACTTCATTGTAGGAGTGTTGGGAGGCTTTGACTGTGAAGTATGACGAGGTTTTTTTGGTGACTTCTGTTCAGGACTAAAATAGCCTTTAATATAAAGTTCATAAAAATGAAGACCAAAATACCTTGGAGTAAATGCAGCAGTGTCGATGTTTTTCTTCTTAGACTTGGAGCTGTTTAATAGAATAATTAATAAAAGAGGCAAAATATCTGAACTAACTACTCACAGGCTTCCTGCAGTTGCTTGAGGAGGCCCTACTCTCTGAGACCTTCTCGGAGTAACCCTAGAAAACCGTATTAGTGTCATAATATCTTAACATGGATAAAGAAGCAAAAAAGCACGGAGGTGGGGGCTGATCCGATCTGCAATGAAAGTTTAGCTTCAAAAAAGTAAAATACAACAAGCAGAACATACAAAGAGGCAGCATCAGAGGTTTCATTTTCACTCGCGCTATAATAATAGCAATAACTTTCAGCATATATCAAAGAAGAACAGATAATTCAATATCTACCTGTGATTTTCCTCTGAAGAGGAGTCTTGTTTGACTTTTCTTTTAGGTGGCATAACAGGTGTAGTGTGTATGAGAGTGAAGGTTTAAGGAAAAACGACTGGATGGACAGAAAGAAATCTGTGGCTTCTTATACCTCTCAGATTTCCCAAATGGATATCGGATCAAACAGAAGATCCGATTTTTTGGAGTAGAATGGATATACATTTCAGATCAATTATGGTGGGTTACGTACAAATATATATTGAGCCCCTATATTGAGCCCCTATAAAAAAAAGCTTCTGAATGACATAGAAACCAAGAACCGCCAAATTCTAACTGTGGGGTTCCTGACAGATTGTCTAGAAACCAGATCACCGTCTATTTAGTTATAGAAAAGAAGATCCGATTTGATAATGCCAAGATGTAAAAACAGGGTTCTAGATTCTTGTCCGGTCAGCAGACCTAACACATTTCCGGTCCGACTCCAAAGTTCCTAGCAACTGAATGGGAAAATTTCAAGTCTATATTGAAATAAAAAAGAATATAGCGCCATTTTTAAAGGTACACCGTCTAGGGTCTACAAGACTAGATTGATCTTACACCTAAAAAGGAAGTGACAAAGCTTTTTTTTTACAAGTTCTTACGTAGTAAAAGAACTTGTTTTCCGGCCTGCATAGCAGGCAGAAAACATTCCTAACGCCGAGGATGGAAATACTCCCACTCATATAGTGACCCTGCATGGTTTCTGTATCTCAGCCATTACTGGGCCAAATTTAATGATTTTGGTATCAAAAAATTCGTAAAAATCAGGGCCTTCCTGGTCACGTGACCAGGCCGTTTTAGGCTTGTTAGATCCGCCTCATTTTTCTGCTTTTTTTGAGTATAAGATCATTCCAATAGCTTTAGATTTGAGCGGACTATGTATTATTTACTTATTTAACCTTTATTTAAGTCGGACTCACCTTGTAAGTAAGAACTTGTTTTTGCCATGCGCAGCAATGGCCTCTGACCAAGTACGAGCCTAGAAGAATTTGATTGATCGATCATAGAAGTGGAATATAGCTTTAAAAGCGAGCAAAAACTTTGTGAAAGTATTCCTTCTTTCTCTAACCTATTGACAAAGCACTATGGATCAATTCTATGATATGAAAGCTACTGGTTAGTCAAACTTTCATAATTTTACTCTTATTAACGAGATTTTAGAAAGTAAAGTGGAAAGGCTTGCAGAAAGCCAGGTACATAAGAGAAAGCAGTTATGTCATTTTAATGCGGTATGTAACCATGTATGTCTTTTAAAATGACAAATGTGACTGAAACAATACTAGACAGACGGCATTAAGAATCAGGTCCAAGTCACTCCAGTGGAGCAAAATAGAAGCTGGAAACTTATCCGTAATATGACCACTGAAGATGCTGAAGAAGTGGTATTGCGTGTTCAAGGTGTATTAAGCCAGAAGTCACTTCCACCTATATCGCAGCCATTTAATATGTAAGTCAGAACAGTTGTCAAAAATACTAAAAAGCCAGCCAATATTAAATATAATATTCACAGTGAACCTAAACAACGACATTTTATGCGACAATCAGTAACACTCACTGGACTGGGCAGCACACTTTTCTATCAGGCTATACAAAATGCTCAAGAAATTCACCAGATATTCTCACGGACCTTTCCACAAGGCGCTCTCGAGGATTGGAATTCTGCTTCTTTTGAAGGCTATCCAGCTATTGACATGAACAACCGCTTTTTCACACTTCGCAAACATGCAATCACGGATGAAATATTACCTTTCTCAAATGAAGTCGATCCACATGGAATCCTTGTTGCTGCTATGGATATTGATGAACAATTTGTTCATACTACAGAAAATGAAGTTGAGTACTATGAACTCCTTGATGATCATGAACAAGAAACCAAGTAAGTTTCTGTTCTGATTAGACCTTTTAAGATCTTTAATAATAATCATGCAGGTATCAACAAGTCAATCCTATAAAGTTCCGGTGTGGAGATATCGTTGAAGCCCAACTTTCCTTTATCTGTATCCAAATGAAGAATGCAAAATATAGAATGTTGACGGTTCTTCGGGCAATTACCATTTTGGACACCTCATCTTTAAGGGTGCGTATTGAGTTATTAAGCTTGTGATGATTAGACTCTGATGTAACTTGACTTTAGGAAGCTGCCATAATACGCAATCGAACTAAAAACCAGACAGTGAGGCACGTTTCTTTAAAAAGAAAGGTTGGATATGCCACAGATGAAGTTGTAGAAGCACGCGATCGACTGAGCCGTATGAAACTAAAAGATTAGATATTTCATGATACTCTAATAGCAGTTTCTTTATTCAATATCGCTATATCAATAAAAGATTTAACAAGTTGGATAATCTTATAGCAAATTTGTGACCGGATGGACCGCATACGCTATTAAGCAAGGGTCTTGTCTTGTGTAAGGTTACGGATCTTGTGTAAACGGATCTTGCATAAGCTTACGGATCTTGTGTATTTAATAGAGCTTACAAATCTTCAGTATTGAATAGAGTTGCGGATCTTATGCACTCAGAAGAGGTTACGGATCTTGCGGATCTTATGGAGCTTGCCGCAAAACAGTCTGTCACTGCTTCAGGGAAGACTAGCCGATACAATATATAAACTGGTTCAACTTCATCCAATTTCTTCAGTTCCTTTCCTTTGTCCTTCACTCATACTCTCTAGCTAAATATTCTCTATTCTTCCTGTTATCGTCACTATGGCCAAAAGTCAACTTGGTCAGAGGCCATTGCTGCGCATGGCAAAAACAAGTTCTTACTTTGTGGGTGCGTGTTTATGCAGGCCGGAAAACAAGTTCTTTTACTACGTAAGAACTTGTAACAAGATTAATTATTAGACTACAATAAGAAACTTGTAACAAGATTAATTTATACATCGCTTAGTTTCTATCGGATTGCCTTGAAACAAAGTGTGTAATTATCAGAAAAATCAGGGCTAAAACATGGTGTCACATGTGTATTGTTACATCTTTATGTGACTTACCAAATGCGGAATATTGTTGAAAACACAGTAAATAAGCTATATTGAGAGATTTTAAAGGCATTAAAATAAAATAAAAATACTGATAATGTTTTTTTTACCTATGAGATGGTCTGTGCACACATATCACATGATATATCCCTGAGAATATTTTGGTCCAAGTTGGTGCATTACCAAATCCAAGGCAATTGCACAAAGTCCTGCTGTGAGTTTGATTATGTAAGCTTCTAAAACATTATTTCCATGTTATTTGGTCATGTTTGGCAATGTTTGGTGTGCCTTTTATGGGTTATCCAGTCAGTTTAACACCAATTTTGCGATTTTTACTGAGTTAAGCTGGCTGTTTGCCAGATTTGACACCATGACATCATTGCAAAACATATGTAAATATTTGTACATTATTTTAGATTGGTCTAGGCCGCACATTTTAGCCTATCTAGCTCAATGAAATCCATTTCAAGTGTAAATTTACACAAATTTGCGTTTTTGGGTCGTGTGAGCAGGTCACATGACCAAATTGACCCTGGATACACATGCCACATGAAAGCCCTGATTTTTACAAATTTTTTGATACCAAGATCATAAAAATTGGCCCAGTAATGGCTGAGATACAGAAACCATGCAGGGTCACAGTATGAGTGGGAGAATTTCGAACCATTGCGTTAGGAATGTTTTCTGCCTGCTATGCAGGCCGGAAAACAAGTTCTTTTACTACGTAAGAACTTGTAAACTAAAAAGCAAGCCACTCATGCTGGTGGGTTACATTTAAATTCAAAGTTGTTATAAAGCTAATTTTTCAAATAATTACAAGTTCTTACGTAGTAAAAGAACTTGTTTTCCGGCCTGCATAGCAGGCAGAAATGGTTTCTAACGCAATGGTTGGAAATTCTCCCACTGCTATAGTGACCCTGCATGGTTTCTGTATCTCAGCCATTACTGGGCCAATTTTTATGATCTTGGTATCAAAAAATTCGTAAAAATCAGGGCTTTCATGTGGCATGTGTATCCAGGGTCGATTAGGTCATGTGACCTGCTCACACGACCCAAAAAGCGCAAATTTGTGTAAATTTACACTTGAAATGGATTTCAGTGAGCTAGATAGGCTAAAATGTGTGGCCCAGACCAATCTAAAATAATGTACAAATATTTACATATGTTTTGCAATGATGTCATGGTGTCAAATCAGGCAAACAGTCAGCTCAACTTGGTGAAAATCCGAAAATTGGTGTTAAACTGACTGGATAACCCATAAAAGACACACCAAACATTGCAAAACATGACCAAATAACATGGAAATAATGTTCTAGAAGCTTACATAATCAAACTCACAGCAGGACTTTGTGCAAATCCCTTGAAATCAGTTGAGGCACCAAGTTAGACCAAAATATTCTCAGGGATATGTCATGTGACATGTGTGCACAGACCATCCCTTAGGTCAAAAAAACATTATCAGTATTTTTATTTCATTTTAATGCCTTTAAAATCTCTCAATATTGCTTATTTACTGTGTTTTCAACAATATTCCGCATTTGGTATGTCACATCAAGATGTGACAATACGCATGTGACACCATCTTTTAGCCCTGATTTTTCTGATAATTACACACTTTGTTTCAAGGCAATCCGATAAAAACTAAGCAACGTATAAATTAATCTTATTACAAGTTTCTTATTGTAGTCTAATAATTAATCTTGTTACAAGTTCTTACGTAGTAAAAGAACTTGTTTTCCGGCCTGCATAGCAGGCAGAAATGGTTTCTAACGCAATGGTTGGAAATTCTCCCACTGCTATAGTGACCCTGCATGGTTTCTGTATCTCAGCCATTACTGGGCCAATTTTTATGATCTTGGTATCAAAAAATTCGTAAAAATCAGGGCTTTCATGTGGCATGTGTATCCAGGGTCGATTAGGTCATGTGACCTGCTCACACGACCCAAAAAGCGCAAATTTGTGTAAATTTACACTTGAAATGGATTTCAGTGAGCTAGATAGGCTAAAATGTGTGGCCCAGACCAATCTAAAATAATGTACAAATATTTACATATGTTTTGCAATGATGTCATGGTGTCAAATCAGGCAAACAGTCAGCTCAACTTGGTGAAAATCCGAAAATTGGTGTTAAACTGACTGGATAACCCATAAAAGACACACCAAACATTGCAAAACATGACCAAATAACATGGAAATAATGTTCTAGAAGCTTACATAATCAAACTCACAGCAGGACTTTGTGCAAATCCCTTGAAATCAGTTGAGGCACCAAGTTAGACCAAAATATTCTCAGGGATATGTCATGTGACATGTGTGCACAGACCATCCCTTAGGTCAAAAAAACATTATCAGTATTTTTATTTCATTTTAATGCCTTTAAAATCTCTCAATATTGCTTATTTACTGTGTTTTCAACAATATTCCGCATTTGGTATGTCACATCAAGATGTGACAATACGCATGTGACACCATCTTTTAGCCCTGATTTTTCTGATAATTACACACTTTGTTTCAAGGCAATCCGATAAAAACTAAGCAACGTATAAATTAATCTTATTACAAGTTTCTTATTGTAGTCTAATAATTAATCTTGTTACAAGTTCTTACGTAGTAAAAGAACTTGTTTTCCGGCCTGCATAGCAGGCAGAAATGGTTTCTAACGCAATGGTTGGAAATTCTCCCACTGCTATAGTGACCCTGCATGGTTTCTGTATCTCAGCCATTACTGGGCCAATTTTTATGATCTTGGTATCAAAAAATTCGTAAAAATCAGGGCCTTCCTGGTCACGTGACCAGGCCGTTTTAGGCTTGCTAGAATCACCTCATTTTTCTGCTTTTTTTGAGTATAAGATCATCCAAATTGGTTCAGATTTGAGCGGACTATGCATTATTTACTTATTTAACCTGTATTTATAGTCGGACTCACCTTGAAAGTAAGAACTTGTTTTTGCCATGCGCAGCAATGGCCTCTAACCAAGTAGAAACTCCTTACCGTCGTCGCTCTGCTTGAATTCACAAGGCTTCCACAGCTACTAATCAAGTGGATATGGAAAACAACTCTGGTGTTCCGATTATAGGTATGTCTAGAATTTATGACTATGTTAATAATATTGACTCAATACTTTTCATACAGAGGCCAATAATACTGTGATAGAAGATACAAATAGTAAGTAATCAAACTTGTATTTAACTTTATACCTTACTGATTAAAATTAACCATAGTGTCTGAAGAACTTCAGTATCCTGCAGAAGAGCATACTGGAGATCTTCATTTAGAACGCTTTATTTCCAATAATCTTCCACTAGGAAAGTTCAATTGCGATGCTCTCAAGATGTTGTGGAAAGGCACAGTTCAATCTATTGTCAACCAATCCATGAAAAATGAAGAATCTCGTCGTCATGCCATTTGCGTGGTTCGCCAAGCTGCAGCTTGTCTTGAAATCAACTTGGGCGCAACTATACCAATTCCTGTTGGTGAAGACAGGGCGACCAGGAGACCTAACATCTTCGAGGTCAACAATAGTATCCCTCATTTATCAGACGAACTCAAACACGCATCAAAAGCTCTCTGGGACAGATGGGGAAACTCCAAAAATCTTGTTGATTTGATCGCTTTAGCAGAAGAAGAAGTTCTAGGACCAGATGTCCAGGCTTTTATTCTGATTCTTGCCAAGTCTGTTGGAATCCTAAGCGGTAATATCAGTAAGCCTGTGTTATTATTTATCTGGCTATTGATATCTGATTCTATGAACAGTCAACAAAGTAACATATGCTGTTCATCACAGCAAAATGTTCTTTCTTCCAGCTGCCATTCAGAACAAAATACTCGACAATCTATCTGCATATGATCGCCAATCTTTTGCTGAAACCAGCAAAAGTCATCTTTTTTGTTTAAACCAGTATAACTGCAACTTGATCGGATCCATGCTAGAGGATTTTGGATTCACTCTGGATATTTTCATGTCAGCTCTGGCAGACTGTCAGGCCATCATCACTGGATCCTTTGCTCTTCAACCCCTCCTTCCAAAAGACCAGCGCTTTAATTCCAACAATCTCAATATCGTCATGTCTACCCACGCTGTCCGACTCTTCCAAACCAAAATCCTCCATGGCTACACTCTCTATATCCCTGACACCAGATTCCATTCTTATAATCCTGTCATCTGTGACCGCATCATCTTTTCCCACAAGGACACAAGACACACTATCCGGATTCTCATTATCAAGAATGGACATTCACCTTTGGAATCAATTTTCTACGAGCCAACCACCGCGATGATGAATGCGATCACTCCAAAAGGTCTATTCTCTGCCTACCCTGCTCTTCTTCACTTCCGCATCTCTCTAAACAACCCATGGATGGCCTTTGACCAAAACCGCAACAATCCCTACCTTGGAAGGCATGAAGCTGAAGAAGTCTCGACCAACTTGCAAAGGAAATATGCCAATAGAGGATTCATCACTACTTGCGATCTTCATAATATTGAAATGGGTGGGAATACCATGGCACTTGAGCATCGATGCCGCATTGATCCAGTCTGTCCACTGACTCCTTGAGTTATTGGAGATCGCGGATGTATTCTTTGGCCTTTCCTCAAATGCCAAATTGTTCCAGCAGCAGGTGAAATGGGTTATGTTATGCCTGGCATCAATTTCAACCACATACGACCACGACTCGATACTATATACTGGACAGTTGGAGCTGGAGTATGTGGAGCACCACAAGCAGGGAGGCCATCTGGATTTGTAAGTTATCAGCATAATTTTTATAACTAAATTTGAGTAAACTTGCTATTGATAGATATTTGCTGCAGCTGACGATTAATATTATCATGTATGTAAATAGAGCAGAGATATGTATATAGAAATGAAATGTATATAGAAGAATCCACTTTTTATTTATTATATCCACAGAGATTTTCCCCTAAGTTTATGAGTATACACTTTCTTCACTGAGCTACAACAGTTGAAATACATTTCTAATAGATTTTACAAGTTCTTACGTAGTAAAAGAACTTGTTTTCCGGCCTGCATAGCAGGCAGAAAACATTCCTAACGCAATGGTTCGAAATTCTCCCACTCATACTGTGACCCTGCATGGTTTCTGTATCTCAGCCATTACTGGGCCAATTTTGATGATCTTGGTATCAAAAAATTCGTAAAAATCAGGGCCAGATTTTAGACTTGTTAGATCCGCCTCATTTTTCTGCTTTTTTTGAGTATAAGATCATCACAATCGGTTCAGATTTGAGCGGACTATGCATTATTTACTTATTTAACATATATTTATGTCGTAACACGCACCCACAAAGTAAGAACTTGTTTTTGCCATGCGCAGCAATGGCCTCTCACCAAGTAAGTTAAGTTTGACATGACGTTGTACTGTATTGTGCATCCTATGTATTTTATTCATCAAGAGCTAATATTATATCACTCTTACACCTATATCTTTTTAACCAACCTAGCCACCCCACCTTTGCTAAAGCTCAGGGGGGCCCCCAAGAGGCTATATTGGTTAAAAAGATATAGGTGTAAGAGTGATATAATATTAGCTCTTGATGAATAAAACACACAGGACTTTAGGTACAGTACGATGTTCAAGCAAAGCAGAACTTTAATCTATTAGAAATGTATTTCAACTGTTGTAGCTCAGAGAAGTTTTGAATAGAAATCTGAGGTATAATTTTCTGTGCTAACCCTAAGAGGACCGATAGCACAGCCACAATAAAAAAAAAAAATTTGGCTTGTTATCAATATTCAACCTCAGACTTATACTTAAAAAGCATTTCTGAGGTTTAAAAATTTAGGTGTGTTTTTGGTTAGCACAGCCACAACAAAAAAAAATCATATACCTCAGAATTATATTTAAAATGCATATCTGAAGTTTAAAGTTTTAGGTGCGTTTTTGATTCTAACCCTAAGAGGACCGATGCGTCGGTCCTCTTAGGGTTAGCACAGCCACAACACAAAAAAAATTTATTTGGCTTGTTATCAATATTCAACCTCAGACTTGTATTTAAAAGACATTTTCAATGCTTAAAGTTTTTGATGTGTTCATTTTTAGCATGTCAATTCTCCTGAGTTTGATTTCAAACCAACGGTAAACAGAAGTATTCCATTGAGGGATATAGAAAGTACTAGAAGAAGTTGAACAAGACTTACAACGAGTATTATTTATTACTGGAATGCAGTGGAAGTGATCTAGAAGCATATAGATAGATATACAACTGACATGAACCATGTTCAGTCAGTATTTAGTTATATAAGCTATTTATAAACTATAGTAACCAGAACAAAAGCATCTAACCGACTGCAAAGTAAAGGAAATGATATTTAATCACGTTACTGACAAAACCTAACCTTAGTTTAGGTGTCCAGGAACAAAAGCTAAAAATAGACCCTAGCAACGGACATCAGACAACCATTCCCATGGTCAGTAATGATTTTAACACTATTAGAAAAGTTTGTAGACTTTTAATTCAGGGTCGCTCACAAAACTTGGTCAGAGGCCATTGCTGCGCATGGCAAAAACAAGTTCTTACTTTGGGGTGAGGCAGTGTCTGAAGACTTACACTGTTATTAAACAAATACATATTAAATACGTAAATAACATGTAGTCCGCTCAAATCTGAACCAATTGGGATGATCTTATACTCAAAAAAAGCAGAAAAATAAGGCGAATCTAACAAGCCTAAAACGGCCTGGTCACGTGACCAGGAAGGCCCTGATTTTTAGCCTCATGAAAGCCCTGATTTTTACGATTTTTTTGATACCAAGATCATAAAAATTGGCCCAGTAATGGCTGAGATACAGAAACCATGCAGGGTCACTATAGCAGTGGGAGAATTTCCAACCATTGCGTTAGAAACCATTTCTGCCTGCTATGCAGGCCGGAAAACAAGTTCTTTTACTACGTAAGAACTTGTAAAATGAAGCAGTGGGAGAATTTCCAACCATCGCGTTAGAAACCATTTCCTTCTGCTATCAAGTGTAGAAAACGAGTTCTTTTACTACGTAAGAACTCGTAACCAGCCATATTACCAAAGGCAGAGTGGGAGGTTAAGGCGCCCAACTGATCGCGAGAACGAGTAAACAAACCGCGACTGCCCAAGCCAAAAATGCCGCTAATGCTCGAGATGCGGGCGACTCTGTAACCACCGGTCGTAGCAAATGCAACCGGGTACGAGGAGTGAAGAACGCACAGGCACAACGACCCCGTCCTTGGCCTGTCAACCTCTGCCGACTTGGGGATTGGACTTCCCTCGCCTGCAGCAACCCAAAGCAGGTATCAAGGCCTCTCTGGGCGCCGAGAACCGCACAGACACAGTTAGCCTACTTGGTCAGAGGCCATTGCTGCGCATGGCAAAAACAAGTTCTTACTTTGTGGGTGCGTGTTACGACATAAATATATGTTAAATAAGTAAATAATGCATAGTCCGCTCAAATCTGAACCGATTGGGATGATCTTATTACTCAAAAAATTCGTAAAAATCAGGGCCTTCCTGGTCACGTGACCAGGAAGGCCCTGATTTTTACGAATTTTTTGATACCAAGATCATCAAAATTGGCCCAGTAATGGCTGAGATACAGAAACCATGCAGGGTCACAGTATGAGTGGGAGAATTTCGAACCATTGCGTTAGGAATGTTTTCTGCCTGCTATGCAGGCCGGAAAACAAGTTCTTTTACTACGTAAGAACTTGTAATGCCTGCAGCAGGGCGTTCGAAGGAGAAAGTGTTAAAGCTGCTTTCCCACTCTCCATAACATTCTATTCTTTTGATCTTATCTTATCTGATTAGATTAGATCCTTATCAGAACATACTTCATTTATGTAGTTCTTCATTTGATCTTTATCAGATTCTTATCACTTCTTTCCCCATTTGGGTATATTGCTCATTTTCATATATAAAGGCTTAGCTAGTTGCCAGAAGTCCCCAGTTACTCACTCCGGACTTCAGGCAAGTATATAGTCATTTCACAATATCATTAGTTACTCACTCCGGACTTCAGCTCTTCATAGCTCATCTGTCCTTTACACTGAGTTCCTCATATTTGGCACTCCGCTGCCTTCACAAATCGGTCATTTTAGTCTTTTTGCTTTGTAACCCCTATCAGGCCCGGCCTTACATTGCCGCTGCTAGTAGGGAGGAACGTGCACGCTATTAGAGCTGCGTTTCACTCGGATCTACCTACCCGGTTGCCGAGTTACATACAATTTTCTATTTTTGTCTGGTTTACCTAGTTAGCACTTTTCACCTTTCTTGAGTTCGCAAAGCACCAAGAGCTCGGAACATTGTATAACTCAGTTTGGCACGTCCATACACGTCCATACACGTCCTCACAAACATCTATCAACACACATCACTTTCCCATCACTCAATCACATCATGACTTCCAACACTCCCAATTTCACCAAATTGTCTACTTCCAACTATAACACCTGGGCTGGCGAAATGCAAGCCTGGCTACAAGCTCAAGGTGTCTGGCGCATAGTTACTGGTGCCAAGACCAAACCAACAGTTACCTCGCCAACTGCTACTGATGCCGAGACAACTGCCCTTGATGCTTGGTTGGACAAAGCAGATAAGGCTTCCGGCCAAATCTACTTGATGGTGGAACCAGATCAACGTATCCACTTCAATGGAATTACAGATGATCCGGTCAAGATGTGGGAAGCCCTTAAAGCCGTTCACCTTCAGAAGCGTCCTGGCAACAGGTTTAACGCTTATGACGACCTATTTTCCATTAGAAAGGGGGAGGAGGAGAGTCTTCAAACTTTGATCAACAGAGTTGATGAAGCTATCTGCCGCATTCAGGATCTTCGTCCAGACAAGTTTGATCTTGCTAAACTGGATGAAGAACTTGGCTCCATGTCTCTGATCAGAGCCCTCCCCGAAGAGTACAACACTTTTGCCTCTTCACTTTACAAGTTCTTACGTAGTAAAAGAACTTGTTTTCTACACTTGATAGCAGAAGGAAATGGTTTCTAACGCAATGGTTGGAAATTCTCCCACTGCTATAGTGACCCTGCATGATTTCTGTATCTCAGCCATTACTGGGCCAATTTTTATGATCTTGGTATCAAAAAAATCGTAAAAATCAGGGCTTTCATGTGGCATGTGTATCCAGGGTTGATTAGGTCATGTGACCTGTTCACACGACCCAAACAGCGCAAATTTATGTAAATTTACACTTAAAATGAATTTCAGTGAGCTAGATAGGCTAAAATGTGTTGCCCAGACCAATCTAAAATAATGTACAAATATTTACATATGTTTTGCAATGATGTCATGGTGTCAAATCTGGCAAACAGCCAGCTCAACTTGGTGAAAATCCGAAAATTGGTGTTAAACTGACTGGACAACCCATAAAAGGCACACCAAACATTGAAAAACATGACCAAATAACATGAAAATAATGTTTTAGAAGCTTACATAATCAAACTCACAGCAGGACTTTGTGCAAATCGCTTGAAATCAGTTAAGGCACCAAGTTAGACCAAAATATTCTGAGGGATATGTCATGTGATATGTGTGCACAGACCATCTCTTAGGTAAAAAAAACATCATTAGTATTTTTATTTTATTTTAATGCCTTTAAAATCTCTTAAAATGGCTTATTTACTGTGTATTTCAAACAATATTCCGCATTTGGTAAGTCACATGAAAATGTGACAATACATATGTGACACCATTTTATAGCCCTGATTTTTCTGATAATTACACACTTTATTTCAAGGCAATCCGATAAAAACTAAGCGACGTATGAATTAATCTTGTTACAAGTTCTTACGTAGTAAAAGAACTTGTTTTCTACACTTGATAGCAGAAGGAAATGGTTTCTAACGCAATGGTTGGAAATTCTCCCACTGCTATAGTGACCCTGCATGGTTTCTGTATCTCAGCCATTACCAGGCCAATTTTTATGATCTTGGTATCAAAAAAATCGTAAAAATCAGGGCTTTCATGTGGCATGTGTATCCAGGGTTGATTAGGTCATGTGACCTGTTCACACGACCCAAACAGCGCAAATTTATGTAAATTTACACTTAAAATGAATTTCAGTGAGCTAGATAGGCTAAAATGTGTTGCCCAGACCAATCTAAAATAATGTACAAATATTTACATATGTTTTGCAATGATGTCATGGTGTCAAATCTGGCAAACAGCCAGCTCAACTTGGTGAAAATCCGAAAATTGGTGTTAAACTGACTGGACAACCCATAAAAGGCACACCAAACATTGAAAAACATGACCAAATAACATGAAAATAATGTTTTAGAAGCTTACATAATCAAACTCACAGCAGGACTTTGTGCAAATCGCTTGAAATCAGTTAAGGCACCAAGTTAGACCAAAATATTCTGAGGGATATGTCATGTGATATGTGTGCACAGACCATCTCTTAGGTAAAAAAAACATCATTAGTATTTTTATTTTATTTTAATGCCTTTAAAATCTCTTAAAATGGCTTATTTACTGTGTATTTCAAACAATATTCCGCATTTGGTAAGTCACATGAAAATGTGACAATACATATGTGACACCATTTTATAGCCCTGATTTTTCTGATAATTACACACTTTATTTCAAGGCAATCCGATAAAAACTAAGCGACGTATGAATTAATCTTGTTACAAGTTCTTACGTAGTAAAAGAACTTGTTTTCTACACTTGATAGCAGAAGGAAATGGTTTCTAACGCAATGGTTGGAAATTCTCCCACTGCTATAGTGACCCTGCATGGTTTCTGTATCTCAGCCATTACCAGGCCAATTTTTATGATCTTGGTATCAAAAAAATCGTAAAAATCAGGGCCTTCCTGGTCACGTGACCAGGCCGTTTTAGGCTTGTTAGATCCGCCTCATTTTTCTGCTTTTTTTGAGTATAAGATCATCCCAATCGGTTCAGATTTGAGCGTACTACATATTATTTACATATTTAATATGTATTTATTTAATAACAGTGTAAGTCTTCAAGCACTGCCTCACCCCAAAGTAAGAACTTGTTTTTGCCATGCGCAGCAATGGCCTCTGACCAAGTGACAGTGTGCCCAAATTCATGAAGAATATTGCACATCCAACATATCTCCTTGCCAGCCTCTACTGCAGCTACATATTCAGCTTCTGTTGTAGACAATGCAATAATGCCTTGGAGCTTGCTTGACCAACCAATTGAACCACCAGCCATAGTGGTAACATAGCCACTTGTGGACTTTCCAGTATCAACAGAATCACCATGAGCAGAGTCAGTAAATGTAATGAATGGTTCTTGACCATGTTCACCACAATACTGTAACTTGTACTCAAGAGTGCCCTTAAGATATCTGAATAGGTGCTTGACGGCAGCCCAGTGTTTAGGGCCAGGATTGGAGTTGAAGCGTGCCAAATAGGCCACAGTATAAGCAATGTCTGGGCGGGTCATTGTTACAAGTTCTTACGTAGTAAATGAACTTGTTTTCCGGCCTGCATAGCAGGCAGAAATGGTTCCTAACGCAATGGTTCGAAATTCTCCCACTCATACTGTGACCCTGCATGGTTTCTGTATCTCAGCCATTACTGGGCCAATTTTGATGATATTGGTATCAAAAAATTCGTAAAAATCAGGGCCTTCCTGGTCACGTGACCAGGCGCAATTAGGCTTGCTAGAACCGCGCCATTTTTCTGCTTTTTTTGAGTATAAGATCATCCCAATAGCTTCAGATTTGAGCGGACTATGCATTATTTACTTATTTGATCCTTATTTATAGTCGCACTCACCTTGAAAGTAAGAACTTGTTTTTGCCATGCGCAGCAATGGCCTCTGAACAGGTAGCCAAGTACTGCAAAGAGCCAACTGCACTGAGGTATGGGACATTGCGCATTTGTTCCACCTCTTCAGCATTTTGAGGACCCATGGTTTTGGACAATATAGTTCCAGTAGCCATTGGTGTTTGGACAGGGTGGCAGTCAGACATACCATACTTCTCCAACATGTCCAGAATGTACTGGCGTTGATGGAGTGTGATAGTCTTGGTTTGACGGTCTCTGCCAACTGCAACACCAAGTAAAAACTGTGTGGGTCCCAAATCACGAAGTGTAAAATGTGCAGCCAGTTGCTTTACAGCCTTGTCAATAGCAGCATTGGACTTGGATGCATAGGTAATGTCATCAATGTAAATGGGAACAATGATCTTGACAACTCCATCTGAATAGATGTAAACAGAGCAGTCAGATTCAATGCGTTTATAACCCATTTCAGTGAGAGCCTTATGCAGTTTGATGTTCCATTGACGTCCAGCTTGTTTCAACCCATAAAGTGGTCGGCAGAGCTTGAGTACCATATTAGGACCACCTTGGTGGAATCCTTCAGGTTGAAGCATGTAGATGTCTTCCTCAAGGTTACAAGTTCTTACGTAGTAAAAGAACTTGTTTTCCGGCCTGCATAGCAGGCAGAAATGGTTTCTAACGCAATGGTTGGAAATTCTCCCACTGCTATAGTGACCCTGCATGGTTTCTGTATCTCAGCCATTACTGGGCCAATTTCTATGATCTTGGTATCAAAAAAATCGTAAAAATCAGGGCTTTCATGAGGCATGTGTATCCAGGGTTGATTAGGTCATGTGACTTGTTCACACGACCCAAAAAGCGCAAATTTGTGTGAATTTATGCTTAAAACAGATTTGAATGAGCTAGATATGCTAAAATGTGTCGCCCAGACCAATATAGAATAATGTACAAATATTTACATATGTTTTGCAATGATGTCATGGTGTCCAAATCAGGCAAACAGTCAGCTCAACTTGGTGAAAATCCGAAAATTGGTGTTAAACTGACTGGATAACCCATAAAAGGCACACCAAACATTGCAAAACATGACCAAATAACATGAAAATAATGTTCTAGAAGCTTACATAATCAAACTCACAGCAGGACTTTGTGCAATTGCCTTGGATTTGGTAATGCACCAACTTGGACCAAAATATTCTCAGGGATATATCATGTGATATGTGTGCACAGACCATCTCTTAGGTAAAAAAAACATTATCAGTATTTTTATTTTATTTTAATGCCTTTAAAATCTCTCAATATAGCTTATTTACTGTGTTTTCAACAATATTCCGCATTTGGTAAGTCACATAAAGGTGTGACAATACGTATGTGACACCATCTTTTAGCCCTGATTTTTCTGATAATTACACACTTTGTTTCAAGGCAATCCGATAAAAGCTAAGTGACGTAAGAATTAATCTTGTTACAAGTTCTTATTGTAGTCAATTAATTAATCTTGTTACAAGTTCTTACGTAGTAAAAGAACTTGTTTTCCGGCCTGCATAGCAGGCAGAAATGGTTTCTAACGCAATGGTTGGAAATTCTCCCACTGCTATAGTGACCCTGCATGGTTTCTGTATCTCAGCCATTACTGGGCCAATTTTTATGATCTTGGTATCAAAAAAATCGTAAAAATCAGGGCTTTCATGAGGCTAAAAATCACGGCCTTCCTGGTCACGTGACCAGGCCGTTTTAGGCTTGTTAGATTCGCCTTATTTTTCTGCTTTTTTTGAGTATAAGATCATCCCAATTGGTTCAGATTTGAGCGGACTACATGTTATTTACGTATTTAATATGTATTTGTTTAATAACAGTGTAAGTCTTCAGACACTGCCTCACCCCAAAGTAAGAACTTGTTTTTGCCATGCGCAGCAATGGCCTCTGACCAAGTCACCTTGGGTGAATGCAGCAGAAATGTCAACAGAACGAAGTTCCATGTCACCAATTGCAGCCAGAGCAATAATCAAGCGCAAAGTGGCAGGACGGAATGTAGGAGCAAAAACCTCATTGAAATCAATGCCAGGACGTTGACTGTATCCTTTGGCAACGATTCGGGCTTTGTAGCGCTCTATAGTACCATCTGCATTACGCTTGACTCTAAAGACCCAACCAGAACCAATTGCCTTTTGACCAGATGGGAGTTCAACTATTTCCCAGGTTTTGTTCTGCATCAGAGTGTTGTACTCTGTGACAGTAGCCTCTTCCCAATATTGTGCATCATCACCTTTCATTGCCTGTTTGTATGTGCGTGGCTCAGCACCAGATGCTAAGTGAGCATATTCCAGTCCATCATCACCATCAACAATGTTCAGTTCGTCAGCCTCTACCTCATCCTCTTCTTCCTCTACTTCCTCGACAACAGCAGGTTGTGGAGGTTGTGGAGGTTGCTGAGGTGTTGGGTTTAGCCAATAAGGCTTAGGAGGGACAGAGACGCGGTCTGAACGACGAGTTGGTGCAGGTGGTGGATCCTTCTTGCGATTACGACGAGAAGGACCAGCAACTGGTGGTTGTGCAGGAGGTGCAGGTGGTGCAGGTGGTGCAGGTGGTGCAGGTGCAACAGGAGCAGGATCAGGAATTGGTGGTGCAGGTGGTGCAGGAGGGTGAATTTGAGGTGTAGTTGGATTTTCATCCCCCCCAAAATTGGGCAAAGGTGCAACAGAATCATCCTCTGAAGAATGAGAATGTGGAGGCTGAAGGTCAATTTGTGGCATTGGTCCAGTTTTAGACAAGCCAGGAAAATGGCGTTCATCAAATTCAGCACGTTCAGAGATGATGTACTTCTTGGTGGTGGGATTGTAGAATTCCCAACCTTTATACCCGGAAGGGTAACCAACAAATACACATTTCTCCATATGTGACTGAAGTGATTTTCGCTTATCCCTCTGTATGTACACATAAGCAGTGCACCCCCAAACCCGCAAATGGCTCACATCAGGTTTCTTCTTGAACCATGCCTCATAAGGTGTTTTATCTGGCAATGGAGCAGTAGGAATCCTGTTTTTGACATGCACATATGCTTCAATGGCATTTAACCCAAAATGAGGCTGGCATGCGACTTTCAGTGAGCATAGCAGTGATATCATCTGCCATGGTGCGGTTGGCACGTTCTGCAACTCCATTCATCTGAGGGCGGTTGCGTGTAGTATGACGACGCACAATGCCACATTGTTCAGTGAATTTAATGAAGGCAGCAGACATGTACTCTCCAGCTTTATCATCCTGCAGAGCCTTGATCTTAGCATTCAACATGTTCTCAGCCCATGCTTTGAATGTCTTGAATGCTTCAAATGCATCACTCTTCTGTTTGAGACGCATTACAGCCCAAAGGCTAGTGCAGTCATCAATGAAGGTTATCCAGTAACGATAACCTTCAGGAGTTCGCACAGGAAGAGGACCATGAAGATCAGAGTGAATCAACTCTAAAGGCATTGCGGATTTGCTGGGAGATGTGGGAAAGGGGTTTGAACGCATTTTGCCTGCAAGGCATGGTTCACAGATAGGATCTGGCTTTTGCTTGGAGTTCAACACAAGTCCAGTAACCATCTCCTTTTGAATCATCTTCTGAACATCAGCATAGCTGTGATGTGCAAGTCTGCGATGCCAGAGATTAAGATCAAGAGGAAGAGTGGATTTAGCTGCTACGTTGGCAAACTCCGAAATAGGTTCTGTAAAACCGTCCAAGAGAGCAACATTGTTGGCATCAATGGAGGCAGTGAACAAAAGTTGCTTGTTTAGGGAAAATTGCATTGTGGTTGAATCAATGTGAACTTGTGAAGCAGCCATTGCTGCGCATGGCAAATACGAGTTCTTTATATCATTTTCTTTTTTCTTTTTTCAATAAGTTTACATAATCAATGGGCCAGACTAATTTATCATACAGTAGATTGGCGCTTATTGATAAAATTAGTTACTGATTTAATAAATATATCCCAATACTGTCCAATTTCCTTCAATTTGGATGTCCTGCATCACAGGGACCTCAGATTTGTCCTAAATGTCACACCTGTCCCATGTCCCAAGGCTTTTGTCCCAAACCTCTGGCCAAAAATCAACCCAAATAAGGGAATATAGGGTCCAAAATAAGCGCCAAAACTTCAGAGTCCTCCTTAATTTAGAAGGTGTACAAAACCAAAATTTTAGACAGTCAGGTCACAGGTCTACCCTTTGTACAAATTGAATGAAATCGGACAGTATACTCATTTTAGCCACTCAATAGTCATATAATATTGTGAGAAGAGTATCATGTCAAATATACATGCTATTCAGGACTATCAGTTTGGCTCAAAGTAAGCTAAATATATAAAAAAAAATCAATGTTGGCTTTATAGGCTTTTTGGTATCAACTACCCCATTATTAAAGATAATTTGTAGATTAAAAACATTAAGAAATATTTAAAGACCCAAAGAAATTGTAATCATAGCTCAGCGTTTACAATACAACAAAATGAATAATTTGAATATTAAATCAAAGTATTTTGGGAATGTTGCAAATATTTGTAAATATTTGTCAGTATAAATATAAGCAGTGGATCATCAAGAATTTTCCCAATTTTATGATATAAAATTCACAATATTTTGACCAGCATTCAGAAAGCTGTGATGGTATAATATATTTATACTCCTATCTTTCTCATTTTCTGAACAAGAAAGTTGCCAGATAACATAGTATAATATATTTGGACCCCAAAAAATATCTTTTATTTTACAGATTTTTTTCTCATTCCAGAACTTTCCCACTCATGTATGCAAAATTCTTATTTCTTGAATAAAACAAGCAAAGCCAAATATTTGCAAACAGTTATCCAGCTAATTAATTACCCTGAATATTCTGGTTTTTTTAATATTAAATTTGTGCAATTTGAATCAGATTTGAGCATATTACAGCCTGATTACTGATTTGGAGACTTGTGTCCAAAAGCTATTTCTCAATAAAGAAATTACCTGGTCACATGATATTAATATATTTGTAATCAGAAAAGTACTACATTTATAAGGCTTGAATTTTACAATTTTTCTAATATCATTTTTACAAGAATTGACTGAGTAATGAATAAAATACACTAAAAGTAATAATTTGGTGTGGCTGTGCAGAATACTTCGTGGCTGTGCATAATGCCATTTGAAAGGCCTGAATTTTACAAATTTTTTGACATTAATTTTTTGAGAATTGACCCAGTAATTGATGTTTTAAATGTAAATTGGTGATTTGTTTTTTATGGTTAGGGTTCCAATGTGGCTGTGAGACCTCCTTCGCGACGGAGGTCTCACAGCCACACCAAAATATTGTTTTCAGTGTATCTCAGTCATTACTGGGTCAATTCTCACAAAAATAATGTCAAAAAATTTGTAAAATTCAGGCCTTTCAAATGAAATTATGCACAGCCACAAAGTATTCTGCATAGCCACAATCAAATCATTACAACTTATGTTATGCACTCTATTGAGCTGAATTATCCATGGATTTCTTTAAAATAAAATGTATAAAAAGCAGAAAATTCAGGGCTTTAGAATGGTGGTCTGTGCACAAAGGTCACATGACTGCAAAATTGCAAAATTTGGAGATTTTGGTATTCTAATCGTTTAAATTAAAGAAATTTGGTAATTTAAGAAAGTTAAAGACTTTGGTGGATGGTCATACACCTATAAATATTGATCTCTGGGTTCAATAACATTAAAAGTGCATTTTTTGAGTGATTTGACTTTCCTTTCATGTGATTTCTGCAATCTGAGCCACTTTTATCATATTTGAGGCTTGTGGGAAATGATTTCATCTAATTTGATGAATTTTTTTTCAACTTTCTGTCTGTTGATATGAAACCATCTGATTTTTTTTCTTTTATTGGTGTTAGAATCATTGGATTTGATCAAAAAATCAGTGAGATATCGCTAAAATACAAAATAAACCTAACCTTAGGTGTTATTTGGTGGCTGTGAGGCCTCCGTCGCGACGGAGCTCTCACAGCCACATTGGAACCTTAACCCTAAAAAAACAAAATCACATGACACATTTCACACTGTCATAAACTGCCAGCTCATCGCTTCTTTCTTTCTTCTTTACCAGCATGCCAGTCATTCCGGATAGGATGATAGTGTACCTCTCTTGAGAGGACTACCATGGTATGCTGGTCAAAGTATCCTACTAACTGTTGTTCCTCTTTCTCTAGGTTTCTTTTACCTTAGTTCTAGGCTATACCAGTGCCTTGCTGGCGCTTTTTGTGGTCTTTTACATGGTTTGTTGTCTTTATTGTGTCTTTTATGTAGTTATAGGCAGAATTTAGCAGAGAAACCTAAGTTTTGAGTACTTTTACAGGTAAATATCTTCTTTTCCTAGTAGAGCATATTAGTTGATTGTTTATAGGCTAGAATAGGGGTTTTAGTGTGCTTTTCTAGTGTTTTGGTAGACTAGAGAATTCCAAGCAGTCTATAGTAGTTAGTTTAGAACTTATATTTGCTTTGTAAAAGAACACTAGCCATAGTGGTCAGTAGCGCTGCACAAAAGATCTAACCCTAACTTAGGTTTTGAGACACAAAAGCTAAAAATAGCCCATAGCAACGCGCATCACACAACCATTCTCACTGTCAAAAAAAATTCCCACTATTACAAAATTTGTAGACTTTTAATTCAGGGTCAGTCACAAAAAATGAAGCAGTGGGAGAATTTCCATCGTTCGCGTTAGGAATCATTTGCTTCTGCTATCAAGTGTGGAAAACGAGTTCTTTTACTACGTAAGAACTCGTAATTTTAATCCCTTTGTGTTTGGTTAAATATAAACAAGCAAGTAAATTGTTTCGGAGTAGTGGTACATGCAAGACTCTGGTAAATTCCACTGATCTTAATTTCTTTCCTTTTGCAACTGGGTTGAAAACCACAGTGCCCACCCCTTCAGAATAAATAATGGTGGCATCTGCCAACTTGATTGGAATACGGAGGGGCTTATAATTGCGAAGCCAGTGACAATGAGGGGTCATATTAGAAGTGGCCCCTGTGTCTGCATTCCAATCATGGTCAGCATCATTGACCAAAGGGGAGGTAGGATCAGAAGGATCAAAAGTAGAAAGAACACTTGCATTTCCAGCAGATTCAACAACAGCATCTTTGGCTTGGTTGCTCTTCTCACTATTGGTGTCCTGGGCCTTATTAGCCTTGTTCTTGTTGCCTTTGCGACAATTTTCTACATTCTCCTTTGCTGCCTTTTGAGCCCTTGCAAATGCATGACAGTTTTCCATGGTGTGATTGGTCATACCACAGAATGTGCAAAGAAGCTCAATAAGCTTAGAGAGTGAAGAAGATGACGCTTTGAGTGCAGAACCAACTGCAGGCATTTCAGAAGCACGACGACGACACTGAGTCTCCTCAGTGACAAAGGCCTGATGAATTGTGGCCTTGTCAAGTTTGTCCAGAAGGAGACTTGGTCAGAGGCCATTGCTGCGCATGGCAAAAACAAGTTCTTACTTTGGGGTGAGGCAGTGCCTGAAGACTTACACTGTTATTAAATAAATACATATTAAATATGTAAATAATATGTAGTACGCTCAAATCTGAACCGATTGGGATGATCTTATACTCAAAAAAAGCAGAAAAATGAGGCGGATCTAACAAGCCTAAAACGGCCTGGTCACGTGACCAGGAAGGCCCTGATTTTTACGATTTTTTTGATACCAAGATCATAAAAATTGGCCTGGTAATGGCTGAGATACAGAAACCATGCAGGGTCACTATAGCAGTGGGAGAATTTCCAACCATTGCGTTAGAAACCATTTCCTTCTGCTATCAAGTGTAGAAAACAAGTTCTTTTACTACGTAAGAACTTGTAACAAGATTAATTCATACGTCGCTTAGTTTTTATCGGATTGCCTTGAAATAAAGTGTGTAATTATCAGAAAAATCAGGGCTATAAAATGGTGTCACATATGTATTGTCACATTTTCATGTGACTTACCAAATGCGGAATATTGTTTGAAATACACAGTAAATAAGCCATTTTAAGAGATTTTAAAGGCATTAAAATAAAATAAAAATACTAATGATGTTTTTTTTACCTAAGAGATGGTCTGTGCACACATATCACATGACATATCCCTCAGAATATTTTGGTCTAACTTGGTGCCTTAACTGATTTCAAGCGATTTGCACAAAGTCCTGCTGTGAGTTTGATTATGTAAGCTTCTAAAACATTATTTTCATGTTATTTGGTCATGTTTTTCAATGTTTGGTGTGCCTTTTATGGGTTGTCCAGTCAGTTTAACACCAATTTTCGGATTTTCACCAAGTTGAGCTGGCTGTTTGCCAGATTTGACACCATGACATCATTGCAAAACATATGTAAATATTTGTACATTATTTTAGATTGGTCTGGGCAACACATTTTAGCCTATCTAGCTCACTGAAATTCATTTTAAGTGTAAATTTACATAAATTTGCGCTGTTTGGGTCGTGTGAACAGGTCACATGACCTAATCAACCCTGGATACACATGCCACATGAAAGCCCTGATTTTTACGATTTTTTTGATACCAAGATCATAAAAATTGGCCCGGTAATGGCTGAGATACAGAAACCATGCAGGGTCACTATAGCAGTGGGAGAATTTCCAACCATTGCGTTAGAAACCATTTCCTTCTGCTATCAAGTGTAGAAAACAAGTTCTTTTACTACGTAAGAACTTGTAACCCAGCCTTCTATTATGCATGTTGACAACCAGGGTGCTCTCAGTGTTTCCAAGAATCCTGAACACCATGGGCGTATGAAACACTTGGACTTGCGGTTTTACTGGCTCAGGGACGCTGTCGCTGTTGGACTTATTTCACCATCCTTCATCTCAACTGATGAACAAGTGGCAGATCTTCTTACCAAACCCCTTTCACCTTCCAAAGTTGCATTTTGCAGAGAACGAATGGGTCTTAGGCCTTAGGCCAATATTTCTTGTGTTCTGGAGACTGTCCAGATCAGGGGGGTGTGTTAAAGCTGCTTTCCCACTCTCCATAACATTCTATTCTTTTGATCTTATCTTATCTGATTAGATTAGATCCTTATCAGAACATACTTCATTTATGTAGTTCTTCATTTGATCTTTATCAGATTCTTATCACTTCTTTCCCCATTTGGGTATATTGCTCATTTTCATATATAAAGGCTTAGCTAGTGAAGGGTCAAGGGCTTGCTTTGCAGCTGCGATTGAGTCCATGAAAATTGCAATGTGCTCACAAGCCCGCTGGGTGGCGAGCTTGAGGGCACAGACGACAGCCGACAGCTCCGCATCAGGCACGGTAGCACGGCCTACAAGCCACCTGAAGCGATTAACTTTGGCGCCTTGTGAGTAAAGGACCCCTGCTGCGACAAATACAATCACCCTTCTCCAGGGGAGAAAGGGAGTTGTCAAAGTGAATGCGCACCCAATAGGTGTCGCGCAACCGACGGCCTGGCTGAGCAAGGGGAGTCGAAGGATCCAATGCTCGGTCAGCTCGGGGAGCCTCTTAACAATGTCCATGATGGGCCCCTTTGTTTTTTTTTTTTTTAAATCAACTTGTTAAGAGGCCATTGCTCTGCATGGCAAATACGAGTTCTTTTTCTTCTTAATTCTTTTTATCAAAGATTTTTCAATATATTATTGGGTTGTATATCAAAGATAGATTTTATCATATTTTTACCTGCATAGAGTAGCAGCACATGGCAAAAACAAGTCCTCATGTACTATGTCTTAGTAATTGATTAATAACAAAGTGAGATGTTATCTGATTGGACTAGTGTTTTGAAGTCTGGTCCAGTCTGGTTTTTTCACATTTTTAGCAAGGACGGGGACTTTAACTGGTCCTAGAAATTTATAAATGTTCAGAAAACTGGACTGGACTGATGAGGACCAGTCCTCATTGGTTTTTTGCAGTCCTGGACCAGTCTTGGTTTTAACCGGTTGCCAGCTGGTCTCAACTGGTTCTTTGATACATTAACATCAAGATTTAGTATAGATATATGAATATAATTTGTAGAGACTATATATACCTTTAAAACGAGTCCAAGAACATTAAATTCCATTGAGAATTGGCAATTATACGAACATATTCACCATTTCCTACTCTTTTAGGAGTTTCAAAATGTTTTTTTTTATTTTTCAGTGTGAACTTTGTCTAAAATTATGATACATAGTGCGTTTTAAAGGAAAGAATAGGGGCTACAAAACTACTGGTTTGGACTGGTCCTAGGACCGAAAACTGGTCCTCAAAGACTGGTTTTTTTCTGGTTTTTCATTCTCAAATATCAAAAGACCAGACTGCTGGTCCAGTATTTTTGCAGTCTGATCTGGTCTTTTTGCAGTCTTTTCCAGTCTTAGGACCGGACTTCAAAACACTAGATTGGGCTGATCCTGAACTCATTGGAAAGGTAATAAAAAGATGCATTTTATGGTATAAACCAGAAAATCACTAGTTTAGCTTGTACACAGTACTTATGCTTGCTATGCATTTGTAAAAGTAGTCTAAAGATATAAATCTAGTAAGTTATTGCTTTATATCAAGTTTTAATCCACACAGAAAGCAAAAAAAAAGGATAAAAAAGCGCCAGCAAAGCACTTTTCTAGCCTATACACAATCAACTGACATGACCTGTGCTAGGAAGAAAGCTATCTACAAATAAAAGTGCCCTAAAAACATATATCTAGCTATTTACTACTGTCTATCAAGGTTTACTTGACACAAAAAGGTAAAAAAAAGGTAAAAAAAGCGCCAGCAAAGCACTTTTCTAGCCCACACACAGTCAACTGACATGACCTGTGCTAGAAAAGAAAGCTATCTACAAATAAAAGTGCCCTAAAAACATATATCTAGCTATATACTACTGTCTATCAAGTTTTACTCTACACAAAAAGATAAAAAAGAGGTAAAAAAGCGCCAGCAAAGCACTCTTCCAGCCTCAGAATCTATACTAGGGACTATCTACTAATGAAAGTACATTAAAGACTCATATTTAGCTAGTTAGTATTGAGTCTATTAAGTTTTAAACTACATAAAAAGCACAGAAAAAAAGGGGGAAAAGTGCCAGCAAAGCACCTTTCTGCTTTATACAAACTTATAATGAATCTAAAAAGAAAGAGACAACAGTTAGTAAGCTTTGACCAGCATGTCATGGTATCCCTCCAGTGAGTGGTACACTATCGACCTATCCGGGTGGACTGACATGCTGGTAAAGAAGAAAGAAAGAAGTGATGAGCTGGCAGTTTATAACTATGTGACATATGTTACAAGTCACACAGATTTATCTAATCCAATAAGATAAGATAAGATAAGATAAGATAAGACAAGATAAAAAGATAACCCTAGTGTATTATATAGTGGATCCTTCATACTTATGAATAATTGTATTGAATGTGGCCAAAGACAGAACTGCTTATATAAATTCCTATTTGGATATTATTTCTGTTAGCACAAGCTCATGTTTAATAGGGTAGTTCTTGAAATCTTTTCAAAGCTGGTTTTATAAATAATAGTACATTTAAAAGGCCTGAATTTTACAATTTTTTTGATATTATTTTTGTCAGAATTGATCCAGCAACAATTGAAAAAGACCAAAGGCAATATTTAATGTGGCTCTGCAGAGTATCCTGTGGCTGTGCAAAATAACCATAGAAAGGCCTGAATTTTACAATTTTTTTGATATAAGTTTTGCAAGAATTGACCAAGTACTGATATTTTAAATGTAAAATTAGAGATTTTAGATTTTCTGTTGTGGCTGTGCTAACCCTAAGAGGACCGACGCGTCGGTCCTCTTAGGGTTAGAATCAAAAACACACCTAAAATTTTAAACTTCAGAAATGGATTTTAAATATAAATCTGAGGTTTCCTAGTGATAACAAGCCAACTGGACTGTACTCATAGGGTTAGCACAGCCACAACAAAAATCATATTTGTCTTTGTATCAATATTAAACCTCAGATTTATATTTAAAATCCATTTCTGAAGTTTAAAATTTTAGGTGTGTTTTTGATTCTAACCCTAATAGGACCGACGCGTCGGTCCTATTAGGGTTAGCACAGCCACAACAAAAAAAAAAATCATATACCTCAGAATTATATTTAAAATGCATATCTGAAGTTTAAAGTTTCAGGTGTGTTTTTGATTCTAACCCTAAGAGGACAGACCGGTCTGTCCTCTTAGGGTTAGCACAGCCACAACACAAAAAAAATTATTTGGCTTGTTATCAATATTAAACCTCACATTTATATTTAAAAGGCATTCCAAAGTTTAAAGTTTTTGATGTGTTTATCCTTAGGATGTCAATTCTTCTGAGTTTGATTTCAAACCAACTATAAACAAAAGTATAACATTGAGGGATACAGAAAGTACTAGGAGAAGTTGAACAAGACTTACAACGAGTATTATTTATTACTGGAATGCAGTGGAAGTGATCTGGAAGTATATAAATAGATATACAACTGACATGAACCATGTTTGGTGACTGTTTAGTCATATAAGCTATATATAAACCATAGCAACCAGAGCAAGAGCCTGTAAAGGACTGCAAAGTAAAAGAAGTGATATTTAATCACGTTACTGACAAAACCTAACCTTAGTTTAGGTGTCCAGGAACAAAAGCTAAAAATAGACCATAGCAACGGACATCAGACAACCATTCTCATGGTCAATAATAATTTTTACACTATTAGAAAAGTTTGTAGACTTTTAATTCAGGGTCGCTCACAAAAAATGAAGCAGTGGGAGAATTTCCAACCATCGCGTTAGAAACCATTTCCTTCTGCTATCAAGTGTGGAAAACGAGTTCTTTTACTACATAAGAACTCGTAAACTCGTTTTCTACACTCGATAGCAGAAGGAAATGATTCCTAACGCGATGGTTGGAAATTCTCCCACTGCTTCATTTTTTGTGAGCGACCCTGAATTAAAAGTCTACAAACTTTTCTAATAGTGTCAAAATCATTATTGACCATGGGAATGGTTGTCTGATGTCCGTTGCTAGGGTCTATTTTTAGCTTTTGTTCCTGGACACCTAATCTAAGGTTAGGTCTTGCCAATAACGTGATCAAATATCATTTTTTTGACTTTGCAGTTGTGTGATTTATTATACTGTCCCTTGATGTAGAGAGGCCACCATAATGGATAACAGCAGGTTGTTGCATTGCCTAAATAGTGTTACATAACAGATAACAAAAGGTCAGTTGCTGTCAAGCTTTTTGCAAACCACTCCAAACATGATAAGTTTGTTGCATTAAGTAAAAGTCAAATACCTCAAAGAAAAACACTTTTGATGACATCAAACCCTGAGATCATTCGTTGTATGTGTATTATAATCCACTAAAGTCTTTAACTTGCTTAAATTATCAAATTTCAAAATATCTAAATTTAGCAATTTTCCAGTCATGTGACCTTTGCGCACAGACCTCTACTCTATAGCCCTGAATTTTCTGTTAATTATACAATTTATTTCAAAGAGATCTATGCAAAACTGAGCTTAATAGAATGAATAGCATTGTTTGTGATGGTTTTATTGTGGCTACGCAGAATACCCTGTGGCTGTGCATAATACCATTGGAAAGGCCTAAATTTTACAAATTTTTTGATGTTATTTTTGTAAGAATTGACCAAGTCACGATTGAGATACACTGAAAACAATATTTTGTCGCTGTGGCTGTGGCTGTGCTTGAGCACCGTCCGGACGGTGCTCAAAAGCACAGCCACCCAAAAAAAAAATATTCAAATTGACGTGTATGACATTATTAATGGGTCAATTCTCACAAAAATAATACCAAAAAAATTCTAAAATTCTGGCCTTTGGAATAGTAATATGCACAGCCACAAGGTATTTTGCACAGCCACACCAGAAAATTACTTTTAATGTATTTCACTCATTAGTGGGTCAATTCTCACAAAAATAATACCAAAAAAATTCTAAAATTCTGGCCTTTGGAATAGTAATATGCACAGCCACAAGGTATTTTGCACAGCCACACCAGAAAATTACTTTCAATGTATTTCACTCATTAGTGGGTTAATTCTCACAAAAATGATATCAAAAAAATTGTAAAATTCAGGCCTTGTAGATGTAGCATTATTTACATTACTAAAACTGTGAAAATATTAAGTAATACTCACTAAAAATGATATTGTAATAATACAAATACCCAAATAGTAATTAGTGTTTGGAAGTCTGGTCCTTTCTGGTCTTTGACCCCCCAGAGGCCTTGACTAAGACTGGGACTGGTCTGCATTGGTCACAGAGACTGTAAAGACTGCACAAAACTGAAAAAGACCAAGACCGCGGTCTTTTGCAGTCCTAAGACTGGTCTTGGTAGTAATTATTTAAAACAGGTTGTGAACTGTATTTACATAAAAAATATTAAATATATCACTTGGTAGACTTAATTGAATACTACTTAGCTTTAAAACAAGCCCAAGAATATAAAAATCCATGAAGAATTGACAAAGAAATAAGATAATTAAAAGCTATCTACTGTTTTTTGAACAATTTTACATTTTCTACTATAACTTTGTCAGTTTTCAACTGATCAAGACGTTCTTCAGTGCATTTTAAAGCATATATATTGGGGTACAAAAGACCAGTCTTGACCAATGAGACTGGTCCCTCAAGACTGGTCTTTTTGCAGTCTTTCAATCTCAAAAACCAAAAGACCGGACTGCTGGTCTGGTCTTTTTCTGGTCCAGTCCAGTCTAGTTACAGTCTTTTTCCACTCAAGACTGGACTTCCAAACACTAATAGTAATTGATGTGAAAAATTCTGTGTTGCCCTACATCCATTATGTTGGATTTGAAAATATCAAATTTTACTAGTGTTATCTTATCTTATCTTATCTTATCTTATCTTATTGGATTAGATAAATCTGTGACTTGTAACATATGTCACATAGTTATAAACTGCCAGCTCATCACTTCTCTCTTTCTTCTTTACCAGCATGTCAGTCCGCCCAGATAGGCCGATGTGCACCTCTTGCATGAGAGGCTGTCATGATATGCTGGTCAAAGCTTGCTAACTGTGGTCTCTTTCTTTTTAGATTCATTATAAGTTTGTATAAAGCAGAAAGGTGCTTTGCTGGCACTTTTCCCCCTTTTTTTCTGTGCTTTTAATAAAGTTTAACACTTAATAGACTCAATACTAACTAGCTAAATATGAGTCTTTAATGTACTTTCATTAGTAGATAGCTTTCTTCCCTAGTATAGATTATCAGACTGGAAGAGTGCTTTGCTGGCGCTTTTCTACCTCTTTTTTTACCTTTTTACCTTGATAGACAGTAGTATATAGCTAGATATATGTTTTTAGAGCACTTTTATTTGTAGATAGCTTTCTTTTCTAGCACAGGTCATGTCAGTTGACTGTGTGTGGGCTAGAAAAATGCTTTGCTGGCACTTTTTTATTCTTTTTTTCCCTTTCTGTGTGGATTAAAACTTTATATAAAGCAATAGCTTACTAGATTTATATCTTTAGACTACTTTTACAAATACATAGCAAGCATAAGTACTGTGTACAAGCTAAACTAGTGATTTTCTGGTCTATACCATAAAATGCATCTTTTATTACCTTTCCAATATTCAAGATCAGCCCAATCAGATAGTTTTTTGAAGTCTGGTCCAGTCCAGTCCAGTTTTTTTTGCATTTTTGGCAAGGACCGGGACCACAACCAGTCCTAGAAATTAATAAATGGTCAAAAAACCGGACTGGTCCTGGTCTTAACTGGTTACTGACCAGTCTCAGCCAATTTTTTGACACATTATCATCAGTATTTGGCATAAATGTATAAATATAATTTGTAGTTATTATATACACCTTCAAAATGAGTCCAAGAACATTAATTTCCATTGAGAACTGGAGATTCTACAGAAATATTCTCCATTTCCTACTCTTTTGTGAGGTTCAAAAATTTTTTTTTTATTTCTTAGTGAGAACTTTGTCTAAAATTATGATACATAGAGCATTTTAAAGGAAAAAATGAGGGCTACAAAATTACCAGTTTTGACTGGTCTTAGGACAGAAACCAGTCCTTAAAGACCAGTCTTTTTCTGGTTTTTCATTCTTAATTGTCAAAAGACCGGACTACTGGTCTGGTCTTTTTGCAGTCTTTTTCCAGTTTTAGGACCAGACTTCAAAACACTACAATCAGAAAAGATCTCACTTTGTTATTAATCAATTACCTGAGACATAGTACATGAGGACTTGTTTTTGCTATGTGCTGCTTCTCTATGCAGGTAAAAATATGATAAAATCTGTCTTTGATATACAACCCAATAATATATTGAAAAATCTTCGATAAACAGATAAACAGAATTAAGAAGAAGAACTCGTATTTGCCATGCAGAGCAATGGCCTCTTAACAAGTCTTTTACTACGTAAGAACTCGTAACAATTTATATACCGGTGCGCGAAAGCAGTCCGGTCGCCTAACTAATACAATTCCCCGGTCGAAAGCGCGCAATAAACTACTAATCCCCGAACCAGACCGGAACCCCTCCGCTTCTTCCGAATCCTTCCAACGGCGTCCTTTGTGCGCCAGGCCTTTGCTAGGGGGGACGGACCACCTAACCGCCCAGTCCCGCAAGGGAGGGACGGCCCCCACCGCTACGCCAATACCACGTAAGGACCGAAGCCCAAACATCTCCTGGCAGCCGCAGCTGCTGCACTCTCTCTGCCTTCCAAACCCGATGCCCACTTCAGAACCCAGACCCGACCCGAAAACCTTCACCCACCCGCGCCTTGACGACCCGAAACCCATACCAGCAAAGGGGATAAGCAGATGCGGGGATAAGGCCCCCAACCGAATGATCGAAATCATCTGCACAAGCCTTTTGAAAAGTGCAGCTACCATTCGAGATATGGGCCGCAGGGTAACCACCGGTCGTAGCGAATGCAACCGGGTACGAAACACGAAGAACGCGCGGAACTGCACCACCCCGTCCTTGGCCTGTCAACCTCGTCCGAAGGAGGGATTGGACCTCCCCCAACTGACGCAACCCGGGAGAAGGTATCAAGACCTCTCTGAGCAGTGAGCCCGCGCGGAACGCCTTACCCAATGACTTGCGGTGCTGCCGCTTGGCGGGCGAAGGAGAAAGCTTCCGGGTTCTCCAACAAAAACATCAACAAACCGTGCAAACGGTCGGTTGGGGACTGTCTATCGTACCGCGGACAGTACTTTAGGATGTGTGAGCGGGTCTCACGAGGAGCGCCGCAGCGGGGGCAGCCATGAGGCTCTTGGATGTTAAACCGGTCGTAATACGAACCGATTGGCGCATGATTCAGTATACACCTGCACAAGCGCGCGAAGGAAGCGGCGTCGCCTCCGGATTCGCAAATATAAGGCCCACCCTTGCGAGTAAATCGCCGGGCGATCGAAGCGGAGGCCCCAGAACCGGCACTTGTTCGAGGTAGCAGAGTGCTCCTTCTTGCAGTTGGAGCAGCGGTGGTGGTGTGGGCACGGCTCACCCGCTGGCGTGGCAGGGATGGGCGGGTTGCTCGTGGTAGAGCCCTTGCAGCAAGCCGCATGGTCTCGGTGATGTTCTTCCAGGTGGGGACCCGAACAGATAGGGCAGCGCGAGGACAGAGCCTTGCACGCCGCGATGGCATGGCCCCAACGCCAGCAGCGCTGACACTGGGGGACGCCGGCCTTGCGGTTGGACTCCTTGATGATCAAGGTGTGCGGACCGAGCATGAATGAGCACCCAATGAGCGCCCGGGCGCGAGATCCCGTCTTGGAATCCCAGATGTTGAAGTACGCAGTACTGGTGGTACTGGTCTTGGTGTTGCGGACGAGCCTAACGGGGCCGTCGAGATGAAGGAGATCAGTCAGGGCAGACTTATACATAGCCTGCCTTATGTGATCTGGATGAGTGGGACCGGCCTGGTTGGGCTGGTACGTGGGGACGTCGAGCACTCGAAGATAAGACTTCGAGGCAGGGAGGCCAACCCAGATTTTATCGCCGATATCATCTGGGAAGAAATCGTGAACGCACCCGCGAATGATATCAATATCCTTTTCGCGAGGAACGCCAGAGGTGGCAATCGAGTAACCTCGATAAGCCCGAGAGACGGACTCAGCCTTGACGCTGGCTCCGTGGGTGGACAAGGACCTCGTGATGATGTCCAAAAGACGATCGCCCTCAACCGCGGGGGGTGAAGGCAAGGCAAAGTCGACAAGAACCTGCTTGCGCGAGGGACCCGACGATGTGAAGAGAGGGGTCTCCCTCTTCTGCTTCTTAGCAGGAGCGGGATTGCCCTGGGGGACATGGCGTAAGAGGCCTTTCGGAGGGACCAGCCGCCGGAGCAGCTGGCTTAGCAGCAGCAGCCGCATAGCCCGCGCAAACGGGTTTCTGCGCCCTACCGGGCTTGGAGTGTAGAGGGATCGGCGGGGGAGGCCTCTGAAATGGAACCACCTCCTTGGCCTTTGCAGGCCGCGGTTGCGGTTGCGGTTTACGACCTCCTTTCGGATGGTCGGCGTTCCCCTTACCCTTCCTATCAGGAGGAGGGGGAACATTGGGGGGTCCAGACCTCTCCGGAGGGAAGAGGGCTGGGGCGGATGAACCAGCTGCGACAGGGCGACGGATCGTCTGATCGTCGACGTCCATTCCCCGGGGAAGCTGAATAAAAGGGAGGATTGCCTCGGATAATCCGACGAATCCATGGGGGGCGCCGGTGGAAACATCTATCCACCTGGCATTGTTGAGGGCAGCGATAAAATCAACAACCCCGGAAGCGAGTCGTCGAGACCCGGCAAGAGAAGCCTCAACACTCGGTCTCCCCCTAAGGAGAGCCCTAGTGGCGCGCTCAATGGAGACAGCAATGGATGCCGTGGTTACACTCCCTTCAGTGACCGCTTCATCGCCATCTTGATCGTCTGAGGAGGGCTCAAAGTCAGCCATCTCCGTATCAGAGGGGGGTGGTCCGTGCGCAGAGGGCTGAACCATTGAACTGGACGCCCTAGAGGACGGCCTGGAAGGTCCTCGACGTTCCTGAGCAGGGACATTGGGGGTATAATGAGCTCTGACTGCAGAAGATGCAGCAGAACCGGAAGATCCAACTGCAGGAGCTGCAGTAAAGACCGGGGGGGTATTTCGACTTGTCTGGCCCGTATCGCGGGCGCTTTGCGGGCGCTCGTCCCCAGGCTTGGGAGGCATGATCGAGAGTGTGCGGTTAAGCGGTGTACCAAGTTTCGAAGAGATCGGACGAGTGGTTGTTGCGTGATGAACGAGTTAAGCGACATCGAGGTTTTCTCACGCTGTGTACCAATATGGTAAAAAGCAAGAAGGGGTGATGGGCCCCTTTGTGGCGAGCCGTTGCCGGCGTGTCAGCGAATGAGCCAAAAGGGGGTGAGGCGTAGCCTTGCCCAATATATGCCTGATCAAGAATGATTGAACGGGATGAGTCCCCGAAAGCGTGCCCGTGCGGAGGATACCAAGCGCGGCTATTCGATCGAGGAGAATATGAATAGGGAGGAGACCCGCGAGGGCCTCCACACCTGAGCCGGGGGACGTCGAAAACGCCCCTGTAATCCAGAGAGCAGCCTTGCGCTGCATCTGGCTCAATAGCTTCACAGCGCCCTTACACTTGGCGCCGTGAAAGTACCACAAGCGGAACCCATAAGTAGCTATGGGCACCACGCAAGAACGGTATAGAAGCCGCTTGGAATGCGGTTCCAGACCCTTAGTAGACGACCCATACATTTGCATAGCCTGAACTGATGAGAATGTCTTGGTTGAGTAAAAGCGAACGTGCTCGTGAAAGGTGAGCTTGCGATCAAAGAAGAAGCCCAAGTACCGCCAGAACGGCTTGGGTTTCAGGGGAGTGGCTCCAGTGTACGGGGCAAAGCCCAGATCAATCGGAGGGTTATAATCTGAGAACGACCTGTCGAAGTGATAAATCTCCGACTTGTCGTGCTCGAGGACAAGAGCGAACTTAGTAAAAAGTTCGAAAATAACCTTGTAAGCTTTTTTGAGGAGCAAACAATTTGCGTCGAGCGACTTCGACTGTACGCTCGCAATCGGTTGGGTGCCTTAACCTCCCGCTCTGCCTTTGGGAATTACAAGTTCTTACGTAGTAAAAGAACTTGTTTTCCGGCCTGCATAGCAGGCAGAAAACATTCCTAACGCAATGGTTGGAAATTCTCCCACTCATACAGTGACCCTGCATGGTTTCTGTATCTCAGCCATTACTGGGCCAATTTTTATGATCTTGGTATCAAAAAAATCGTAAAAATCAGGGCTTTCATGTGGCATGTGTATCCAGGGTTGATTAGGTCATGTGACCTGCTCACACGACCCAAAAAGCGCAAATTTGTGTAAATTTACACTTGAAATGGATTTCATTGAGCTAGATAGGCTAAAATGTGCGGCCTAGACCAATCTAAAATAATGTACAAATATTTACATATGTTTTGCAATGATGTCATGGTGTCAAATCTGGCAAACAGCCAGCTTAACTCAGTAAAAATCGCAAAATTGGTGTTAAACTGACTGGATAACCCATAAAAGGCACACCAAACATTGCCAAACATGACCAAATAACATGGAAATAATGTTTTAGAAGCTTACATAATCAAACTCACAGCAGGACTTTGTGCAATTGCCTTGGATTTGGTAATGCACCCACTTGGACCAAAATATTCTCAGGGATATATCATGTGATATGTGTGCACAGACCATCTCATAGGTAAAAAAAACATTATCAGTATTTTTATTTTATTTTAATGCCTTTAAAATCTCTCAATATAGCTTATTTACTGTGTTTTCAACAATATTCCGCATTTGGTAAGTCACATAAAGATGTAACAATACACATGTGACACCATGTTTTAGCCCTGATTTTTCTGATAATTACACACTTTGTTTCAAGGCAATCCGATAGAAACTAAGCGATGTATAAATTAATCTTGTTACAAGTTTCTTATTGTAGTCTAATAATTAATCTTGTTACAAGTTCTTACGTAGTAAAAGAACTTGTTTTCCGGCCTGCATAGCAGGCAGAAAACATTCCTAACGCAATGGTTTGAAATTCTCCCACTCATACTGTGACCCTGCATGGTTTCTGTATCTCAGCCATTACTGGGCCAATTTTGATGATCTTGGTATCAAAAAATTCGTAAAAATCAGGGCCAGATTTTAGACTTGTTAGAACCGCCTCATTTTTCTGCTTTTTTTGAGTATAAGATCATCCCAATCGGTTCAGATTTGAGCGGACTATGCATTATTTACTTATTTAACATATATTTATGTCGTAACACGCACCCACAAAGTAAGAACTTGTTTTTGCCATGCGCAGCAATGGCCTCTCACCAAGTTATAAAAATTGGCCCAGTAATGGCTGAGATATGAAAACCATGCAGGGTCACTGTATGAGTGGGAGAATTTTGAATGCTTGCATTAGAAACCATTTCTGGCTGCTATGCAGGCCGGAAAACAAGTTCTTTTACTACGTAAGAACTTGTAACTCCCTCCTGTGTCCACCTCATTGCAAGCCAAGTCTTCCGACGGAGTAGATGGCTTGTAGTCGGCCATTTCTGAGTCAGAGGTTGTCCATGTGCAGAGGGCTGAACCGTAGAGCTGGACACCCTGGAGGACGGCCTGGAAGGTCCTCAACGTTCCTGAGCAGGAACATCGGGGGTATAGCAAGCTCTAGCTGCAGAAGATACAGCAGAACCGGAAGATCCACCTGCAGGGTCTGCAGTGAAGACCGGAGTGGGCTCTTGTCTGGCCCGAATCGCGGGCGCTTGGTCCCAGGCTTGGGAGGCATTGCGAATGAGGTGCTGTTAGGCTGTGTACCAAGTTTCGAAGAGGTCGAACGAGTGGTTAAGGTGTGATGAACGAGTTCTGCCCCTGACGTGTCGTCAACGTAGTCGGCACAACCTAGGATGCCCTCAACGTTCTTGGCGATCCACGCGACAAGGCTGTTGAAAGAAATAAAAATTGCCCCGGAGCCACAACCACCAAAACAATTGCAACGGTCAACATGTCCCTGGCTGTCGACCATGCAAACCTGCTTGATTTGCCATGCCGGGTGCATTGGCATAAGACGATAAGCTTCTGCAATGTCTGACTTCCACATAATGAGCTCGCAGCCACCGTGAATGCGCCTTGTAGCCAGCAAGGCTTCTCCGATGTGGCGCATGTTGTCGAGTGGGTACCTGCACACCTTCTCGTGGTCGATCATGCTGTTAACAGAGAAGCGACCTGCGCTTTGGTCGGTAACAAGCCGGAGGTCGGTGGAGTTGGGCTTAGGCACAGCATGAATGGGCAAACAGTACATTCCTGGGAGAAGGTCTGGACCAAATGATGTGGACCAGCACCCCTTCTGGATTTCTATATTGCGCTGTTCACAAAGGAAACCCGCCTTTGCCGGATCCGTAGGCAAGGCACAATCTTCGCTGTGCATGGTTGGGTAGGACCCAGCGCGGGTATCGGCCCAAGGCCAGAAACCCTCGTGGAGCCCTTTGCATACTTGGTCAGAGGCCATTGCTGCGCATGGCAAAAACAAGTTCTTACTTTCTAGGTGAGTCCGACTATAAATAAAGGTTAAATAAGTAAATAATGCATAGTCCGCTCAGTTCTGAAGCTATTGGGATGATCTTATACTCAAAAAAAGCAGAAAAATGAGGCGGATCTAACAAGTCTAAAATCTGGCCCTGATTTTTACGAATTTTTTGATACCAAGATCATCAAAATTGGCCCAGTAATGGCTGAGATACAGAAACCATGCAGGGTCACTATAGCAGTGGGAGAATTTCCAACCATTGCGTTAGGAATGTTTTCTGCCTGCTATGCAGGCCGGAAAACAAGTTCTTTTACTACGTAAGAACTTGTAACAAGATTAATTAATTGACTACAATAAGAACTTGTAATAAGATTAGTTCATACGTCACTTAGTTTTTATCAGATTTCCTTGAAATAAAGTGTGTAATTATCAGAAAAATCAGGGCTAAAAGATGGTGTCACATGTGTATTGTCACATCTTTATGTGACTTACCAAATGCGGAATATTGTTGAAAACACAGTAAATAAGCTATATTGAGAGATTTTAAAGACATTAAAATAAAATAAAAATACTGATAATGTTTTTTTATCTAAGAGATGGTCTGTGCACACATATCACATGACATATCCCTGAGAATATTTTTGTCCAAGTTGGTGCATTACCAAATCCAAGGCAATTGCACAAAGTCCTGCTGTGAGTTTGATTATGTAAGCTTCTAGAACATTATTTCCATGTTATTTGGTCATGTTTTGCAATGTTTGGTGTGCCTTTTATGGGTTATCCAGTTAGTTTAACACCAATTTTCGGATTTTCACCAAGTTGAGCTGACTGTTTGCCTGATTTGGACACCATGACATCATTGCAAAACATATGTAAATATTTGTACATTATTCTAGATTGGTCTGGGCAACACATTTTAGCATATTTAGCTCATTGAAATCTGTTTTAAGTGTAATTTCACACAAATTTGCGCTTTTTGGGTCGTGTGAGCAGGTCACATGACCTAATCAACCCTGGATACACATGCCACATGAAAGCCCTGATTTTTACGAATTTTTTGATACCAAGATCATCAAAATTGGCCCAGTAATGGCTGAGATACAGAAACCATGCAGGGTCACTATAGCAGTGGGAGAATTTCCAACCATTGCGTTAGGAATGTTTTCTGCCTGCTATGCAGGCCGGAAAACAAGTTCTTTTACTACGTAAGAACTTGTTACGTAAGAACTTGTAACCAAGGTGACAAAGGGTTGATTTTATGAGTCTTTTGATTTATCAAAAACTCATTCATTATTCCAGGACTTAGGCCAAAAATTGATTCATTCATTCATTCATCCATCAACACCGTGGTAAAAACTTGGTCAGAGGCCATTGCTGCGCATGGCAAAAACAAGTTCTTACTTTTAAGGTGAGTCCGACTATAAATAAAGGTTAAATAAGTAAATAATATGTAGTCCGCTCAAATCTGAACGGATTTGGATGATCATATACTCAAAAAAAGCAGAAAAATGAGGCGGATCTAACAAGTCTAAAATCTGGCCCTGATTTTTACGAATTTTTGGATACCAAGATCATAAAAATTGGCCCAGTAATGGCTGAGATACAGAAACCATGCAGGGTCACTGTATGAGTGGGAGAATTTCGAACCATTGCGTTAGAAACCATTTCTGCCTGCTATGCAGGCCGGAAAACAAGTTCTTTTACTACGTAAGAACTTGTAAACAGATGAGACTGCGGAGGCATGGGTGCAGGGAACCGCCGCGGGAAGGAATTTGTCGACTTTGGTGGAGGCACGAGAGATGTGCGGGGTTGGTACTCGCCGCGGAAGGTGTAGTGGGGTTGACAACACCAGCTTGCTGCTCGATTTGTGGTGAGCTTCTTGCAAGTACTCTGATTACGTTCCGGCTTATTTGATTGACTCCTGGGAAGCATGGAAGTATGCTGAGGCTTGAGAGGAGTAGGAGGCGATGTTCGTGAATCGGGAGTCGAGGAGGTGGCAGTAGGTGGGCGAGCGAGGGCGGAGGCTGGTAAATTCACACAAATTTGCGCTTTTTGGGTTGTGTGAACAAGTCACATGACCCAATCATCCCTGAATACACATGCCACATGAAAGCCCTGATTTTTGCGAATTTTTTGATACCAAAATCATCAAAATTGGCCCAGTAATGGCTGAGATACGAAAACCATGCAGGGTCACTATATGAGTGGGAGAATTTCGAACCATTGCGTTAGAAACCATTTCTGCCTGCTATGCAGGCCGGAAAACAAGTTCTTTTACTACGTAAGAACTTGTAAAGATGCTTGCTTGCCATACGAAGCGTGTCTGAAATAGGAAGAATTTGGCGTAACTGCATCCGAAAATAAGGCTTTAGTCAAGAGTGCGTCCCAAATCAGGAAGAGCTGATGCAAGTCGTGAACCCCTGAGAATTGAGTCAGATGCGTCAAACGGGCGCGAGGAACCCGTGCTGCCATTTTTTCATCATGTGTGTCGCGGTTCGGGCTGTCAGTGTCAGATTGGGACAAAGAACAATCTTTTTGTCCTTGAACCGTAACGTATCTCACAGTTTACTTTTCATTGATATAATTTCCGTTGCGAAATTATAGTGAGAACATGCTCATTGTTTCTGTCCCCTCACTTTAGCATACAGATATACTAATTTTACATATTCAAGGGCGGTGGAATACCCATTACGCACTTCTATTACGTAGAATTTTTTTTTTTCCTGTACTATGGTACAGTTGATAACTACCTATCCACAGCGATGGGGGCGACCAGCGGGAGCGCATGCCCCTCGCCGAGTCTCTCCACCGTTGTGCCTGAGTAGTGGAGTAGCAGCCCACAGCTTTTTTCTCCTTCGTCAACTTCAGTCGTCGTCGTCTTCTACTCGGAGGCAGAGGTGAGGGGTTGACGAGACTGGTGGGTTATGGCGCAGGTGACGGAGGGCTGGTGCTGGTCGCTGGTCTGCCAACCCGGGGCGGTGCCTCAGCAAGACAGTACCAACAAAACAAGGTGGGAGGAGGGGACGCGAGCCGCGGGATGGGCAGCTAATGGAAACAAGGGGAAAGGCGACGAACTCAAAGGCTCGTCGCCTCCTCACAGCAAAGCAGTAGAGGTATTGCTACCCCTTTGCCGTCTCGCATCCCATCGCAGCAGGAGTAGGAGCGGTCTGTCCTGCTCCCGCCGTGCCACCCATTCGCTGCATCCACATCCTGTCCCATTAAAGCAGAAGCATTTCTGCCACGGCAGCAGCTCTGCCCACTTTGCCGTGTCGTACCCCATAGCGGAAGCGGCTGCCATGATGCTGCCGCTCCTGCTACAACCAAGTCGTCGTCGACAATGACTCGGTGTGTTACTGCTTCCTGGGTTGACATGCCCAAAACAGGCGGTAGCGGTGGTGTTGATGCAAGATGGTGGAGAAAGGCGGGTAGCGAGACCACCGTCGAAAGTGATGGCGGCCAGAGAAGAAGCAGCAGCAGTTTGTGCTGCTGCTTCTCCGGCGTCCTGCTGTGACTAGCGTGGTCACTGGTGGATGGAGCGGCATGGAGATGGCAAAATGTTGGGAGGTGCTGAAGGTGGCAGCTGTGACGACGTGGGACCGCGCTGTTGAGGGGATCAGTGGGCAAGGGAGTAGGAAGTAGACAAGCAAAACGAGTTGAACTAACGACTCGTTTTGCTTCGTACCGAGCAGATCACCGTCTCCAGGGTCTACTCTTTCCTCTCTTCACCCGTTTCCTACCCAAAGAGCTCGGCCTCGGCCCACAAACCCTCGAAGTGAGGTGGGGCTCGCGACACGCTTTGCGTTGATAGTACCTGAGTAGATAGTAAGTAAGTAATAAAACTTCAAATGTTAGTAATTCAATGCTTATCAAACATTTTCTTGACGTTTTGAGGGGTGGGACGCTGAAGGAGATGGGTGGTGGTCGAGAGCAGAGATCAACAGCGTTGATGGCTGCTGATCTGAAACCAGGAGTTTTCCGTGAGCGATGTCATTGGATTTACTGCTGCCAATGATTGGGGAAGAAGGGGGAGAGGTGGTGTTGCCGTGAGGAGCGAGGAAGTGGTGGGAGGAGGTGGGAGGTGAGATCAACGAAGTTTCAACTTTGTTGACCAACACCCCAAGCGGAGTTTAAAACTCGCGGACCGGCGACTTTACGTGTGTTCCTCGTCGTTGACAATGTCGCTTGGGCAGTAAAAATGGGTGAATAGATATAATTAGTACTAGAGTTCGTTGTATTTATTACACTTAGCTTAAACTTAAATTTAGATGATTAAAATTTTGACCTGAACCACACAATATAAAGAATGACACCTGACAATCTGGGTTTGTGGTGATTTTGGCGGGTCGTGAATTATTCAGGAGGTCTATTGAATTAATTCTGAGAGGTTTGAGCACGAAACAAACACATAGTATTAGAACTTGAGTCAATATAATGAATTCTAGATACTTATGGGCAGGTAAAATGACTGGGTGATAACGAAGGTTGAAGGTTTCCAATGTTGCGGGATATTATCAATGGAACTTTCAGTTAGTTTGTGTCAAATCCACTGTAATCTTTCTGAATGGTCACACAACCATTGGAGGTCTTAATAAAGTGACTAGAATATATTCTAGTGACTATTTAATATAACCTAGTATTCCTTTTACAGTTAGAATAACATTATTTAACGCCCAAAAGCACAAGAAGTTGTTGAGAAGTTGAGTCGGAGCATCTGTAAATCACCACCCAAGTCAGTAGGCTTCAATACACATATATTGTACTTAGATTATTTGCCTCGGAGGCACATATTAGGTTGAGAAATTGGTATTATACAACATTCCGAGCCTGAATACTTTTTAAATGTGCATTGTAACACCTTCTGAGAATCTCCTCGACGACAAGGATCCCGAAACCGATCGGGCCGGGTGATCCATCCAATCACATCGCGTTCCGAAAACAGCATCGGCCACATCAACAGCCATCAACGCTGTTGATCTTGACCCGCAACGACCATCACCAATCTCTCTTTTGCCCACCCGCCCCTCAAGACATACAGTAAGTGCTTTATATTGCCAATATTCCTTTTCTAACTTATTTACACCTTCTACCTAGGTTACAACGACACGAATCACCGCGAACAACGCGCTGCCACGTCGTGAGCCCCCCCTTCCAACTTGAGGGCTGTGGGCCGGCGTTTCAACAACGGAGTGGTTTAACGAGGAGGTGGACAATGGGAGGGAGGCTGAAGAGGAGACACAGAAGGTCCGTCATGAAACAGGTCTCGCGACCCGTTTCATTTCAGTCCTATCCACCACCTGCCAGCGCTTAACCACCACTACCACCCTCGTAGCCCACGCCAATCTATCATACGGCCACAATAGCGCCAGACCCGACATCGAGCACCGGCCGCGCCTCCCGCACGCATACAATGGGCAGCAGCACCAACATCAGCAGCGGCAACAACGGCTCGGGGATGTCACAACGCGGAGACAAACACCCAAGCAGCAGCTGCTGCTGGAGCTCGTGAACCCAGCCCCCCCCCCCCCCCCCGTCGACTTTGACGTGAATTCCACGTTAAAGCAACGGCTGCCAGCACCCGTACCAGCCGCATGGCCCTGGTCGCAGTCTTGAATAGCGGATGGGACATGACGGAGGTTGCGGGGAGCAGCGGCTCCTCGTTGGCTGCACAGGTGGTGCGGGCAGAAGAGCTAGCACCGGTAATGAGCACCAACATCCAGTTGTGCTGGTGCTCAAGCTCGCGCTGAAGCTGAGGAGACGAATAGTTCTTCGTCTCCTCGTTCCACGCCTCGCTCGACGAGGCCGTCGCAGCCCTTGCCCTTCAAACCTTTGTTTTCCGCAGCCAAAGCGCCGTCTGTCCATCCAACAACACCGACACCGCCTGCGCAATCTAATCACGTTATCGGAACTTGATCGCGGTAGATCTCGCCGATCTCACTATCCACACTTCCCTCTGCTCTCCCGCCTTTGTCCTTCCCCTCAAAACATCAAAAAGGTATGTTTTAAGTATACTAACTTTGTTTTATTAATATAACTAACATATCTTATATTTACTTACGTTACCTGCCAACTGCCAGCACCACCAACACGAACTCGACGCAAGCCATCTTTGTTTTCGAGGGCTTGCACTCGCTCCACGCGCCTGGAGGGAGACGACAAGGTGACGAACATCGTTGTTTGTTGCCTGCCACCTCTTCTGCACCCACCATTGTGCAGCGTCCCACAGTGCCGTTGAAAGTGTCAAACGCTGTGCCAAACGGACAGTGTTCAACGCCATTTTGGCCACCCTCACTACTTGGTCAGAGGCCATTGCTGCGCATGGCAAAAACAAGTTCTTACTTTGTGGGTGTGTGTTACGACATAAATATATGTTAAGTAAGTAAATAATGCACAGTCCGCTCAAATCCGAACCGATTGGGATGATCTTATACTTAAAAAAAGCAGAAAAATGAGGCGGTTCAAGCAAGCCTAAAACGGCCTGGTAACGTGACCAGGAAGGCCCTGATTTTTATGATTTTTTTGATACCAAGATCATAAAAATTGGCCCAGTAATGGCTGAGATACAGAAACCATGCAGGGTCACTATAGCAGTGGGAGAATTTCGAACGTTCGCGTTAGGAACCATTTCCTTCTGCTATCAAGTGTAGAAAACAAGTTCTTTTACTACGTAAGAACTTGTAATGTGAACCGACACCAGCAGTGCACAACTGCCGGTGCTCGATCTGCAGCAGCGCTGCGGGTAGTGGTGCCATATGGCACTGCAGCCGTTTGGTAACCCTCGCTTTCCCTCTTCGCTGATTCTCTCCCTCCAATCCACGGCTCGCGCATGAGTACCGGCTCATGTGCGAGTCTTTTTTGCTTTTATTATTATGTACTCATATACATATTGTATGTATCACGAGCGATAAAATACATAATGATATTTAGCCTACATCTTAACAACTAAGGTGATCATGCTGGTGTTGCAGCTGCATGTCCTCCCCCAACCTCGAATGTGAGTGTGAATTTGAATTGGCATGAGCGTGGAGTCCCGCTTACCTCTTCGTCCCTCAGCGGTGCGCTCTGCCATCAGTGGACTGCAATTATCACTAATCAGTGAAATAGACAGTCGTTGAGGGTGAGAAAATTGATTTTTAACTTGAGGTACGCTTTTGTCACTTGGACGCTCAGCGACGGCCAACACGCGCAGCGAGTGGTCTGCGCCTCGCTCAGCGCGCAACTGATTTTGCCATCACATTTTGCTGAAGGCAAAATATGAGCAGAAGGGGACATTCTGCCGAGGGCAAAATGACTAGGCAAAATGAATCATTTTGACTAACTATCTAAATTTAGAATTTTGCCGGTCAAGCAAAATGTGAGCAAAATCTAGCGTTTTCCCATTCTTTTACCTGAGTGAAAATATATCGCTTTGATACCTAGAAAAAGCCCAGTAAAATTTGAAGTTTTAGCTGGATTTTGCCCTTAGGAAAATGAGAGGGAAATTTTGAATTTTGCTATGGGTAAAATATAATCTAAATCCATCATCTTGCTTGGATTTTGCCTCAGGGAAATCGTAGAATATTGAATGGATTTTGCCATTCGCAAAATTCTTGTCAAAATCCAAACAACGTGCCTTGAATTTTGCCCCCCCGTCAAAATAGTCCGGCGACAGCAGTGAGAGAGAGAGGTGAGATATGAGAGACCGTCACAGAGCCCCCCCACTTTCAAGATGATTGTTACATGAGATTATATTCGGGTAAAGGGATGTTGGTTAGCAGAGTACGATCCCAAGAGTTTCGTAAACCTAAGGACTGAATTCCGTGTCAAGCATTGACGAAGTCGTTTTCCGTTGGAATGTACCGAGGGGCCTTGATTCCTCTATTGTAACTGCGAAGGAAGTCTTCCTAACGAGCGCGCGATCGAGGTACTGCGGTGGGTGGATCAGAAGTGATCTGGTTGGTAATGTGCGTGAAGATTTGTTCCATGCCCAAGTTCAATTCGCCATGCCAATGGTCGCAGAATTCTTCGAGAATGTGGATAGGAGGGTAAAGCCAGTGTTTGGGAACGGCGCCATTTCCTGGCATGTAGCCGAATAAGAAATTGATTTCTTGGCTTGAAACTCGATCCCATTGGATGTCAAGAGGCGTTTGTTTGTGTGAGTCGGATTGTCCGCTGAGATGCCGGGTTACTTGTACTGACGGTCCTGACATAAAGCGGTCGATTATTACACTTGGTCAGAGGCCATTGCTGCGCATGGCAAAAACAAGTTCTTACTTTTAAGATAAGTCCGACTATAAATAAAGGTTAAATAAGTAAATAATGCATAGTCCGCTCAGTTCTGAAGCTATTGGGATGATCTTATACTCAAAAAAAGCAGAAAAATGAGGCGGATCTAACAAGCCTAAAAGGTCCTGGTCACGTGACCAGGAAGGCCCTGATTTTTACGAATTTTTTGATACCAAAATCATCAAAATTGGCTGAGTAATGGCTGAGATATGAAAACCATGCAGGGTCACTGTATGAGTGGGAGAATTTCCAACCATTGCGTTAGGAATGTTTTCTGCCTGCTATGCAGGCCGGAAAACAAGTTCTTTTACTACGTAAGAACTTGTAACAAGATTAATTATTAGACTACAATAAGAAACTTGTAACAAGATTAATTTATACGTCGCTTAGTTTCTATCGGATTGCCTTGAAACAAAGTGTGTAATTATCAGAAAATTCAGGGCTAAAAGATGGTGTTACATGCGTATTGTCACATCTTGATGTGACATACCAAATGCGGAATATTGTTGAAAACACAGTAAATAAGCTATATTGAGAGATTTTAAAGGCATTAAAATGAAATAAAAATACTGATAATGTTTTTTTTACCTAAGAAATGGTCTGTGCACACATATCACATGACATATCCCTGAGAATATTTTTGTCCAAGTTGGTGCATTACCAAATCCAAGGCAATTGCACAAAGTCCTGCTGTGAGTTTGATTATGTAAGCTGCTAGAACATTATTTCCATGTTATTTGGTCATGTTTTTCAATGTTTGGTGTGCCTTTTATGGGTTATCCAGTCAGTTTAACACCAATTTTCGGATTTTCACCAAGTTGAGCTGGCTGTTTGCCAGATTTAGACACCATGACATCATTGCAAAACATATGTAAATATTTGTACATTATTTTAGATTGGTCTGGGCAACATATTTTAGCATATCTAGCTCACTTAAATCTGCTTCAAGTGTAAATTCACACAAATTTCCGCTTTTTGGGTCATGTGAACAGATCACATGACCAAATCGTCCCTGGATACCCATGCCACATGAAAGCCCTGATTTTTACGAATTTTTTGATACCAAAATCATCAAAATTGGCTGAGTAATGGCTGAGATATGAAAACCATGCAGGGTCACTGTATGAGTGGGAGAATTTCCAACCATTGCGTTAGGAATGTTTTCTGCCTGCTATGCAGGCCGGAAAACAAGTTCTTTTACTACGTAAGAACTTGTAATCACCTGCCCAGCGATGAGCCAGCCAACTGAACGGTCCGCCCATGCCAATGAGTGATTGTGCGTGAGGTCGTTTGAGAACGTCTGTGCTTTTGCCGACAAAGGTGTCTACGAAGGAGGCAGTGTCTGACTCGACGTATGGCGCTTCCACGAATCCGGGTTTGTACAGAGTTTTTAAGTTTCTCTGATCGACAAGAGGAAGTTGGGCGTCGGCCGACTTCTTGAAATGTTTGATATTGGCGAGCGGTACTCCGATGTGGAAACTCAAGCGACGTTCCAAAGCCATGGTTAGAACCCTCAGCATCCTCCTTTCGCTGGGAAGGCAGTTGGCGATGTAGCGCATGCAGACCTCCGAGCGGATATCTGGGATGACAAGTACCCCATTACAAGTTCTTACGTAGTAAAAGAACTTGTTTTCCGGCCTGCATAGCAGGCAGAAATGGTTTCTAACGCAATGGTTGGAAATTCTCCCACTGCTATAGTGACCCTGCATGGTTTCTGTATCTCAGCCATTACTGGGCCAATTTTTATGATCTTGGTATCAAAAAAATCGTAAAAATCAGGGCTTTCATGAGGCATGTGTATCCAGGGTTGATTAGGTCATGTGACTTGTTCACACGACCCAAAAAGCGCAAATTTGTGTGAATTTATGCTTAAAACAGATTTGAATGAGCTAGATATGCTAAAATGTGTCGCCCAGACCAATATAGAATAATGTACAAATATTTACATATGTTTTGCAATGATGTCATGGTGTCCAAATCAGGCAAACAGTCAGCTCAACTTGGTGAAAATCCGAAAATTGGTGTTAAACTGACTGGATAACCCATAAAAGGCACACCAAACATTGCAAAACATGACCAAATAACATGAAAATAATGTTCTAGAAGCTTACATAATCAAACTCACAGCAGGACTTTGTGCAATTGCCTTGGATTTGGTAATGCACCAACTTGGACCAAAATATTCTCAGGGATATATCATGTGATATGTGTGCACAGACCATCTCTTAGGTAAAAAAAACATTATCAGTATTTTTATTTTATTTTAATGCCTTTAAAATCTCTCAATATAGCTTATTTACTGTGTTTTCAACAATATTCCGCATTTGGTAAGTCACATAAAGGTGTGACAATACGTATGTGACACCATCTTTTAGCCCTGATTTTTCTGATAATTACACACTTTGTTTCAAGGCAATCCGATAAAAGCTAAGTGACGTAAGAATTAATCTTGTTACAAGTTCTTATTGTAGTCAATTAATTAATCTTGTTACAAGTTCTTACGTAGTAAAAGAACTTGTTTTCCGGCCTGCATAGCAGGCAGAAATGGTTTCTAACGCAATGGTTGGAAATTCTCCCACTGCTATAGTGACCCTGCATGGTTTCTGTATCTCAGCCATTACTGGGCCAATTTTTATGATCTTGGTATCAAAAAAATCGTAAAAATCAGGGCTTTCATGAGGCTAAAAATCACGGCCTTCCTGGTCACGTGACCAGGCCGTTTTAGGCTTGTTAGATTCGCCTTATTTTTCTGCTTTTTTTGAGTATAAGATCATCCCAATTGGTTCAGATTTGAGCGGACTACATGTTATTTACGTATTTAATATGTATTTGTTTAATAACAGTGTAAGTCTTCAGACACTGCCTCACCCCAAAGTAAGAACTTGTTTTTGCCATGCGCAGCAATGGCCTCTGACCAAGTATTGAAGGTACAAGGGGTTCCATTCTGGGATGAAAATTCGGAACGTGATGGGGTCTGCCATTAACTTCGCTGCTCTGTTCTGGAATGCTTGACGGAACTGTGCCTCTGGACGACCATAGGACGACAGCCTCGCGCGGTTACGAGGACGAGGAGAACGGGAACGCTTGCGGCTTCTTTCGTTACGGTCTCCTATGGATTGACTTCCATCACGGCTTTGTTGAGTTTCACGTTCGGCTCGGCGGTTTTCCTCGACCCACTTGTTCTCGGAATGAGTTGGGAACTGTGTTGTACCTTCTCCTTCGATCCTGTTGATTAACGCTCTTGGTGGAGAGGTGGGAGGGTGATTATCATCAACTCTAGGGGTGACAAACGATGCGACGTCGGCCTTGAATTGTGTGGGCCGCTGATAGCTTTGTACTTCTCCTAGTCGCTCTATGAGAGGAAGCCCCATTGGAGCTATAATGGCTCCGGTCCGTGGATGGAATTGCCTGGCTTTCGTTGGAGCGTATTGTGGACGGAAAAGCTCTCTGATTGCGGTGAGGTCGAACTTCTTTTGCATTCGGAGCTCAATCAGAGGCGTCTCTTTCAGTTTCCAGCGCCAGAAGACTACGAGGGGTTTTCCGGTCTCTACGTCTCCTAAAACAATGAAGTGGTACAACCGCGCATAGAGTCGGTGATTGACCGTGGGTGGTAACTCCCTGCGACCCCAGCTCTTGAAGTCGATGATAGCGAATTACGAGTTCTTACGTAGTAAAAGAACTCGTTTTCTACACTCGATAGCAGAAGGATTTGATTCCTAACGCGATGGTTCGAAATTCTCCCACTGCTTCATTTTTTGTGAGCGACCCTGAATTAAAAGTCTACAAACTTTTCTAATAGTGTCAAAATCATTATTGACCATGGGAATGGTTGTCTGATGTCCGTTGCTATGGTCTATTTTTAGCTTTTGTTCCTGGACACCTAAACTAAGGTTAGGTTTTGTCAGTAACGTGATTAAATATCACTTCTTTTACTTTGCAGTCCGTTACAGGCTCTTGCTCTGGTTGCTAAGGTTTATATATAGCTTATATGACTAAACAGTCACCAAACATGGTTCATGTCAGTTGTATATCTATTTATATACTTCTAGATGCATTCCAGTAATAAATAATACTCGTTGTAAGTCTTGTTCAACTTCTCCTAGTACTTTCTATATCCTTCAATGTAATACTTCTGTTTACCGTTGGTTTGAAATCAAACTCAGGAGAATTGACATGCTAAAAATGAACACATCAAAAACTTTAAGCATTGAAAATGCCTTTTAAATACAAGTCTGAGGTTGAATATTGATAACAAGCCAAATAAATTTTTTTTTGTGTTGTGGCTGTGCTAACCCTAAGAGGACCGACGCGTCGGTCCTCTTAGGGTTAGAACCAAAAACACACCTAAATTTTTAAACCTCAGAAATGCTTTTTAAGTATAAGTCTGAGGTTGAATATTGATAACAAGCCAAATTTTTTTTTTTATTGTGGCTGTGCTAACCCTAAGAGGACCGACGCGTCGGTCCTCTTAGGGTTAGCATCACAACCCAACCCAAAATTTTTTTTTGATTGTGGCTGTGCTAACCCTAAGAGGACCGACGCGTCGGTCCTCTTAGGGTTAGCACAGTAAATTATACCTCAGATTTCTATTCAAAACTTCTCTGAGCTACAACAGTTGAAATACATTTCTAATAGATTAAAGTTCTGCTTTGCTTGAACATCGTACTGTACCTAAAGTCCTATGTATTTTATTCATCAAGAGCTAATATTACATCACTCTTACACCTATATCTTTTTAACCAATATAGCCTCTTGGGGGCCCCCCTGAGCTTTAGCGAAGGTGGGGTGGCTAGGTTGGTTAAAAAGTTATAGGTGTAAGAGTGATATATTATTGACTCTTGATGAATAAAATACATAGGATGCTTAATACAGTACAACGTCATGTCAAACTTAACTTAAATCTATTAGAAATGTATTTCAACTGTTGTAGCTCAGTGAAGAAAGTGTATACTCATAAACTTAGGGGAAAATCTCTGTGGATATAATAAATAAAAAGTGCATTCTTTTATATACAGTACATTTCTATATACATATCTATACATATGTCAGCTCTATTTACATACATGATAAGATTAATCGTCAGCTGCAGCAAATATCTATCAATAGCAAGTTTACTCAAATTTAGTTATAAAAATTACGCTGATAACTTACAAATCCAGATGGCCTCCCTGCTTGTGGTGCTCCACATACTCCAGCGCCAACTGTCCAGTATATAGTATCGAGCCGTGGTCGTATGTGGTTGAAATTGATGCCAGGCATAACATAACCCATTTCACCTGCTGCTGGAACAATTTGGCATTTGAGGAAAGGCCAAAGAATACATCCGCGATCTCCAATAACTCGAGGAGTCAGTGGACAGACTGGATCAATGCGGCATCGATGCTCAAGTGCCATGGTATTCCCACCCATTTCAATATTATGAAGATCACAAGTAGTGATGAATCCTCGATTGGCATATTTCCTTTGCATGTTGGTCGAGATTTCTTCAGCTTCATGCCTTCCAAGGTAGGGATTGTTGCGATTTTGGTCAAAGGCCATCCATGGATTGTTCAGAGAGATGCGGAAGTGAAGAAGAGCAGGGTAGGCAGAGAATAGACCTTTTGGAGTGATCGCATTCATCATTGCGGTGGTTGGCTCGTAGAAAATTGATTCCAAAGGTGAATGTCCATTTTTGATAATGAGAATCCGGATTGTGTGTCTTGCATCCTTGTGGGAAAAGATGATGCGGTCGCAGATGACAGGATTATAAGAATGGAATCTGGTGTCAGGGATATAGAGAGTGTAGCCATGGAGGATTTTGGTTTGGAAGAGTCGGACTGCATGGGTAGACATGACGATATCGAGATTATTGGAGTTGAAGCGCTGGTCTTTTGGAAGGAGGGGCTGAAGAGCAAAGGATCCAGTGATGATGGCCTGACAGTCTGCCAGAGCTGACATGAAAATATCCAGAGTGAATCCAAAATCCTCTAGCATGGATCCAATCAAGTTGCAGTTATACCGGTTTAAACAAAAAAGATGACTTTTGCTGGTTTCAGCAAAAGATTGGCGATCATATGCAGAGAGATTGTCGAGTATTTTGTTCTGAATGGCAGCTGGAAGGAAGAACATTTTGCTGTGATGAACAGCATATGTTACTTTGTTGACTGTTCATATAATCAGATATCAATAGCCAGATAAATAATAACACAGGCTTACTGATATTACCGCTTAGGATTCCAACAGACTTGGCAAGAATCAGAATAAAAGCCTGGACATCTGGTCCTAGAACTTCTTCTTCTGCTAAAGCGATCAAATCAACAAGATTTTTGGAGTTTCCCCATCTGTCCCAGAGAGTTTTTGATGCGTGTTTGAGTTCGTCTGATAGATGAGGGATACTATTGTTGACCTCGAAGATGTTAGGTCTCCTAGTTGCCCTGTCTTCACCAACAGGAATTGGTATAGTTGCGCCCAAGTTGATTTCAAGACAAGCTGCAGCTTGGCGAACCACGCAAATGGCATGACGACGAGATTCTTCATTTTTCATGGATTGGTTGACAATAGATTGCACAGTGCCTTTCCACAACAACTTGAGAGCATCGCAATTGAACTTTCCTAGTGGAAGATTATTGGAAATGAAGCGTTCTAGATGGAGCTCTCTAGCATCCTCTTCCAGAGGATACTCAAGTTCTTCAGACACTATGGTTAATTTTAATCAGTAAGTTATAAAGTTATATATAAGTTTGATTACTTACTATTTGTATCTTCTATTACAGTATTATTGGCCTCTGTATGAAAAGTATTGAGTCAATATTATTAACATAGTCATAAACTCTAGACATACCTATAATCGGAACACCAGAGTTGTTGGCCTCTGTATGAAAAGTATTGAGTCAATATTATTAACATAGTCATAAATTCTAGACATACCTATAATCGGAACACCAGAGTTGTTTTCCATATCCACTTGATTAGTAGCTGTAGAAGCCTTGTGAATTCGAGCAGAGCGACGACGGTAAGGAGTTTCTATTATTTGAAAAATTAGCTTTATAACAACTTTGAATTTAAATGTAACCCACCAGCATGAGTGGCTTGCTTTTTAGTCTGACTTTTGGCCATAGTGATGATAACAGGAAGAATAGAGAATATTTGGCTAGAGAGTATGAGTGAAGGAGAAAGGAAAGGAACTGAAGAAATTGGACGAAGTTGAACCAGTTTATATATTGTATCGGCTAGTCTTCCCTGAAGCAGTGACAGACTGTTTTGCGGCAAGCTCCATAAGATCCGCAAGATCCGTAACCTCTTCTGAATGCATAAGATCCGCAACTCTATTCAATACTGAAGATTTGTAAGCCCTATTAAATACACAAGATCCGTAAGCTTATGCAAGATCCGTTTACACAAGATCCGTAACCTTACACAAGACAAGACCCTTGCTTAATAGCGTATGCGGTCCATCCGGTCACAAATTTGCTATAAGATTATCCAACTTGTTAAATCTTTTATTAATATATTTATATTGAATAAAGAAACTGCTATTAGAGTATTATGAAATATCTAATCTTTCAGTTTCATACGGCTCAGTCTATCGCGTGCTTCTACAACTTCATCTGTGGCATATCCAACCTTTCTTTTTAAAGAAACCTGCCTCACTGTCTGGTTTTTAGTTCGATTGCGTATTATGGCAGCTTCCTAAAGTTAAGTTACATCAGAGTCTAATCATCACAAGCTTAATAACTCAATACGCACCCTTAAAGATGAGGTGTCCAAAATGGTAATTGCCCGAAGAACCGTCAACATCCTATATTTTGCATTCTTCATTTGGATACAGATAAAGGAAAGTTGGGCTTCAACGATATCTCCACACCGGAACTTTATAGGATTGACTTGTTGATACCTGCATGATTATTATTAAAGATCTTAAAAGGTCTAATCAGAACAGAAACTTACTTGGTTTCTTGTTCACGATCCTCAAGGAGTTCATAGTACTCAACTTCATTTTCTGTAGTATGAACAAACTGTTCATCAATATCCATAGCAGCAGCAAGGATTCCATGTGGATCGACTTCATTTGAGAAAGGTAATATTTCATCCGTGATTGCATGTTTGCGAAGTGTGAAAAAGCGGTTGTTCATGTCAATAGCTGGATAGCCTTCAAAAGAAGCAGAATTCCAATCCTCGAGAGCGCCTTGTGGAAAGGTGCGTGAGAATATCTGGTGAATTTCTTGAGCATTTTGTATAGCCTGATAGAAAAGTGTGCTGCCCAGTCCAGTGAGTGTTACTGATTGCCGCATAAAATGTCGTTGTTTAGGTTCACTGTGTGTATATTATATTTAACATTGGCTGGCTCTTTAGTGTTTTTGACAACTTTTCTGACTTACATATTAAATGGCTGCGATATAGGTGGAAGTGACTTCTGGCTTAATACACCTTGAACACGCAATACCACTTCTTCAGCGTCTTCAGTGGTCATATTACGGATAAGTTTCCAGCTTCTATTTTGCTCCACTGGAGTGACTTGGACCTGATTCTTAATGCCGTCTGTCTAGTATTGTTTCAGTCACGTTTGTCATTTTAAAAGACATACATGGTTACACACCGCATTAAAATGACATAACTGCTTTCTCTTATGTACCTGGCTTTCAGCAAGCCTCTCCACTTTGCTTTCTAAAATCTCGTTAATAAGAAAAAAAACTATGAAAGTTTGACTAACCGGTAGCTTTCATATCATAGAATTGATCCATAGTGCTTTGTCAATAGGTTGGAGAAAGAAGGAATACTTTCACAAATTTTTTTGCTCGCTTTTAAAGCATATTCCACTTCTATGATCGATCAATCAAATTCTCCTATGCTCGTAAAAAAAAAAGCTTTGTCACTTCCTTTTTAGGTGTTGGATCAATCTAGTCTTGTGGACCCTTGACGGTGTACCTTTAGAAATGGCGCTATATTCTTTTTTATTTCAATATAGACTTGAAATTTTCCCATTCAGTTGCTAGGAACTTTGGAGTCGGACCGGAAATGTGTTAGGTCTGCTGACCGGACAAGAATCTAGAACCCTGTTTTTACATCTTGGCATTATCAAATCGGATCTTCTTTTCTATAACTAAATAGACGGTGATCTGGTTTCCAGCCAACCTGTCAGGGTCCCCACAGTTAGAATTTGGCGGTTCTTAATTTCTATGTCATTCAGAAGCTTTTTTTTATAGGGGCTCAATATATATTTGTACGTAACCCACCGTAATTGATCTGAAATGTAAATCCATTCTACTCCTAAAAAATCGGATCTTTTGTGTGATCCGAAATCCTTTGGGGAAGTCTGAGAGGTATAAGAAGCCACAGATTTCTTTCTGTCTATCCAGTCGTCTTCCCTCAAATCTTAACTCTCATACACACTACACCTGTTATGCCACCTAAAAGAAAAGTCAAACAAGACTCCTCTTCAGAGGAAAATCACAGGTAGATATTGAATTATCTGTTCTTTTTTGATATATGCTGAAAGTTATTGCTATTATTATAGTGCGAGTGAAAATGAAACCTCTGATGCTGCCTCTTTGTATGTTCTGCTTATTGTATTTTACTTTTTTGAGTCTAAACTTTCATTGCAGATCGGATCAGCCCCCACCTCCGTGCTTTTTTGCTTCTTTATCCATGTTAAGATATTATGACACTAATATGGTTTTCTAGGGTTACTCCGAGAAGGTCTCAGAGAGTAGGGCCTCCTCAAGCAACTGCAGGAAGCCTGTGAGTAGTTAGTTCAGATATTTTGCCTCTTTTATTAATTACTTTATTAATCAGCTCCAAGTCTAAGAAGAAAAACATCGACACTGCTGCATTTACTCCAAGGTATTTTGGTTTTCATTTTTATGAACTTTATATTAAAGGCTATTTTAGTCCTGAACAGAAGTCACCAAAAAAACCTCGTCATACTTCACAGTCAAAGCCTCCCAACACTCCTACAATGAAGTCTTCTGCCAAAAATTTGAAACTCAAATCACCTATTGTTTTGATTCAAACAAAGAGAAAGACTACCAAGGCTATTAAGGAAGAGACTGAATCGGAATCTGATAGCGCTAGTGAAGAAGAGGTGTTTGATAGTGATGATGCTGAAGTTGCAGAGGAAGATGAAGATGAGGCAGAAGATGAAGATGAGGCAGAAGATGAAGAGGAGGAAGATGATGAACAAGATTCTGATGCTAATTTCATAGATGATGAAGCGTATGTTTTGTTTTTTTTTTTTCTTTTTTGACTGTAAGCTAATTTTCCCTTTTCTGTTTTTCTTTTCTTAGGGAGGAGGATAACAGCTCAGAGGATGATGAGCTTCCTTTGAGTAAGTCCAAAGGAAAGACTAAGACTAGGTGTGTATGGTATATTTTCTTCAGAATATTATTTAATCCAGTTTTTTTAGTAACAATCCTCAACGTCAGAAAATTGTCAACTCAGCCATGTATGTTCATTATTTTTGTTTCTATAATATATTTACTTTGTTGACTTTTTGTGGCTTATAGAAAAAAGGCAAAGGAGGCTAAATCGAAAGAAGAAAAGTCTTTTGCTAAGAGAAAAGATGATTTGAAAGATACTGGTGTTTATCTGGAGGATTTGATCACTAAAGATCCTCTTGAAAGGTATGCATTTCTGTTGATTAATCAATTTTATTGCCTGATACTATATATATATAGTCGTCCCAAGTTACGGAAATGCCAGATCTATGATAAAGACTTGGTTGATGTCTTCCTTGCCAAAACTTACAAGGATCTTCCCAAATTGCCTAGGTATCTACTTATTTACTGCCTATAGCTAATTGACTAACAATATTTCAGTGGATACACCAACAATCGATATCTTCCTGCAGGTGAAGCACCGGAGCCTATGATGTATGTCTCAGAACTGCTGCCAAATTTGACAAAGACTAGCAAGAAGTAAATCATTCTATTCTATTTTGATATTCTGTTTTAACTTTATTCGGATAGGTACTTGCTGGATTTGTTCACTTTTGTTTCGGACACAGGCACGAGCACCGTCAACTTGTCAAGAATCGAACCTTGTGACCTTATCGCCAAAAAACCAGACACTGGATCCATCTATCCTTTGATCACTTTACGAAACCAGAAAACTCCGGCTCTCTGTCTCAGTCTTATATGTGTTGATGAAGACTACACTCGTCATGCCAAGGATATTAACGGTTCATCGTACAAGATTCTAACAGGCGTAATTCAGACTATGGAATATGAAAGATTGGTTGCCACTCTCTGCTTGGTTTACAAGGTACCTGGTATCAAAACCCTGATGTCCAACAATCGCTGGTCTTTTTCATCCCGCCCCGGAAGCTCCAATAATAAAGCTCAAAGTATGTTTATTTGACTCTAATCTTTTATTCATCTCAATATTGTTGCTAATAGATTCATATGGCCGCGCCGGTCCTTCTCGTCCTATGGGCACCAAGAAGTTGAGTCCTGCCAATGCACAGCAGGCTCAATTCAAAAATTCAAAGTGGAAGCTGGGATATACCTGTGATGAGACCAGTGAGTTTCTCATTGATATCTTGTTTTTAAAGATATTAACTTGTTTATAACCAGTTCCTATCTTGGATGGGCGATCTCTTCAGATTGATCTTCCAAAGGGTCTACGCAAGGTTGCTGAAACTCTTCCTGTCTTTCCAGGAGATATTCCAACTGGATCTTTGACTCTTGTTGGATACACCACTTTGGGTTATAACTCGCAGAAGTCCCCGGATGAGCTTACGATTGGAACCAACATCTGTTGGGCTGTGGTTTTGGCAACACCAAAGGCGTAAGTGCAATGACCTTTTATACTTTTAAAAAACATATTAATTAATAGGGTTTTATCAGGTAGAAGGATCTATGACTTCCCTCGATCTATGTGGCATGATGATCCCTTGTTTGATATGTTGAGACAAAGGTTATCAGAGCTTCATTGAGTCTTTCTTGTCATTCGCATGTTTTCATTGTTATTCAACTAACAATGTTCAACTCAATCTTGTCACATACTTGTATCCTCTCTGCATCTCATCACACGCCACACAATACTTGCTTGTATATATCTCATCAAATGGCTCTTGAATCACCCCTTGTAAAATGTCTATGTATCAATATATTTTTTGTTATTTGCTCTCAGTATCAGAATGGCAAAATTTGACTGAATTTCAGGGTTATAAAAACATACAAAAACATCATAAAAGTGTCAATACAGCAGATGATATGTTAATTTGGTCCCAGCTTGCGATTCTCTTTTTGTTTTGCTCTTTTGTTCTTTTTGGCTTGGTCTCTCTCCTCAATGTTAATCTGACCTTCATCCTTCTTAGATGCTTCTGCCTCCTCCTCCTCATCTGGTATTTCCCTGCAATCTTCACATAAGCATTCAGCTCCATTCTCCTTGAAGTAGTCAACCCCATAGCAAAGCAAGATTTCTTCCTTGGCTTTGATATTCTTTGTTGCCATAATGGTAAAAGCATATGTGTTTCGAATAGCAATAAACTATCCGCATTTATTAATATTAAATACCTGTAAACAAGAATTGAAACTCACCTCAACATTATAAGAAACACAGCGATGGTTAATGAACCTAATAGGTCCAATCAAGAGTTTTTCTTCAAAGGAGCCATCATTGCGGTTGTGTTCATGAGGAGTGATTGTGGAGAGATCAGTGTACTTTTCAGCACGATCCTCTGGCATTAAACCAAGGAGTTCTTGGATGTATTCTCCTTGTATGATGTCCTTGTTGGCATAGATTGCAAAACCTTTTTGTTTAGCATGGCCAAGAGGTTTGACCTTAAGATGCACTATGGCTGCTGGATTAATAATCAAACTGTAGGCGGTGATGCACCTGTGAGGCAATATTAATAGTATATAGATAGATAGATATCTTAAAACCCACCAAAATAGAGTTTCCAAACTTTCTTTTTTCTTGTTTTCCCAGACAAGTGCAGGATAATGATGAAGAATACTAGTTGCAAGCTTTTTCACAGTGGCTATATATCCGTGTGGATCTTGAAAATTAAGGTTGTGCTTGACCTTTTCAAACATAGACCAGATCATAGAGTGACCAAAAGGTTCCATATTTGTATCAAAAGAGATGGTTTGGATATTATGACTTCTGTTCTGGGATTTTTGCTTCTGTTGAGCAAAAAGAGCATTGACGATAAGAGGGTCGATATGTAGTATAGCCTGGGAAGGAAGAACAGAGAGGGACAAGTCATTTACAAGAGAGAACTGAATGGAATTTGCTGGATTCCAGGTAATAGCAGGATGAGAGGTAGAAGCAACTGCAGAGTCTGCCATTGGAGTGAGTGAAAGAAATTAAAGCTCATTGTAGTATTCTGGAATCTTATATAGACATACTCTCATAGGTTTAGGGCTGCGCGATACTAATTTCATAGCTTTAAAGGCTGCGCGATACTAATCTCATAGGTTTAGGGCTGCGCCATACTAATTTCATAGCTTTAAAGGCTGCGCGATACTAATTTCATAGCTTTAAAGGCTGCGCGATACTAATTTCATAGCTTTAAAGGCTGCGCGATACTAATTTCATAGCTTTAAAGGCTGCGCAATATTACTTTCATAGCTTTAAAGGCTGCGCCATACTAATCTCATAGTTTTAATAGCTGTGCAATACTACTTTCATGGCTTTATAGGCTGTGCGGCACTACATGCATAGCTTTAAGACAGTGTGATGATACTTAGATAGCTTTAATGACTGTGCAATGCTATGTATATGGCTTTAATGACTGCGCAATGCTATGTACATAGCTTTGATGACTGCGCAGTGCTATATGCGTAGGTTTAATGACTGCGCAATGCTATGTACATGGCTTTAATGACTGCGCAATGCTATGTACATGGCTTTAATGGCTGCGCAGCACAGCACTATCCATCATTTATTGTACTATTTTTGTCTTTCAACATCTTTATAAGCGACTGACCTGGGTGTGGATCAGTAGCGATTTCCGCAAGACTCTCCACATCTGCTTATATCAACCTATATTCTATATTTCTTTGCCTACCTCCTTTCTCTATCACACAGAATGGTCTTAATGACCTTCCATGCACCTGGTTTCCAGAGTTTAAAGGCTGAGGATGCAACTTTGTAAGTAAATTGGCGGTTATTTGTTACTTGTCTGATTCCTTTATCAGAAAACCTTGGAAACAGGGTGAACAGCATTTTCCACACCTGGTTTTCATAGGTTAAAAGTCCAAAGTAAGTAAATCCACTATCATCTATTATATCACTTGTCTGATTGTTTTCATAGAAACCTTTGGAAGGGGGTCTCCCCCACAGATGAATCCCTTGCCTATCATCGGGCGAAGGAGATAGGGTAGAATAAATATATAGTCTGGGTTTTTGTAACTTAGTTATCTCACAGATGAATGGCTTGCCTATTATAAGAAAAAGAAGACAGAGAAGGTTAATGAATTGTATTCTTATACAGCCACATGTCTATAGCTTTTTATGTTTTTTATAGTAACAGACGTGTTTCTAAGACTTTACAATTTTTGAGTGGCTGTGCAACCTAACCCTAAGAGGACCGACGCGTCGGTCCTCTTAGGGTTAGCACAGCCACTCACCAAGCGGTAAAAAGTAACTTTATATTTTTTGGTGGCTGTGCAACCTAACCCTAAGAGTCGGTCCTCTTAGGGTTAGCTTTAAAAGTACTGTCCAAGCTATATGTTCATTTTGCTTGCAACTATAAATTGAATAACATTTTTTATATTGTAAGCAAATACCTAACAGTTTAATCGCAGTATTCAATCAGGTAATTCTACTCATTCCAGTAGTTATAGATTTCTTGATGACAGACCCGAACTTTCTGATACTTTCGAGCAGCTATATTGTTTTTCTTGGTTTCCGTTCTATGGTCGCCGTTGGAGACTCTGGGTGGCCTATCACCTCCACCATCACCACCTTGATCTCTTTGTCTAAGCTTCTGTTGACCACTATCTTGACGTCTTTTAATCGTAATATCTTCTGGCCTTAAAGGCAGTGTAGAAGGTAGCATAGTTCCATGCATAGTGGATCCACTGAATGACCTAAAAAAACAAATATTAGTCAGAGGGTCTAATCAGCTTAAAAATCAATACCATAAAGAGTTTGTCCTAGCCACCACATATTTCCGATAGTCACCGTAAATAAAAGAGTACTCCTTAAGGTCCTTTCGAGCTTGAAGCTGATATTGAGAACAAATTCCAGGAACAGTGTCGTTGTCCTTATGAAGGGGTGCAGTATAGTTGTTGCAGTGATATGTGGTGGCCCCTGAAGTGCCTAGTCTGTCCCCTTCATTGCTTGCCTTATCAAGAGCTTTGAAATGATCAAAAGAAAATATTCTAGCAGCTTCCGAAAGAATCATAGAGGTCTAAAAGAAAGGATATATGATCAGAGCCAAACACTTCAAATTAAAATAAGAGCAAAACCTCGGCATCGTTGAATAGTATATTAATTCCTTCACAATCCAAAGCCTCCATTCCTGGATACATAACATATGCATCTCCAGGAAGCCCTCCCATAGGAATTCAAGAACCTCTTGGAACCATAGTTCCTTGAGAATAAAATTCAAACTGAGATCCACGCTTGAGGCTTTTAAGATTGAGCTCTCGAAGACCTTCATGATTAGATAAAAGAATCTTGAAGATCTCATCTGGAAAAGGGTTATAGACCCAAAAATCCAGCTGTAATGCAATAAGATAGATAATTATTTGATTAAAAAAGACGTTATACCATTTTTGTAGGATTTTTCTGGTCATAAAACCTGAAAACTTGAGAGCCGCATCTTTGAATGACTTCTTCATCGTACATAATCTCTTCCAGTTGTAACCTGCTATCAGAAGGATGCAGAATAGTGGGTTTCTGGCCACTTTTAAGGTTATTGCCCTACCAGAATAATCAGTAAGATTTCAAGACAATTAAAGTAATAAAGCAGACTGGAATGGCTTCAATCTGATCCTTTTTATCTGCAAAAGAAACCCCAATGCCAGCCAGAGAAAGGTCCAACTTGTTATCTGTAGAGACATATATATTTCTTCGGCACTTTTTGTCGACATCCAAATCTTTACATTTTTGACAAGTAGCTTTGGCAGTCTGGAATAATATCAGTATCATATTAAAATTTTGAAAATTAAACCTACCGGACGTCCTTGAAGTATTTTATTGCCTAGTTCTTTCTTAATATCCCGAAAGATATCACTCCTACGCAATATGGTTTCTAGAGCAGGATTGTTATAATAATCGATAGCTCCACTCTTGATCTGTTGTTTGAGTTCACGCATAAGATCAGAATATAGCCAATGGATCATTTGGTCTTCTTTCAATCCGTTAAGCTATGAAAAGTTTAAACCGGTTTAAGAATTAAATAAAATAAATAAAGACGCACATCATAGATATACTTGGCCTTGGTTTCTGATTGGTTTGCTTCATTTATGGCAAAGGCTAGCCACTGTTTGTAGGCTATCAAGAAGTTGTCCCGATTCAAAAGAAAATAGATAGAAGAGGGATAACTTTGTCGAGGAATCACGTCGGGATTTTTTTTGAGAAATTGTAGTACCTCGCTGGCTGTTAACTTTCTGGAGCCCTTCACCTACGATTTGTTAGATGTTATATTTTTATAGAGAACAACATGACTAACTGTAAACTCCGGAATTTTATCCATAGGCGTCCAAGTGAGGGTTTCTTCTTTAGGTATCCAAGAATATAGAATCAAACTTAATGACTCAATAATCTTGTTTTTCCTTATAAGAGAGACTGCAAAAGGAGCCTTGCAGTGGAAAAGCATATAACGGCTGCTCCAAAGTTCAACACTTTTCGGTAATTCCGAGTCCTAAAGATACCAGTTAATCAGTTATTAAATTAAGGAAGATATTTTACCTTAATAGCCTTCTGCCATCCTGGAAGGGAATAGATGCTACGCTTGACTTTCCGTATCTCTCTTAAGACTCCAAGAACCTTCTGATATTGTTCTTCATTGGATTCTTTGGATAAAGCAAGGTCCTGAGGTTTTATAAGATCAATAACATCCAGGAAAATTTTAAATTAATACTTACTTTTCTAAGAGAGTAAGCTTCATCCAGTAAAGTCTTCCAGCTTCGACCTTTCATTTCCCAAAAGCTTGGATTGGCTTCTAGGATTTGATTCCATTGCGAAAGGTTGTTGGAAAGAATAGGCATCTTGTCAAAAGCCTCAAAAGTAGTAGAAGATACGGAGGGGTTGACAGAAGTAGGGATTTGAGCTTTATTGATAGATTTTCGGGGCTGTTTTTGACGCTTTCGAGGCGGTGACTGAGGATCAAAAGGAACAGACCCAGATTCAATATCTTCATAGTCGGAATCCTCATTCTCTTCCTCTCCAGAGTCTGAAATAAATTCCTTGGAGTCTACAAAGTCATGCCGGGTAATGTCTTCCAAGAAGTTCAGCTGATGGTGTTGAGGTTCATTGGTTCCAAACTAGCAGAATTTAAAGATGATACCTTAAGTGGACTGTAAAAATCCTTACCTGCCTCTTATCCAAGAGGTGTTGAAGTTGGTCTAGATATTCTATAGCAACCTCTGGATGGTACTTCTGCAAAAATTGGTTTCCAACAAAAAATTGCAAGAGTTCAGAGTCTGAGAGGTTCTTTACTTCCATAGAAATGCTCCTCCTGAGCCAGGTTTTAATAGATGGAATCTTAGATCATTTAGAATCTTCTCTGTGGCCTATATAGAGTTCAGCAGGGTACTTACAAATTTGGCTTGATCAGCCACAATCTTGGACAGCATTTTCTGCTCCCACAAGACACTGGTAACCTTATCAATTGGTTTCCCCTCTAGCTCTGCAAAAGAGGCTGTCAAAAGGTTACCAAGTTCTAAAGAAGAAATAGGGAGAAGAACAGGAGTGTGGCTGGACATGATGAAGGTTGATAACAGGAAGACTAACATCTAGATGTCACAAGACTTCTTAAAAAGGCGTCACAAGCTATCAGAGCTAACCTAGAGGCTGTAACTACTAAAATCGCAGTTCCAAACCTTAGTAGCATACTTATATATGATTTACCCAGGATCAATCAAGCAATACAGGTTACAATAGAGACCTTGAGAGAATAGAGAAAATTAATATACTTTAGTATTATAAGGTCAATTAAAGTTAGCTAAAGAGTCATGAGTTGAGACAAAGCCAGGCCAGATTAGTACGAGGCAAGATTGGCGGTGAAGTGAATCAAAGCGGCGACAGCGGTGCAGGGAGGTTGGGGATAGATAGGTTGGGGGTTGAAGGGGAGGATAGTTGGGTATCGGAAAAGGAAAGCACAGGAGCAGTTTGCGACAGCGGCGACGATGGCGTTAAGAGAATTGAGAGGCGAGGAGAGGGGAGGAGCTGAGAGGCGAAGCAAGAGGAGAGGCGACGCCCCATGCCGCAGTAGACGAATACAGTCGCGGATGACCAGAACGACGAGGAAGGCGCAGGATATGGAAGAGGCGTGACGACGAGGAGACGGAGGGTGAGTATGAGGGATTGAGGTGCTCGCATTCGGGTCGTGAGTTCTCCCGTTCCTCCTCCTCCTCTGTCCTCATGCCTCCCTCTCCCCTCCTCAGCCCAGGCCCGAGTTTCCGTTGTGAGCAGGCGCAGGTGTGTTCGTGTTCGTGCTCGTCGGCCTTGCTCCCGCGGCTGTTCGTTGAGTGGATGGAACAGCGCAGGCTCAACTGCCAGGATTAGTCGAGGCCACCGTCGGTAGTCCAGTGCCCGACTTTCCCGACTTCCCAGCTCCCAGCTCTTGCCCCCGGCTTTCCAACTCCAGCGGCTTGTTTCAACCGCCCTGTGATTCGCGCGGGCTGCTCGTTTCTGGGTGACGGTTTACGCTGTGGCGTGAGGTGTAAGTACCCAACCGCCGCGGGAGGGAATTCGTTGAGGTCGGAGGCTGTACAAAAGGAGCGAGGGAGGCCTACGTGCCGCGGGAGAGGTATTGAGCTGGGGAAGACAGACCCCCCAGCACCAGGCACTTGCTCCCGCGGCGTTGTGGTAAACAGGGGGAGCGGACGAGGTAGGCGAAACCTTGGTGACGTGAGCCCGCCTGCGTCAATGGTGACGAGCCGAGGCACGACGCGAGAGGGGTGCCACGGAGGAGGCAGCGGACGAGACGAAAGTCAAGCCCTGTCAGCCACCGTAGCCTGGCGTAGACGGAGGGAGTGGATGGAGGCGAGGCAATGTCCACCGCACTGCCGACGTGGCAAGCGAAGGGTGACGGAACCGACCGGAGGAGACACGAGATCGAGAGGCGGCCAAAGGGGCGGCGGATTGAGGACCACGTAGCCCGGAGGCGGGAGGCGGGAGGCGTGAGGCATCACTGCAAAACACAAAGCACATCAACAAGAGTTCAAAGAACAAACAAAAACAAAAGGGCTTACAGGGTGGAAGATGCGAGGAGTCTCCTGAGGCGCCGTGGCTCGGCGACGACCTCCACCAACGTCGATACAGCTATCGTCGTCGACCACCGCCTGCGCCCATCATTTCCTCAAATCACGGCAGGGGGGAAACCAGACGAACTTGCTCCCGCGGCTGTGGTGGTAGACAGCGACAGCAGTTGGCGATGAAGGCTGAGGCGATGGGGGGCTGAGGCGAGGAGACACGGGCGGCGAAACTTTGATGACGCAAGCCGGCTGAGTCGACCGTGGTGGTTGGTGAGTGGTCGTGTGCGGGGAGCGGAGACGGAGCGGATCGAGGCGAGGCGGTGGTCGGGCAACGGTCGGGCACTACGTCAGCGTCGATGATGACTACCGACACGCGACGCGAGGGCGGTGCGGGGGAGGAGCTTGCGGACGAGAAAAACCTCCAGCCACCAAAGCCAGGGTGGAGAGAGCCGATCGAGGTGAGGGAAAGTCCATCACACAACGCCGACGTGCGGCAGGCAAGGCGTGAAGGAGCCGAGAGCAGATCCTCGTTCTGGAGGTGGCGAGTGAGGCGGCGGATCGAGGGACACGTACTTGACGTGGATCGCGTGTGCGCTGAGGGGTTGTTAAATCAACCCAAAAAGTAAGTAAAAAATGAATAAAAACTTACTTGTTGAAGGGTTGAGGCGCAGGAACCGCGAAGAGCAGCAGAGGCGACATCGGATGGCCATCACAGCCAGAGCCTTACGCCTCTGAGTCGCCTTCGCGGACAGAAAAGCCAAGAAGATAAAAAAAAAGAAGAAATTTAATAAAGAGAAAAAGCGTGGCACCCCCCCCAGTGGGGGATGCGCTATCGGCCTATCCGGGCGGATTCGCTGGAGGAGAGAAAAACGGAGGCGAAGGTTTCAAGCCAACGCCTCGAGGAGAGAGGAAAGAAGGAGGGAGGCGATGACTTTAAGTCAACGCGGACTGTCACGCGACACGTAACATCAGGTGACGTTCAACACGCACCTGACTTTCAAAGTCGTACGACTTTGTTTCTCCCAGGGCTTCCCTCCCCCTTGACTCTTGCCTTTATCCGTCACCACCGCCTCTCACCACCGCCTCTCACCACCCCCTCCACCTTCCTACATCCATCGCGTCCGATGCCGCCTACCGGCTGTGCCACGTCACCGCGATAGCATGGCCCCAGCGGCTCCCGTGTGGCTCAGCCATCATACCGACACGGACCGGCAACGACGACTACGAAAACGGGGGGGGGGGAGAGGAATGGCAGCCCGAGGTGGAGACAACGGCGACAGGTAAGCACACCCCCCGCGTCATCCCCGCCATCGCTCCGCTAACCAATGGTCAGGTTGATCGTCATTGCTGCCACGTCGACGACGACGCGCACCTCACGGTCGGCCCTTCCTCCTTCCTCCAGATAGCGCTGCTGCTGCACCTGCCGCGGATGCCTAATCCCATCAACGCCGTGACGTGTCACGCGTTGACTCTTTGCTTCGCCCATCACCTCCACCTCTCACCACCGCCTGCACCTTCCACCCCTTCCTCCATCGCCGTCGATGCCGCCCACCACTGAAGCCACGTCACCACGGTAGCAGGGCCCCAGCGGTTCCCGCGTCTCCCAGCCAGCCGATCGACGCGAACTCCCGACGACGACCACGAAAACGGACGCAGCAACACGAACCGCCTTCGGTGTGCGTACCACGGCAGGCGTAGGGGCAATGAAACGGCGGCAAGAGGTTAGGAGATGGCAGCAGTGGCGAGGAAACGGTAGCAGGTAAGCCCACCCACCACATCTTCCCCTCCCCACCGCGCTAACCCACCAACAGGTCGCGTAGGGAGCCCATTCCTGCCACGCCGACGACGACGGGCAACAATTAGCCTAAACGCCCGTCGTTTTGCAATGCAGTACCCGCCCCCGCTTCGCCTGCTACGTTACGGCAACGACGGGCATTCGCAACCCCGTCATGGCCTTCTCGCATGCCGTCCGAACGCCGACGCACTCGCATTCGGGAGCTCGACGCCAGTGCGTCGACCCTCCCGCGGCTCACCCCCCATCGTTCCGTACCCGCGAATCCCCGCCTCACCCACGCACTCGCATTTCGAGACTCGACGCCTGTGCATCGAGCCTCATGCGGCTTCGCCCTTCCCGGTGTATCGTACCCGCGCTGCCGATTCGCGACTATGCCATCTTGCGACGCGGTGCCGGCCACCCCCCTGCCATATCACGGCTAGCAGACACGCCAGCGGGAACTCTGATGGTGCCCATTCGCGACGGCTGGGATCCAGCCCCACGCACTCGCATTCGGGGATGCAATCCCTGTGCGTCAAGTCTCCCGCGGCCCCGCCCTCCGCCCTTATTTCGTATTGCGGGGCTCATTCGCGATCGCCACGCCCACACACCCGCATTCGGAGAACAGGCGGTGGTGCGTCAAGCCTCCGCGACCTCCCCCTCCTCGTATTCCACTTCCACTCGCGAAGCACGATCGCGACTGCAGCAGCCCACCCCCCATGCGCTTGTATTCGAGAAGCTGAGGCCTGTGCGTCGCAGTTCCCGCGACGTCCTCATCACCGTCAATTAAAGTAGTTTAATATTTCATATTAATAGTAGACTATAATATATTTTGGTATATATGAATGATGAACAATAAGAAATATGAAATAAACTTGGGCAACTCTCAGATGCCCTAAGATTGCCCTCTGACTTATAATTATAGGCCCATGTTGCCTGCGCCTGAGCACAGTCAAGACTGAGCCCTAACCCTAAGAGTAGTGTCTAACCCTACGAGGACCGACGCGTCGGTCCTCGTAGGGTTAGCACAGCCACATGCCTGACCTAAGACGCATGTTGAAGTTGATTTCTTTTAGCCTCCTACTGTCAATCTCAACCTCAACCTCAACTTCCCTTTACAACTCTTGCTTCTTTTCTTGAATATGTCTACTAATGCTTCTTCTTCTTCTCAGCCCCTCTCTCAGGGTATTATTTCAAACCATTTACTGAACTAAAAGCCTTGTTGATTCAGTTGTTTCTTAGCTCCAGCTCCAGCCACAGCAGCTAATTCTCCCAGAGCCAACTCTTTGCTGCTTGCAGCATTCCCATGGGATACTGATAGCTTAACTGAGCCAGTTCTTGCAGATGTTTTCCAGGGTTCCAGTACTTTAGACAAGTTGCTGAAGGTACGGTTCAATTTAAGGGTTTTAAAACATTATTCTTATCTGGGGTTTCAATCTGAAGCACTTCGGTAACTCAATGGATATGTTTGAAAAGCGCTTTGGAGCACACCGCATCACGGGGGATAGTGGACTTCGCCAGCTCCTGCGTATTGAGGGCCCAGACATGGAAACTGGCGAGCCTGCCGCCCGCAATACTGTGGTAGCCTACAAAAAAGGCAAGAAACCTGTCAAAGTCAACAACGACCTTGCCATTTTGGTCTGTTCATATCGCGTTTTGGATGTTGCTGCCTGGTTACTTGGCAGGCAATCCACGATACTGGTTCCACAGCATCCCAAACTCCCTCTTCCTAAATTGAGCTTTCGCGTATGTTTCTTTTTATATTATTTACGTCTTTTATTCTGAATATTTGCAGAGGTTATCACTGGTGAATGATTGTCGGTCTATACTGCTAGACGCACGGGCAAATTTCAGAAGCCAAGATACCCTGCAAACGCCTTACGCCACTAACAATATACACCTGAGCACGCTCAAGTTTTTATGCAACGTTGAGGCCAATAGCGGCTCCTTGCAAACTCTATGGAATTTACAACTCGCCGCCATGCATCTTAGGCATTTGTTGACGATGGAATACACTCCGGACAGCTATAGTATACCGGATGTTCCAAATGATCTAAATGACTTGTTTTTCCCTTCCGAGGAGTAAGCAGATTTATATTATATATATCCTTTATCTTTAATCATCAACTTTACCTTTATAGAGTCAGTAGTTCCTTAACACCGGCAGAAAAGGCCATATTCACCAAGCTTGCCGAGGACTATAAACATGCTGGCTTCCGGCTTTCTCTTCAGATAGCTTTACTGGTTTCTCCGATTATGTTGCTTAGCGACCTTAAGCTATGTTCCCTTTCCTGGGACAAAGCGGAGATGATTGGTGTAAGTCTTTATTTTCAATTTAACTTTTGAAGCAATATCCTTACTACAAATTTCAAGTTTTCCAAGGCTTTGGGCAATCAAAAGCCTGAAATCATCAAGCGCATCGAAAGGATGATCTGGTTGACTTTATTTGGTATAGCTGAAGGATCTACTCAGCCATATCTAGCCATGCAATATCTGGCTACCGAGCTACCTTGGAGTGATATCGAAAACATGACTGACTCTGAGATTGAATGGTTCAAGCCAGGTATTATTGATGTACTTGATTGATGTTCTGTGATATACTAACACTTCTTCGCCTTTAGATCAGAATCTGAAGACTGCTTTGCCTTCTACTAGTGATGTTACGATTGTAGGGCCAATTTCGGAAAGTTGGCCTATGGCTTCAGTTCTGCGCCCTCTACTTCCAGGCTTGATTGCTAGTGCATCTCAGCAAGGGCCTAGGGGAAACCCTGATGGTGAAGAAGATGGTGAAGGTGATTCTGCAGGCGCAGGCGCAGGTGCAGGTGCAGGTTCAGGCTCAGGCTCAGGCTCAGGCTCAGGCTCAGGCTCAGGCTCAGGCTCAGGCTCAGGCGCTGGCTCAGGCTCAGGCTCAGGCGCTGGCTCAGGCTTAGGTTCAGGCTCAGGCGCAGCCTCAGGTTCAGGCTCAGGCGCAGCCTCAGGTTCAGGCTCAGGCGCACCAGCTCCTGAACCAGAAGGTAAATTAATATCTATCTAAATGTCCTTTCTCTAGATTTAACCTGATAGTTTATATAGATACTACTGGAGATGCGCCTGCTGCGCCTGCTGACCAGTCAGCTCCTGGAACTCAAGGTAAGTAAACCAATATTCATTTATATGTCACTAGCTTTAACTTTAGTTTCTATAGATCCTCTGGAAGAGCAGGAAACTGATGCTAATGAGCCTGTAGCTTCTGGTGATCCACCCGCATTGAATACTGAAGGTGAATTTAAATTTCATTTTAAGGGTATTGATTCTAATTCTAATCTTATTTAGACCTGGGGAGGAAATTGCGTGAGCGCGGGGAAAAACGCCCTCTCCCAGTTCCAGAGCCCATCGTCAAGAAGAACCCCAAGCGCAATACTCAGTCAAAGGGAAAAGGAAAAGCCAACCCAAAACTCCTCACGTACTCGCCGCTTCCTCTCTTCAACGTGGAAGAAGACCAGAAAACCTACGTTCCTCAGCAGGACATTGAAATGTCCTTTCCAGACGCTAAATTGGATGTGGTTACAAATCCACCCGAGGTAAGAATATATTTACATTTAAGCTACTTTTACTAAATCCTCTGAGATAGAGAGTCAAGATGTATGATGAAGTGAAGGCTGCTGATGTCAATGACGCGGTTCTTTACGATGCTTTTGGCCGGCCCACTGTTGTCCATCCAACCTTTCACGTAAGTCTCATTTCTGGTAATATAACCGAAGATATCTGACTATGGAATTATCACTTCAGAAAAAATCTGACGCTCAGAACTTTTATGGGCTTCTCAAAGCCGTGGAGTCTTGTTACGTCAATGGAAAGCCGCGTCATACACAGAAAGGAGTTTATAGTAATTTCCTTATCATGGATGAAAAGGCGTACAAGGAATTAGAGCCTGAAGCTGTCCAGGATCTAGTTCGCCACAAACAGCTTGTTCTGACTGATTGCGAAATGTCCAGCATCGAATTTACCCAGCGCTCTCTCAGCAATATCTGCTCTCTCACCTCCGCTCTTTGTATCCACGGTAAGCTTAACAATCTCTCTGGTTGAACAAGTACTAACTATTTATTAGATCACTCAGTCGTTAGCAAGAACCCTAATGATTGTCATCACACCGGAAACCTTCAGCAGATCCTGGATTGCATCGACCAGGGTGATAAAGGCAAAATCTTGAACGTCTTGGACATTCCTAACTCCACTTGTCCTCTTCCGACCACTGGGTACTCTTCTGAGCTTATAGCTTGGAATGCTACTGGTGCTGATCTTTTTTGCCATCGTCAAACCGAGCACTATCCCTACTCGGATATGTCATGGTATCTCATCGGGCTTAGCGGCGCCTTACATCTCGGCCACATTGATAGTGATGGCCAGGGTACTGTCATTGAGGTTAGGAACCAAGACGGCGCTAAATTTTGGATGAAGGCCACCCGGAAAGAACTTTTGAAGAAAAACCCTGACCCAGAAGTGGATCGAGCTGCCGCTATGTTGGAACTGGCAAACATTAACATATTTCTTCAGTTTTCTTTGGAGGTTCCCAATTTGGATCATTGGATCTTGGAAGGTATACTCCTAACCCACAAAACTCGGCTGTAAGTTTTTCTCTATTTAGCTATAACTTGTTTATTGACCCCAGATTTCTAGGGTAATGGGTCCTGACTGCCCTCACTGGGTTTATACCCCATTTCACACTATCTGCTCGGGTGGTCACTATATAGCTTCCTCAACTATCCACGATACAATGATTGGTCTCATTCACGCTTTCATGCTCGATAACTTCATTTCCAACACCAACCATACTCCCACTCGCATCCTGCTTTGCCGCCTCGCCTCCTTATATTATGAAGGTCTCGTAAAGCAGAGGTATAACAAATATGGTTGGTCTTTTTGCTTTTATTCTTTTCTCTGCCTAATATTATCTTAATTACAGAAATCGCACATGCCCATGTTTTCGATTTAGAAAACTTTTCATCCGTCGTCGACTTGATGTCATTTTGCAATCTCATCATATTGATCAACGTCCTCGACTTCAAAACCTACATGTACAACCAGGATATCACGGTCAACAACGTCAAGCAACTCTCTGCAGAACGTCTTGCAGCTATCGAAGCTTTCGACTTCAACGCAGTTCATCCAAAGGATCGCTTGCGGTACCAACACGCCAGAGGACAGGCTTACGCTCTTATTGACTGGCTTTTTAAGTCAGTTGATATCATCGATAAAAAGACCAAACGGACCGTCAAGAATCCTCGTACTTCTCTTTGGGTTCCTTACATTGCTCAGCAGGCTTCTGCTCTTCTTCTTTACAGGAAGAAAGCTGACAAGGCTAAATTTAAAGGCGCCCCAGGAAGTACAGCAGCAACCCTTAACCGTCAAATCCTGCTCTGCTTTGAGGGCACTTTTCTTGAAGACCCCGTCAATGAGGCTTTGGAATCCGAACATGAAGTTTTCACCTTCTTGGAGCCACTTAGGTATGATGTGATACGCCTAACTGCTTTGAAAGCTCCTTTACGTGAGTTCATATTATCTATTTTATATTTCATTATATTGATATGTTGTTGCATTTCTAGTCCGTCGTGAACCTTTTGACTGGGGTGAAACTGCAGCGGATAAAAAGTTTCACACGGGTAATGCCCAAGGGTGGGCACTTTCATCTGAAGATATTGAAGAAGCCTACTTGACTGCTCGTGATCTGGAACCTGAGGAGGAAGAGCCTGTTGTGCCGGTTGTTCAAGAGCAAGAGGAAGAGGAAGAGGAAGAGCCGGAGGTAGCTGTAAGGCCTTCAAAACGCCGTAAAACACAGGTCATACCTTCTCCTTCTGCCTCACCTCCTGTATCTTCTGAAGTATGATTACTTCATTTGTATTATTACGCTTATAATTTTCTTTGTTTGCTCTATGTTTATACCCTCAGTCTGACATCAGTAACCAAACAAACATCAACTAATGTTGAAAGTTCAACTTTTGAGGAGCGCTCTTTCTTCCTACTTACCACCATCTACTCTCTCTATCTTCAGCTCCAATGAGATTGCTTCTTGTCTTCCTAGTCTTCTTTATACTTATACCAGTAAAGCTCAATCAAATATCTCAGTCCTTGCAAAGCTTTGCTTTAGGTATACCTTTAATACACTTTGAAGTCTCAAATCTGACTCTTTTGACCTTCAAAGGTGACACTCATGACATTCAAAACTCATCTGGCATTCTTGGCATTGGCATTAGCATTCAGCATACTTTTGATACTTCTGACATTACTATTCAACATATACCCAATATCCATGGCACTAGACTTCAATATATATCTGATATATTTACCACTAAGACCTTTCATAGGACTATATCTAGCATCGATAGTCATGACTTAGTTAGCAAATTTAAACCATGCACTCAACATATGTTTGAGGCTTTTGTAGAATATATTTATTTGACTAGCTGTTCTTTAAACAAGCTGTTTTACTATGTATATATGGCTTCATTAGACACTGATATCTTTTATCAGGTGCATAGAGTGTATTTACAACTTATCAGAAACCTTCTATTGAAACATGAATATTCAAATTTTATGCGGCTTAACATTAAATCTTCTCAGTTGGCCCTGCATCAGCTGGCTTTGTTTACTTACGACGTATCTCCAATATTAGTATCTTCTGCTATTCAGACTCTTGTTTTGACTAGAATTTCCATGCTTTATCTACATGAAGAGAAAGTATCTATGCAGTGGTGGTATAATTATCAGCAGCCTTTATCTAATTTTTGTATCACTAATTCTTGTTCTAAACACTTTATAAACCAATTAAAATGTTCAATAGCACATAAGTGGGATGGAAGTAATTGTATTCTTCAACCTGATAACTCTTCTTTCTTTGGGGCTGGTCCTAAAAAAACTCTAACATATGCTTCTATTTCAAAATATATTCTTTTTCAAAATTCCTCAATCTGCATAGATAATACAAATTTAAAATATAGTGGTCATATGGTATTTAAGGAAGCTTTGGACAAATATAGGAATAAGAATGACATTCTTTTAGTGTGTGTACCTTTGGAGCTATTATGTGATAAGATTACTCTAAAACAAGCCCGCACTATTGCAAAATGTCATGATATTTGTAAAATAAGTACACATTCTTTACCAGCTTTAATGAATGTACTATCTTCTCATCAGTGTGTTGGTAACTGTGCTGGCTTTTGTACTATTTTTTCCCTTGCACCAGCTATATTAACACCTGCAACACCTGCTGAACGTCAAACTACTTGGTATAACAAGCTTAATAAAGTTAAAAAAGCAAATCATATCCACAATAAAGCGGCCCAAAATAACCTAAAGAAACAAAAAGATATATCTGAGTCTGAAGAAAGAAATAAAACTTTTCCTCCTCAGCCACCATCTAAAAGTCTACTTTATAAAATAATTTCAGGCTTTATACAAGATACAAGTCCTTCTCAATTTGTAGAAGCAGGCTGTGCAGTTTGTGGAAGATTAACACCATTTAGAAATCTAATACCCTTAAGTGAAATAAAAAATAGACTAAAGGTATTAATAAACCCAGGTATTACTCGCAAAGAAAGAAAAACTCCTAAAGATCCTATTTCTGATATTACTGGTCCAATTATTGATTCAAAATGTACTCATGCATGTAAAACCTGTTGTGCTAGTTTAAAGAAAAACAAAATACCCTCATTTGCTTTAGCTTCAGGTTTTTGGATTGGCGAAGTACCAGATGTGCTTAAAAATCTGACTTATGTTGAAAAGCTTTTAATTGCACGTGTAAGACACAATAGATGCATAGTCAAAGTAGCATCAGGCAGATATAAAATGAGAGCCAATGCTATTACCTTTCAAAATCCAGTCCCAAAAATATATGATGTTTTACCACCTCCAGTAAAAGAGCTTGATGAAGTTCTTGCATTTATATTTACTGGACCTTGCAGACCCACCAAAGATGATATTAAACGCACTCCTTTACTTGTTCGTCGCAACCATGTAGCTAATGCTTTAAACTGGCTTAAATTAAATCATGCTGATTATTCTGATGTTGGTATCTCAAAAGACAACTTAATGCAATATCCTGAAAGTGACTGTTCTGTTGTTATTGATTATAGAGAGTCTATTATAAATAAAGATCCAGAAGCCACTAGTGTACATGATAATGAAGAAGAAGATGGTGTAGAATCAGGTCCTTGCTCATTTACTGTTCAAGGTCTTACAGGACAAGAGTTTTCAGAGCTTTCTATTGATACTATAAAGGCTAAAGCTTTGGAACATCTTATGAGCAATGGAAAAATTTTATTTGCTGGCCATTCTGAAAAACCTTGCTCAATATTTAAAAATCCTCAGTTGTTTCCTTCTATGCTTCCATGGCTTTTTCCATATGGTCATGGTGGTATAGGTCAATCAATAATGAACAAAATCCATTCACCTTTGGTCCAGAAAAGACATCTGTTAATGTATCATGATAAAAGGTTTCAAACTGATCCCAATTTTCCTTTGATTGCATTTAATCATGAACAGATTTCTCAAAGTACAAGTCGAGGAAGATTAGTAGTACAAAGATCTTATTTTTCAGAAATGGCTAATCGCCTATTAAACCTTAATCATTCAGTGCTATCTAATATTAGCAAGCGCCTTTCTCTTGGTGAGCGTGTAAAACCTGAAACTCAAGAGGAAAAACTATGCTATAAAGTCATACAAGACTTGGATACAATTGGAGGTCATGTTGAAGGTTCTTTAGCAGGTAAAAAGTCTATGCGCAATGAAATATGGTCTTTGATTTCCTATATAGGTGCACCTTCTTGGTTTATTACACTTTCTCCTGCAGATAGTAAACATCCAATCTGTCTTTATTTTGCTGATAAGGATATTGAGTTCAAACCTGAGATTTGCCTGCCTGATGAAGCTTACCGCCTTGTTGCTCAAAATCCTGTGGCAGCTGCAAGATTCTTTCATTTTATGTGTGAAACCTTTATTAAACATGTATTGGGTGTTGGCAATAACTCTCCAGGCTTGTATGGTAAAACAAATGCTTATTATGGAACAGTTGAACAACAAGGTCGTCTAACTTTGCATCTACATCTGCTATTATGGATTAAAAATTCACTTTCACCTCAGGAGATCAGAGATCGCATCATGGATACTACTTCTGACTTTCAAAAACAAATGGTAGAATATCTGGAAAGTGTTCATCAAGGTGAATTGTTAAATGAAAAGACATTAGCTGATATCCTTGCATCTTTCAAATCTAAGCAAGAACAGACTGGTTACTCAGATCCAACAAAAACAATGCCAAAACCTCCACCTGAATTATGTAAATCAAAAAATTGTACAGATTGTTCCAAATGCAAGGAATTAAATGAATGGTGGGTTAAATTTGAAGAAGAGACCAATGATATACTTGCAAGATCTAATAGACATGACTGTAGAACTGATATTGAAACCAAAGATGGTAGATCTGTAAGAAAAGGCTGCAAAAATAGCAAAGGTGAATGTAAAGCAAGATTTCCTAGAGATATTGTTGAGAATACAATGGTTGAACCTCTTACAGGTGCTCTAAAATTGAAAAAAGGTGAAAGTTGGATGAATACATTTACACCAGCTCTGTCTTATCTTATTAGAGCAAATACAGATGTAACAAGTCTTTTGTCTGGAACTTCAGTCAAAGCTGTTGTTGCTTATGTTACAGATTATGTTACTAAACCAGGTCTTACAACTTATTCAATTTTTGATACAGTGCGCCAAATATTCTCTAAAAATTCCACTTCAGTGGCCCCTACTTAGGTACCCGGCGGGAACTTTAATATGGCGTATATAACCTACCCATGGGGGTGTCTACAACAAAAATAAAAAATAAAAAACCGCAGCTACAATTTATAAAAATTGTTAAAAATTTCAAAAATAAAAATGTTTTTGTTATAAAAACATGAGGAATTTTTTAAAATTGTAGAAAAGTTTTAACAATAAATAGAAATAGTTATAGATTTGTTTTTTTTAATAGGTGCCAGGGGTCTTTTTATAGAAATATTAAATTGTCGCTAGCAGCTTAACCAGGATAGATAGATAGAATCTGTAAAGAGATCTTGTAATGCAACCCTGAGTACTATGTATCCTCCAAAAATTGAAGTAATCCAGAGGTATGAATTCTTCTACCCACAAAATAAATTTGGCATTTGTGGGCTAGCCAAAATATATAGCGAGGATCTGTATAAAGATCATAAGACATCATATAGAGTGATGTTAAAACCAAAACTTATCACAATTTTGTTCCAAGTCCAACCTTTCCGACAATCTGTTGCAGCACGTCTAAGCAGACATACTCCTTTCTGTCTCAGATGCGGAGTACTTTCCCATACTTATTCTTGTGTTATCCTCAAATTGATAGGCATTTGATCCCAAGTCTTCTTTCTGCAGCATATCTTACCGAGTTGCAGAGTTGAGGACAACTCTGCCCTTATATTTAAAGACTTGTAATTACCACTTAGATCTTCAGTCTGAATATTAGTTTAACCACCTGCATAAGCTTGACATCTTATTGCTCTCATCTATCTAAGTTGTTCACTTCCGAAATACGCCTTAGGACGAGGTACTGACCTTCTGGTCTCCCGACCATAAATTGGGGCACGTCGTTAGGCCAAGCACAGTTCATAGCTGAGGCCAAAATCTTGTCCGTCCAGTTTTGCATTCTGTGTTCTGTTGGAACCTTGGATTCTTGGAATGTCAGACTCAGTCTTAACAAAACTACTGAATGAATAAAAATCATTGATTTTTGTATTGAATAAATACATATAGCATTCATATAAGCATATAGATATACTATGCTGATACTGCAGGTTTTTTCCAAGTCATTCACTATAAGTCTTCTGTAAGCAATACATAAAATATGATCAATTTACTATATTATTAGCCAAGTCACTGCGAGTCTTATATAAATTATGTCCAAATTAGATGGATTATTGAATGTTTTGACTGGTTACAAACTGCAATAATAATGCTTGATATATACTGTCTTATGCAAAGGTCAAAAAAATGGATGTTTTATAACATTTTAAAATATCAAAATGTTAAAAGAGTAAAAAGGTTAGCAATTTAAAAAGTAATATCTATTTAATTTAACATTATCTTGTAGCCCTGAATTTTCTTGATTTTCTGATATTTAAATCATGGCAATTGGATAAAAACTGAGCAAGTTATAGTCAAATTACATTTTGAAAGAGAAGCGTTCAAAAGTGTATTTTGTGTTTTTCTTCACAAGTAAGGCACCAAGTCACATGACACTAAAAGATTCTAGATCAGAAAAAATAGCTCCATGTTTTCTATTTATAGACCCTGACCTGAAAATGCCTTTTTGGAACTAGTTCTATTTATAGATTAAACTGATATTTATGAACTATTTATATACTATGGTGAATTCTAAATACATTTTACTTTTCTATTTTAGACCTAAACTCTGATATATCTATATTTAGAACAAGTTCTATTTTTAAATTGTGACCCTGAACTTCCTTTTTTAGAAAGTGAGCGTACTTTATGACCATCTCCAAAATTGGTTTTAGAACCATTTCTATTTTTAGATTGAAATTTTGAAACTTTCTTTTCTGGTAATATTTAAAGCTCTAATTTAAGCATTTTCTATTAATAGATTAATTCTTAATTAAACCTTCAGTATAATAATCTATTTATAAACTATTTTTAGACACCAATAACAACTATACTATTTCTATTTATAGACAAGTCATTTAAATTCATAAATAATCATTCATTAACATAGAAATTATTTCTATTTATGGATTACTGATCTAATCAAATATATTTAGCTATATTTAAATCACAACTACTTTTTAAATTAATTATAGTCTTAGTCTATTTTTAGAAAATATATAAAGATTTTCAAATGTAATTAGATGTAGATCAAGTTTAATAATGACAGACAGAAAAATATCCAAAAAAAGAAAGTGTCTTTTAAACATTGTAATCTATATTTAGACTAATTTCCAATATAGATCATATAATGATTTGCTTTTTATACTGAGAAATTAGCCAAATCTGATCAGTTCTAAAAATAGCTCTCAATCTCTGTGGTTTAAGCCAAAATTGATCACTGGTTGTGTCACAGGCTATTTGGCCAACTTAAAAATCCAAAAAATCCCTCTAGAGCAGCAAGCAGAGTGCAAACACTCTTCCACACTGTGACAATCACAAGTAACTATTGTTCTAACACTCATGTATAACTTGATCCATGTTCTGTTACAGCTATTTTCATACCACTTTCCATTTTTACACATACGGTCATTTGGCATGAAGATGTAAATTACAACAGAGCCAGGCACTGGACATTGCAAGCGAGGGAGGGCCAGTCCAGGCCATTGACAACTGGCATTATTCCAGGTCTTGGCCCCCTAAAGGGCTTGAAAGTCTAGAGTCTGCCTGTATGTGTAAAAAAAGACAAGCAGTAACAGCAGATAAGATTAGATAAAAAATGATTAGTCAGCTACTACTTTAAACTCTTGCCTGATCCAGACTGACAAGCTCAACTTTTATTCTTGGATTTCACACCTTAGTCTGGCGTTCAATCCTTGACTTTTCTCCTTCTTAGTCTTGATGACTACACATGCTGTGATCAAACTTTTGACCCCTCACCAACACCTGGCTAATGCCAAAATTACATCCAGTAATACTCAAGAGGCTGTGCCTGGAAGATTCTGAGACATGAAGTACCCTGTTAATGTTTCTCTGGCTGCATCTGGAGTCTTGGCCAAAGTTTTTGATATCAGAAAGAAGTCTAGCTGGTACCACTCAGCCACCTTTGCTTAGATCTGCTTAGATAAAGGATTACTGTAATACTAAAACCATTGAGTCTTTTGCTGTAAATGACACTATGCTACCTCACTGCCTCTTCTTGTTCCCTAGTACTGATATCATTATGCATCAATTTACAGCTACATTTGTATTGATAGGCTGAACTGCTAAAATTACACACATAGCTCGCTTAGAATTCTTCCCTGAGCAGGGTCCAAAGTTGTAGTGAGCTAACATCCAGATCTCTAATTTTGATGGCCAGGCTCATCAGCTCATGTTTGAGACTCTTTGCTAGGACAGATTTAGAGTTTACCGCAAGTCCGCCTAGACGTGTAAATGTGATGGCCTATCAATATGAACTTAGGTGTAACCCAAATATGGGTATATATACAAATATAAGGATATAACCATTTATAGCTACTATTTGGCAAATAGCTGTAAACAATCTAAATTCATCTGTCAACTCAGCTATGAACATAGTATCACAGTTACTACTCTAAATATAAATGCATCTTTGGCTTAGATTGAGTCTATTAATAGATCTGATGAATGCTGATCTAGTTATGTGTTCCAAAAATAGATTACATTCACTTGTTCTAATTTCCTTAATAGAACTATATATCTATATAACAGTATGAGCTATTTTTAGAACTGATCTTATTTGGCTAATATCTTAGTATAAAAAGTAAATGATCACATGATCAATATTGTAAAATGGTCTAAATATAGAAAACAATATTCTAAAATACTGTTTCCTTTCTAAAAGATTTTTCCATCTGCCAAGCCAGACATGCAAAACCTGATAATGATTTTAATGGTGCTTAACTATTTTTAGAATTGATCTTGTTTAACTTATATATAAGTTTGACTATTTTTAAAGATGGTCAGTCATAATATTCTAAAAATAGACTGATCATATGATTAATTTGAAGAGTAGTTGTGATCTAAATATAGCTAATATATTTGATGGCTAATTTATAAATAGAGATAGTTCCTATATTAATAGATGACTATTTATGAATTTAAATGACTTATCTATAAATAGAAACAATACAGTTGTTATTGGTGTCTAAAAATAATTTATAAATAGATTATTATACTGAAGGTTTAATAGAAAATGCTTAAATTAGAGCTTTAAATATTACCAGAAAAGGAAGTTTCAAAATTTCAATCTAAAAATAGAAATGGTTCTAAAACCAATTTTGGAGATGGTCATAAAGTACGCTCACTTTCTAAAAAAGGAAGTTCAGGGTCACAATTTAAAAATAGAACTTGTTCTAAATATAGATATATCAGAGTTTAGGTCTAAAATAGAAAAGTAAAATGTATTTAGAATTCACCATAGTATATAAATAGTTCATAAATATCAGTTTAATCTATAAATAGAACTAGTTCCAAAAAGGCATTTTCAGGTCAGGGTCTATAAATAGAAAACATGGAGCTATTTTTTCTGATCTAGAATCTTTTAGTGTCATGTGACTTGGTGCCTTACTTGTGAAGAAAAACACAAAATACACTTTTGAACGCTTCTCTTTCAAAATGTAATTTGACTATAACTTGCTCAGTTTTTATCCAATTGACATGATTTAAATATCAGAAAATCGAGAAAATTCAGAGCTACAAGATGATATTAAATTCAATAAATATTACATTTTAAATTGCTAAGTATTTGACTTTTTTAACCTTTTTTACATTTTGAGATCTTGTAAAACATCCATTTTTTTGACCTTTGCAAAAGACAATATATATTAAGCATTATTTTTACACTTTGTAACTGGTCAAAACATCCAATATTCTACAGTCATGCACCAGCTAATGTTATACTGAAACTTAAAAATCAAAATGAAAAATTTTAGCCTCACTTTTGCCCCTAAAAACCATATCACAATTTTTTATAATTTGATTACTTCATTCAATCAAAATTTCAGATGATCTTGTCCATTTCTTGCAAAGTTATTCCCCAAACACTGATGTAATACTGAGTGGTGAGCCAATTTTAGGGATTTTGGACTTGTCATTTCTCAGTCAAATATTATCCAATCCCTCTGAAATTTACCAAGTCATGGGGCATGCATACAGCTCACAGGAAAATTTTATTTTGTCAAAAAATAGGCATTTTTGACTGAGTTATGAAAGTGTAACACTCAGTGGTGGTGTAACATTAGTGAGTGGATGACTGTATTTGATTTGGAAATTTTTATCATTTAAATTGTTCTTTTCTATTCATAGTACTTTGAACATACTTTGCTATATTAGCACTATCAATCATACTGTTATTCAGACTATTTGTGGAAGACTTGCAGCTAGACTATAGTAAATTTATTGAATGACTTATGAAAGACCTGCAGTATTAGGATGGTATATGTATAAGCTTATATAAATGCTATATATATTTATTCAATTCAAAAATCAATGATTTTGATTTCATTCAGTAGTTTTGGTCTTAATATCACTCTATATGAAGTCTTATGATCTTTATACAGATCCTCGCCATATATTTTGGCTAGCCCACAAATGCCAAATTTATTTTGTGGGTAGAAGAATTCATACCTCTGGATTGCTTCAATTTTTGGAGGATACATAGTACTCAGGGTTGCATTACAAGATCTCTTTATAGATTCTATCCATCTACCCTGGTTGAGCTGCTAGCTACAATTTAATATTTCTATAAAAAGACCCCTGGCACCTATTAAAAAAAACAAATCTATAACTATTTCTATTTATTGTTAAAACTTTTCTAAAATTTTAAAACATTTCTTATGTTTTTATAACAAAAACATTTTTATTTTTGAAATTTTTAACAATTTTTATAAATTGTAGCTGCCGTTTTTTATTTTTTATTTTTGTTGTAGACACCCCCATGGGTAGGTTATATACGCCATATTAAAGTTCCCGCCGGGTACCTAAGTAGGGGCCACTGAAGTGAAAAATTCAGAGTTACTAGGTGGTAGCAGTAGTCGCCAAGAAACTGCTAGAGCTTTAATGACTAAAATGGTTAACTCACTTACATCTAAAATGGAAATAGGAAGTCCAATGGCATCTTTATATCTATTAGGAAATCCAGATCATTATACTCAGCACAAATTTATAAAGTTTTACTGGAGACTCTATGTCCGCAAAGTCAGAGATGCATGGGGTGATAATGATAAAGAAGAAAGTCCAGAAAAAGTTGTTCTTGATAAGAATCTTGGAGACTATGTTGGTCTTTCTAAAGTTGATGATTATATTTATCGCCCAAACATACACAAAAATATCACTTTATATGAATGGATTCGAAGATCAGAAACTACAAGGCGCTCAAAAAAGAACTTGAAAAAATTTGACTCCTTGCAAGATATTCTTAATGGACAGCTTGATAATATTGAAGAAGAAGAATTAAATGAGGAACTGGATTCAAATGATGAGCTAGATATTATTTCACAAGTTGGTGGTGGCAAATCCAGCCAGTCAGATGATGAATTAAATATTCAAAATAGTACTATCAATAAACCTGCTGAAACAAGTCTTAATATAAAGTATAACTTCTTACCTGGTCATCCTTTGTATAGAACACATGAGGTAGTTTATAAAACCAATGATCCCTTAGTAGTTCCAGTGTTTTTAGGTGGCATTCTTCCTAGAAGTGATCAAGGTGATAGAGAATATTATTGTTCAACAATGTTAACACTTTTTAAACCATGGAGAACTGGAAGAGATCTTAAGCTTGAAAATCAAACCTGGGATGAAGCTTTTAATGCTTTCAAATTTGCTAAACATCAAAACCAGTTGATGAAGAATTTCAATTTAAGATATGAATGCAATGATGCCAGAGATGATTACTCTGCTAAATTGAAAAAAGGTGCAGCTCAAAAGAATAGTATATTTGGATCTTGGATTGATAGTGAACAAACTCTTAATGAACTAGATCAGACAGCATTGGACTATACCGATGATGGTCCACTAGCATCTTTTGATAATGAACAAGACATGTCTGAACTTCTTATAAATGATGCAGCTAAAACTGAAGAAATGGCTCAGATTGAAAAAGTAGTTCAAAATATAGGCTGGCTGGATAGCTCCAAAGACAATACTATAAAACCTGATAGCACTTTTAAACCTACTGAGAATTTCAATAGCAGTGAATGGAATTCTATAGTTGATGCTGCTAAAAAAGATGTCATTGCTCAAAGAATGAAGGATCTGCCATCAGGTATTAATAAATCTACTGATAACCATGAGTCTCATGATGAAGTTGTAGTATCAGATATATCATATATTAATAAGGATTTCCAGGCTGAGAAATTGAATGAACAGAAATTCATTGATGATACTGTTAGTAAATTTAGTTTGAATACAGAACAAGAGCGTGCATTCCGCATTGTGGCTAATCATGCAACCCTTCATAAAACTGAACCTCTTAAAATGTATCTAGGTGGAATGGGTGGAACTGGTAAATCTCAGGTTATTAAAGCTTTAATTGCTTTTTTTGAACTAAGAAAAGAAAAACATCGCATTATGATTCTGGCTCCTACTGGTTCAGCAGCTGCTTTACTCAAAGGATCTACATATCATTCAGCTCTAGGTATTCAAACTGAGGCAATGAAAAAAAATGAACAAACCAATTTAGCTCAGGTTTATACTAGACTTGAAGGTGTTGAATATATTTTTCTTGATGAAGTTTCAATGTTATCATGTCTTGATCTTTATAAAATCAGTGCTCAGCTTGCTAAACTTAAAAATATTGTTGATAATCCATTTGGTGGTATGAATATGATTTTTGCTGGAGATTTTGCTCAACTAGCACCTGTTAAAGGTGCTTCTCTTTACAGTGGAGGAGTTGGTACTACAATTAATGCTGCTATGACAGAACCTGGCCAGCAAACTGCAATAGGCAAAGCTTTATGGCATCAGATAACTACAGTTGTGATTTTGCGACAAAACATGAGACAAAGATTCCAATCTCCTGCAGATACTAAACTTCGCACTGCTTTAGAAAATATGCGCTACGCAGCCTGTACAGCTTCTGATATTCAGTTTCTCAGAACAAGAATAGCTGGAAAAAGAAAAGATCAGCCCAATATTGCTAGCTCATTATTCCGCAATGTCTCAATTATTCTAGGTTTAAATTCTGAAAAGGATAAAATCAATGATCTGGGATGTCAGAGGTTTGCAAAAGACACTGGTCAGACTTTAACTGATTTTTATTCTGTGGATACTATTGGTGAAAGTGTTCCACCTGAAACACTTAGACTTTTAAAAAGAAAAAATCCTCAAGCTAAAACAATCAGAAAAAAACAAGTCTCTCTTCCTTCAAAACTTCAAAATATTCTATGGAATATGAGATATTCAATGACTGAAACTGTTCCTGGAAAATTGTCTTTATGTTTTGGAATGCCAGTTATGATCCGCAATAATGATGCTACAGAATTATGTATCACACGTGGTCAAGAAGCTCATGTTGTAGGTTGGCAAGCTTCAAAAGGTGCTGAAAATCATTTGGTTCTTGATGTTTTATTTGTCAAACTTGATTCACCAGCTAAGACAATTCAACTTAAAGGTCTTCCTCAAAATGTTGTTCCTTTAACTCGCTCTAGCAAGAGTGTTCTTTGTTCAGGTTTAAAATCTCCTATTTCAATTAATAGATCTCAAGTTTCTGTGCTTCCAAATTTTGCAATGACTGATTATGCTTCACAAGGAAAAACAAGAGAATACAATGTTGTAAATTTGAATAGTTGTAGAAGTCATATGGCTTATTACACTGCATTATCTAGAGGTTCAACTGCAGAAGGCACAATTATTCTTCAAGGCTTTGATGATCATAAAATTACATGTGGTATATCTGGTTATCTAAGACAAGAATTCAGAGAACTTGAGTTATTAGATGAGATTACTAGACTCAAATATCTTGATCAACTTCCTACTTCAATTACTGGAAATCTTAGAAATATTATCATAAGACAGTATCAACAAATCAAAGGCACAGGTTATTGTCCACCTTGTATAGATAAAGCACTACAATGGTCTAAAGAAAAGCCAATGGAAAATACAGCAGCTGTTAAAGATAGTCCATGGACTATTATCAATAAGAAGCCTGTGGTTTCAAAAGCTAAAACATTTGTTGCACAACATTTTCAGCCTGCCAAAGGTTCAATCCCAGTTAAAGTAAACAATTTAAAGAGAAAAATAGAAGATACTGAAATACCTATAGTTCCATTAGAGGCTAAAAAAATAATTAAGACCAAAAAACCCAAAATTACTTATGATATTGAACTTCAAGGCTTAAAATGGGATTCAGTCAATTATAGCTGTTCTTATGACTCATTGTTTACAATATTGTTCAATTTATGGTCTCAAAACAAAAAACAATGGACCAAAGAGCTTAGTCAATATGGAGAATTTACACAAACTTTGGTAAAGGGATATAAAAATGTTCAAACTGGATCTCAAACATTATCTGCAGTTAGAGATTTGGTTAGACATGAATTAAAAACATCTCAACCAGATAAATTCCCTATAGGGCATACAGGAACTGATATCCGTGATCTTTTACAATCAATGTTCCAAAAGCCCAATCAGAAAGATATCAGTTATGAAAAGTGCAGTGATTGTAATTATGAAGCAAGTTCTCAAATTCAATCTCAATCTTTGATATTTATTACATGTTCTTCACATAAATCTACTCAGTCAAACTTTAAACACTGGCAAAACCAAAAGAAATATTGTGGACTATGTACTAAAAAAGTTTGTATCACAAGATATTTTACTATTTCACCAAGTTTTATATGTTTTAGTTTGGAGGTTAAAAAGATTATAAGTAAATATATTAAAATTGAAAACCAAGACAAGAGTATAACTAGATTATCATTAAAAGGTATTATATATAGTGGAAGCAATCATTTTACATCAAGATTTATAGTTAATAATGAAATCTGGTACCATGATGGTATTTCTACTGGTGCTAAATGTATAAAAGAAGGACAGTTAGATGACTTTGAAGGAGATTTATTATTTAAGTGCAAAAAGAAAGAAGCAGTGGTTGTTATATATGGAGTATAAATTGATAATAATTATACAGAGCTGATAATATACTGGTAGTTTGTAGAGTAATTTAGTTTAATTGCTAATTAGCTTTTTTCTAACTAATGTAGTTTAATTCAAACAGTTAAAAGGATATTTGTAACAAGTGTACTATTATAGATAAGAAGCAGCAAAGAAAAAGAACTCGTTTTTGCCATGCGAAGCAATGGCCTCTAAACAAGTAAGGAGTCGTCTCCGTATGCTACAGAGAAATCCATGTCATCGATTTGCGTTAATTGGAAGTAGTCGTCATAAAGCCAAGTTTCTTTCGCTTTCTCCTTGAGTTCGTCGGTGTACTCGAGATCGTGAGTGACGACTTCGTTATTGGCAGGGATATGTTCCAACGCCATAAGCTTGGGATGCAGGCGAGAGAATTGAGGGACTGATTCTTCGACTTCGGTCCACACAAAAAACGTTGGTATGTCCTTCTTCACCAATAGTCCGAAGTCAATTAGTGTAACGTCGCGATAGAGGTCCAATATGCAGCCCACCGCACCGTAACAATCGTCCACTAGACCAGCCGCCTTTTGTACGTCTGGCGGAAGAACGGCACGAACGTCTGGAATGACGGCGTAGAACCACCTTATCCATCCAATACGGTCCAGTATAGCTCTCTTCGCGTTAGCTCCTTCTCGTTGAAATTCGTTAGAACCAAAGTAGACTTTCGAGAGGCGTGAAGTGTCATAGGCTGGCGGGAAAGGGATTTGGCTGCCGAGTTGCTTGCTATTGATCATCCAAGCTATCGCCCAGTCTAAGCGCTGGAAGTCGGCTTCCATTTCGGTTTTCTGATCCGCAAAAAATTTGTAGGCGCTGGGCTTGACTTTGTCGTACTGAGTTGGTTCGTCCAAGTCGGAAAACCACGGAGAGGGAGTAGTAAGCCAGCCGATCGGGATCCAGGGTCGCCACCAGTACGATGCATCAAACCACATAGGATTTTTCGCCCACTCCATCATTGTGTATTGTCCAGAGCCCGTAACTTCCGCATGAAGGAATTTGCCGGGATCAAAGTCTTTATAGATCATGACATCAGGTTTAACCGCTTCGGTGTCCATGCCGACGCCTATCCAACCATACCAGTCGAGACTCCTGGCATAGATAATGGGTACGTTGTTCAAGAAATCAATAAAGGTGTTCGCTAACTTCATCTTTCAGCTGCGAGTATGCCTGCACAGCTGCGATGCTCGAGTGTCTCGGCTTCCAAGTGTGCCCTGGAAGTGATAGCTCGGATAGTGGGGGATGAGATAAAAAGGAAATTCAACGCTTTGTCTTCCTATTATAAGACATACGCCTCGTGTTGTCTGGGTACTCGATTTTTCTCTCTGATGGTTCAAGGGAAGTAGTTCATTCTTTTGGTTTGTTTTGTCTTTTTTAAGGGATCAATCTGATAAATATTTTCTATAGGATAATCTGCCTGAGAATGTTACACGTTGTGTTCCCTCCGATACGTCCTCAACAGATCAGGAGAGTTCTTCAAGTCCTGCGTTGTTCCCCAGGTGTCGAATTGAGGATTGTAGCCTTCCCATTGGATAAGGAAGCGTAAGTCTTTTTTCTTGCTGACTCTTTTGTGAGCTAGAATCCTCTCAACATCGTACTCCTCTGATGCCTGCTTTCTTAATCCAGGAGGTTCTAACAACGTTCTATCCGCATTGGCTGTATCTTCTTTGTACCTTTTCAAATGCTCCACGTTGAGTACGGGTGACACTTCAGGATCTCGTTTGGTAGTACCTATTAGGTATAGTAAATCTTTATGTTTTACAGTACCTAATAGGTAGTAAAAAATGTTTTTTTTGACACAAATTGTTTTCAAAAGGTTTTTAGAAACATTTTTTATGAAAACGTTTTTGAGTGACCCCCCAGCCAAAACATAAAACATTTTGTAGTCTAAAAAATGTTATAGGGTGCCATGGGTCCTGGTTTTTTCTGATGAATTTTCCCACGCTTCTGGTGCATTTTTTGGGGTGAAATTTATATGCATAGACTGCATTTTTGAGGGGTATTCTGTACAGATATTAGACAGACAAAAAAAGTTGCATTATATATACCCCTAGAAATTGGCTAGCGGTTTTTATTTTTTTTAGAAATCTCACATGCAGTATGTATTACCAGGTATTTTTCTATATATACAGCCTGGATTCTCACTAAATATCTACCAAAAATTGCTCAAAATTCTCTATATATATGCCTTCAAATTCTCCTATATATAGCTTAGAATCTTCATATATATGCCTATAATTTTCTATATATATGGGTTGGATTTTTAGCACTTTAATAGTAGCTGCATATGAGGTATTTATTAGGTTAATTAATTCCTAATAGAACATAAAGAACATAAAAGTGGACAGAAAATGATTTTTTTAAAAATATTTGTTAAAACATGTTTTTTAAGTTTGGAAAAATATAAATTGTAAAAATGTTTTGATAAATGTTTTACAATAAAATGTTTTTGTTACAAAAAACATTTTATCACAACACATTTTATATTGTTTGACAGTGTCAGGAGTTTTAAAATTTACAAAATAAAGAATAATTTTTTTAGAATAAACACCAAGTATTTCTATTTTTAGACCTAGACCCTGAGATGTCTTTATTTAGAACTGGTTCTATTTTTAAATTTTGACCCTGAATTTCCTCTTTTAAAAAGTGAGCCTAGTTTTCATCGATCTCTAAAATTAGTTTTTAGACTTAGTTCTATTTTAGATCATGATTTTGAAATTTCCTTTTCTGGTAATCTTTAGATCTTGCCAACTATTTTTAGAACAAATCACAGGATTGGTCTATTTTTGGTTAATTACTTACCATATCAGGCAATTATACTTGATTGAATTAAAATTCAGTCACTTCTGTGCCTTATCTGGATAATTTCTTGTTCATTTGAGAGGTTCTTGGACTTATTTTGATGGGTAAACTCATGTGGGTCACAGGTATAGGTTGCCGCAGGTACAGGTATGATTAGGCATTGAGATACCTAGGATTACCCATGCCATTGTCTTTTGCTCACACTTTATCTTTGTTATTATTATTTTAATCTGCACTATAAAAGCGACCTGTTGGAATAAATTAAACAAACCCAACTTTGAGCTGCATGCTTAGTCAGGGTTACTACCCCTATTTTCCAAACTGTACGTCTTGTCTCAGTTGTTTCACTTCACTTCATATAAATATATTTCCTTTGTTCTTGTCTCAATTCCCTTGCTATCCTGCTCGGTAACGTCAATGCATCATCTCTATTATTTACTATCTACTTACTGTTGTCTACAAAATGCCTACATACAATGTATATAAACGTAACGTGGGCTGAGTCTTCTTTGTCATGGCTGGAACTGGGGTGCTCTTCAGAGCTTCAAGATAGGAATGATAGTTTTTGAAGCAATGCTTTATCCTTTCACAGGAGAAGGCAACTATATACTTGGCCACACTAGTAGCTGTTGGTTTGAAACATGAATCTTGGACAGTTGTCCAATAGCCTTCATACATCAGGAGGGATAGTTTACCAGATGGAAAGTTGTCCAATGGGCACTTTACCAAAAGATATAATATATTGTTTGCTCTATATCTCTCTAACGAATGGGTTTGGTCATGTGATTTAAATGGTAGAATTATCTAAAAATAGATTGTGTTAATCTCAGGGTGTATTTCCTTTTATGGAAATTTTCCCGTCTGCCAAATATTTCTCAGAGAAGCCTGATAACGATTTTTTGTTTGGCCTATAGCTCAATAAGGAAAGCAGATACGATTTAAACAGATTCAGGGTTACCTCCCTTAAACGCAGATCTTTTATTAATAGCACAGCCACATCCAATGATATTTTGAAATTGTTGGACAGTTTACCAAATGAACAGTTGCCCAAGAATATATTAACTCAGATCGGATGTGGCTGTGCTATTAATAAAAGATCTGCATTTAAGGGGGATGATCCTGAATCTGTTTAAATTGTATTCATATCTGCTTTCCTTATTGAACTATAGGCCAAACAAAAAATTGTTATCAGGCTTTTCTGAGAAATATTTGGCAGACGGGAAAATTTCCATAAAAGGAAATACACCCTGAGATTAACACAATCTATTTTTAGATAATTCTACCATTTAAATCATATGCCTATCTGCTTTCCTCATTGAGATACAAGCATTTTAATATTAATAAATAATTTAAAGAACTTATCACAAATATTACTAAGTACAAAATTAGCAGGCTGACTAAGTACTGCCAATTTGGGAAATAACATCTTTGTTGTCTTTTATAGGCTGGATGCAGTGATCCTGAGCATCTATATTTATATTTGTTTAGATTTGAGGCCATAAAATTACATAAATGTGCGACAAGCATGTAAATAGAGGCAAATTCAATGTCACATGATCTTTATTGATGCCATCAAACCATAAACAAATAATCCTCTTCCTATCATGCTTTCAAGTACGTAAACATATTTATATATATATATTGGACAATTGCCTACATGGTAAACTATCCCTCCTGATGTATGAAGCTTGTTGGGCAATTGTCTATCTTGATGTCTTCATATAACAGCATCAGCTGCTTGGCCAGACTTTGGCCAAGTTCATCCCTTTTCTCAAGAAGCATATGGCATAGCAGCCATAAATGCTCATTGATGGTTGGTCGCTTCCTGTTTGATAGTGTGTGAGCAAGTGCTAGAATAATATAAGACTGGACTCACCACTTTGTTTCCAGAGATATCATGTAGTCGTATGCACTTTGCTTCATATTTTTGAGCTCCTCTATAGAATATGTTGTAGGGCACGAGGGAATTGATCTTGGTGTTTTGTTGTCCACCAGTGCTGAGTTCCAGGTCCAGATGAATTGGAGGATACCATTTTTGTTATCCACTCAAATCATACCCCTATCTGCTTTCCTTATTGAGCTATTGTCCAAACAAAAAATTGTTATCAGGCTTCTCTGAGAAATTTTTGGCAGATGGGAAAATTTCCAAAAAAGGAAATATACCCTCAGATTAACATAACCTATTTTTAGACATTTCTAGCATTTAAATCACATGATCAATCCTATTCCCTATTGAGATATTAGGCCAACAATATGCCTTATATTATATCTTGTTTGGACAGTTGTCCCTTCTGATGCATGAGGCTTAATGGGCAATTCTCCAAGATTTATGTTTCAAGCTGACAGCTATTGGTGGGCGTGGCTAAGTTCCAACAGTGTCCAAGCACGCTGTATTGTCGCCAGAATTTGGCTTCAGGTCGGACCAAACTGCATTGTTCAACTTACCCAGTGCAGCTCAGGTTTGCTGAGGAAAATGCCTTGTGTGGTCTCTAGCTCTGCCACAAGTAGTACAAAATCCCCAAGACAAGTTGTTTCACTAGTTCTGCAGGCTCCATGGCTGGTAGGTGATTTGCTGACTTCTGGAAGTTGTTTTCCACCAAGCAAAAGAGGGTGCCGGCGCTGTATTGGGTAATTGAATACTGACATTCCCCAGCTTGGATGTGCACGTTTGAGTGGTGGATTGCGCTAGAAGGTATGAGGATTGTCGAATCAGGTGGAAATTCTGCAACCTTGCTAAGGTCACAAAATCAAGTGGCTGCCTTTGATGTGGGGAAATTTTGGTGAAGGGAGAGGTCATTCTCTATCAGTGCATTGAAGAACTTGTTCTGAAAGCTGCAAAGTGTTGGGGCCCAGGTTGAAAAACCCCCTAGATAGGCACTCTTAGGGAGGGCAAGGCAGGTAAAGGTGCTGAGGCGGCATAGCTATCTGGAGCCCAGAGATCCTTTGAAATTCATTCAATACAATGGCCTTTTTTTGTGCCATTGTTTTGGGAGAGGGTGGGTTCCGTCATTGGAAGGGCTTGGGAGGCAGCTTAGAGCAGCTCAGGTCGAGAGCTGCTGCAGATGCTAGGTGAGAGGGTGAAGGGGAGCAGGTGAGGGACGAGAGGGGTGACAGGTCAGCTTTATTGTTGGAGTTGTACAGCGTGTGCTTTTTGGGCTGGATGCCTATACCAAGGCCTTCTTGCTGAAGTTGAAGTCGAGGTCCCTGGGGTAGAAATCTGTGACCTGCCTAACTCGCTGACCAGGGTCAGCGAGTTAGGCAGGTCTGGAAGAGGCACAGCAAGCGAATTCCTTGTGACGTATTCATGTTGCCGCATGTTGGGATGCAAGTGAAAAGAGACAGAATATAGCACTTTTGAGGAAAGTCAGGCCTGTGCAGCCAATTTGAATCATCAAGACATGACACTATCAATCATCACCGCACATGATATTATCTGCACTGCCACAACATATCTCCTATTGTCATGCCCAAGGTCGGCACTGAATGTTCTTCCTCTTGCTGTCAACAATCTCTTCCATCTGGTGCAGTGCCGTTCCTGACCTCCACTTATACTAAAAAATTAAAGGCGATCCTGAAGTATGAAGACGAGCCCGTCTTATGGCGGGCCTTCACCATGGGTTTTATTTTCATTCTGAGCGATATATTACTGAACAACAAAAGCTTCTTCCAGAACTATGCCAGGACACTGGCCAAGATGCACCTCGACCTGCAGTTCACTCTGGCAGTGCAAGACATGGCTTTTAAAGCCATTCGGGAAGGGGTATCTATTATCTATGAGCCTTTTCTGGTTTACACCACTCATTGCTCCCCACTATAGCTTCTGGGTAGATATCCTGAGTCGTTTACTCACCAAAAGAACCTGGACCTGGCCATGCAGGTCATTATGACGCACCACAACAATGCTTGTCATCAGTTAAAGTGCAGAGTTAAAGTGCAGAGTAAGCTCTGTAAACCTCTCTCTTCTTTTAATCTAAGTGGTTTTTCTGCTAATAGGCAAATTAACCTGCATCTACACGGCCAATTACTCCCCTGCCAAAGAAGCCTGCAGTACGGGCCATAAACAACTGGCCATGGTTTCATGGCAAATAGACCTGTGCTGTCCTCTTCAAATCAGCTGGCTCATTCAACTGTGCAAACGCAGCCTACAGCATCTGCTTTAACGCAACTGGCAGAAGGGTCTGCATCAAATTGACCAGCCACACGGGCAATGTGCCCAGTAGTACTACTACCTGCCCTAAAGCGACAGGTGCTAGAGTTTGCACCTCTTTCTAGTCAACCTGCAAGGTTGGTGGCTTGGCAGGCCAACGGGGCTGTTTGGGAGTTTCTACACTCTTGCAAACCTGATATGGCAGAGCTATGTCCACTCTTTTTGGCCTTCAGCATCACTGATGGTAAATACCTCGATGTGCTCTCCAAGCAGTCAAAGAAAGCCATCTTTGATATCCTTGGACACTTTGCAGAGCAGGTACACCTTGCTGGCATACAAATCACAGAGATGCAGAAGTGGAGCACTTATCACTCCCCACCGTGTTCCTGGTGGAATCCAGTGGACTTCACTCATTCCTGTGGAATGCTGAGGAATGCTACTATGGCAGAGAGCCCTGCCAAATTGTCATTCCTGTGGCACTCTATTCCTGTGGAATGAGACCAAATTCCTCTTTTGGAAGAGGAACAGGCCACTGGAATGGAGAGGAGTGGAATCCACCAGCTAAATAACACGTAAATATTTAATTTTCAGTGCTTATTTAATATATTTGGGACTATTTGTGTACAATACTGATAGGTCTGAGTCTTAAAAAAATTCTCACAGTAGAAATATTCAATTTACTTAAGTATTACCTAATATACAGCCATTCCTCTTGTTGTTTTTTAGGAAAAAAAAATACAAATAAAACAAGGATATAGGCTATTTATACACTTTATAAACAAAACCAAACATTGTAACACATCAAAAACTGTTATTTGGACACCTTCTTAAACAGGCAATCTATATTTGGAAAAAAAAAATTCAAAGACTCGTGTTTTTTTGTGTTTTTTGGGTTTTTCTCGTCATCGGAAGCAGCTAGTCACATGATTTCAACTGATATATGATTTTTAGATCAGGCTGCATGGTTACTATTTTTGGCAAAAAGTTCCCACGGTATGTAAATCTGCCTAAATATAGCAATAGAACCCTACAAAAATTATGGCATATTTATATTTGGAATCTCCTGAAAATTCTGAATCCGATGATACCCTATTGACCCTGAATTTCCCACCTACAGATCATGTAAAATATATATATTTAATAGGCCAGAGGGTATATATAGTAATTAGTTTTGGATTTTTCAAAGGACCAATGGTGAAGTGGTTAAAATGTTTGTGGCTATTGCTATGGACAGGTCTTGGGTTCAATTTATGCTTATGCATGTTATTTTATTCCTGGACTTGTTCAAGTACAAGTCAGATGTCTTAAGTCATTCCACCGCTGGATTCCACCACTAGATTCCACTCAGTGGAATGGCAAAATGGAATTCCACTGAAGTTGGCTTTGGCATTCCACAGGAATCTACACCCATTCCAGTGGATTCCACAGCCATTTCACAGGATTCCAGTGGAATTCAGCCATTCCTCTCAGAATAGGTGGGGGAATAGAAAGTACTGCAAATTCCAGCATTTCCCGAACCATGCTAATGCTCATTTGAGCTCGTATTTTTCGAACACAACTAATGATAATAAGTGTGAACTCGATAGGCACTAATTCATGTTAAGCTAGCGCATCCCAAAGCTAGGATTCACCTTCCTTCACAATCTTGAGCTTTGAATCAGTGGAGCAATGGGTAGCCAAGTAGCAGCAGGCGTTGCTTGATGCCCCTCAGCTTGGGAATCAAAAGATTCCCGCTGGAAATTCTAACTGTACCTCTGAATTAATTATAGGGCGAGACTGAAGATGTTTATGGTCAGTTTATATGGAAGAAGTGCTCCAGAGTCTTTGTGGCCATGCCTTGCTCTCGGCTGTTCATTCAGAGATTGGGCAGGAATATTCCCGTTGGTTGCTGGCAGACCGGAAAATGAGACGCACATAGTCCCGGCCACAGCTTTGGGCTTGCAAGAGCTATCTGCAATGGGAAAATCAAAAGCACTTGGATCAGGAATTTCAACGAGTACGTATCCACGGTAGGTCTCAGTCTATCCTCCATTTTTTGTCCTTTTCTTCACTCCCAACTCTGTTGTAGGTTTTCCACAGCTACAGAATGAAAAGTCCAGCCAACGTTGCCATGCAGCGGCTGTGAATGCCTTGCTGCCAAAGTGAGAACAAGGCATAGCTTGTCTAAGCTTATTCCTTCAGCCTATGCTGCTAGTTGAAGACATCAGGTAGGCAAACTGCCCAAAGAGGACCTTGCATCAGGTAGATAAACTGCCCAAGCATGGCAGTTTACCTATGATCTGCATATTTGTTAGACTACATTGTTGCTCTTATATATAGAGTAGTATATGTATTTGTTTGGCACTTGATGGCATCACTATGGATCACATGACTTTGAATTTGCCTCTATTTACATGCTTGTCGCACATTTATGTAATTTTATGGCCTCAAAGGTAAACAAATATAAATAAAGGCTCTCAGGGCCACTGCATCCATGATATAAAAGGCAATCAAGATGCAATTGCCTAAAATGGCAGTGTTTAGTCAGCTAGCTAATTTTGAACTTAGCAGCATTTGTGATAAGTTCTTTAATTATTGAATAATACTAAAAGCCTTATATCTCAATGAGGAAGGTAGCTAGTCATGTGATTTAAATTTTAGTAGGGTCTAAAAATAGATTACGTTCTTTTGAGACCCTCTTTCTTTTTTGGGAAATTTTCCCGTCAGCCAAAATTTCTCATCGCTGGCTTTTTTTTTTTTTTTCAGTTTTTTGCATTTTTCTCTGTGGGAAAAATAGCTAGGCACAAAATTTTGATGGATTCAGGGTCAGATGGCTTGGCCGCACATTTTTTTATTAATAGCACAGCCACATCCGTGCACATTCAGGGATGGCTTGGTAAACTGCCCAAGCTGTCAAAAAGTGAGGCTAGTTTGCCGAGCCTTTCCAGGATGTGCTTGGATGTGGCTGTGCCTCTGATAAAAAACAATGTAATCAACAACGCGACCCTGAATCTATCAGAATTGTGGCTGTGTCTTCTTTCCTTATTGAGATATAAGCCAAATATTAGTATATGGTCAACTTACAGCCCTTGGTATATTGACAGTCAATGGTCAACTGCCACACTTGGGCAGTTTACCTACCTGATGCAAGGTCCTCCTTGGGCAAGTTACCATTATTTACACATCAAGGTAGCAGCAACAGGTGATTCCTTTAGCATGACACCTCCGTCCCTTCTTTGTTTCCACACTGTTCCGTAACCTGAGCCTGGCAATCGAGCCTTTTCGATTGACGCTGATTTAGCATTTGCGCTGTGCGCATCACAGCGCTAACTACATTGCTTGACCTGTCCCTGGTGAAAGGTACTCCACATTGAAAGGGCTTCAGGTAAGCTTTTCAGTGCTCAATAGGATGCTAGGATGGGTCATTTTTTTTTTTTTTTACCTTTGCAAACTTTCATTAACCTTCTGGAACCCCTCTCCTGGGTTTGATCCATTTGTTGTGGAAGAGAAAATGCCTTTTCCTCTTTGGCTGGCATTGAGAACTGAACCTTGGCTAGCATTGGATCGTAAACCCTGGACGACGCCTGCAATCAGTTGAAAACCATTCAATATAAAGTGCCAAATTCATTCTCCATGTCCTCCTAAGACCTACCCACTGGCAGTGTGGATTTGCTTTATTTGCTTTCGCTACTTTCTCCATTAAACAAAGAGTTAGGCATGTTATGGCTACCATGGCTGATATTACCAAAACACTTATTCCAAGTTTTCATGTGAGTTACAAAAGATGGAATTCTTTCCGTTATCAAATTTCTTAATCATTCCGGACTGCTATGATTTTTGATTGGCACAGAAGCGCATGTTTCGTGCTTTTATGTTCAAACGCTTTAGTTCTCGAAGGCAAAAATGCGATTGACAGAAGTTTCTTTGACTATATCGACAAAAAGGACAAATATATTGTCAAGGATATCATATCCTGCATCAAAGAACGGGGATGAATGACCAGGGTCTGCCATCTAACGGAGGCTTTGTCCTCGCAAAATTCTCCTTTCTCCAGCATGGAAGAAATGCAGGGTAAGTCAATCTCACTCTTTCGTCAATTTGTAAATCTGATAACCATAAATATCAGCTATCAACACCCCATTCAAACAGAGAGAGCCTCGTTGCTATATAGTAAGGGTGACTCTATTCGCTGTAAGATTCTGAATCACTGTTGTTTCTATCAGAGTCCTTCTCTTGACATTTCCGCAATGTTGCGTGTAAGTTGACTCCTTTCAACTTGAAGGTTTTATTACAAGTTCTTACGTAGTAAAAAAATTTGTTTTCTACACTTGATAGCAGAAGGAAATGGTTTCTAATGCAAACATTCAAAATTCTCCCACTGCTATAGTGACCCTGCATGGTTTCTGTATCTCAGCCATTACTGGGCCAATTTTTATGATCTTGGTATCAAAAAATTTGTAAAAATCATGGCCAGATTTTAGGCTTGCTAGAATTGCCTTATTTTTCTGCTTTTTTTGAGTATAAGAACATCCCAATTGGTTCAGATTTGAGCAGACTACACATTATTTACTCATTTAACATGTATTTATATAATGACATCTCTCGGTATTGCCTCCCCCCCAAAGTAAAAACTTGTTTTTGCCATGCGCAGCACAGCCCTTGCAGAGGTGTGGTGAGCGGAGCAGCAGTGGTTTGATGCAAATTGTATGTTTTATGTTTTCTAAGTTTTCTGTTCATGTTGACGCCCTCAGCTTTAGTATTGGATCTCCTGGCCATCATAATCGCCAATCCCTTTTTTCTCCGCTGCTGCTGCTGCTCACAAATTCACGTCTAACTCCTCTTGCAGCAACTTTGGCAGCTACTGGGTTTAATTAACCACTTTCTCGCAGCATTGGTTGGGCATGCAAAGTTGATAGTCTACGTAGCATCAGTAGCATTGATTTATTCTTTCTGTAGTGGACCATCTATGTATTTTTAAATTGAATTCCAGTTGCTGCCTACATGTGCACTGCATTCTTGTGAAATCAAGGAAATCGGACAACAGAGCTAAACATTCCAATCAAAATCATTCAAGCCAGATCGAGGAAGCAGTGAAATTCCTTAAACCCTTTGCTGAGCTTGTGCTGAGCTCAACCAGCCTTGATATCTTTGAATAGGTGTCCAGAAAATCGAGGCTGATTAAATGTGATCAAAGCTGGCCAAGGCTCGTGACAGCTCTCGATTGCACTGGATTTCCCTCAATAGACTTTTCACTGTAAATTAGAATGGCTGGAGGTCAGCAAGCAAAGGCACGCAGCGTTAGGGATTGGCACAGGTAACCCTGGGGTATTCTAGGACTACCTCTAAGCCCAGGACCAGCTCCAAACACTCTCAGCTTTAGCTGGCCACTTCATCAGACATAAAATGTAAAGTGTACTTGGGTATGTGACAGTGACAATAGCAGAAGTAGTGCTAATACAATGAGTGAAAATAAGAGCATAGCCACAAGCAGAAACAAAACTCTTTTGGGTTTTCCTTTATATTGGGTTAAATATAGATTGAAGTTTTAAATATATAGTCATATCCAAAAATAGATAGCGTGACTAACTAGGAAATTAATCAAATAAAAGTGAATTTCCAAGAGTGATTGGATGTGGCTGTGCTAGTAACAAAAGCTGTACTACTCATCAGGGCAATTTTAAATCTATTTAAATTATAATTTTATCCTTATTCCTTATTGAGCTATTAGCTGCATCAAAATCGTTATCAGGCTTCTTGAAATCAGATTTGGCAGATGGGAAAATTTCCCAAAAAGGAAAGAGTATCTCAAAGGAAAGTAATATATTTTTAAACTATTTGACAATTTAAATCATATTAATATTTACATTTTTCAGTGAGATATGGGCAAAACAAGACCTGTTCTAAAAATAGCTGATAAGACTATAAATAGAAATAGCTCCCAAAAAGGAATTTCAGGGTCCAGCTAAAAATAGAAAGCATTCCAAAATATTTCAAGATCTTAGTTTTAAAAATAGACATACTTCTAAAAATAGAACTGCATCAAGTTTATATACCTGACTAATAAGTTATAAATAAAAAGATTTATAGAATTTGGAATTGATAGTTGGTGTCTAAAAATAGTTTCAAAAAGGCTCATCTATAAATAGAAACAGTGTCAAAATTTGAAGTTGTACTTGGTGTCTAAAAATAGTGTATAAAGAAATTATTATAAAGAAGATTTAAGCATTAATCTATGAATAAAAACAGCTTAGATTAGAGCAGGGAATAAAAATAGTTCATACATTTGAGTCTGATCTATAAATAGAACTAGTTTCAAAAAAGGCATTTTCAGGTCAGGGTCTATTAATAAAAAGTATAGAGCTATTTTTTTAGATCTAGAATCTGTTAGTATCATACACTTTTGAACACTTTTCTTTTGAAATGTAATTTGACTATAACTTGCTCAGTTTTTATCTGATTGCCCTGATTTAAATATCAGAAAATTAAAAAAATTCAGAGCTACAAAATGATGTTAAAATTAAGAGATATTATCCTTTGAATTGCTCAGTTTTTCACTATTTTAACATTTTTAACGTTTTGATATTTTATAAAACATCTATTTCTTTCACCCCTATACAATGCAGTACATATCAACAATTCCTATTGCATTTTGTAACTGGTCAAATCATTTGATGGTCAATCTGATTTAGAAAATTTCATTATTTAGATTTTTTTTTTTTCAATTTATAATATTTTTGAATATCAGTATATTTAGTTACTTGTTTATCTACTCATATATCTACTTTACATTTGAAACTAATCCTACATACAGTATTAATATTGTATAGATAATGTTTTATAGAAATGCCCAGAAAATATTTTAGTAGAAGGACCCCTGCCACCATATCAACAATAAATATATTTTCTAAGAACAAAACATTTCTGGATGTCACAAAAACATTATTGCATTTGAGAAAACAAATATTTATTCTACAGAAATATTTGGCTCAAAAATGTTTCTGAAAAATGTTTCAGAGCCTCCTTTAGATTGTATTTTCTATCAGAAATTAATCAACCTAGTAGGTTATGTTTAGTGGGTCACTGAAGTGTCCAAACACCAATGGCTACTGGAATTATATTGTCCAAAACCATGGGTCTTCAAAATGCAGAAGAGGTGAAACAAATGTGCAATGTCCCATACCTCAGTGCAGTTGGCTCTTTGCAGTACTTGGCTACAATGACCCGCCCAGACATTGCTTACACTGTGGCCTATTTGGCATGCTTCAACTCCAATCCTGGCCCCAAACACTGGGCTGCTGTCAAGCACCTATTCAGATATCTTAAAGGCACTCTTGAGTATAAGTTACAGTATTGTGGTGAACAGGGTCAAGAACCATTCATTACATTTACTGACTCTGCTCATGGTGATTCTGTTGATACTGGAAAGTCCACAAGTGGTTATGTTATCACTATGGCTGGTAGTTCAATTGGCTGGTCAAGCAAGCTCCAAGGCATTATTGCACTGTCTACAACAGAGGCTGAATATGTAGCTGCAGTAGAGGCTGGCAAGGAGATATGTTGGATGCGTAATATTCTTCATGAATTTGGGCACACTATCACCCAGCCTTCTATTATGCATGTTGATAACCAGGGTACTCTCAGTGTTTCCAAGAATCCTGAACACCATGGGCGTATGAAGCACTTGGACTTGCGGTTTTACTGGCTCAGGGACATTGTTGCTATTGGACTTATTTCACTATCCTTCATCTCAACTGATGAACAAGTTGCAGATCTTCTTACCAAACCTCTTTCACCTTCCAAAGTTGCATTTTGCAGAAAACAAATGGGTCTTAGGCCTTAGGCCAATATTTCTTGTGTTCTGGAGAATGGCCAAATCAGAGGGGGTGTGTTAAAGCTGCTTTCCCACTCTCGACAACATTCTATTCTTTCTATCTTATCTTATCAGCTTAGATTAGATCCTTATCAGAACATACTTCATTTATGTAGTTCTTTATGTGATCTTTATCAGATTCTTATCACTTCTTTCCCCATTTGCATATATTGCTCATTTTCATATATAAAGACTTGGTCAGAGGTCATTGCTGCGCATGGCAAAAACAAGTTCTTACTTTGTGGGTGCATGTTACAACATAAATATATATTAAATAAGTAAATAATGCATAATCCACTCAAATCTGAACTGATTGGGATGATCTTATATTCAAAAAAGCAGAAAAATGAGGCAGTTATAACAAGCCTAAAATCAACTGGTCACGTGACCAGGAAGGCCCTGATTTTTATGATTTTTTGATACCAAGATCATAAAAATTGGCCCAGTAATGGCTGAGATACAGAAACCATGCAGGGTCACTATAGCAGTGGGGAATTTCCATTGGTTTTGGTAGGAACCATTTCCTTCTGCTATCAAGTGTAGAAAACAAGTTCTTTTAATACATAAGAACTTGTAACAAGATTAATTCATACATTGCTTAGTTTTTATCAGATTGCCTTGAAATAAGTTGTGTAATTATCAGAAAAATTAGGGCTACAAAATAATGTCACATATGTATTGTCACAGCTTCATGTGACTTACTAAATGTGGAATATTGTTTGAAATACATAGTAAATAAGCCATTTTAAGAGATTTTAAAGGCATTAAAATAAAATAAAAATACTAATGATGTTTTTTTACCTAAGAGATGGTCTGTGCACACATATCACATGACATATCCCTGAGAATATTTTGGTCTAACTAGGTGCATCAACTGATTTCAAGGCACTTGCACAAAGTTCTGCTGTGAGTTTGATTATGTAAGCATCTAGAACATTATATTCAAGTCATTTGGTCATGTTTTGCAATGTTTGGTGTGTCTTTCATGGGTTATCCAGTCAGTTTAACACCAATTTTGCAATTTTTATTGAGTTAAGCTGGCTGTTTGCCAGATTTGGACACCATGACATCATTGCAAAACATATGTAAATATTTGTACATTATTCTAGATTGGTCTGGGTAACATATTTTAGTATATCTAGCTCACTGAACTCAGTTTCAAGTGTAAATTCACACAAATTTGCGCTTTTTGGGTCGTGTGAACAGGTCACATGACCTGATCATCCCTGGATACACATGCCACATGAAAGCCCTGATTTTTACAATTTTTTTGATACCAAGATCATGAAAATTGGCCCAGTAATGGCTGAGATACAGAAATCATGCAGGGTCACTGTATGAGTGGGAGAAATTTGAATGCTTGCATTAGGAATCATTTCTGCCTGCTATGCAGGCCGGAAAACAAGTTCTTTTACTATGTAAGAACTTGTAATTCATCTTCTGCCCAAGCATTGTCTCCACCGTCCCATACAGCTCCTTGTTCTTATCCAGCAGCAGCGCCTCCACATCCCGCCGCAGCTCTTTCCCAAGTGGCTGCACTGAAGTGCGCATGGTGTTGATGAGCTGCCCCTCAAGCGCCTGTAGTATGAAGTGTGGCAATGGTGTCACTGGAGGAGCTGGGGAAGAAGGAGATTGGGTGGTGAAGGTGTATGCTTTATAAACGGCTTTGAGAGTTTTGATGGCACATTGCTGGGTCTCTTGGATGGTGGTGCTGATTTTGAGCTGTTCTTCAACCTGGGAGAGATGACATTAATTGGTTTACTTGACAAACTTGAATGAGCAGTTTTTATACCTCTAATACTTGCAGAAAAGCTACCTGTCTTTGCTTCTTTTCCATTGCAAGGTTGCCTTCAAGCTTGCCCACCCGCAAGTGCAGCTCATCAATCTCAACAGACAACTTGGCGACTTGGTCACCCATGAGGTCCGCCTCTGCCTTCACCTCCACAAGCCGCCTCTTCCTATCCTTTTCCTTCTCCCTCCTTTTTTTTTCCTGCGCCTTATGCAATTCAGACTGAGCAAGTGTGAGCTCTTCAAACTTCATCTCAATCACCTCCTTGAGCTCCTCATGTGCCTCATGATCGTGCCCTATGACATCATTTCTGAGCGTCTGCATGGTCTTGTCAAGCACTACAAGTTTGTCAAGATAGTTGTCCATCTCCTCCTTTGTTGGTATGTCATATGTGCTGGTATCAGCCTGCCCTTGTGAAGGCCTGTTCAGGTCTTGCATCGTCCGCTGTCTTTTCTGCAAACACCTGTTCATGGCCAGTTTGTTGGAGAGCTGGTCCGCCTCCATATCCTCATTGTCAGAATTGGCAAGTAGAAAGAGAGGAGGGGGTGGGGGGGGTCTGAATGAGCTGATGTCTCCGAGGGCCGCCTTCATTTCCATTGCTGTGTTGTTCAGCTCCTTCACATATCTGGCAATTTCCGTTAAATCTTCCATGGCAGTGTTCGCAGAGTGAGGAGGTACAATAGGCCAAGAATCGGTGTTGACAAGTTTTTGTCGGGATTCTTTGTATGCTTGCTTGGCATCTTTGAGCTGTTGAACAAAGATACCAAGTTTTTTTGTGAGATGCACTTTGTTTCCTCTGAAAGAGTGATGTAGAATTGGCTCTGGACAACCTGGAGGGTGGCTTGGCATTCTTCTTCCAACATGGTAAGACGGTCAAGGGCTTTGATACAATTTGCTATGCTTTTGAATGCAGTTTAGGGTTAGAAATGATTGATAAGACATTAAAGGAAAACCAACATGGTTACTTCACTCCATATCGTGAATTTTCTATCTAGAATGAGTTCAACGGTTGGAGGAGCTGAGTCAAAAATTAATAATTCTGGGACTCAGCCTATGCCACTAGTTGAAGACATCAGGTAGGTAAACTGCCCAACAGCAGTTTACCAACAGTCTGCCTACATATCAGACTACAATGTGCTATGATGTTGCTCTCGTATGTATGTATATACATAGGGTATTTATTTGGTGATTGATGGCATCAATTCAGATCACATGACTTTGAATTTGCCTCTATTTACATGCTTGTTGCACATTTATGTAATTTTATGGCCTCAAATGTAAACAAATATAAATAAAAGCTCTCAGGGCCACTGCATCCATGATATAAAAGGCAATCAAAATACAATTGCCTAAAATGGCAGTATTTAGTCAGCTAGCTAATTTTAGACTTAGCAGCATTTGTGCTAAGTCCTTTAATTTATTAATTAACACTAAAAGCCTTATATTTTAATGAGGAAGGTATCTAGTCATGTGATTTAAATTTTAGTAGGGTCTAAAAATAGATTACCTTCTTTTTGAGATCCTCTTTCTTTTTTGGGAAATTTTCCCATCAGCCAAAATTTCTTACTGCCAGCTTTTTTTTTTTTAGTTTTTTGGCATTTTTCACTGTGGGAAAATCGCTAGGCACAAAATTTTGATGGATTCAGGGTCAGATGGCTTGGCAGCACATTTTTTGTCAGAGGTGCAGCCACATCCAAGCACATTCAGAGATGGCTTGGTAAACTGCCCAAGCTGTCAAAAAGTAAAGCCACTTTGCCGAGCCTTTCTCAAATGCACTCAGATGTGGCTGTGCCTCTGATAAAAAATGACGTAATTAGCTACACGACCCTGAATCCATCAAAATTGTGGCTGTGTCTTCTTTCCTTATTGAGATATAAGCCAAATATTAGTACATGGTCAATTTACAGTCCTTGGTAAGTTGACCGTTGATCATCAACTTACCAAGTAGGGCAGTTTACCTTTCTGATGCAAAGTCCTCCTTGGGCAAGTTACCATTATTTACACATCGAGGTAGTGGCAACAGGTATGGGACTTCAGGCAGTGGGTGCGGTGACAGGAGTGGTGCTGGCTCTGGTGGTGGAGGTGGCTGATGTTGGGCAAAGCCCATTGGTGACTTGGCAACTCAGTCGGCGTGCTAGGTGGGGCTTCTGGTGACTGGGTGGTGTTTGGTTCAGAAGTACTTGCTCAGAGGCCATTGCTGCGCATGGCAAAAACAAGTTCTTACTTTCTAGGTGAGGCCGACTATAAATAAAGGTTAAATAAGTAAATATTACATAGTCCGCTCAAATCTGAAGCTATTAGGATGATCTTATACTCAAAAAAAGCAGAAAAATGAGGCGGTTCTAACAAGCCTAAAACAGCCTGGTCACGTGACCAGGAAGGCCCTGATTTTTACGATTTTTTTGATACCAAGATCATAAAAATTGGCCCAGTAATGGCTGAGATACAGAAACCATGCAGGGTCACTATAGCAGTGGGAGAATTTCCAACCATTGCGTTAGGAATGTTTTCTGCCTGCTATGCAGGCCGGAAAACAAGTTCTTTTACTACGTAAGAACTTGTAATGCAAATTGTGTAGCCCTTTGGGTTCACCTGTAGGTACTGGACTGGAGCCAGTGGACGTTCTGGTAGTGGAATCCTGTGAACAAGCAGAAAAAGGAATGGCCACATTGGAAGATGAGGCTAGAAGAATGAGCTCTCAGGTTGGGATGTATTGCTTGTTGTATTTGGATATGTGGTTGCAGGCATTGTGGGGAGTGCAGGTGTTTTGAAGGCCTCGTTATTGTTTGTCATGGGTGTATTCACAAGAATCACAACTATTGAGCTCAATCACTGAGGGTCCAGCCGCAATTCAGGGCTAGTGCTGGACGCGATACTGTCCTGCCTCTCTCGTTGCGTATTGCGTGTTGATGTCCAAGAGTGCGAACAAGAATGAGACTGTGTGTGGTGGTTGCTGTAATTTCTCCTCTAGGAAACTTGTTTAGAGGCCATTGCTTCGCATGGCAAAAACGAGTTCTTTTTCTTTGCTGCTTCTTATCTATAATAGTACACTTGTTACAAATATCCTTTTAACTGTTTGAATTAAACTACATTAGTTAGAAAAAAGCTAATTAGCAATTAAACTAAATTACTCTACAAACTACCAGTATATTATCAGCTCTGTATAATTATTATCAATTTATACTCCATATATAACAACCACTGCTTCTTTCTTTTTGCACTTAAATAATAAATCTCCTTCAAAGTCATCTAACTGTCCTTCTTTTATACATTTAGCACCAGTAGAAATACCATCATGGTACCAGATTTCATTATTAACTATAAATCTTGATGTAAAATGATTGCTTCCACTATATATAATACCTTTTAATGATAATCTAGTTATACTCTTGTCTTGGTTTTCAATTTTAATATATTTACTTATAATCTTTTTAACCTCCAAACTAAAACATATAAAACTTGGTGAAATAGTAAAATATCTTGTGATACAAACTTTTTTAGTACATAGTCCACAATATTTCTTTTGGTTTTGCCAGTGTTTAAAGTTTGACTGAGTAGATTTATGTGAAGAACATGTAATAAATATCAAAGATTGAGATTGAATTTGAGAACTTGCTTCATAATTACAATCACTGCACTTTTCATAACTGATATCTTTCTGATTGGGCTTTTGGAACATTGATTGTAAAAGATCACGGATATCAGTTCCTGTATGCCCTATAGGGAATTTATCTGGTTGAGATGTTTTTAATTCATGTCTAACCAAATCTCTAACTGCAGATAATGTTTGAGATCCAGTTTGAACATTTTTATATCCCTTTACCAAAGTTTGTGTAAATTCTCCATATTGACTAAGCTCTTTGGTCCATTGTTTTTTGTTTTGAGACCATAAATTGAACAATATTGTAAACAATGAGTCATAAGAACAGCTATAATTGACTGAATCCCATTTTAAGCCTTGAAGTTCAATATCATAAGTAATTTTGGGTTTTTTGGTCTTAATTATTTTTTTAGCCTCTAATGGAACTATAGGTATTTCAGTATCTTCTATTTTTCTCTTTAAATTGTTTACTTTAACTGGGATTGAACCTTTGGCAGGCTGAAAATGTTGTGCAACAAATGTTTTAGCTTTTGAAACCACAGGCTTCTTATTGATAATAGTCCATGGACTATCTTTAACAGCTGCTGTATTTTCCATTGGCTTTTCTTTAGACCATTGTAGTGCTTTATCTATACAAGGTGGACAATAACCTGTGCCTTTGATTTGTTGATACTGTCTTATGATAATATTTCTAAGATTTCCAGTAATTGAAGTAGGAAGTTGATCAAGATATTTGAGTCTAGTAATCTCATCTAATAACTCAAGTTCTCTGAATTCTTGTCTTAGATAACCAGATATACCACATGTAATTTTATGATCATCAAAGCCTTGAAGAATAATTGTGCCTTCTGCAGTTGAACCTCTAGATAATGCAGTGTAATAAGCCATATGACTTCTACAACTATTCAAATTTACAACATTGTATTCTCTTGTTTTTCCTTGTGAAGCATAATCAGTCATTGCAAAATTTGGAAGCACAGAAACTTGAGATCTATTAATTGAAATAGGAGATTTTAAACCTGAACAAAGAACACTCTTGCTAGAGCGAGTTAAAGGAACAACATTTTGAGGAAGACCTTTAAGTTGAATTGTCTTAGCTGGTGAATCAAGTTTGACAAATAAAACATCAAGAACCAAATGATTTTCAGCACCTTTTGAAGCTTGCCAACCTACAACATGAGCTTCTTGACCACGTGTGATACATAATTCTGTAGCATCATTATTGCGGATCATAACTGGCATTCCAAAACATAAAGACAATTTTCCAGGAACAGTTTCAGTCATTGAATATCTCATATTCCATAGAATATTTTGAAGTTTTGAAGGAAGAGAGACTTGTTTTTTTCTGATTGTTTTAGCTTGAGGATTTTTTCTTTTTAAAAGTCTAAGTGTTTCAGGTGGAACACTTTCACCAATAGTATCCACAGAATAAAAATCAGTTAAAGTCTGACCAGTGTCTTTTGCAAACCTCTGACATCCCAGATCATTGATTTTATCCTTTTCAGAATTTAAACCTAGAATAATTGAGACATTGCGGAATAATGAGCTAGCAATATTGGGCTGATCTTTTCTTTTTCCAGCTATTCTTGTTCTGAGAAACTGAATATCAGAAGCTGTACAGGCTGCGTAGCGCATATTTTCTAAAGCAGTGCGAAGTTTAGTATCTGCAGGAGATTGGAATCTTTGTCTCATGTTTTGTCGCAAAATCACAACTGTAGTTATCTGATGCCATAAAGCTTTGCCTATTGCAGTTTGCTGGCCAGGTTCTGTCATAGCAGCATTAATTGTAGTACCAACTCCTCCACTGTAAAGAGAAGCACCTTTAACAGGTGCTAGTTGAGCAAAATCTCCAGCAAAAATCATATTCATACCACCAAATGGATTATCAACAATATTTTTAAGTTTAGCAAGCTGAGCACTGATTTTATAAAGATCAAGACATGATAACATTGAAACTTCATCAAGAAAAATATATTCAACACCTTCAAGTCTAGTATAAACCTGAGCTAAATTGGTTTGTTCATTTTTTTTCATTGCCTCAGTTTGAATACCTAGAGCTGAATGATATGTAGATCCTTTGAGTAAAGCAGCTGCTGAACCAGTAGGAGCCAGAATCATAATGCGATGTTTTTCTTTTCTTAGTTCAAAAAAAGCAATTAAAGCTTTAATAACCTGAGATTTACCAGTTCCACCCATTCCACCTAGATACATTTTAAGAGGTTCAGTTTTATGAAGGGTTGCATGATTAGCCACAATGCGGAATGCACGCTCTTGTTCTGTATTCAAACTAAATTTACTAACAGTATCATCAATGAATTTCTGTTCATTCAATTTCTCAGCCTGGAAATCCTTATTAATATATGATATATCTGATACTACAACTTCATCATGAGACTCATGGTTATCAGTAGATTTATTAATACCTGATGGCAGATCCTTCATTCTTTGAGCAATGACATCTTTTTTAGCAGCATCAACTATAGAATTCCATTCACTGCTATTGAAATTCTCAGTAGGTTTAAAAGTGCTATCAGGTTTTATAGTATTGTCTTTGGAGCTATCCAGCCAGCCTATATTTTGAACTACTTTTTCAATCTGAGCCATTTCTTCAGTTTTAGCTGCATCATTTATAAGAAGTTCAGACATGTCTTGTTCATTATCAAAAGATGCTAGTGGACCATCATCGGTATAGTCCAATGCTGTCTGATCTAGTTCATTAAGAGTTTGTTCACTATCAATCCAAGATCCAAATATACTATTCTTTTGAGCTGCACCTTTTTTCAATTTAGCAGAGTAATCATCTCTGGCATCATTGCATTCATATCTTAAATTGAAATTCTTCATCAACTGGTTTTGATGTTTAGCAAATTTGAAAGCATTAAAAGCTTCATCCCAGGTTTGATTTTCAAGCTTAAGATCTCTTCCAGTTCTCCATGGTTTAAAAAGTGTTAACATTGTTGAACAATAATATTCTCTATCACCTTGATCACTTCTAGGAAGAATGCCACCTAAAAACACTGGAACTACTAAGGGATCATTGGTTTTATAAACTACCTCATGTGTTCTATACAAAGGATGACCAGGTAAGAAGTTATACTTTATATTAAGACTTGTTTCAGCAGGTTTATTGATAGTACTATTTTGAATATTTAATTCATCATCTGACTGGCTGGATTTGCCACCACCAACTTGTGAAATAATATCTAGCTCATCATTTGAATCCAGTTCCTCATTTAATTCTTCTTCTTCAATATTATCAAGCTGTCCATTAAGAATATCTTGCAAGGAGTCAAATTTTTTCAAGTTCTTTTTTGAGCGCCTTGTAGTTTCTGATCTTCGAATCCATTCATATAAAGTGATATTTTTGTGTATGTTTGGGCAATAAATATAATCATCAACTTTAGAAAGACCAACATAGTCTCCAAGATTCTTATCAAGAACAACTTTTTCTGGACTTTCTTCTTTATCATTATCACCCCATGCATCTCTGACTTTGCGGACATAGAGTCTCCAGTAAAACTTTATAAATTTGTGCTGAGTATAATGATCTGGATTTCCTAATAGATATAAAGATGCCATTGGACTTCCTATTTCCATTTTAGATGTAAGTGAGTTAACCATTTTAGTCATTAAAGCTCTAGCAGTTTCTTGGCGACTACTGCTACCACCTAGTAACTCTGAATTTTTAGAGAATATTTGGCGCACTGTATCAAAAATTGAATAAGTTGTAAGACCTGGTTTAGTAACATAATCTGTAACATAAGCAACAACAGCTTTGACTGAAGTTCCAGACAAAAGACTTGTTACATCTGTATTTGCTCTAATAAGATAAGACAGAGCTGGTGTAAATGTATTCATCCAACTTTCACCTTTTTTCAATTTTAGAGCACCTGTAAGAGGTTCAACCATTGTATTCTCAACAATATCTCTAGGAAATCTTGCTTTACATTCACCTTTGCTATTTTTGCAGCCTTTTCTTACAGATCTACCATCTTTGGTTTCAATATCAGTTCTACAGTCATGTCTATTAGATCTTGCAAGTATATCATTGGTCTCTTCTTCAAATTTAACCCACCATTCATTTAATTCCTTGCATTTGGAACAATCTGTACAATTTTTTGATTTACATAATTCAGGTGGAGGTTTTGGCATTGTTTTTGTTGGATCTGAGTAACCAGTCTGTTCTTGCTTAGATTTGAAAGATGCAAGGATATCAGCTAATGTCTTTTCATTTAACAATTCACCTTGATGAACACTTTCCAGATATTCTACCATTTGTTTTTGAAAGTCAGAAGTAGTATCCATGATGCGATCTCTGATCTCCTGAGGTGAAAGTGAATTTTTAATCCATAATAGCAGATGTAGATGCAAAGTTAGACGACCTTGTTGTTCAACTGTTCCATAATAAGCATTTGTTTTACCATACAAGCCTGGAGAGTTATTGCCAACACCCAATACATGTTTAATAAAGGTTTCACACATAAAATGAAAGAATCTTGCAGCTGCCACAGGATTTTGAGCAACAAGGCGGTAAGCTTCATCAGGCAGGCAAATCTCAGGTTTGAACTCAATATCCTTATCAGCAAAATAAAGACAGATTGGATGTTTACTATCTGCAGGAGAAAGTGTAATAAACCAAGAAGGTGCACCTATATAGGAAATCAAAGACCATATTTCATTGCGCATAGACTTTTTACCTGCTAAAGAACCTTCAACATGACCTCCAATTGTATCCAAGTCTTGTATGACTTTATAGCATAGTTTTTCCTCTTGAGTTTCAGGTTTTACACGCTCACCAAGAGAAAGGCGCTTGCTAATATTAGATAGCACTGAATGATTAAGGTTTAATAGGCGATTAGCCATTTCTGAAAAATAAGATCTTTGTACTACTAATCTTCCTCGACTTGTACTTTGAGAAATCTGTTCATGATTAAATGCAATCAAAGGAAAATTGGGATCAGTTTGAAACCTTTTATCATGATACATTAACAGATGTCTTTTCTGGACCAAAGGCACTTCAGTGGCCCCTACTTAGGTACCCGGCGGGAACTTTAATATGGCGTATATAACCTACCCATGGGGGTGTCTACAACAAAAATAAAAAATAAAAAACCGCAGCTACAATTTATAAAAATTGTTAAAAATTTCAAAAATAAAAATGTTTTTGTTATAAAAACATGAGGAATTTTTTAAAATTGTAGAAAAGTTTTAACAATAAATAGAAATAGTTATAGATTTGTTTTTTTTAATAGGTGCCAGGGGTCTTTTTATAGAAATATTAAATTGTCGCTAGCAGCTTAACCAGGATAGATAGATAGAATCTGTAAAGAGATCTTGTAATGCAACCCTGAGTACTATGTATCCTCCAAAAATTGAAGTAATCCAGAGGTATGAATTCTTCTACCCACAAAATAAATTTGGCATTTGTGGGCTAGCCAAAATATATAGCGAGGATCTGTATAAAGATCATAAGACATCATATAGAGTGATGTTAAAACCAAAACTTATCACAATTTTGTTCCAAGTCCAACCTTTCCGACAATCTGTTGCAGCACGTCTAAGCAGACATACTCCTTTCTGTCTCAGATGCGGAGTACTTTCCCATACTTATTCTTGTGTTATCCTCAAATTGATAGGCATTTGATCCCAAGTCTTCTTTCTGCAGCATATCTTACCGAGTTGCAGAGTTGAGGACAACTCTGCCCTTATATTTAAAGACTTGTAATTACCACTTAGATCTTCAGTCTGAATATTAGTTTAACCACCTGCATAAGCTTGACATCTTATTGCTCTCATCTATCTAAGTTGTTCACTTCCGAAATACGCCTTAGGACGAGGTACTGACCTTCTGGTCTCCCGACCATAAATTGGGGCACGTCGTTAGGCCAAGCACAGTTCATAGCTGAGGCCAAAATCTTGTCCGTCCAGTTTTGCATTCTGTGTTCTGTTGGAACCTTGGATTCTTGGAATGTCAGACTCAGTCTTAACAAAACTACTGAATGAATAAAAATCATTGATTTTTGTATTGAATAAATACATATAGCATTCATATAAGCATATAGATATACTATGCTGATACTGCAGGTTTTTTCCAAGTCATTCACTATAAGTCTTCTGTAAGCAATACATAAAATATGATCAATTTACTATATTATTAGCCAAGTCACTGCGAGTCTTATATAAATTATGTCCAAATTAGATGGATTATTGAATGTTTTGACTGGTTACAAACTGCAATAATAATGCTTGATATATACTGTCTTATGCAAAGGTCAAAAAAATGGATGTTTTATAACATTTTAAAATATCAAAATGTTAAAAGAGTAAAAAGGTTAGCAATTTAAAAAGTAATATCTATTTAATTTAACATTATCTTGTAGCCCTGAATTTTCTTGATTTTCTGATATTTAAATCATGGCAATTGGATAAAAACTGAGCAAGTTATAGTCAAATTACATTTTGAAAGAGAAGCGTTCAAAAGTGTATTTTGTGTTTTTCTTCACAAGTAAGGCACCAAGTCACATGACACTAAAAGATTCTAGATCAGAAAAAATAGCTCCATGTTTTCTATTTATAGACCCTGACCTGAAAATGCCTTTTTGGAACTAGTTCTATTTATAGATTAAACTGATATTTATGAACTATTTATATACTATGGTGAATTCTAAATACATTTTACTTTTCTATTTTAGACCTAAACTCTGATATATCTATATTTAGAACAAGTTCTATTTTTAAATTGTGACCCTGAACTTCCTTTTTTAGAAAGTGAGCGTACTTTATGACCATCTCCAAAATTGGTTTTAGAACCATTTCTATTTTTAGATTGAAATTTTGAAACTTCCTTTTCTGGTAATATTTAAAGCTCTAATTTAAGCATTTTCTATTAATAGATTAATTCTTAATTAAACCTTCAGTATAATAATCTATTTATAAACTATTTTTAGACACCAATAACAACTATACTATTTCTATTTATAGACAAGTCATTTAAATTCATAAATAATCATTCATTAACATAGAAATTATTTCTATTTATGGATTACTGATCTAATCAAATATATTTAGCTATATTTAAATCACAACTACTTTTTAAATTAATTATAGTCTTAGTCTATTTTTAGAAAATATATAAAGATTTTCAAATGTAATTAGATGTAGATCAAGTTTAATAATGACAGACAGAAAAATATCCAAAAAAAGAAAGTGTCTTTTAAACATTGTAATCTATATTTAGACTAATTTCCAATATAGATCATATAATGATTTGCTTTTTATACTGAGAAATTAGCCAAATCTGATCAGTTCTAAAAATAGCTCTCAATCTCTGTGGTTTAAGCCAAAATTGATCACTGGTTGTGTCACAGGCTATTTGGCCAACTTAAAAATCCAAAAAATCCCTCTAGAGCAGCAAGCAGAGTGCAAACACTCTTCCACACTGTGACAATCACAAGTAACTATTGTTCTAACACTCATGTATAACTTGATCCATGTTCTGTTACAGCTATTTTCATACCACTTTCCATTTTTACACATACGGTCATTTGGCATGAAGATGTAAATTACAACAGAGCCAGGCACTGGACATTGCAAGCGAGGGAGGGCCAGTCCAGGCCATTGACAACTGGCATTATTCCAGGTCTTGGCCCCCTAAAGGGCTTGAAAGTCTAGAGTCTGCCTGTATGTGTAAAAAAAGACAAGCAGTAACAGCAGATAAGATTAGATAAAAAATGATTAGTCAGCTACTACTTTAAACTCTTGCCTGATCCAGACTGACAAGCTCAACTTTTATTCTTGGATTTCACACCTTAGTCTGGCGTTCAATCCTTGACTTTTCTCCTTCTTAGTCTTGATGACTACACATGCTGTGATCAAACTTTTGACCCCTCACCAACACCTGGCTAATGCCAAAATTACATCCAGTAATACTCAAGAGGCTGTGCCTGGAAGATTCTGAGACATGAAGTACCCTGTTAATGTTTCTCTGGCTGCATCTGGAGTCTTGGCCAAAGTTTTTGATATCAGAAAGAAGTCTAGCTGGTACCACTCAGCCACCTTTGCTTAGATCTGCTTAGATAAAGGATTACTGTAATACTAAAACCATTGAGTCTTTTGCTGTAAATGACACTATGCTACCTCACTGCCTCTTCTTGTTCCCTAGTACTGATATCATTATGCATCAATTTACAGCTACATTTGTATTGATAGGCTGAACTGCTAAAATTACACACATAGCTCGCTTAGAATTCTTCCCTGAGCAGGGTCCAAAGTTGTAGTGAGCTAACATCCAGATCTCTAATTTTGATGGCCAGGCTCATCAGCTCATGTTTGAGACTCTTTGCTAGGACAGATTTAGAGTTTACCGCAAGTCCGCCTAGACGTGTAAATGTGATGGCCTATCAATATGAACTTAGGTGTAACCCAAATATGGGTATATATACAAATATAAGGATATAACCATTTATAGCTACTATTTGGCAAATAGCTGTAAACAATCTAAATTCATCTGTCAACTCAGCTATGAACATAGTATCACAGTTACTACTCTAAATATAAATGCATCTTTGGCTTAGATTGAGTCTATTAATAGATCTGATGAATGCTGATCTAGTTATGTGTTCCAAAAATAGATTACATTCACTTGTTCTAATTTCCTTAATAGAACTATATATCTATATAACAGTATGAGCTATTTTTAGAACTGATCTTATTTGGCTAATATCTTAGTATAAAAAGTAAATGATCACATGATCAATATTGTAAAATGGTCTAAATATAGAAAACAATATTCTAAAATACTGTTTCCTTTCTAAAAGATTTTTCCATCTGCCAAGCCAGACATGCAAAACCTGATAATGATTTTAATGGTGCTTAACTATTTTTAGAATTGATCTTGTTTAACTTATATATAAGTTTGACTATTTTTAAAGATGGTCAGTCATAATATTCTAAAAATAGACTGATCATATGATTAATTTGAAGAGTAGTTGTGATCTAAATATAGCTAATATATTTGATGGCTAATTTATAAATAGAGATAGTTCCTATATTAATAGATGACTATTTATGAATTTAAATGACTTATCTATAAATAGAAACAATACAGTTGTTATTGGTGTCTAAAAATAATTTATAAATAGATTATTATACTGAAGGTTTAATAGAAAATGCTTAAATTAGAGCTTTAAATATTACCAGAAAAGGAAGTTTCAAAATTTCAATCTAAAAATAGAAATGGTTCTAAAACCAATTTTGGAGATGGTCATAAAGTACGCTCACTTTCTAAAAAAGGAAGTTCAGGGTCACAATTTAAAAATAGAACTTGTTCTAAATATAGATATATCAGAGTTTAGGTCTAAAATAGAAAAGTAAAATGTATTTAGAATTCACCATAGTATATAAATAGTTCATAAATATCAGTTTAATCTATAAATAGAACTAGTTCCAAAAAGGCATTTTCAGGTCAGGGTCTATAAATAGAAAACATGGAGCTATTTTTTCTGATCTAGAATCTTTTAGTGTCATGTGACTTGGTGCCTTACTTGTGAAGAAAAACACAAAATACACTTTTGAACGCTTCTCTTTCAAAATGTAATTTGACTATAACTTGCTCAGTTTTTATCCAATTGACATGATTTAAATATCAGAAAATCGAGAAAATTCAGAGCTACAAGATGATATTAAATTCAATAAATATTACATTTTAAATTGCTAAGTATTTGACTTTTTTAACCTTTTTTACATTTTGAGATCTTGTAAAACATCCATTTTTTTGACCTTTGCAAAAGACAATATATATTAAGCATTATTTTTACACTTTGTAACTGGTCAAAACATCCAATATTCTACAGTCATGCACCAGCTAATGTTATACTGAAACTTAAAAATCAAAATGAAAAATTTTAGCCTCACTTTTGCCCCTAAAAACCATATCACAATTTTTTATAATTTGATTACTTCATTCAATCAAAATTTCAGATGATCTTGTCCATTTCTTGCAAAGTTATTCCCCAAACACTGATGTAATACTGAGTGGTGAGCCAATTTTAGGGATTTTGGACTTGTCATTTCTCAGTCAAATATTATCCAATCCCTCTGAAATTTACCAAGTCATGGGGCATGCATACAGCTCACAGGAAAATTTTATTTTGTCAAAAAATAGGCATTTTTGACTGAGTTATGAAAGTGTAACACTCAGTGGTGGTGTAACATTAGTGAGTGGATGACTGTATTTGATTTGGAAATTTTTATCATTTAAATTGTTCTTTTCTATTCATAGTACTTTGAACATACTTTGCTATATTAGCACTATCAATCATACTGTTATTCAGACTATTTGTGGAAGACTTGCAGCTAGACTATAGTAAATTTATTGAATGACTTATGAAAGACCTGCAGTATTAGGATGGTATATGTATAAGCTTATATAAATGCTATATATATTTATTCAATTCAAAAATCAATGATTTTGATTTCATTCAGTAGTTTTGGTCTTAATATCACTCTATATGAAGTCTTATGATCTTTATACAGATCCTCGCCATATATTTTGGCTAGCCCACAAATGCCAAATTTATTTTGTGGGTAGAAGAATTCATACCTCTGGATTGCTTCAATTTTTGGAGGATACATAGTACTCAGGGTTGCATTACAAGATCTCTTTATAGATTCTATCCATCTACCCTGGTTGAGCTGCTAGCTACAATTTAATATTTCTATAAAAAGACCCCTGGCACCTATTAAAAAAAACAAATCTATAACTATTTCTATTTATTGTTAAAACTTTTCTAAAATTTTAAAACATTTCTTATGTTTTTATAACAAAAACATTTTTATTTTTGAAATTTTTAACAATTTTTATAAATTGTAGCTGCCGTTTTTTATTTTTTATTTTTGTTGTAGACACCCCCATGGGTAGGTTATATACGCCATATTAAAGTTCCCGCCGGGTACCTAAGTAGGGGCCACTGAAGTGACCAAAGGTGAATGGATTTTGTTCATTATTGATTGACCTATACCACCATGACCATATGGAAAAAGCCATGGAAGCATAGAAGGAAACAACTGAGGATTTTTAAATATTGAGCAAGGTTTTTCAGAATGGCCAGCAAATAAAATTTTTCCATTGCTCATAAGATGTTCCAAAGCTTTAGCCTTTATAGTATCAATAGAAAGCTCTGAAAACTCTTGTCCTGTAAGACCTTGAACAGTAAATGAGCAAGGACCTGATTCTACACCATCTTCTTCTTCATTATCATGTACACTAGTGGCTTCTGGATCTTTATTTATAATAGACTCTCTATAATCAATAACAACAGGACAGTCACTTTCAGGATATTGCATTAAGTTGTCTTTTGAGATACCAACATCAGAATAATCAGCATGATTTAATTTAAGCCAGTTTAAAGCATTAGCTACATGGTTGCGACGAACAAGTAAAGGAGTGCGTTTAATATCATCTTTGGTGGGTCTGCAAGGTCCAGTAAATATAAATGCAAGAACTTCATCAAGCTCTTTTACTGGAGGTGGTAAAACATCATATATTTTTGGGACTGGATTTTGAAAGGTAATAGCATTGGCTCTCATTTTATATCTGCCTGATGCTACTTTGACTATGCATCTATTGTGTCTTACACGTGCAATTAAAAGCTTTTCAACATAAGTCAGATTTTTAAGCACATCTGGTACTTCGCCAATCCAAAAACCTGAAGCTAAAGCAAATGAGGGTATTTTGTTTTTCTTTAAACTAGCACAACAGGTTTTACATGCATGAGTACATTTTGAATCAATAATTGGACCAGTAATATCAGAAATAGGATCTTCAGGAGTTTTTCTTTCTTTGCGAGTAATACCTGGGTTTATTAATACCTTTAGTCTATTTTTTATTTCACTTAAGGGTATTAGATTTCTAAATGGTGTTAATCTTCCACAAACTGCACAGCCTGCTTCTACAAATTGAGAAGGACTTGTATCTTGTATAAAGCCTGAAATTATTTTATAAAGTAGACTTTTAGATGGTGGCTGAGGAGGAAAAGTTTTATTTCTTTCTTCAGACTCAGATATATCTTTTTGTTTCTTTAGGTTATTTTGGGCCGCTTTATTGTGGATATGATTTGCTTTTTTAACTTTATTAAGCTTGTTATACCAAGTAGTTTGACGTTCAGCAGGTGTTGCAGGTGTTAATATAGCTGGTGCAAGGGAAAAAATAGTACAAAAGCCAGCACAGTTACCAACACACTGATGAGAAGATAGTACATTCATTAAAGCTGGTAAAGAATGTGTACTTATTTTACAAATATCATGACATTTTGCAATAGTGCGGGCTTGTTTTAGAGTAATCTTATCACATAATAGCTCCAAAGGTACACACACTAAAAGAATGTCATTCTTATTCCTATATTTGTCCAAAGCTTCCTTAAATACCATATGACCACTATATTTTAAATTTGTATTATCTATGCAGATTGAGGAATTTTGAAAAAGAATATATTTTGAAATAGAAGCATATGTTAGAGTTTTTTTAGGACCAGCCCCAAAGAAAGAAGAGTTATCAGGTTGAAGAATACAATTACTTCCATCCCACTTATGTGCTATTGAACATTTTAATTGGTTTATAAAGTGTTTAGAACAAGAATTAGTGATACAAAAATTAGATAAAGGCTGCTGATAATTATACCACCACTGCATAGATACTTTCTCTTCATGTAGATAAAGCATGGAAATTCTAGTCAAAACAAGAGTCTGAATAGCAGAAGATACTAATATTGGAGATACGTCGTAAGTAAACAAAGCCAGCTGATGCAGGGCCAACTGAGAAGATTTAATGTTAAGCCGCATAAAATTTGAATATTCATGTTTCAATAGAAGGTTTCTGATAAGTTGTAAATACACTCTATGCACCTGATAAAAGATATCAGTGTCTAATGAAGCCATATATACATAGTAAAACAGCTTGTTTAAAGAACAGCTAGTCAAATAAATATATTCTACAAAAGCCTCAAACATATGTTGAGTGCATGGTTTAAATTTGCTAACTAAGTCATGACTATCGATGCTAGATATAGTCCTATGAAAGGTCTTAGTGGTAAATATATCAGATATATATTGAAGTCTAGTGCCATGGATATTGGGTATATGTTGAATAGTAATGTCAGAAGTATCAAAAGTATGCTGAATGCTAATGCCAATGCCAAGAATGCCAGATGAGTTTTGAATGTCATGAGTGTCACCTTTGAAGGTCAAAAGAGTCAGATTTGAGACTTCAAAGTGTATTAAAGGTATACCTAAAGCAAAGCTTTGCAAGGACTGAGATATTTGATTGAGCTTTACTGGTATAAGTATAAAGAAGACTAGGAAGACAAGAAGCAATCTCATTGGAGCTGAAGATAGAGAGAGTAGATGGTGGTAAGTAGGAAGAAAGAGCGCTCCTCAAAAGTTGAACTTTCAACATTAGTTGATGTTTGTTTGGTTACTGATGTCAGACTGAGGGTATAAACATAGAGCAAACAAAGAAAATTATAAGCGTAATAATACAAATGAAGTAATCATACTTCAGAAGATACAGGAGGTGAGGCAGAAGGAGAAGGTATGACCTGTGTTTTACGGCGTTTTGAAGGCCTTACAGCTACCTCCGGCTCTTCCTCTTCCTCTTCCTCTTGCTCTTGAACAACCGGCACAACAGGCTCTTCCTCCTCAGGTTCCAGATCACGAGCAGTCAAGTAGGCTTCTTCAATATCTTCAGATGAAAGTGCCCACCCTTGGGCATTACCCGTGTGAAACTTTTTATCCGCTGCAGTTTCACCCCAGTCAAAAGGTTCACGACGGACTAGAAATGCAACAACATATCAATATAATGAAATATAAAATAGATAATATGAACTCACGTAAAGGAGCTTTCAAAGCAGTTAGGCGTATCACATCATACCTAAGTGGCTCCAAGAAGGTGAAAACTTCATGTTCGGATTCCAAAGCCTCATTGACGGGGTCTTCAAGAAAAGTGCCCTCAAAGCAGAGCAGGATTTGACGGTTAAGGGTTGCTGCTGTACTTCCTGGGGCGCCTTTAAATTTAGCCTTGTCAGCTTTCTTCCTGTAAAGAAGAAGAGCAGAAGCCTGCTGAGCAATGTAAGGAACCCAAAGAGAAGTACGAGGATTCTTGACGGTCCGTTTGGTCTTTTTATCGATGATATCAACTGACTTAAAAAGCCAGTCAATAAGAGCGTAAGCCTGTCCTCTGGCGTGTTGGTACCGCAAGCGATCCTTTGGATGAACTGCGTTGAAGTCGAAAGCTTCGATAGCTGCAAGACGTTCTGCAGAGAGTTGCTTGACGTTGTTGACCGTGATATCCTGGTTGTACATGTAGGTTTTGAAGTCGAGGACGTTGATCAATATGATGAGATTGCAAAATGACATCAAGTCGACGACGGATGAAAAGTTTTCTAAATCGAAAACATGGGCATGTGCGATTTCTGTAATTAAGATAATATTAGGCAGAGAAAAGAATAAAAGCAAAAAGACCAACCATATTTGTTATACCTCTGCTTTACGAGACCTTCATAATATAAGGAGGCGAGGCGGCAAAGCAGGATGCGAGTGGGAGTATGGTTGGTGTTGGAAATGAAGTTATCGAGCATGAAAGCGTGAATGAGACCAATCATTGTATCGTGGATAGTTGAGGAAGCTATATAGTGACCACCCGAGCAGATAGTGTGAAATGGGGTATAAACCCAGTGAGGGCAGTCAGGACCCATTACCCTAGAAATCTGGGGTCAATAAACAAGTTATAGCTAAATAGAGAAAAACTTACAGCCGAGTTTTGTGGGTTAGGAGTATACCTTCCAAGATCCAATGATCCAAATTGGGAACCTCCAAAGAAAACTGAAGAAATATGTTAATGTTTGCCAGTTCCAACATAGCGGCAGCTTGATCCACTTCTGGGTCAGGGTTTTTCTTCAAAAGTTCTTTCCGGGTGGCCTTCATCCAAAATTTAGCGCCGTCTTGGTTCCTAACCTCAATGACAGTACCCTGGCCATCACTATCAATGTGGCCGAGATGTAAGGCGCCGCTAAGCCCGATGAGATACCATGACATATCCGAGTAGGGATAGTGCTCGGTTTGACGATGGCAAAAAAGATCAGCACCAGTAGCATTCCAAGCTATAAGCTCAGAAGAGTACCCAGTGGTCGGAAGAGGACAAGTGGAGTTAGGAATGTCCAAGACGTTCAAGATTTTGCCTTTATCACCCTGGTCGATGCAATCCAGGATCTGCTGAAGGTTTCCGGTGTGATGACAATCATTAGGGTTCTTGCTAACGACTGAGTGATCTAATAAATAGTTAGTACTTGTTCAACCAGAGAGATTGTTAAGCTTACCGTGGATACAAAGAGCGGAGGTGAGAGAGCAGATATTGCTGAGAGAGCGCTGGGTAAATTCGATGCTGGACATTTCGCAATCAGTCAGAACAAGCTGTTTGTGGCGAACTAGATCCTGGACAGCTTCAGGCTCTAATTCCTTGTACGCCTTTTCATCCATGATAAGGAAATTACTATAAACTCCTTTCTGTGTATGACGCGGCTTTCCATTGACGTAACAAGACTCCACGGCTTTGAGAAGCCCATAAAAGTTCTGAGCGTCAGATTTTTTCTGAAGTGATAATTCCATAGTCAGATATCTTCGGTTATATTACCAGAAATGAGACTTACGTGAAAGGTTGGATGGACAACAGTGGGCCGGCCAAAAGCATCGTAAAGAACCGCGTCATTGACATCAGCAGCCTTCACTTCATCATACATCTTGACTCTCTATCTCAGAGGATTTAGTAAAAGTAGCTTAAATGTAAATATATTCTTACCTCGGGTGGATTTGTAACCACATCCAATTTAGCGTCTGGAAAGGACATTTCAATGTCCTGCTGAGGAACGTAGGTTTTCTGGTCTTCTTCCACGTTGAAGAGAGGAAGCGGCGAGTACGTGAGGAGTTTTGGGTTGGCTTTTCCTTTTCCCTTTGACTGAGTATTGCGCTTGGGGTTCTTCTTGACGATGGGCTCTGGAACTGGGAGAGGGCGTTTTTCCCCGCGCTCACGCAATTTCCTCCCCAGGTCTAAATAAGATTAGAATTAGAATCAATACCCTTAAAATGAAATTTAAATTCACCTTCAGTATTCAATGCGGGTGGATCACCAGAAGCTACAGGCTCATTAGCATCAGTTTCCTGCTCTTCCAGAGGATCTATAGAAACTAAAGTTAAAGCTAGCGACATATAAATGAATATTGGTTTACTTACCTTGAGTTCCAGGAGCTGACTGGTCAGCAGGCGCAGCAGGCGCATCTCCAGTAGTATCTATATAAACTATCAGGTTAAATCTAGAGAAAGGACATTTAGATAGATATTAATTTACCTTCTGGTTCAGGAGCTGGTGCGCCTGAGCCTGAACCTGAGGCTGCGCCTGAGCCTGAACCTAAGCCTGAGCCAGCGCCTGAGCCTGAGCCTGAGCCAGCGCCTGAGCCTGAGCCTGAGCCTGAGCCTGAGCCTGAGCCTGAGCCTGAGCCTGAGCCTGAACCTGCACCTGCACCTGCGCCTGCGCCTGCAGAATCACCTTCACCATCTTCTTTACCATCAGGGTTTCCCCTAGGCCCTTGCTGAGATGCACTAGCAATCAAGCCTGGAAGTAGAGGGCGCAGAACTGAAGCCATAGGCCAACTTTCCGAAATTGGCCCTACAATCGTAACATCACTAGTAGAAGGCAAAGCAGTCTTCAGATTCTGATCTAAAGGCGAAGAAGTGTTAGTATATCACAGAACATCAATCAAGTACATCAATAATACCTGGCTTGAACCATTCAATCTCAGAGTCAGTCATGTTTTCGATATCACTCCAAGGTAGCTCGGTAGCCAGATATTGCATGGCTAGATATGGCTGAGTAGATCCTTCAGCTATACCAAATAAAGTCAACCAGATCATCCTTTCGATGCGCTTGATGATTTCAGGCTTTTGATTGCCCAAAGCCTTGGAAAACTTGAAATTTGTAGTAAGGATATTGCTTCAAAAGTTAAATTGAAAATAAAGACTTACACCAATCATCTCCGCTTTGTCCCAGGAAAGGGAACATAGCTTAAGGTCGCTAAGCAACATAATCGGAGAAACCAGTAAAGCTATCTGAAGAGAAAGCCGGAAGCCAGCATGTTTATAGTCCTCGGCAAGCTTGGTGAATATGGCCTTTTCTGCCGGTGTTAAGGAACTACTGACTCTATAAAGGTAAAGTTGATGATTAAAGATAAAGGATATATATAATATAAATCTGCTTACTCCTCGGAAGGGAAAAACAAGTCATTTAGATCATTTGGAACATCCGGTATACTATAGCTGTCCGGAGTGTATTCCATCGTCAACAAATGCCTAAGATGCATGGCGGCGAGTTGTAAATTCCATAGAGTTTGCAAGGAGCCGCTATTGGCCTCAACGTTGCATAAAAACTTGAGCGTGCTCAGGTGTATATTGTTAGTGGCGTAAGGCGTTTGCAGGGTATCTTGGCTTCTGAAATTTGCCCGTGCGTCTAGCAGTATAGACCGACAATCATTCACCAGTGATAACCTCTGCAAATATTCAGAATAAAAGACGTAAATAATATAAAAAGAAACATACGCGAAAGCTCAATTTAGGAAGAGGGAGTTTGGGATGCTGTGGAACCAGTATCGTGGATTGCCTGCCAAGTAACCAGGCAGCAACATCCAAAACGCGATATGAACAGACCAAAATGGCAAGGTCGTTGTTGACTTTGACAGGTTTCTTGCCTTTTTTGTAGGCTACCACAGTATTGCGGGCGGCAGGCTCGCCAGTTTCCATGTCTGGGCCCTCAATACGCAGGAGCTGGCGAAGTCCACTATCCCCCGTGATGCGGTGTGCTCCAAAGCGCTTTTCAAACATATCCATTGAGTTACCGAAGTGCTTCAGATTGAAACCCCAGATAAGAATAATGTTTTAAAACCCTTAAATTGAACCGTACCTTCAGCAACTTGTCTAAAGTACTGGAACCCTGGAAAACATCTGCAAGAACTGGCTCAGTTAAGCTATCAGTATCCCATGGGAATGCTGCAAGCAGCAAAGAGTTGGCTCTGGGAGAATTAGCTGCTGTGGCTGGAGCTGGAGCTAAGAAACAACTGAATCAACAAGGCTTTTAGTTCAGTAAATGGTTTGAAATAATACCCTGAGAGAGGGGCTGAGAAGAAGAAGAAGCATTAGTAGACATATTCAAGAAAAGAAGCAAGAGTTGTAAAGGGAAGTTGAGGTTGAGGTTGAGATTGACAGTAGGAGGCTAAAAGAAATCAACTTCAACATGCGTCTTAGGTCAGGCATGTGGCTGTGCTAACCCTACGAGGACCGACGCGTCGGTCCTCGTAGGGTTAGACACTACTCTTAGGGTTAGGGCTCAGTCTTGACTGTGCTCAGGCGCAGGCAACATGGGCCTATAATTATAAGTCAGAGGGCAATCTTAGGGCATCTGAGAGTTGCCCAAGTTTATTTCATATTTCTTATTGTTCATCATTCATATATACCAAAATATATTATAGTCTACTATTAATATGAAATATTAAACTACTTTAATTGACGGTGATGAGGACGTCGCGGGAACTGCGACGCACAGGCCTCAGCTTCTCGAATACAAGCGCATGGGGGGTGGGCTGCTGCAGTCGCGATCGTGCTTCGCGAGTGGAAGTGGAATACGAGGAGGGGGAGGTCGCGGAGGCTTGACGCACCACCGCCTGTTCTCCGAATGCGGGTGTGTGGGCGTGGCGATCGCGAATGAGCCCCGCAATACGAAATAAGGGCGGAGGGCGGGGCCGCGGGAGACTTGACGCACAGGGATTGCATCCCCGAATGCGAGTGCGTGGGGCTGGATCCCAGCCGTCGCGAATGGGCACCATCAGAGTTCCCGCTGGCGTGTCTGCTAGCCGTGATATGGCAGGGGGGTGGCCGGCACCGCGTCGCAAGATGGCATAGTCGCGAATCGGCAGCGCGGGTACGATACACCGGGAAGGGCGAAGCCGCATGAGGCTCGATGCACAGGCGTCGAGTCTCGAAATGCGAGTGCGTGGGTGAGGCGGGGATTCGCGGGTACGGAACGATGGGGGGTGAGCCGCGGGAGGGTCGACGCACTGGCGTCGAGCTCCCGAATGCGAGTGCGTCGGCGTTCGGACGGCATGCGAGAAGGCCATGACGGGGTTGCGAATGCCCGTCGTTGCCGTAACGTAGCAGGCGAAGCGGGGGCGGGTACTGCATTGCAAAACGACGGGCGTTTAGGCTAATTGTTGCCCGTCGTCGTCGGCGTGGCAGGAATGGGCTCCCTACGCGACCTGTTGGTGGGTTAGCGCGGTGGGGAGGGGAAGATGTGGTGGGTGGGCTTACCTGCTACCGTTTCCTCGCCACTGCTGCCATCTCCTAACCTCTTGCCGCCGTTTCATTGCCCCTACGCCTGCCGTGGTACGCACACCGAAGGCGGTTCGTGTTGCTGCGTCCGTTTTCGTGGTCGTCGTCGGGAGTTCGCGTCGATCGGCTGGCTGGGAGACGCGGGAACCGCTGGGGCCCTGCTACCGTGGTGACGTGGCTTCAGTGGTGGGCGGCATCGACGGCGATGGAGGAAGGGGTGGAAGGTGCAGGCGGTGGTGAGAGGTGGAGGTGATGGGCGAAGCAAAGAGTCAACGCGTGACACGTCACGGCGTTGATGGGATTAGGCATCCGCGGCAGGTGCAGCAGCAGCGCTATCTGGAGGAAGGAGGAAGGGCCGACCGTGAGGTGTGCGTCGTCGTCGACGTGGCAGCAATGACGATCAACCTGACCATTGGTTAGCGGAGCGATGGCGGGGATGACGCGGGGGGTGTGCTTACCTGTCGCCGTTGTCTCCACCTCGGGCTGCCATTCCTCTCCCCCCCCCCGTTTTCGTAGTCGTCGTTGCCGGTCCGTGTCGGTATGATGGCTGAGCCACACGGGAGCCGCTGGGGCCATGCTATCGCGGTGACGTGGCACAGCCGGTAGGCGGCATCGGACGCGATGGATGTAGGAAGGTGGAGGGGGTGGTGAGAGGCGGTGGTGAGAGGCGGTGGTGACGGATAAAGGCAAGAGTCAAGGGGGAGGGAAGCCCTGGGAGAAACAAAGTCGTACGACTTTGAAAGTCAGGTGCGTGTTGAACGTCACCTGATGTTACGTGTCGCGTGACAGTCCGCGTTGACTTAAAGTCATCGCCTCCCTCCTTCTTTCCTCTCTCCTCGAGGCGTTGGCTTGAAACCTTCGCCTCCGTTTTTCTCTCCTCCAGCGAATCCGCCCGGATAGGCCGATAGCGCATCCCCCACTGGGGGGGGTGCCACGTTTTTTCTCTTTATTAAATTTCTTCTTTTTTTTTTTATCTTCTTGGCTTTTCTGTCCGCGAAGGCGACTCAGAGGCGTAAGGCTCTGGCTGTGATGGCCATCCGATGTCGCCTCTGCTGCTCTTCGCGGTTCCTGCGCCTCAACCCTTCAACAAGTAAGTTTTTATTCATTTTTTACTTACTTTTTGGGTTGATTTAACAACCCCTCAGCCCCGTTCGGTCATTCTTGATCGGGCATATGTTGGGCAAGGCTAAGCCTCACCCCCTCTCGGCTCATTCGCTGACGCGCCGGCAACGGCTCGCCACGAAGGGGCCCGTCATGGACATCGTCAAGAGGCTCCCCGAGCTGACTGAGCATTTGGATCCTTCACATCCCCTTGCTCAGCCAGGCCGTCGTCTGCGCGACACTTACTGGTCACGCATTCACTTTGACGACTCCCTTTCTCCGTTGGAGAAGGGTGATCGTATTCTCTACCTCGACTTCATTTCGGAACTTTTTATGTCCGATACGTGGGGGTTATGTGTCGGGGTGGACGCTAGTGTTTTCACTAACCCCGCCTCCAAAAAGGCTACTCAGGCTGTTGCAGCAGGGGTCCTTTACTCACAAGGCGCCGAAGTTAATCGCTTCAGGTGGCTTGTAGGCCGTGCTACCGCGCCCGATGCGGAGCTGTCGGCTGTTGTCCGTGCTCTCGAGCTCGCCACCCAGCGCGCTTGTGAGCACATCGCTATTTTTACGGACTCGATCGCGGCCGCGAAACGAGCCCTTGACCCTTCCTTGCATTCGTCGCAGGCTCACTCCCTGCGCGCTTGCAAACTCATCGAGACCTGGCTGGCGGGCGATCCGCTGCGCTGGCTATCTTTCCACCACGTCCCCTCTAAACTCAAGTGGGGTATGCAACATGAGGCGCACAAGCATGCTGCTGGCTCCATCCACCGACCTGTGGACCACGGTTCACGGGTCACTCTCGACCGCCTCCGTTCGGAGGCGGACGCCACCGCGGCGCGTCGTTGGGCTAAGGCTGCAACGGATCGTCCGCAAGATCTCGGTCGCGACTTCCTCCAGCTTCGCAAGCTGGGCAAGAAGGTCGTTACTATTACCCCGGATACTCGCAAGGGTGGTCCATGGATTCGCAAAGCAGGAGGTGACAACACTTCCTTTGCGCGCTTGTGCAGGTGTATACTGAATCATGCGCCAATCGGTGCGTACTACCGCCGGTTTAACATACAAGAGCCTCACGGCTGTCCCCGTTGCGGAGCTCCTCGCGAGACCCGCTCGCACATCCTCTCGTACTGCCCAGGCTACGAGAGACCTGCTCCAACGGACCGGTTACATGGTCTTTTGGAATTCTTGTTGGAGAATCCCACCGCATTCTCCTTCGAACGTCCCGCCGCAGGCATAGGATAAGCTGTGTCCGCGCGGTTCTCTTCGCCCAGAGAGGCCTTGATACCCGCTTCGGGTTGCTGCAGGCGAGGGAAGTCCAATCCCCAAGTCGGCAGAGGTTGACAGGCCAAGGACGGGGTCGTCGTGCCCGCGCGTTCTTCACTCCTCGTACCCGGTTGCATTCGCTACGACCGGTGGTTACAGAGTCGCCCGCATCTTGAGCGTTAGCGACATTTTTGGCTTGTGCGGTCGCGGTTCGTTCATTCGTTCTCGCGATCGGTTGGGTGCCTTAACCTCACAATCTGCCTTTGGTACATGGCTGGTATGGGTTTCGGGTCGTCAAAGCGCGGGTGGGCGAGGGTTCTCGGGTTGGGTTCGGGTCTGGAAGCGGACGTCGGGTTTGGAAGGCGGAGAGAGTGCAGCAGCTGCGGCTGCCAGGAGATGTGCGGGCGGGCTTCGGTTCGCCCAAACGTGGTATTGGCGTAGCGATGGGGGCCGTCCCTCCCTCGGGACTGGGCGGTTAGGTGGTCCGTCCCCCCTAGCAAAGGCCTGGCGCACAAAGGACGCCGTTGGAAGGATTCGGAAGAAGTGGATGGGTTTGGGTCTGGTTCGGGGATTAGTAGGTTACTGCGCGCTTTCGACCTGGGATTTGTAGTAGTTAGGCGACCGGACTGCTTTCGCGCACCGGTATATAAATTGTTGATTTAAAAAAAAAAAAAAAAAAAAAAAAAAACAACCCCTCAGCGCACACGCGATCCACGTCAAGTACGTGTCCCTCGATCCGCCGCCTCACTCGCCACCTCCAGAACGAGGATCTGCTCTCGGCTCCTTCACGCCTTGCCTGCCGCACGTCGGCGTTGTGTGATGGACTTTCCCTCACCTCGATCGGCTCTCTCCACCCTGGCTTTGGTGGCTGGAGGTTTTTCTCGTCCGCAAGCTCCTCCCCCGCACCGCCCTCGCGTCGCGTGTCGGTAGTCATCATCGACGCTGACGTAGTGCCCGACCGTTGCCCGACCACCGCCTCGCCTCGATCCGCTCCGTCTCCGCTCCCCGCACACGACCACTCACCAACCACCACGGTCGACTCAGCCGGCTTGCGTCATCAAAGTTTCGCCGCCCGTGTCTCCTCGCCTCAGCCCCCCATCGCCTCAGCCTTCATCGCCAACTGCTGTCGCTGTCTACCACCACAGCCGCGGGAGCAAGTTCGTCTGGTTTCCCCCCTGCCGTGATTTGAGGAAATGATGGGCGCAGGCGGTGGTCGACGACGATAGCTGTATCGACGTTGGTGGAGGTCGTCGCCGAGCCACGGCGCCTCAGGAGACTCCTCGCATCTTCCACCCTGTAAGCCCTTTTGTTTTTGTTTGTTCTTTGAACTCTTGTTGATGTGCTTTGTGTTTTGCAGTGATGCCTCACGCCTCCCGCCTCCCGCCTCCGGGCTACGTGGTCCTCAATCCGCCGCCCCTTTGGCCGCCTCTCGATCTCGTGTCTCCTCCGGTCGGTTCCGTCACCCTTCGCTTGCCACGTCGGCAGTGCGGTGGACATTGCCTCGCCTCCATCCACTCCCTCCGTCTACGCCAGGCTACGGTGGCTGACAGGGCTTGACTTTCGTCTCGTCCGCTGCCTCCTCCGTGGCACCCCTCTCGCGTCGTGCCTCGGCTCGTCACCATTGACGCAGGCGGGCTCACGTCACCAAGGTTTCGCCTACCTCGTCCGCTCCCCCTGTTTACCACAACGCCGCGGGAGCAAGTGCCTGGTGCTGGGGGGTCTGTCTTCCCCAGCTCAATACCTCTCCCGCGGCACGTAGGCCTCCCTCGCTCCTTTTGTACAGCCTCCGACCTCAACGAATTCCCTCCCGCGGCGGTTGGGTACTTACACCTCACGCCACAGCGTAAACCGTCACCCAGAAACGAGCAGCCCGCGCGAATCACAGGGCGGTTGAAACAAGCCGCTGGAGTTGGAAAGCCGGGGGCAAGAGCTGGGAGCTGGGAAGTCGGGAAAGTCGGGCACTGGACTACCGACGGTGGCCTCGACTAATCCTGGCAGTTGAGCCTGCGCTGTTCCATCCACTCAACGAACAGCCGCGGGAGCAAGGCCGACGAGCACGAACACGAACACGCCTGCGCCTGCTCACGACGGAAACTCGGGCCTGGGCTGAGGAGGGGAGAGGGAGGCATGAGGACAGAGGAGGAGGAGGAACGGGAGAACTCACGACCCGAATGCGAGCACCTCAATCCCTCATACTCACCCTCCGTCTCCTCGTCGTCACGCCTCTTCCATATCCTGCGCCTTCCTCGTCGTTCTGGTCATCCGCGACTGTATTCGTCTACTGCGGCGTGGGGCGTCGCCTCTCCTCTTGCTTCGCCTCTCAGCTCCTCCCCTCTCCTCGCCTCTCAATTCTCTTAACGCCATCGTCGCCGCTGTCGCAAACTGCTCCTGTGCTTTCCTTTTCCGATACCCAACTATCCTCCCCTTCAACCCCCAACCTATCTATCCCCAACCTCCCTGCACCGCTGTCGCCGCTTTGATTCACTTCACCGCCAATCTTGCCTCGTACTAATCTGGCCTGGCTTTGTCTCAACTCATGACTCTTTAGCTAACTTTAATTGACCTTATAATACTAAAGTATATTAATTTTCTCTATTCTCTCAAGGTCTCTATTGTAACCTGTATTGCTTGATTGATCCTGGGTAAATCATATATAAGTATGCTACTAAGGTTTGGAACTGCGATTTTAGTAGTTACAGCCTCTAGGTTAGCTCTGATAGCTTGTGACGCCTTTTTAAGAAGTCTTGTGACATCTAGATGTTAGTCTTCCTGTTATCAACCTTCATCATGTCCAGCCACACTCCTGTTCTTCTCCCTATTTCTTCTTTAGAACTTGGTAACCTTTTGACAGCCTCTTTTGCAGAGCTAGAGGGGAAACCAATTGATAAGGTTACCAGTGTCTTGTGGGAGCAGAAAATGCTGTCCAAGATTGTGGCTGATCAAGCCAAATTTGTAAGTACCCTGCTGAACTCTATATAGGCCACAGAGAAGATTCTAAATGATCTAAGATTCCATCTATTAAAACCTGGCTCAGGAGGAGCATTTCTATGGAAGTAAAGAACCTCTCAGACTCTGAACTCTTGCAATTTTTTGTTGGAAACCAATTTTTGCAGAAGTACCATCCAGAGGTTGCTATAGAATATCTAGACCAACTTCAACACCTCTTGGATAAGAGGCAGGTAAGGATTTTTACAGTCCACTTAAGGTATCATCTTTAAATTCTGCTAGTTTGGAACCAATGAACCTCAACACCATCAGCTGAACTTCTTGGAAGACATTACCCGGCATGACTTTGTAGACTCCAAGGAATTTATTTCAGACTCTGGAGAGGAAGAGAATGAGGATTCCGACTATGAAGATATTGAATCTGGGTCTGTTCCTTTTGATCCTCAGTCACCGCCTCAAAAGCGTCAAAAACAGCCCCGAAAATCTATAAATAAAGCTCAAATCCCTACTTCTGTCAACCCCTCCGTATCTTCTACTACTTTTGAGGCTTTTGACAAGATGCCTATTCTTTCCAACAACCTTTCGCAATGGAATCAAATCCTAGAAGCCAATCCAAGCTTTTGGGAAATGAAAGGTCGAAGCTGGAAGACTTTACTGGATGAAGCTTACTCTCTTAGAAAAGTAAGTATTAATTTAAAATTTTCCTGGATGTTATTGATCTTATAAAACCTCAGGACCTTGCTTTATCCAAAGAATCCAATGAAGAACAATATCAGAAGGTTCTTGGAGTCTTAAGAGAGATACGGAAAGTCAAGCGTAGCATCTATTCCCTTCCAGGATGGCAGAAGGCTATTAAGGTAAAATATCTTCCTTAATTTAATAACTGATTAACTGGTATCTTTAGGACTCGGAATTACCGAAAAGTGTTGAACTTTGGAGCAGCCGTTATATGCTTTTCCACTGCAAGGCTCCTTTTGCAGTCTCTCTTATAAGGAAAAACAAGATTATTGAGTCATTAAGTTTGATTCTATATTCTTGGATACCTAAAGAAGAAACCCTCACTTGGACGCCTATGGATAAAATTCCGGAGTTTACAGTTAGTCATGTTGTTCTCTATAAAAATATAACATCTAACAAATCGTAGGTGAAGGGCTCCAGAAAGTTAACAGCCAGCGAGGTACTACAATTTCTCAAAAAAAATCCCGACGTGATTCCTCGACAAAGTTATCCCTCTTCTATCTATTTTCTTTTGAATCGGGACAACTTCTTGATAGCCTACAAACAGTGGCTAGCCTTTGCCATAAATGAAGCAAACCAATCAGAAACCAAGGCCAAGTATATCTATGATGTGCATCTTTATTTATTTTATTTAATTCTTAAACCGGTTTAAACTTTTCATAGCTTAACGGATTGAAAGAAGACCAAATGATCCATTGGCTATATTCTGATCTTATGCGTGAACTCAAACAACAGATCAAGAGTGGAGCTATCGATTATTATAACAATCCTGCTCTAGAAACCATATTGCGTAGGAGTGATATCTTTCGGGATATTAAGAAAGAACTAGGCAATAAAATACTTCAAGGACGTCCGGTAGGTTTAATTTTCAAAATTTTAATATGATACTGATATTATTCCAGACTGCCAAAGCTACTTGTCAAAAATGTAAAGATTTGGATGTCGACAAAAAGTGCCGAAGAAATATATATGTCTCTACAGATAACAAGTTGGACCTTTCTCTGGCTGGCATTGGGGTTTCTTTTGCAGATAAAAAGGATCAGATTGAAGCCATTCCAGTCTGCTTTATTACTTTAATTGTCTTGAAATCTTACTGATTATTCTGGTAGGGCAATAACCTTAAAAGTGGCCAGAAACCCACTATTCTGCATCCTTCTGATAGCAGGTTACAACTGGAAGAGATTATGTACGATGAAGAAGTCATTCAAAGATGCGGCTCTCAAGTTTTCAGGTTTTATGACCAGAAAAATCCTACAAAAATGGTATAACGTCTTTTTTAATCAAATAATTATCTATCTTATTGCATTACAGCTGGATTTTTGGGTCTATAACCCTTTTCCAGATGAGATCTTCAAGATTCTTTTATCTAATCATGAAGGTCTTCGAGAGCTCAATCTTAAAAGCCTCAAGCGTGGATCTCAGTTTGAATTTTATTCTCAAGGAACTATGGTTCCAAGAGGTTCTCGAATTCCTATGGGAGGGCTTCCTGGAGATGCATATGTTATGTATCCAGGAATGGAGGCTTTGGATTGTGAAGGAATTAATATACTATTCAACAATGCCGAGGTTTTGCTCTTATTTTAATTTGAAGTGTTTGGCTCTGATCATATATCCTTTCTTTTAGACCTCTATGATTCTTTCGGAAGCTGCTAGAATATTTTCTTTTGATCATTTCAAAGCTCTTGATAAGGCAAGCAATGAAGGGGACAGACTAGGCACTTCAGGGGCCACCACATATCACTGCAACAACTATACTGCACCCCTTCATAAGGACAACGACACTGTTCCTGGAATTTGTTCTCAATATCAGCTTCAAGCTCGAAAGGACCTTAAGGAGTACTCTTTTATTTACGGTGACTATCGGAAATATGTGGTGGCTAGGACAAACTCTTTATGGTATTGATTTTTAAGCTGATTAGACCCTCTGACTAATATTTGTTTTTTTAGGTCATTCAGTGGATCCACTATGCATGGAACTATGCTACCTTCTACACTGCCTTTAAGGCCAGAAGATATTACGATTAAAAGACGTCAAGATAGTGGTCAACAGAAGCTTAGACAAAGAGATCAAGGTGGTGATGGTGGAGGTGATAGGCCACCCAGAGTCTCCAACGGCGACCATAGAACGGAAACCAAGAAAAACAATATAGCTGCTTGAAAGTATCAGAAAGTTCGGGTCTGTCATCAAGAAATCTATAACTACTGGAATGAGTAGAATTACCTGATTGAATACTGCGATTAAACTGTTAGGTATTTGCTTACAATATAAAAAATGTTATTCAATTTATAGTTGCAAGCAAAATGAACATATAGCTTGGACAGTACTTTTAAAGCTAACCCTAAGAGGACCGACTCTTAGGGTTAGGTTGCACAGCCACCAAAAAATATAAAGTTACTTTTTACCGCTTGGTGAGTGGCTGTGCTAACCCTAAGAGGACCGACGCGTCGGTCCTCTTAGGGTTAGGTTGCACAGCCACTCAAAAATTGTAAAGTCTTAGAAACACGTCTGTTACTATAAAAAACATAAAAAGCTATAGACATGTGGCTGTATAAGAATACAATTCATTAACCTTCTCTGTCTTCTTTTTCTTATAATAGGCAAGCCATTCATCTGTGAGATAACTAAGTTACAAAAACCCAGACTATATATTTATTCTACCCTATCTCCTTCGCCCGATGATAGGCAAGGGATTCATCTGTGGGGGAGACCCCCTTCCAAAGGTTTCTATGAAAACAATCAGACAAGTGATATAATAGATGATAGTGGATTTACTTACTTTGGACTTTTAACCTATGAAAACCAGGTGTGGAAAATGCTGTTCACCCTGTTTCCAAGGTTTTCTGATAAAGGAATCAGACAAGTAACAAATAACCGCCAATTTACTTACAAAGTTGCATCCTCAGCCTTTAAACTCTGGAAACCAGGTGCATGGAAGGTCATTAAGACCATTCTGTGTGATAGAGAAAGGAGGTAGGCAAAGAAATATAGAATATAGGTTGATATAAGCAGATGTGGAGAGTCTTGCGGAAATCGCTACTGATCCACACCCAGGTCAGTCGCTTATAAAGATGTTGAAAGACAAAAATAGTACAATAAATGATGGATAGTGCTGTGCTGCGCAGCCATTAAAGCCATGTACATAGCATTGCGCAGTCATTAAAGCCATGTACATAGCATTGCGCAGTCATTAAACCTACGCATATAGCACTGCGCAGTCATCAAAGCTATGTACATAGCATTGCGCAGTCATTAAAGCCATATACATAGCATTGCACAGTCATTAAAGCTATCTAAGTATCATCACACTGTCTTAAAGCTATGCATGTAGTGCCGCACAGCCTATAAAGCCATGAAAGTAGTATTGCACAGCTATTAAAACTATGAGATTAGTATGGCGCAGCCTTTAAAGCTATGAAAGTAATATTGCGCAGCCTTTAAAGCTATGAAATTAGTATCGCGCAGCCTTTAAAGCTATGAAATTAGTATCGCGCAGCCTTTAAAGCTATGAAATTAGTATCGCGCAGCCTTTAAAGCTATGAAATTAGTATGGCGCAGCCCTAAACCTATGAGATTAGTATCGCGCAGCCTTTAAAGCTATGAAATTAGTATCGCGCAGCCCTAAACCTATGAGAGTATGTCTATATAAGATTCCAGAATACTACAATGAGCTTTAATTTCTTTCACTCACTCCAATGGCAGACTCTGCAGTTGCTTCTACCTCTCATCCTGCTATTACCTGGAATCCAGCAAATTCCATTCAGTTCTCTCTTGTAAATGACTTGTCCCTCTCTGTTCTTCCTTCCCAGGCTATACTACATATCGACCCTCTTATCGTCAATGCTCTTTTTGCTCAACAGAAGCAAAAATCCCAGAACAGAAGTCATAATATCCAAACCATCTCTTTTGATACAAATATGGAACCTTTTGGTCACTCTATGATCTGGTCTATGTTTGAAAAGGTCAAGCACAACCTTAATTTTCAAGATCCACACGGATATATAGCCACTGTGAAAAAGCTTGCAACTAGTATTCTTCATCATTATCCTGCACTTGTCTGGGAAAACAAGAAAAAAGAAAGTTTGGAAACTCTATTTTGGTGGGTTTTAAGATATCTATCTATCTATATACTATTAATATTGCCTCACAGGTGCATCACCGCCTACAGTTTGATTATTAATCCAGCAGCCATAGTGCATCTTAAGGTCAAACCTCTTGGCCATGCTAAACAAAAAGGTTTTGCAATCTATGCCAACAAGGACATCATACAAGGAGAATACATCCAAGAACTCCTTGGTTTAATGCCAGAGGATCGTGCTGAAAAGTACACTGATCTCTCCACAATCACTCCTCATGAACACAACCGCAATGATGGCTCCTTTGAAGAAAAACTCTTGATTGGACCTATTAGGTTCATTAACCATCGCTGTGTTTCTTATAATGTTGAGGTGAGTTTCAATTCTTGTTTACAGGTATTTAATATTAATAAATGCGGATAGTTTATTGCTATTCGAAACACATATGCTTTTACCATTATGGCAACAAAGAATATCAAAGCCAAGGAAGAAATCTTGCTTTGCTATGGGGTTGACTACTTCAAGGAGAATGGAGCTGAATGCTTATGTGAAGATTGCAGGGAAATACCAGATGAGGAGGAGGAGGCAGAAGCATCTAAGAAGGATGAAGGTCAGATTAACATTGAGGAGAGAGACCAAGCCAAAAAGAACAAAAGAGCAAAACAAAAAGAGAATCGCAAGCTGGGACCAAATTAACATATCATCTGCTGTATTGACACTTTTATGATGTTTTTGTATGTTTTTATAACCCTGAAATTCAGTCAAATTTTGCCATTCTGATACTGAGAGCAAATAACAAAAAATATATTGATACATAGACATTTTACAAGGGGTGATTCAAGAGCCATTTGATGAGATATATACAAGCAAGTATTGTGTGGCGTGTGATGAGATGCAGAGAGGATACAAGTATGTGACAAGATTGAGTTGAACATTGTTAGTTGAATAACAATGAAAACATGCGAATGACAAGAAAGACTCAATGAAGCTCTGATAACCTTTGTCTCAACATATCAAACAAGGGATCATCATGCCACATAGATCGAGGGAAGTCATAGATCCTTCTACCTGATAAAACCCTATTAATTAATATGTTTTTTAAAAGTATAAAAGGTCATTGCACTTACGCCTTTGGTGTTGCCAAAACCACAGCCCAACAGATGTTGGTTCCAATCGTAAGCTCATCCGGGGACTTCTGCGAGTTATAACCCAAAGTGGTGTATCCAACAAGAGTCAAAGATCCAGTTGGAATATCTCCTGGAAAGACAGGAAGAGTTTCAGCAACCTTGCGTAGACCCTTTGGAAGATCAATCTGAAGAGATCGCCCATCCAAGATAGGAACTGGTTATAAACAAGTTAATATCTTTAAAAACAAGATATCAATGAGAAACTCACTGGTCTCATCACAGGTATATCCCAGCTTCCACTTTGAATTTTTGAATTGAGCCTGCTGTGCATTGGCAGGACTCAACTTCTTGGTGCCCATAGGACGAGAAGGACCGGCGCGGCCATATGAATCTATTAGCAACAATATTGAGATGAATAAAAGATTAGAGTCAAATAAACATACTTTGAGCTTTATTATTGGAGCTTCCGGGGCGGGATGAAAAAGACCAGCGATTGTTGGACATCAGGGTTTTGATACCAGGTACCTTGTAAACCAAGCAGAGAGTGGCAACCAATCTTTCATATTCCATAGTCTGAATTACGCCTGTTAGAATCTTGTACGATGAACCGTTAATATCCTTGGCATGACGAGTGTAGTCTTCATCAACACATATAAGACTGAGACAGAGAGCCGGAGTTTTCTGGTTTCGTAAAGTGATCAAAGGATAGATGGATCCAGTGTCTGGTTTTTTGGCGATAAGGTCACAAGGTTCGATTCTTGACAAGTTGACGGTGCTCGTGCCTGTGTCCGAAACAAAAGTGAACAAATCCAGCAAGTACCTATCCGAATAAAGTTAAAACAGAATATCAAAATAGAATAGAATGATTTACTTCTTGCTAGTCTTTGTCAAATTTGGCAGCAGTTCTGAGACATACATCATAGGCTCCGGTGCTTCACCTGCAGGAAGATATCGATTGTTGGTGTATCCACTGAAATATTGTTAGTCAATTAGCTATAGGCAGTAAATAAGTAGATACCTAGGCAATTTGGGAAGATCCTTGTAAGTTTTGGCAAGGAAGACATCAACCAAGTCTTTATCATAGATCTGGCATTTCCGTAACTTGGGACGACTATATATATATAGTATCAGGCAATAAAATTGATTAATCAACAGAAATGCATACCTTTCAAGAGGATCTTTAGTGATCAAATCCTCCAGATAAACACCAGTATCTTTCAAATCATCTTTTCTCTTAGCAAAAGACTTTTCTTCTTTCGATTTAGCCTCCTTTGCCTTTTTTCTATAAGCCACAAAAAGTCAACAAAGTAAATATATTATAGAAACAAAAATAATGAACATACATGGCTGAGTTGACAATTTTCTGACGTTGAGGATTGTTACTAAAAAAACTGGATTAAATAATATTCTGAAGAAAATATACCATACACACCTAGTCTTAGTCTTTCCTTTGGACTTACTCAAAGGAAGCTCATCATCCTCTGAGCTGTTATCCTCCTCCCTAAGAAAAGAAAAACAGAAAAGGGAAAATTAGCTTACAGTCAAAAAAGAAAAAAAAAAAACAAAACATACGCTTCATCATCTATGAAATTAGCATCAGAATCTTGTTCATCATCTTCCTCCTCTTCATCTTCTGCCTCATCTTCATCTTCTGCCTCATCTTCATCTTCCTCTGCAACTTCAGCATCATCACTATCAAACACCTCTTCTTCACTAGCGCTATCAGATTCCGATTCAGTCTCTTCCTTAATAGCCTTGGTAGTCTTTCTCTTTGTTTGAATCAAAACAATAGGTGATTTGAGTTTCAAATTTTTGGCAGAAGACTTCATTGTAGGAGTGTTGGGAGGCTTTGACTGTGAAGTATGACGAGGTTTTTTTGGTGACTTCTGTTCAGGACTAAAATAGCCTTTAATATAAAGTTCATAAAAATGAAAACCAAAATACCTTGGAGTAAATGCAGCAGTGTCGATGTTTTTCTTCTTAGACTTGGAGCTGATTAATAAAGTAATTAATAAAAGAGGCAAAATATCTGAACTAACTACTCACAGGCTTCCTGCAGTTGCTTGAGGAGGCCCTACTCTCTGAGACCTTCTCGGAGTAACCCTAGAAAACCATATTAGTGTCATAATATCTTAACATGGATAAAGAAGCAAAAAAGCACGGAGGTGGGGGCTGATCCGATCTGCAATGAAAGTTTAGACTCAAAAAAGTAAAATACAATAAGCAGAACATACAAAGAGGCAGCATCAGAGGTTTCATTTTCACTCGCACTATAATAATAGCAATAACTTTCAGCATATATCAAAAAAGAACAGATAATTCAATATCTACCTGTGATTTTCCTCTGAAGAGGAGTCTTGTTTGACTTTTCTTTTAGGTGGCATAACAGGTGTAGTGTGTATGAGAGTTAAGATTTGAGGGAAGACGACTGGATAGACAGAAAGAAATCTGTGGCTTCTTATACCTCTCAGACTTCCCCAAAGGATTTCGGATCACACAAAAGATCCGATTTTTTAGGAGTAGAATGGATTTACATTTCAGATCAATTACGGTGGGTTACGTACAAATATATATTGAGCCCCTATAAAAAAAAGCTTCTGAATGACATAGAAATTAAGAACCGCCAAATTCTAACTGTGGGGACCCTGACAGGTTGGCTGGAAACCAGATCACCGTCTATTTAGTTATAGAAAAGAAGATCCGATTTGATAATGCCAAGATGTAAAAACAGGGTTCTAGATTCTTGTCCGGTCAGCAGACCTAACACATTTCCGGTCCGACTCCAAAGTTCCTAGCAACTGAATGGGAAAATTTCAAGTCTATATTGAAATAAAAAAGAATATAGCGCCATTTCTAAAGGTACACCGTCAAGGGTCCACAAGACTAGATTGATCCAACACCTAAAAAGGAAGTGACAAAGCTTTTTTTTTTACGAGCATAGGAGAATTTGATTGATCGATCATAGAAGTGGAATATGCTTTAAAAGCGAGCAAAAAAATTTGTGAAAGTATTCCTTCTTTCTCCAACCTATTGACAAAGCACTATGGATCAATTCTATGATATGAAAGCTACCGGTTAGTCAAACTTTCATAGTTTTTTTTCTTATTAACGAGATTTTAGAAAGCAAAGTGGAGAGGCTTGCTGAAAGCCAGGTACATAAGAGAAAGCAGTTATGTCATTTTAATGCGGTGTGTAACCATGTATGTCTTTTAAAATGACAAACGTGACTGAAACAATACTAGACAGACGGCATTAAGAATCAGGTCCAAGTCACTCCAGTGGAGCAAAATAGAAGCTGGAAACTTATCCGTAATATGACCACTGAAGACGCTGAAGAAGTGGTATTGCGTGTTCAAGGTGTATTAAGCCAGAAGTCACTTCCACCTATATCGCAGCCATTTAATATGTAAGTCAGAAAAGTTGTCAAAAACACTAAAGAGCCAGCCAATGTTAAATATAATATACACACAGTGAACCTAAACAACGACATTTTATGCGGCAATCAGTAACACTCACTGGACTGGGCAGCACACTTTTCTATCAGGCTATACAAAATGCTCAAGAAATTCACCAGATATTCTCACGCACCTTTCCACAAGGCGCTCTCGAGGATTGGAATTCTGCTTCTTTTGAAGGCTATCCAGCTATTGACATGAACAACCGCTTTTTCACACTTCGCAAACATGCAATCACGGATGAAATATTACCTTTCTCAAATGAAGTCGATCCACATGGAATCCTTGCTGCTGCTATGGATATTGATGAACAGTTTGTTCATACTACAGAAAATGAAGTTGAGTACTATGAACTCCTTGAGGATCGTGAACAAGAAACCAAGTAAGTTTCTGTTCTGATTAGACCTTTTAAGATCTTTAATAATAATCATGCAGGTATCAACAAGTCAATCCTATAAAGTTCCGGTGTGGAGATATCGTTGAAGCCCAACTTTCCTTTATCTGTATCCAAATGAAGAATGCAAAATATAGGATGTTGACGGTTCTTCGGGCAATTACCATTTTGGACACCTCATCTTTAAGGGTGCGTATTGAGTTATTAAGCTTGTGATGATTAGACTCTGATGTAACTTAACTTTAGGAAGCTGCCATAATACGCAATCGAACTAAAAACCAGACAGTGAGGCAGGTTTCTTTAAAAAGAAAGGTTGGATATGCCACAGATGAAGTTGTAGAAGCACGCGATAGACTGAGCCGTATGAAACTGAAAGATTAGATATTTCATAATACTCTAATAGCAGTTTCTTTATTCAATATAAATATATTAATAAAAGATTTAACAAGTTGGATAATCTTATAGCAAATTTGTGACCGGATGGACCGCATACGCTATTAAGCAAGGGTCTTGTCTTGTGTAAGGTTACGGATCTTGTGTAAACGGATCTTGCATAAGCTTACGGATCTTGTGTATTTAATAGGGCTTACAAATCTTCAGTATTGAATAGAGTTGCGGATCTTATGCATTCAGAAGAGGTTACGGATCTTGCGGATCTTATGGAGCTTGCCGCAAAACAGTCTGTCACTGCTTCAGGGAAGACTAGCCGATACAATATATAAACTGGTTCAACTTCGTCCAATTTCTTCAGTTCCTTTCCTTTCTCCTTCACTCATACTCTCTAGCCAAATATTCTCTATTCTTCCTGTTATCATCACTATGGCCAAAAGTCAGACTAAAAAGCAAGCCACTCATGCTGGTGGGTTACATTTAAATTCAAAGTTGTTATAAAGCTAATTTTTCAAATAATAGAAACTCCTTACCGTCGTCGCTCTGCTCGAATTCACAAGGCTTCTACAGCTACTAATCAAGTGGATATGGAAAACAACTCTGGTGTTCCGATTATAGGTATGTCTAGAATTTATGACTATGTTAATAATATTGACTCAATACTTTTCATACAGAGGCCAACAACTCTGGTGTTCCGATTATAGGTATGTCTAGAGTTTATGACTATGTTAATAATATTGACTCAATACTTTTCATACAGAGGCCAATAATACTGTAATAGAAGATACAAATAGTAAGTAATCAAACTTATATATAACTTTATAACTTACTGATTAAAATTAACCATAGTGTCTGAAGAACTTGAGTATCCTCTGGAAGAGGATGCTAGAGAGCTCCATCTAGAACGCTTCATTTCCAATAATCTTCCACTAGGAAAGTTCAATTGCGATGCTCTCAAGTTGTTGTGGAAAGGCACTGTGCAATCTATTGTCAACCAATCCATGAAAAATGAAGAATCTCGTCGTCATGCCATTTGCGTGGTTCGCCAAGCTGCAGCTTGTCTTGAAATCAACTTGGGCGCAACTATACCAATTCCTGTTGGTGAAGACAGGGCAACTAGGAGACCTAACATCTTCGAGGTCAACAATAGTATCCCTCATCTATCAGACGAACTCAAACACGCATCAAAAACTCTCTGGGACAGATGGGGAAACTCCAAAAATCTTGTTGATTTGATCGCTTTAGCAGAAGAAGAAGTTCTAGGACCAGATGTCCAGGCTTTTATTCTGATTCTTGCCAAGTCTGTTGGAATCCTAAGCGGTAATATCAGTAAGCCTGTGTTATTATTTATCTGGCTATTGATATCTGATTATATGAACAGTCAACAAAGTAACATATGCTGTTCATCACAGCAAAATGTTCTTCCTTCCAGCTGCCATTCAGAACAAAATACTCAACAATCTCTCTGCATATGATCGCCAATCTTTTGCTGAAACCAGCAAAAGTCATCTTTTTTGTTTAAACCGGTATAACTGCAACTTGATTGGATCCATGCTAGAGGATTTTGGATTCACTCTGGATATTTTCATGTCAGCTCTGGCAGACTGTCAGGCCATCATCACTGGATCCTTTGCTCTTCAGCCCCTCCTTCCAAAAGACCAGCGCTTCAACTCCAATAATCTCGATATCGTCATGTCTACCCATGCAGTCCGACTCTTCCAAACCAAAATCCTCCATGGCTACACTCTCTATATCCCTGACACCAGATTCCATTCTTATAATCCTGTCATCTGCGACCGCATCATCTTTTCCCACAAGGATGCAAGACACACAATCCGGATTCTCATTATCAAAAATGGACATTCACCTTTGGAATCAATTTTCTACGAGCCAACCACCGCAATGATGAATGCGATCACTCCAAAAGGTCTATTCTCTGCCTACCCTGCTCTTCTTCACTTCCGCATCTCTCTGAACAATCCATGGATGGCCTTTGACCAAAATCGCAACAATCCCTACCTTGGAAGGCATGAAGCTGAAGAAATCTCGACCAACATGCAAAGGAAATATGCCAATCGAGGATTCATCACTACTTGTGATCTTCATAATATTGAAATGGGTGGGAATACCATGGCACTTGAGCATCGATGCCGCATTGATCCAGTCTGTCCACTGACTCCTCGAGTTATTGGAGATCGCGGATGTATTCTTTGGCCTTTCCTCAAATGCCAAATTGTTCCAGCAGCAGGTGAAATGGGTTATGTTATGCCTGGCATCAATTTCAACCACATACGACCACGGCTCGATACTATATACTGGACAGTTGGCGCTGGAGTATGTGGAGCACCACAAGCAGGGAGGCCATCTGGATTTGTAAGTTATCAGCGTAATTTTTATAACTAAATTTGAGTAAACTTGCTATTGATAGATATTTGCTGCAGCTGACGATTAATCTTATCATGTATGTAAATAGAGCTGACATATGTATAGATATGTATATAGAAATGTACTGTATATAAAAGAATGCACTTTTTATTTATTATATCCACAGAGATTTTCCCCTAAGTTTATGAGTATACACTTTCTTCACTGAGCTACAACAGTTGAAATACATTTCTAATAGATTTAAGTTAAGTTTGACATGACGTTGTACTGTATTAAGCATCCTATGTATTTTATTCATCAAGAGTCAATAATATATCACTCTTACACCTATAACTTTTTAACCAACCTAGCCACCCCACCTTCGCTAAAGCTCAGGGGGGCCCCCAAGAGGCTATATTGGTTAAAAAGATATAGGTGTAAGAGTGATGTAATATTAGCTCTTGATGAATAAAATACATAGGACTTTAGGTACAGTACGATGTTCAAGCAAAGCAGAACTTTAATCTATTAGAAATGTATTTCAACTGTTGTAGCTCAGAGAAGTTTTGAATAGAAATCTGAGGTATAATTTACTGTGCTAACCCTAAGAGGACCGACGCGTCGGTCCTCTTAGGGTTAGCACAGCCACAATCAAAAAAAAATTTTGGGTTGGGTTGTGATGCTAACCCTAAGAGGACCGACGCGTCGGTCCTCTTAGGGTTAGCACAGCCACAATAAAAAAAAAAATTTGGCTTGTTATCAATATTCAACCTCAGACTTATACTTAAAAAGCATTTCTGAGGTTTAAAAATTTAGGTGTGTTTTTGGTTCTAACCCTAAGAGGACCGACGCGTCGGTCCTCTTAGGGTTAGCACAGCCACAACACAAAAAAAAATTTATTTGGCTTGTTATCAATATTCAACCTCAGACTTGTATTTAAAAGGCATTTTCAATGCTTAAAGTTTTTGATGTGTTCATTTTTAGCATGTCAATTCTCCTGAGTTTGATTTCAAACCAACGGTAAACAGAAGTATTACATTGAAGGATATAGAAAGTACTAGGAGAAGTTGAACAAGACTTACAACGAGTATTATTTATTACTGGAATGCATCTAGAAGTATATAAATAGATATACAACTGACATGAACCATGTTTGGTGACTGTTTAGTCATATAAGCTATATATAAACCTTAGCAACCAGAGCAAGAGCCTGTAACGGACTGCAAAGTAAAAGAAGTGATATTTAATCACGTTACTGACAAAACCTAACCTTAGTTTAGGTGTCCAGGAACAAAAGCTAAAAATAGACCATAGCAACGGACATCAGACAACCATTCCCATGGTCAATAATGATTTTGACACTATTAGAAAAGTTTGTAGACTTTTAATTCAGGGTCGCTCACAAAAAATGAAGCAGTGGGAGAATTTCGAACCATCGCGTTAGGAATCAAATCCTTCTGCTATCGAGTGTAGAAAACGAGTTCTTTTACTACGTAAGAACTCGTAATTGGTTCATCGCGATCGTGATCCTGCCATCGATGAGAACTGGTAGGACTCCTCTCGTCGTAACTTTCCCTTCATCATCGCAAATGTCCACTTTGAGCTGGTCAGTATGTCAGTGGTGTTGCAGTGTCTGTGAAAAGAAATAAGAATTAAGAGGGTAGGAAGAAAGGAATGTACTACCAGGAGGTCCCAATCTTAAGAATTTAAGGTTTACAAAGAAATAAAGGATAACAATGCTGTCAAGCACAATTTGCATTAATCTGAAAATCGTGATATATGCCAGAATTTGTCTATATTTCCACCAATAGCTGTCAGTTTGAAACATAAATCTTGGGGAATTGCTCATTAAGCCTCATGCATCAGAAGGGACAACTGTCCAAAGGACAGTTTACCAAGATATAATATAAAGCATATTGTTGGCCTAATATCACAATAGAGAAGAGGATTGATCATGTGATTTAAATGCTAGAAATGTCTAAAAATAGATTACATTAATCTGAGGGTATATTTCCTTTTTTGGAAATTTTCCCGTCTGCCAAAAATTTCTCAAAAAAGCCTGATAACAATTTTTTGTTTGGACAATAGCTCAATAAGGAAAACAGATAGGGATATGATTTGAGTGGATTCAGGGTCGTCTACCCTAAACGCAGGTTTTTTGTTAGTAGCACAGCCACATCCGAGAACATTTGATATATTCTTGGACAGTTGACCAAATAGAAACTTGTTCATTTTATAAATTGCCCAAATGAACAACTGTCCAAAAATATATTAAATGTTCTTGGATGTGGCTGTGCTACTAACAAAAAACCTGTGTTCAGGGTAGACGACCCTGAATCCACTCAAATCATACCCCTATCTGTTTTCCTTATTGAGCTATTGTCCAAACAAAAAACTTGGTCAGAGGCCATTGCTGCGCATGGCAAAAACAAGTTCTTACTTTGAAGGTGACTCCAACTATAAGTAAAGGTTAAATAAGTAAATAATGCATAGTCCGCTCAAATCTGAAGCTATTAGGATGATCTTATACTCAAAAAAAGCAGAAAAATGGGGCGGTTCTAACAAGCCTAAAATCAACTGGTCACGTGACCAGGAAGGCCCTGATTTTTACGATTTTTTTGATACCAAGATCATAAAAATTGGCCAAGTAATGGCTGAGATACAGAAACCATGCAGGGTCACTGTATGAGTGGGAGAATTTCGAATGATTGCGTTAGAAACCATTTCTGCCTGCTATGCAGGCCGGAAAACAAGTTCTTTTACTACGTAAGAAGAACTTGTAATCGTTATCAGGCTTCTCTGAGAATTTTTTGGCAGATGGGAAAATTTCCAAAAAAGGAAATATACCCTCAGATTACTGTAATCTATTTTTAGACATTTCTAGCATTTAAATCACATTACTAGTTGCATTCCTCATTGAGATATAAGCATTTTAATAATATTTAATAGATTAAGAAACTTATCAAAAATGCTGCTAAGTACAGAACTGGCTGGATGACTAAGTCTTGCCATTTTGGGAATTTACACCTTTTTGGCTTTTTATATCATAGATGCAGTGGCCCTGAGGACTTATATTTATATTTGTTTGGATTTGAGGCTATAAAATTACATAAATGTGCAACAAGCATGTAAATAGAGGCAAATCCAAAGTCACATGATCTTATTTGATGCCATCAAACTGTAAACAACCAATACCATTATAGTATAAACATATCATATAGCATAAACGTCTTATAGATGGACAATTGCCCAAAGAACAGTTGTCCGTTCTGATGCATGAAGCTTATTGGGCAACTGTCCATCCTAATGGCTTCATATGACAGCCATGGCTGATCGACTGGGAGCAAGGCACGCACACCGCACCTTGCACCTATTACAAATAATTGTCCTACAACAGCCTGCAACACGTACCTCTCCGCCATCTGCTTGCACTGTTATGCTGCCGAGGTGGGGTGGCCATCACTGCGCTATTTTCTTTTGTCTATCTGGTATTGATCTGGTAGGAACTTTCCCCAGCAACATGTCCCAGATTCAGTACACGAGTGGCTTGGGCAGTCAGAACACCAAATCCTAATATATAATAAATCAACCACTTCACAACCACTTCACTGCCGTTTTTCTTGTGGGATTAATCATTAAATTGTGCTCTTTTTGCCCAAATAGTACAGGTTAGTACTTGGTATGCAGGCCATTGTAAACATGGCATGTACGACTCTTTTCTCTTACCAATGATTCTAAGTGAACAATTTATAAGAATCTTGATTGAACCTTGAGTCTGGCATTTAGAAAATTTCATCTTAACTTTGCAAACTTTCTATGACATCTTTATAGGATCTACACCAAAATCAGCCAAGGATGATGTCATCTTGGGACAATAATCTCATTATTACAAGCTGTGCGTCGTTCCACTTGGGCAGGAGGGTTTTCACACAGATGCCCTGCAGCGTTGAATCTGGAGTATCAATTTGACCAAGAAACTTGTAAAGCAGCCATTGCTGCGCATGGCAAATCCGAGTTCTTTATATCATTTTCTTTTTTCTTTTTTCAATAAGTTTACATAATCAATAGGCCAGACTAATTTATCATACAGTAGATTGGTATTTATTGATAAAATTAGTGACTGATTTAATAAATATATCCCAATATACTCATTTTAGCCACTCAATAGTCATATAAGATTGTAAGAAGAGTATCATGCCAAATATACATGCTATTCAGAACTATCAGTTTGGCTAAAAGTAAGCTAAATATGCAAAAAATCAATGTTGGCTTTATAGGCTTTGTGGTATCAACTAACCCATTATTAAAGATAATTTGTAGATTAAAAACATTAAGGAATATTTAAAGACCTAAAGAAATTGTAATTATGGCTCAGCATTTACAAGTACAACAAAATGAATAATTTAAATATTAAATCAAAGTATTTTGGGAATGTTGCAAATATTTGCAAATATTTGTCAGTATAAATATAAGCAATGGATTATCAAGAATTTCCAAATTTTATGATATAAACTTCACAATATTTTGAGCAGAATTCAGAAAACTGTGATGGTATAATATATTTATACTCCTATCTTTGTCATTTTCTGAACAAGAAAGTTGCCAGATTACATAGTATAATATATTTGGACCCCAAAAAATATCTTTTATTTTACAGATTTTTTTCTCATTCCAGAGCTTTCCCACTCATGGATGCAAAATACTTATTTCTTGAATAAAACAAACAAAGCCAAATATTTGCAAATAGTTATCCTGCTATTTAATTACCCTAAATATTCTGGTCTTTTTAATATCAAATTTGTGCAATTTGAATCAGATTTGAGCATATTACAGCCTCATTACTGATTTGGAGACTTGGGTCCAAAAGCTATTTCTCAATAAATAAAAAATACCTGGTCACATGATATTAATATATTTGTAATCAGAAAAGTACTACATTTATAAGGCTTGAATTTTACAATTTTTCTGATATCATTTTTGCAAGAATTGACTGAGTAATGAATAAAATACACTAAAAATCATAATTTGATGTGGCTGTGCAGAATACTTTGTGGCTGTGCATAATGCCATTTGAAAGGCCTGAATTTTACAAATTTTTGACATTAATTTTGTGAGAATTGACCCAGTAATTGATGTTTTAAAGGTAAATTGGTGATTTTGTTTTTTAGGGTTAGGGTTCAAATGTGGCTGTGAGACCTCCGTCCCGACAGAGGCCTCACAGCCACACCAAAATATTGTTTTCAGTGTATCTCAGTCATTACTGGGTCAATTCTCACAAAAATAATGTCAAAAAATTTGTAAAATTCAGGCCTTTCAAATAGCATTATGCACAGCCACAAAGTATTCTGCACAGCCACAATCAAATCATCACAACTTATGTTATTCACTCTATTGAGCTGGGTTATCCATGGATTTCTTTAAAATAAAATGTATAAAAAGCAAAAAATTCAGGGCTATAGAATGGTGGTCTGTGCGCAAAGGTTGCATGACTGCAAAATTGCAAAATTTGGAGATTTTGATATTTTAATTGTTTAAATTAAAGAAATTTGATAATTTAAGACAGTTAAAGACTTTGGTGGATAGCCATACACCTATAAATATTGATCTCTTGGTTCAATAACATTAAAAGTGCATTTTTTGAGTGATTTGACTTCTCTTTCATATGATTTGTGCAATCTGAGCCACTTTTATCATGTTTAAGACTTGTGGGAAATGATTTCAAACTCAGATGTACCAAATCTTACTTCTAATATTACCAAAGCAATGTTTTTTAACTAAGTGAAGGGAAAGTAGAGGAACATAAAGCAAAGCAGTAGAATTATATGCATTTCCTAATATATTATCTAATTTCATGAATTTTTTTCAACTTTCTGTCTGTTGATATGAAACCATCTGATTTTTCCCTTTTTATTAGTGTTAGAATCATTGGATTTTATCAAAAAATCAGTGAGATATGGCTAAAATACAAAATAAACCTAACCTTAGGTGTTATTTGGTGGCTGTGGTCGTGACGGAGCTCTCACAGCCACATTGGAACCTTAACCCTAAAAAAAACAAAATCACATGACACATTTCACACTGTCATAAACTGCCAGCTCATTGCTTCTTTCTTTCTTTTTTACCAGCATGCCAGTCATTCCGGATAGGATGATAGTGTACCTCTCTTGAGAGCAATACCATGGTATGCTGGTCAAGGTATCCCACTAACTGTTGTTCCTCTTTCTTTAGGTTTCTTTTACTTTAGTTCTAGGCTATACCAGTGCTTTGCTGGCGCTTTTTGTGGCCTTTTACATGGTTTGTTGTCTTTGTTGTGTCTTCTATGTAGTTATAGGCAGAATTTAGTAGAGAAACCTAAGTTTTAAGTACTTTTACAGGTAAATAACTTCTTTTCCTGATATAACATATTAGTTGATTGTTTTTATAGGCTAGAATAGGGGTTCTGGTGTACCTCTCTAGTGTTTTTTGTAGACTAGAGTAGTCTAAGCAGTCTCACTGCGGGCATTGGCGTAGTTAAATATTGGCAATTCTAAGGTAACAAATTCCTTTAGTACTTAGAAATCAATTGCCTCAACACGAACAATTTATTTAGAGGACTGTACTTAAAATACAACATTCATTTTGGAATTCAAAATAAATCACATTTGTTTTATCAGTTTGAAACCAGATTAACGGCTTGGTTAAAATCACGGAACAAAAACTCAGTAAGATAAATTAAGACCTCCCAAAGTGGGTAACATGGCGCAACATGTACAGCTGCCGACTATCCGGGGTCCCAGAATGAGTATCCATTATACAAATCAACTGGTCTCGCACACCTTGTAAGACCGGTATTTTATGCGCCTAGTTTTACCCTTCAAAACGCGTCCAAGATCATGTAATTTAGTCAAAATTTGGTTGAGATATCACCAAAATACAAAAATATATGTCAAAAAAGGTAGACCACTTGGAATACTTTTATAACTTCATCAGTTTTGAGGCTATACAAGTGTTCTCGGGCTCGTTGTAAAGCGAATGGGGACGTTAATAACTCTACCGAGTCATATTAATTAAATTTCTGCTAAGAAACCGGTCTTGAGCTGGTTTTGACTGGTGCAGACTGAGACCGGTCTCGGTCTTCGGTTAAGGCTCTCGAGGCCGGACTTTCAAACACTAAACACGGCTGCCCCTCTCCCACTGACATAAGATACATTCTATGCAAGTCCTAAAGTGATCACTTCACAAGTTCACATCCCAGCGTCTTTAAAGTCAATATGAGTATATTTTATCATAGCGAAAGCATTTAGCGCATTCCGGGACCCCGGATATCCGGCAGCTGTACATGTTGTGCCATGTTACCACTTTGGGAGGTCTTAATTTATCTTTCTGAGTTTTTGTTCCGTGATTTTAACCGAGCCGTTAATCTGGTTTCGAACTGATAAAACAAATGTGATTTATTTTGAATTTCAAAATGAATGTTGTATTCTAAGTACAGTCCTCTAAATAAATTGTTCGTGTCGAGGCAATTGATTTCTAAGTACTAAAGGAATTTGTTACCTTAGAATTCTGAATATTTAACTACACCAATGCCCGCAGTGTCTATAGTAGTTAGTTTAGGACTTATATTTGCTTTGCAAAAGAATACTAGCCATAGTAGTCAGTAGCGCAGCACAAAAGATCTAACCCTAACTTAGGTTTTTAGACACAAAAGCTAAAAATAGCCCATAGCAACGCACATCACACAACCATTCTCACTGTCAAAAAAAAATTCCCACTATTACAAAATTTGTAGACTTTTAATTCAGGGTCAGTCACAAAAAATGAAGCAGTGGGAGAATTTCCATCGTTCGTGTTAGAAACCATTTTCTTCTGCTATCAAGTGTGGAAAACGAGTTTTTTTACTATGTAAGAACTTGTAACAACATCCTGCCTGTTACAAGTTCTTACGTAGTAAAAGAACTTGTTTTCTACACTTGATAGCAGAAGGAAATGGTTCCTAATGCAAACGTTCAAAATTCTCCCACTGCTATAGTGACCCTGCATGGTTTCTGTATCTTAGCCATTACTGGGCCAATTTTTATGATCTTGGTATCAAAAAAATCGTAAAAATCAGGGATTTCATGTGGCATGTGTATCCAGGGTTGATTAGGTCATGTGACTTGTTCACACAACCCAAAAAACGCAAATTTGTGTAAATTTACACTTAAAATGAATTTCAGTGAGCTAGATATACTAAAATATATTACCCAGACCAATCTAGAATAATGTACAAATATTTACATATGTTTTGCAATGATGTCATGGTGTCCAAATCTGGCAAACAGCCAGCTTAACTCAGTAAAAATCACAAAATTGGTGTTAAACTGACTGGATAACCCATAAAAGACACACCAAACATTGCAAAACATGACCAAATGACTTGAATATAATGTTCTAGATGCTTACATAATCAAACTCACAGCAGAACTTTGTGCAATTGCCTTGGAATCAGTTGATGCACCAAGTTAGACCAAAATATTCTCAGGGATATGTCATGTGATATGTGTGCACAGACCATCTCTTAGGTAAAAAAACATCATTAGGATTTTTATTTTATTTAATGCCTTTAAAATCCCTTAAAATGGCTTATTTACTGTGTATTTCAAATAATATTTCGCATTTGGTAAGTCACATGAAAATGTGACAATACATATGTGACACCATTTTATAGCCCTGATTTTTCTGATAATTACACACTTTATTTCAAGGCAATCCAATAAAAACTAAGCGACGTATGAATTAATCTTGTTACAAGTTCTTACGTAGTAAAAGAACTTGTTTTCTACACTTGATAGCAGAAGGAAATGGTTTCTAACGCAAACATTCAAAATTCTCCCACTGCTATAGTGACCCTGCCTGGTTTCTGTATCTCAGCCATTACTGGGCCAATTTTTATGATCTTGGTATCAAAAAATTTGTAAAAATCAGGGCCAGATTTTAGGCTTGCTCAAAAAAAGCAGAAAAATGAGGCAATTCTAGCAAGCCTAAAATCTGGCCCTGATTTTTACGATTTTTTTGATACCAAGATCATAAAAATTGGCCCAGTAATGGCTAAGATACAGAAACCATGCAGGGTCACTATAGCAGTGGGAGAATTTTGAACGTTTGCATTAGGAACCATTTCCTTCTGCTATCAAGTGTAGAAAACAAGTTCTTTTACTACGTAAGAACTTGTAACAGGCAGGATGTTGTTACAAGTTCTTACATAGTAAAAAAACTCGTTTTCCACACTTGATAGCAGAAGAAAATGGTTTCTAACACGAACGATGGAAATTCTCCCACTGCTTCATTTTTTGTGACTGACCCTGAATTAAAAGTCTACAAATTTTGTAATAGTGGGAATTTTTTTTTGACAGTGAGAATGGTTGTGTGATGTGCGTTGCTATGGGCTATTTTTAGCTTTTGTGTCTAAAAACCTAAGTTAGGGTTAGATCTTTTGTGCTGCGCTACTGACTACTATGGCTAGTATTCTTTTGCAAAGCAAATATAAGTCCTAAACTAACTACTATAGACTGCTTAGAATACTCTAGTCTACAAAAAACACTAGAGAAGTACACCAGAACCCCTATTCTAGCCTATAAAAACAATCAACTAATATGTTATATCAGGAAAAGAAGTTATTTACCTGTAAAAGTACTTAAAACTTAGGTTTCTCTACTAAATTCTGCCTATAACTACATAGAAGACACAACAAAGACAACAAACCATGTAAAAGGCCACAAAAAGCGCCAGCAAAGCACTGGTATAGCCTAGAACTAAAGTAAAAGAAACCTAAAGAAAGAGGAACAACAGTTAGTGGGATACCTTGACCAGCATACCATGGTATTGCTCTCAAGAGAGGTACACTATCATCCTATCCGGAATGACTGGCATGCTGGTAAAAAAGAAAGAAAGAAGCAATGAGCTGGCAGTTTATGACAGTGTGAAATGTGTCATGTGATTTTGTTTTTTTTAGGGTTAAGGTTCCAATGTGGCTGTGAGAGCTCCGTCACGACCACAGCCACCAAATAACACCTAAGGTTAGGTTTATTTTGTATTTTAGCCATATCTCACTGATTTTTTGATAAAATCCAATGATTCTAACACTAATAAAAAGGGAAAAATCAGATGGTTTCATATCAACAGACAGAAAGTTGAAAAAAATTCATGAAATTAGATAATATATTAGGAAATGCATATAATTCTACTGCTTTGCTTTATGTTCCTCTACTTTCCCTTCACTTAGTTAAAAAACATTGCTTTGGTAATATTAGAAGTAAGATTTGGTACATCTGAGTTTGAAATCATTTCCCACAAGTCTTAAACATGATAAAAGTGGCTCAGATTGCACAAATCATATGAAAGAGAAGTCAAATCACTCAAAAAATGCACTTTTAATGTTATTGAACCAAGAGATCAATATTTATAGGTGTATGGCTATCCACCAAAGTCTTTAACTGTCTTAAATTATCAAATTTCTTTAATTTAAACAATTAAAATATCAAAATCTCCAAATTTTGCAATTTTGCAGTCATGCAACCTTTGCGCACAGACCACCATTCTATAGCCCTGAATTTTTTGCTTTTTATACATTTTATTTTAAAGAAATCCATGGATAACCCAGCTCAATAGAGTGAATAACATAAGTTGTGATGATTTGATTGTGGCTGTGCAGAATACTTTGTGGCTGTGCATAATGCTATTTGAAAGGCCTGAATTTTACAAATTTTTTGACATTATTTTTGTGAGAATTGACCCAGTAATGACTGAGATACACTGAAAACAATATTTTGGTGTGGCTGTGAGGCCTCTGTCGGGACGGAGGTCTCACAGCCACATTTGAACCCTAACCCTAAAAAACAAAATCACCAATTTACCTTTAAAACATCAATTACTGGGTCAATTCTCACAAAATTAATGTCAAAAATTTGTAAAATTCAGGCCTTTCAAATGGCATTATGCACAGCCACAAAGTATTCTGCACAGCCACATCAAATTATGATTTTTAGTGTATTTTATTCATTACTCAGTCAATTCTTGCAAAAATGATATCAGAAAAATTGTAAAATTCAAGCCTTATAAATGTAGTACTTTTCTGATTACAAATATATTAATATCATGTGACCAGGTATTTTTTATTTATTGAGAAATAGCTTTTGGACCCAAGTCTCCAAATCAGTAATGAGGCTGTAATATGCTCAAATCTGATTCAAATTGCACAAATTTGATATTAAAAAGACCAGAATATTTAGGGTAATTAAATAGCAGGATAACTATTTGCAAATATTTGGCTTTGTTTGTTTTATTCAAGAAATAAGTATTTTGCATCCATGAGTGGGAAAGCTCTGGAATGAGAAAAAAATCTGTAAAATAAAAGATATTTTTTGGGGTCCAAATATATTATACTATGTAATCTGGCAACTTTCTTGTTCAGAAAATGACAAAGATAGGAGTATAAATATATTATACCATCACAGTTTTCTGAATTCTGCTCAAAATATTGTGAAGTTTATATCATAAAATTTGGAAATTCTTGATAATCCATTGCTTATATTTATACTGACAAATATTTGCAAATATTTGCAACATTCCCAAAATACTTTGATTTAATATTTAAATTATTCATTTTGTTGTACTTGTAAATGCTGAGCCATAATTACAATTTCTTTAGGTCTTTAAATATTCCTTAATGTTTTTAATCTACAAATTATCTTTAATAATGGGTTAGTTGATACCACAAAGCCTATAAAGCCAACATTGATTTTTTGCATATTTAGCTTACTTTTAGCCAAACTGATAGTTCTGAATAGCATGTATATTTGGCATGATACTCTTCTTACAATCTTATATGACTATTGAGTGGCTAAAATGAGTATATTGGGATATATTTATTAAATCAGTCACTAATTTTATCAATAAATACCAATCTACTGTATGATAAATTAGTCTGGCCTATTGATTATGTAAACTTATTGAAAAAAGAAAAAAGAAAATGATATAAAGAACTCGGATTTGCCATGCGCAGCAATGGCTGCTTTACAAGTTACTAACCTTGTCCACAAGGTGTAGCCAGAGGGCATAAAGCCTCGCATAAATCCATGCCGCAGGCGGTGCTTAAGAGCGGCAAGAGCAGTACCCGCATCTTCAAATTCATTTGATCCTATCCCGCCTGTAAGCCATTCATCCGGACATTCCTTTGTCGACCATCGCATCAAACATTGTAATTCTTCAAGTGTCATGGCTTCAGCATGATTACGATTTGCACCGGCTCCTTTCGATTTGTTGTGCATCTTGATTGATTGAATGACAGCCTTGACATTACTTGCACAGGCTGGACATCCTTTAACCTCGCCAGTGACTTTGTCAAAGCTGTATTTGCCGTTGTATTTGCCTCCCTCTCTGTATTTCGTGTCAGTAAATTTCAAATCAAGAAAACATTGTTGACATACATGTTATCCCAGAGTGCTGCAAATGCGCCGTGAATTCTGTCAGCAGTATCCTTCCCACAGCCTTCATTGAAGCATTTTTGAACAAGAAACATCTCAAGTGCAAGGGCAGAATATCTGTTTGGTCCTCCGTCGTCAAATGCCTTTTCCAAGGTGGTGGTGCAGATTCCATCGTCGTTCAATCGATCTCCGTCCACCTTCCTTTTTGCGACAAGGTTCTTCAAGAAACTCTTACCTTGAGAGCGATGGCCATTGTAAGCATTGGTAGTGTTCTTCACCAAGTTATATTTTGACACTTTGGCTTCGCGGATAGTTTGCAGGCTATGTAAATTGTCCGATTCAACACCTGATTGCTTTGAAGCATATTTACGGCTTCTCTTCTTTGGGTTCGACGTAGGCATAGCACGAGGCATTTAGAATAGAGATAATATAAAGTTTTCAAAGAGATAGATGGACAGGAAACAAGACGTGAAGAGACATTGAGCGATTCAGAGATGATTCATCTCTGTCTCAGTTGATGCCCCTATTTTGGTACGGTAAATAATTGATGCAAATGTAAACTAAGAAATGCTAGTCGAGATAGTTAGGACGGCAGTGGAGAAGGTGTACATAAATTAATGTGCCCGAGAAAAACAGGCTGAAGACCCATGCCAGTCGATGACCCTTGAATAAATTCTTGATTTTGCAATTCATCATCGACGATGATCATGTTGTCTTCGTCTTCATTGTCGATGACGATAGGGTTTGCCAATGAGTTCCCGGAGCTAAAGGTGGTTAGCGTCTCATGTTGATGGCATGTCAAAGGTAGACTAACTCAAAAGAGGAACTGGCGCCATTATTAGTCGGCTTTTGAATGCAACGTGGTGAGAGTTTAAGCTGCTGAGGCTTAGACAAAGTGAGAACCTATGGAAAATCAGCTTGTGTGTTAATAGGTACAAGGACAAGAGCTTACAGGAGCATATGTTGCAATTGGCGCAACAACCTTCTGCCCTTTAAACTGCTTGATAAGGTCAGGCAATGCAGATCCAAGAATTGAGGCCGGGATCCAGAACAAAATCTTGATGCAGTCGGATTTCTTGATGAGTGAGTGCAATGCACTATCTAATTCAAGAGCCATTTCACGGAGTATATCGTGCATTGAGATCTGGATGGTGTAGCCGCTTACATCTGGGTGAGTTGAACGGGCACCCAGACCAAGCCTAGCTTGACAAATTTGGAGGACATGGATATTCGCAAGTCCGCCTGGAACTACAGCATTGTTAGTGTAATATGCTAACCGTGTGTCGGAGTCAGGCAGCTGATTTGAAAGGACATTAGCAAGGAGCAAGCGCAGTCCAGTACTCAAGTATATCTCCTACCTGTAATATATATTGAATGGCAATGCCTGGCCATAGTGTTGCCTTGAAGCGTGAGACAATATCTCCTGACAATGCCCATGAAAAGTACTTCTCGCATAATGTTGCAATTTCAGCAAGTCGAGGCTGACGAAGGTGCCAAGAAGTTGTATCGGGGATCTGATCCGTTGTCCATGATGTAAGTGGCTGGGCGTATTGCAAAATCAAGTCGACGGGAGGGGAAACTATTTGTTATCTTCTTGGCAAGGGACGGGTACTTTCGCCCCAATATATTCTGTGGATCGTGGACTAGAAGTGTCCGGAATTCGTCACGCCAGCCACGTAGAAATTCCCGTAACTTTTCACGAGAAGACAGTGTTGATGCGGCTATAAATAAAGATGTTGCAAGTTTACTCTGAGCAAGCAAATGTGCAGTTTTCCAACCACAGCCCTCGAGTCCGACCTTAAATTTGAATAAGACGATATAAATGAGAACCAGGATCATAAGATACTTGCCCCATTATCATAGTCTCCGCCACAGAGAATGGCCATTAAAAAAGCCCCTCACGAGTCAACAAAACCCGTACATCGGTTCTGATAGACTCGGAATTAAAAATATTGACTTGATCACTGGCATCTTTGACATTGCTCCTGAGAACACATTAGAACATTCTTAGTAGATTAGAGTGAGAATACCCACGTGCGTATCACACAGCAAGCCCCGAATACAAAGTTGTCATTATCTTCTGAGAAGATTGCATCGACGAAACCTCTTCTGTTCAATTCGGCGAGGTCTGCCTCTGCTTCCCCAGGGGCCTGTATCAAAAAAGGATTATTGCAGAAATTTAGAGATATGGGAGTGAAACTAACCATGTACCAGAAAAACCCAAAGGCCTCAATCAGCTTTTTCAACAGTAAAGAAAGCCAGTGAGGCTTTCCTTTGACTTGAGCACCCCGCTTTACACTTGGCTGATCAGGACCGTCGAAAACAAAGATGGGAATGATAGGCAGGGTCATGAGCCGACAGAGACAATAAAACAGTATCTGAAGAGCTGGGTTTTTGCCAGATTGGGTGCCTTGCCCAGGCCAAAACTTGACAGCCATTTGAGCTTCGTTTATCCAGATACTAGTTTATCGGGTAAGAAACAAAGCTAGAGCTTAGGGCTTAGGCGTAATTTATTTACCTTGCGTCAACTCCGATAATCAAACAGTGGTCGCGATGACGCTGATACTCAAAGCCCTCCGTAACAGCTACTTGCGTTAAAGTCCTTGATTGACATGCTGGAGATAAAGCCTGTAAAACACATTTTCAGAATGTTAGAAGAGAGATTCTGGGCCTAAACGTACTAGCCACAAGTCACAAATTCCCATCTTGAAAGATGTTGAGGGTTTGAAGTGAAGTTGGAGGTCTGAGACCTTGATCAAAGTGGGAAAAGCTCATTAGCAGAAAGGGGATTTTGAAATCTAGAATTATGCTCCCTCTTCTGGTTGGCGAGCATGGTCAGAGTCATGGAAGGAAGTTGAACAAGGGACATGGTTGCGTTATACTCAGAGCGCAATGCCCACTTACGCGCTATCAACAGCAACTGACAGTGAGAAATCACAACTGACTTTCCACGTGACTGATGCACATCGCGTCAGGCATCTTCAAATTAAGAACCAAAATTAAGAACCAGCTTGGCTACCAATAAGATGTGCATTGGCAGACATAAGAACTCATAAGAACTTATGTGCAAGCAATTTACAGTAAATTGGCCTGATTTACAGGATTTACAGAGATGAGCCAAACCGAGCTGGCGAGCCTATACTGAGCCTGAGGTGTGGCTGCAATGCCGATCACTGATTTACGAACGATCTTATTTGGCACAGGAAAGTAAGTAAGCCAGATCTTATTCTAATGTTTGCAGGGACCTCAATTTGCAGGATCTAGATATCAGATCTACAAGCTAACCGACTAGAAGGAGTCAACTATTCCAGATTTATTACAGATGGTAAGTTGCACTGGCAATAATCAATACTTGAACCAGTAAGACCTAGTAAAGGGACTGAGAGTGAACCTCTGTTCACTCTCAAACTCACTGTTAAATTCAAGCAGGTGGGGGCAGTCTTTCTTTGTAAGAATAAAAGTAATGCCACTACAGTGATGCTGCTGTCCGAGTCAATGGTCCAGCAGGGTCATTGTATTTCCTGTAACTGCCAACTTGAATGGGAGTCTTATTCAGGTGCTACTGTATCTCCGCGTGTCATGATGTACCACTGTGGCCTTGCTCTGTGAGAGATGTGGACTTGGAGTCGGGACCACAATTTGTAAACGATGTTCTCTGCTTATACATGGTCAATGGGTTTCTCCACCATTAAATTTGTTGATTATCCACCCATCATCAACATGTCAGGAAAAGTCAGCAGCAACTTTTCCCAGTCAGCATGCCACAGGTAAATCTATTGACAGAGGTACATCTCAAAACCAGTCTGTGTTACTAGCAACATCCCCGGCAGTGCACCAGGACCGAGTAAGGAGCTTGATATTTGAATTTTTTCCCTCTGTTTTACCTGTACTTTTGTAACATTAGGTATACCTTATGTGCAGTTCAAACTGTAGATTTTTGTATTAGGTATACATACGCAGCTAGAGTCCAATACCTTACATATCTCTTTGAGCTGTATTCTACCGTCGGAGACTCAGATCATCTCTCAGCGTCTATTTTATGATGGACATCAAACACAAGAGTCGGAAGCGAAGAGGAGCATAGGCGAGCTACAAGATAGATCAGCAGAGGAGCACGAAGCGAAGAGGAGCATTGGCGCGATAAATTGCAGATCGAAGGGAATCCGGGGGTTCGCATAATTTACGTTGTAAATTGAGGACTGGTGTGTGACTGTAAATCATAAGAAATAACTCTACTTAAGACATCTGACTTGTACTTGAACAAGTCCAGGAATAAAATAACATGCATAAGCATGAATTGAACCCAAGACCTGTCCATAGCAATAGCCACAGACATTTTAACCACTTCACCATTGGTCCTTTGAAAAATCCAAAACTAATTACTATATATACCCTCTGGCCTATTAAATATATATATTTTACATGATCTGTAGGTGGGAAATTCAGGGTCAATAGGGTATCATCGGATTCAGAATTTTCAGGAGATTCCAAATATAAATATGCCATAATTTTTGTAGGATTCTATTGCTATATTTAGGCAGATTTACATACCGTGGGAACTTTTTGCCAAAAATAGTAACCATGCAGCCTGATCTAAAAATCATATATCAGTTGAAATCATGAGGTCTTAGTGATGCCCCACTGATTCCTGCAGGATTCCGGCCGGAATATTGCAATTCTGCGGATTCCTGCCAGAATCGGACTGGCAGGGGGACCAGCCAAAAGCCCCAATTCTGTGGGCTATAATCTGGTGGAATCCGGCGTGGAACGTCCGGAATGGGGAATTCAGTGGGATTCCACAGCAGAATAGCGAGCTACATCAACGATTACATAACATTCCCACCGCCCGTGCTTGTTGATTCCGCCACGCCGTGCCGGTTTCTTTCTTTTCAACCACCACTATCCTCCCCTCCCCTCCCTCCTGTACCCTCGACTTTCCACCCCCACGTCGACCAGCGCGCTCACGACTCCCTGGCACCATGTCAACCCCGCCACATCACAGACCCCGCCACGTCGCGTTGCCCGCACCGTAGAACGTCCCCGACCCCGCCACCACGACTCCGCATGTCTTGCTACCCCGTCGCGACTGCCACGTCAAGGGTCCATGAGGGCGAAAAGCGTGTCTGCCACGTTGCAGCGGCTTACAGAGTGAGGGGAAAGGGCCCAGATGCCCGGTAAGCACCCCCGAACCTATCCACACATCCCGCACCCTCGTTGAAACCCCAGCACCCCCCTCGAACCCGTCCGCTGCCGTTTCAACCCGAGGCAGCCACATCGGCCCGCCCCAACACCGTCAGCTGGTTCGAAGCTGCCATGTCGACCCCAGATCGACGCCTCTGCCACTGTTTTGAACCAACAGCGGCCACGTCGCCCCCCGAACCCATTTCGAGCCGACGGGGAGCCACCGCAACCCCAGGCGCCGCTGTTTTGATCCAGCAACAGCCACTCCCCACAGAACCTACTTCGTCCTCCTCGCCTGCGCCACGTCGAATGACACGCCCACGACCGCTGGCACCACGTCAAACGACCGCCAGCCCATTGCAATTGCCACGTCACAGGCATGCGAGATGGCGAACTGCGGATCTGCCACATAGCAGCAGCGTACGAGTAGCGAGTAGGTCAAGGGATGCCCGGTAAGCACCACCAGCCCCATTTCAACCCACCCCATGCTCTTGTTGACACCCCAGCGCAGGCATCAATGCTCCCGCTGCCGTTTTGAACTAACGACAGCCTCGTTGAGCCCTACCGCCGCTGTTCTGCACCAACAGCACCTCATGGGCCTCTAGGCCCTAACCTTCATCGGTTTGCGACGGGGTGCCGTTCCTCTCCTCCTACGTCTACAGCCAGGCTTTCACAGTTGACAGGCACCACCCATGCACTGGGACTCCCACGGCGCCCATTCAAAACCACCGACCCAAAGCCCTGCTGTTTCACGATGCGATGCATCACCCGCCGCCCTCTCGCACAGCACCACGGCGTAGGGAACCTGCGACTGCCCGTCACCCCCCCTTCTTTCAACTCCCTACAGCCACCTGGTTGCAGACGACATGCACAGCCCGTGCACTGGAACTCCCGCGACGCCGATTCACACCATTACCTACGCCCACTCCCCATGCCGACCTGTTTCCCAACCAGTGCCCAACACTATCTGTTGGGACTCAACGCAGCGGTGGCCCCCGTTCTGTACCCACTGCCCACGGGCTGTGTTAGGAGCCCCGCCGTTTCTGTGTTTTACTGTACAGCCCCCCTCCCCTACCCTCCCCTCCCCTCTGACTCTTGCTTCAGCCTATGCCGCTAGTTGAAGACATCAGGTAGGTAAAGTGCCCAAAGAGGCTCATGCATCAGATAGGTAAGTTGACCATGTTGGGCAGTTTACCAACAGCCTGCATATTTGTTAGACTACGTCGTACGACAACATGGCTTACGTACAGAAAAAATAAATATATTTATTTGGTGATTGATGGCATCAATTGAGATCACATGACTTTGAATTTGCCTCTATTGACATGCTTGTCGCACATTTATGTAATTTTATGGCCTCAAATGTAAACAAATATAAATAAAAGCTCTCAGGCCACTCCATCTATGATATAAAAGGCAATCAAGATGCAATTGCCTAAAATAGCAGTATTTAGTCAGCCAGCTAACTTTGGACTTAGCAGCATTTGTGCTAAGTTCTTTAATTTATTAATTAACAGTAAAAGTCTTATATCTTAATGAGAAAGGTACCTAGTCATGTGATTTAAATTTTAATAGAGTCTAAAAATAGATTACATTCTTTTGAGACCCTCTTTCCTTTTTGGGAAATTTTCCTGTCAGCCAAAATTTCTCACCGCTGGCTTTTTTCAGTTTTTTGCATTTTTATCTGTGGGAAAAATAGCTAGGCACAAAATTTTGATGGATTCAGGGTCAGATGGCTTGGCCGCACATTTTTTATTAATGGCACAGCCACATCCGAGCACATTTGGAAATGGCTTGGTAAACTGCCCAAGCTGTCAAAAAGTGAGGCCAGTTTGCCAAGCCTTTCCAGGATGTGCTCGGATGTGGCTGCGCCTCTGACAAAAAATGACGTAATCAGCAACGTGTCCCTGAATCCATCAAAATCGTGGCTGTGTCTTCTTTCCTCATTGAGATATGAGCCAAATAGTAGTATATGGACAACTTACAGTCTTGGGCAGAATACCTATCTGATGCATAGAGCCCTTTGGGCAACTTACCATTATTTACACATCAAGGTAGCAGCAAGAGGTGCTTGCTTTGCCATGTAAGATGTCATTGAGTCCCCTCCCCCTGATGTAAATACAGTTAAATAGGAAGTAGAATAATTTACTACAGGTAATTGTAACATAGTGTATTTAATATCAGTAATAAATTATGATTGACATATATTAAAATAAGAGATAATTAGAAATATAGGAAACTTGACAGGCAAGATTGGTAGTATATGTCCTGTACTCCACCTCTATTCCCTGTATTTCTTGGGGAATCCTCAGGGAATTCTAGGAATCCACAGGAATAGAGGAAATGGAGGGAATCCCTGAGGAATTCCCTCGATTCCACAGGGAATCCTGCCATTCCTAGGGAATCAGTGGGGGAATGAAAAGTACTGGAAATCATGTGACTAGCTGCTTCCGATGACGAGAAAAACCCAAAAAACATGAAAAAACACGAGTCTTTGAATTTTTTTTTTTCCAAATATAGATTGTCTGTTTAGAAAGGTGTCCAAATAACAGTTTTTGATGTGTTACAATGTTTGGTTTTGTTTATAAAGTGTATAAATAGCCTATATCCTTGTTTTATTTGTATTTCTTTTTTCTAAAAAACAACAAGAGGAATGGCTGTATATTAGGTAATACTTAAGTAAATTGAATATTTCTACTGTGAGTATTTTTTTAAGACTCAGACCTATCAGTATTGTACACAAATAGTCCCAAATATATTAAATAAGCACTGAAAATTAAATATTTACGTCTTATTTAGCTGGTGGATTCCACTCCTCTCCATTCCAGTGGCCTGTTCCTCTTCCAAAAGAGGAATTTGGTCTCATTCCACAGGAATAGGGTGCCACAGGAATGACAATTTGGCAGGGCTCTCTGCCATAGTAGCATTCCTCAGCATTCCACAGGAATGAGTGAATTCCACTGGATTCCACCAGGAATGCGGGGGGGAGTGATAAGTGCTCAACGCAAACTAGCACTTGACAGGTGCCTATGTGGACTGGTTCTCAATGGTTCAATGAGCGGGGTGCTCAGATGCAAACACACTGGCTGCAAGACTCAATGGGTAAGTAGGGTATATTTTGAGCAGTAATTGATTTGCTTACTCAAAAAACCATCCAGTATCACCTTGAGTGTGTAGAACTTGAACTTGAACCCCGAAATTGGGCTTGTGCAGCTTGTGAGGCATCTGGTTCAGGACGTGGAGAAAAGCAAACAAAGCAATGACATCAAATTACTATATTTAGACATGTGCCTGATTACATAAGTTAGTTAGTCCAGTGTTTGAGCCTCTACCAAAAATATTGGCCAGTATCCCATGACTGTGAGAGATACTTGACACTGATACTCGGGATTACATAAGTCATGCGTGTGACTTCGGCACACGATGCAGGTAAGCCTTTTGTTCCACGTTGCTCTGCTTGGACTCATACTTGCATCAGCCAGAATTGCTCCCTCAAGCCCGCGCTATTTTAGCAGTCAAAATGCGTCAAGAAACTTTGAAAACCGTGAAGAATTGACGAAGATACACTCAAATTTGTCAAAATCATTGAATTTGAGTGTATCTTTGTCAATTCTTCACCGAAAATCAGGTTCCTGGACTCATGTTGAAGTCAATCTAGTCATTATTTGTATTAGGTTTCTGTCATGACCATTGCCTGATGATGTGTCAGTATCTGCTAGTCTCTGATGTCAAGAAAAGGCTGACAGTGGGTGTAGTGATGCCGAAGTTCAGTCCAGAACCGAAGTTTGAACCTGAACTTCTTGAACTGAACGCAAAGTTCAGTTCAAAGTTCAGCAAAGGCACTGAACCAAACGTGAAGTCCAGTTCGAGGTTCAGGCTAGGGGGAACCTGAACTGAACTGAAGATACTGGGAGGAACTTTTCGGAAGATTTCTCACCTTGTATGGAACATTTGTCTGTCAGGACGTTGACTTGGTCAGGACTTTGCAGTTGCTAAGTTGCACAATGCAGATTGATCTGGGAACACCAAATATGGGCTTGACCGCACCGCCGGCCCAATGCCGAAATAAAAATCCGACCACCAATTCATGTAAAGTGGCAAGAAACTAGCAGAGAAACCCGCTAAAAATAAAACTACCATCTTATCATATCCTCAGAAACAAGATGGATACAATTGGAAATGTTTTAGGCTGAGGTTAAATAATTAGAATTTATCCTGAATTAAATGAGTTTGAACGTGTTCGAACCTGAACTGGACCAGAACCGACGGTTCAGTCCAAGGTTCAGCATTTTACCTGAACCGAACAGAAGGTCCAGTTCACGGTTCAGAAAAAATGGCGCTGAACCGGACTGAACTGAACTTCGGCATCACTAAGTGGGTGGAATTGTTCAGCAGCATTTTATTTTACAACTTACAGTACAGTACATAAGTTTGTTGTTTAAATCTAAATATTACCTCCACCAGATTGTCAGCTGCAGAATGTGAAAGGAGTCCGTCAAAAACAGAGGTCTCAAGAGTGATGTGTAGTGATGTATGAAAACTAAGTACATGGTGAAATGCAAGGCCAGAGATTTCCATGTCCCAACGAGCCAGCCCAAAATCTAAGCGAGTATCCAGCTCTCCAGCTTGCCTTCAGATACAATCTGTTGCCATCAAGGCAAGATCTAAGCGAGAATCCATGTTGGAAAAAGGCATTTGGACCCTTTTCTGACCCTTTTCTATCCGTTTTTGCGCGGTTTTTTGGCTATCTCTTGGAGGCCGCTGTGCTACAAAGGACCCTGTCTGCATTGTGTTTCACAATTGCTCAGCTGCACAGAGTCGAGAAAAGTATTCTCTGGTACTTTCCCTTTCCTTCTCTTTCCTTTTTCGCTTTTTCGACTTTTTATTTTATTTATTTATTTTTCACCTCACCAACACCAGTATCGGGCCAAAATATCGACCCTAGGTACAGATTTTTTTTCCCGGTGCCCCCTTGCATTTGGTACAACATGTTTGGTTCGAAAATCGGACTGCATACCCACATTCAGAGCTTGCCTGTCCCAGAATTTGGGCTGTCAAGCTCTTCCCACAAACACAAGAAACAAGTCTTGTTTCTTGTGTTCTCTTCCTCTCAACTTCCTCTGAGCTAATACACGAAAGCAGACTTATTTACAGTGTTATAGCTGTGTCACGTGGTTTTATTTGTCTTGACTGTGAACCGCATCCGCTGTTTGTCAATATTGACAATAACACCTTTATGGACAGCCTCGACGATGAGCAGCGACGGGCGCTTGGGCAGCTCAGAGAAATCACGAACGGCGCGGACGACGAAGTAGCAGTGAGCGTGCTGGACAGCGTCGGATGGGACGTCCAGGTCCGTCGCTCTGTTTCCAGCCTCAAAATCCACTAACACGAGGATAGAGAGCCGCCGAGCTCATTTTTGGCACTTCAGCAATTCCCCCGCCCTCGACGTCGATAGAGACGTTCGACATAGATGACTCACAGCAAGGAGAACCTGCTCGTCAGAGGGTGCGTGCTCTGCCCTTCAATACCTCTGCCTGTGCTGACATGTGCTCTCCAGCATACGCCGTCATCCTCTGCTCTTACCCGCCCTCTGTTTTCCTTCCTCGCTTTCCCCTTCCATGTCATTTCAAGCCTCTTCCGATTCATCTTTGGCATCCTTCGCATTCCTATACCGCAGTTCCGATTTATGGGCCTCAACTTCTACCGCCCCTTGCGTCCTCGCCCAACGTCACGGGGAGGACCAGACCGATGGCTGCGAGACCTGGAAGAGGAGACCGGGGCAATATCTATCGGCCGCTCAAAAGCACCCCGGGGTACGACATCCTCGCTTAATATCGACGCAGGCCAGTCGTCCTTGACTTCAAGATTGCCCAGCACGAACGGGCAGACTGAGGACGGAAGGAAATATCTACCTGACTTTACTATTTCCACATACGAGGACATGCTGCGGATGTGCCAGCGTGAGGCTAAGATAGGGTGTGTCATTCTCGTGAGCGACGAACACGACGATGTCCCAGAATTCAAGCGGTAAGTGTCTTCTAACACAACGTTGAAGTTGATACCTAAGTAGCTTCACCTAGTTCCACTTTGACGGACCCTATCTTCGTAAAAAGTCTTTTCGACAATGACATTATCGTATGGGGAGGGGACGTTAGGGACCGCGATCCCTGGAGCGGTCAGTTTATCTGCATATCTTCTTTTGACTACCACTCAACAATGAATAATAGCCGCTGAAAAGTTACAAGCCACTACATACCCATTCGTCGCTTTCCTAGCCCTACAACCCCGTCGCGGCCCCATGTCGTCATCCTCCTCTAGCAGCACTTCTCCCCCTTCTCTTACAGTACTATCCCGGCACCAAGGCAAGAGCATCCCCGCCTCCAGCCCAACATCCGCCCAAAGCCTAGTCGACCACCTCGAACAACAACTACTACCCCGAGTCAAACCCTTCCTCGACAGCATCACGGCCGAACAACGAGAGCGCGAACGCGACCGCCACATCCGGGAAGAACAAGACCGTGCATTCCAGAACACCGCCCGACGTGACAAGGAGCGCATCGAGGCCAAAATGGCTGCAGAGAGAGCCGAGCGTGAGGCAAGGAGGATGGCTGAAGCCGAGGCGCACCTAGCCGAGCAGAGAAGGGTGAGAGAGGCGGAACTGGCGCGGCAGAGGGAAAGCGACAGGATGGATTGGCGGAGGTGGACACGGCGCGCGATCGTCAACGCTCAGCCTATGCGTTCGGTGACTAGCACCCTACGCATCGCCATCCGACTTCCAAATGGCGCACGAGTGGTTCAGTCATTCCCCCAATCCGCCTCCTTGACTACTCTTTATGCATTTGTGGATTCACAGTTCATTCCACCACAATTTTCAGCCTCGGATGACCCTGTTTCACTTCCAGGACTGAAAGGTGTTGGTGAAAGCGCATTGGAAAGCCACATCTCAACACACCAGGACCAATACTGGGGTTTTCGTGTTGCCTCGGCATACCCAAGGGTGGAAATTCCCTGGAAGCCTGCCGCCAAGCTTTCTGACGTAGACCAGCTGAAGGGAGGTGGACAAGTTGTTGTCGAACTCGTCCAGGGAGGACGCAGCGCTGCAATACAGCAGGATGGGGAGGATGATGATGGATACCATACAGAAGATAGTGAATAGCCGTGGGGCTCCATGTTGCATTAATTATCACTCGCACGTCTCTGCCTGGACTAGCCAACACCTTGATCACCACTATCTTACATGTCCATATATTATTGCAGCTACCCGTAGATAAAATTAACAGAAACTGAGCACACGAGGTACAACACTTTCACTGGCTGAGAATAGTGCGCACGAAGGACTCGTAGTTCACGTTGCCGTCCCTGGAAGAAAAAAGCAACTCTGTAAGCATCACATAGTGGAATATGCCGGGCCACTCACGCTCCAATCTGCACACCCTTCAGCAGCTCATCGACCTCCTCGTCTGTCATCTTTTCGCCAAGTTGTGTGAGGACGTATCTCAACTCTCCAGCCCCAATAAAACCGTTCCCTTCTTTGTCGAACACTTGGAAGCCGCGGATGAACTCCTCTGAAAATTCATGTATATCAGATGCATCCAGCCCATCCAGAAAAAAGCGGTGACATACCGGGAGTTCCAGCAGGCTTGAACCCATCTGGCCGATTCAGGATCGTCAAAAACGTTTTGTAATCAACTGATAAAAACCAGTAACAGGGGATTTAAACATGTTCCAGTGCAGATCACAGGGAGGCATACCATCGCGTGGGGCGGCTGCCACGATCTCCGAAACTTCAGCCTGAGTGGGGTTCTGACCCAGAGCACGTAAGAGGTCGCCTAGAGTCTCCCTTGGAACCGCGCCAGTTCCCCGTTTATCAAAAAGCGCGAAAGCTTCCTTGTATTCTGCCGATAGGGTTAAGTAACCGAAAAGCGTTACAAGTAATCGAGCGGCTGCAGACCTGCGTTGTCGCTCTACAATAAAAGAGTCAGAACAGGAGTAAGTAGAAAAGCTGGAAAGCTCACCATGATGGATGCTCGATGAAGGTTGTTGAACGACCAACTCGGAGCTCGCCAATCGCGGAGACTTGTTTGTGTCTGTTTGGATATAACGCTCCAGGGTCGACGCGTCTCTTCGATCAAGCGTTCGCGGTTCCTCTCCTAATTACCATGGTATGCCTCTCTTGTTTTTAATACCAGCAACATTAACTACTCTGTGCTTAGGATATTGACCCCCTTTCAGACACCGTTCCTCCCCGCTATGCCATCGAATCCGACGAAGAAGAGGACGAAATAAACCCTCTTCGCCAAACTGCCACACAGGAAGACACTAAAGTCGACATCAAAATCAGCGGCGAGCTTCCTCAGGAAAACACCCTGGTTATAGCATCTGGGGACGTGGGCACGTTCTGGGCCAAAGGGGCTGACCTCGGCGAGCAGACAGGCGCGATCTTCGTGAACCGCGTCCAGGTACTTCGATTCGCCTTTACCACTCGTCAGCGCCAGAGCTGATTCCATTAGATCGGACTAGCCTTCAATCCTAAATGGACGAAATCTACTGTGATTGTCTCTGAGGCACTGTCTAGATTGCCTCTCTATGCTATGCACACGTACGCAAAGAGCATTCTCGACTCTCTAAACCCAAAGAGGTATGCAACCTTCTTACGAATATAATTTCTACCAGCTGAAAAGAAGAAATCAGCGTCTCTCTTCTTGACAGTTACCCCGCTCCGACGTATGCGACTGATGAACCCATACCATTCCACGAAGCGCCTCTTCGTTACCTTTCTACTTCCGAAGAAGTGAACATACCAGTAAGCGCCGCCTCCAAGTCCACGATTGTTGGAAAGTTGACATTGGTTCGTCGGTTCAGAACACGAACGCAGAGTTGTTCGCACCGCCGAATCTCATTCAATCCACCTCTGCATCCTTCCTATCAATCCTCGCCGTCGGTCCTGTTACAGGAACCCTCATCCTCCTCCCATCACCACACACCCCTCACCCACCTCCAAAGGAAATCTCACCCTCCAACTTCTCGCACCTCTCTCAAGACAGCGTAGACTGGTCCACTCAGCAGATAAACCTCGCCCAGAAACTCGTTTTCCAGACCCTCGGTGAGAAGGTCGACCAGACCTGGAAACCATCGGACAACGAGCACAAAGAGAAGGCAGTCAAGCGAAGCACTGAGATCGGGGAGGGCGGCATGTATATTTAAATGGCCCTGATATGCCAAACAATGTTCGTGAAAGGATAACGAGTGTATACTAGCAAACTTTGAGAATTAAAAACCATACTGTATGTGATAAATGACGGGTATGCATGGAAAGTGGTAACAGAGCAACCGAAAAAAACAAAACATCAATACCACACCCTCATCTTGCAGGAGGGAACGACCCCGGAATTGTTTGCCGTCTCCTCTCCGGATGGTGGAAATACGTCCCATACCTCGACAGTCGCGCCATCGGCTGGCCAACAGGGCTCGCCGCCGTAGGCGACGCCACCCCATGCTCGCTGATCATCGACTCCGTAATCGACTGCTCCAGCCCGTTCTCCGTCCCATAATCCACGTCCGCCTCGTCGCTGTCCTCGTCTTCCTCCAGCCAGTCCCCGTCCTCCGGCAACATGATCACACCGGACGCATGGTCGTAGCTCAAGCGGTGGTTTAGTGTTTGCGCCCTACGTGTGCTCGGGCGGCTCGCGTCCTGCCACGGGTCGATTACCGCCGTGGGGTCGATCGGCGGGCTGGGCCCATCGGGATTCGACGGGCCAGCAAGGTTGGCGGTGCTTTCCCTGCGGCTGTCCTGCGAGGTCTGCCGACCGCTGCGGTTGCGGGCCATGCTGTACCGCTTGCGCAACGTCAGCACGACAGCTTGGTCGCCGTGATCCTTGTGCGGGCGTTGGCTGCCATTCCTGTCATTGTTGACGAGAGTCTGGCCTTTCTTCAATGGTAGCCATGGTTCAGGGAGAACGCCATTAAGAGCTGGGTGTCCGTATCGCCGTTTTCCAGTGCTGAGGAAAAGGCATGAGCCAGCTATCTAGACAAAATACGATAAATACCTACTTCAAAACTCCGCTGTACCAGTTTGCCATCGGTGGTTGCGACTAGAGCAGCAAGGTTAAAATAAGTAGCCTTCGTACAAGAAGAAATGACACACATAGTCCGTCCGCTCATCTTCTGGAGCTACATAAAGAGTATCATCATTCTGCGCATATCTCCTCCTGTTAAGATTGCTGGTTTGAAAAGAACAGAGAAAGTCAGTCTTTCCCTTAGCAAACCCAAATAAATCGGACAGACCTCTGCGACCAAGTAACCGGATGACCCGCCCTCAACCGCAGCACATCCGCCGTCTCCTCCCCGCGCTGCACCTCAAACACCGAGCTCGACGCCACATACTTGCTCAGAGGTTTGAGCCCCTTATCCACGTACCACGACCAGATGACCGTGCCTACGAGCAATGGCCCTAGAAGGATGGCGAGCGAGTACGATTTCCGCAAGATGAAGATGCCGATCATGAAAAGGAGGAAGATGACGACGCCCCAGATGAGGCGGATAAAGGTGATGGGCCACGCTTGGCCCTGCGATTCGTACGGCTTGTAGAAAACTGGAAAGGGAATGAATGGACGTCGTAGACGAGGATGGGGTAGAGGAACGCACCGAACAAGAGCTTGTACTTGTACACAACATACCCGACCCCAAAGTAAATCGCGCCGAAAATGACGATCAAAGGCTGGACGACGCTGTACAGCATCGTGATCACAAACATCAAAATCGCTTGCGGATACACGACGCCGTAGTTAATCATTGGAGGGGCATTGAGCTCCGCGTAATCTGTTGATTGGCAATATTCAGCTACCATGAAAGTTTTTCTAAATGAAAACCATTACCTCGCGGTGTTCGCGTCAAGAACATGCGGTAGAAAACGCGGGGTATGATTACACCCAAATTGAGGAGTTGGAGGGGCATGATGCCAATGCCTAGCAAAGCATATATTAAAATTTTCAAAATCGAGAACCAGGCAATCTACCTTGGAGGATGACGTAGGAAAGGAAGAAATGTCGAGCCCGACCAGCTTGTAAGGATTGAGCCAGTTTCTCGGGAACCTTTGCTGGTGAATTAGCGAGATCTTGGACTAATTGCCAATAAGTTGTAGCAAGAAGGAAGATGAACACGACGTTGACAAGTAGGAACAAGAAGTATCTTGGTGGAATGTTAGCACTGTCTCATTTGGAGCAATTATAGTAACGGCGTACTTTTTGAGCAGCGAATACTCGACCCAACTTCTAGCCCTATACCCCTGAACATAAGTAAGACCTGCGCACAAAGCATGATCAACGCAAGCAACATAACAAGAAGCATAAAAAAAAACCTCACCTTCCAGAATGAATGGCAACATCGCATTGAGGGTAATCATAGCCACACTGGGCAACGAATTCTGCACGATTGCCCTGACCTGGTCGTTCGAGTCGATGAGCCGCCCCAGCCACGGCATTGTCTTCTTGATTTCCTTGTAGCTGAGCAGACCCGCGAGGGCCGTGATGGGGAAGAACCAGAAGAAGAATAACAGAGCCATGGTGGCGAGAACGAATATGTCGCGGAACTGAATGGCCGTTGGGGAGGGAGACATGTTGGACCATACAATATCGCGGGGCTCCGGGGCTTGGTATGTCTTGATCGAGTTGGGGCTGGGTGCGTGGGCTACCTGCACTGCGATTTGCTATGATAGACATTAGCACACGCGCGAAAGCGCGATGAGGTAAAACTCACTGCACTGGACATTTTCTCAAATGTGACAAAAGCTGCCCCGGTCGGCCGGAATTTGCCCAGTCTTCTCTTTTTCTTGACGAGCTCGTCGGCCTCCTTGAAACGGGCTTCTAGATACTCAAGCGCATCGACCTTTGGCTTAAACCAGCCTGGTCGAAGGGTTGGTCGCTGGCGATGTGGGACAACCAGTCGGTTCTGAGCCGGCTGCCCGCCTTCTATATCCGCGTCTACAAGAAGCGGAACGGCATTCCCTTCCGGGTCATATTCTTCCACCGTGCTCGGATTGCCAACATAGGTAACCCAAGCTTTCTCCAGCGCAAGCAGAGCTTCCGTCCTACGATCCAACAGGTCCTTCAGACTCCCCACATCGCGGCAGACCGTGACGCTCTCCACGGCCATCTCCATATTCTCAAAGTACTCTGCCAAAGTCCGCTCGCCGCGCAGGTGATGCGGGAGGTTGGTCACCAAGACCGTGCGGGCCGGGATGGAGTGAACGAGCTCCAAGGAGAAGAGCTGGCGTGAACGGATGAAGCGGCGGTAGTTCTTGTAAATGAAGTAGAGCGCGAGGAGAGTGAAGAGGTAGGTGAACATGAGGTGGACGGAGAGGTAGGTGTTCGCGTCGCTGATAAGATCTAGCCAGTCCGGGGGAGCGGTGTGGTTTGCCGGTGGGTCGGCGAAGCTTCTACGGAGGATAGTGGGCCAGCCATCTGGGTCTTCAGGTGTTTCTCCAGGCCAGTCGTCGTCGTCGTCGAGCCCTTTGTTTTGCTGGGAGAAAGAAGATGAGCAACGACGGCCATTAAAATAGAGACAGAACCGTACCTTCCAGTTAATCGGCATCAAAATACCTATCGCAAACATGGAGCACACAGAGAAAAGATAAAAGGACATTTTGAAGAAATTCAAGAGCTACGACGCGTTTGAATGCGGATACTGCGTGATTAATAGGAGGCGCTTACCACAGCTGCATCTAACCCAACGATCTGAAGGACGGTAAATTCGGATGTGCGTATGGTGGGCATGATCCAGCCAAAAAATGCCTGGTGCGCATGGGCTTCGTGGGGAGAGAATCCTGCAAATTTCCATGAGCAGGAAGAATGCACAGGTCAGAGGAGGACATACCCTTGAGTTTGGTGCGAGGAGCAAAGAGCAGAGGCCATCTCGTTCTGCAATACGAGAAGAGAAAAAAGGAAACCAGACCGACGGTAAGAGAGATCGTGAGCTGCGTCTGGAACCATGGCCCTTCAAACTTGACTGTGGAATGGCATGAGCGATTAATAAAACAAATAAGAGCAGAACGCACGGGTCGGGGGAGAGCCCGGGGGCAGTTTGTTCCCGCCGTCGTCGTCCTCGTCGCCCAGGAAGGCGAGAAAGAAGGCGGCAAGGTCGTTGCTCGCCATGTGCCGCGGTGAGGAAGAGTGTCTGCTCGTTGACAGGAGAAGAGAGCGCGTGATGTTTGGTAAATGCGCCGGGGCCAAACAACGCCTCTTGCTTCATGTTCACGTTCTGGGCGCGGTCGCTGCGAGTCCACCGCCGCGCTTTCACGTCGCTCGCAGACATCGAGCGGTCCAATGCCAGTCTGCTGCGCGTCGTCCAGAGCCGCGTTGACGAGCGCAAGAGTCTGCTCAATAGAGTGCGTTTTGTCACATTGCCACAATGCCTGCTAATTATTGCTTAGATCACACAAGACGCCTCGGCATTGGACGACAAAGTCGTGCTCAGACGCTTCAAAGAGCTCGAACCCCTCGAAGATGCCTGGAATTCCTGGAAGGGCACTCGAAAGGTCCGCCTCTTATTTCCTCAGCTCATTCACTGACCTACCAACATCCCAGCAGGAGCTAGAAGAGGCCGTCTCTTTCCTCAGCGACTCGGACGAGGCCATGTCACAACTAGCCCTCGAGGAAGTTGGTTCCCTCACCGCCACCCTCGAATCTCTCGTCCAGAAAACATTTCCCTCTCTCCTCATCCCACCGTCGACCACTAAACACCTATCGGCCCTCATGGAGCTCAAGTCAGGCGTCGGCGGCTCAGAAGCGAGCTTGTTCCTCGCCGACCTGCTGCGGATGTACCAGCGCCTCGCGAATGTTACAGACTGGACAGCCACCGTCATCGCAAAGAACGACGCAGACGGCAACGGCATAAAAGACGCCACCGTCGAGTTCAAGGGCAACGGCGCCTACGACGCCTTGCGCTGGGAAAGCGGCGTGCATCGCGTACAACGCGTGCCTGCGACTGAGACCAGTGGCAGAACACATACTAGTACCGTGGCCATCGTTGTATGTTTTTCTGTGTATTCTATTTTCTCCGAAAAAGTAACCACATATTAAGGTTCTTCCACTGGCAGAAGAGACGGAATCCGCCCACGACGACGAGCTTTTCTCCATGGACGACATAAAATTAGAGGTCATGCGTGCTCGAGGTGCCGGTGGCCAGGTATTACTTCTCGCCCATACCATTATCCTCTCACTGACCCCCGAAAAGCACGTCAACAAAACAGAATCAGCCGTCCGGCTAACCCACATTCCCACCGGAATAACAGTATCGATGCAGGACGAAAGGAGTCAGCACCAGGTAACATTATCGTCGCACCCGTCCCTTTCTGAAATGCTCAACATCCATCATCAGAATCGACGCCGAGCATTCCAAGTCCTCCGCTCCCGCCTCCTCGACCAGAAGTTAACCCGCGAAATGGAAGAGCGGCGCACGACACGCAGAAATCTCGTCCGAGGCGCTGACCGAAGCGAAAAAATCAGGACGTACAACTTCGCCCAGGTCCTCATTTACTTCTGCTTTCTAGCCATCAATGCTAATATCACTACAACAGGGCCGTGTCACAGACCACCGCATTGGCCTAACACTGAAAAATCTAAACTCCGTCCTCGAAGGAGACGGTCTGCAAACCTTCATAGACGCCGTCGCGAAGCACCACGAAGAATCCACCATGGCCGACATGCTCGACGAAAACCAATAAACTGGACCGCGTATACAGTAATGGTATTGCTACCTAACTACAAAATTAATGTACATCCCGTAAGTAATATGATAATCATGAACCCTCAAGGTATAAAGGGTATAAAGTACACTCCCACCGAAAAAATACAGACATACTCCCCTCAATTCATCATGCGTGCTATTCACATAAGCACACAGCTCTGGTTCGGATCAAGTCCCAACTCGCGCATCTGCTCCTCCGTCGCCTCCTTCTCGTTGCTCTTCAGCTTCTCCTTCGACTCAATCGGGAACCAATCCTGCATGAAATTGAGCAGGGCCCAATCCACATTACCTACAGCGCAGCGCATCACAGCTCAGCATCACTGACCCATCCAAGATAAAGGGAAGGAAAAAAAAGCTCACTCCTATTAGCCACCAACACAGAAGGCGTCCGACACATCGGACAGTCCCCTTGATTGCGCTTCTGCATCTTCACCAGGCAGCGCACGCAGAACAGGTGCCCGCAGCTCAGCCTAATCGGCTTGAACGCGATGCTCGTGCATATCAGACATGAGTAGTCCTCCACAGACGGGATAATCGGCAGCAACGTCTCGCCGACCGCCTGCACCAGCATCCGTGGGAAGGAGAACGGCGTTGAGTGCGAGACGAGCGCGAGGAGCGGCTGGTCCGCAGGTAATGCGCCGTCGACTTGGAGGCCCGGGAAAAAGAGTGCGGTGCGCTTGGCGTGCTTTTTCAGGATCTTGCGAGTCGCTTCTGAGTTTGCATGCGAGAACTATAAGATGTCAATAACCCGAAAGGCCATCCCGAACAAAGACACAGAACGCACCTTTTTAACATTCAAGATGAATAAATTAAGATTCAAAAACGTCTCGAGCGCATCCCGACTTTGCTGCAGCTTGAACTTGTTGTGATCTCCATGCCCTTGTTGATGCGCTCGCTGGGCAAAGAGCTGTAGCCGTTTCTCGCTCTCCTCCACGGTCCTCTCTCCTCTCGTAGCCTCACCTACGCTCTCGAATACCTCTGCCTCGAGGTAGAGCTGGAATATCTCTCGCCAGAAATATAAATCGTTCTAAACAAAATAGAAATAAAACACATTCAGAGCCGACAAAAATACCGCTCAGGTAAACACACCTTCAAATGCCCAGTCTTAACTCGCACAGCCCCAGCATGGGCATTAATACTCGATAGCGGATGAAAATGAGCAGCAACAGACGCAGGATGCGCCGTGTCGGAGATCGTCTTGGACAGCTCTTGAAGCGCCGCTACGAAATCCGCATAGACCTTCGTCAAATGCGCTGAGATAGCCTCCAAAGTCGTCGACAGGACTCCATAAAACTCCGTATCATGACGAAGGTGGATGACCTCCTCGAACTCCGTGCCCGACGATTCACCGCTGCAATTGCGTGCACAGCACAGCCACACCGATCCCAGCGCATAATATCAGCGGAATGCTCCCTGACGCCAGAGGATCAGGAAAAGCTCACCCGAAATGTGGTACAGATTTAACAACAGCCTCGACCTCCACAACCGACCCGCTCTCCGACCCGTCGGATCCAAACTGAAGGTCCTTGAACGACTGCAATAAAATCGTGTGACCACTTGCACCGACGCTCTCTTGATGCTCGGCGTGCTCTACATCCAAATCGACCTCATCCGACGAGCGAGAGGGGCCAGGCCCTTCGCAGACGACAGGGGACTGCTTCGGCACAGGCACCACGCCCGTTGGAGGGATGTTGTAAATATGCAATAGGGGTACGATCTTACCAGACGTGCTGTCGAGCTCATAGACAGCCCTGGGGTGGGTATGGGTGAATATAGGCGTGCTGAGACGCTCATCTTCACTCGAATGAGTCGAGGAAGAGGACGGATCATCGTGCAGAGCACCGGTATGATGCAGAGCCCCTGCTTTGGATGACTCGATGAGCTCGTGCAAAAACTCGGGCTTTAACCCGTAGGAAGAAAGCTCGTCAACAATCTGGTTGATGATCTTCTTCAGCTGGATAATAAAACGTATCATTACAATAAAAATCAGACTTGTAGTGGAAGAGGGACGCACTTGACGATATTGGATAGCATTATCCCGTAGCTCTGGTGGGAGACCCTGCAGAAGCTGGGCATAAGTCTTCGAATAATGCATAGCAGCTGCTATGCAAGTAAACACAAGGATGAAGAAAGAGAGTCCGATGTGGGAGGTATAGTGGACGCTGGCGACATATAAAAAGGGTGGAGGAAGTTGAGCACCGACTCGGATATCCTGTTTTGATCAAATCCCGGTCCTGGCGCCCAACAATTATAATTAGGAAACTACTATGCTTGACCCGAACATCGGTCGGACCCCTCAGTCGGCCAAACCAATCAGATCGTTCCATTTGCACAGCTCATCAGTCACCGTGTCACATTTTCCTGCCAAAAAGTGTGACTGACCGACTGAGGGGTCCGACCGATGTTCGGGTAACCCATAGTATTTTGGCTCTCTCTCTTCCAAACCATCACCCCTTTTCAATTTGTTCACATCCACAACACTGATCGGGCGACCACAATGGCAAGACGCACTTTGAGAGATCATGACACAAAGCTTACCAGGATGCCCATCCATAGCTGCGGGAGTCACTCCTGCTTGAAGAATCCCGACATGGAGCGGTCGCAATCAGCCCCAGTAATAACATCGTCGACAATCCTGGCCGTCAGCGGCGGGTCCTATCTATTCCGGAAGGAGGCTTGGATATACCAATCGATCTCCAGCGATCCTCGGAGACCTAAGGCCAACCCTTGCTAAAATATCTTGTTCATTACAGTCTACTACTGTTGACGTTGAGCGCTGAGCGCTGAGCCTTTGTCTTCGGGTCAACTTGGGGTTCTCGTTCGACATGTCTGACGGTGATTATTATAACCGACCTCCAAGAACTCCTTTCTACCGGAATTTCTACGTGATGAAGATAGTGCTTGAGAAATGTTCTGTGTCCCTTGATTTCTCCCTTTGCCCTTGGAGCCCGTCAATACCGCGTTCATTTGTCCCATTTTCTTTCAAGTATGCTTCCCCAGCTTCCAGTCGCTTGACTTGTCGATATTCGGCAAGTCGATCAATACTCCCAATTCCTATGAGCATCTGAGTCAAAGCTCACTTGCAGCTGTGTTCAGGTAGCTGAATTCAAGAAAAGGCTTGTCTCGGTCGATAATATCTGAAACGCTGTGATACAAGTCCCGGTCAGTTTATCCAAGCAATGCGATCATCGTCAAATCATCGTCCTGATTTTGATTTTCTGCATTTCACTATCCACTTTGCCTGTTTATTGTCAATCCGCTGTGAAAGGCGGTCAATAGATGCAAACCATCAAAAGCCTTTTGATGGTGTTGTGCACGTCACCGCTAACACGATGATACTGCTCACTCGGTCAATGGCCTCACCCGCGACACCTACTAGTTAACAGTGGCAACTCTCGCGGATCAGGACACAGTCAGTTTCCTTCTCCTAGACAAACACGTCCTGCACGGTCTAATCACAGATGTCGTAGATGGGGAAGTAATTAACCTGGAAAGATTTCAGGGCTGGGTACCGCTGCCTGTCTGTTGCTTGTACTACTGCCTGTTCTTGGTTCGAACATTGCCATTCATAAAGGCAAAGCTGTTCGAACATTATTAGTCATCAAAATTTATTCCTTGATTCCGCAACAGGATTTCATCACATTGCTCAAATTAGATCCATGTTCATAGGTTCAACTTGTAGATCCCCTCATAGATTGTATATATATATATCTGAAATAATTGTTGCAGGCACAGCGAGCTAGCCATCGGTAGATCTTTTGCTAAGGGTGAAAGGGCCGGACAAATAAATACAAACTTTAAGCGCGCAATTATTATCAGTAACTTTCTTGAGTGTCCTATATCTCCCCATGCTTTCCACCTTTCCCCTTAAAAGTATAGCACTAGGTATAGAACCATGCCTTGTACAATATTCTCCAAAAAAAAGGAGGAATTTTCAGTCTTCTTAGAGCCTTTTATGCTGTCCCTCCCGACCGGGGCGAGTGACGACGCGCGACCATCCCGATGTCGCCCCATTCTTCTTGTCCACGTTTTTGTTCGACGATTATGCACGTAGGTACTTCTGATATTATACTAAACAATTTACAATTGCCACACGACTCGGATAGCGAAGCGAGCGCCCCCGCAGAGTGCGGATACAGGCAGTGGTACCAGCAACAGTTTTGTTCATGTTCGAACAAAGCCATTCCAAATGGCAGAGTGATCAATCAGTGATGGAACAAGATATTGATCATGAACGTTCGAACTTGTTCGAGCACTGATCGCATTTGACCGGTTGACCTCTTGCTCTGTTCAAGTAATATAATCTACGACACATTAGTACTTCAAAAAAATCAGATATACAATCTTTGAATATGTATGTACTTTGAGCAGTGGGGTATCTTGTTGTGGAATCAATGAAGAAATTTGGTGACTTATAAGTTACAATGTCCGAAAAGCCTTGCCTTGATGAATGAAAATGTTACAACTAAGAACAGGCAGTGGTCATCAACCTCCAGGCGTAGTGAAGCAAAAATGAGCCAGAGTCAAGGCAATAGTGACCTTTTACTTTAGTACGAGAGTGACTAGAGAAGCAAAAGAGGGAAAGAGGGTACCAAGGAGCAGCCAGACCTATTCAAGTTTGCAAGTCATCACCATTCATAGCCAGATTAAAATCCAAGACCAGCAGCGCTAGTCGAACGAACTTGCAGTCGTATTCAGGCCCAAGTTCCAAAAAAATGTCTGGTATATAGGAAAAATCTAGATAGAGCATTATACGAGGGGAGGTACGGCAATAAAGTAATGTTCAAAACCCCATATTACCCAGCTAACGCATCAGTGTCCACAACGAAAAACTCTACTCGATTAATCTTCGAGAAGATATGAACACATGATAACACAAAAGAGAAGAGACACTCACGATGGCTCCTTGTCAAGCTTGACGTGGATGGAGGCGTGGTTGGGCACACCCTCAATACGGTGGTAGGCGTTCAAGTTTTTGTGCATAGTGATCTGGAAGACCGAAGCGCCTCCTTGTCTAGAAAGAGTCGAGCATTCAGCATCGCAAACAATTCAAGCAGTATAGTCATATCCGTACCGGCTGGTGATAACACTGTAAGCCAGGAAGAACACCCAGACCCTGTACCAGCGATCGCCATACTTGGCGACGACCTTCTCTTTGTTGCTGACCCAGTTCTGATACCAGCGGTAGATGGTGGCGGAGTAGTGGACACCGAGGACATCGACATTCTTGATTTCAAAGCCAGCAGCCTCGAGCTAGGTCCAGCCGCAGATTAATTAATGCGCATGCAATACCCAAGAGCGAGAGGGATAGGCACCTTGTTAATGACCCATCCAAGCGAGCAGGAAGCGTCAGCACCAGGGAAGATGTACTTGTTCATGAAAAGACCCCTAGGAGACAGATTAAAACACTAGCAGCGATAGAATTAATTAATGTGCTCACCAGATGAGGTCCTCGAATTGCCAGCTGGGGCGGATGCCAGCTACCTGGAGGAGGAAGGTGCCATTGTCGTCCAAAAGATCGTAGACCTCGGCCAAGAACTGCGAGTAGCGACGGACACCAACGTGCTAGAGCAGCGACCAACGTGCTTAGTGTCGGGCAGTGACATGGAACTAACGCGCGTACCTCGGCCATCTCCAAACTGACAATCTTGGTATACTTGGTGCCTGTCGGGATTTCACGGTAGTCGCAGCAGAGGATGCGAGCTTTGTCCGAGGGTACCTGGATAATGAAGTGAAATCAATAAAGGAACTTAAATATAATCGGGAAGTACTCACGCCGTTCTTTGCAATCCTTTCAGTTCCAAATTTCGTCTGATTCCTGCCGAGGGTGACACCAGTAGCATCGCATCCAAAGTTCTTAGCAGCGTAGGCAATGAGGGTTCCCCAACCACAACCAATATCGAGCAACCTGATATATCGGTCAGAAAATTATATTACAGAGAAAAATATAATTACTTGTCAGTTGGCTTGAGGTCCAATTTGTTGCAGACGACGGCGAGCTTGTTATCCTGTAGTTGTTCCAAAGACTCCTCGACGTCGGGGTTGAGGACGACACCAGAAGTATAGATCATACGGGGACCAAGGAACCTTGTAAACTAGATAAGCAAAAAGCACGCGACACGTATAACAGTCGAGTAATACCATTCATAGAAGTCATCACCACCTTTATGCGGCACAAATTAGAATTGCTGCGATAAGCTAGGGCTCAAAACGACTCACGATCATAGTGTCCACGGACTTGCTCTTCATCCTGGCTCTGAGAGTGAACAATGACCTCAGGAAGGAACACGGTGAAGACATATTTGAAGAGCTCGAGAGTGAAGTTCATCTTTGCCCAGTCGTGACGTTGTTCCATGACCTCGAGTACATCACCTAGGACGACGACGAACTCAGCATGCGACAGCGACTCTCAGGGGTAAAGACATACCGTTAAAGTCAATTTTACCGTCGAAATACGCGTCGTGGAAGACCTGCATGGGAATCTTCTCCTTGCCCTTGTACAGCTGCTTCAACTCGTGGTCCTTAATGGTGATATACGTCTCGATGTCCTTGCCAGGCAGCACAACCTTCTCGTTTCTGCGCGCACCGTAGATACTGACGAAGGCCCAGTAGCCGACTGTTGTGGGTACACCGGCAAGAACGAACACGAATAAATACGTCTTGAACCCTCCATACTTTACGATTGGTAGAAAGGTCTTGAGGAGGTAGGGAACGACGACGAGGAGAGCGGCCAGGTGATAGTTGTTGAAGGAGCCATTTCCTTCAGCAAGGCCTACCAAAGGCGCATTTTTGATAGCGGGATAGTTGGTGACCCGCACAGAAGAGGAGGACATGTTGGTCTTTGGAAAGGAACCAACTGACAGCGCGACGAGCCAAAATACCAAGTTTTCGCTTTGGGCATATTTGGTCCGAGGGTCTAACCGGCCCTGGCTCAACCACATCTCTCATTTTTATCCAGAAAAATTGGTCAATAATTTCCTTGAGTCCAAAGACACGCTTTACACGAGAAACCGAGTTTAATAGACCAGAACATGAGCGATTCAAGGAGAAATGCGCCACAGCTCCAAAATCGGACGACTAATCCTGGCTGGCCACGTGCTTCCCCCGGAATTTGCCGGGTTTCTCTGTTCTGGCTTGCAGTCGGTAAGCTCAACAACGACTGCCCGACAAAACTCATCAAGGTGAGCGTTCTTCTCGCTTTCAAGGCTTGGAGGACCGCTGCGTCGTGTTCGCATGAAGAATGGCATTCGTATGAACCCGTATTGTCCAAGTTTCGCTGGGTTTTGTGGCTGGATCGATCATGGCCGTTGTGGATGACGCTGGGGGAATGTATCAAAACATATGACTGACCTTGTCTTTCTTCCTTGTTGTTATCTCACAGATGGTGCGTCCTATTCGATATTACCTCCAAGAATGCTCGCTCTGACCATATTACTCGCGAGTTTAGAAGCTCGAAATCGACTCCTTCTCTGGGTACCGCATCTACCCCAGCAAGGGCAAACTCTTTGTCCGTGGCGACAGCAAAGTGCGCCCTCCAAATGCCACATATATATATCCCGGAAGCTCATCCATTTCAATCCAGGTCTTCCGCTTTGCAAGCTCAAAAAATGCCTCCCTCTTCCTCCAACGCAAGAACCCCCGCAAGATCGCCTGGACAGTAGTCTACCGTAGGATGCATAAGAAGGGCATCACTGAGGAGGTCGCCAAGAAGCGTTCCCGCAAAACCGTCAAACACCAGCGTGGCATCGTCGGTGCTGACCTCGCCACCATCGCTGCCAAGCGCAACCAGACCACCGCCATCCGCACACAACAACGACTGGCTGCTATCACCAAGGCGAAGACAGAGAAGAAGGAGAAGGAGACCAAGAAGGAGAAGGCCAAGGTCAGTCACTATTATGTTGACCTTTCGTTTTTATGTTGTTTAGCACATGTGGTTCCTATAGCCTGCTCGCCCAACCGCTGCTTCAGGTCCCAAGGTGTCGAAGCAACAGATGAAGGGTGGCAAAGGAGGACGATGAACTATCGGTTAGATATGACAGCTTACACACCACCTTTATGCTATGTAGTATGCATACCAAGCTCGCTTGCATCTCGCCACCATGGTTTCTGCCCACTTGCGTCGTTGCATTATTTTCAGTTCTTCCATTGACCCAACCTGCAATATTGGATGTTACACGAATTGTCAGTTTATATTCAAGATCACTTGGTCGGTATCACTGCCCTATGGTTCCAAGGCGCAAGAGACGATTTCTGCATTTTCCCCCTGATTGGCTAAGATAGTATGACCAGAAACTATTGACAAATTCGGCGGGAAGACGTCAGAACACCGCTGGAGGCTGGAGCACTCTGCGCTCAGCCACACTCTCAAGATCCAAGCATACTATGAGCACCAAGGGGAACTCGCATAATTCCGAAGCCAGAAAATTACATGCAAAATCGTATCTAAAAGACACTGGAAAAGGGAGGATAGTAACTAAAAAGTCTATGGGGCTCGTCTGTTATCGCATGCACGCTTCAGGTCCTACACACGTCACCAAGAACCACTATCTCCCTCCACCAGTCAGCGAAAAAGAAGCGGTCGAAACATCGTCGTCGTCGTTGTTGTCAACTTCAGCAGGCAAAAAGTGGAGGAATTAATAATGAGGCATAGATACAACAACATAGCAAAGGGAGTAGCAGGCAAAGGTATTAAACTCGGCGAAGTGATATCCTGAGGACTGGGGAGCTCAATTTTTTGTCGCCCTGACAATCGAAACGATGATGATAACCAAAATCACGACGATGGCTACGCCAATGATGATGCGCATCTACAAGTGATGGACGTCAGATGTTGGCCGCTTACTAAATAAAGTACAACAGGACCGACCTTCATATCCTTCCACCTGCGGTTTCGTAGAAATTGAGCACAAGTGATGAATTATAACCAGATTGAAGCTTACCACATGTTCTAAAGAATAAAGAATTGGGTCAAGGTCCAAAGACAGATCGAGAAGCACAGTACAACATACCTTGCGTACACGATTCGCACCACGACGGAACCCTTGTGCCGAGACCGCCAGATTATCTACAGGCAGAACATCAACAATCAGCCAGCTACCCTCGCGGGCGGCACGAGGACACACCGCCCATAAAACACATCACGCACCTGTCTTATCCTGTAGTGAATCCAACCTCTCCCCGCGCTCTGCGACCTTTGTGATATTCTCCCTCATGATGCCAACAGTATCGTCAATTTGGGCCTGGATAGCAGCAGTTTTTGCGTTTCCCTGACTGGGGCCAGCAGCTGGGCCGGAGGGGGCGCCATTTCGGGGGAGGTATGGGTCGTAAGGTTCAGACCTATGAGGGGGTTATTCAGCGAACAAGTCTGACGAACTGGTGCCAGTAACACCGACATTATCAAGGAATATGGATCTGCGGGAGTCTCAAAGTCAGCACAAGGTCATTAGAACATGATACAAGGGGTAGGCTCACTGTATCAAACAAAAAAGGGGGGCGTAGGTGGTGGTCGTTGGCAGAGTCGTTGGCAAGCGGCTACGGCATGGATGGCTCCTGATTTCCCCACGCGCACGGCTGTGACGCATGTGACTGCGCAACCACTGCGGACTCCGAGGTCGCCCAACTGAGCTCGGAAATAGTACAGCCATAGCATTCGGGGAAACAATTACATAGAGATTTCGAAAAAAGTAGATGATAGTAGGTACTGTAGGTGCCAATAGGGTATACGGCGAGAAAAAAAAACGGTGATACACAGGCCAGAATAATAAGTAGTAGGACCAGAGATGTACAAACTAAACCAAAAAGGTAGCATGAACGAAATGAATAAATCTTAGTGTCAAATGGGTGAAAAAAAAAAGGTAGTACAGCATTAAATCGCAATATTCAAAAATCCGAAGACACCACCGTCTACTCCTCCTCGCCCTCGTCCTCCTCCTGAATAGGATGTTTGAAGCCCAACGCAGGCCCACCACGAGTAGCCGGAAGCTGCCTCCTCCCCGTCCTCGTCTCCGATGAGTCGTACCCCGTATCGGGAGGCAGCGGAGACGACCTTTCCGCAGGAGAATGTCCAGCCTTCTGCCTGATTCCGGACGCACCGCTCGACGAATTCGCACTCCGGGTCGCCCTTTTCGACGCCCGGTGGCCCCTCGGCGCAGGCGACAGCGTAACAGGCTGCGGCTCTATCTGAATCGCACGCGACAGCGCTCCCATGCCAGACGACTCGCCCGCCAACGCCGAAGACCCCGTCTGCCCGAGCCCCCCGGCAAACGCAGGGATATCATCTTCCTCGTCCACCCAGTCGCTGTCATCTCCCGCCGCATACGTCTGCTTCCCAGAGAACACATCCCTGAGCGATGTCGGCTCGTTCGCCGGCGAAATGGCGAGCACCTCTACTGGCAGGTGGGCAGTCCGTGACGACCACCCAGGGGGCTCAATGCCCCATGACTTCTTCCAGCTCGACCGCCCTAACGTCCCGCCACCGGTAGAAGGGCTCATAAACGGACCCTGGCGTTTCTGCGCAACAAAGGTCGTTGTCCCACTGCTCCCCGAACGGCGAGAGCTCTCGTCCGTCGACCTTCTGGAACGCATCTTCAAAGGCGAGGAATTCCGCGTCCCACCCTCGTTCTCAGATGGCTCGTAAAACGACGTCGGCCGTGACGAGGGCGGCGAGTGTATTGACGACGCCGCCGAGTTCGAACGCGCATGTGGGGGACGCGAAACGGGGGTCATTTGCCTGACGACGCGTGTCGACGACCCCGACCCCGCACGCCGGTGGTATTTCTGCATTGGCGACGAGGTACGTAAGTGGATGGATCCAGCAGAACTCTGAGACGGCGACTTGCGGTGCCGTGGCTGCATCGAGACACTGCGAATCGACGAAGGCCGCGAAGAGTGCTCCCCTCGTTCAGAATTAGGCGTATGTGCCCCAAAGGACCTCCTAGCTGGAAGCTGGGGTGAATCGAGTGCAATCATCTGGACAGAGGTGCCAGAAGACCGCCGTGAATTGACAGAACTCGAACGGCGAGAGGACATGGAAGGCCTTTGATTCCGATGAGCGCCTCTTCCAAACTTCCCATTCGAAACACTTCCCCTCCGGCTGCCTGATCCTGGCACACGCGCAGATCCAGGAGCATTAGCAACACCCCCAGCAGCGGCAGGCGTATCAACCTCCTTCCGCTTCCCCCTCCTGTCCTCATTGAACCACAACCGAAATGCCGTCAACAAATTCGCCCGATTCCTATTCGGCGGCCCAGGAGGCTTCGTCGCAGCAGCGGCGGAGCCCGTCTCTGTAAAGTTAGGCGTGCTATGCGAATGCAACATCTCCCCGCGCACAGGTACAGCAGAAACTGCAACTGGTGACGCAGGGTGCTGAGGCTGAGATACCGACTCCCGCGCCTCTGCCAGCACCCACGGAGAGCCCATCTGCGCGGGGCCGTGTGCCTGTTCAGCAGGCGGAGGCGTGGTCGGTTCCTTCGTCGCTTTCGACGGTGGGGATTTCGTGAGCTTTGAAGAACCGCCACTACCATGCGACGACCTTGGTTCGTCTCCGCTTGCCCCTCGTCGGTCCATGTCCCTGGACCTCTCCCGGTCGCGCTCCTTTTCTTCCCTGACAGCTTCAGACGATTTCTTCCGCACCAGGCCGGCTGCCTCCAACGCAGTCGTTGCGCGCTGCATAATGCTGACACTTCCTGATCTCGCTTTGCGTCCTTTCGAGCCTGCTTCCTTATCTTTCAAGCTTCCACTGGGAGTCGATGGATGGGAACGAGCCGAGGACATGTCCCCAGTGATGGTTGAAGAAGACGGCGATAGTAGCGGTGACCGTGTAGGGGATACAGGTCGAGGAGGGGTAGAAGGTCGTCCACTAAAAGTCGGTGTTGGTGGCACAAGTGCAAATTGGGGTGCATTCATAGGCAAATGAATAACTTGCACTCCAGTATCTGTTTGAACGCCGGTTGAGGCTTTGTATCTCCTCTTTTTAGTTGATTTGTGGTGATGAAGGTCCTCTTTAGATGTATTAGCATCCTTCTCCGCCGAGGAAGAATCGATGTCTCTAGGAGAGGCAACCAAAGCGCTCGCTTCGCCATCCTCCGGTGGTTGTTTATCTTCTTTTTTGCGAAGCATCCACCATAGAGAACCGGAGGCATCGCAAGCATTTGACAACACCGAATGGACGATCTGCGCCGTGTCGAAACCTAGTAATGCAAGCGAATTCAACAACTGGCGCTCTGTTGGGGTAGAAAATATCATTGGAGTGCGGGCGCTGAGCAGAGATGAGAAGTCTAGATCACGGGCGGAGGGAATAGGCAAAGGTGTAGGGGTCTTGTCAGCAGTCGGCGAGGCCGAGTCCGACATGATCGACGACACAGAGCGTCGTTTAGTGCGGGCGGGAGTTCGAACAGGGTATGACGGAGGTGCTTTGGAGCTGGGTGGACCAGACCCAGACCACAGCAAAGGAGAAGGAGAGTGAGAATGGGGTTTGACCTGCTCGTCGCGGTCTTCCTCCATGACAGTAGCAGGTTGCCTCTCGCCAGTTTTGGCTAGCCTTGACGACAGAGACTCCAGATCTGATGTGGAGGATTTGCGGATAGTGGAATTACTCGGATGGCGGTGAATAGAAGGTCCTAGGAAGAGGAGGTTATCGGTGCTTTCGAAGGGGTCGACCATAGATTCGTCTGGTGTTGTAGGTGTAGAAGATCCAAGGTCTGGTTGTTTGATCAGAGGGGATATGGATTCTTGTGTTGAGGCTTCTGAAGAGTCGGGCGCAGTGCCTTGCGAGTTACGCCGGGACTCTTCTCCCGGCGTGGAGGGTCGGTTAGAGGGGAAGGGGGGCATAGCAGACATGGGGGACTCGGGTTCATACGTGAGTTTTCGTGCGGTGAACCACGCATGCGAAAGTATTTGAGGGATCGTTATACGCTTCGTGACATCCTTTGTGAGGACACTCTTGATCAAATCTCGAGATTCTGTGGACTGTTTAAAAAGTGTTCACTAGACAGCTGGAAACCTCGTACCTATTGACAACCAAAGAGGGTCCTCGAAATCTCCCAGAATGATTTTAGCACGCATCGCATCTTCGTCGTCATCGTCAAATGGCAGCGTTCCGGTGAGTAAGCAATACAGAATGATTCCCAATGACCAGACGTCGACCTCTGCAAAGTGCGTAAGGACTTTGAAGGGCACAATGATTAGAGAAGCAACTGACCTGGACCCTGGTATTTTTGCCCTTGCAGCATTTCCGGCGAAGCGTAACCTGTCGTCCCGCAGAAGGTTTCCATGAAATTTCCGCGATCGAATTCTCTCGTGAACCCAAAATCGCCGAGCTTGACTCGGCATCGCTCGTCGAGAAGGACGTTTTCGAGCTTGAGGTCGCGATGAACGACGCTATTGTCGTGAAGGTGTGCCACGGCCAGACACAACTGGCCGAACAGGACTCTCGTCTCGTCTTCTGACAACCGGCCCTTCTCGACGAGGTAGTCGAACAGCTCTCCACCACAGCAGAGTTCGGTGACGATCCAGATGTGGGACTCCGTCGCAATGACCTCGTACATTTGTGTGATGTGGGGGTGGTGCAGCTGGCGGTGGTGGTGGATTTCGCGAGTGAGGGAGGCCGACATGGCCTTTGGAATCTGCTTGATGGCGACGCGCGTTGAGGTTAATCGGTGGGTGCCAATCCTGACTTTGCCGTAGGCACCTGTTGCGACGAGAAATGAGGCATGAAGGCAAGCAATGAGCCAGGAAGCGCGCACCTTCGCCAATGACCCTGCCCAGCGTATAGTTCCCGACGACGCGAATCTTGGACGAGGAGAGCTCCTTCCCCAGTTCATTATAGGCATTAGCTAGTTGGGCCTTGTGGTTCTGGCTGAGCGAGGCGGTTTGTTTGTGGCCGACGGTGGGCGGCATAGCAGCATGTAGAGAAAAGGAGGGGCAGCGGTGCGGAGACCTTGTAGTAGTAGATTGATAACAGTCACACGTGGCTCATCAACAACAGTTATATTACAATAATACATCCAAGTAATTTACACAGATTCACCAGCTGGCAAGGAGTGCTTGTCCGCATTCCTAAATTAATATCAGCAAATGTGATCAACTTGCAAAAGTCTGATAGACTCACCCGGAGTCTGGGCAGGTTGTATTCCCGCGCAACATTCACAATTGTTCGTATCTTTCTTCTAGCGTCCGCCTTGTTCATCGTAAATTGATACGAACCAGAACATTTGCACCACCGCGACACATTGTCTGATTGGATTTGCTGGCACTTTGAGCACCGCAAGTCCTGCTGCGCAAACGCCCTCTCCAGCGTGCGCATCATGTCGATCAACGCGAACTCAATCGCCGTTCGATCATACTCGCCGCCGCAGTTGTTGCAGAGCCACTTCGGATTCACCTCCAGGTTGTTGGGAAGCAGCTCGGGGTCGCGACAAAAGTCAAAGTCCCGCAGGACGTCACAATGTCGACAAGGTACATTTGACAGCTTCAGCGGCTCGCATGGATTGCGGAACGTCGCCTCGCTCGCAAATTCGCGTATCCCGATCAGGTCTAATAGATTGCGCTTCATTAGTCCAATCTCGACCTGGTACTCCTTCGCCAGCCCGAACACCGCGCACGCGAATTTGATAAACTCGAGAGCTGGGTTGCTGAGGTGAAGATACGAGCCCGGAAGTGTAGGAAACCTAAACTCCTCGTCCTTCCCAGCATCATGAACCCGGTCCTGGATGCTTTCAACGGTCCTCAAGAGCTTCCTCGTCAACCGTCGCGCGATGAACTCCAACGTAGCCTCCGACTCATCTGCCTTGGCAGTATCGCGCTGCGTACCATCGGGCTCCCCATTTTGTAGAGGCCGCAATGGGACTCTTGACACGGCATTGAGCTTCTGTCTGATCTTGAACAGATCCACGATGTAATACTGGATGACAGCCGCAAAATCTTCTTGAATAGCAGGGGGTAAGAACTGCTGAATATTCCACCTCATCTCCATACACAGTTCTTCTGGGGGGTCGATAGCCAATGGGTCTTCGCAGACAATTCCTCCCATATTCGCCGGATCCATAAACACCAAAAAGTCGTAGAAGCGTTCGGTATGCAAATAAATGTGCTGGAATAACTCATGGCTCGTAACAGCCGTCGTGATATATGTTGCATAGGCATGAGCAGTCCCAGGAGGCTTGGAAGTCGAGAGTAAAATGGAACCAAAGTCAGCATGAACGACATGGGACCCCAGCCTCTTGAATTCAGCGAGGAGTTGGATGAACGTCTTCCGCATGAGCCCATGCACGAAACGGTGTATGCTTGGGTCATACAGCTGCGAAGCCGTTGAGCTGATCCACCTCCAGAAATGGTCAATGGCGAGAGTCGCCGGACTGTTTGAATTTTCCTGAATTTTATCCAACAGCCAGGTCTTCACCATGCCTTTCAGGATCCCAAACGTCTGCGCCGACAACTGCGATTCACCTAACGTAAGGTCTCGTTGAGCCTCGCCACTGGAATACTCGTTGATCGTATGTGACACAGAATCGAACGAGGTCGCTCCTCCACTGCCTTCCAGTTCATTAACCAGCACCGATTGCAGCACTGAGTTGACCGCGAGGTTGCGGACGGTAACCTCCAGGCAGACGTTCGAAAACACACCGGACGACTGGAAGTCCGTCTTGGGGAAAGGCTCCGTTTGCCTCCTGTCGTTTTCAATTCCACCTAAATCAGGCCAATCGCCGGGCGACCACCAAAGCACCATATCCTGCTGCACGAGCCGCCTCGCAAAACTGATATCCGCCAAAATAAGTGGCTGGTCGCCTTCAACGTGTCCAATCGGCACATCATAGTAATCCGCTAGAGACACCATCCTGTCCACCCAGGTGCCGAGCGACAAATACCGACTCAGCATTTTCTGCCCGACGTGGGATTGCCAGGGGAAGACGTCCAACGAATGCGGGCCCTTGGCTTGCGACATCGCCAGTATAGGGAACATCGCCAGCTTCGGCGTTAGCCTCTCGAAATAGGACTTGTCCTTGCTCGACGAGATAACAACTGTGAAAGATTTATCTTCCAGCAACCCGAGCTCTCGCGAGACCGCTTTCAAAGCTGTGACCTCGGAAGAATGGTATGTATGCGAGAACTCCACCGAAGCCGGATAATCGACCGAGGTGCTCGGCCCATACGCCTGCTTCTTCTTCTGCAAGAGGGTGCGATAAAGCTCTGATAAACGGGAAACAGGTTGACGGCGGCTGGCGGGGTCAACCAGGAAGATCCTGACAACGCCATTGGGGAGGAAGAGCGCGAACAGGTGTAAAGACCCGTTGGCAGCACAGGCGTGGTACAGGAATATGTATCTGCCGGATTTGCCACCACTGAGGTAGGGCTGGCGAGAGGAAGACGTTGTGCATCGGTCGAGCTGGTGGAGGTCGAATCCAACTTGTCGAGCTCTATTTAGCGTCAATGTGTTGTCCTCGAGGCTGCACGTCTTCCCGAGTCTAAGCAGACTGCGCAATACCAGTGGGACCTAAAACAAGAATCAGAGAATTTCCTCTAGACAAAGAACTTAACAAACCTGAAGCTCATACACGCCGTCCACATTAGGATCGTTGGTGATATCAATGAAGTGCTCCTGAATCTCCTGATATACGTCCTCTTTGACCACTATTTTGAACAAATTGGTGCACGGAATATCACGAGGCAAGTTCCTCGTCACTTTCGTAACCGAATAATACTCTGGCCGAAAGAGACTCTCCGTCGGTTTCTTCAGGTGAATATAGAACTCGCGCGATATCCGCAGAGGGACCGAAATCAGCTCGGAGTCGATTGACATCCACAGAATGAACCGTCCAGGTATCTTGCTCTCCCGTATTTGCACAATGTCCCAACGGTGATTCGCGCGTGCTCGGGTGGTTTTGTTGAACATGGATGGTACGACGGCTGCCGACGAGCCTCCCCAGCGGGCCTGAACTCTCCTTTTCCAGCGCGGTCGCATCGCTCGAATCCAGGCAGAATAATCATAGGATGGGTCAGGCAAGGGTTCGTCGTCCACGGCCGGTTCAGGCGATGCCTGACGAACGAGAGAACGTTCAGTGACCATGATACGTTTGCGCTTAGGCTGCGCAGATGTGGTGCCAATGTCTTCAATATCCATCGGTTGGGTTTCTTCCTCGTCAGCATCTCCTTTGGCTTTGAAGAAGTCGGTGACTTTGTTTTGCTTGAACTTATCGACAGCGCCAGCAACACGTCTGTGCAGCCAATCCGGATGGCGAATACGAGGAACAGGATTCGAAACCTTCTGCATGGCCGCTGGAATGGTGATCAACTTCTGTATGACAGAGCCCAGGCGTTCGATATAATAATCCCAATCAAGGATGGACCGAAGGTCAAAAGTAACGAGACTGCTGTCCTTCAGCCATCGACGGAGGTAAGTCCGTTTGACACTCTCTTCCGCAGAGAATATGGCAACTGGGACGGCTCTCTCCGTCACAGGGGCACCCATCGGCTTTGCAGAAATGATGAATTTGCAGGCTAGGCCTTTATCCTTCACCATCTGGTCGCCTAAGAACTCTGCAAGTCGCTTTGCGGTACTGATAGAGGTTGATTTCTGGCCTCCATACTCAGCCAAAGTCCTCGACATACTCCTGTTCTCGGCAATAAGCTCAACCAGTTCGTCATCGCTCAGGTTCTCAGCCTTGCTAAAGAGGACGTCCAGCCACTGGTCAGCGACCTCAGCTACGGCGGCATAGCACTCCTGTGTGGTTGTGCCGAGCAGGAACTTCTCAAATATTTGAGACTGGAAGATCTTGATAAGCTGCAATTCCCCTCGTCGCTTTACTTCGAATCCTTTCAGTTCGGCGAGCGAGCCGTCGTCGTTGAAAACGGCGTATCGTTTCTTGAGGAGTTTGTCCTCTTCCTTCGATGAGGGAAGAATCATCGCCTTGTAAGGACCGTCCAATTCGAAGAATATCGAATTTTCACTGTGGACGATGTATTCGCCTGTTTTAGGATCAAGGTCGTGGTATTGGTGGTTGGTGAATTTGGCGTAGACGAGATGATTCAACATCGTGCAGGGATAAGAGAACCCGATCGATTTGCCGTTCTTGAGTTGGAACTTGAAGTTCTCTGGGAATACACCAGGTAACATGCACCAAATACCATCAGTATCTAACTCCAGAGGTCGGCCAATCTGTTCCACCAATGCTCGCGCCATCTGAATGATAGTAGCACCTGTTAAGCAGGTTATGCCGGCCATTTCCATGGAATGCCAACGAGCACCTTTCCGCATGACGTAGCCGTAGAAGGAGTTGAGAATACATTTATGGGCAAGTTGAAGAGAGTCGTACAAAACAATCATCTTCTTGGCCTCATCGACCTCTGCAATGGATCGCCCTTCGCCCAAGACCGTGTCAAGGTTTTTCTTCCAAGTCTTGAGAAGTCCCTTGTATTCATATCTCCGATCTCTGAACCGTCGCACAGTATCGACATAGAAAGGATTCTCTCGTTGACAGACAATCGACTCTCTCGTCTCAACCTTCGTGTCCTTGGTCTTCTTGTAGACCTTCCGAGAGTAGTCGCCAAGGCGTTTGTGCAGGAGGGCTGTCTGTTCTGCGGCCGTCAAATCGACAAATCGTCTTTCCGGCAAGCCTGGGCGCTTGGGAGGGAAGGATTCCTGGTTCAATGCATGCTTGATCATATTGTATTCATCCCGATGCGCGGGGAAGAATTCGCCTCTCCATGCCCAATCCAACCGCCGATCGCAAGTCTTGCCAGGTCGGTTGTAATCACAAACAGCACAGACGGATTCGTCAACCATGGAATCAGGTTGTAGTCGGTTAGACAACATGATGTTGGGATACATGGCCGCAACATCCAGATGGTATATCAGTGGTTCGTCGGTGCGCTTTGGATTGTCTCGCATGAGTTCGAGAGCTTCAACAATCTGCGCTTTGACTTCTTCATAATTTGTAATTTGGTCTAATGAAGATTTTGACTCCTCAGTGATACAGAACTTGAGGGCTGCGTCGAGATCGTCGATGAGCTTGGAAAAAATCAGTTTTATGAGAATGGGAAAGCTATTGCCAATTACCTGTTGACACGCGGAAGGAACGATCTTGAAGTCTGTCGCAATGTCGCTCCTGAAAACACCGGCTTCCAGCGCTTCTACATGTCCGCCAACGTATGTTTCCGAGGCAAGGAGATGCCCGTCATACATGTTTCCATGAGCCTCTTCATGCCTATTCGGCATAATAATATGACCCCGGTAAGCCTCGACCTGGACGTGCGTCGTAAGAATGAGTCCCCATAGAATCAAAACAGAGCCATACCATGAGAAGTGTCTCACAAAGAGTGCCGCTTCCTTTTCGCAAGACCTCATCTGGGTTGAGAGGGATGATGTTACACAACGAGAAGACGAAAGGATGGACATATTTCATATACAAATAATATGTTGCCACAGCATCAGAGACGGAATATTGTGCAAGCACTTGAGGTTGTTCCATTGCATAACTAGGAAAAAATCAGCGACTCTGCTCACTATGGTTAAAATAAAACATACGGCGTCATCAACTCAGGGTCCAATTCGATGGGATTGTAACCGAGTTTTGCAGTAGTAACGGCCTTTAAACCTTGACTGCCCTGTGGAAGGTAGGAGTCTCGTTTAACCCAGCGGAAGCAGTCCATATGTGCGCACGTTCTGCTCTTGTACTCGTCTTCAGCATCTTTTGAAAAACCGGTCTCCAAAAACATATCAATACCATTGACCTGAGAACGAGCGTCAAGGAACGGAAAATCGAAGAAATCCCCGTTATATGTTGCCATTACAGTCGGTTTGACTTCTTGAATATGGGAGAAGAACCTTTTGATAGTAGCAGCCTCGGAGGGAATGAGAAAGAAATAGTCTTAGATGAATTTAGCCCATGCTTACCTCGTCCGGTTCGTTGAAAATGATAAAAGGGCCCTCATATCCCTCCTTGGGAGTGTATTCAAAATCGTCGATATCTTCGCTGACTATTTCCCGATTCGTAATCAAGTATCCTTGACCGTCCACCATGTAAGAAATCATCATGACCTGATCGATGGCCTGGTCTGGAAATTTGAGGGGTGCCTTTGTGGTCTCTATATCAAAAGCCATAACCACCGGGTCGGCACGCTTGACTCGCTCGGTGATTTGGTTGAAGGAAGGTTGACCCTCAGTAAACGTCACGGCGTACCAAAGACCAGCCCGAAGCTCGTTGTCGATAGCAACGCGCAGGTAGTAGGGCACGTCATATTCCCGCACATCAACTATACACTCTCGAGGATCCTGGTCGCGATGAGCAGCGAACTTTCCCGACCGACCTCCCATGCCCATACCCGAATCCTCTTCGAAGTCTATGTCCATGCTTGCGTCTGTAGTCGCGCGAATAACTTCGGCGTAAGCGTCGACGGCATCTCGCTTCGCGCTGTTCGCTAAAGCGAGGGGAACGATGTCGCGTCGGACCGTCAGTAGGTCGGAAATATTACGGAAGCAGAGTTGGAGATATAGTCGACGGTGTCCCATGAGATGGTTGGGCAGCTTAAGGTCTTCCTTCCTGTCCCGCACGATGCGGCAAATAAGGCCCTCGTATTTCTTATTTAGCCACTCCTCGATCATTGTCTCCGTACCGGCCTGAATAACATGAGTTTGACGAAGTTAAATGTTCAAGCCTAAAACTTACTTTGCATGCAATGTGGAAATAAGGCTCGTATTGAAATGTGCATTTAAACATGCTACCATCGTCCTGAATAAAGTAAAAATCGACCGCAGCCTTCCCAGATGGCCAGTCTGGGTCTTTGACGAGAGTCTGTCCGAGGACGTCAGCGCGTATTTGAATGTCAAAAGCAAGACGACGTACTGGATGCATGTTAATCAACCAACCCTCCTTCTTTACACCCTGATCCACCCTCGTAAATCCTAGCTTCTCGTCGACCTCATCGTTCTGAGCAGTCCGTTCGAACCTCTCGGCCAGCTGAGTGCCATCATCTTCGCGAACAGGTGCAGTGTCGCCGCCCGTCTTTCCACCTCGGCCTCTACCGCGACCTCCACGCCAGGAACTACCCCCCCTGTACCCTCCAGCACGAAATGAGCCACGTCCTCCTCTTCCACGCGCCGAGGAGAGTCCGAAGGATCCTTGACCTCTCGCCATTAGTTGTGTCAGGAACCAAAATGTAAATGGTCACTCAACGCGTCGGGTCACAATGGATATGAACTTGGTCACACTTACAATTCACTTCAAGTTCCACTCATGATCAAGCTCAAGAGCAGAGTCTAGTACACATAATAGTACACAATACATTGATATTGAATTCGTATCCATAGCTTCACAGGAGCCACAGATTTAGATCGTATGAAGAAATATAGTAAAAAATACAAAACGATAATAAAATAAACAGAATCATAATGTCATGACAAGCACAACCCACAGCTAATACTCATCCTCCTCCTTGACGGTAAATCCTCCGCCCCATCTCGAGCCACCGACAGCAACACCGACGCCCAGATCCAAAGTATCCATACTGGGCCGAGGCTTAAAGCTCTCTCTTCGGGCACGCGTCGCCTTCTTAATGTCAGCAGGCCCAGAGGTCCTTGTTGTCTTTGAATATCCCGCACTTGGAGCTCGACCATATCCATGAACGGATGACGACGAAGTGCTTCTAGCACCGGGCGCGTATGTGTTAACACCTGTCACCCCAGCACCATAGATAACGGTACTCGGCACTCTCCCGTGGCCCAGTGAATGATGTTGCGTCCCGATTTTAGGCACGACCATCGCTAGGGTTGCTGGACGAGGCAACGACGATCCTCCAAGTGTTTTGGTCGGTATCTTGGTAGGCGACGACGCCCTGGCAATTCCACCTGTATTTTCTCCTCGGTGCGCCCCAAGGGGAGCCCGGGCAGTGGAATACACTGACGAATTCTCGCCCAAACGTTGTCGCTTGTTGGGAACGGATTGGGATGACACCTGGGAGCTTGTCCGGAAAGCAGGTGTGACCACACCGGTTTTGGCTCCTGGAACATATCCATTTGACGAATTAACCGGAGTCGTCGCACGAGGAGGCACCGAGCCTGCTCGAGGTGGCTTTCTCTTGTTCTCCTGATCGGTGGCGCTAACTGTCTCCATGAGCATTTGCAGGAAGCTTTCTCCGTGAACGAGGAAAGGCCTGCCGGCATCCTCCTCCCAGGCTGGTATCGAAATTAATAGATCTTGTTCAAGCTGCAAAACTGTCAGGCAATGTACAAAAAGGGGATGAACATGAGGTACACACCCGGGGCTTTTCCTTTGAAACTCTCTTTCTCATCTTCTCTTCACGCAGAAGGCGACCAGGATCGCGTGGCCCACGACCGGTTAGTCGAGATTGATCAGAAGCGGCGGCTGCCAGCTCTTTCTCCTCTTCACATATTTCGAAGTACTTCTTAATGCCAGCCAACAGGGGCGCCTTGACCCTGCGTTCATCCTTGAGGCGCTTAATTTCATCCTCGTGGATTGTCAACAGTTCTTCCGTAAATTCGTCTACAAGGTATGTCAGTTTGGAAAACTGGGCCAAAAAAAAAAAGCGCACCATCAGCGAAAGGTGCAAAATCCGCTCTCTCCTCCTCTCCAATCATCAAGTCATTCCACAGTTTCACAATTTCTTCCCTGGCACTTTCAACGAACGTACTCATACGCTCTCTCTTCAGTTCCAGCATCCTCTCCAATTCTTCCTCGTATTCCTGGATAGTCTCTTCCGTGCTTCCTCGATGCGTTTCAACGAAGGCGTCCATGTCAGACTCTGCGACACCCAGTCGCTTCCAAAGACATTCAAGTTGGTCGTACATCGCTTGAATGTGAGCTTCGCGTTTGCGTTTCGTGTCTTCCAAAGATGCCTGCAGAGACGAGGCCCAACTGAGAAGGCCAGGAGTGGGATCGACGCCTTCCAATCCAACGGGAACAGATTGGTTCTGTGGTGCTTTTTCGGGATCTGCTTCTTCGACTTTGGCAACGAATGTGGACAATATTTGTTGATACTCATATTCAGGGGCCACCATGACATCGTCGCGGAAAAGCATTGTAGTTGAACTAGATCTAGAAATCGGTGTTGGAGTTGAGGCCAAGAATGGATCATTAGTTGAAGTGATGTTGGACGACGAGGCTGTCGATTGTACGAGAGAACTTGAGACTCCAAATGCTGGGGAAGAAGGACAGTCGGTCGAAGGAGGCAGAATTCCTAACTCCGTGTACAGCCAATCTATTTGAACCAAGGTGGCTGAAAGTTGGTTTAAGCGCTTACTCTGGCACGATGACAATGTTTAGTGGACTGGAAGAAGGAAAAAAGCCTTGACTCACGACTTCGGCTTTCCCTCGAACAAGTTCTTTTTCAAGCTTCATGAACCTTTCGGGAGTGACATCTCTGTTTGCAGTTGTATCTTCAGCGTTTTCTCCCGGTGCTACAGTTTGCTCGAGAACATCTTCAGCGAAGAATTCTAGACCAAGAGTACGGGCTAAAGAGCTTAATCGGTTTGTGAGGGTATTGAGCTGTTCGAGTTTGGTGTGGTAAACCTGATAACTGTTTTAGATAGTTCGGGTCATGGTAGACATACCCTCCGACTCACCTGGCGAAGTTTTTCCTGATGCTCCGATATCATTTCGCAGCGCCTTGGAAGAGCCTGCTCCTTCCTCAACTCGCCCAGGCTGCTACCCGTTGCCTTGATATTCCCTCCCAGAGCCTTAGTATATCGAAGGCAATGGCTTTCCAGGTCACTGCATTTCTCCATCCAGAGCTCAACTTCCTTCCTCCTGCGAGCTATTTGAGCTTCCACGCTCTGTACAAGTTGTTCCTGTAGGGTTCTGAGTTCATCTTCCAAGGCTGATGGAGGCAAACCGAGCTGGGCATGCAGGGTTGGAAGAAGTTGTGTCTGAGACTGCAGATGTGTATGCAATGAGTTGAGCAAAGATGTGAGCGTCGTAGCCGACGACGACGACGATGGAGGCATTGTGAGCGTTGAACGAGACGAAGAGGCCAAATTCAACTTCCAGTCGCGTCTCGTCAACTTATCACGTGATCGCGTATCAAGGCAGTTGATGTCATCGTAAACAGGGCCAAAGTATCGCCCCCAGCTGACAAATCCTGTTGTGTACACCTTTTCACCGAAACCAGTCCGAGCAGGTCAGCCGGTCCCTCTTGGGTTTGAAAACAAGGCTTAAATACTCCTTAAATGCAAATCACCGCTCTTGCTTCTTCGAAGCTTGAATTCAGTCATTCTGAACGGACTTGACTTATGGTTTTACGTGCGGGGACCGGGCCACGCAGTCGAGACGGTTCTCGTGCGAACCATCGATAAGTTCTATAGATTTTACAACATCGTTCTGCACAAATATCTCACCGCCTTTCTCGGAGATACGCTGCTCCTCTCTAACACCACTGCTGTAGTAGTGGCCGATTTTTCCAGCCCTTTGCTGAGCGGATTTTAGCGAACGTATGAGGTTGTTCTAATTTGATCAACTTATTTTGCGTCCGGACCCTTCTTTTTATTTAATCAGAAGACATACACCGGCACTCCACGAGTGCTTTTGTTGGAATCCCGGATATCTGACCTGTGGTGCGTCGGACTTGGACTACAATCCGAATCTTGGAAAAAGGCCTCAAATCGCGTTGGATTCCTTTGTGTCCCTCGATATCAATGCCCGGCCACATGGAATGAGCGGATTATCACACCCTCGAGGCGCTCATTTTCCTTGCAGTTTGATAGGCGAAAAATTTTGTTCACCGTACTACCCATATAATCCTTTGTCCGAGGGCAACGTAACATACATACGTAGATACCTTGTAATATATTTCGCATGCGCAGTCACTTGAACTGGACAAGGTCGGATCGATTGAACATGCTGCACACAAAGTCGTGTTATGAAAGACTAGGATATAATACGTTAAGACAATAATAATAAGAACCGTCGGTGCGGTGATCCATCTTTTAGTTTTGGTAGCAAGAATACGTCATAGTAATACATATATTGTACATGTAGATGTCGTGATGACGTCCCATAACATAACGATTTACTTAACAAGTCCATGCCATGAATCGGTCTAGTCATCATTCGTAGAGGACCTCTATAGATTGACCCTCATATTTTCGTTGATCCTCTTCTTTTTTTGATCGATTTCCATATTAGTATGTGAGAAACGGCGCCCATGAATACGGCGACCTGAGAACACAGATGAGCGAAGGCGGTGATGGGTTAAAGTCAACACTCACAGCCGCGAAGATGAGCGGCCGATGCCAAATGTGGCGAGAGGTCAAGAGGGCACCAGCAATCGGGTTACCAGTGAGCAACGCAAACGCCAGCGAAAATGAAAGCATGCCGATTCGGATCCTAGAAAAATGAGCAACCCCGAACCGAATAATAGGGTAGATTAACACATACCCAAGATCTGAGAGATCGCGATGTGTTACGAAGGATGCGACTGCTGGTGCAGCTAGAGATACCACTAAATATAGCAATCGATAAGTTAGAAGGGAAGACAGGAATTAAGGGTATTTATCGGGAGACTTACAGCCGCCCGAGAAGAAACCATAGAAAATAGCGAAGAGGGTTACGCCTACGATGCTCGATGCTCCGAACATACCGAAGATCAATCCAGCGGAAATTATGGCCGACGGTATCATGACTGTAGATTGACAGTAAACTCAGATTTGCTTCAAATTCAAGTCATTGCACCTACTGTTCAGTGGTCCATAGTAATCCGCCAGGAAATTGGGCACTGTTCGTCCGAACAAAGAGGAGGCATTCATAATTGTGATCTAAAATATGCCTGTTGGTACATTAATTAATCTCAGGTCTGGAGAGACGCACCGCGTATTTAGTGAACCCAGGATCGACACCGTGCGTTGCGGAATATAATTGGAGATAGAAGACTAGGAAGACAGAAGGAAATTATCAGGTGGTGTTTAACGGTCAGTGAGGATTGACAAACATGGAACGAAGATTCCCCAGAACACCTATGCAAGGATTAGCGAATGTAATTAAAATTTTGTGATTGAAAATACCAGAAATGCGCCGAGGATATATACGAGAAACGGAACATCTGATAGAACTCCTTTGAAAGTGGCGCCGCTTCCGTCAGCCTGCGCTTTTTTGGGGGGTAATCTCGTCCGCATGATCGAATTCGCGATGATGAGGAAACCAAGGTCCATGAAAGCAACTCCCCTTTGAGTAAAAAGAAATTCAAATTCATGCAGGACAAAATCCGAGAGAAATTACAGACCTCACTCCCCATTGGAACCCTGAACTCCGTTGGAAAATGTTATTTAGTAGAACTGGGTAGACGACGCCTCCGAGACTTGACCCTGCAGGAACAAATTTAAGTAGGATTTTTAGCGTTTCTCCACGTTTTTTTTACCTGCGATTACGATTCCCATAGCCAGGGACCTCTTTACCCTGAAGTAATGTGACGTTATGGTAAGACACGGGAGAAACATCATGCCCATGCCAATACCCATCCCGACGCCTTGTGATAATAAATTTTGGTAGTAGTGGTGAGGTTCTGCTAGTGATAGCATGAAAATCCTAGTGAGGTGATCCATCAGACCTTAACTCCGAGAGCACAGAATTTTTTTCTTACGAGAAAATGTAGATCGTCGAGCCCGTTAACAGACAGTGATGAAAGTATCCAGCATCGAACAATCGTCCCGCAGGTAATCCAATGGCAAACACAAAGAAAACTTGCATCGACCCAATCAAGCTAATTTCTGACGGAGAGTGCTCGCTCAAGGATGTCCGCTGTGATTTCGTTGTTCAGCTTGATTTTCAGCAGATATACAATCGAACTAACGCTATAATAGTCTTGATATACACCAAACGACTGGACGACTCCAAATGTGCAAAAGGTCACCATCGTTCTGGGTATCAACTGTTAAAAGCGAAATGGCGAGTAGATGTTGGTATTTACCCTCCAAGCACAGTCAACCACGCCCGCAGACCGCCTTCTGGAAAGGGGGGAAGTTGTACCGCGTCGCGGTCGCTTTCTGCGTCCGCTACTTCTGCTGCTCTCGTTTCGATGTCGACGACATGTTCTTTGGAGGAACCAAGCCCTGGAGGACTGTGAATACTGCAGCTGCCTGTACTTGAGGTCTCGGAGGGGCTGAATTCCCCCTTGGTCGATGATAGTCCTTCCATGGTAGGATGAGGGGAAGGGAGCGGCGTGAGCAGGACACTTAGAGAAACAACCTGAGCATGTTGGATACATACCTGGGCACTTTCCCATGTCTGCATAGTGGGCCAACTACGTACGACTAGCCGGTGTTCTATAATTGATGAATAGATTGACGTCTGTTCTCGAACTATTTTTGGGCCAAGACTTCACACTGGCGAAGCATTGGCAAAAGTCACCGGGTAGTTGGTGTGGCAAATGGGGCTAACCCGATTCCACACCACGAAGCTTCCGACACAAGCCACAGAATGACTTCCAGAATCCAAAGTCAAAGCAAGGCCTGGCTGAAGGTGGTGTGGCCTGAAAAGCGTTTTCCAGACGGCAGTAAATGAAAATCACTCGCCGAACATGCGTTGCATCCAGGATTAGAACTGTATACATGGGAAAGCCATATATACACACAAAAGCCCCGGTATGAAGCTGAATAGACACAGGATGATAACGCTGTGAAAAGATCGCAAAGAACGTTTCGGCGTGTGCATTTTCCACGCGCCGCACAGACATCTGAAGTCAAATGTATGATTCATCGAACAGTCCCCACCGTGATCAGTTCGCGGTCTTTGGAACCTGGTCTCGTGCAGACGACAAGTACAGTCATTCGGAGTACTCTGGGCAGAAGGAAAAGAGCAGAAAGCGCGGGGTATCACTGAGAGTAGACAGGATCTCTCAGCTGCAGTAATTTAGTCGTCGAGTAGAAATTCCATTCACATGAACTCCACAGAGGTAATCTGAGAAGAGACGCAGAGAGAAGAAACGTGCTGTACTATGTTAGGTGAGTATTGATAATACTGAGAGGCAAGATTGTGCGCATCGGCGAGGGCTCTGTTTGGTTCGGTGATTGGTCTTAGTAATAAGCTCAACATAACACGTGTGGTCCCTTCAACCTGAACTTCCACTCCCGATTCCAGAGTACATACTGATCGTACGGTCTTGTAATTTCAAGGCTCCTGGGTAGTCTTCTCCATTCACTGAACGGGCTAATTCTTACCAGGAGGTCATCAACCCATCTGCTCTAGGACCTCGGGCGCGGTTCGGCAAACATGATCTTGGGATCATATTATTTAAATTTTGACTTGGCCTCACGTTCTACATAGTTTCTCGGTTCTTTTGAAAGCTACTGGAATCCCGGAAGGTCGAGGGACTATCGAATCCAAAGATACGACAATCCGCAGATCGTACTTATGGAAGGACCCGAATCCAGTTTTACGGTATCGCTGATGACGGTTTAACGTGGCTTGCTTTGCGACTTCGAGGTGAGAACGGCGGCTCTAGGGAAGTCCCCACCGAAATAAGCGGAAACCTCTTCCACCTTGCTCATACCGAGCATGACGCTTTCTCGGCTTCCCTTCTAAAATTTGAAGACTCCAGTCCGATCGCCCCTTTCGCATGAACGTCAATTCTTTCTGGATCGACTTGTATTTTCGGCGACTGGATCTATACACGCTATTGCAGCTGCCAACATATATTATCCGGAAATTCGTCCGCTTTCTACATTCACTAATTACTATTTTTAGTTTTATGCCACAAAACATACCCGGCTACATGATCTGAGCTCCAGACCATTGTTTACTTTACCCTATTCGTATTGCTCGCTTCTGGATTATGCAACTGGGCATGTCAGGCACTCTCATAGAAGATAACGAAGGTTCCAAGATCGCAAGTTCGTGGAACCTTCATCTCTGAAATCCTTAAAAGGGCCACTGGATCGTTAATCCTCCCCGAAAAACACTTCTTGCAAAAATGAACAACCAACTCTACCTTCACCCGCTCTTCAACACCAAGTCAGAACTATTAGATCGTGACGAACAGGTTTCTTTGTCGTACCAAAGAGCCAAGCTCGTTATGCAAACTTATCGTCAGTCCCTTTCATCGAGTCTTACCCTGAGACCGAGATTAACGCATCCATCATTTAGGCTTGACGGCACAGGATGTCCAGTTTTGCTCCTCGAGGTTCTGGGCGCTAATGTGCGACCCAATCCTCTCGTTGGATATTGCCATGTTCACAATTTTGGCTGCCCACATCGGTTTGGCAATCGGCACTTTATCGCGCCATCTGAGGAGTCGGCCAGATCTCAGGCCTTTGGTCCAGCGTCTCCTTCGCTTCGAAACAGTCGGTTTATATCTCCTAACTGAACGCGGGCACGGGTTGGACTCTTTTAACATTGAAACCACCGCAACGAAGACCCCGGACGGCTATATCTTGCACACTCCGCGCGAGGAAGCAGCCAAGTAAGTCAGCAGTCCAAGTTTTTATCTCCGCGCTGAACTTAGACTGGCAAGGTTCATGCCCGCTTCAACTCCAGCGTTCAAAATACCTAAGGTAGCTCTTGTAATGGCGCGACTGATCGTGGACAACGAAGACCGCGGATGTCGGTTTTTTATGGTGCCAATTTGCAACGAGCGAGAAATGTACGCCGGAGTCCACTCTACGCGACTTCCCAATCGAAGCGGGACAAATCCTCTGGATTTCGCCATCACGACTTTCGACCATGTTCATCTGCCATTGACAGCCCTTGTCGCCTCTGATATACTCAATATCTCGAAACCCGCTCGTCCACTCGAAGCATGGTGGAATGAAATCTGGAGAATTCAACTGGGCACCATGGCCGTTCCCGCCCCGTGGATTTCAGCTATCAAAGCCGTCGCTTACATTGGTGGCCGATATTCTGCACATCGGTGCATCCTCGGCAAACAGAACGATCCGACGCCGATCATTACCTTTCGCACGCAGCAGTGGCCTATAGCTCATGCTACCGCGGTCGGAATGGTGTTGTCAAATTGGTTCCCTATTGCAGTGCGACACGCGATGGAGGATACTCGTGATCACCGTGTCCGCCATGCCATGTCTGTTGTCATAAAGACCACTGTCTGCCGACATTTCCAACGTTGCGTCCCCGAAGTCGCTGAACGTTGCGGTGCTCAAGGGACATTTGAACAAAACTATATGGCGAAAATCGAGGTTAGAGTTATCTTTCGTGGCGTACGCAATGGAATCTAATGAAGAACCCATTTTAGAACGATGGTAAAGGAGTGATCATCGCGGAAGGCGATGTGCTTACTCTCTGCATTCGCTTATTCTCGGAGTTACTCCAGAGACACTTTGAACTGCCAATTCCCGATCCATCAGAATCGCTTCTTGCTCAGCATGCTGCTTCGCTTCTACAAGAGAACCATGACCTCTTTGCATCCCTAAATTACGAACATCGCAGTGACGCCTTCAACTCCCTCGTTTTGCCCCAGTCACAAAATGTCGTCGAAGCTATTGGCCATGCACTCGCATACTCGGCCGCGGTCAAAGCAGGTCTTCCTCAGCCGATTCTTGATGTGTACGAGTCTGCAATCATTCGGCAAGATCCTGCTTGGTATTCAGAACAAGCAGGTATCGGTCGAATGGAGCAACGCATTCGAGAAGACGCGGCCATTTCCTCTTTCATGACCCACCTGGACGAATTCCTTGACCAACTTGACATCGAGAAATACGTATCTGCGCCGATTGTCTCTGACAAGTCATGGAAAGACTATTTGGAAGGTTTAACGACTTTTTCAGGCAGTACCGTTCCTCAGGTGGAGCCATTCCAAGCCGTTCTATAACATAACTTCTTGCTGTCGATCACCGCCGCTTCAGATATCCATGCCATGCAAGATTTACGCCGGGGCATGACACCAGTCCCTTCCTATGACAATGATTAACATGTTATTTATTTTTATCTACGATTAGAAGTGTACGCAGATTAGGATTTCCGTGCAGCATTTCCTTCTTCCAAGGTTAGATCTTGGTGCTAGACATGATACGATCTTTGTTACCGTGGCTCGCAAAGAAGAGTCATACGAATAAAACTGCACAAAATGACACATAAATTCAAGAAATACTCTTTCTTGGTACGAAATGGTGAGCGACAGTTCGTCGTTGTCCGCCCCAGCCGGCTTGAGAGAATAAGAATAAAAATATCGACGCCTGAGAGGGTAACATTTAGACTGGCAGGACGGCGACATCTTGTTCAAATTTGATCAAAATGTCCCAAGACACGGACTCTCATTCGCGGCTCTTTTATGCATATCGCGTCCTACCCTCCTTCCTTTCATCGATTGTCTAGTCAAATTTGTGGACAACTGTCGAAATATCTAGGAAGATGACACTATTTTAACATATCTGACATAAAGATAGCAAGGTTTTGGGCGCTCTTTCTGCATTACTGAGGTCCTTGAAGGTCCTTGATATTCGGATGTAGCACAAGCTCTGAGAAATCAGTTGCCTGTGAGACTGGCAGACTTATCATTTTTGCGTGAGCAAGACACTCCCTCGAACGCATCTCACGCGAAGCGAATTGGGAGATACCCCCTACGTAAATGAAGGTGGTAAAATGACTCGTCCACCCTACTTCCCCAGTCTTCTTCGTCAATGAACGACTGGTTCAAAGTATATCCAAGATACGGGACCGATGGGGCACTAACTTGTGGTACACGTCGTTTTCATCCGCTTGATGTTGAAGCCTGTAGAACTCTGGTGCAGGAAATGCACCTTGGACCAGACGATTTGGCGGAGCAAACGACGTCAGCGCGTTGATAACTCTCAGCAAGACCCACGCGAAGGATTTTCTAAAAGCGCGATGGATCCAAGAATCTACGCGAATACGAGGAAGGAACCACGGCGAGCCGTTTCCGTTTCACCAATGATGCAGTTTTGAAGAATAAAAATCCGCAGTCCCAAGTTGCAGGAAAGGTATGATTAGAATCACGCACGAAGTAAATGGCAAATCAATGGCAAATAATATCATGACCGGACCATGGCACTGGTACGAGTTGGCCCAATTCTACTCAGTTGGTCTCAAATCGCAAGTTTTCTCTGAGTGCAAGACTGCGGAAGTCTGAACTGAACTGACAATACTCACAGCCTCAGACTGTAACACCCGCTCAAACCTCTCGCAAGTATTTGCCTTCATCAAACTTCGCACCCAACCGGGATATTAAGTTGTACATTGGATCATTCGAACGGAAAGAAAAAGGGTCCAACGGATTGTTGGGCAATAGGACTAGAAATAAGCATCTCATGAGAATGATAGAAAGATGATTACCCCTGAGCGCGTGAAGAGCGTAGTCATAACTGGGTCTCAAAAGATGGTGTCAAGATACGCCGGACGGTATGTACCGATTGCTCCAACAACGATGCAACACACCAACCTTTGTGTGAAGGCACTTGGTGAAAAGCAGATGCGAAGCAGATTATTCGCGGCCCTTTTTTGCTGCCTCAGTTAAAGAAGCAAAGAAGTCTCGGACGTCAGACTCGTTGACCACCTTGTCGTCTTGGGCGAAGGGTCGCAAAAATTTGACCAGGTCATTCCTAAAGCACATGAAACTTAATCTTCTGTCAAGGTTCTTGAGAACGTACCTCATTTCGTTAAAGGCATGTATGCCATCTATTGCCTTGTCGCGTGGTAATCGTGCTAATGCGCGCATACCTAGCTCCTCGAGGGACAACCCTATTAAGGTTGTTTGGGGCAATGAGATCGGTATGAGAAATTTTTGCAGGAGGAAAGCATATCAAACCTGAATCTGGATCATCTGGAGGTTCGTAAGTTTCCTCATCTTGTAAGAGGTAGGGGTCCCTTTTCAATGGCTCAAAGCACTGAAACAACATAGGTAAACTCCATTGGCTGGAACGAGAAAAACAACCTACCGAATCACATTGACACCACCTTTCCTTGAAACCAAGAGTCAAAAAGACGTCACCAGCGCCTAAAAAGGATTCTGCATCCGCACTATCCAAGGATGACAGAACCTTTTGGGCAAGAAGTTCTTGGGGAGGAGCAAGGCATGCGGTGGAGGACGAGATTTGCTCATCGGAGGAGGCCTTTGCGCGCTTTGCCTCCGGTCTATCCACAGCCGAAGGAGATAAAGGACGTTTGGTTCCGAGTTTGGAAGCCATTTGGGAGCCATCTATTTGTATAAGCTCTTCAATTTCCTGCCTTGATCCATTGAGACGACGCCATGGTTCGGCCGGGCTGTCACGAACAACCATCATCGCGCCGTAAGTGCCCGCCCAGCGAACTAGGGTGGGATTTCGAGAGACACAAGCCCCACATAAAAAACTCTCATACTCATCACCGGAGATGAGAGGTGGAGGAAGACCCGAGGACGAGACTTCCGAAGCTGCGTCTTCGCCCGTCTCATTACCGGTGGACTGGTCTGTGATTGGTTCATCCTGCTGGATATGGGGACTGTTTTCTCGAGAACTCGGTTTTTCTCGGAGGTTGCAGCACGATTCATGAAACCAGTCCTGATTTTTTAAAGACAGTGTAAGCGAACGGGGTCTTCGATCTGTTTAAGAACCAGGCACGAACGAACTTCGCAGGCAAGACATTGAATCATGGTTTCTCGCTCCGTTTTCGGGTCGTATGGCCGTCCACACCTGCAAAACAGGCCTACGAAGTTATGGCCATATTGATTCTGTGTATTCGCTTCCTCTCGTTTGGGGTGGAGGGTGCATTTGTGTTCAATCGATACGGTCGGGCAATCGCAACGAAAGTTTCTTTTTGGAAACCTAGATGTACAGGCGGAATATTTTCGGAATAAGTTATAGATAGCTGAGAGAGTGGAATCCGGAACTTACAGCTCAATTTGTTCGTGATCGGTGTGGCAGGCTACAGAACAGGCAGAACATAGTCCGCGAGCCTCTGGACAGGTAGTGCAAAGATACACAGCCTGTCTTTGGAGATGCAGTTAATACAACGGCCCGAATATAGGGAATATGGCAGTCATCCATACCGTAGAGGTCCCAGAGAGTAAGTGCACTGTGAAAACTGATGTGGGAGAGCAAGCGCCGCCTCTCTGACCAATTCATCCTGGGAGTTCAGATATTCTGACAACGTAGAGGCCACTGAAGGATCCATGTAGGAAACACACTAGTGACGAAGGCAACAACTTGTAGTCGTTTTATCGCGGTAGCGATGTTGAGAGTAGCAGTCCAACCTGTTGCTGGCGGTTAACCAGCGACCAGCCGACCGGGCCGCCCGCCCAGCCGTGTCAACACTGAGCCTCTTCAATCTTGTTGCTTGATTCCCACTAACCGCTTGTTTTTCAGTTGCGATGCTCCATCCTTCTGGGCGAAATTGACCTTGGAAGTGATTTCTCGAGAGATTAACGCCTCATTTTTGCAGTACCATTGCATCGGGGAGACCACAGATACGTTATGAAGGTCCGGAACGCGTGCGGAATTCGCAGGATTGTTTATAAAACGGGAGATCTCCACAATCTCATTTAACGCTCTGTACTCGACACTCATCACAATGTCTGAAGCATCTGGCTCCAGAATCAAGACTCCCAGCAATGGCCCAGATCCAATTCTGCTTACCCTCTTCGCGAATCGTTTTATGAGCGTGGCGGAAGCAATGGGTCGCTCATTGCAGCAGACTTCGATCAGCACAAACATCAAGGAGCGTCTAGACTTCTCCTGTGCTCTTTTCGCCCCAGACGGGGATTTGGTCGCAAATGCACCATTCATTCCCATACACCTAGGTTCTATGAGCTTGTAGGTCTGTTTCTGTACAACCCCTGTCTGCTATGATCTAAAAACTTCTGACAAGTGCTGTAAAATATCAAATGAACCTTTACGGAGACACACTCAAGGAAGGCGACGTTCTGATGACGAACTCTCCTCATGCAGGTGGATCGTATGTGATATTTAGTCCACATCCAGACGAAGTCTGTTTCAATTGACTGCGATTTTAGCCACTTGCCAGATATAACCATCATCACGCCAGTTTTCGACTCTAAAACGAAGGAGATCATTTTTTTCACTGCATCACGAGGGCATCATGCAGATATAGGTGGAATTCTACCCGGGTCAATGCCACCCACGTCTGTCAACATATTTGAAGAAGGGGCCGAAATTGTCAGCTTCAAGATAGTCAATGGAGGAGTCTTTGATCGAGAGGGTTTGGTCGATTACATGGTCAACAAGCCGAGTCAATACCCTGGAAGCTCGGGGTGCCGTAACATTCGAGATGTCGAAAGCGATCTTAAAGCTGTAAGGACTCGGGGTCTGTTTGTCATGCCGCCCTCTCTATACTTACTTTTTCCACTTTAGCAAGTAGCGGCGAATCATAAAGGCATTCAACTCATCCACGCAAGTGAGAATTTTCCCTTACTTTTGAATGACGATCAGCGCTCACGTTTGTAACAGTTGTTGACGATTATGGGCTCGACATTGTGCAGGAATACATGTACCACATCCGAAATAACGCTGAAATGTCCGTCCGTAACTTATTAAAAGATGTTGCGAAGCGTGCCGGCACCAATGTCCTCACGGCGATTGACTACCTTGACGATGGTTCTCCTGTGGGTGTATCGGTGCTTCTGGGCTTCTAAGAGACTATATTCAGATTATTTTCCCAGATCCAACTCAAGGTCGAAATTGACGAAGTGAAAGGGTCTGCGGTATTGGACTTTGAAGGAACAGGATGTGAAGTCCGTGGTAACCTTAATTCACCCATCTCTGTGGTCCACTCCGCTGTGATATATTGCATGCGTGCTATGCTTGACCTTGACATTCCGCTAAACGCTGGATGTCTCGTTCCACTTGACAGTAAGTATCCGAAATGCGACGCCGTCCTCCTTTTTCAAACTAAATTCTATTTCAGTAAAAATACCCCAAAAATCTCTCTTGGCACCGTCTCGCACTGCTGCGGTCTGTGGAGGAAATGTCTTGACCTCCCAACGCATTGTAGACGTGGTTCTTAAAGCCTTCCACGCTGCCGCTGCGAGCCAAGGATGTACAAAGTAAGCACTAGAAACCGAATTATATTGGGTCCTTATCTGATAAGACCATAAGCAACTTGACATTCGGAGCCGGCGGCAAAGATAAAAACGGAAACAGCATCGCTGGTTGGGGTTATTACGAGGTATCTCATCTTTTAGGCTTTTTCTGTCTCATGGCCGCTCATGCATCAAATAGACTATCGCAGGTGGATCTGGTGCTGGCCCTGGCTGGCATGGGACAGACGGAGTCCATACGCATATTACGAATACCCGTATCGGTGACGTAGAGATATTAGAACGAAGATACCCCGTCATGCTTCACGAGTTCGGCCTTCGCTCTGACTCTGGTGGTGTTGGGAAGTGGCATGGTGGCGAGGGAGTCGTTCGTGCCATAGAATTCTTGGAACCGATGCAGGTATCCATTTTGTCCGAGGTGCGTAGCTATTTATTTCTCGTTTCCTTCAATCTTATCGATTCTTGATACGCAGCGACGTACACGCCAACCCTATGGCTTGGAAGGTGGAGGTCCTGGCGCACTGGGTCGCAATACTTGGATCAAAAAATGTCGAAAGGAAGATGGCGACTTTGACGAGGAGAGCGACCTTCGCACGCGAGACATTAACATCGGTGGCAAAGCTACTGTGTGGATGGGAAAAGGCGATCGTTTAGTGATCGAAACGCCTGGCGGTGGGGCTTGGGGTGCGCCTGAAGGCACAATGAAGTCACCTCACGACCACATTAAGGCCTGGGAACCTCGTGGCTCCATCGCTGAGAGAGCCGCTGCTCAGGCTGCTTTCTAAAGGTTCGGGCTCCCACCAACCGTCGTATTGCATATGAATCCCATGTTTTTCTCAGCCTCGTAATGAACTTGAAATCCCAGTGCGTTTTTTTTTGGTGCAAGTTGATTGCAATTGGTTCCTGATCCAATTGAGTGGAAATGAAAACATATTTCGCTTTCAGTTTCGCTCCAGTACTTGGGTACCTCGCCGTTTACCTTGAGGCATATCTTGATGCTTTTATTGTGCCAAGCTAGTGAAATACCGAGAAAGTTTTGAAGAACAAACATTGTTCATGCCTTTTTAGGTTTCAATAGCATCCCACGAAGAGGGGCGTGTTTCCTTCATTCATTTACTGAGTATGCTCAACTCAAAGGTCAGGAACCGCAACGTGACGACATTATTGAATGTTGTGGTGGAGTGACTGGACGTGTACTGCCGCTATCTGCCCTGGTCATGAGTTCGAACTTGGACGCCAATCGACTATGTAGATCTGCTGAACCTGCGCCCGAGCCCGATGCCTTACATAGATAAGGGTAGGCTTCTTCGGAAAAAGGTGTTTATATTATTTCCCTGTAGGTCTTCTAAGGTCCGTATTCAAGTTGGATAAGTTCGAATTCAAGTTTAGGTTTGGTTTAGGTTTTCTTTTTCATGAAAACAATCTGTCACGTCTTTCCAGTCTAAAACTTGTATATCTAGGCAGGCTCGCCTTGGAAAAATGTCCTGCTCAATTCAAGCTCTAGAATTTAGTACTTGTCAAGTACTTGTTCAGATGCACCTTTAGGCGCCCACTGCAAACTCACTCAGCGCCAATCAAGGAGTGCACCCATCAAAAGACACCGAATATGGTCCGACTACGCTGACTACAGGAGACTACTCGAGGAGGGAGTACATTAACCTTGCAGGCAGATTTATTACAGGGCACTGAAGGCAGATTATCAGATAAGATTAAGGTAGCCGTACCTGTACCTGTGACTATTCCTGTGACATGTGACAAAGGCGTCCACTGTCATCACCGCAGCGGACAGTGGGCTACAGTCATTTACGCTCCTTTCTTGTGACCACCAACCTCTAAGTATTCGATATCGCGCAGCTCTTTAAATGCCCTCTCAGACGACGCTCGATGCTGACGAGAAAACGAAAGTCAAAAGTGCCATCCCTGTGTCTTCAAACAAGATTCACTTCGCTGCATTGGGCAGAATCTACTACGCCTATCCGCAGCCCAACAAATGGTCGTACGCAGGTCTTCAAGGCGCCCTTGTGTTGTCAAATGAAACCGGCAGCAGCGGCAACAAACACCACTTCAAGATGGTCGATCTGGACGGCACGCGAGGTGTTATTTGGGATCATGAGTTGTACGAAGGCTTGGAGCTTCATCAAGACAGGAACTTCTTCCTTTCATTTGCGGGTGATGTACGTGGCTTCCCTGTGGCACCATTTGTTGTTAACTCAGTTTCTTTAGAAATGCATGATCGGTTTTGTTTTTGCAGACGAAGCCGAAGCAAAAGTCTTTTGGAAAAAGACTAAGAATAGGAAGGCCACTAAAGCTTGTGAGTCTCTTGTCTGTTCAAGTAAAATTCTGGGTCTCACAACCACTTCAGCGAAACACAAATCAGAGAAACCGAAGAAGGCATCAAAGGGTGGCAGAATTGACAAGTCTATGATCTCTGGTCCTCAGTCTGGCTCTTTCATTCATGTTGCCCATATGGGCTACGACGCAGATTCAGGGTTCACATCAAAAGGCGTAGACCCCTCGTGGACGGCTCTCCTTGGAAACTTGGAGAGCACCGTAGGGAAGGACGTCGTTGCTCGTGAAATGGAGTACATCAAGAAGTTCGTCCGCGACTTCCCAGAACCACAGGCCGCGGCGCCTGCTTCCAAAGAACCAAAAAAGTCCAAGCCCCCACCGCCTCCAGCAAGACGCCATGTTGCCAATGGAAGTGCGTCATCTCATATCTCTACTACGCCGCAAGCTCCACCGCCGCCACCCGCCCGGTCTCAGATTGGGCCGCCACCGCCGCCATCTCGACCCTCTGCACCACCTGCACCGCCTGCTCGACCACAACCGCCATCTCGGGGTACTGTCCATGCAGAAGATAATGTTTCTCCTCCGCCTCCACCTCGACGGCCTGCTCCTCCACAGGCGAATGCTCCTCCTCCTCCTCCTGTTAGGCCCCCACCTCCTCAAGTAGCCAATGGCGCTCCACCACCACCACCACCACCTCGTCCGTCGACCGGGCCATCTAGGCCTCCGCCGCCGCCCACAAGAGCGGTCCAACAGCCTCTCACACAAGCGAATGATTCAGGAGCACCGCCTCCACCTCCACCTCCACCGCCGCCGCCGCCTCCGCCAGGCAGTGGTGGCCCACCACCCCCACCTCCACCTCCGCCACCACCTCCAGCACCCTCTGGCGAAGTTCCTCCCTCCATTAAATCTGTCCTCCCTCCTCCTCAACCTGGTCGGGGTGACTTATTGTCCTCAATACAAGGGAAGGGCATTCACTCATTGCGGAAGACGGATCCAAACGCCCAGCCAAGCCGTGTGGCGTCTCCCCCACCAGATTCGGTCGGCGTTGCTGCTGCTGGCGCCGCCGCAGGTGCAGCAGCAGGCGGTGGTGACCTAACATCTGCACTTGCGGCGGCGTTATTAGAAAGGAACAAGCGGCTAGGCGATAGCGACGACGACGACGAGGATGATGATGACGATTGGGATTAGGAGTGGACGTGGAATGGACAATGTTTGTTGGTTTCTACCCAATTTCACTCATTCAGCTTATGTGTTGCCCGGACTAGATTTCGATACCTCTATTGGTTATTTTTACAATAGGTAATACTAACAGCCTACTGGATGCGAATACTATTTATCTTTGAATCCTGACATGGACTTCGACCTCGGTAAACTGCTGCGTGGCTATTATGGCCGGAGGTGTCATTCCGGTATGCCATAGGAACTGACACTGCCAAAGCCTGACCCCATGGACAAAAGAATTCCAATTGAAACATCTTGAAAACAATCTTTCGTCCAATTCGCTGAGAAGCTAAAATCTCAATCAGGATTTGAATATTGCCCTGCAAATGAACATGCTAGAGAGGGAGCACCAACAAGTGGATCAAAGTAGATTTCCGAAATAAGGCATACACCTGCCTATTTGGGAAATGCCTACCATCTTTGAGACCACTCCAGGCCTACGACGGAGGGGCTAGTGCAAGCGGGTTACATTCCAGAGTTTCCTCGGCCAGCTGTGCAATTGGATATTCGCTGATCCCCGTCCTGAGAGGCTAACGGAGGTAAAACTGAATCCCGTTCGAAGATGGTGTTGAAAAACAATGGGCTACTGTATGGAATCAGGATATTCTATACTAAAGAAAAGCATGTTGCGACCATATACTGGACTAGGACTATATGACCAGCGTCTCTAGAGGAACCGTAAAGCTTTCAAAGCGGTAATGGAAACCAGACATGACGGTCACCTTATACTCATGTCGTCGGGAGAGGTACGGCGACGGTGAGAGTTCACATTTAGAGGAGTAAAATAAAAAATTCTGTAAACACCCAGTGTTGCCGAAAAACCTACTTAGCAAGTGTCAACATAACAAGGATCATTTCTAAGTGTGTCGAGAAAGCAAGTTTTCTTAGGAATTTATTGAATCTTCCATGGAATGGATGTACAACTAAAGGCCGATTAATATAAGTGTGTAGTTTGTAATTGTCAAAGGTCGAACAGTATTTGACCTCTTGAAATACATATGGCGTGTTACTCAGTACTCCTCGAAGTTAGCGAATCCTCCGTGAATTTCCTTGGGAGCTTTTGTTCCGACCCCCCAGGCGGCTTGACAATATTTATAGACAGGCTGTTCATCGAAGATACTTCCCAGTCGAGTACACCGGCATCAGCAGCTGTGATGATCTCCCTCGACCATGCACGGTCCTGTGCCATTCGAAGGATGATGAGCATTCTTGTCAGAGCCTGGAATAATCAAGGGTGAGGCTATGTTCGACCCATAAAATTAAACGATACTCACAATTACATAAGAGTAAGGCTGGAGGAAAATGTCTTGAGCCCAGCTACCTCGTATCCGCATAATGAGATATGTAAGGCCCCAGCAAGTGAAAAGCGCCCCGCTTTCCACGAACATCGTGATCGATGAATTATATAGCGAGGCTTGGAGGCTACCCAGGACTCTTTCTGCCTTATGCCGCATCATGAAGAGCCGAAGAGAGATCAGCAATGTCGCCGTAAGGTTGAGAACAACACAAAGGATGTAGTACACGTGGCCATACGCATTCGCGTGAGGTTCGGGAACATTTCGAATTTGAGAAATGAGGACCGGGATTGACATGGCTGAAAAATATTGGACTTAAACACAGAAATCGAGGAGGTATGTTGAACTCACCGACACGAGCTAGGTAGATTGTACCTGGAAAAACGAGAAGGATCCATTTACCGTTCCAAACGACCATTAGTCGGTAAAGCTGGACCTTGGTCAGCACCCATTCGTTTTTAACGTCAAAAGCAATGCACACCACTAATACGTCTCCAATCCAAGGCACCAATGTTGTACTGCGAAATTTGAGATATCTTCGATATTTCTTTAAATGTCAAAACATACGCTATCTGGCTCATGACATTCGGCCATTCCCCGGAATGTTGAAGCATATATTGCCTGGTACCACCCAGCCAGTCACTGTGGAAGACATACATGTTTTCCACAAATTTGAATTTCCCGACGAAAGCGATTGTTGTTAGTGGAAAGAGTGAAGTCGAATAGAGAACAATAAGCCAGAACATGCGCCCGCGCTTTGGACGGCGCACGAGCACCTGGGTGACTTGGATGTAAAGCATCACCATTGCGCCTGGTCATCGTCGTTAGATTGCTGGTTGATGATGAGTCGAAAATTCTCACCGTAAGTCAAGGACGACAACATCAACCCATCGAATGAGGCTTGGTTTCCGTGGGCGGGATCGGGGGATAAGTCCATGGCCAAGACCTCAAAGTTTCAACCCCCAGTCGACTCTGCGGAGACGATTGGCAGCGAAAAGTCCAAGAAATAAAGAAAGGGTCTGATCAGGTCGGGATCAAGGTAGTGGGGAGAGTCCGCGGGTGATATAGTTTCTAAAATGGTGATTTGCTGGACTTTCGGCGCCCCTCTCCTCGTGATGCTAGGCGTAGTAGATGCGCGGTGTCTGCAATTTGGCAGTTAACATAAATCCATCAAGACATCAAGAAGACCTTACCTATCCTTAGCAATTATAGCACTTTAATCACAATCAGTCTTGACTTGGCTGTACAATGACACGAGGTAACCAAAGATAGACTCTGATGTTCACTCGCCTGACAAAGAAACGGTACTGGGTGGGAGCTGCTGCCAGTCACGCTCGGGAAAATTCCACACATTCCGAATCACAAAAATGACTCAAGTGTGAAAGCCAAGTCTGGCCGCCCATCGTTCAGCTGCACAGCTGGTGTCGCGTTTTTAATTCATATATTCAACTTGACAATTCTTGAAAGTACTTACTTCCTTTTGGTCACCTTATTTGAAATTCTTTTCAAAGTCATGTTGATCGGCGCTGCGGTCGGACGTGTGATCTACAATACCTCGAAAGTGAGATTGCCGTCAAACCTCCGACCTGTGGGATTGTTTATGAAAATAATGAAACGATAGGCCTCAAACCGGAAATATTGTATCCTCGATTGCTATTTTGAGAACGATAGTTAAGCAGCAGGGATGTCCCTCTCCGCAACATTAAAGGCCTCCCAGGAGCGCACTAGGCATCCAGTTCACAGGGTTGTGCCTCTTGTTCTAAATGAATTTCATCGTTAGCCTCCGTAGTTCCGTCGTGATATCTGCAACATCCCTCTATCTGTCAATTGGTAGAATTGTAGAATGGACCGCTCTCAAAGCTAACGCCGTCCAGCACTTGCACCACATGTAGCTGGAGTGGGCAGAAGTGGACCCCGATACATTAAGCCGGCAGAGCAGGTCGCTAAGGCCGGTGTTAGAGGGATAGATTGCAACGTGTGTCCTCGGTCACAACGTCCAGAGAGACATCAAGCCAGCTAGGAAAAAGAGAAAGTCGTGTTCAGCGCATTGCCAAATTTCAGGGCTAGACAAGACATTTACTTTTGCTGACTTATTGTTCGACCGAAAGTCCTGGGAACAGGCAAGCTTAACGCTCTTGAACCTAGGCATCATTCCAGCATCTCAACCTGAAATCAATTATAGCTTGGCCGCATACAAGAGAATTTTTTTCCAACAATGGACAATGAACGCGTCAGGAACGGATAGGTATATCTTCTCTTTGATCTTGCATCCAACGAGGTCCGTATATTGGATGGTACGTCCCAAGCAACTAAGAATAAGAATACGGGGCCTGTATTCTTCAGTCGCCATGGACAGGCCTGAGAGTCATAGCCCAATAGATATCCCTAGAGCTTACTGTAAGCACGTCAGTACAGAGGATAACGAAATCGGTAAGAGCATACGACCCATTTTATTGGTTCCAAGATATGATGTGGTTGTACGTTGTTGAAGTTGACACCTCCAACGTGCAATTAGAGCATCGTCTTCCTGTACGTAAAAAGTAGATCGCCTACCTCATTGTCGAAGAGTAGTTAATTTAGTACTGTTTAATAATCAGGTACTCACGCAGGACGAAATTAGGGCGGGTATCCGTCAGGACCATGAAATCAAACAAGCCATGTCAATAGACCAAAATCAAGTTACGAAGAAGTTCTGTCAAGGCACTGACTGATACACTGATATCACTGATATCTAAGCATATATGCCACTTGAAAGTCTTTCGTCACCTTTGACTGTTGGCTTAAGCATACAGGCGTTAAAGACTTTCACATATAAGTACCCTGTGCCAATGTCAGAGGAGAATGTCAGTGCGATGTTCTCTTGATTCAAGAGACGTGGATACTTAAAAGCTTTGCGATCTTTTATAACTGAGAGTCTTCGTCATTTTCGTAGCTTAGCCTTGCCGCCTGAAGCTGGCTGGTATTTGGGTCTGGGTAAGAACCGTCAGTTATTATTAGTACCAACTTAGCTGGGGCCGGCGCGTAGAGTTCATACTAAAGGACACTAAAGGACAGAAACACGCATCCAGGCTGCATGCTGACTGTGTGCGAAGTGACGTTTCAAGTGCTGAATATTGATGAATATCCGAGTTTCCGCGTGAGGATGACGTAGGCTAAGAAAAGGAGCACAAGCCTGCAGCTGTGGTTTGATCTGTCGCCAGCACTCCCTAGGAATGCCTTCGATCCCAAGTTGGGGTGATAAGATGACCAGATAGATAGGTAGATAGAGGGCCAGTAGCTGAAATAAGCAATGTGTAGCAACACTCTCGTAGACCAGAGGTTGAAAGAGCACCATGCCTGATTCGCACTCGCGATTGACTTCTTCTACCGCAGGATTAGGAGTCGGTCCAAAATGACGCATTGAACAGTCCAACAGAAAGTGCGGAAATTTGGCGTGTTCGAATGCTATGCGGAGCACCTCTGGACTCCAGGGGAGGCGGCCGCGTAAACGTTGCGTAAACGGGTTGCACAAAACACCTGGACAATTGTTCTCAAATACCAATTGAGATCCAAGTCCCGGGTTTGTAGAGCGCAGGCCAATGCTTAGCGCTTTGCGTTAGGCTAGGCCGTGATCAGTGAGTTGATTAGCCCCCAGTAGTGTCTTGTCGAAAAGGATCGGAAGCTGAATTTGAAAGCGTTTATTCCCACACTACTTTTTTGGAATGAATTTGTCCACATTAGGTAAGTACTAAAAAGTGCTTTGGGAGGGCTCCAAGTCGTCGGAGAAACGAAAAAAAAGCAATGCGCCAGGGATGGCGCTGGCACTACTAAAGTGAACTAACTAATATTTTCAAGCCACGGAAAATCTGTTTCCAGGTCGTCCATCTCAGCATCAGAATCTGCGAGAGGGTTGTCATCTGATCCTAATACCCAATCTGTTGCACTTTCCGAAAATTCACTGTCACTATCCGAGTCCGGGGTATTTGGCACATACTCTCTATCAGAGTCATTGTCCGTTTCTTCAACTGAATCACCACCATCAGTCGATTCCTCGTAACTTTCGTCCGAGCCTTGATCTTCATCTGAGTCCGAGTCACTGCTATTTTCGCTATCTTCTGAAGTCCCATCGACTGACCATTGAGGCTGGAGGTACAATATTTCTTTGATGTTGTGCCGTATACCAAATCCTAAGAACATACACTCAAAGGCATCCGCTGGAGTCGACACAGAGTTTGGCGGAATAAATTTTGGGAGATTGCATGAATATGCGTCATGCAAATAAAATGGAAGAATTCGCACTCCTTTAAGCGCAGGTAATTCGGCATTTTTTATCTCCTTTCGTAGCTTTTTCGGGCGGAAACCAATCGCTGCCGGTGCCCAAATATCTACCCACTTGAGGTGTTCGTGCGCTATAGGTAAACCAATCATTGGGGACAGAACGATGTGTTCGAGGGTGGGACATGATTTTGAGAGGTCTGGGATGTAAATATCATAACCGTTGCTCGAGCGCCGACAGCAGGTCAGAAATGTGAGGTCAACAATGTGCAAGTATCGCAGGCTTGCACCATGAGCGTCACAGAAATGTTTTAAGATCTCCGTAGGGTAGTTTGCTTGGCCATGTTTTTGGAGGTGAAATGTCAGGCTATTAAGGTGAGGCATTTTCCAAACTGAACTGAGTTCACCCAGAATGCGAGCGGCTGGTTTGGTCACCCACAAGGATATGTCTTCAAGATGCGGGAAATTCTGGTCCGTTGGAGATGTCGACGTCTCCTCATGTTCTGGAATATGAAATGAGAGGGATATGACGTGAGGGGATACCAATTGCAGAATGACTTGGAGCATCGCGAGCTTGATGCCGCCATTTAAAACGAGATTGGTAAGTTGCGGTTCCACAGCGGCAAGTGGGGATGTGGGGAGGGCTCGAAATGGTGATCTAAATGCACACGAGCTTATTCGAGGGCAGAGTTCGAAGAGAACCTTTAGTTGTTTCTCGAATTGCTGGCCATACCATTTAGGAACCACACAATAGATGTCGACCGTTTTGATCATCTGCTTTAAGTTCAATGCCGTGGCTGAATTCACTAGACTTCGAAGGAGGTCCAGCAGCTGGTGGACATGGCGTATCGAGATATTTCCGTAAAGAAATGGCAGGCCTACACTGTACCACGTCCGACAGACAGTCACAATCGACAATTTCTGTTTCAAGACCTTACAGAACAAGGAATTAAGACCAAATGAGGCAGAAGAGTCGAGCAAAAAATGCGGAGGTATTGTGCGTTCGAAGATCATGCGAAGGACCTCGGAAGGCGGCTGCGAGAATGGTTTTCGCAGACCAGATATTTCGCGCAGAGTGTTTTTACAGGCATCCAATTCTTGCTGCAAAGGTTATAAAGTTAGTAATTAATGGGCATATGAACGGCTCTGATGACGAAGTAACTTACCCTCAGATCTATGATTTCGTCCTTGAGATCTTCGTTTTCCATCTTGAGATCTAGTATTTCATGTTGCAGGCGACTCCGAGTCGGATCCACGGCACTGGTATCTTGAGCATTGACAAAGCTTGAATCTTCCATGTTCTTTAACGATAAGAAAGTGCAAAGTAGTTTATAGGTTACTTTGACTGATTACTAGATCATTGGTGATTGATTAAGCTACCCTGCGAGTCTCGTGAAGAGTTGTTTTGCTGATCAATTTTGTTTGGGCACATCCTCCGCGCGCCTCGGGCGAGTCGTCCCCTACTCCGGAGTCTCACGGGTTCTAATTTTGGTGAGTTGCTGACTTGTTAACGTTGGCTTACTTCTATGACTCGGGTTCCTCTCGGGTTATCGCTGATAAGTATTGAATATGATACGCAGCCTGAAAGAAGGAAGCAGAACCAGGCCCCACTATGTGCCGGAACCTCTCATGTATAGCGGGAACTATGATAGGATGTTTCTAATCATCCCTCGTAGCGGTAAGCTATAATGCAACGTCTAAGGTTTAGGCCTGTTCGGTGGCCACATGGCCGGGTTCCATATAAAAAGGGCTGTGACTAGGAAGAACCTCCCGAACCAAGTGGAGCCTTCTTCCGCCTTCTACAGTCATGCAAACCGATATCGTCCTGCTGGATATTCCAAGCCCGAAGCCGCTTCCGACCTCTCCTAACACTTGGAAAGTTAGGCATGTTCAGCACCATCGAGTTTGATTGCCATCGTACTAAGGCTATCTTGCGATCAGGCTTGCCCTCAACTATAAGAAACTCAATTATCGAACACAATGGGTCTCGACTTCAGCCATCGAGGCCGTTTGCAAACCTCTTGGTATCGCCCCAACCGGCATCAAGCCCAATGGGAGCCCACATTACACCCTACCAGCCATCATTGACCGCACAGATCCTTCTCATCCCGTCTTCCTATCCGACTCGATGCCCATTGTTGAGTATCTAGAGAAAACATACCCCCCAGCCCCGGGGACGGAGCTGTTTCCAGCAAACACCCTGCCTCTCCAAGCTGTTTTCGTTCAATTCGTCATGGGACGGTTGATAGCCTTCATTCCAGAGCTTGCGATTATGGCAATGCACCGTTCCAAGTCTCCTGATGAACAGCTTGATTTTAAGCAGAGAATGGAAACTAGGTTCGGCAAACCAATAGACGCTATCGAGAAACAAGGCGCGGAGCGCGAAGCTTCTTTCAAAGCACTTGAACAGGTATTCACAATGCTGAAGTTTGCATTCAGCAAAAATGAAGACGGGGACTTCTTAATGGGATCCCAAGTATCGTTTGCTGATTTTGCCCTGTTTGGTTTCCTAATCATGATCAAAAGCGCAAGTCCAGAGGAGATTTGGCCTAGGATCATTTCCTGGGATGGAGGCCGATGGGGAAGATACTTGGACGGCTTCGAAGGATGGATTGCAGTTGATAAATAATTTCAGCCGAAGGTGGGGAACTCGGAAAACAATGATTGAATTTTCCTGCGATAAGACAATTTCATAGTCGCTAAATATCTCAAGTATCAATTGATAACCAAGCTGAAGGTCGAGCTACTCGAGTAAGTCAGTGAACGATCGTGCAAAGCACAAAATTTGATCGTACGAGGTCAATGTCGCGCTTCCCGATGTGGCTTCAGTTCCGCCTTGGGCCGTCTTCAGGAACTGCGACGTGCTAACACCTTGGTTGGAAGTCAAATACTATTGAAATTGATATCAACATTCTTCCCTTGACAAAAAAGAATAGAATAACCTTCAGGAACAGGTTCAAATCACCGTTGAAGCTTGTAACCGAGGCTCCGTTGGATGGAAGGAACGAAAAAACATTGTTTGATCCATTGGAGCCCGTGTAGAGGTTCCTATATAGCAGTCTCTGTCAACAAAAAGTCTTCTACACGAATACACAATGCATACCAGGTATGGCCAGCGAGCGAGATGTTGCTGGCCACGGGCTTAGGGGTGCCGTCTGAATTGTACTGAGCCGAAATCGGACCAGCATTGATGTTGGCAAGCCAAATCATGATTTCGTTGACATTACTGCCCCCGGCGGTGGTCGAAGTGAATAAATCGTACGCAACATCTGCAACGATTGTGCCAGAGGTGGTTTGCGACCAGGTCCATACAGCCTGAAACGTAAAATTCGAGTGAGAACAATGGCAATTGATGAGAAAGGATAGCGCTTACGGGAATACTCTTAATTGCAGAGAGCTGCTTGTTCAAACCGCTATTGAGCTGTATGTTCGTAAAGGTTTTCACGCCATTTCCGCCTGACCATTTCCATGTTGTCTTCCAGGCAACGGTATTGCCGTTTAAGGAGGTCAGTGAAGCGCAGTCAGAGCCAGAAGCACCGCTTATACCCCACTGATCAAGGAGGAGAGAGTATGTCCCAGCTGTGACGGTATCCCATTGACCTGATAACGATAATTATATCATGAGTACGAATAACCCTTGGAAACGCGGCGACATACCGCAGTGGGAAGACGTGTCGATCGAAGCAACTTCACTGGTAGGTGCTGCGACGATGAAGGGAATAAGAGAGGCAAAGGCGAGTAATCGCGAGGAGAGCATAGTGAGTGACAGAGTGAAGAGGCTTCAAGTCGTAACTTTTCTTCCAAAACAAGGGTTCTTATACGACTGCCGCCACGGAAGGTGATAATCAATTATTCGTGATCCAAAATCTCGGAATTGGAGCCTTGTCAGCTGGCAGGAATAAACAAAAAGAGAAACGCTTAGCTGTCTCAAGACTTGCAGGATGCCAACGGGCCGGACAGTAAATGAGAATGAAAAACGGAGGCCGTACAGTCATTGGGTACCGTCAGGAGCACAGATGAAGCAATCGCAGCAGGTCTGCAGAACTCAAGGAAGAATCATCTCCTAGAAATAGGACAGCGTCTGGCCTCAAGGCGTATTTGAATGGCAGTCGGATGACTTGGAGCGCAACAGTTTCATTCAACGGAGCGCGTAATATAGGGTCAGAAACGCGGAAGGAAGCCTATCGATCCGAGGTTATGGCAGGTGAAGTGGAAGAAAGTTTACGCAGGAGGGTTAAAATTGGGAGCTTGATGTTGATGTTATTTTAACAGTCTTCTGTGCGCTAAGGCGCACTTACAATCTGACAACCAATAAAAATGTGAAATGCGGGGAGACAGAAATATGGCAAGCGTCAAAGGAATGCAACCCATGGGCTACATGTTAACGGGGAACGTCGAGGTTGTAGCCGGTCTCTCCACAATCATAGAAGACCCAAAGGAGAAAGACGTGGGCCAAATAACTTCAGAAAGACGGCTGAGTAGACGTGATACAGAAAGCACCAAGAGCCCTGAGGATAAAGACTTGGATACGGAGGAAGCACACCAGCCCGAGACAAAGTAACAAAGGACGGTTGTCTATGCGAGGGGTTTCAGTACTCTAGCGCGGCTTGTCGGTTACTCGAATGGTAGGAAGATGTAAGTTTGATGGCCTTCCAACCGTGCTTGGATTGGCTGGCCCGGGGGTCGACCTTCCTATAGCTATTATCAGTGGCTTGGCCACTGACTGGGCCACGGACCTTGCCCGCATGTTCAATGTAGTTCGCCAGGTGGGCATTGGTGTTGGTCCTTGTTTGAGCCAGTTCCTGAGGACGAAGCTCCCCTAACCATGGTATCGAAACCGTGTTGAAGACAAATTTGAGAGAAAAGTTGGAGAAAAGCAAGAGGAAAGGCAGAAAAAGCTGCTCGACCGTTGTTTGGCAAGGCAGGGTGACGTCAACAACATTTGAACTCTGAAGAATTCAAACTTGCTCCAAATCTCTCGCTACCATCTTCGCCTGCAGCTGTCAGCATATATTATAGGCTTGGGACAACTGCTTATTCCAACTTTGAGGTTTTTGACCAATCCTAATGGCGAGACAACTTTCGATTTATCTTCTGCTCAACACGTGAACAGGTTCCATATGCCTATTCTCCACCTTCTTTTCCTCAATCCACAAGCTTCTTGCAATCCAACACGATTTCTAGGTCTAATTACGAGATTTAGTGTCATTCGGCGCGGCCCCATGCGCCTTATCTTGCACGAACTCCCGCGCCATGCCTTGCCGCCACACACGTTTGCCAGGCATCGACGAAGAAAAGGGTAGAAGACCGCCAACCGCTTCTGCTGCAGGTGGATAATCTGACGCATTCTAGATGGCGAAGCTGTGTGTGACAGCATGGAGGCATGCTACAAAAGAACGGCCCTCAGTCTTCCGCGTAAAAGAACTTGGACGCACCCTGATTTACGACGATGCTTTCCACCTTATCCTTCGTCATTTTGGGTCTTATCCTGCTCTGCGAACAGTCTAATGCAGTCACGGCGACGAATCTGACCTCACTAGTGAATCTATTTATCGGAACAGCATCAGGAGCGGGAGGCGCAAGTGGTGGAAATGCCTTCCCTGGTATGTTTGCCTTAATTTCAACCGGGAAGAACGTAACAAACTACTTCAGGCGCTGCTGTTCCGCATGCGATGGCTAAAGTTGATACTTAACTTTTGACTCTATCGCGTCCTGACCTGTCTTGTAAAGGTTGGGATTGATGTCAGCACAACTCCTCGACAGGCAGGCTATATTTCAGACAATTCTTCGATCACTGGGATCTCTTTGATGCACGATGAAGGCACTGGAGGGAACACTGCTGGTGGATATGGGATTTTTCCCTTATTTCCTCTTCCCAGTTGTTCGTTTACATCTTGTCCTGTTGGCATTCAAGCCCGCAGTACTCTTCGCGCCGCTGGAAAGGATGGTTTGTAGAGATCTATGTTTTGGGCTCCCTGGTGTTCTCTGATTGAAATTCATAGCTGCATCCCCCGGCTATTTCACGACCACTTTTACCAATGGGATTCAAATTGAAACTACATCAACAAGAAGGGCTGGATTGATACGATTCACGTTTCCGTCGAAAGCCCCTGCGGTCAATCATTTAGTTGTGGACCTTACTAACGATTTACAACGGTCGTTCCATGGTGGGTTCATATCGATTTCGCCCAGCGCACGTGTCAAGCTTGGTGGTACCTTTTTACAGGCATGTTTTCCCCTCTCCCTTGTAGACTTGGTCGTCTTACAAAAAATAGAGCTATGGTACTGACAACTATACCGTTTTCGGCTGTTATGACTTCGCCAACCCTTCACACAACGCCCCTCTTACCCAATTCGGAACCTATCAATCCAAAAGTAGCAATTCCCCAAACACCATCACCATTTTGTCGAGTAATACTTCGCTCAACTATGCCTTCACTGACGACACCTCGCCCATTCAGGCCGGTGCGCTTTTCGCTTTCAATTCGTCATCTGTGACAGCACGCTTTGGGGTATCTTTCATAAGCGCTGACCAGGCTTGCTCCAACGCAGAGACTGAGGTGCCAGATTGGGATTGGGACAGTATCCAGGAAGCCTCTCGGTCCAAGTGGGAGGATGTTTTAAGCAGAGTGGCGATAAATACACAGGCAGAGGATCCTACAGTTGTGCAACTTTTATATTCTTCAGTAGGCTCATCTCTTTACTATAATCCAATATCCTTTGCCTGTACTAAGCGCCAATATACCATAGCTCTATCGTGCCTCATTAGTCCCTGCAAACCTCACTGGAGAAAATCCGTATTGGTCATCTTCATACCCATTCTATGATGCCCTATTTTGGTATGTTACTCCGATTTTCTTATCCCCGCTATTCATAGGACCATTCTACAACCAGCTCTTGGGACACATTCCGCACCGTCCACCCACTTCTCTCTCTCCTTTCCCCTTTCGAATGGGCAGAGATAGTCAATGCTTATATCGATGGTTGGCGTAATACAGGTATTTATATCTCTATCAATCCTCTCTGGTCAATAAATGTGGAAACGTAGGTTATATCCCTGAATGTCGGTCAAACACCAAAGCGTGAGGACCTCTATAGTTTCATTCATCCCGTGATATTCCGTTCATGCGTTCTACTCAGCGGATATGTACAAGGAGGGTCGGATGGCATGCCCATTCTTGGAGATTTCGCCGTAAAATATGGAAAACACGCTTCTCAACTCGGGGTGCCCGTGGACGATCTGTATCAAGCCCTGGTGGATACCGCCGAAAATACTGTGGGTCCGGCGAAACTCTTCGCGTATTCTGATCTCAATCCCCTGCTCGTCTTTAGCCTCCTGATTGGTATCGAGGTAAGTGATTTACGAGTAACCGCCTAGTCAGCTCGGAGTTGACAATCCCGGTCATATCCAAGTTGGCCGACAAAACACTGCATGGAAGGCCTTTGGGTATATTCCCACTGACTGGGTAGACCCTTCTGGTTCAACTGGTCTGCCAACTCGTGAGGCGTCTCGTGCGTTTGAAGTAAGGACACTGCTTTCGGATTCAACTTGACTAAATGCTATGTACCTAACCCCGCGTATTCCGAAATCCATAGTATGCAGTAGGCGACTTCGCCGTTCGGCAGGCAGGTGTTGCCCTTGACAAATCCGCGGCAGACATCGCAAAGTACACGAATCGTTCTATGAATTTTGTGAATCATTGGGATCCCAGCATCTCAAGTGACGGATTCGTTGGATTCGCGCAGAGGAGGTATCCCGTGAGTTGATTTCCACCTGTGTAATTCTATTTCGCATTCGCTAAATGTTGCGTGATTCTTTGTTCAGAACGGCAGTTTTGCTTTCAGTCCGCCTGACGCATGTTCTCCCATCGACCCAACGCCTCATTCTTGTGCTAGAGGTACCGACAACGACGTCGGTTTCTATGAATGTATGTGAATAATGAGCCTTCTGTGTCAATTTCGAGCTTTAACACTCTGATTTTCATAAAAACCAGCTTCTTCATGGGAGATGAGCTTCTTTGCTCCACATTCTATGTCTACCATCATCCGGCTCATGGGAGGAAATGCTACATTCATCAACCGGACGTTAGCTTATCTTATTTTCCCTGACTAACAAGGCCGATCCTTACCAATTTCTTTTCCAGCGACCATTACTTCTCGAAAGGTTACTTCCAAGCAGGGAACGAACCGTCTTTTCAGATTCCTTGGGTCTACCACTATGCGAATCGGCCAGATCTCACGGCCCTCCGTCTAAGACAGGTTGTGTATGAGAACTTCAACACCGGGATCAGAGGGTGAATTCCCTTCTCTTCATTTCCCAGTGCAAATCCACTGACGATCGCCCACAAATTTACTCTGCTCCTTTTCTCCTTCTACTATTTCGAATTTCAAATTATGCACCCAGCATTCCCGGAAATGATGACTCAGGCGCCATGGCCTCCCTTCTCACCTTCCACCTCCTCGGCCTGTACCCAGTGCCCGCTTCACATCAACTTTTGATTTCCACGCCATTCCTCTCTTCCTATACCCTTCACAACGGCCTACTCGGAACAGATACGACAGTCACCGTCCAAGGCTTCGATCCGACTACGCTTACCCAAACGCCCCCACCTGGCAGCCGCGTGCATGTGCAGAGCGTGACGATAAATGGGGTGCAGAATGGGAGTGTGTGTTGGGTACGATGGGAGGATGTCGTGGGCGGCGGAGAGATTGTTATTGAGGTAGGGCCGAATCCCAGACCAGACGGCTGTGGGTCATCCTCGGGCTCATTGCCCGCGTCGTTGGAAAGTGGCGGGTTCGCCTCGGGTTAGAAGTAGATTTATCAAGGAAGCCTTCGACTGTCATATCTGCATGTATTTTGTGTTAACTTCTCTGTATTCTGTAAAACTTTCTCCCTAGACAGCATGTGCACCTTCTACGTTCAAAAAAAAACTATGTCTATCCGCGTTGGTGAACAGGTGATTCGGAAAGGCTGAGAATTAGGCCACATTCTGCATTTATTTTTTGGAAAGTTCGAACATATAGAGTCTCATCCAATATTTTCAAGCTTTACTGTTCAAACTACCTTCGGTAATTTCCACTGTTCTATTTAAAACTCTTAGCGCTCGTTCGATTTTCCCCGTGAAGTTCGGTGCACGAACTGTCCTCCTATCGCGATTCTATCATGGGACAGGAAAAATTGCTTAAGGATATTGTCTGACTTAAATCCTGAGCCGATCGATGGCGATTGCGTTATGTTAATCCATCCAATTACCCATAGTCACTAATAGTCATCCTGTTATTTTTTTCCAAATGTCCAATCAGTCTCGAGTCGAGTCTTGTCAGTGAACGCTGGAATGACAGGGGCCATAACGTACAATCTATATTTATCCATAAAGTTAAGCTCATTGATAGCGGACTAGGCCCTGGTTGTCTCGTAGTCTTACTCCTCTTCCCTCAACCACCACCATCTCCCGACCGTTCTATCATCCGTTCCGATTCCTAGGCTTGAAAGTGAATCAAAGTCACAACCGAGAAATTACTATGGCTTCGGCTCCAGTGCGCGCCCAGTCCTCGTTTTTACCGCCAAGGATTACTGATTCAGAAGATCGACGCGCATCATGCAGTTACTGACAGAAGGTGCTTTTCCGTCCGCGTCCTATGAAACAACAGAGCATCGCGAGTTGACAAAAGGTTGATCTTGCTTCTTGTTTCGCAGAACAACTCGCTTGTGAGTGACGATTTCCCGATCATCCATCCTACTCCACAACCGACGATCCATCTCCACGTTCACATCCATCCGTCGGATCAACACCTCTTTCGAACGGAATGCTGACGAACGGTTCATTGTCTACATACAGCGTACAAAGATGCCTTCTCCTCATTCGATAAAGGTGCTCTTCCTCACCTTGGTCTTCGGTTACGCCAATTCATGCATCTCCAGACAGCGACGGCACAATCACCGCCTCTGAGCTAGGCTCCGTTATGCGCTCGCTCGGTCGCAGTCCGACCGACGCCGAGATACAAGGCATTCTCAACGAGATCGACAAAGATCACAACGGAACCATCGAGTTCTCAGAGTTCGTCGAACTTATGGGCCGCAATCCCTCCACCTTGACGCCAGGGCTCGGTGAGGGAAGCGCGCCGTGGGGGGGCGACGATCTGGAGACAGATGAGCTGAGGCAGGCGTTCAGCGTGTTTGATAAGGATGGGAATGGGAACATCACTATCACCGAGTTGAGCGCAGTTATGGCCAGTTTGGGTAAGTCGTCGACTCCTGTCTTATAGATTTATTGCATTTTCTTCGTTTCTCGTGCACTCGATGCAACGAAAGTGCACTGCGTCGTGAGATCACGCCTCTTTTCTTTATCTTTCTTTATAATTAAAATTTTAGAACCCAATCTCTAACGGCTTCCACATAATCTAGGCGAACGGTTGACCGATGAAGAACTACAAATCATGATAAACGAAGCAGACTTGGATGGCGATCATGAAATTAGTTTCCAAGGTGCGCAAGTTTAAAGGATATCCCATGTCTCCCCATGCTGATATTTCATTTGTCGACACACCTTACTTTCTTCCGGGTCCCTTTTACGAACGTTTTCCGCTGCAACCAAATATCGCTACCGACATCATTGTTCTGTATCGGCATTCCAGAATTCAAAAAAGTGCGTGGCTTTATTCGTGGCTTTAGATCTTCACCTATCCTAATCACCTTCTTTGTCCTCTTCACCTCTAGATGGTTGGGGGAATCTCAAAGTAAATTTAGCGTGGTTTCCTGCTCGATTTTTCATATTCAAAGCCTCAGGCTGAGGAGGAAGGTTGAATCTACTATCCAAGATATACTATCATATAGAGTGTCTTATTTCACGAAGTGATCTGTCATAAGACTACGCCTGTTCTAATTATCAGTGTATATCTTCTTTACCGCCTCCTTTCCATTTAGAACGCTGAAACAGTGTTTCTCCGAGGTCAACTCCGAGTCGACCCGGAACTCATTGACTCGCGCTATGGACACGTGCCGGAATGAATATGATGTCATGATCGCGCAGCTAAAAATATAAAAATATCGCCAAGGCTGCGCCCGCGACTCGCAGAACGTCATCGGCTCCAGACAGACCCCAGACCCGTCATCGCTGCCTTGGCATCTAATCTAGCCCTATGCCTCCCTATAAAAGACCCTATCGCGACTGCGAATAAGAAATCATACCCACTTTTACACTACCTCATCATGTCAAACATCATACACAATATCAAAGAGAAGCTCACCCACCACGGTGACCACTCATCCACCCACGAGCAGTCCACTGGCGACGCCACTCACAATGCGCACCAGCAATCCACCGGTGACGCTACTCACAATGTGCACACCGGCCCAACGCACGATAATGTGAAAGGCAAAGACAGGGAGACTGAGCCTACATATGGCATTCTTCCTCACCCCGCCGTGCGTATTTTCATCGGAATTTTAACGAGCAAAAGCTTACCATCTGATACAGAAAACCAATGACCCCGCCGATCTCGATCAACCGCAGGGCCTGCGCCACGGTGGGCAGATGGATGCTTTCCATGCGCGCGACCCCTACGTCCCTAGTGATGATATCAAGAACAATCTGCCTGCCCCTGCTGTGAGCACTCATCTTTGTGAATTTTGAATTACGGCTGATTCACTCAACTTAGGGCCGTGACGAACTGCGAGCCAGACAGGCTATGCTCCAGCCTAATGCGCAACTTGGTACGCAAGTGATGCCGGGGCATGGTAACCAGCAAGGAGGGTTGCTGTAAATCTAATCGACGACGAAGGATTTTCGGATTATTAACTGCTTGCCATTTTACTATACTTTTATCAATAATTATGAAGCTCCTGTGGGACATTTCTGTCCCGATAATACCTGATATATAATCACGGCGCTGATTCTCCGCAGTGAAAATGCACTAACCTTGTCGTGAACTTCAACACAACCCAAACACAATATTGATGATCTCACTGTTGATCAACTTCTTGGGCAGTGGACAAACCGAAATGTGGGACAAGCCTTTGTCTCCAGTCTCAGATTCACAAAGGTACATCAGACACCTATTTGCCTTTGAAGAGCTCATTTAATTGGAACGATCCGACAATCCACGGTGGTTAGCTCCTCAGCCTATGGTAGTCTTTATTCGTTTGCGTTGTCGGACGGGTCTTGTCAGTCCCATGCAACAGCGTCTGAATGATTGAGAATTTCTCCGCATACAGAGGAGTCCCTGAACTCGAACCCGTCGGTTCAAATTCTGCTCGAGAAGGAGGGACACAGTGCACACCAATTCTTTGATCAAGTGTCCGCAAGCTCTGGTCCAGGTGACTTTGTGCAAAGAAGTCACTCTGGTGCCGAATCGTCATAAGTCATCGACTTGAATACCTTGGTCATCTGAAGACCGTCTTCTTCAACCAATCTGACCTTCTTCCCACCAGGCTTAAACATCATTGTTCCAGGCAGAAGAGAACCAGATGAACCAAACCATAAATACCTTGCCGCGTGGTCGATGGGCGCTAATGCCAGACGCCCAGGACGCAGCAGAGTTTTTCGGCAAAAATCCTTCTTCCCTATTACACAAACTCTTGTGGATGGATTACAATATCACTGGCCGAGACTATAATATTTCCCATTGGAATACGTTTTAATTCGAACCTGAGGTGGTCCTTATCCTTGAGGGCTGGAGATGCTCTTGAGTCTTACCAGATGTCGCCAGGCATCGCACTGATGCGGAACCATACACGCCAGGTCTGGGATAGCACAGTTTGATGCCGTCTAGGAGTAACAAGGGACACGAGGGAGTCTAATGGCAGCTTGTATGCGTTAAGCTGTTTAATCATATTTGAGATGTTGTCATTCCAAGATTGAGAGCATCCTGCAGCTAGCTTGTGGATGACAGAGTCGTGGGAAGGCTCAAGAATACTCAGAGCCAAATTAAGCCGTGGAATCCTCAGTACCTTACGCAATCGGCCAACGTTAACCTCCTTGTTTGAAACCAACTCAAACCTTCAGGTCGTCCTCAGCTTGCGCTATTGCCTAGTTGGAACTGCTTCTTCCATAAATATACGCACAAATGGCTCCTCGAACACTTTCCAATCGCAATGCACGTTTTGAAATGCAACAATTACTTGCCAGTGGACGCGCCTCCAATGATACAGGTTTTCCAACACTACCGTCCGAAATGCACCTTGAAATCCTCTCCTACTTTCCGTCTATGCCCGTTCCAACACAAAACGAACAGGTTGACTCAAGGATTCTTCGCGAACGACGCCTTACTTTGCTCTCATTGTCGCAAACATGTCGTTCGCTGCGGTCTTTTTACTTGGTGCACCTGTGGCAGCGTATAGAGGTCTTCAGTGGAATGGAGACCGCAAGAGGACATCTCACGGCAGACTCGATGGGGAATGGCCATTCCGTGAAGAACAAGTTGTACGCACAGGAACTCTTAAGGCAATTGCAGATTGTGACAATACGAGACCCAAGTCTCGCGAAGAATGTGAAGTTGGTCATATTTTCTGTGCTCAAATGTTATTCTTTTCCAACAAAGCCGCCAGTATACTCAATGTAACGATCGTCGAGTATTCCACCGAGGCAATTATCAAGGAGTTAGCACGGTGCATCGCTTTCTTTCCGAACCTCCACACTGTCCAGCTTAACTTTCGGATCTTCATTGACACTCTTCTCCTTGCTGAACGGGTGTTCGGTGCATATCAATATCCTCAAATCCGTACGGTCTGCCTGTCTCAGTCTGCTTATTCTTTCCTTTCCGCGTGCCCTCGTGTCCGCAATGTGACATCTTACATGAACCACCCCGCCGCGGACTTCCTAGAGACTGTCATTCGGGAGTGCCCAGAGGTGGAGGTACTTGGATCGCCTTTGTTTTTTCCGGACACTGCTGAGCGTTTGTTGTATCATTTCCACCTCGAGCTGCTTGATCATGACTTTGAACACAGGCATAGCATCTCAACTGCAAAATTTACGTGATCTGTCTGTGGACTCTTCATTTCTTCCAGCTAATGAGGTTTAAGCTCATTCCTCTTGTTGATATTCAAGCTAACGGCTCCCACTTAGAGATATCTGGAACCTCTGTCACATTTGCCGCTTCTGGATACTATCAGAATCAGGATGGATGTCCGAGCCAGCATCCACTACCGGCCCAACAAGTGTACCAAAAGAAGACATCCGAGTGTGACAACGGACCAGGTTACTCGCTGGGTGGATTGGGCTCGGAAACTTTTCTCTAACCACAATACTAAGATGACCCAAAGAGTCATCGTGGTCTATCGAGATGGGAAAGAGGACACCTATCCGGGGCCCGAAAAGTAGAAAATTCTCTTAAGCTGATATTATGTATCACTGTCTGTACGTCAGTCGCCCGGTGCAAAGGAGCGATTCATCCGTGGGCCTCGACAGCAATGACACTCGTCGCGTCCTTCCTTTATAGGTTAATATAACTCATTGGCGGAGTCCTTCCAGCCGGAGGGCTTGATCGTGTAGAATTTTGCGTTGAAACGATCAATCTGGCTACCTTGTTCGTGGCAGAGTCAAAATGTACGCTTCGGTCGAGACACCCATAGGGGAACTGAGGAACTGAACGAAGTATAATCACCAAAGCATCATATAGATCAGAAAATTTATAAGTCAATCGATATAAAATTCCTGATCAATCGTCGAAGTCATAGAGCAAGGTTAGCTGCGGTAAAATGCGAGATTTTTTTCCAAAAAAAAAAAGGGAAAACTGAAGGTCAGTCAAAGATACAAGTTACCTGGCAATCGCATTGTAGTAACTCGAACCAGCTGCAGAACCTTCTGCAATGGCCAATCCTGTGCGCTCGACACATAACGTCAGGTTAGCTATTAGTAGTACTCGGTAGCGCATTTATGGTCGTTGATGATCCCAGAATATATGCAATCTACCAAAATGTACCGTAGTGGATGGTACAAGATATTCGGTATCACCAGGCCGTTTCCCATTGATTGGGGAATGTAGCAATCTTAAATCAGAATGTCGGCATAAAAAGGCTTTACAACGTGTTCTCAATGTTTTTGCTTGTAAAATGGGCGACACCATCAATATACGACCATCAAGACAATTGTCCGAGACAAATAACATAAATAACTTCCCATAAACAATTTTAAGCCAAAATTTGTCCCAAAAAACTCGTCTGAATTTAAATCATGACTTTTTAGAGATATTCGAAGTCTGAAAGTCGAAGAACCGACACCACAGGCGCCATATCAGGGTGACAAAAGAATATTTAGCAACAAATAAAAAGTTACGAGCCGGAGTAGAACCCAGCGCATACACACGACCATGACGGGACACGGTAATACCCCTATGCCACAGATGCTTGTGAGAGACCAGGAAATGAAAGAACTTTGACGACGGAAGAGGAGAATCACGAAGTTGACGCCAAGTTGACGCGTCGCGATGCGTGCGAACAGTCACGTGAGTTGCTTTTTGCGGGGGTGGCATTGCTCGAGTCTCCTGCCAGTGCTGTTGCCCTCAACATCCGTGGCAGGACTGCTTCTTCCAAGTAGAGCCTAAATCTGGGTGTCTAAATGGCTCCTCGAACTCGCTCAAACCGCCATGCACACCTTGAAAAGCAACAACTGCTTGCCAGTGGACGCGCCTTCAATGATAAAGGGTTTCCAGCACTACCGCCCGACATGCACCTTGAAATCCTCTCCTACTTTCCGTCCATGCCCGTTCCAACGCAAAGCAATCAGGTTGACTCGAGAACCCTTCGCGAACGGCATCTGACTTTGTTTTCATTATCGCAAACATGTCGTTCGTTGAGGTCTTTTTACTTGGCTTACCTGTGGCAGCGTATCGAGGTTTTCAATGGAATGGAGACCGCAAGAGGACACCTCCCACTCGTCAGTGGCTCAATAAGTCATGTGAAGAACAAATTGTATTCACAGGAACTCCTAAGGCAATTGGAGATTGTGACAATACGAGACCCAAGTCTCGCGAAGAATGTGAAGTTGGTCATATTTTTGGTTTTCATGTGCTATTTTTTCTAACAAAACCGCCAGTATACTCAATGTAATGATCGTCACGCACTCCACTCAGGCAATTCTCGCGGAGTTGGCACGGTGCATCGCTCTCTTTCCGAACCTCCACACTGTCCAGCTTGACTTTCGGGTCTTTAATTTTTCCAATGTGTTCAGTGCATATCGATATCCTCAAATCCGTACGGTCTGCCTGTCACAGTCTGCTTATTCTTTCCTATCCTCGTGTCCTCGTGCCCGCAACGTTACATCTTACATGAACCGCCCCGGGGATGACTTCCTTGGAACTGTCATTCGGCACTGCCCAGAGGTGGAGGTACTTGGATCGCCGTTGTTTTTTTCTGGCACTGCTGAGTGTTTGTTTGTGTCTCTTCCATCTCGATTTTCTTGATCATATTTTAATATAGGCATGGCATCTCTACTGCAAAATTTACGTGATGTGTCTGTGGATTCTTTGTTTCTTCAAGAAAATGAGGTTTAAGCTCATTCTTCTGGTTGATGTTCAAGCTAACTGGTTCCTCTTAGAGACACCTAAAATCTCTGTCACTTTTGCCACACCTGGATACAATCAGAATCAGGATGGATGTCAGCACCTACCGCCTGTCCAATAAAACACAGCAGAGTGTAACAACAGAGCAGGTCACCCGCTGGGTGAATTGTGCTCGGAAAATTTTATCTAATCAGAATACCAAGGTAACTCAAAAAGTCATCGTCTATCTATACGCCAATCACTTGGTGCAAAGGGGCAATCCGTCTGTGGTGGGACTCGACAACAATGACACTCATTACGTTCTTCCTTTATTCGTTAAAATAACTCGGTGACGGAGTCCTTCCCGCTGGAGGACTTGATCATGTAGAATATTGCTCTTGAAATGCTCAATGGAAAGACAATTAATCAGGCTGGCTACCTTGTTCGTGGCTGAGTTAAATGTACACTTCGGTTTGGAGACGATAAATAAACTGAGGATCTGAACGAAGTATAGGTCACCGAGGCATCATGTAGATTAGGGAAAAAAAGTCCGTTCTGGGTCAATTGATATAAAATAATTGTCTAAATCCTGATCGATTGTCGAAGTCATAGAGCATGGTTAGCTGCAGTAAAATGCGAAATTTTTTCCACAAAAAGGGAAAACTGAAGTCGGTCCAAGATGCGAGACCAAGATCAAGTCCAAAGTGTCTTGCCAATGTGGGAAGAGGCCAGAAGGGAGGCCAAGAGATCATCCGACCTGTTCATAATTATGGGCAGGAGCCCCCATCCACAGCCTTACAGGCCATGTTTGCATAGCAATCACTGAATTTTGCTCACAAACAGAAGGGGTCCAGCCAAGGAAAGTCTGTCTCCAGACCGTCAATCTCGCTCTGGTCTCCATGACCCCCGGGAAAAACCTCGTCTGCCTCCGAGTCCGAGTCCTCCTCGTCGTCGGTATCAGTGAAGTCGCTCTGGATCTCACCATCACCTTCAAAATCGTTTTCGCGCTCCAACCCTTCTCCATACTCGGATTCACTTGAAACCTCGTCCTTCTCATCCTCGGATTCTCTACCATGCTCACCACGCCAACCAGGTTGTATATACCTGATTTCGCCAACGTCGTGCCGTATCCCAACACCCAAAAACATACACTCAAACGCGTCCTTCGGTTCCATCACCATCCCAGGGGGTACAAGGAGCGGGATGTCCACCGATTGCGCGTCATCGCCGCGCAGATAGCACGGGAGGACACGCAGCCGCTCGAGCGCACGCAGCCCGCCCACCTTCGCTTCCATCTTCTTCCTTACCCCGTCCGCGCCTGCCTCGTCATCCCAAACATCCACCCACCGCACGCGTGCGTGCGTAAGCGGCATCCAATCTCTGGGCGACAGCGCAATATGCTCAAGGGCCGGGCAGGCGTCAAGGACGGGCTGGATATCAATCTGCGAACTGGCGGACCAAGGTACCACCAAGTGAAGATATCGCACTCGCACGCCGTGGGCGATGCAGATTTTTGCAACAGTTGAGGTTGGGAAGGCCTCGTTTCTAAAGACGCGCACGTGGAATGTGAGATTTTTGAGCAGGGGGATGCTCCATGATTGGGATAGCATGTTGAGGATCGGCACAGTGGGTGGGGAGAATCCAATTGAGACACTTCGGAGGGCAGGGAAGTGCACGGGCTGGGGCTGGGTGGGCGTAAGGAGAGGATTGGGTTCGGGAGTGTGGAAGGACAAGGATACGATGCGGGAAGAAATCAAGGATAGGATACTTTCGAGTGAAAATAATGCAATGCCTTCGGGAAGGGAGAGCTGAGTAATACTAGTTGTCGCGTGCGGTACCCAGGTTGAAAGAGGCAATCGTGACCGAAAATAGCACGATGCAACCCGAGGACACAGATAAAAGAGCGCTCGTAGTTGCCGCTCGAAGTGCTTTCTGTACGCGTCTGGAACGTGACAATAAATGTCGATGGTTTTGATCATTCTCTTCAGGTCTATGTTCGGGGGCGAATGCACAAGCGTCCGAAGGAGCCATAGTAGCTGGTAAACGCGGCGGATATGCACGCGTTCGTAGAGCAATGGGAGGCCAGCGCGGTACCAAGTCCGACAGACGTTAACAATCGCCTTTTTTTGCCGTAGCACTTGGCAGAATAGGGAGTTGTGAGAAAATGATAGAGAAGAGTCGAGCAGAAAATCCAGAGGTATCGTGCGTTCGAATATCAGGTGCAAAACTTCTGGAGGTGGATGAGTAAATGGTTTGCGTGGGCGAGTTGTTTCTAGCGCGATTTCCTTCGAGCTCGAAGTGTTGCGTGCTGGCTGTCCACCGAGCGAGAGTTCATTTTTTTTTCAATTTTCAAGTCAAGTGTTCGGCCATGTTAGAGTCAAGAATCATAGGGGGTAGAAGCAACTCACCTGAAGACGTGATTTAGAACGTGTTAACCGACCCGAATTTTCCATCTCGCTAACCCTTGCACGACTTTCTTGCCAGGTTCCTTCTTCCAAAGCTGGATACAATATTCCTTGCCTGGGTGACCTTCAATTTCTCCTCAGTGTGAAAGATGGTTAACGTCAAGGTTGCCGTTGGAATCTGGAATCTGGATGCGATGAGGCCCATGAGGCTCGAGCACACCAAGGCAAACATTCAGTCACGTGAGGTGCGACGCGTCTCGAAAATTTAAATTAGCGTGTCCCCGTTGACATGTCGACAGTTGACCCAGCTCGAAGGTTATGGTGTACAATCAATCCCAAAGCTCAATGATATTTCATGAAATCCTCCTTTGAGTGATTCGTAAGCTCGAGTAAGTTTGAATGAACCCCTTTTTAGCCCATGCCATTGCTATGCCATACACTTTCTGCGTGGGCCATCGCTAATACTCAAGTACTTATAGCAATTTTCTGTGTTGTCGAGGCTTCTAAGACATATTTAGGCGAAGCCAGGAAGTACCCCGATAAAAGAAGTGACTCAAACTCTGTTATTACATCGTTGCTCTTCACACATAGGGCCATTTAGTCAGTGAGGCAGGTTCACATCAGATTGCGTACTATATTTGGCATCTGCGAAATAAAAAGGCGATGCTTTGGGAGGCAGGGATGTATCCCTCACAGGTAGCGAAACGGGAGTTGGCTGAAACTGGGAAGGAATGGAGGCGAATAAATCAGGACAGCAGCCTGAAGAGACACCGACCTCGACCTAAAGACCATTTTGAAGTGTATGTGGTTGGCGGCAGGATCCATTCGTTTCCTTTAATATGTTTTACTGCCCAGATTCACAGGTCACTGTTCACAAAGGCTTGGTCCAGCCAAGAGAAGTCCGTCTCCAGAGCGTCAGTATCGTTCTGGTCTCCTAGTTCCTCTGACAAATCCCAGTCTGTATCATGATCCTGGTCCTGTAACCAGTCCCGTTCCTCATCGCTCTTCGTAAAATCATCGCTGCTACTTCCACTCTCACTTTCTGATTCCGATTCCGAATCAGATGAACTAGGAACATACTCGCCATCCTCATCATCCTCATCCATATCTTCACCCAACTCAGGCTGGACATACCGCACTCTTCCCACCTGATGCCTTACCCCAACGCCCAAAAACAGACACTCAAACGCATCCTTATTATCTCTTACCATCCAAGGCGGCATTTCCATCGTATACGCATCGGTGTCGTTGCCCAAATACATCGGCAACACGCGCACACGCTCGAGCGCACTCAATCCGCCCCTAACTCTTCCCTCCATCGCGTTCCGCGCCGCGCGCCAACCGGGCTCGATGACCCATACGTCCACCCATCTCACCCGCGCGTGCGTAATGGGCACAAAAGCGCGTGCGGACAGCGCGAGGTGCTCGACCGCCGGGCACATGTCAAGCAAAGGCTGGACGTCGATAGGCCTGACTGTCTCCCAGGGCATCATAAGATGGAGGAAGCGGACGCGCGCGCCGTGCTCGGTGCAGAACTTGGTCAGGGTGTGGATAGGGACAGGATCGATGGGCAGGATGAAGGCTTTGAAGGTGAGGTGTGCGAGCGAGGGCAGGGCCCATGGGTTATGCCGTAGAAGTGCATCAATGGTGTGCGCGGTATGTGCTGTGAGGAAGATCGAGAGGCTTTGGAGGGCGGGGAAGGGTAAAGGGAATGGTGAAGGTGTTGGTGGGTTTGCCGTTGGTGTTGTGGGCTGTGGAGGAGTGTGGAACGCGAGGGAGATAATCTGGGGGGAGATCAGGGAGAGAATGTTTAGGAGAGTGTCGAGCGGGATGCCTTCTGGAAGGTAGAGACGGGTGATATTGGCTATGGCGGGGTATACAGTGGTTGTGGGGGGAACTCGGGATTTAAAGTTGCAAGAGGGAATGCTTGGGCAGAGGCGAAAGAGGGCTTCAAGTTGATGCTGGAAATGCTGTCCGTATGCCTCAGGGATATGACAATACACATCAACGGTCTTGATCATCTCTTTCACCTGCGGTAAATCTACGAGCGTCCGAAGTAGCGCTGTGAGGTTGTAGACACGCCGGATGGACACATTCTCGTAAAGAAAAGGGAGTGCAGGGTAGTACCATGCCCAACATACACTCATGAGCGACTTTTTTTGACGCAGGACTTGGAGGAAGAACGACCGGAGGCAGAATGAAGCAGAGGAGTCGAGCATGAAGTAGGGTGGTATCGTGCGTTCGAAGATAAGGTGCAGGATCTCCGGGGGTGGTTGGGAGAATAGTTTGCGCGCTTGGGAAGGTTCGAGCAGGGTTTGGTTCGCGGTGTCCGATGCGGGCTGGGCCAGCGTTCAAATCTTTCAGATAGTAGAAAAAGGTGAGTAGTTAGCTCACCAGGACCTGCCAGTGCACCTCAGAACCAATTATGTCGTTCCCGTTTTTGGCACTGAGGAGGTCAGTAGGCTCGTCACCAAGTGCCACAGCGCTTGAATCACCCATTGATCTGTAAATCTTGTCGTCAGTAAGTATTGCACGCTCAACGCCAGGAAAATTCAAAGTAGTCCATAGCTCGAAATAAAAAGAAAGAACGATCTCCAGGAGTCCAGGCCACACGATCATCAACTTGCCGCGTGTGAGCCACGTGACACACGCGTCGATGACATCACCTTGGCTTCCACATATAAAGCAAACCTCTCCACCAACTCAATCCCACATTTTATAGCTACAATGTCTAATCCAACCGCATCCTCTCCCAAATTCCAAACACCCTCGAGCGCAGCGATGAAAGAAACATCCGACAACCTCCCCCCAGAGCGCAAATCACAAAGCATACGCACAATCGTCACACCGCTCTCAAAAGTGAGCCTTGGAACGCTCATCTACGTCCTCGTTGCTCTAGCGGCCTTGCTATCGGCATACTACGGGTACCGCGAGGTACAATACAAGACCGCTGTGGGTGGGTGGTGGAACCTCGCGCTCGGGAGGAGGCCGCCTGAGATGAAATCTGGCTTTGCCGATTCTTCCAAGCCGCTGTGAGACGACGACACACGAGCTGGCAACGGCGAATACGGGAGCGGTGATGGCGTACAGGCAAGCTTGTCCTCGGTGAAGGCGCGCTGGACGGGAGCAGGGTGACGACGGGAGCAGGGTGACGACGGGAGGAGGGTGACGACGGGAGGAGGGTGACGACGGGAGGAGGGTGACGACGGGAGGAGGGTGAACGTGCAGGTGCATGACCGCGAGGGTGTGGGTGAGGATCATGATCTGTGCTATGTACTTTATTGATACAGGAATAGTCGGTTTGGGGGCATCTTTTGCTTTTTTCCCCTCTATTTTTCCTTCTAGGCATACCCATTAGTCTGTACCGGTGCTCAGATTATATACGCAGCGCATTATGACTCTCAAAGTACTACTCTCTAAGGACAAATGGGATGGAACCTTCGTAACACAGGACTCAGTTGAAGTCCAATTTTTCATCATGGTGCTCGGTGGATAGTATTTAGGTGCGCCATAGTCTTCTCTTTGAGACAACTTAAGGGTTTGAGACGCAGTTGATCTGTGGATTAATTTTTAGCGATGCTCTGTAGCTCTGAAGACTGCAACTCGGCTCTTTGCCCTTGATCCTTTTCAATCTTGTCTAGATTAATTCATCTCAAAGCTTCAAGACCGCATTCTTGTAATCAAAACTGCTATACGATTGTACAACACGACGCCCGATTGTTCGACTTTTCTTTTTCTTCTCATCCTTGGATCCAAGTGCCAGAGCCGACAAAGGACTGTCCCTCAGCAGGGCCACCCGAGATATCGCCCTTAATAGTAATCCCCTTCCCAGTCTTGATGAAAATCTTTCCACCTCCAATGGTGCCACGGAAACTGTCGAAGCCAGCGCTGTAAGTGTCGTAGAGGAACTTGAGTCCTTTGTCCGCAGACCAGAACTTGGGGAGAGAGACATCCGAGTTCGCGTTGAAGGAAATTGGGACGGTACCCTCGTCGTGGTCGCTGGGGTTGACCCACATCGCTCCCTTTACGGTGAACTTGCTGTAGAGGGTGTTATCCCCAGCGGCAATGGTCGCGTAGCTCGTGTTGGCCATTATGTCTGTGCGAATGAAATTCAGAGAACGAACGACGGCTAGGAGCGGAAGAAATTACCTGTGTAGTTGGCGGGTACGGTTTATGAGGTCAAAACTTCAACTGTAATAATTCGCTGTGGAGGATAGTATTCACGTCAGCCTCGAGAGGTAAGTAAATTCACTAGAACGCTTACTTTGAAAGAACTCAAAGTCAGGATAAGCAAGGTTGGTCGTTTTCATACCCTTTATATACTCAATAAATTCACCAAATTTCCCGAATCGTAAAGAGACAGCGTATTGGGAGGTTGCTATTTTTGCTTCATTCTGACACACTTTTGCACCCTTGATCGACCTAGAACGAACTGTGGAGGTGCGTCTCCATACTTCTGCTTTCCAGTCTCCAAGAGGATCGCCCCTGAATCGAACCGCGTAAAAATGTCCCTGAAAGGTGGCTCGGGACTCTGCCATCGCCGGAACCTGTTTGAATTCATTTTGTTTTAATTGACGTGGGGGAGCGGTTAATTATGGAACTTCCATAAAGACGACTTCCAGGAATTTCGTCAGCGTGGCCTGCATTTCCGTCGTCAGAATGAAGTCGTCCAACAGCTTTCGCAGTATGGCTCATTATTTGGGACCTGGCGGGACAGAATGAGGCCATTTGCTGCCCAAAATCCGGCGCTTTTCCATGCCCGACGAGTACTCGCGGACTTTAAAAGGAGTGGAAAAGGCAAAATCCGCCACACCCTCGATTCTTGGAAACTAAGTTTGAACCGGCCGCGTAGGATGAAGAAATACATCTCAATCCCCTCGTAAATAGTGAGGCATAGCATAGCGGTGTACTCGAACCTGGTGAATTGACAACATTGCGTTATCAGCTGTTTAAACTTGCTGGAAGTCACATCTAATCATAATCAGCGCGAAGACCTCTCACTTGGTCTAGAAGTACCCTTTCAGCTGACTCTGACGTCCTTCAAGTACAATTTTAGATCAGTGATGACAAGTCAATTCCGGTGCTGCTCTCCACCATTGAATAGTACAAGATGTTATTTATTAGGAAAAGCAAGGGGTAGGCGAAAGATGGGACAAAACGTTAACAATGGATTAAATGAGTCAGATGCACCGGCAGGACCGAGATTGACGACGGAAAGTTGGCATGGCTTAGACTGAACCCATTGATAAGAAATATTTCGATTAGAATCATGGTGTTGACCAATTGAACTTGGCTAAGACGTCACCTCTCACGACATCGTCCATGTGCCAGTCCCAACAAAGCTCTGAATTTCAGTGGGCCCTCCTTTGACAGTACCCGTAAAAGAGGCTCCAGAATTTAGCGTGAACTTCAGCTTCCCTTGGCCTATTGTTCCTCTGAACCGAGCAAAGCCAGTCACGTCAGTGACCTTGCTCCAATTGAATGTGATGTTGGAGCCCGTGAATTTTTGGATAGCCACATCCGACGTAATGTTAAGGTAGCTGGTCAGGCCGTCCTCCAATTCGACCTTCATTAAATATTTGGAGTAGATTATTGGTGCATCAGGGACATCGGGTTCGATGCTTTCTTTCCCTGGTTTGCTCATCTTAAAATAACAAAATGAGCATAGAGTTCTGTGGTAAAGTAAAAGCGGTTCCCCATTGCCATACCGTGATGAAGTAGACTAGTACGCCTTAAATGACTGGGAGAAGAGAATGTCTTAACAAACCTGGCGAGGCAGATGGAGTTGACTGAATGACGGACCTCAAGAGTATTCAAAGTTGATTTGAAGTTTTAAAACTCGTTCAGAACACCTTTTTTTAAGCGGCGGAGCAGAAGATCACTGGATGTGCCAAAAGGTCTGCTCGGTATTCAGGCAATTGAATAGTGGGCTAAATTGTATCCATTGGTTCCTCCTTACTCCCTCAGACTGACATTTATATTGACGGCACAGTTAATTATGGACTGCCGGTTACAATGCCCTTCTGATTCAGATCCCCTTGCTAATGTACGAACCAATTAAAGGTCTGATTCTTGTCCCATGATTAATTATAAGAATGGTACCAATCATCCTGTAGAGATATCCCCAGCATTGGAAAAGACCGCTAGGCTGTTGGGCTTGATATTAGCAGTGCCAGTGTATTTATGAGATATTTAAGAATGCCAATATTACAGGTTCACTGACGGTAAGGCTAAGGTAGTACCGCTTAAATGGAGCAAAATAATATAAAGCTAATCATCAGCAACTGGGTGAGTGCATTGATGGAGGAATGGCGTTAACAAAACCAGGGTGCTAGTTATGCTCGAGGGGTGAAGTGATTGGCAGTTCCTTGAAGGTTCAAAGGTCAGAGATTGCCTGGATAGAAACAATAGCTGAGCATCCGCGACAGGATAACACTAGCTTGCCATAGATTGATCTAGAACCAACTGTGGAGCTGCCTCCGCAATATCAACGCTGCCACGGTCAATGTCAAAGTCGTCAATTAACATTGTTGGGTGGGGAAATGGCCGTCCGGTAACGTCAGAGTTCCGAGTTAATGCGTCGAGTACTTCCAGTGTATTTGTGCTTCGGTTCCTGATAAGCAATTCACTCAACTCATTCTGGGGCACTGTTGGGAGTTCCTCATAACCGACGAAGATGACGGAGTATCTCACCATTTAAAGCGGCCATATTATATTATCCTGTTGACAGAACTTTCACAACCTCCATAGGTTCCATTGTGCCGTCTTCGTTTCGCCAAAGCCAAGGCAAGCTATCCGTATTTTAATAAGTGTAGAAGACCGCTTACTATGATTTAGACAGAAAGTCACCTTCATCAAATGGTCTGCTTTTCTTTGGCCATTTGTCAAAGTACACAAAGTTACTAACCTTGTTAAAGGCTCCACAAGCGACCACCGGCACCGTTCTATTAGTCTCCAAGGACAACATAGTGTCCAAATACCTCTTCAAATTCAACCTTTCGGACTCACTAAGCGCGGTGTTTAACGTGAATACGGACATTTCAACGGTCCATTTTTCCAGCGAAAAAGACGGCCTGAAAGTAATTTTCGGGAGTGAAGACGACCTCGTTGGCTTCGTGGCGTTCTCGGGGACACTAGGCAAGGGAAAGGTCAAGGTGACGATGGCGAATGGAGTGGTGATTGAGGGCGTGATCACAGGGGGACCGAAGACCGTCCAAAGCATTGTAGGAGTCGGTACTTGGACGCGATCCTGAATTTTGGGTAAAATATCGCTGTTTAAAATCCAACACGGGATTAATTTCTTCGAACGAGAATTGGCAATGTCGCCGATCAACTGTGGCGCGAACTACCCTTTTTGGTGACCCCGCACGGCGATCCCCACGCCGACCGGCGGTCTCGGCGCATGGTGTCCACATTTGAAAAAATAGTGCGTACTACGACTGCGGTGGGGTCCGCAATGGACAAGCAACCCGACTTATATTATTACCGTCCGATTGACAAAAAATGAACGGAAACCTCCAAGTACCGTAACATTGGAGTAGCCTCTGATAGGCTAAGGCTTCGCAGCCATCTAATGACCGGAAATCGCCCGTCTTCGCCATTCGGTGGGACGAGGTACTGTTTCCGAGGCACGAGGTACAGTGAAGATTACAGGGATGAGAAAGATGGCCTGTCGTACTTCGGTTCCCCAGATTCCAAGACTCCAAGAGCATCGTTGCAGAACCCATAATAATGCCCCAAATATTATCTCGGGATTTTGGTAATGCCGGAACCTATGCTGGTTATAATTAACACGGGGAGCGGTTAATTATGGAACAACCCTCATGATTTTATAGATTATTATTGATTCTACTGGAAAAACTTCCATCAGTGTGGGTTCACTGTCATTGGTCAGCCTGGCGATGGGGACGAGGGTGTCTAGCGGCTTTCCAAGGATTTCTATCCTCGGGAAGAAAAGCGCCGCGTGCGGCCACGGTAACATGGACAAAATAACATAAATATGTGGAGAGAGTAATATATCAATCTATCGCTGTTCAAAACCAACTGTTGAAAGTCTACAGTAATCCCTAAGCCCATAGTCCACCATGTCACCCAACGATCGGGCCCACTCCGAGGTCTACTCGTCCAAAGCCCCATGCACAGTGCACGCATCCGACCACGTCGCTCTCAACAAGCTCTGGTTCACCACACCCGTACGTGTCTTGCTTCGCACTCTCGTCTCCAGCAAAAATGCTTCAACGAGAACATTCCTCTAATGCTTTCCCCCCACTAGGAATTCACAGCAGAGCAAATCGCGCGTCTGGACGGCATCGAGCTCGCCACGGAGGCCAACCACCAAGGATACATCACCGATCCATCCGCAGGTATATGGAGCTGGTTCGAGCTCGTGGTGCTGGACAACGCGTCCGACCCGACGCCGCGCACACAGCCTGACGGCCAGCCCATGATACTGCTGAGCCACCGGATAGACGTGGGCGCAAAGCAGACGACGCAGCAGGTGGGGAGCTTTAAGCACGGCAATAAATTGTTCGGGTGGATAGAGGTGAATACTTTGTAACCCTTCTTGCGTGGGTGTGGAGAGCCGTTTTGCTTAACGTGTGGACGGACAGCCCACAAATGTGATCGGCGTTCGTGTATGCGCTCGGTTTACTGGTTGGCAGAACAATGCTACGAAGGGGTACTTGACCGTGAAGTATTCCGCCGCTCGTAAGTCAACCCCCCACTAGTGTGAGCTTGAGGACCGTATTGACTCCTGTCGTCCTATCCAGATCAGGACGGCGGGAACGGGAACCAAATCCCAGGTCAAAACCCAAACCCAAACCAAACACCGTTCGGCGTACCCTCAGACGGGGTCGACGGCTACATCACATTCAAGAACGACACCAAAAAAGCCATCAAAGTCCGCGTCACAATCACCAAAGACAACGGCTCCGAGATATTCTACGCCATCCAAGCCGGCAAATCTGACAAGTGGAAGCGCGCAGCGATGCAGGTCGCCTTCGTTCTCCGGACCGACACCTACCAGACGCTCACCTCCGCAGTCGAGCCAGGGAAGACGTACACCATCGGCGGCGCACCGCCGCTGCCCGAGGGCGAGACGCACGTGCCGGACTACGAGCACGAGCCCGGCGCGCAGACGGTAAAGGGCAAGATCAGCACCTTCGCGACGCCAAACGGGACGATGTCGCAGTCGTTCTTCGCCAACTTCGAGATGGAGTCGCTCGGCGGGCGCGAGACGGTGTTCGTGGGGTCATCGCCGACGCCGTTCCCGCTGTTCGAGGCGGAGGTGACGATGTCGTATGCAACGGAGGAGGACCTGACGGGCACCGCGCGCAAGTTCGCGTGCACGATGGGGCTGGGCAGGTTCTCGTTGAAGATACATGATACGAGCGTTATTATGGTTGGGAAGCTGACGAAGGGCGGTCCGGCGGGCATACAGCTGCAGATTTCGGGAACGGGGAATTGGGGGCTTTCCAGGTAGCAAGTTTCAGAATAAAGTAATTGCATGTGTACTTCTGAAGGATAATCAAACTGGAGGTAGTGAAAGCAACTGCTTTTTTTTGCATGCATTCAAGTCATCCTGGTAACCTTCGCAGCGGGGGAGCAGGCACTTCCAAGAAGTTCCTAGGTACCATCCAGCCAATTTTAAGGATGACAGACCAAGTAGGTTTAAGGGAAACGACAATGTCTTGATCATGTTGATGTTCGAAATGGAATTTGTAAACCTATCAAGCTGAGATGCTCCAACCACGCCAGTGCTTTCTAAATGCGAAGGGTAGGCTCCAAAGTAAAGGTGCGCAGCGGCTTGACATCGACGTTCGAACCAGGAAACGACTGGGAAGAATTAGCGCCGGCCGTGACGTCATTCCGCTGTGATGTCACAGTCCCCCCCGGAAATGTGAGCAGCATCGGTAACGGAGATGCTCAAAAACGAGTTCACCGTTCACCGTTCATGATCAGGCGGAAATGCAGCTGGACGCCGGTAAGGCAAAGAACCTTAGACTGTATCATTCAATATAAAACATAAAGTAAAACTAGAGGTAGGAGCCATCGGGAATTGGGTTAAAATGAGGGATTGGTATCACGTTTGTAGTTTACGCTCATAGTTCGGATTTTCCAGCTAGACATTGCCTGCTCTATGCGGATGGACTGGATGCGGCGGCGGCAGCTCGTTCCTCGTTCAGCTTGGCTACACGTTGTCGGAGTACCTGTGGAGGAGAGAGAAGAAGAAAAGGTTAGGTCCAGTCAGAGTTGCAGAAGGGATGAAAGAAAGCAATGCAACGCGACATGATATAAGGCAGAGCAAGAAAAAAGTACAGTGCGCCAGCGAGCAAGAGCGAAATACAACATCGCGCTAAAAAAGTGAAGAAGAAAGCCAAGAAACCGCAAAACACACCTCCTTCTGAGCCTCGCTGAGCTCCTTATACCTCTCCGCAAGAATCTTGGCCTTCTCCGCAAACGTCGTGTCAGCCGGGAGGTCGTTCCAGTTCTCCTTGACATATCTACACGCGCGCGTCAGCATCAGCAACTCTTTCCCCAAGACAATCACGCAGGGGAAAGGGGAGAGAAATGAAGCACACGCACAAGGTGTAGATCGACGCCCGGCCTTTCATGGCAGGCGAGCGGTGGCGGGCGCGGTACAAGCGACGTTGGGGGGGCGTGAGCTTCTTCACGAAATCGCGGCGCCTGGCGACGTACTCGTCGACGGCGTCGCGGTTGGGTTTGTATTTCTGCGTTGGAAGTGGGGTTGGTCAGTAATTGTTGGACGTTAAGGTAAAACACGACGTACCGCCTTCTCCTCAGCCGACATGGTCCGCCAGATGGTCGCGGCCTCGCGGTGGGAGTTGATGAAGTCAGTGGGGTCCCGGTCCTTGGAGAACTCTTTGACGAAGAGGATCCAGGAGGACCCGGGGCTCTTGAAGGGAGGTGTGATCTCCTTCACGGTGACTGTACCAACCAAGGAGGACGACAAAGAGGCAACCAAGGCAAGATGAGAAATAGTCAGCAACCACTCCAGACATATCAGCACAATATCCAATGACACTGACCCTTCTTGGGCTTGACCGGCTTCTTCTTCTTCTTCAAGATAATGCGTTTCTTTACCACCTTCTTCTTCTTCTTCGGCTTGGGCTTCTTCGCAGCAGCCTTTTTCGCAGTGGTCTTCTTCTTGGCACCAGCAGCAGCGGCTTTGGTTGTCGTGGGTTTCTTGGTAGCGGCAGCGGTCTTAGACTTGGACCGGGTGACCTTCTTCGCGGTGGTGGTGGCGGCTGCGGCTGCGAGCACAGGCGAGGTGGTCAAAAACGCGCGGCGGGATGCAGCCTGGGCGGCGAAGAACGAGGCGGTGGGTCGTGCGACGCCGAGACGGAGTGCGGGGTTGGATTTGGAGAGCAGGGAAAAGGAGCGCCCCCCCGCTGCTGCTGCGGTGAGAGCGGGGCTCCTTTTGAGGAGGGAGAAGAGCATACTGTGTAGTTGTGGTTCAGTCCAAGGCGTGGTTGGTATGTTTTGGGGACGGCGGTGAGGAAGCAGGGTCGCGTTGGTGTGGGTTGACGACCTGCGCCGTTCGGAATATACAAAGCCAAATAACGCGTCGGTCATGTCTCGATCGCGTTGATCGTGATTCACAGTGGCAGCAGCTCGGCATACAAATAATGATATCTAAACTACTGCGTTGGTTCGTCCATCCCGACCATGGCCTCCATCCCACTGACCATTCCCCCAACCACACCCACCGTCGTCGGCGTCGGAAGTGGCTCGCCCTCACCCGCTTCCGGTTCCTGCAGCAGCACCTTCACCGCTTCACCTGTCTCTTTCGCCTTCACCGAGGACAGGCTCGCAGGCGGGACGTACGCCCTCACCGCTCCTGCAATAGCCATGGCCAGATCGCTTGTCGGCATGCCCAGCGCCTGCGCCAGTGCATTGATGTGGTATTCTACACTGCCTTCTCCGTGTTTGCTGTTCGTGCTGCTTGGTGGTGTATTGGATGAATCACCGTAACCCGCTTTCATCTCCGGTGGCCTCCTCCCAAGCGCGACGTTCCACCAGCCTCCAACGGCCGTCTTGTACTGCACAGCGCGGTATCCGTAATAAGTCGACAGGAGGGCTGTTAGCCCTATGAGGATGTAGATGAGCGTTGCCAGTTTCAGATTTGAGAGTGGCGCAGAGACTTTGCGCATGCTTTCTGACTTGCGCCCTGGGGGGAGGTTGGCAGATGTTTCTTTCATCGCTGCGTTCGAGGGTGTTTGAAATTGAGGAGAGGTGCGCTTTCGTGTGGATGATGAGTTCGACATTGTTAGGTGTAATTTGTGGGCGAGGTGGAGACCAGAAAGACGTTTGCTTTATACTGTGGACGACAAGAACGTCATGAAGGGTAGGTGATGTCATTGACGCGTGTCACGTGACTTTACGACGAGCGTGTCAATTTCTGAAGATCGTCGACCCCTTTTTTGAAAAGTCTTCGAGTTATACACTGCAGCTGTATTCTCCTCCAGTACATAGACTCTGGGCAGAAGGCTTTCGAACCTTCCTACAGTACTTACTGACCACACTATTTGCAGATTTAATGGGTAATTCAAGCCCTGCTCAGCTTAAAAACGAAATCAACCCCCCAAACGTCTTCATGACGAAGGAGCCGGACGCCTGGCGGTGAGGGGGACGACAGAGGCTGGACAGGGAATGACAACGGAGTGGTCTGGAGTGCACAAACAAGAACATCTACCCTGGACCTGGGATTGACTTGAAATTGCAAACGGCTATTGATCGTGAGCGTGTATCATCATTCTGCGTCGTAGGATTGGAATATTCATAAATCTACCTTCAGGCCTCTAGTATTGAACATATCAAAAGAAATCGACGAACTATTGGGCGATAAACCGACTTGCGATACTTCCGTGTTTTCCGAGTCCTGTCCTACGGCGATCTTTGTATTTGGAGAGTTAAAACCCCCCTTAAATCCTGTCAGGTCGACCGTGACTTCAAATTCCTCCACGCTGGTACGAATTAAATGAGCTCTCTTCGGGTTGACAAAACATTAGTTCGGGCCTTTGCCAAAGCCGAAGCTTCGAGAACCATTGGTAATTATGGAACATGATAATGAACCACACCGTGGATAATTCATGCGTTGACCAGAGATTTCGAATCGGCAAGGGATCGATATCGTGGCTCTCTGTCCATAATTAACCTTGCCGTCAGTATAAACGACAGTCTGAGGGAATAAAGAGGAACGAATCTCGCCACGGAATTACCAGAGTGCCGAGCAATCTTTTTGGTACAACTACAGCCGCCTGCAGCACAGCCCAAAGAAGAATGAGGTGATATGAGCTCTAGAATTTTGTTAATGCCTTCTCATTTCCTCGTGTCTGTGTGTACTTATACTTATCCCTCGATAAGGCTGAATATCTTCATTTTATCCCGGTACGCCTTTGTGATCTTTTTGAATTTATCACAGGACTCCACGCTTGTTCTGTCGCTGTTTGAGATGTCAAAACAAGGGAAAGCAGTCATCAAACCCAATGTTCCCGATGCGCCAGCAATCCATTCCAAATACGCAATAACAGTGGAATTTGACACAGAACCAGCTCCCTCAATATTGTCGCGGATGTCGCTGTCCCCAAATTCACCGGCTCCGATCTCGCCTTCAACTGGGAAAAGGACACTGACGCGATTGACTGCATTACGTTCGGAGGAATAGTCGGTGAAGGGAAGTTGGACATCATGCTCAGTTCTGGAGCGTCTCTCTCATGGGCACCATCGAAGGAGGACCTGGCGAGACTCGGACTTTTGTTGGGACTGGCATGTGGCCATCGCCCTGAAAGGTGACGCCAAGGCCTCGTCCATCGGTATATCTCCTGATCTAATTTCACGGTGTTAACTGGGGTGCCTTGTATAAGTAACCAAAAGAAATGGAAGGACCTGTTAGATGCCGATTGAAATCCCTAGTAAAACTCTTCTGGACGTTTTCCCTGGTGCAATGCTACCTTCAAGCTCTGTGTCTTTATTCGGCTGTAAATTCTTGTACACGAAAATAAAAAGAGAGCCATATCCATTTCTCTAGTGGTTGAGACTGGGGATGGGGAGATAAAACAAGGATGTCTCGATTCCAACCTTACTGACGAGAACGTCGTCCGCCGCCTCGACGCCTCGACTTTACACAAGGCTTTGAATAAATGGACTTCGGAGTATGGCTAAGCGTTTGTAGTCATGACTTGGACAGTTGGTTGTGGTCGAGAATGTGCTTATCTCTTGCTGTAAATCTTTAAAATATCGTTGACAAATGGCAAAATGATATAGCTCTTCCTCCGGACGTAAATTTCTCATTGTCGTAACCACGGTGTTTTGGTTCAACGCGGACAGAACGTGCTTGGAAAGCAGATCAACACCCCCGTCTTCAGGCGGCTCAGTCATGGAGTTGTAGCTACACTTATGGAAATACTGGATCTATTCCCAATCTTTCAAGTCTGGAAAGACGCGGCGACTACTCGAGTATCCTTAATTAACTCGTCCCCGCGTTGATAATAATGGCACAGGCTCCGGCGATGCCTGAGTCCCGAGCTGTCTCGTTTTAGTGTAATATTATGCCGTCCGACGCGATTCTCTTGGAAAGTGGAAAACAGGAGTATGGGATGCTCTTCCCCGCCTCAATAGTGCCTTGTGACCTCAGAAGCAAACCTTACCCTGGCTAAGGGCTAAAAACGATGATCATCGGTCAGATGTCGACAAATCTGGCAGCTTGAATGAACACGGTAATTGGAAATACCCATTCAATCATCATTTCCGTCCAAGAGACGCACTGCGGTACTGGTAGACAGGAAGTCAAAGGAACATGAGAACTGACCTAAGTCGGGTTACTTTCTGACCGCTTGTAAAAACATTTCCAACACATTGCTGACATACGGCTTTTTGTTAAATGACATGTACCTTCAAAGGACGAGTACACCTCGATCGCCACCAGGTTTCCACGGGATCAGCGTGCCGGCTCTCCAAAAAGGGAAATTTGCGCCACAGTTTGATTGGCAACATTGCCGAATCTCAACTTCCAAATAATTAATGGCTCGTTGGAGTCCAAACAGCAATTTAATGAAATCTATGGAGGTTGTGAAAGCACTGTCAGCGTAATAGTAAAATATGGCACCTTAAAACTGTGGGATATCCGTCATTTTGAGTTCAGTGGTCACCTGGCGATATACCCGAATGCGTTCATAGGTGCGAATTGGTTATCAGGTACCGAAGAACAAGTGTATTTTTATGTTCGACACATTCGCTCGGAACTCTACAACACCGGAGGGGTTATTTCCCCACCCTACAATGGTAAGTTATGTTGACATTGACGGCGCTGATATGGCGGAGGTGCAGCTGCACAGCTGGTTCTAGACCGACTGGAACGAAGCAAGAATAGCGCCTATCGAATACGCTGCGACTTTAAGACTTTGGGGGTATTTTTTGAGTATAAAAGGGCCATGAAAATACCAATCTTCCTTATCCTGACTTTGAAGTTCTTTCAAAGTAAGTGTTCAAGTGGATTCCATTACCTCTCAACGCTGACGTGATTATATCTCCTCAGCGAAACACACTTGAAGTTTTCACTTGATTAATCGTACACCTCAACTACAAAGGTATTTTTTTTTCCCGCTGCCGTCGTTCGTTCTCTGATTTCTGCTCACACAGTCATCATGTCCAACACGAGCTATGCAACCATCGCCGCTGGCGATAACGCCCTCTACAGCAAGTTCACCGTAAAGGGAGCGATGTGGGTCAACCCCAGCGACCACGACGAGGGCACCGTCCCGATTTCCTTCAACGCGAACTCGGATGTATCTGTCCCCAAGTTCTGGTCTGCGGACAAGGGACTCAAGCTCCTCTACGACACTTACACCGCCGGCTTCGACAGTTTCCGCGGTACCATTGGCGCTGGAAAGATTTTCATCAAGACTGGGAAGGGAATTACCATTAAGGGCGATATCTCAGGTGGCCCTGCTGAGGGACAGTCCTTTGTCGGCTCTGGCACCTGGATCCAAGGATGAAGAAGACTCCGCTAAAGAGCGAGGTGTTGTATTACAAAGTAGAAAATTTGGTTGTAAAAATGGTAGCTTAAAGTTCTCCAGCACAAACGGATTGATCTCAATAAGTTTTTTAAAGATAATGAAACCGGGCCAATTTATACTCGCCGTTTAGATAGTCACACTGACAGCGACTGTACTAACAATTTCAAGTTTGTAACAATTACTAAGGCATCATGATATCAGCGCTTGATTTCTCAACTTGATTTGTGCGCCATTGCGCAGCCCCAGAACGCCATTTTACCTGTGAATCGTGGAATTGGGTTCGTACAATGGGAAGTGGAGAGTGAAAGTTTGCTTGACCGGACGACGCGAGTTGTAGCGTTGCGTATAAAAGTCAGGGGGGTGCATGTAACTAAGGTAATATACGTTTTCGGTTTTCGGCCGGTGTAAATTACCAAATATGTACTGTAAATTACATTTTTGGACCTGCACGTGACCGTTTTCGGCGGGCTGCTGCCGCCGAGCAACCTGCCTCCCTCTTCCCTACCGCTCCTTACCGTTGGCCACGACGATGGGCTTCGATATCGATAAATTAGAGCCTTTAGTTGCCTTTCAAATCACGAGTCGTACGCCAAAATTTTGTCAAGCTCGACAGATAGCATGTCATCGTCCCGTTGTTGCCATCTGCTGGTCCAGTGCTGGAAGAATATTGCTGGGTACAATGGTGGGGGTGGGTTTTCTTTATCGTTGGATTCATCATGGTTCGCATCTAGCTTGCAGCAGCATCGTCATTGTCACCCGGTGAAAGTGGGATCAAGACACGCGACAAAAGTCTGAACATACTTGTCGCGGGCAGCGAATTCTCGCGCATTTTCACTCATATTCTATCTCAGCCTGCGCCTGCGGCTCACAAAACTTAAATACATTATATACATGGGCTCCCAGGGCTTAGGTATGTAACTGGTAATTTACTGTAAATTACCTATGTAAATTACAGTTGGTATAAAAGTCCCCACTTAGATACGCAACGCTAGCGAGTTGGACTTGAGTTGGACGCGAGTGTCATTGACGCGTGTCACGTGGCTTCACTTCCATGTCAACAATCGGATTCCGAAGCGACGCGCACGGACCTCCCCGAACTTCCTTACTTACTACTTCAACCTTATAGATTACTTGCTCCCCTCAAGTCATCTCTCTAGAGGTAGGCACGGCGCGAGGATCCCTAGTGCTAACAACGGGATACCCGGCGGCCCTTTTTTTGCCGTAAATATTGAAGAATCGAACCCACATCAATTGGCCAGGTTTTCTCTAACTTTTAGGTCGGGAAACCATGGGCGCAAGCACCGCACAATCTGACGATGAACCCGCTCATCTAATTACTGAATTGAGAGTCGGTGTGAAGAGCGGTGCAATACGCGAGTCTGAATCGTTGCTTCTGGTGAGTTCATTCGTCTTTGACCAACCGTACAGTCTGATTGAACTCCTGCTCAGCTGACATCGAACGCTCCAAACCAATTCGAACCATCTTCCCTACATAAAATATTCTCCCAGCCTCCTCCAGAAGTCCTGCACCTTATTTTCGAGCGCACGATACCTCCTTACTTCATGCTCGACTCCTCGGCCTCGTTTTGCTTCAATTCTTTATTTCTCCAGGTTCTGCGCCAAAAAAGATCTCTCATTAACGTGTGTTGGACATGGTATCATGCCGCCCTTCCGTTTCTCTACGAAAGCGTGTCCATCCGCTACTTGTATCAGCTTACTGGGCTCCTACGGACACTGGTGCATGCAACTCGAGGTTCGAACGTGAAGGAAATGATTAAAATTGTTGACATTTATTGTCATGTCCCCAAAAAGTATGGCCATCACTTTCAGAGGCAGGTTGAAGCCCTCTTTCGTATATGCCCTCGGGCTGTGTCATGCAATTTTGGGTCGCGATTACCCCCCACAACCTCAATATGGCCTGCAATGACAAATATTACACACCTTTCTCTCCCTGACAGCTTTAAAATTTCCTCGCTAGAACCCATTCTATCCCAGATCTGCCCTAGAATCATATCCCTCTCCTTCCGCATCTCCGAATCCCATCCGGTGTCCACGGTGATGGCTAGCACCTACGCCAATCCAAAGCACTTCCCTGCCCTCAAAAGCCTATCAATCAGTTTCAACGGTGGCGCCGCGCAAACTCTCAATGTAGTTCTTCAGTCGTGGACCACATCCCGGCTCGAGAACCTCATGCTCAAAGTATGCGCACCCCGTATCCACCCCTTCCCTGTCCATATCCTGACCAAGATCTGCACGCTCCATGGCAGGCATGTGCGTTATCTACACCTCGTAATACCCCATATCGACATTCAACCCCTCCTCAATGCCTGTCCGGTACTCGAGCATCTCGTGCTTTCCCAGATCATCAATTCGCTTGCGCATGCGCGTGTGCGGTGGTTGGATGTGTGGGCAAAGGAGTCGGACGTGGTGGCAACGAGGAAGATGATGGAGGACCACTCGAGCGGGCTGCGTGCGCTTGAGAGAATGCGTGTATTGTCGGACTACCTGTGTGACAATACAAAGTTAGTGGATGTGCCGCTGCTTATCCCGCCTTGGACGGTGGTAGATGCCAAGGACGCTTTTGAGTGTATATTCTTGCGCATTGGGATGAGGCATGAGGTCGGGGAATTGCGGTATGTACGGCCCGAGTGGTCGCTGGACGAGGACGAAAATGTGGATGAAGAGGAAGACGAGGAATACGTTCCTGGTCTATCCGATTCGTGGTTGGATATCGATTCGGACTTTGGATTAGACGTTAGAAGTGAAGGTGACAGTTCTACGGAGAGCGTCGATGAGGATGGAGACCGGGTCTGGGATACAGACTGGGATTTGCCTGGGGATCTTGGGGACCAGGACGACTTCGATGCTCTAGGGACGGACTTCTCTTGGATGGACTCCGCTCCGTAAATAAGGATCGCCGGTAGTAATTTAAAATATACAGGAAAGGATCGAAGACTTTGGAAAAGAAGTTCGGACGGGTCTTCCAGCACTAGTTTACCTGCCCATGGGCCCACACTTGCTCTGTAGACTAAGATCTGTCGGTTTTCCATTTTGACAGGAAGCCTTTACCTAAGTCTACGCTTTTCGAGCCCATTCTGGTGCCTTACATTGTATGGTATGAATGCACACCAGGAACAGCCAAACTCAAGCTGGTGTGGGACCTAAATTGGCATTGATAACTCAAGTACTCGCGCTCCTTTCGAGGATGGACCGGTACGACAATTTCTTCAATGATTCCTCTGAGTGCGTAGGACCACTATATTAATATTGCTTTGTGTTTATAGTGTAACCGGGAAAGGGGAAGTATCGAAGGAGAGAAGAACAACCGATTTGTTTTCGGGAAACAAAAAGCAGGTAGTCACACATACTCCTTCCAGCAAAATTTTGCATAGAGATCGTCCTGGATTGAATAATCACTCTGAGTTTGTTTGTCCTGACGTAAAATGGAGCAGCAGCCAATGCAAGATATGGTAATAGATCCTGTACTGTTCTACAACTGTTCACTCAAGCTGTACTCAAAGGTTGGGTCGAATTCCAGAACATGAGAGACAACAACAGTGAAATGGGGATCATCGTCCAAAGAACCGAACTTCTCTCTTCTGAGTTTGGCCATAATTATCTGGCAACGTCTAGCAAGAAGAGCTTCGTAGTCGTCCAAATCCATGTTCGTATTGTCCTTGTATAGGTAGGTCATTTTGAACTCAAAGACGGAACCTTCGTGTGACAAGATTCGGGCGACCTCTTTGCAGAAGGCAGCCCAGTTGGCGTCGAACACGACTTCAGGCTCGGAGAGGTCACGGAAGGCTACCTTGGCCTCAATAAACAAGTTAACCGAAGAACTTGCACGGATTGTACAGAGCGTTTGGCAGATGGATACGAGACTGTCCTCTGGAAATAAAACATGGGCGTGTAGTTGCCTTAAATGAGATAAATTGCGAAGGTTAACAACTCCATGGAACGTTCCACCAACTGTTGAACCTTTAGTATTAACATCATCATTCCACGAAGGCTCTAAAAATTCTTACAGGTAGTGTCCATGGTAAGGATGTAGAGTTCTTCCAGTGATTCAGAAGATCGGTCGATTATCTGTTGTTGGAGTTCCAGGTTCTCTAGTCCGTCGGTATAAACGGTGAAATATTTGAACTGAGATAAATCTAAAATTGAGCCTGACCCATCCGAAGTGGTAGCGAGAAGTATTTCCAATGCAGGTTGTGAGAGACGATGCACGAGGCTTCGAAGTTTGAGAGGAAGACATTCAGCGTGTCCCACTTCCTCCGAAACCTCGAATTCGACATGTAGCAACTCGAGGTCCGTTAAATTGACGCAACTTGTCACGATTTCGATAGGTAGGTTCCGAAGTCCGTGGAGGGACAATGAGGTTATGAATGGAGCAATGAAAGGGAGAAAGAAACGATCCACGAGCGGCTGGGGGTGCTCAAGCATAAGGGTATCGTAGCCATCACCCATGTGGGGGTCTGCTTTCATTGTCAACTTGCGAAGTGACCCGGCGGAGGATATCTTCGCCATGACGGCTGTGAATATAGTGTCCTCAGCAATCCACAAATACTCGTCGTCGATACATTCCAGACTGAGGTCCTCAATGTAATGGGCAATGTGGGGGTTGTCTTGTGTTATTTCGAATAATTTTTGAATCCTTTGCTGGCGCGTTGTGGAATTCCCTCGAATATCGATAGACGAGAATATATACAGCTGAGAGCGGGGACGGAAGGCTCTACTGACGAGCGCGCACTGGAGCAGATTCTCCCCTGACCAATCCTTGGAGTCAGCGGCAATTTGGTCGATGATCTTGTGGATGAGTTCTTGATACAGTGGGGGATGTGAAGGCATGAAGGTAACTGCCAGGAAAGCCACCTAAGATCTAGAGGTATGTACTGAATTCTGACGCAATTTTAGGCCGGGGGTATGTTCAAAAATCCGGACACAGGATGGCCCCGGTGGGCGTTGAGCGCTGAGGCCTGAGGACCCACCTTCAGACGCCACCGTGCACTCTACTGATGTTATGTGAGTTTGTTCAAACTTTTATTCAACCCATCGTTCAATGCAGTCTAACGCGAACACAAAAGGAGGAGTTACCTAAAGGATATGTCAAACTTCAATAACACGGTGCGTCCCTCAACCCCTCAACAGATCGCCTGACCAGCTCCAAAGCCCACTCCCTATCAATCGCTGTCTCCTTTCCTCCGTCCACACCATCCGCTGCATCCGTTCCTCCCAGTCGTCGCTCTCGCAAAACGACCAAGCCCAAAAATAAATCATACCACAGCCTCTTCGTCTTGTGTCTTGGGAAGACAATGGGCGGGCTGCCGCCGCTTGCGAGGTAGGCTTCTAGTAGAGCTTGGCAGGGACCGGGTTTGCCTTCGTGTTCGGCAGAGGACGAGGAGAGGGATGGCGAGGACGAGAAGAACGACTCGAGGAGGGGGTCGCCCCAGAGCGCGTGGGCAATGTTGGGGAGGATGGCGGCTATGCCTGTGGTGGGTGAGGAGGACACGCCTGGGGAGGAAGAGGAAGTACTAGGAGATGGAGAAATGAAGACGTAAACATCGTCCTCGGACCCCGTCATCCATACTAAAGATGGCACCTCGACATCGTCGAACAGGAAGGAGCCGATGGCGCGGGAGAGGTAACGGCGGATGTCTTCATATGGCAAGTCGGACACAAAGCCGGGTGATTTTTCCGCCTCGAACTCGGACAACAGGGTCTCTAGAAGGTGCGTGAATGTTTCTTGCCAGCTGTACGATTCCGAGGGATAATTTGGGCTGGGTCCGTCCAAACCCATACCCGGTGGCCCTTCAACTGCTGGCGCTGACACCTCCTCATCTGCACCTTCATCTAGCTCATCTACAGGCCTCGGCAGCCCAAACCACTCCCCAAGCACACCACTATGCATCTGCCCCAAAAACGCGCCGATCTGCATTTCAACTCTTATCAGCTCCTTCTCATCAACCAACGCTCTTCTCCGCGCCTCGCGCATGGAGACGATGGAAGTTGACGCGAGCGGCGCGGCGGGGGAGATCAGCACGTGGAACGGTAGGTGTTGAAGAGAAGCGTCGACGATGGGCGGGGGCAGGGGTATGGAGGTGTGCGCGAGTATCTGGGAGATCAGGTGGTGTATTGTGAGAAGGGAGTTGGTGTGATATTGGGATTGGGTTGCAGGGGGTGGGACGGCGACGGTGATGAAGCACGAGCATGGCAATGGTTTGGGCTGTGGTGGGTACATCGAAATATCGGCGATGTACGTTCGCGATGAAGGGGTATAACTAAGGCACAGTGCCATTAGAATCGAGACAAAGGCTGAGTATTAGGGTAATTTAAACGGTAATTCGAGGAGAACAATACCTGTACGCTGTATTCTTATTCTTTATCTCGGTTAGGAGCCGTACGGTTGATTGTTTGTGTCCTTTTAACTGGGTGCGAATAATGTTCTCGGCTTGAGTAGGTGTTAGCGTTAAAGTTTGAGAGGCTGATTCAGGAGGCTGCTGGGAGGTCGACATCTTCAAAGCCAGTAATCGCCCTGGGCGCTTAGGCGTGAATTATGGCGTGATGGAAGTGTTAGAACTGACGCTTGCAGTGATAAATTCGCAGCTAGGAGGGTAGACGCGTAATCGATTGTTGTGGTTCGGAGAAAGAGATAACTCAGGGGCAAACATGGCATCAATGAATTATTTGCCGATAAGATAACACAACAACTTCGGAACATCTGATCATTTGTGCAAACCCAAAGCTCGAGCTCGCGTCTTGCCCTCTCATGATCAAAAAGTCTTGTGCTCACCGAGGTAGGCCGCACATAATGCTTTCGTCCATACGCATTTCCGAACAACCCATCCCAAATTGACTTGCCATTCTCAGCTTCAAGCTGGTTGGTAACCTAGGCATGTACAACGAGAAGTCGATTTTCTGAATCGATTTGCCGTTCCGAATGTCGCCCTCCGTCTTTTTCACCAGTCAGAAACTGGAGGTGGCGGGTGCGGTATACAGTCCTAGAACCGTGAAGAGATATGGTACGTCCATTGATCATCCCAGTTTGCAGAGCGTATTACAAACCAAGCGCCAGAAAACGTGCATGGCCGATGCTAGGAAGGGGTCCATCGGTTGGTCTGTAGGACCATGGCTCGATTGAACGACGCGGTCAGAACACTCCTGAATCTGTAAACCCAAACCCATGCCACGTTGAGCAGAATTACAATGGAGTTATGCCCCGGTTGCTTTCCTCTTCCTGATCAGGACTTCGGTAATATTTTCCTACTTCTTTCCCTCTTTTCATCTTACTTAAGGAACGAACAGTGGAGAGGTCCCAAAAGAATAATACGTCTGTCATATTGGCGCTCCACTTCCCTTCAATCTGGACTTATCCTCGACAGACAATCCCTGTCACCGGAAGGCACATGTACACCTCTGTTTGTTCTGTCTACAGCAAGTAGCTCGGTACTCTGAAAATACCGAGTATTCTCGACATATGTATTTGATCCCGAGACGTCGGGAATAGTGGAGCAAAACCGGCATTTTCATGAACTGGGGTGTGTCTTTTTGACGATGTATAATAGCGTTCCTCGCACCTCCAAACGGGAAGAAACGTGGTGGGCTTTAGGAAAAAGTGAGTAGTACTTAATTCCATGGTTCTTGAAATTTATTTACCCGCAAGAAGCCCTTTCCTTCACTCAAGTTATTCCCCCACCATGTCTTCTACCCTACCTTACCTCGACATCTGCATGTCTGAATCCGAATGTACAGCACAGGCGGTCGACCACATTGCGGTCAAGGAGCTCTGGATCACAACAAGTGTCCGTGAAATCTAATATATTTAGCGCACCAAATCTTAACTAATATGCTGTTCACTAGGAATTCACCGCAGATCGAATCGCTCGTCTTGAAAGTATCCAGCTCGCCACCGAGGCCCACCATCAAGGCGTCATTGATCCTGAGAAGGGAATATGGAGTTGGTTCGAGCTGGCGGTATTGGACAGCTCCAGCGACCCCACGCCTAGAACTCTGCCAGACGGACAACCAATGATTCTTCTGAGTCACAGGATTGAAGAAAGCTCAGAGGAACCTGTTCAGCAAGCTAGGCGTTTTACGCGAAGCGATAAAATACTCTCCGAGTCGTGGTTACAGGTAAGTCGGAATTGCTCACTCATGGGTGGGATGCTCATAATCTACTCACATGTACGACATTGAACAGCCTGGCAATGTTATTGGCGTTCGTGTTTGTGCTCGATTCGCCGGTTGTAATAACGCCACAAAAGGGATGTTGACTATGGCTTTCTCTGGCACTGGTAAGTTCTCAAAGGGTACACGTCTGACATAAGGCGGAATTAAATAATCTCCAATCAATTTAGAGGACCCAACCACCGAAGGCAGAAACCAAAACCAAGGATCATCTCATGAGCCATCGGTCGGGAGTGATGGTTATATTTCGTTTCTGAACCTGACTGCGAAAGACATCAAAATCCGACTAACGGCGACAAATGATACCGGCTCTGAAAATTTCTTCAATATCCCAATTAGAGAAACTGGCAAGTGGGAGCGGGCTCTTATGCAGCTCGCCTTTGTGTTCAGGACCGACAGCAATGAGACACTCACTTTGGCAGTCCAACCTGGAAAGTTGTACACCATCGGGGGTGATCTTGCTATGCCCGAACCTGTCCCAAAGGCGACTAATTTAAATGTGTCTGGCACTATCAGCACATTTACCATGCAAGAGAAGACTACAAAGTCATTTGTGGCGCGTTTCGAGGTCGAAGCGCTTGGTGGACGAGAGCTAGTGTTCCCCGCTAGCTCGTCTATAGCGTTACCTCTCTTTGATGCTGAGGTGACGATGTCGTACGCCGATGAAATGGACCTGAGCGGACACCGTGCATTTACTGGCATCATTGGGCAGGGTAAAATCGCGCTGAGGACAGATAACGACGTTACATTAGTAGGGAGGGTGACCAAGGGAGGTCCAGACTATTTGTTGGAGTTTACAGGGTCGGCGAATTGGACGCTCTCTCAAGTAATCATGCCGCCGATTAAATTTGACCAGCCCAAAGCATTCTTGATCCCCGTCGCAGACTCCGGCGAGGAAGGCGGAACCGAGAGCGGACTGGCGGGTGAAGACATTTAAACTAATTAGTCCACAATGCTCTATTTTGCACCATTTCCAGTTTACTTACGGCCTTTAAAGTAGGCGTACTAGCGGTTCCGATATCTTTTTTTGTTCAGTAAAGCGATAGACGTTCTATCCAGGCAGAAATTCGTAGAACTGTCTCAAACACTCACAATCTCGTGTGACTACAATCTGCTGATCGTAACCCTGTTGACCCGAACTTTGGTTTTATCGTTTACAGACGAAATTTCGCCGAGTCGTAGGTAACTTGAGTATCCGTTGGTCAAAAAAAAAACACCGAGAAATTCGCGACGCAATGGGCACGTGACCGTGTTTCTGTATTTTCTTCGTAAGCCGCTCATGGCTGCAGCACCCTCTCCATTCCCCGTTCACATCGACGCCTAGGAGCGGCTTGGGAGCGACAAACCCATGATAACCAATGACCGCCACCACAAAGGCGCATAGGGGTAAGGTAACGGGTGCCAGGTACGTGATCAGTTGAAGTCCATGCTCTTGTCTTCTCAACATCGCTAGACAGTGACCATCCCAGCCTCGTTCTCGAATCTTGAACAGAAAACGACGGCCAATTGGGATTTGCGCCAGGTCCTCACGACTGAGGTGCAGAGAACTGGTGGCAGACAACGCTCACCCCAAACGACGAATAACATCCATCGCGACAGGGCGAGGAAAGCCTGTACATCACCGCCGCGCTATGTATTCACCATAGAAGAGCCGCCCTAGTTGGCAGTACAAGAACCCCCCTTGACTTGCGTTTGTCCATACGAACTTCGTCTTTTCGTTTGGTTTGTTCGTCACTTTCTTTCTTTTGGTGACATGATTCTAACTGGTAAATCCATTTAGGTCCGTAAACCTTGCATTAAATATAGCATGTTTCGGTCATTTACCCACGACTACTTCTGCATCTATTCCTAACGATCGAAGTCGATAATTCGATTGGACACCGCTTATAGAAATCTCCCTGTTCAAAAAGGCATCGATAACAAACAAGCGGTAGAAAATGAACAACCAGGTGAGATATACCTACGACATTCATTCGAGGCTAACAGTTTCTTCCAGGGCACTCAAATTGCTCCCCTTTGCGACGTTTGTCAATCAGTTGACCTGTTGAGGATCAACAACCGCGAACCGGTCACATATCAGCTTGGGACCTGGGAGGACGTAAAGCAAAGAGCGAACGGGCGCCAAGGTTGCCCCTTTTGCGTTTTGATGCGCTCGTTCTGCGATCGCTCCTACGGCTGGTACGAGACCGGAAAAGCGACCATCAACTGGAAAGTGAAAGGCGGGTTCTTCTTTGGCACCGAAGGCGACAACCTGGCATTTTTGAACGAGGACACCGCGACATCGCCATACGGATGTGCACGTGCAGTGCGATCGCACATTGATCCAGGCCTCATCAAAAAGTGGTTGAACTTGTGCGAGGTTCATCACAAGGAGACGTGTACACCGAAAGGCGGTGTCATTAAGACCCAAGAAAGCGAAGATGGGGTTGAGGTTCTGCACCTTATCGACACAGAGGACCAATGTATTATAGAAGCTAAGCCGGGGATTCGTTACGTCGCCCTGAGCTACGTCTGGGGCCCCTTCATACCCTCCGTTCGGCTGCAACGAAAAAACGTCTCGGAACTGAGCACCAAAGGTGGACTGCTCGGCCTTCGAAAACATTTTTCAAAGGCGATCAACGACGCAATTGATTTGGTACAGCTGATCGGCGAAAGATACCTGTGGGTCGATGTGCTCTGCCTAATCCAAGACGACGACGAAGATATGCTAGACGGGATATCACACATGGACATGGTATACCAATGCTCAATACTCACTATCGTGGCCGCTCACGGAGAGGATGCGAACACTGGCTTACCTGGTCTGCACCCTGGGTCCCGGGACGTAAGACAGGAGATCATCGAAGTTCTACCAGGCATTAAAATGACCTCCACCACTGGTGTATATAACGCAATGACACAGAGGAGTCCGACGGCAAATGTACACACTAACCGTGGGTGGACGTAAGTGAAGCTTCTAATCCTTTGTGAAATATTTTAAATGAAAATGCTGCTCAGTTTGCAGGAGCTCGTACTGTCACACCGCGCCTTGATTTTTACTCAAGATCGTATTTATTTCCGCTGTCGCGGAAATTGCTGGAGCGAGGACACGATATACGACAACTTCCCCTCCGCTTTGAATGATGTCCTCCACTCCGGCACCACCATAAGCTTCCTATCTGACAACGAACTTGCACCCTTACCAGCTTTCAACTCCCAGATCTTCCGCTACGCCGATCGCCGCTTGACCAAGGAATCCGACACCATCCATGGCCTTACGGGCATTCTCCGGTTCTTGTCAGTCCAAGGCAAATCTGGACTCCTTGAGGGGTTGTTCACAGCTTGCTTCGACATCAGCTTGCTTTGCTGGGACAACTTTCCAGATGCTGTCGCTGCTGGGCGGCGAGAAGGATTTCCGAGCTGGTCGTGGGCGGGATGGAAGGGGATCAGAGATGGATATGGCGGCTGGTGTCAGTCCGCAGAAGACGCTAATACCTGGCTTCAGACGATGACCTATATCGTGTGGTTTAAACGCAGCCCCGGAGGGGCCAGCCCGGAATTGGTATGGGATCTTGAGTCGCAACTAAAGTATGGTGAACCGGAGGAGCGCCATATAGCCTACCGGTCGAGTTTGAACGATCCGTATGGCCGTATCGTCGACGGATCGCTCGAGAACTTCAGGACGAGACCCGACGACGACGAGGATGGTCGTCGAGCCGAGATTATCCGTGAAGAAATGGATAAACGCAATTATCATTTCCTGCACTTTTTCGCACATACGGTTCTTATCTCGGACTTCGAAATGCCACTCGAGGACTGGGATGTAGATGAAGATGAAGAGGCGGATGATCAGACAGCTGGTGAAGAGCCCGGTATTGAAACAGGCGACTCGGAGAAAAATGATATAGCACCTAATGAACCGGCTGATAAAAGACCAGGCGCAAAAGAGACACGCGCGTTCGTAAAACTAATAGGCGCCAGTGGGGTGATATGTGGTGGGGTCAACTTTGACGACCCCAAGCTGATGGAGGGGGTTACTGGCCCACACGAACTCATCCTCCTCTCAAAAATGGATCGGTGGGAAAACTTCTTCAACACTAGTACCGAGTTCGTAAGGCCATTTTATTGGGTTATGCTCATCGGGTGGCTGGGACCAGAACAGGTCGTGGCAGAGAGGAGAGGAATCGGGTTTCTCTTTAGAGACTCAGACTGTGTGGGGCAGGTCCTCCATCCAGGAAAAGTTTGGAAGGAAATTGTCCTGGCCTGAATTTGCGTCCCATTATTCTGATTCCAGGACCGAAGTCCAATCAGCCTCCACTTGTGATTCTGCTTTGAATGGAGTTCGCCGTGGATTGATCATCCTTCCACCCAATATCATCCTGTCACCACCACTTGAAACTTTGTCGTCATCGTCGTCGCCGCCGCCGTTCTTTACCGCCTGTCTTCCTGTCTTATCGCCGCCCAGCGGTGTATCTGTGGCATTGAAAGCGTATTGAGTGATACCTTGTACACGATATTTACGGTTTTTCAGCTACACGCCAACCATGTAATCCTTAGATCATCTGTGCGCTTGTTGAGCTACAGGTCACGTGACCGTGTTTCTCGATGTTCCCCATCATGATCATCTTCGTGATCTCTCTCAGGCTGGCCAACATCTCTTTCGCCAACTGTTTCGCGTCTCACATTTTCCTCAATGAAGAGCCATAGCCCGGATATGGCGCTCATAACTGCAGCTCCCCAACTCTCCATCCCCCGCTCACATCCAAGCCCTAGGAGCGACAAACCGCGGACGACGCATATAACCAACAACCGCGACGACACAGGAAGCGCGGATGAGCAAGGTAATGGGCACTGGGTATGTGGTTGGGCCGACCTATCCGACGTAGCTAACGACCCAAACCCCGTTCTTAAACAGAAAACAACGGCGCGGGTACGAGCCAGTTGGGACGAACGCCAGGTCCTCACGTCCGTGGTGCAGACTGCGGGTGGTGACGCTAAAACCATGCTCACCCCAAGCGACGAGTAACTTCAAACGTCAGCAACAGCGTGAGGATATAATCATGCCTTTGCATCACCATCTCGCCCTTTGTTCATCGCAGAAGTGCCCCCTACGTGCCCTAGTTCGGCGATACAAGAACCACCGGCACTGCCTCACGTTTGACCGTACGAAGGCTACCATCCTTCACCTTGTTCTACAAATAAATTGACCAAATAAGTGTCTCTCAGGATTACCTATTCTCGATTCCAATCCTCCACGCGTGTCTGTGTTCTTCGCCTTTATGCCATCCATATATATTCTGGACATCGCGTTGGCTTCGTGTTTGGAGCAAATTGATAACAAGTATGACGTGTAGGATACCCGAGTAGACGTGATGAGGTCCTTCTTCCGTAACTCGTTTGGTTTGTTAATCTCTTTGCCTTTTTCTTGATTCATTGTCACGCAGGCCTTGAATTAAATTTAGCATATCGTCGGGTATTTACCCACGATTGTTTCTGCACCCATCCGGGATGAACTCGACAATTCGATTGGCTACCGCTTATAGGAATCTCTGTTCAAAAGGCATTGATAACAAATGAGCGGTAGGAAATGAACGACCAGGTGAGATACATCGACAACATTCGTTCCAGGCTGACAGTTCTTCCTAGGCTGCTCAAATTGCTCCTCTTTGCGACGTTTGTCAATCACTTGACCTATTGAGCACCAACAACCGTGAACCGACCACATATGAACTCGGAACATGGGAGGACGTAAAGCGAAAGGCGAATGGGCACCAGGGATGCCCATTTTGCGTTTTGATGCGCTCGTTCAACGATCGCTTCTACCATTGGTACGAAACCGGAGAAGCAAGCATCAACTGGAAAGCGAAAGGCGGGTTCTTCTTTAACACCTCTGGCGACAACCTGGCATTTTTGAACGAGGACACCGCGACATCGCCCTACGGATGTGCACGTGCAGTGCAATCGCACGTTGACCCAAGCCTTGTTAAGAAGTGGTTGAACTTGTGCGAAGTTTATCACAAGGAGACGTGTACACCAAAGGGCGGTGTCATCAAGACTCAAGATAGCGACGTCGGAGTGAAGGTGCTGCACCTTATCGACACAGTGGACCGATGTATTATAGAAGCCAAGCCGGGGGCTCGTTATGTCGCCTTGAGCTATGTCTGGGGCCCGGTTGTATCTTCCGTTCGACTGCAACGAAAAAATGTCGTGGAGCTGAGCACCAAAGGTGCCCTGCTTGGCCAAGAACTTACAAAGACAATCAACGATGCAATTGATCTAGTGCAGCTAATCGGCGAAAGGTACCTGTGGGTCGATGCGCTCTGCCTAATCCAAGACGACAACGAGAATATGCTCGACGGGATATCACACATGGATCTGGTATACCAGTGCGCAATACTCACCATCGTCGCAGCCCACGGGGAGGATGCCAATGCTGGCTTACCTGGTCTGCACCCTGGGTCTCGGGACGTAAACCAGGAGATTATCGAAGTTCTACCAGGCATCAAAATGACCTCCACCACTGGTGTGTACAACGCAATGACACGGAGCAGTGAGGGTGCAAATGCACACACTACCCGTGGGTGGACGTAAGTGTAGCTTCTTCGAATCCTTTCTGAGAAATATTTGAAACGAAAATGCTTCTCAGGTTGCAGGAGCTCGTCCTCTCGCACCGCGCCTTGATTTTTACGCAAGACTGTATTTATTTCCGCTGTCGCGGAAACTGCTGGAGCGAGGACACGATATACGACAACTTCCCCCCCGCTTTGAACAACGTCCTTGAATCCGGATCCGGCATAAGCTTCCTATCTGACAACGAACCTGCACCCTTACCAACTTTCAACTCCCAGCTCTTCCGTTACGCCGATCGCCACTTGACCAAGGAATCTGACACCATCCATGGCCTTACGGGCATTCTCCGCTTCTTGTCAGTTCAAGTCAGATCTGGACTCCTTGAGGGGTTGTTCACAGCTTGCTTCGACATCAGCTTGCTTTGCTGGGACAGCTTTCCAGGTGTGCGCCCTACCGGACGCCGGAAAGGATTTCCGAGCTGGTCGTTGGCGGGATGGAAAACGATCAAGGATGGATATAGCCACTTCTGTTGGTCCGCCGAACAGGTTAATACCTGGCTTCAGACGATGACCTACATCGTCTGGTATAAGCGCAGCCCCGGACAGGCCAGCCTGGAATTGGTGTGGGATCGGGAGTCGCAACTAAAGTATGGTGAGCCGGAGGATCGCCATATAGCCTACCGGTCGAGTTTGAACGATCCGTATGGCCGTGTCGTTGACGGATCGCTCGAGAACTTCAAGACGAGGCCCGACGACGAAGATGGTCATCGAGCAGAGATTATCCGTGAAGAAATGGATAAACGCAATTACCATTTTCTGCACTTTTTCGCGCATACAGTTCTTATCTCGGATTTTGAAATGCCACTCGAAGAATGGGATGCAGATGCAGATGACGAGGTGGCTAATAGTAGACCAGGCGCCACAGAGACACGCAAGGTGACGAAACTACTGGGCGTCAATGGGGTGATATGTGGCGGGGTCAATTTTGACGACCCCAAGCTGATGGAGGGTGTTTCAGGCCCACACGAACTTGTCCTCCTCTCGAAAATGGACCGGTGGGAAGACTTCTTCAACGATAGGATCAGCTTCACAAGGCCGATTTATTGGGCCATGCTCATCGCGTGGCAGGGACCGGAACAGGCCGTTGCGGAGAGAAGAGGGATCGGGTTTCTCTTCAGAGATTGTGTGGAACACGTCCTCCGTCCAGGGAAAGTTTGGAAGGAAATCGTCCTGGCCTGAGTTCCACCGACGCCAAACACGCCGCCGGAGATCGGTTATATTCCTTCACGAATAGACTAGTAAAGTGAGCAGAAGTTGCTTCTTACGGAAGTAACAGGGTCACTGGGACTGGGACAAAGGTCGGGTCCGCTTTTCAGTGAGTCCCGTCAGCTCACGTATATTTGCATTTGTGCTATGATATAATACATTACCTGGCCAGCTGGGGTTCGACGTTCCCTCACTCTTTAGTTCTCACTCATTGTACTCGAGTACAGGGATACCTAAAACTCTGTATTTAACGTGCAACTGTATCAAACCCAGATTTAAATACAGTCATGGCACCGGACCGCTTCAAAACCTGATGATATAGGCTCTAATACCCTCATCGACATACCCATCGGGACTCCCGGAAACAACGTCCTGCACCTCCTGTGCATCCATGGTATAGAAGTCGTTCTGCGCATTTGCACTCCACAACCGATACAGCGGCAGTCCACCGCACTGTGCATCGTTATATACATATCCCGCTATACCCTCGCTGTTATATCCGAGGTTGTTGATCGCGTTGTCCCGCTCAGCCGTGGAAGTGGTGTAGAAGTGGTTCACGACGGTGGGGTTGTAGACGCGGTAGAATGGGATGGTTTGGAGTTGTCCTCCGTTGGTGGAGGTCGGCCAGATGTACCCTGCTACGCCTTCGTCGCTGTATCCGCCTGTGGCTATGGCGTTTGCCTTTTCTGTAGCGGAGGTGGTGTAGAAGTCGTCTTTCTTGACGCCGTTCCAGAGACGGAAGATCGGAGTCAAAAGACTTGGGTCACCGCATGCTTGTGGGTCTGCTACGCGACGCGCCTGCGTTTCATTGAGGAGGGCATGAGCAACGAAGTCACGGAGGATAGAAGGTCATACAGTACCTCCAGAGAGCGAGCTTCCATGTTGGGAATGGAGAAGGCCCCATTGACGATCATAGAGAGAGAAACAAAGACTGCAAATGCGAATTTCATAGTTGGCCAAGTTGGTTCAGATATGATTCACGAGATGAGATGGGGACTCTGAAAAAATCGGGCCTGCTTTTAAACTGCCTGTTGGTAAGGGTAGGTGGATATTTGGCCGGGAAAGTCGGTGTTTTTTGGAAATTATGAAACGCGATTCGAGGGTACCGTAGTTCGATGATGTGCGAACACAAGGCCTTGACCGCCTCACAAGTTAGCATCACCGGAGATCGATGAGTCCCGAAAAATCCGTCATCCTGTTGAAGATAGATCGATACTTGTCTCGGAAAGTTCGTGGGTCCTAATTCTTAGAAGCAGATACTGACGGAGGGAGCTAGTCCCATGCTTAATAGATCTTCCGAAGTCATTTTGGTCACTGTCGGGCCGAACTACTGCCGCTAAGCGCTTATATTTGAAACATTCTACCAACTCACCCTCCGGCATTCCAGTGCTCCGGTGGACAAGAAGAGTGTTCTGGACAGATCTTCTGGTCGTGTTATTTAGAATTCAGAATTATGCAGACTGTACGCTACCCAATTTTAGATTTTTGTTGTTGTCACAGTACAATGTTACTCCAGGCCAGTTGTGTTCGAAACCACCACTAGGTCTTGCCTGATTTGGAAATGTAGGTCCACTGAGTGATCACAAGCGTTTCCAGCTGCGCAGCTGGACCTGGACTATTTCTCCGGGATGTCAGAATGGAGGGCAAGTTGTTTGAATTTTGCCAACACGATTTTGCCCACAGGTGCCGCCTCAGGATTGGCAAGATACCGACAACCTGCCGTGGCATTTTGAAGGCTCACGTCAGAATGTAGCTGTTTACATACTGTAAACGAAAATGGAAATCTCGTTTTAATTATATACTCAAACCTGCCTTAGATCACAGCGCCTTCCGGCGATTGTAATGTGATTTGTTCACAATATTTTTGGGACGGAGCATGTATGTCGCGACGTCGACGTCGAGTGACGTGCTCAAAAGGGAATCCACGTTCGTCGCGTTCCTAGAAGAAAAGGCCAAATGACATTACAGTCTGAACTTGCTAAAAGTTATAGCCTATCTTCCTCGGACCTCAGTGAATGGTCTAGGCTGCCGGTTATTGTTGGAATTCATTATTGTTTGCTTGCTTGGCGTCCTAAACATCTTGTCAGCACTACCTCTCCACTATTCGTTCAGCTCGAAATGTTGCTCGAGCATTTTTACCATATTTACCGCCGTAAAAGATGTAAGTAATTGAGTGGTCCTTCAGCTCAGTGTTCGTGTTAGTCCTGAGGAACAACAGTGTCCCAAGGTTCATGGGCAGGAGAATCAGTATACCGTATCAGATGGCAAAGCACTGGAGAACTACCCCTCAGTCAAAATCACGTTCACACCTAGGGCCAAAATCTCGGGGCTGCAGAATGCCGACGTCGTTCAATCCTGTCTTCATGCATCCGGGGTTCTTAATCATCTCTACTCATGTGCCTTTAACTATGTTAAAGTTGAGCTGGCATTCAGGAGACTCAGGACCTGGCTAACGTACATAGGTCAACAAAAATAAGTGGAATTATTGGACAATAAGTATGCCACCCAATGCGTGGAGTTATTCGACAAAAAGACATGACAACGTACAGTGGCGTCCAAAAGTATTGCACAGTACTGTATCTCCATAACCGCTTGGCCGATTTTCATGATTTAAAAACAGTCTTGTAGCTTACATGCCAGTAGTTCAATTGTAGATGAGTGCAAAATAAAAATTCTTACATTGCCTTCAGAGGACAAAGGATACTACCCACTCCAAAAATTGACTTTCCAGGGACAAGTCAGAAAAATCAGAAAATATTTGAGGATATAGTTCTAAACAATATGAGCAACATATCTTTTGGACGTTAATAATCGATAGGCAGGTTCCCGAGATAATGAGCCCCGAAGTAGGCCATTTTTGCTCAAAAAGCACCAAATTGAGCAAAAATGGCCTACTTCGGGGCTCATTATCTCGGGAACCTGCCTATCGATTATTAACGTCCAAAAGATATGTTGCTCATATTATTTAGAACTATATCCTCAAATATTTTCTGATTTTTCTGACTTGTCCCTGGAAAGTCAATTTTTGGAGTGGGTAGTATCCTTTGTCCTCTGAAGGCAATGTAAGAATTTTTATTTTGCACTTATCTACAATTGAATTACTAGTCCATAAGCTACAAGACTGTTTTTAAATTACGGAAATCGGCCAAGCAGTTGTGGAGGTACAGTAGTGTGCAATACTTTTGGACGCCACTGTACTCAACTTCAAGACCGGATCGTTGAGATCCATGTTGCAACCGCCTGGTGGCGCGCTTACGACGCTCCAAGACTGCCACTGACAAAGCTCCCCTGATGCTAATAACCGTCATTTCAAACTCGGTCTTAAACAGTACAGTACCAGTGTCCAAAACGAAGCAAAATGAACAGAGTCACAGTAAATAAGAGCATGTTCGATGGACTGAACTCTTGACACTTTCGAGTGATGAAAATTATTGTGGAGCACGACCTCCTCGTAACCTCAATACTGGATGTTGAACCTCCGTGAGCTTCAAAAAAGTTGATATGTTTCTCTCATATCACGTACCCAGGTGAACCGTATTGTCCTTCTCTATCTTGTAGTCAGAGACAAGGCGATCATCCTCCAATTGTTTTCCGGCGAAAATGAGACGTTGTTTGTATGGAACATATAATGGGTCATAAATCAACCATGGAAGTGCAAGAAAAACAAGCAATTTGTGAGTGTGTGATTCGAGATTCGCTGTTTTTTGAGCGCAGTTTTTCAGATCGACTTTTTTTCGAAGACATTTTTTCGGATCAACTTTTTTTGAACACGCTTTTTGAATGACTTTTTTTTTAACACACATTTTTTATAACAACTTTTCTCGAACGCAGTTTTTGAAAGTGGCTTTCTCAGAACATGTATCTCAAAATCAACTTTATTTGGCTCAGGTCGGGGATTCCAAATTCTCATGTGTCCCATGTAGCCAATCATTGTCCAGCATGGGACCCGGAGCGAACTGCCCGATACTAGATTAGATCAGATTCCTCTATTGCAGTTGGACTGCAGACAGTCGTTGTGCCGGCAACACAACAAATCGAGTAGGGAAACCTCATTGCTCAATATACCCTGTCAGATTGGCAGGGGTTTTCAAAAGGCCTCCAGTAAGATGACTGTGAGAAGGTACCGGAGTGGCTGGGTCTGGCATGGAATGCAAACTAAGCAGTTGGGCAGTGATATGTGCCGCTACTCTCCGCATGCTCGAGCAATGGAGTTTGCTGATTTCACGCGATAGGCGCCGTCCTGCTTATCTTGTGTTTCATGCCGGATACAGCTGATCATACTCTGCTTAGCTTTCAACCCGCCCTCGTCGTCTGCAACATCAGCTTTACCTCTTGAACTCCAGATCTTGGCCATTGATACGCGCCGCTACTCTCTGCGCACTCGGACTGCGGATTTTGCCGATTGCAAGCGTTAGGCGCGCGTGCTGTTTATTCCACGTTCCGTGCTGGATAAACCAACGGAAACCTTTTCGCAAACGACTCCACTAAGCTGACAACAGATTATGGCCATTCCTCCATGCGCCCCCATATTTACACTATTTAAATCCTTCTGTATTATCGTCTGCCTCCAGTCAATCGTACTCCCAGTTTCCCCTCTGAAAACTGTTTGATTAGCCCAATACTACTTCGCTCTCAGTAGCTCTTGTCATCTGCAATGCCCACCCCAGTCCTGGTACCTAATTTACAGCTGTCTTTGTCGTTCTTGCTCTGCACTTCGTCCCTCGACCTTTGTACATTGTTGGTATTTTTTTGGTCCCAAGGAACCCCAAATCAAACCTCAGAAACACTCAGTATGGTCGCGTGTTTGTTGTATTTTGTGCGCAGCATAGCACACCAGTTCCTACTGATATACCTACGTGCTGTGCCACGCACAAGACACAAAAAACACGCAATCGCAGCGAGTGGCTTAGAGGCGCGATTTCGGGTTTGTAGGGACTAACAAAAATAACTAACGAGGTATGAAGGTCGGGGGAAGAGGTACGGAGCGAGACCAAAGCCGTTGATGACAAAGCCGGCTATTAACGAGGTACGAGGGCAACTGAGTGGACGGTTTTTAAGGGGGAACTGGGAGTGCCATTCAGTGAAGATAAACAACAATCTCTGGGGGTTTAAATAGTGTATACACGTCGGAATTCAAAGTAAAACTAGGAAAGGAGGAGGAGAGGGAAGTAGAAAATAAAAAGAAAAAAGGCAATCAAAATAAGAGAACAAGTGAGAGAAATGGGGAAGGGTGAAAGTGAGCGTGGAATGAGGAGCATCATGATAACATTAGGAAAAGGGTTTGAGGGGAGCGATAGCCGTATTGACGCAGGAATCAAATTACGGTGGGATTTCTAGGAGGATTGTCAGGGGGATTAGCGATGTGATTGACAAGAACTTGAAAAAGGCGGGGCTGAAATAAATGTCAGAAGAGTCGAACAATGCGATATTGAGACGAACAACGCCGCACGATGGATGAGGGAATGGAACAATCGGTCGTCGGCTTAGCCGGGTGATTTTGCATAGGCCTCCGGTAGTACGCAATTGGCTTTATCCGGCATGGAGCGCGCGATGCGCACGATACGCAGGACGCGCGCCTAACGTGCAGTTGGCAAAGTCTGCGGTTCGAGCGCGCAGAGAGTCGTGACAAGTATCACCACAAGCCCAAAATTGCTCCTCAGACTCCTCATAACCACTCATTACGGTTGTATTTGGTGCACGGCACTAGTGATTCGTAGGTATATCAGCGCCTAACGTGGATAGGCTGAACTGGGAGTCAAAGGCGTCTTGAGCAATGAGGTTTCCCTACTCGATTTGGTGCACTGCAGGCACAACAACTGTCTGCAGTCCAACCGAGATAGAGGAATCTAATCTAGTCTAGTATCGGGCAGTTCGCTCCGGGTCCCATGCTGTACAATGATTGGCTACACGAGACACATGAGAATTTGGAGTCCCCGACCTGAGCCAAATAAAGTTGATTTTGAGATACATGTTCTGAGAAAGCCACTTTCAAAAACTGCGTTCGAGAAAAGTTGTTATAAAAAATGTGTGTTCAAAAAAAAGTCGTTCAAAAAGCGTGTTCAAAAAAAGTTGATCCGAAAAAATGTCTTCGAAAAAAAGTCGATCTGAAAAACTGCGCTCAAAAAGCAGCAAATTTCGAATCACACACTCACAAATTGCTCGTTTTTCTTGCACTTCCATGGTTGATTTATGACCCATTATATGTTCCATATGTTTGTCCGGTTCTATACCCGTCTTCTGGTAGAGCTCCTGTTTGATCTTGGCGATAGTGTCGCTCTTCCGAATGTTGATCGTCCTCGACTTCCCATCTAGCCCTTTGACAAAAATTTGCATCAAAGCTTGAACTATTCCAAAAGGCGCGTCAGCTAATTCAATGGAATTGATCTCGAAAATACACGAACCAAGGAAAAGTCGAGGTGTTTTATCCGTTTGCAAAGCATGAAAGATTGTTTCCGATTCCTCCAGTTGGCGGCCCTTGTAAACAACTGTCTGACTCGAATTCGACTCGTCCTGCAGCTTCTTCTTGATGTCTTTAACGGTATCACCTGGAGCGATTTGGATATCTGAAGGCTCTCGGTTACCCGTAAGCCCCGAAATAACGGACACACGAATCGTCTTGGGGACTTTTTAGAAGTAGGAAGAACTTTGAGATGGGTATATCTGAGATGCGGTGCTGAGCATACTTACCGAGATTTATAAGCCCCTGCTCAGTCGCCTCTGGAAGTAGATGGTAGTCATCTGGAAGAGAGCGAGCCCCTACTACCAGTTCCGGAAGCTTGATCGATATCCCTTCCACTTCCTGTATCTTGTTCTTGATATGCAAAACTGTAGTGTCAGGTCGAACCGCAACAGGCATGACGACGTTGTCCCAAGTCTCGGTTGCGATGGCCTCTGTCGTTCTGATAGGTTTCTGAAAATCCATCCTGGTATCTCCTGCATAAATTAGGTCAGGCAGTCTCAATATCATGAACAACGTTCAATTACTCACCAAGGCGAATAGCTATCTGCAGAAGTGAATTCAGTAAGCCGAGAGCTCTGTGGGATCGGAATGGGGTCGAGCAGATGCAAGTTCCTTAAATCTGGACGGTTTATTTTAATGACACTTCCTCGTCGTTCACCCAATTGAGTGCATTGCTTAAAGTAGGAGACCACATTGTGTGATTCCTGAAGAGAAATGCGGACACTGGCACTGACAGGGGAGTTGCAACGTTGCTCCATACGGCAGGTTGGCTCAGGCTGAAAATGGTTGTCAATATCCTGGTGTGTTCGGAGTATCGGAATTTAGCCTACATATGCCCATGCAAAACTGGTTCGACGAACTATTTGGCTTTGAGTTCATGGGCGCTGCCCGATATCCTAACTGGGGGTCGTCCTCCCGGATCCATCGCCAGCCATGTTTGTATCTATTCATCCACTTCTTCTTGAGACGCTTTGATCTGAAGGAGTCAGCAACTTAGCGTCAGGCCTCGAGTTTCCTTAAGCCTGTTGACACGTTGCTTGCAATTGCGTTACCTTTTAGAGTCGACTGGCGGTTGAGGCCACCTTTGTCGATAGTTGTATTCTTGTAGAGATCCATGTTTTAGGTCATAGATTAATGATTCATTCGAATTCGAACTTGCATGACGAGATGTGCCCCGTTCCTATTCCGAAGCGAACGGTATTGACATAGACGAGGCTGCGCCGCGACATTGACCTAACCGGTCTCGAGCACCTACCCCTCTGTAGGATATGCTTGTAACGAAATCCACGCCTGAGTACCACCCAAATTCTCATGGACCAAGCAACCCCGTGTTTTCCTTGCGATCGGGTTACATTTGGCACATTCAAGTTGAAGTTACCTATTGATGCTGCTGCGAAGCTGACCAACCTATATCAGAGATGGAATAGATAAATGAAAGGAAGACAAACAGGAAGGAGCACTTGGACTGCCGATTCGAAGAGACAAACATTGTGTACGTGTTCCCCATGATCCCCCTCCTCTTTCTATATCGCATAGTCTAGACGGAAAACGTCCATTGATCGAAATTCCCCTGTACTCATCTCAGACACAGAATCGCATGGCAAAAGAAGGATCAGATCTCATTCTACGCTGAAAGCTCTGTAAACAACAAAAACTCAACCCCAATAGTTGTAGGACTTACCGATATCAACCAAAATTCGAAAGTTGGGGGTGCATATACGTGTTATCTTGAGTCGCTGCCACACCGAACGGTTTGACCTCTTATCACATCACAGACTCGGAAACAGCAAAGGTGTTGTGTCGACGAAAGCGACCGTTTACTTATAGGAAAGATAAATGATGAGGCGAAAGGAGGAAAAATGGGCGTGAGACGTGGACGTGAGGAACAACGAGTAACTAAAAATAGACGACCGCTTTTGTCGGCTCGTCATAGAGTCCTATAAATAGGACTCATCACAACATCTAGATCTGGAAAGGCGAGGCCTCCTCTGTGATAAGTACCTTCCTTCTTTCCTTCCAGGTTGTTTGATTGTTATAGCCTAAGTACCGGTAAGTTTCGAGTTATAATCCAGTAGAGTCCGCAGTCACCTCAAGCCGCATTCCAGCTATTTGCAAAACGATACGCCAGACCCACGTCCGAAATTTCAATCGCCAAGTTGATGTCGAAAAAGTCTGCACCTGGACCGTGACGATCCACTGTGCCAAATCGAGGTAGCCCATCGTTTCACGAACAGCTGGAAAATGAGGCTTGCATGTTGGTCACAATAATTCACATCGCCGCACTGGAACGCACATAGCATGAGCCGACTTCTCCTCCAATCGTTGAACGTTTGAACACCTCTCAAAACTGGTTTGTGATGTCGATAGTCCATCATGATCTAAGTTTAATTTCGACCAGTCAGAAGACCCAGAACCCCTCTTCTTCCAACCCGCAGCAAGGCGACGATAGCGCCTTCCCTTTCCTTGAGGCGTGCCAGTCACATACAGCTATTGTGTGGGCGACCTTATAGGCGTAAAACTTGCACATTCGGCGTTCGCATGCTGTTGGCATGCTACGATCAGCCAGTAGCTTGCCCCACCCATGCCGCCCCCTCGAGTCCGAGTCTCAGTCTCTCGTCTTCGACGTGTGGTACCATTGAGGTGGAGGACCACGCAGCACCATCGATGCTAGGCTGCGAAACAAGACATTCCGCTTTCGTCCCCAATATGAACTGATCACTTTCAATGCACGACAAGGCCGCAGTGGCAGCTTTAGCTCGACAGAAACTGACACCTTCCTTTTCGCTGGGTTATTAAGGACGACCTATACCGCCCGTCGAGATCCATAAAACTTTCATTTCTCGTAACCTTCACGCTTCGTACTCGGAATATTCACCTGCACGCCCAAATTCAAGTTTCGGAGACAAGGCGAACCCAGCGACTCTTAGGCTCAGGTCAAATAATTGTACTAGTGAGTATACTCGAGTAGCTTTTAAGAATCGTTCGATGGCTGAATAAAGACCCGGCTAGGTCAGATAAAATCCCTATTCAGAGAAGACCTATGCCAGGATCGGTACCAACATTTGTATCCAGGTAGTTCTTTTTATTCCATACCAACCTTTATTTTCGCGCTAATAATGGCATAATTTTTACACAGCTCATCCGACATGGCGTCGGAAAAACCATGCCACGCATGCAGAAAGACCGTCCCAGACGTGGGCGTCCTTCTTCCATGCCAGCATTCCTACGACACTACCTGCACCGAGCTGCTTTTCACACTCTCGATATACGGCGAAGGCAGTCTCCCGAAATGCTGTGGAAAAGCCATTGAACTCGATTTCGTCGCCTCTTTCCTCGATGGAGAGACCCTGGCTGGCTTGCGAGAAACACTACAGGCGCTTACGGTTAGAGATGAGCAAGGCCTGACTGGTTCAAGCTCCACCGGGCTCAATGAAGATATTCTCGGTATGGCTTGGGATAAGGGGTTGGCCCAGTGCCCAGGTTGCCAGGCGCTGGTTGAAAAAACCTCGGGGTGCGACAGCATAACGTGTGTATGTGGAAAAGGATTTAGCTACGCACTGCGTCAAAGGTGCATCAATGGGCCGCGTCTGTAAGGTACAGGACTCAACGTCTCCCGAGGCTTGGCTATGACATAGTTTCCTTATCTCATTTCATTTTCACAATGCTATTTATTTCCTTCATTCCTAGTCATACCGTAGCACTAGGCGCCTCGAGGCACAAACGAGGTGATATTAACGAGTAGTTTTCCAAGTTGTTTCCAAGTCACTCAAGAAGGGTTTTCGTGGTGTCAACGCCGACATTTATTGAGCTATAACGACTACATAAACTAGGTTACCTCATAGCGTGTCCCATGGCCAGTGGTTTAGAATAATCAATCTTTTGGAAATTTTTTTATTCGATTCCCAACATGTTCAATACCGTACAACGTCTGCGTTTACATGATTAAATGAGAGAAAGAAAGATATAAATTAGTGAATAAAGTGATCTCGGTCAGCTCGTTGTGACATATGAGTCATTTAAAACGGCGGTGTCCTATATCAACAAATCTGAGGCAAGATTTGTCGCAAGTAGTGGACGGTGGCAACTCTGGCATTTAGGTCAAGATAGACCTGAACAAGGGCATGTCTGAATCATATCGGAAGTGCATGACGAGTACGGGCAGCGCTCGCGGGCGTCGGGCCAGCAAACGGTAGTGCATGGGGGCGTCAGGAACGCGGTGTACAGTCACGCAGAGCGACATAATCACGCAAGCCCAAACTGTCCCCCTGACTGTCCGTCAAACCATCCGCCGCTTTTTGGATACTCGTAGATATGATTTCTTGCGATTTCTAAGGCGTATCCAGGATATATAAGAGAGACTTTCGGCGGCTCTCGACAAAAAGCGACGAGTAGAGCTGTCCGTCTTCGAGAAGAGGTTTATCGAAAATGGTGCGAGGGTCCGAAGCCGACCTTTTTCTGGCGGAAGGTCAATCATTGATGACATGTTTTCAAAATAGACAGTACGCACGAAGTGGCATTCGCAAAGTAAGCCGGCTCTGTTTTTGAGGGACAATCTGTGTCTGTTTTCTCGCCCAGAAGTATGTGCATCGCAGTAAGGTGCGAGCGAAGCGTTAGTCACAGTATATAGGCCGCTTTCATGCAGCACACAAATACTTATTCCTATAAGGCCAAGGGAGATGCCCGACCTTTGCTTTGGGCTTAAGCTTCGGGTCTTGTCAGACTCTACCCACATACGCGTATTGGACACGGTCCTTCTTTCATCTCGTACCCATAGCCTGATACAGAGAAAAGTAGGAAGTGCGATCAGGTTTCCAAGCTGTAAGTATTCTTTTCCAACTAGAACAAAATCAAGTCGTAGTCAGTAGTCAGCGTCTCTCCCCAAGGCAAACCACGGCAAACGCACCTCTGCCTCCAACTCCCTCCTCACGCGATACTCCTCCTCTGCCTTGATCACGATGTGGTACTCGTCGAGGTCCTCGATGATGAAGCTCTCTTTTTCGTTCAGGAGCAGGAGGATCTGCTTCACTGCTGGATCGCTGGGTGTGTTTCGATTACGTGTTGGGCGTCAAACCGACAAAGGAAGCATGGATGCTGACCAGGTGAGAAGAACGCCTGTAGGTATGGTCAGACAGAGGCGGGGGTACGAATGGTAAACATACTTTTGATGGCTCTCATCCTCAGTGGCGATGGTGGTTCGGGAACAAGAAGCGTTGTCTCACGCTATTTGCCTTTCCTTTCATCATGGCGAATCTATTTCCCCACTGTTTCCTACTCCATATTGGCAGAAGCAGGTCGGTGACGAACGGACCGAGCACGCAGCCTGGACCGGGTCTGCAGATTCCTGGGCCGTTTTAAATTTATGCGTCTACCCCTCGCGAGCAATCGACGTGTCCTCTTCTCTACCTTTCTCCATCTCCACCATCGACAAATTCGCTCCGTCGCCACCAAGATGCCTCTGCCTTCCCAGATCCATTCAGACGTACCGTGAGTCTTCGCTCCTTTCGGTTCCTTTGTGGTTCGCCTTTGTGGCGAGGTTCTCTGATAGTAGTAGCAACTTTAATCGTGATTGCTCTTGGAGTTCGCTCTAACAAACTCTAACTTTCGCCCCCACATCGCATCTCGTCCTCGGTACGCCATCTACCCCGGAACGCATGACCTCACTTCGTTCCCCTTCGCTCACCGACCGGCAATCTACCCCTCTCTTCAAAATGCATCGTCACCGGGTCACTTTCTCAACCCACCCCGTTCTTCTCCTTTCCCGCCCAACTTCTACTCGGTTACTGCAGAACGACACCTGTCGCCGCCCGCATCCGACCCGTCGTTGGCCTCAGCACCCCAATCAAAATGGCATTGCCAGTGGGCAGCGCCGCCTCGGCCAGCCAGGGTATGTCTTCTCCTTTCCATACCCCAATGCCATGTGCTTTCCACCTTTTACGATCATACATGTCTACGATCGCGATCTTCGATTTATGTCTTTCCTTCCACCATACCATTTGAATCCTTCATTTCATAACGTCTACTAATCACCATTCGAATTCGCACTCACAGCACACTCAAAACCGATGGACCCAATCGAGCAGTCTAAAAGGCTCGCGGCGTATCAGGCGGTGGATAATCATGTTTTGCCAGAGCATCGGGTGGGTGTTGTGGTTTTCCCTTCCTTGACCTCCACTCCCTGTCCGATTCCATCTTGACCTACGTCTTACTCGATACTCATTATTTATCACCTAGGTCATAGGCATCGGCTCTGGTATGCCCTCCCACCCGTTCTCTACTCTCATCTCTACTCCTCTCGAAAATGTCTAACGGACGAATCCAGGTTCGACCGTACCGTACGTCGTGGAGCGCATCGTGCAGCAAGGCGCAGAGGTTAACAAAGGACGGGTGTTCATCCCCACCGGTGCGTACCTCTTCCTCATTCTCCTTCCGCTCCCGCTCCTGTATCCATACCCCACTGCTGCCAAATATGCGCCAGGGCCTTTTTCGTTCGTCAATCACTGACTAATCTTCCACTACCTACCCAGGCTTCCAATCAAAACAACTCATCGTAGACGCCGGTCTGGGCCTCGGCGACGTCGACCAGTATCCGACCATAGACGTCACGCTAGACGGCGCCGACGAGTGCGTGGCTTTTCCCGACATCCATTTTCCGTTTCCGCTTTCATTGTCGTTGACTCGGAATTTATGCAGAGTCGACCACGCGCTGAACTGTATCAAGGGTGGGGGCGCGTGTCATTTGAGGGAGAAGGTGCTTGCGGAGGCGGCTTCGACGTACGTTATGCACTTCCCTTTCTCCACTCATACTCTTGCCCCCCCCTTTCCTGACTAAATCTGTTGATGTTATGTCTCAACTTATCATGCATTCTAGCTTCATCCTCGTCGCAGACCACAGAAAGAACGTGCAGTACCTAGGAACGAACGTACGTCGCCCAGCCCTTCTTTCCCTCTATCCCATCCTCTCGCATACCTCTCCCTCCACTCGGCATTCCTTCCAACGCCCAATCCACCCATCCCGTCCCTCCCGGTCCTAATCCTAATTCCCAATCCCCACCTCCCAAAAAGCATTAAATCTTCACCTAACCCTCCTTCTCCCTCTCCTCCTTCCTCCCAGTTCACACAAGGCGTCCCAATCGAAGTCGTCCCCTTCGCATACGCAAAGGTGCTCCAGAACCTACACCACATCCTCGGCTCGCCCCGCGCGACGCTGCGCATGGCTGTCAAAAAAGGTGCGCTAGCCTCCTCACCATTCCCGGTTTCTCTTCTGCCTTTTGTCCCAGGCCATTAAACGTTAAATGTATCAATTTTCACTTTTTGTAGCTGGCCCGGTGGTATCAGACAACGGAAACTTCATCATCGACGCGCCGTTCGACCGCGCGCACATGATCGATCCTTACGTCGTACGTAAAAGCTCCCCTCTCCCGTTCCCTTTTCATGTACATGTACTGTCAAAGCTGATATCGCCCTCGCCCCACCTCACCTCACCTCCCTTCTTTTTTGGTAATTATCAACGCAGATCATGGCGCAAATCAAAATGCTCACAGGCGTAGTCGAGGTCGGGCTGTTCTGCAAGATGGCGAAGGCGGCGTATTTCGGGAACGCGGTACGTGCTCTTTTCCTTCCTCCTCCCCCTCCTCCCCCTCCCCCCCTCCCTCGCTCTACATCTCCTGCCTGCTGGTGTGGCTCTATGACTGAACTGTTCTTTGATTTGAATCCAGGACGGTTCGGTTACTATACGTCGACAAGACGGCCGCACGGAGCAGATCGCGCCTGAAGACACGGCGACTGCGACGAGTTGAAAAGGCTTGCCCATCTCAGCGTTCGGTGTTTTGTCGAGTGAGAAATTAAATAGAGGACATATCACCATTTCTCTTGCTTTTTTTGATTTGATCTATCTCTATCTTGTTTGTATTTAGTACGCGTTCTTAGTCGTTTAGATGCTGTTTCCGAACTGCTAGCCTCTGAAAGCCAAGTTTTTACTTGTCACTGGAGTACATAAACTGTCTAGAATAAAGGTAAGCGGCCTCGCACCTAATTCGAAGGTGGCTTCAAAATATAAGGTATATACTAGAAGATATTTCGACCATCCACTGAAGACCAACAAGAGAAACAACTTTCAAACTGGTGGGAGTGTCCGCCAATCCTTTCCGACGAGGGCGTCATGGTCACCAGGCTAATTTGCCGGATGAAGCGAGGTGAATCCCTGTCAACTAAAATTTGAGGTAGGAAAATGACTACTCACCGAATAAGGAGGTGGTGGGCATATGTTGATATCAGCTCGACTTGAGACTAAGGTAGGGCCCATGGACAAGGGCACCACATCACGTGATATTTCGCCGAAAAGTGGAATTTCAAGCGAAACATCTAATAGCACTTGCAACTCGATGGGAATCAAAAATTTGGCCGCGAGGAGTTGTTTTAATGCTTAATTTCTACAACTTGGCGCGGCCAGATTTTTTATTTTCAAGATGTGGAAAGTGCTATTAGCTTTGCGAAATGGCTACTTTGTGGAGTTACCGAGCAAAGTCCCCACCAAATCACATCACGTGAGGTGGTGACCGTGTCCATGGGCCCTACCTTAGAGGAATTTGAGCTGATGTTCCTGGCCCGGGACAGGGCGACGGCAGAGTAGGCGACGTTGGGACTTTATTGCAGAAGATGCCGATTAATTCGATCATCTTGGTCCCAAAGTTGACAAATGCGGTCCGAAAGCTGATGACTGCGGGCTCCCAGCTGATGACTGTGGTCCCAAGGTTGATGATTGTGGTCCCAAGGACGATGAATGTGGAACCAAGACAGGCAAACGGAAATGTGATTGTCCAGAAGATAGCTGTGATGCCGGCTACCAAACACCTGCCAAGATAGAAGGGGAGGAAGCCCAAGAGTCCCATTTGCTCTCTGTTGAGGCCAGCATTGATGAGCGATCGGTAGAAGACAGAGTACAAGAAACAGAAAGCAGCGAGCTGGAGTAAAATCAAGGTCCATGGTGGATAGGATAAAACCTCCAATAGTGGCGCTGTGAACGTATTAATACATATACGAGTGGAAGGTCAAGGAGAGTGCTCACTTTCGGCGGCAGCAAAAACGATGAGGTTGCCGAATACCCAACACTCAAGGAGCATCAGCATAAAAATTTTGGGTTCAGGTGCCGGATGGTAGGTGAGCGCCGTAGTGCTGATGACGACTGAAGCCAGTCCCACAGATGGAGCGACAACTGGCGGGATGAAACCGTAGGTGTGGGGAGAGAGGAAGTCAAACCTGGCTACAGTGATGTCGTAGGCAATCGAAGTGTCGTGTGTGTTTGGATGTCCAAAGTATGTCAAGCATAACAGAATCCAGTATGGGACAAATGGGAAGATGATGTAGAGAAAAAAGAAACGCATGGTGGGGAATTTAGAATTTGATTCAGAGCTTTCTTAGTTTATGTATCCATTTTAGGAGAAAATGTCTTGCCTCGACAATCAACGGGCGTCTCTGCCGATTCATTCTATTTTTGTCAAATTGCTTGGCACAAACCTAGCGCCTTCCTCAGTCGCTCTGAATGAAATCGAAGTTTCTGTCAAGGATTTCACCTTAGAAACGCACAGTTCTGGCTCTCTTCATTAGGTTACTCGTCGCTCGATCGATCTCCCGGGTCTGACAGAACGCTGCAAGCTCACGTCCAAAGAAAAGATCAAATGGACCACTCACTACGCACCCTCAGAGCTTTGGAAACTTGAGAAATCCACAAATTCAGGCAGACGGGATGAGTTCCGAGGAGATCTATACTTATGCAGCCTACTTAGGATCTACGGGAGACCGAAAATATACATACTGCCCCGCCGGCGCCTAATATCTTGTGTACCATCATCGCCCAGTCTGTTGCTCTGGCTGGATCTTCAAACCTTTGCACAAAAACCACATGATCGAGGACGTCCAGGAGATGATACTTGCGCTTCGTCGTCTCTTCACGGATCACCGCTGCGCGCGGTATATCGGGTTTCGTCCTGAGGCTCTTTGACGACCCGTCGATGATACGGCCATACAAAACGGCCAAACGGTCATTGATCCCGCGCCATTCCGCCCACGACCAGCTCGGAAACCCTTCACGGCGTCCTGGAATGGATGCATGCGGTGCTCTATCCCAGGAAAGCAAACTGATGTCGAAACAAGATCTAAAGAGTCCTTCATGCACTGTGTTGCCCAAATTAGCGCCGTGATTACGTAAGGGTTCATAAACTCGTTGGATGTTTTTATCAGGGCAACAATATGTGATCCACAGGAAGGCTTTATAATTATTTGATAAAAGTATAATAATATGTATATCTCAGTATTTTCTGGTCTGAAAGTCGCTAGTCCTTGCTGGTTACCGTGTCCTGGCCTTGTTTGCGTTGCGAGTTGGGCATTATGGAGTACAGCCTGTCTGGCCCGCAGTTCGTCGCGGCCCTGGATTAAATAGAACGAGTAAATTAGTCGTCATTTTAAACTCATAAAGAAGGGGTACTCACAGCAGAGGCAGATAGGTTGCAGGAGGGGCAGGTAGGTTGTTCTTGAGATCGTGGAGAAGGCCATGTGGTTGATCAAGATTGGCAGGGTCATTGGTTTTCTACGTCGAATGATAAGTTTTTAGTCATAAAGGAATCGTGACAAAATACGCACAGCGGGGTGAGCATAGGTAGGTTCGGTCTCCTTATCTTTGCCTTTCACGCTATCGTGCGTTAGGTTGGTGTGCACATTGTGAGTGGCGTCCTGGTGAGTTGATGTGTGGTCACCGTGATTGGCGAGTTTCTCCTTCAGGTTGTGTAAGATGTTTGACATGGACTCGAAGCAGGTGGTGTAGATAGATATGTGTGTTGAATATTTATTAGCAGCTGCGATAGGACTTATAAAGTAGGTTCGGAGCAAGCCACTTGCTCCAGGCCGCGGCGGAGTGGGTACGCTCACATGCGGAGCACGACATTGAAATGCGTACCATAACCATAAAAGGTTCTATATACAGAACAAAGCGACGCAGACAAACCCCAACGAACCTACTTTTATAGCGAGGCGTAGTCAAGGCGTACTTAGTAGGACGGGCTGGAGCAAAGCTCGAGCCGATGTCAATGACGTCCAAAAAGGCATGCAGCGTGCCAAGCAAAGATCAACAACGCGCAATTGTGTTTCGAACTCCGCAAGTCGGTCCCTACCGCCGATCTCTCGATATCTGCATGGACGCGTCGCTTCTAAAGTGTTCCAACGCCTACGGGAGGCCCACTGCTCTGCAGAGCGACCAGGTTGGAAGTGGCTATCATCCAAAGACCGAATGCAATACACAGAAAGGCTGCTTGCAAAGATGCTTTTAGCCTTTATGTTCAGGGAAATTTGTATGTCGACATCGCAATCCTCCACTGCTTGAGTGAACTTTGGCAATAGCCTTTCCAATCCTTCCTCGTTCTGGCCCGTTTTTATTTGGCAGCAGTCGGTATTTTCTAATTTTGGAAGGTCGTCAACTGATCACTGATAATGCTTCTACCAGTGTTTCTCGATCAATTGATAACTCTGCCCCGACGTTTGTCCTTTCAGCCTGCAAGATTAACCTAATCATTGATATTGATGCCCGCAATACAGGTATAGCCTCAAGAAACTTGACACTACTAATTCAGTTCTCGATCACGCGGCTTTCGTTTTCGCAGGTATGTTTTGCTGCCTACTTTCTTGAAACTGGAAATTCAACCATGTTGAAGTACAGCATCATTCTCGGATTTGTTTACGGAGCACGTTTGAAACTAGCACAGATCATTTACACTACTTTCCTATGGCAAGCAGTAATAGTGGATCGGGTGAGCCTCGGAACGCCGTCATTCCCTGGAAGTATGGGTGGTTTCGAGAAGAAGACATATATGCCTGTTTTATGATGGGGTTCTTCTGTTCGTGTTTCACGGTTTCTCGGTCAAGGGGCTTCCTCTTCGTTTGGTCCGCCTTCGAACCAACAGGTCTCCGACCGTGCTATCATATCTGCGAAGTTATAAAAGATAGCAGCTTCGTCGTAATCGCGCCTGAAGACCGACCAATCCCTATCTCCCACCTCCAGTGCACAGGCTTCTAGATAGCAAATGGATAATTCCGATGCTGTTTCAGTGCACAAGCAAGCGTATGTGTCGACTCGAACAAATCACAATCAGTACTTAGATTTCACCTCGATATGCTAGATTCATCCATCATTGCATATCGGCATCATATTTTGGTGGGTCAGTGTTCAAATCCAACCACGCGAAAGGACTAACCACAGCATCAAGCTATTGTTTACTATGACTATCTCTTGACGCTTCCGGCGGAATACAGCCGATACTGGACTGGCAAACGGAAGATTTCCTTTGCGTCAATCATGTTTTATTTGAACCGATACCTGACATTGTTGGGGCATATACCCGTTATTCTGCAAGTATTCTGGGCGGAATCGGACGCAAGTCATATTGAGGTGAGCGATACATGCCTAGGTTCCCGACCTTTTTCCTGAAGCTGTCTTGCTAGATGTGAGCTCTCGACGTGCCATCAATGTCATGGCCTCATTTTACCGCCTGACAGTTGTGTTGGTTTGACCAAGTTCCATAAATATCTCGTATCTATCGGCAACATAGTCATTGGAGGTACGTCGACGATACCTGCCTTTTTTTCAGACGTTCATTTTCAAACAGTTTGCCTCATATTAAGAACATACGCGTTGTATGGCCGCACCTGGCGTATTCTTGCCGTCCTTGGGACCGTAGCAGTTACAGAAATTATATACACGCTAGTACGTTAACCCAGATGACGCGCACTTGCCTAGTCCGATCGTTTTCATAGTATCAGATGTGGAAGGGCACATCGACGCCATACGCCATGCCACCAGGTTCGGGTTTTTTAGGCTGCCTTCTTCCTGTGAATGAGCCCTCGTACGTAACCCTGCTTTTTCGATTTTGGCGGCATAAGTGATTTTTATCTCTAAAAAGATCCTCACGTATGTCGTACACTTCTGGTATATTATGAAGATATCAACCGATGTTTTATAGAGCTCGGCCATTTATGGATCGGACTGCTACTCTTTGACGTCTTAATTTTTGTCCTTACCTTATACAAGGCTTTAACTGGCTTCCGTGACGGGGTTTCAAGCGTCCTCAATGTCATCCTCCGTGATGGTGAGTCAGAAATTGTGGACGTGCGCATACATTCTGATTTGCTTTGCCGATAGGCACCATGTATTTCGGGTGAGTGATACATAAACAATGCATTACTGGTGGTTTCTGATCGTTCACCTACGGCGCTTGCAGAGTCATGATATTAGCGGCTATTGTAGGGATTTTAGATTTTCGAGTTCGTCCTTTCTCTCTCCTACTACGCGATTGGTTCTGATTCATAACGTGCTTAGTTGTTTTCCGTACGATATATTCTCTTGCGTGACGAGCTCTGTTCCTTATAAACTTGAAAATATAGCCATATATTCGAGGGATAACGGCGTCCTATGGGAATGCGTAAGACCCTTTCCATCCTCCAATAAAGCATGCTGAGCCGTCATTAGCCTTTCGTCAGTGATGGTCTCCCGATTAATGTTGAACCTTCGCGATCCAAAACTGGGACAGGCCGTAGGTACACAGCCGTCGGTTCTGACAACAATTGTGTGGAATCGTAATGTTGCGACAAGTATAGAGAGTCAAGGAGAAGGCGGCGTATCGGCATAGTGTTATACACAACATCCCACTTCATAAGGCTATTCTTGATGGAGAAACAAGTTGGAAACAAGCACCTCGAAATCTGCAATTTTTCTGTAATTTAAATTCCAATCTCATTGTACTGGTAGAGTACTTACTAGAGCAATGCTGCTAGAATTATTCCCATGACCTTTAGGTCTTTTGGGTTTTAGGGGGTAGTTGCACGTGCAACCGGCCATGTCACTGGACTCAGACTTCTCGTGACTCAGACCGCCTGGCAAAAGATAAAATCCAAGTGATAGCATGACTTTTGGGGCAATCAAGTAATGAGCACAGAGAGGGCATCCTGACGATGACCCAAACAGAGCATGAAAACAGAAAGGTCATGGGCAATTGCCGTTCATCGGCGCTACCGTACTTATTGTCATTCGCGACGCGACGCGTCTCGTCACGTGTTCCCATCAAAGTCGTGTTTTGGTTCTCGGTTGAACTTAACCTCCTACTACTTACTGTAATACTATATAGGACCACGACCTCAACCATTTGCATTGCCGATAGGAACCTCGGCATTGAAAATGACTTCAAAATCAACTACGGGGTCAGACTCTTCAAGATCATCGCGCCTGAGAGTCACAGAAAACCAACAAGTAAAATCCTCATCGGACGACGGTTCCACGAAGGATATTAGGCAGGTCTACGATCATTTTCATGCGCTTGGTATGCCTGTAGAAATCACAATGGAAGTTTTTGAGCGACTTTTTATCGACCTTTCCATGGAGAGTTCCCCAACCGGGAACGGAGGTACGAACCTCAAAGAGGCGTTGCTATTTTTGAGTGAGAGGCTTGTTGGGCGGCAGGCGGCATCAAGGGCTAGAGGGATCATCGCTAGGTATATAACTTCTCAGGCTTTATGTTTCTGACTGACGAATGTCATTTACAGGGCCAGGGAAGACAATGCAAAGAGCCGTCCCGTCTCCAAGATTAAAGCACCCAGTTCCAAGCCCAGAATTGATGACGATGTACTGAGTGACCCGATGAAAAATGCGCTGGTGAAGAGGGAAAGTGTGTATCGTGTGCTTACCATGGGCATAAGGAATGAATATGAAGACGCTAGAAAGGAGATGGGTATATTGGGTATTTATATTTCTTCCGTCTACTTTTGTTACTCTCGAACTTCGAAGTGCTGACCCAAATAAAATTAAATAGATGCCCAAAGGAGGGAGTTAGAGATGAAATTGGAGGAGAAGAGACGCATATCTCTTTTGATGGATGTTCTGGAGAGGAGGGAGGCAGTGAGGTTGGCTAGATTAGGTGCGGACAAGGGAATGGGAAACTTGATTGGAAATTTGAGGTGAGTCTGCGAGGTGTATTGGTGGTAGAAAAGCACGGGAATGTTTACTAACAAATTTATGCAACAAAATGTAGGAAAGAAGCAAATAATGCGATGCAAGATTTTCAGCGTGTCTTGGAACCAAGCCCACAGGAGGTGCGTTCCGCTTTTTTATTTCTCTCCCTTCATCACATATGCATATATTTGTGTTGCAGGATATGTCTTCTTCAAGTAACACAGCACTGTTGCGGAAAGCAGTGCTGGAAAGATCGAAAGACGAGGCCTGGAAATATAGATGTACCGCAGAAGCTCTGGCGGTAAGTTTTCTGACCCTTGACTTTACATATAGTGACATTGCATTCGTACAGAACTTACACGCTCTTCATGTAAAGCGTACGTCCACAGGACGCGATGATAAATATCCCAATAGGCCCAACGTTGATAAGAGACTGGAGGCGGTATTGAACCGCCTTGGGGTGCGTGATAGCAGAGAAGTGACAAAGATGAAGTGAGTATGGCCCCCTTTATTATTTTTGGTGTAGACGAATACCTTTTCGACAGGCAAAAATTGGTGGATGTGGCCCGACGACGGGCAGTCAGTAAAGCCGGTTTCCGCCCAAAGGCCGATGGTCGGAATGTAGGAAACCTAGACGACGCACATCGAAAAATAGAGGAGAAGCAAAGGCAGGTGCAAGAGAAAGTGAATCGAGCAGTCGCACTTGGATGGTTTTGTGAGGAATACATCGATCTGGTAAGGACTCTGTTCAACAAACGAAACGGCAATGCTCTCATTCGCATCGTATCATGACTTTTAATATTTTCTTCTTTCCTAGATAACCACATTCCGGACAGAAACTGCTAGTGCGTTGAGCGGAATGCTTGAGGATGAGAGAAATAGAGTGGCGGGATACGTGGACGTCCTACTAGCGAGCACCCTGCGACCATCCGTTAAGCTAGGGGAGTGGCAACTATTCGAAACGGAGGTAAGAAATATCATTGGGAGTAAGAAGATGACGATTTGTGAGGATGTGAGGGACTTGGTGGAGAGCGTGAAGGCGTCTGAAGAAATCCTGAAGATAACTCCGACTCTGATAAGAGAGAAAGATGTTGACGGTGTGCTTGAGGACCAATATTCGGAGGATTGGAATGCGTCAATGCAGAAGAATAGGAGGGTCCTGGAACGGAAAGGTAAAAAAGCGGAATATGGATTCGAAATTGCGAAGGACATAAACTCCCTGTTGGAACACTGTAAAACTTTGAAGTGAGCTCTTGGACATAGACTTCTAACAACCCTGTTTGATAATTTTATGACTGTAACATACTTAGGTGACAATGAACCCCATCTCCAAGCTGAACGCGGACATGATAGCTGGAGGAAATGCTTCCCCCTGCACTACCACCTTCGGCGTCACGCTCAGGGTGTCAACGTCGGCATCAACTTCGTCCATGCCGATGAAAACCCTTTCGCTCTAAATTTCTCCGCTCACCCAGCTCCTCACATGCATCTCCGTCACCCACTCCCGTTAAACTCCTTCGCGAATCTTTCGTTACAGTCGCCTGCCTTGGTCTCTCAAGTCCAATCTTAGCCAACACCTCCGTCTTCCCCAGGGCAGGCTTTAACCTCTTTGCTGCTAGCGCAGCAGCAGCCCCAACATCAACCAACGACTCCCTCGCCTCGTGAATCCCTGCCAGCGTCCAAACCGAGTTTTCTCTCTTTCCTCTCCGAGGCCATATTCGCTGTAGCCTGTCTCAGCGCCAGCTCCATTCGAAATCGGATGCCGAATCGCAGTTGAAGCCACAACCTCTTTAAGAGGATGACATATTTCACTGTTATACAGTTATTGTAAAATTTCCCGATTGAACGTTCGTTCTAACGAACTGTCCTAGATTGTAGCCTCAAGCTATCCGGACAGCCCTTGATGTGTACGGCAAGAATGCACGGATGACCGCTCCCATCTACAGCCCTCACCTCATTCTCATCTTCAATCCTTTCCCATATTCAATCTTTTCCCCTGCACGTAGGCAGTCTGATTGTCGGTGGTGTATGTCGGTCAATGTTTCAGAGGAAAGTCCTAGGTCTTAGGGAAAAGTTAAGCTCGCGTGTTCTTCTATGGCTATAGAGTATATACACTTCCTCGCTTCTAAATAAATGTGCATAGTGACCGTCAAATCAAGGAGTCTTCCTATGCGCTATTACTGTCTGATACGGTTCAACAACAGGCACACCCAGAATTACTGTTCCTGAGAGAGCTTTGCCAGTTGCAGGAAGTAGTGAAAAATCAAGATCGTGTGTTTCTGTATTCCTTTTTATATTGGTGTAAAGCCTTATTTCGGTTCTTAAATGGGCCTTTGAGATGGAGCGTTCAGCGATTTGGGCTGACTGCTGCGTGCAAGAAGCACAGAAATTTATCTGCTGCAATGCCCAGATCAAGGAGTCATTGCCTTTCCGCGAGATGGCCGACATCTATCTTGATTCTACGAAGCGCATACTTGGAACAGCCAAGGAATTATACATCCGCTCCGGCAACCAAACAATAAAGCTTTGACCCGGTCAAAGTGCAAAGTCCATCAATCTGTTCACTCTGCGTTCCTCTATGCTTTTCGTTCGCTCTTACTTCAATCATACTCACTGACATGCTCGACGTCGACAATGCGGTTTATTTCTGGCCGTTTTTGGGCACTATTTTCTCGTCCATGGCTTACACCGTCGTAATCTCACTTTACTATAGCTGCTTCCGAGCACTTTTAAAGGGTTTTTCCTCAACAAGAAAACGAATATTCATGTTCACCTATATCAGTGTCCTACTGGTCCTATCGACATGGGCAATGATTCAGCAGCTCTATGCTGTCATAACTTCACTCTTTTATCCCAACTCGTCGAAGGCTTTCATTTTTAGTGGCGCCTGGCTTGCTGAAGTCCCTCTCTTGCTTGTAGTCATGATTTGGACAGCAGATGGTTTTATGGTGATTTTATCTGCCTCCGCTCCCGACACTGATGGTCTTATTTATACAAAAGATATGGCGCTGTTTTGTTTTATACCAAAACACTTCAATAGGCTACCGAATTATGGCCATGGGCCTGCTCCTCCTAATTTCTTTGGCATCACTTTGTAGGTAACTCACTGTTTAAGCCTTTTTTTGCGCCTCCATTTAACTCTGATCTTCATCTAGTTATTGGCTTCAATGTTCTCCTTGGACCTCAGATCAACATTTTTTCCTTATTATCTACTTCCATCTCGGCCTTTTCCAACATTCTTCTTTCGCTTCTGATCGCGTGCCGACTGCTCTATCACCAAAGTTACCTGCGCAGAGTTCTCGGAGTTGGTCATGGGTCAGTGTATACCAGGATTATAACCATCTGTGTTGAATCCTGTGCCTTAATTATCTTCTTCATGGCGGCCTACGCAATTATGTTCGGCACTAAATGTAACGCACAGTATGTTCCGTTGTTCCTACTCCCACATATTTGCGTGAGTGCCATTTCTTTGATTCTATATTCAGTGTGGACATATCGTGCATTTCAGGTCATATCTCCCCTCATGATTGTCCGCCGAGTTGCACGGGGAATAGAATCGACAACCACAATTCCCCCACCATCAGGTGTCGTTCATCGGCCTGTATCAGCTCATTTAGAAGAAAATATCCGGTTCATTACTCCAGTTACCACGTGCACCGACGCTGAACGGGAAAGTGTTTGAGGTTTACCCACTTTTATTGTATGCACTATAGACCTGCAAAGTTTCTGTCGTGTAGTAACATTTAACAAGTAGAAATGGTTGCGCTCGACACTACTTATGATAGAGCACCAGCACCATGATCACCCGCTACCACCGTCTGTGTCTGGCTTATTTATCATCATTTTTATTGAACACAAAGGTAAGTCCAGGAATACCTGGCACATCTTCCTCAATCATTATCGCGGTCATGAATACGCAGCTCGTTGATTTTAAGCAGCCTTGTGCCTTTCGCTATAGGCCGCAGAACGGTCCTGGACAGTCATGTAACTTCTAAGTGACAGTTGCTTTATTTCACCAGAAGGACAGTCCCGAGTTCAAGCAGTAAAATACGCCTAGAATTGGCTCCTCTTCCAAAATTCAAATTTCTGAAGAGACGGGCCATTGGGCTCATCCGGTTTGCTCATCCGGTTTGCTCACCGGAAATCCTATGAAGGACGAAAATGGCAACGACCTGCCTAATCTCGAGAATGTTCAGGGCGATATTTACAGATCGGAGACATCTTGCTATCCTTTTACGAGTGGTGGAACTCGATTTCCTGTAGGCCCGTCGCAGAGATGGGAATGTTTCATGTTCTTTAACGTTGTCGACGGCAAAGTCTCTCAGTTTGGGAATGATCTCAACACTGACGCTCTTACCTATTGTTTAATAGATTTCGCAGAAGGAGCGGAATGACGGGAAAAAGCTTACCGAAGACCAGAAGAAGAATGCCGTCTGCCCTCGCGGGCTGCTTTCCGCTTGCTACAATCGTCCATCGCCAATGGTTTTACAGTCAGACCACTGGCTTTGCTAATAATGATTTCTTTCCTATCACTGGTCTCGTACCTCAGAAAATTGGTTTATGGAGCCTTTCCAGCCCCGATGAACTTGATGCTGAATTTTAAACAGGACAAGATCCTATCATTAGAGGACCAAAGACGGTCTCGGGAACCACGGACACTACTGATTTGTCCTCAGAAGGCGAGGTTACACTCCGTCCTGTCACTAGTCAAGGCGATAAGTATGAAGTAGCCGGGGTTGCGAAGAAAGTCGTTGATTCAGCGACGTCGTATGAGCAGAAATTCTTCGTAACCTCACGCGGAGGGGAATATTATTTCGTGCCGAGCATCAGCACAGTAAAAAATTGGGGTGCAGCCGCACAACCAAAGTAACGGTCGCAAGTTGTGTTGTAGTTTCCGAAATGGTTGTACAATAGCTGGATTGCAAATTGCTCATATGGATCAACAGGACGTTGCAACTTCAGAGGCACTTTGGAGTGCATTGTGGTATGCGATCATACGAGAGACTATTCGAACGAAGGAAACGCCACCAGCATACGCGGATTGCGCGTAAAGTCAGGAGGAGCTCGACGGCATTGGTGAGAGTTGAGAGAGCCGGTATGAAACGAAGATAACATTTGAAATTGAGGCCTGCGGCTGGAACTGAGTCGGCAATCGGTATCAGCATGGCATGGCCTGGAGACCCAATCATCCATCCCAACCGTCCGAAGAAGCGCTTTGAACCCTCCGACAGAGTAGGAAGTAAGTAAGAGTCATTTGTTCATCAGGTCTGCAGGTCGACCTTTGGCGTGCTCTTTTAGCCGGTGGATGGTCTGCAGGTCAACTATGAGTCACTCGCCGCCTTTGTTGTCAACAGATGCAATCCGATGGAATAAGCGTCCTCGGAGCCCGTATACCTGGCGAAAAAAACAATAAAATAAGTACACCTGCAAGAAGTACTGTCAAAGTGACCTGCAGAGAGGCAAATGTGTTCACAGCGAGCGGCAAAAGAGCGGGCAGAAGGTTGTAGCGAGTCGAGTAAAAGCAGAATTGCGATTGGCTGGCCGGGCCATTGTAGGCAGTGAATTCACGTGGTTGATTGACATAAAATTGTTCATTCCGGTCTCCTCCTTCCTCCACAACCTCATCCTGCCCGTCGTTGGAGCGATGCTCAACATCACCAACAAGACCGCTGAAGTGGTCCGTGCCCTGCGGCATATTGCCAAGGGCATGGCCACCGCTGCTCCCCGCATTGGCGACACCAAAGTTCCCATGTCTCTCCTCGAAAAAGGCGCATATATCAACTACCAGCGTATCGAGGACAATCTTGTTACCGTCCGCGATAGGTGTGTTCTATGTTTCATTTTGTTGTAATGGTGCTCACGGACGTCTCAGGCTTCGACGACCCCTGACGCTCTCCGAGAAAATCCTGTACGGTCATCTTGACGATGCCGCCAACCAGGACATTGTCAGAGGTACCAGCTATCTCAAGCTCCGCCCAGACGCAAGTCTTCTTCCTTTTTACTTCGTACCCAATAATTCTAACACTTTCGTATAGCGAGTTGCTTGCCAGGATGCTACAGCTCAAGTGCGTTACTAGTGTCTGTCTCATCTCTGTTCACCTCTGACGTAATTCATTAGATGGCTCTGCTTCAATTCATGTCGGCTGGAATGGATACCGCTGCCGTCCCCACCACCGTCCATTGCGATCATTTGATTGAGGCTCAAGTGGGTGGTGTCAAGGATCTCGAGCGCGCTATCTCTATCAACAAGGAAGTGTACGACTTTTTAGCTACTGCCACGGCCAAGTACGGCTTAGGCTTTTGGAAACCCGGCTCTGGAATTATTCACCAAATCATCCTCGAAAACTATGCATTCCCCGGTGGTCTCATGATTGGTACGGACTCGCACACACCCAACGCTGGTGGTCTCGGTATGATTGCCTGCGGTGTCGGTGGTGCCGACGCCGTTGACGTCATGGCTGACATTCCTTGGGAGCTCAAGTGTCCCAAGGTCATTGGCGTTAACCTCACGGGCAAAATTGGCGGCTGGACCACTCCCAAGGATGTTATTCTCAAAGTAGCTGGCATTCTCACTGTCAAAGGAGGAACTGGCGCTATCATCGAATACAAGGGTCCTGGTGTTGAGTCTCTCAGCTGCACCGGTATGGCTACTATCTGCAACATGGGTGCTGAAATTGGCGCGACGACTTCATTGTTCCCCTTCAACCACCGCATGGTTGACTACCTGAACGCTACTAAACGACCGGACATTGCAAACTACGCCAAGCAATTTGCACACAACCTCCGGGCAGATGAAGGCGCGGAATACGACGAGATTGTCGAAATCAACCTCTCGGAACTCGAACCTCACATCAACGGCCCCTTCACTCCTGATCTCGCCACTCCCATTTCCAAGCTCGCCGCTGAAGCCAAGAAAAACAACTGGCCCGATGAAATCAAGGTCAGCCTCATCGGCTCCTGCACCAACTCTTCCTACGAAGATATGTCCCGCTCTGCCTCGCTCGTCAAGGAGGCTCAGGAAGCCGGTCTCGAGCTCAAATCCAAATTCACCATCACACCCGGAAGCGAGCAAGTTCGTGCTACCATTGCCCGTGACGGTCAAATCGAGGCCTTTGAGAATGCTGGAGGAATCGTTCTTGCCAACGCCTGCGGACCTTGCATTGGTCAATGGGACAGGAAAGATGTGAAGAAGGGCGAGGCTAACACCAGTGCGTATGGGTGTACTTCTGTCTGAACGTCGTGCTTACGAGCTCTTCTTTAGTCGTGACCTCGTACAACCGTAACTTCACCGGACGTAATGATGCTAACCCTGCGACCCACGCCTTCGTCGCCTCGCCCGACCTCGTTACCGCGCTTGCATTTGGCGGCTCACTCTCATTCAACCCTCTTACCGACTCTCTTCCCACTCCCTCTGGCAAACCCTTCAAATTCTCTCCTCCCACCGGCTTCGAGCTCCCTCCTCGTGGATATGATCCAGGACAGGACACTTTCCAGCGCCCTCCCGAGGACCGTGTCTCCGTTCAAGTCAAGGTCGACCCCAAGAGCGACCGTCTTCAGCTCTTAAAACCTTTCACCCCTTGGGATGGTAAGGACGCTAAGGACCTCCCTGTCTTGATCAAGGTCAAGGGCAAATGCAGTACGTTTTCAAGATCCACCTCTGAGATGTGACATCTGCTAATAACTCCTTGGATAGCCACTGACCATATCTCTGCTGGTGGACCTTGGTTGAAGTACCGTGGACATCTTGAGAACATCTCTCGTGAGTGTCGTCGTTTATGATCCTGCGCTGGATGCCTAAACATTCATTTGCAGAGAACTGCCTGATTGGCGCCATTAACGCTGAGAACGGCGAGGCCAACAAGGTCTTGAATCAGCTCGACGGCTCATGGGGCGGCGTTCCCCAAGTCGGCGCTGCCTACCGATCTGCTGGTCGCAAATGGGTCGTCATCGGCGACCACAACTACGGCGAAGGCTCATCCCGCGAGCACGCTGCCCTTGAGCCGCGCTTCCTTGGAGGCACGGCTGTCATTGTCCGCTCCTTCGCCCGTATCCACGAGACCAACTTGAAGAAGCAGGGCATGCTCGCATTGACTTTTGCGGACCCTGCCGACTACGATAAAGTCAAGGGTACCGACAAGGTCGACATTATCGGCCTTGAGACCTTTGCTCCTGGAAAGAACTTGACCCTCGTCGCTCATCATGAGGATGGTAGTGTTGATGTGAGTTTCTATTTCATCTTCTTGATCCCTCACTGACTATCATCTCGTTGTGTAGGAGATCTCTCTTGCTCACTCCTTCAACGAGGGACAGATCGAATGGTTCAAGGCTGGATCTGCTCTCAACCTGGTACGTCGGTTTTCTGGCACTACATACCATGCACGTACTGACTACCTTTTAGATGGCTGCTAAGGCAAAGGCCCGTGCCAGCGCTTAAAAGTATCTTTTTGTTAATGTGCTCTCATTCCCAAGCCATCCCAATGGACTTTTGGAATGCCGACGAACGAACGAAAGAGTAAACGAACGGACGGAATGTGTAGCATGTATGTACTTGATTTGGAAGTTGGAGGTTAGGACTGGTGTAAGAAGTTGGGTTTCTCATTGGTTTCTCACCCATGGGGTGCTGATTCACGGCGCTGCGACGTGACGATGAACGTGAACGTATGGATGCCGTCTGTCGTCTTTGTTGTCGTCATCCGGATGCGTCGTGGTATAGAGAGCGAAGAAAGGACTGCGGAGTAGAAGGAGGATGTCCGACATATGCTGCTTTGCTTTGCTTCCCTTCTTGTTTTATAATCGTTTATATACTCTTTTATTCTCTCTCGCCCTCTTTCTCTTTGGTATTCGACTCGTCATCTGAAGGAGCTATCGAAGTACCATCATTCAATCAGCCACAGGTATGTGAAATATTCGTCTCATCGCTTTCGAACTTCCTGATCATGAGCTTGTCATGAGCTTCTGGGAAAAATATGTACCGCGGCCAAGTCAGGCTCGCGACCACCGGCTGCAACGACCTCAACGGAGAATCATGATCGTTCGAAATGTAGGTTGAGGTTGGAACTAGCTTTGATCTACATCATTCAAATTGATGATCAACGACAATTTCAGCGCTGCATGCTGATGTGCAAATTCTCCAAAATTAGCTGCCTGTATGTAGCTCGTGAAAAAGGTATTTCCTGAATCAGATCTACGTTTTAGGATGTTCTGATCATCAAGATGGGAAGTTGGAAACGGCCCATTTGAGAATCGAGCTTCGTTCGAGCTGGACGTCGTTCCAAGCTGAGCGGCGTGGTATCGTGGTGGTTCGACAGCCCGGACAATGACCATGAACACCACTGAGTAGTCGGCCTCGAGGCTGGGGCAACATGCAAGACTTCTGCCACAATATAATGCCATAATCCACTAGTACATTACTGCTTATCGGGGTGAAAGGAGGGTTCTACTAACGCTCGGGGTATCCTTTAGTTCGCGACCTCGCTTTTCCGAAATGAACCCGAGTCCTGGAGAAGGAATGAGATGTTTTTAAACTGTACTCCGGGGAGGGGTGGAGAATGTCTTCCTTGTAAAATCTTGGCCAGAAAGTAAGACGGGTACTTATACCGAAGGTAGAATAGTCAGTGCGGGTGAAAGGTCAATTTTATATGGCGTCACAGCAGGTACAAACAAAAGGCGGACCAGGTCGATTCAACTTGACTTACTCGCACCTGCTGGATCCGAGTTTGCTTTCTTGCTTTGACACCTTGCCCGCGAGCGTACCCAAGTTACCCGCCTTTGACTTCTGAAAATCGCTGCGGCTTGTCTCTCACAGACCATTCTGTCCACCTTGGGGTGGTCATGCGTTAGATAACCATATTATTGCCCCCAGATTATCATCCATCAATTGTGGATGTCCACCGTTATTTCGAGCCAACTGAGACCAGTTCTAGCCGAATGCCTCATGTCGGAGGTGTTTTTAACCGTCACGGCGCTCTTAGGCGGCTCGGATTCCTTGGAGGGAGCATATGCGCCGACAATGTCGTCCGGAAATCCACCGGAAGTCGTATTTCCATTCGACAAACCCCGTGTCTCACGCGGTGAGGCTCGTCGAACGTTTCTCACGACGACAAGAGGACGGGATGCCATACCCAAACAAAGGATTTGCTTCACTCCGTGCCATTTATGATTTGGTCCGTTTCTGAATAGTGGAGAATGGTTTACCTCGAACCCGTGCTTCTGATCTGCGCCTTTATCAGGCATTACCGCGTGTTTACAGTTAACCTAGCCCGTCGGTTTGGCCCGTGGATCTCGAATCACTGTTGGCCGTTTTATACTTGGACCCCGTTGCTGGACCTGAGAGAAGTTCCCCCTTCTGAATCTCTGGCCCCAGTAGATATTGCATTTACTGGTTGACCATTATCCCCCTCTCTCTCAAGATGGTTTTGTTCGGAAACGGGCCTGAATATGAGCAACGGTGCGCACTGGCTTTCACGGGCTCTCCGAATCTGTCTGATGCGTTCTGAAGGCTCAAGAAGCCGTTCGTTCCCCCGACTGTAACCTTGAAGGAAATTCATGACGCCGTGCCCAAGCACCTTCTTAAGAGTACGCCGATTCGCCTGACATTAATGCGCGAGACTCTCATATAACCTCTCTCATCCTCCAGAGAACCAGGGTAAGGCAGCCCTATACGTTGTTCGCGACATCGTCTTCGCCTCGCTTCTATACAAGTTTGCGTATTCAATCACACCACTCGCCCAGAGCGACTTTGGGGGTTATGTTACGGTGGGATGGCAAAAGACAGCGCTGAAAGCATCGATGTGGCTATTTTATTGGTGGTTCCAGGGTCTGGTCGGTGCAGGGATTTTCTGCCTAGGTACGCCATTCGTTTCTCCGATAACATCTTATTATTGTGCCAGCTAACAGCTGTCCATAAAGGCCATGACGCAGGTCATACGTCGCTTTTCGAGAACAATAAGATTAACAACACCGTCGGATTTTTGCTTCATTCAGTGCGTCTTCAGCTGTTAAATCAGAGCTCGAGATACTGAATCTGCGTAGTATCTGCTTATCCCTTATTTCTCTTGGCGCTCGACACATCATGCTCACCATGTAAGGACATGCTTTGATAAGATCTCGCGCTTGGAAACTGACTCCTGGTTCTCAGAAAGCGACGGCTTCGATGGAACGAGATGAAAACTACGTACCATACACCCGCAGTCAATTTAAGCTCCCCGAGGAGAAGAAAGCCGCAAGACAAGACTACGAGGAGATCTTCGAGGAAACCCCACTTTACACCCTCTTCCGAATGTTCGTCATGCAAGGCTTGTGAGTTTATCTCAAATTCCAATACAAAGCGAGCAACAACTCAGAATTTTAATAGCGGTTGGTGGATCTACCTTGCGTATGTTGCCTCAATCCGTCTGCCTGTATATTATGTTAAATTTTCTCAACAGACAAAACACCATGGGATCCCCCATGTACCCCGCTGGAACGAATCATTTCAACCCAAATTCCCCCTTATTCAAGAAGGAGCAACGTAATTCATTGACATTCGGAATATTGGATTCACTCTTACCTAAATTGCGTTATAGGTTTCTCAATCTTCATGTCGAACGTTGGCATCGGCTCCATGGCAGCTATTCTCTATTATCTGGGCAAGGAGTTCTTCTTCTGGTACTACCTTATTCCATACCTGGTAAGGAACTATCCCGAAATTCAGAGTATCTGTTAGGCTGAAGCATTCCTTCGTATCTCAAGTTCGTGAATCACTGGATTGTTATGTTCACTTTCTTGCATCACTCCGACCCTTCCATCCCCCATTACAGGAAGGGAGAATGGTCCTTCCTTCGTGGCGCTGTTGCTACCGTTGATAGGCCTTTGCTCGGATGGATGGGACGATTCTTCTTCCATAACATCAGTCATGACCATGTCGCTCATCGTAAGCCTGAATCTGACTCTTCCATTCGCTCGTACTGAAATTACTCCTTAGATTTCTTCCTTCGCGCTCCATTCTGTAAGCTAAATCGAACTGGAGTGGTTTAGCGCTCTACTAACCTACCATTTGAACGTGCAGATAACGGCCCTGAAATCACAAAAGCAGTCAGGTCTGTCTTAAAAGACGATTACAACTACGATTCAACGGTAAGCTCCGAGTTAATTTCAAACCAACCCATGTTAATTACGCTGTCTCTAGCCAACCTTCTATGCCCTATATCGGTCGTTTACCCAATGTCTCTTCATTGAAGACGAGGGCGACATTATCTTCTACAAGAATAAGGATGGCGTGGCCGTCCGCGAACTTCATGAATCAGTGGTAGAAGAGATTAAGAAGAAGGGGTGGAATCCTGAAGAGCAGGACAGACTAGACGAGGCTGGAAAGACCGCTTGAGACACTTTTCTTGCCACTTCCAGCTGTTGCCTAACGAATTTTTAATCATGTACATAGACGCATTAAGGCTGCAGACTGGGCGGTGATGTAAATTAATTAAATATAGCCGCTGTTTCTTGGGGTAGAGTTTCCCCGCGTCGGAGAGCGATAGGTCGCTGGTGCCTGCCAACTTTATTACCCGGGTTGGGAGAAACTCAACTGAAATTCCCTGGCCTAACTTCGGTGCGTATGGTATATTGGCTCCTATGCTATGGACACTGGCTATTTTTTCTTCCTGGGCGTGGAGAGGAGTGAGGTTGGGACCCAGATTGACATTTCATCAGCATTCCATGACAGCCAACTACTCGTCCCCACTTCCAACGTTCCGATTGATTGGGTGGAGTTGTGTCCTGCTTGAAAACTATCTCTGTGAGTCTCAGCTGAGCTACATAAGGCAAGTATAAACCCTCAGTGAATAGGCAGTCAACAGGTCGTTTTATAAGTAAATTCCGCATAACGCATAATTAAGCGAGCTGATCTTGAGCCATTTTTCCTGCTCGTTAGCTGGCACCGAGAGATAACGGCAAATGACTTTCGAAGCTTCTCTTTCAAAACATTGGAATGCTCGTCGAATAAACCTGCAATTACTCTTCAATACCTCGAACTCAACCTTTCAAGACCCATCATCGATGGATCCATCTACGTGAGCATACACCAGCTGTACTATGACAATGTTTTTAATGGTGCCTACGAGGAGGATAGAGAAACCAGGGGTCTATGGAGCAAGTTGGGGGTTTATTATTAGAAGATGCTCTTATTCCATCGGGGAGTCAACAGAGCACTTATCTTACGCTATGCCGGTTTACTAGTAGGCTAGGATGAAAAAAATGTGTTTTTTCAAGTTCAAGCTTCCCCAATGAGCAAACTATTGGACGAGGAACGAAAGCCTCTGAGGCTCGACTTGACGAGGCGGTTGATCTAGATGTGTAGTTAGTTTTGATTCTGAATGGCGCTTAACTTTTAAGGTCCAGCAGGTATGGTACGTCACTGACTTTTTACACCATTGGCCTAGGTTGAGCGGACGCTAATAATTATCCAATCTTATCAAGGTACTCTGGTCTAATCTCCATCAATAAATCTATCCGAAGGTCAAGTGATTGTCTCCGGCCAACGTCCATGTCCAGGATGTCATCCTTGGGAAAAGACCTTCGTCATCTGATAAAATTGACATCGGGCTCAGAACTAGATTAAGCTCAGCTGAGCAAAGAGAAATATTTATTTTATTCTCCAGGTTCTTATTGCCTGCCCAACTTCTGCTTTGAGGAAAGTCCTCTGAAGGCGCTCAGAGTGCCTAACTCGGCACAGCAGCATTCAACCTGAGGCAGCTATATGAAACAAAGATTCGGAAAGCGGGCAGCAATCCGGTATGGAATGGACTGTTTGATGAAATAAGTTTAATGAGTTCCTTATGATAATCGATTATCTTTGCGCTTATGTTAATCTTCTCTATGGAGTTTTAAACGGTACAGTTCACATTGCCCGAGTCCCCGAGGCCGAGCCCCGCATTTTTACGTTTGGACACGTTCGTTTATAAGTTGGATTTCTATAATTTTAAATACTATTGAGACACCACGGGCTATGGTTGTCCTTCTAGGGGGTGACCGACGGGAGCAAAATGTAAATTACTCCTAAAATAGAACTTCCTTCCTTTTCAGGCGAATTAAATGTCCGCTTGTTGATCTCTTACCAACATTTTCAACGGACTCGGACTTGTTTTCCACCTTGTGGCCGGCTGACCTGACCTTCGCCAGATTTGTGGCCGAATCCACAATGGCCAATCCACGGTTTTACTCCGTCTCCTATTCTGGCTATGGGAATGCTTGGTGCATCGGGGTGCCCCCGCGTTTCACTCGACGTTGAATTCTCTGATGACAGGCTCTGTCATACACCCGCGCTCGGCTCTCCCACACTCAGAGGCTCTTGTTGGTTTCCTAATACTTATAGGAGATGAAGGCATCGATGGACTTTCTCGAATTCCGATTTGATGGCTCCCCAAGGCGTTGTACCACCAGCCGACGGCTCAGTCACCCTTCCTGAAGTCATCGACTTCCACACCAAACACAATCCCGACTTCCCTATATTCATATTCAATGAAGATGGGAAATCTGAGATAACCAAAATAACTTACTTTGAATATGGACGCGCTTGTGATCGAGTCGCGCACAGAATGCGCCCAGGGAGAATGGGTCCGGAAGGAGAGTTGGTCGCTGTTGTTGCTTTATCCGACACCCTTTTATATCATGCAGTGTCGGTGGGCTTGACGAGGGCGGGTATGGTCGTGAGTCCAAGAAATTATGTTTTCAACGTAAATTTGAAGTTTTGCCGTAGCCGTTCCTCATGTCTCCTCGAAATACGGCTGCTGCCATTATCAAGATGCTGAAAGAAACAGGCTGCCACAGACTGCTTACCACGCAAGAAACCCTGAAGTCTCTCGTTACTGAGATTAAGACAGACCTTTCTAGGGACAGTCCTGGATTTGAGCTAATTGTCGAAGAAATGCCACCTGTTCATGAAATCTACCCCAAGATGGGACACGAAACGAAAGTCGATCCTTTCGAGGAATATCCCAGACCTGCAGTTCGACCACCCCTTGACAATGTTCTGCTTTACCTCCATTCTTCGGGAAGCACTGGCTTCCCTAAATCCATCGCAGAGACTTTCAGAATTATGTGCCACTGGGCTTCGTTCCGTGAGTCAAACTGTTTTTCTCTAGGGTTTCTTGAAAGCTAACTGCGTCTCTCCAGCACCCATGCCAGAAATGGGCTTCTACAGCATTGGTTGTATGGCTCTTCCTGCTTTCCACACCTTGGGTGTTATTTCACAACTGCTGCATTCAACGTATGCTTTGAGCATTATCGCATTGTATCCTCCGACTGCTTTGAAGCCTTCATTGCTTCCTGTCATGCCTACTCCAGATAATATTCTTGAACATCTTCGAAGAACTGAGTGCGAGATGTTGATTACCATCCCCGCCCTTTTGCAAATCTGGGCTCAAGACAAGCAATCCGTTGATTTACTCGCCAAGCTGAAGATGATTGTACGTCCCATGGGTCAGTCTTTTTTTGGCTGCCACTCTGACCCCATCCCGAAATTATAGGGATATTCTGGAGGTTCCGTTCCGACCAAGCTTGGAAACTTCATGGCCAGTGCAGGTGTTACACTTAGCCCAATTTATGGTGGAACGGAATTCGGTGGACCAACACACGTGGCGCGCAGGCCAGGGGGAGAAGATGGTTGGGAATGGATTCAAATGGACGAACGCCTGAACATCAGATGGGATCCTCAAGGTGATGGTACTTTTGAATGTCAGTTCTTGGTATGTTAACTGGTTTTTCCTCTTTATTCTCGAGGCTGAATGATAGCGGGAACTAGACAAACGAATTCCATCAAGTTTCAGTCGAGAACATGCCTGATGTGAAGGGATATGCCACCTCGGACTTGTTCATCCCGCACCCCACTGTACCGAACTTTTGGAAGATGTCAGCATTTCAAGTCAATATCTTCTGCGTTCCTCATTGAAAGTCATATAGCGTTGGGCGAAAAGATGATGTTATTATCCATACTTCAGGAGAGAAGACTGTTCCCGCACCAATGGAGAACATCATCCTGAACAGCCCATAGTGCGTTTTTCAAGCTTCAGCTGGCAAGTTGCAAAGCCGATCTTGATGATCTTACAGTACCATGGGAGTCGTTATCTTTGGACGCGAACACGACCAACCTGGAGTCCTCATCGAATTGAAACCTACATACGCCACTGATCCCTCTATCGAAGCTGAACTTATTAAAGGCAGAAATCTCATCTGGTGAATATTGACTACACTAGTTACTCTCCGTTTTCTAATGTGTTTTAAGGCCTATTGTTGAAGAGGCGAATAGAGTTGCGCCATCCTTCAGCAGGATCTTCAAGGAGTTGATTCTCATTACATCCCCGAACAAGCCTCTCCCTCGTGCTGGAAAAGGCACCGTCATGCGGAAGGCTGCCTTGGCTGCTTACCACGAAGAAATTGAGGCACTGTAGGTTTTCCTTGAAAAACCTTTTCTGATGTGGCTAATTTGGTTTAGCTACGCGACCATTGAGTCGACCGTCAACGCTGAAGCCGTTGATCCACCTCCGTCCTGGTCAAAGGAAGACACCGAGATGTGGGTGAAGGCCCAAGTCGAGGACATCAACTCTGGCAAAACTTTCGATATTGCCGGAGACTTGTTTGAACAAGGGTTGGATAGGTGGCGTATTTCTTGTCAATCGTCTGTAGTTCTTCATCCTGACAAGATCCTGCCCAGTTTGAGCGCGACCATTCTCCGGCGGCGAATGGTTGGTGCATTGCAAGCCAACAAAGAAACGCAGAAAGCTGCAGAACTGGTTAACCAGAATACGATTTACAACTACCCTTCGATCGAGAAACTCTCGACCTTCCTCGTTGCACTTGTCGTAGATCCAGACAGTGTACTCGCTACTGCCAGCAAGACTGATGCCATTGAGGAGATGATTACGAGGTACACAGTTGGTCTTGAGCACCCTATCCCAGCTGGTACCACCGGCAATGGGACAGTTGCTCTCCTCACGGGCACCACGGGAAATCTTGGATCCCAGATCCTTGAAACTCTCCTACGCGACCCATCTGTTCGAAAAATATATGCCCTTAATCGTGCATCTGGCGACGCACTTGCAAGGCATACCGATCGTTTCAAGGACAAAGGCTTCGAAGTCAAACTGTTGTCGACCGATAAATTGGTTTTCATCGAAGGTGATATGACCCAAAAAAATGTTGGCTTGCAGAAAGAAGTTTATGATGAGGTCTTTATGCCCCCGTTTTTCTTTGTTACAGAGACTGATCCACTCGGTTTTGCAGTTGCTGAGCAACGTTACCGTCATCATCCACAACGCGTGGAGGTTGGACTTTAACTTGCAGCTTGCTTCCTTTGAGCCAAATATTCGTGGCACCCGCAACCTCATCGATCTCGCAAGAGCTACCGCCGCTGGAGCTTCTACTAAGTTCTTGTTCACTTCATCTGTGGCGTCTGCCATTTCTTGGGATAGGACACGCGGTGCTTACCCAGAGGAGGTTCTTACCGACCCCCAGTTCGCTGTTGGCAGCGGTTACGGTGAAGCTAAATATGTCGCTGAAAGAGTGAGAATTCTTTTCTTCCACATTGTGTGTTCGTCGTATTGATAAGTTGGTGGTTTGTTGTAGATTTTATCTCAAAGCGGCATCCAAGCTACATCGTTCAGAATTGGCCAGATTTCGGGCGGCAAGCCCAATGGAGCCTGGGCTATCACTGACTGGGTGCCGATTCTTGTAAAATCAAGCATCGTCTTGAACGCTCTTCCGTCTATGGTTGGGGTAAGTATTGGAGTTGGTCATGCCACTGTGATCCTGACCCACTTGCCTTCCTGCAGGTGTCATCGTGGGTGCCAATGCATGGCGTTGCCCAGAGTATCATCGACGTCGCTTTGCTGAAATCTCCGAATCCACCTGCTCTCAACATCGTCCATCCTCGGCCGATACCTTTCAATAACATTGTTACGGCAATTAACGGCGCCCTCGTGAAAGAAGGGATTTCTTCCACACTCCCCCTTGTTTCTTTCCAGGAATGGTTCTCACTTCTGGAGGCGCGCTCCGCAGCTGGCAACGCTGACGACTTGAAGAATGTGGTAAGTCTCTTCATTTGGTTAAATTCCTCGCACTGGCTAAGTAAAGCTTCGTGGTAGCCCGCAATCAAACTTATTGACTTCTTCCGAAACACCGCGAACGCTGATTCGGCTCTGCGGTCGGGCCAGAGGAAAGGCAACGAAAGTGGCGGTATGGCGGAATTCTCGACCAGTAAGGCACAGAGCCTCAGCAAAACCATGAAGGACTTACCACCTATCGGCGATCATGACGCTGAATTGTGGGTCAAGTACTGGAAGGCTGCCGGACTATTTGCCTGAGGTGTTGGTCGTGTTTCCTTTCTCCGTAGTTTCTTTGATCTTCCAACAAATTGGATTCTCAAAATCCTGTAATTATACTGAAAATAGATCTTCACAGTGAATTGCGTTTGCTCACACGTCGAGGAAGCTAGTAATCACGCTCAGATACGGATATCTGCTCCTTTTCGAAGAAATCAATAGTCCCAAGAAAACTAAGGTACACAAGAGAGATAATACAGTTATTACAGTTCATTAGTAATTGGTGTTGTTCAGTCCAAGGGGCAGGTCTATAGAACTGCTCTCGCCGAATTAAGAAGGAGTATGCGGTCATGTATCTTCTCGGCTACAAGCCGTGGCTTCTGCTGGACGATCTACACGTCAAAAAGTTATTTATGTTATCTTTGAAGGAAAATGATAGCACATACCAAATGTCCCGCTTCTTCAATGTATTCAACAGACGCCAGATTTGTGTGATTTGATATAGTGTATTTGAGGTGGTTAGGTCTTCAGGACCGGAAGAGTGTCAGCAATGGTCTAAGTTAGTCAACGCAGTGCCACTCACAAGATATCTTCGATTTTACCCCATATTAAGTGGACCGGAGTTTTGCTGGCAGTCATTCGGAGAGCTTCCAGGGGTTCGCCCACGAAATCGTCGCTCCTGTAAGTTGCCTGAAGGTGAAATACCTGGTCAATAAACCAAACTCTAATCAAAGATAACAAAAATACTCAACCGCTTCTTGCTCCTTCGTTGTTGACATGACGACACCACTGAACTTGTAAGGCTCGGGATATTTTGACCCAGGATGATCACTCAATCCGTGTTCCTATAATAGACAACACATCCACGTTTACTCCGTCTGTAGAACGGATTCAATGTGGGGTGACGCACAACGAATGATCTCAGCACTGCTGGATCCCATGTTTTGTACAGAGGACGTTCACGAAGGTCCTTCAAAGCCGCCTTTCGACTAGGCCATACGCTTGGCCTAAGCCAAGTCCAATACTGAAACTTTCGGAATACTTCGCGGTAGTCCGGGTAATCTAAGCCTGGTGAAAACGCTGGGTCGAATGCAATGACGGCCTCCAAACGGATAGGTGGATTTAACTCGTGCATAAAGAACCTATAAAAAGAAGTCAGGAACGTAAATCTCAATGTGGACATGAACTTACGAAGCTACTGCACCAAGGCAATGACCAACCACGACGATTCTCCGTTTTTGAAAATCGACCTTGGCTCCTCGAGTGGGTCCAGCCATGAGGAAAGCGTAAACGGCTCTTGCGTATTCTCGAGTAGTCCCTTGAAGGCCTTTAGTTGGAAGCAAACTGACTCCAATATGATGACTTACAAGAATCCTTGTAGTGGGTGTTCAAAATTTCCTCGTTGACTATTGCAGATTCTCCATGATTAGGACAATCTATTGAATATACTTCTCGAATCCTGCCATGTCGATGCAAAGATTTCCGTTCGAGGTTGAATAAATGGTCAATCGTAGGGTCCCAAGCTTCTTTGTGGCAGCCGACAGCGTGAAGGCATATAAGAACTAGGTCGTTTGGATTATAGGCGTCCCGAGGCCCTACACTGTGCCGAGTTGCAAGAGTATAAAGAGGATAGGACGGGGAGGGCTCCAGAACGATCTTCTCAACGAGAGAAGACATAATTTGTCGTGGGGCGCGGTGATGAATTGAAGTTTTGGACTCTGGTATCAAATAAACCGGGAAGTGGAGCCTCTATAATTTGTTGAGGACGAGGATGCAGCTGCAGACAACAATCACTAATCAAGGGCAGCAGAAAGCAGATTTGTGCCTTGAACGGTCGTGTTCAACTTAAAGTAATAAGTCAACAAGCCCGAAAGCGGATCGGCATAAAATTATCAAGGAAGCACCAGTGCAAAGCTCCAAATGCTCCAAGAAGCAAGAAATTTGAAAGAAGTATTGATGGATGCCATCTGGTGCCATGCTGCCAATCTTCCTGTCGTATTGTGAGCGACCTGACCGCCACGCTCGGCCCTCGGCCCATCACTTGTAACCCTCCGTGTCATGGGATCGGCTGGCATCGGGCCCACGAGGTTAGGCTTTAGGTCCGTTAGGTCGCTTACTATCATGTGCATAACTGTATTAACCTACTTCAAGGTGGTGATCATATCAGCATTATCTCATGGACAATAGCTACTTAAGCTAAGGAAAGCAGAGGAAAGCATACGTTTATTACAGGTTGGCACGTACAGCATAAGCCTCGTGCTCTCGAATTTTGAATACGAATGCAGAACAACAGATGCATCCAGGTTGCCTCTGTGGTCGCGTAGACAGAATGGGATTGTGTCCGGTCCATCAGCGCAATATCAGCCTCCAGACGGCAATTGGTTTCCGGCTACAATCCTTGATGGCATTGCCCCCTTCCTTTGAAGTATTGATTATGTGGTACTTAGTAATAAAACATTTCAAGTTCTTCGAAGCCGTGGTGTCGCAAGGCAGTTGTATTATTTGGTCATAAAATCGGCAGTCTTGAGTCCCCTGTTACAACTCGATGCGATCTCGGCTGTTCCCGCCTTCCTTATTTGGCTCCTGCCAGCGCCTTTCCCGTTTCCACGCCGTGCGCTCCGGGCTTGCCTCCGGGGCTTCCCAATTCATCTCAGAGGTAAACGGCTTTCTCCCTCTGTTGTAAAAATAAGATAAAATGGGAAAAATATATAGCTATCTGTTAAATTTGAATTTTCAACTGAGGAGTTCGTCTCGGCCCCAAAAATTGGTGCCGCGACTATGGTTATTCCTGTTTTCTTGAAAATCCAACCAAATCAGAGATTTCCCCGCCTTTTCTGGAGTTGATTACAGGACCCTTATCTCTACCTTTACCTAGCCTATTTTATAATTTTTTTTTACTAAGTTTGTGGTTATTTTACAAAAGCAATTGCATTTCCGTGATGGAAGTCAACCATTCAATTATTGGCGCCAGTTTTCTCTTATACCTGATTTATGGATAATTAATTACTAGTATATGGGGATTATATTGATACTAACATTTATTATTGTGCCGAAGGATACAATTTGGACTCTAACATGTAACACACATTAATTTACAGTGATTCCAGAGTATAGTGAGGCTGGCATTGCGCCAATCATATGTGCCGAGAGGCGCCTCCGGAAAGTTCACGCGCCCTGTTTCTAAGCCGAAGAAGGCGAAAAGGCGCTGTCCCGAATTACCGAATATGGTTAAGATCAACTTACATAATGGATCGAGATGTAACAGGGGACTACAAACTCTAAAATCGGTACTTTCAAGCGTTTCTCGGTTGCCCTTCATCGATATCACACTACCGTCAAGTGGCAAAATTTATTTAAAAACGGACAAGCCTGAAGAAGTCTCCGAAGATCCCAGATTTATATGCGCAGTAAACCGAGAACGTGAACTTCGACCAATTCTTTGGGCCGCATGCATAAGGTAATTCATTAGGCCGAAACCTGTTCCAATTGAGCTTTAATAAAATGTCGAAACCGCCAAAAATAAAGGTAAATGGACTTCTTAGGAAATTTTGGAAACCCTCTAGGTCTCGAGATACAATCCTCTTAGTGCCCAGAGATACTGAGAAATCAAGGCGGCTTCTCCATAAGCAAATATTTTTTCTGGCACCGGCTCCTCCAACCAAGTACATATGTAACCGAAGTTAGATGCACTTTGCATGCGCATTCAAGAAGAAACCCGCTATTATGCTCTGGAAATGCAAACAACTGGTCGTTCATTTTGTGCCTTCCCTGGTGCATACAAGGAAAAATATCCCGATATAAGCGCTCGCTTTAAGCGCTAAAAATTTGTCCTTCCAATGCAGCCACTGCACCGTCATTTATATTTACTTAGCGACCAGCAAAAAATGTCTGAGAGGCTTGTCGGGAAAACGGACCACTCTGTTGCTCCCATCCTTGAGGATTAATCGCAACTGTGGAAGAACAGCAAATCAAATGACAGGGAGAACAAACGCTCACGTTTCGAGGTTAGCCTGCCCGACTCTGCTTAGTGTGCCAAATCCACCCGGAATATTATCAAACATGTACTATGTAGCTCCTGACATGAATGATGCCGAATAGCATACATTTTATCTGCCATTTGGTAATGAACTTATGATTTTTATTCATGTCCAAATCGTCCACTTTTGGGAGTGCCTCGAGTGCTGAGGCCTAAGGAATTTCATACTACATCAAATAATGATTGATTATGTCGCCCACATTCGAGTTAATCACCTCTTACCATCAAGCATCAGATGAAGTCGCGCGTTTGGTCAAGTTTCAAAGAGTTTCGAGGACCGAAATTGGAAAGAGGGCGTCGGCTAAAATCTAGATCGGTGATTAGTCGCGGCGCGGTGAGCTAGCATCTCCGGCGAGCAAAAGAACCGAGCCGGTTACAAAAATAGTCGCATTGTATTCTCGCTTGCTTGGTTGTCGGTTGCTAACTTCCCTGTGTACGCCATCTCATACCCTCTTGGAGGCCACACTGCAAGTTTAGACGATGACCTCCACTTTGACCGTTGACATCTCAGACCGCATTGCCACAATCACCCTCAACCGACCAGAGAGCTTAAATGCTGTCACTGCCGACGGTTTGTTCATCTAATATTAGGTTAGCGCTCTGCGAAGCCCTGCTAATCTACTCTGCTCCTCAGACTATGATGCGTTCGCGAATGCCCTGAGAGAGATTGACCAGAATGACGATGTTCTCGTGACTGTCTGGCAAGGTGTGCATTCCTCTTCAAGCTTTCGAGAACGACCCGCTCATGAAGCTTCAGCAACGGGGACATGGTTTTGCGCGTGCGTCGAGCTCGTCCACTTGAATCACAGTTCCTTCTGATCACGGTGTTTAGGGGGACAGATGTAAAAGTTACGAATGCAAACACCACCGAATCTATGGGCAGCGTGCGCAACTCCCTGAAATACAAGGTCGTGAGCACGACCACGGATTGTGGGAAGGCTGTAAGGCTGATTCTTAAGTGCAATCTATCCTTAACTGACACTCAAACATGGTAGCTCTATTCACATAGAAAAATCCTCGTGGCTGCTTTGAACGGGCCCGTAATGGGTATGATGTTTTCCATGACCTCATTCCAAAAAATTATCACTGAAATACGCATCCAGGTATCACCGCAGGTGAATAAAATAACTGCTCCAACGCCTCGAAAATAGCTAATTCAAGGACTAGCTTTCCTCGGATACTTTGACTTTATCTACGCACTGCCGAGCGTATGGCTTTCCGTTCCTTTTACCTTCCTTGGTAAGCTTCGATAATAAAGTATCCCTTTGGCTCTACTGACTTCTCTTGTACAGGAATTGTAGCCGAGGGTGGCTCTAGCGTGAGCTTCATAAACAGGAGTGTGTATTGCGTTATCGGCAACCTCGACTTCTACTTAGAATTTATTTCAATAATCTCTAGTGGGACTCGGACTCGCAAACGAAGTTTTAATCTGGGGGAAGAAAAAGAACGCACAGGAGCTCTTAGCCTGTGGATTCATCAAGTGGGCTACATTTCTTTACTGCTGCATAAAGTCTTAGCTAATTCTGTTCGGTTTTCTCAGTAAAATATTCAAGGACCAAGCCACGCAAGCCTTCCACGGAGAAGTGCGCGCTCTCCTTCTGAAAGAGCTGCAAGGGCTGGATCCCACAGCAATGCTTCTGATGAAAAGCCTCATTCAACGAGGCTTGCACGAGAAGAACGATCCTGACGCAGTCAATTTACGCGAGAGCTATGGTTCGTTACTTCCACAATTTCTTTTGGGATAATACTGATCAAGGGACGTAGCTCAAGCGGAACGCTTTGCCAGTGGTATACCCTTAGGGCGGTTTGCCAAAATTGCTTCAAAGCAGATTAAGCACAAGCTCTGAGCTGATCATGGACATTTCACCTTTCTCCGCTATCCTTCTTCCACTCATTTGGTTAAGAACTTTTGGACTCCGTCCTATTCACGCCTTTTCAATTTTACCCAGAGATACTAGCACTAACGTTAACGGAATTACTCAAAAATAATGTATACCAGCCATGTAAAATTTACTAACTTACATTTGGATTAGTACTTCATGACGTGCGGGTGTGTCGGCCACTGCTTCGCATGGCAGGTACGAGACCTTTATTTAAGGCCTTCATTAACGCCGTCTCAGTTCAACCAGTGGTCAACTACGCATAGACCACTACTTTGCTTCACTGGATTTATGTAAATACTCGAATTCGAATTTAACTAACGAAAAAATGGTTTCTTACCCATCGAATAAAATCACATGTTCTCTCCTAGTTCTCGATGATCCCGCCACTCGTCGCCAAACCTTCGGTTGGCTCCTCGCGGCCGTCGTACAGGACCGTGACGTGCTATGATTTAAACGAGACAAACCTATATAGATCTGGGCTCGAAGAGGATTTCTTACAAGAGAGGACCTAAGGATCGGCTCGGTTTCCTCAAAAGCCGAACCGTACACAAATATCAACAAATTATCCGGGTAATAAAATGGCGGGGAATCGTGGTTTTGAACATCAGGTTAAGACGATTCCTTATTACATAAGGTCTCGTAATTCCAAACTTTGTAAACACGCATGATCATTTACCGCGACTCGGAGTTACACCGCTTCGAATTCCGGCCGGATGTCCGATGACCACATGTCGCTTGTCTCCCAACTTGCCCAAAACCGCTTTCTAGCATGCGAAGCAACAGTCGCTATTTTCTTATCCATTGTCACTCGTTTTCTAGGACTGCCTTGAACTAACCATAACCTTGACATTGACAGTATCCAGACACTTGCACAAGAAAAGTAGTACTCCGAACCCGTCACGCAGTTAAGGACGTTGAACTCTTCGCCGGATCCCACAACTTGTCCTCACTTTACTCACCTGGGTCAGGTTTAGTAAAGTATAACCCACCTGTTTATCCGCCGGAAGTCTGTAGCAGGTTTCTTCGAGTTCTTCTGATTTCGCCTGTCTCGCCAACTGCCTTGCGTCAATGGACGTACAACACGCTCTCCACTACCAGCAAGCTGTCAGTGTCAACAACACAAGTGGGGTCCCAGAGGCGCCGCTATACCATATCTTATCTGGCTCATTTCGGTCCGTTTCCCTCTTCCTGCTTGCATTCTCGCCTTCTAGTCGCTCGTTATCGCACTTGCAGACCGTCCCTGCAAATGGCCCACACCAGTATCTGGCGGCTAATCAACTGAAAGATCGCGTATACACCACGAGTTGGGCCCTTCCCCCATCGCTTTCGAGTTGGCATGTCGAGCGTTCGGATCCATGGAGAGTGACGCACATCAATACCGTGCCAATCAGTGTGTCTCCAGGTATCATTTTTCATTACTGTCCCATGCTGAGAGCGTCGTAGCCGCTACTTCTTCGTACATTGCTGTTCCTCCACCTTTTACCCGTGCTTATTCCGTCGGTGGGCCCACTGGGGAATCACACGTTATCGATAGCGATACTGGAGCCCTGGGCGAAAAACTGCAACAAATTCTCTTCATACCCGAGGACCAACTGGAAACCGCAGATAAGACGAGAGTGGCTCTTGTACGTAATTGGAGTTGGTCTTCTTGAGTTTTAAACCATTCACCCAGCACCAGCGATATGGCTCCCATGGAATCGAATTTACGCCATCTTCTCGTTATGCCTTTGTTCCAGTTCTTGGAACGGATTCCATTGAAATGTATAGCCATGAATTAAGCAGTGGCCAATTATCCCACATATCGTCTGTTGGGTCACCGCGGGGAAAGAACGCGAAAGATGGTCCACGACATGTTAAAATTCATCCGAACGGCAAAGTCCTATATTGCGTTACTGAACATAGTGAGCCTCCTAATCACTCGCACAAATGAACCACCGCTCTAACCGGCTTCAGCTAACTTTGTGGATGCGTATCGTATTCTACCCACAACTTTAGAACATATCGGTTCTCGCTCTATGCTGCCTCAGGATCTACGGAATTCCAGCGAATCTTCGTCGCCTCTAAACTCACGCGACCATTTCCGTGGCGATACACTCATGCTCCCACCCTCAACAGCTTCAAAACCAAGCCCTGAACTACTGATAACGACGACGCGTGGATCAACCTCAAACGTTCGCGGTTGGCTCAGCGTGTTTCCTCTGGACGAAGACGGGAATTTCGCGAGGGTTCCTCCAGGGGACAGCGGACATGAGGACATCGAAGCAGAGCGATTCCAAACACCTACATCTGGTGGAAAAGCCAATGCAATTGATATACGGTCAAAGAGTATGGGAGGCGATGACACAGATGGCTTGTGGATATTGCTGACGGACGATGATGAAGCTACCGCTTCTCCTTCCGGAGGAGGCGCAATACGCGTCTTGGAGTGGGATGGATGGAGAAAGGGTGGTGTGAGAGTCGTTTCCGAATGGCCCAGCTCGACGACGGACCCTACGAGTGAAGGTCATGAAGATGAAATTCATGGGGCAAGCCATGCGATATGGCTAGACTGATCTAGACGACTGCTTACTCCGTTGTCTAACATGTTTCTCAATCCACCTGCAGCACCGACAGAAGACTAGGCCTCCGTTCATTGGACTCCAGGTCCTTCGTCGCTTGCCGCCAGGAATTTACTCCCCCTACGTATTCCTCCACTGTTACACCTTTGTCTTGTATACCTTAAAAGAGAATCCTACCCGCGAATTATGTACAATAACTCAGAGGAGCAATACATCACGCGAGTCGTCCTTGAGGAACGCACAGCGGAAGACCCTAACCCGAATGATAGGTTTAGCACCGACCGACCCGTGCGATCCTGTCGGGCGGGCCTTGCTCGTGCATTCTCATGTGAACCCATGAACTACTTTCGTGTTGGCCGAGCGCCATCCCAAACTCTACATAAACGACCACCAGCCGTTTGGTGACTATTAGCTTCCCCAACATGCTTTTTCCAAGGAGTACTGTTTTTCTAGCCTTGTTTAGTCAAGCTCTGGCCCACCGCGAGCCAAAGTCAGATCAGGAGATAGAAGTCCAACGCGCGCTGCAGGCTGCCGCTTTCCACGTACGTTTATTCTGTATATCCCAATGGTGAATGCATTCTGATCTTGGTTGCAGTGTGCACCAGCGGTCGAGTCATTTACTGCTGCTCGAAAGCAGGCATGGGCCCAGCGGGTCCTTGGTGGTGGCCCGGGTCTTCCTGGATATCAGGAACTATTCTCCGCAGATACATACAAGGACCTGGGCGATTCGCCTCACAAAGTAGAACAGGCCCCCTCTCACGACCAGAAAGATGATGAAACCTTCATGAAATGTACTCCTATATCTGACACCCATATCCAAAACAACACTTGCGTGCTCGCCCCAGAGGTGACCGAAGGCCCTTACTATCATACAGAAGGACATCCGATACGACAGAATATTGCAGAGATGCAAGATGGGTTGCTTCTGGTGAGTTATGATATTGCAATGCCAGTCTTGAGTCTCATTATCTTTAGCTGTTGGATATAGGAGTTATGGACGTAGAGACATGTCAACCGCTTCCAAATGTTTTAGTTGACATATGGCAGGCGAACGCTACTGGCCATTATGCTGGTTTGTCTGCACCGTGTTTACAGAAAGTAAAGTACCCGATGACTGATATGATATGAAGGCCACCCCCTGCCCCACCCTCACTTAATGAATGAGCCACCGGCATCGACAGGTATCAGAAGAGGCTTGTTGCCACCATTCCCCCGGACTGTGCAGGAAGAAACCTGGCTGCGAGGAGCTTGGCCAACAGATAGGAATGGCGTCGCACAGTTTACCAGTAGGTTCATCCCTTTATCTTTTAATCCTTAGACTCTCAACCCGAGCTCAAGCTATATACCCTGGATATTACACCGGACGCGCAACGCATATCCATACCAAAGTCTTCCCGGAATGGACCCCAATAGCAGAAAATAACACCTTTAAAGCTGGTCGACTTGCCCACGTCGGGCAGTTCTTTTTTGACGAAGACATGAACATGAACGTCGACAAAATGTTCCCTTACGTGACGAATCCCATTAAAGATATCCGTGGTCGCACACGGAATTGGCAGGACTCATTGAACATCTTCCACGACAGTTATGGAGCCGAAGGTAAATACAACCCTATATTCAAGGTCCACCTTGTTGGTGGGGTGATTTCGCAAGGCCTCATTGGATACATTACAATGGTGAGTCCCAATTTCTCGGCGGAATTTACTACATCTAACAGACCTCTAGGGTGTTAATGCCAGTGCTTCATATGACAACTTCCTGAAGCCTTGAAGATATTCCGATCCATTTACACGGTTATAAACTATCTACTCACGTAACATACGAATCCAAGCCATGCACAAAACTACGCCCTTGTCACCATAAAATGTTAAATGACCTCGAGTATCTGGTGGTCTGGGAACCTACTATCACTTGCCGCGTGTTTGACAATCAACTCATCAATCTACGCCAATTCGCCCATGGCTCATCGAAAGCTTTTTTGCAGTAGATAGCATTGAGTCCTTTGAATGACCCAGATGCTGAGATAGGGGTGGGAGAAGCAATACATCACGTGAATTTATTACATAACTCAGCTATGCCCAACTCTCCGAAGACCGACAGGCTGCCACAGGCATGTTTCCTCTTGTTCCTCTACCAAAGTCAAGGTTTAGAATCGACAGTCCGGGTAGGTGACGGTATAACATACTTTCGAGATCTCGGTTGTCGGTGTCAAATTATTGATAATTTGCGATCTACAGGGCCTCCAACGTATGTTACATCAGTTTTGCCAAACTCTATTAACTAAAAACTTATTCAGACTCAAAGTCATTCCTAATTGCCTATTCCACGACCTGAGGAACCTGCATCGAGTTTTCCGATCTCATCGCCAGCTGCTTTATGAAGCCCTTGCCAATCTCCGGAATGTCAGGCTTCATCTATATATAAGCAATCCCCAGGTAAGTGGAGATGAAGCATGCTATTCATCATTCACGTTTTGTCGTTGACTCAATTCTGTACACTTTGAATGACAGCCAATTTTTTCTTCGACCGGCGTAACGGACCCGACACGACCACGTCGGTCCAGGAGGTTCATCCAAAGTGCTCACATTAGTTGCGCCACACTGGTTAAGCGCTTCAAGCATGGACTTGGTGTGGCGCAGACGACGACAGCGTAATTCGCAATCAGCGCACAGATGACGCCAAAAACTCACAGCTGACTTCGAGATTTAAAGTCCTACTGGATCGGCCTTTTCCCCTTTTGCCACAAGTACCTTACGACCTTGGGCAATGGCATTGACACCTCTTCCGCCAGATCGTGAACCTGTGGCCATAAATGTGTTGGGAAGAGCCGCCGGAGCCTTCTCAACATTCGGAGCGTTTGACAAACAATACAGTATGGTGTTCGTCGCGTTTATTTTTCCCTCTAATACATTTTACTTAGTACTCACGACCGCCAGCTGAATGGGAGCCTCCACCCGATCAGTCCGTTCTTCTCAGTCGGAGTCGTAGGATGCTCGGACTTCTGGTTACATAGGCAGCTATAGCATCTTTGCTTTGCCTAGCGTCTCTAAATCCTTCCTGGGCACTACCCCAGTCAGACCTCGGAACACATCAACATTTATCGACGTTTATTATTTTATTAGCATTGTCGCTGGTGAGTAGCCATTTGATTTACGAGTTTTTTTCAAGCAACCTTAACAATACTGTTCCAGTATTTTTAGAGCCTCATGATTTTGGGCTCCAGTTCTAATGCAATGACATGATTTCATTGCAACCCTGCCGATCTCCTTTTCAAAATGAGTCAGGCGTTCTCTTGGCTACATTAAAGCGGTGAAAGTAATTTTACCAATCCGGTATCTTGGCAGAGCAAATTGGAGGGCCATCGCTTCATGGGTTTTGCTTTCCCTGCCAGTCTGTTCCACGAACGGAGGAACCTGCCTCGACGTCCTCGGTCTCATGACCTTGGGAAGCTCTTACAAGGTTGTGGACGGCAGGGCTGTTAAACTCAGAGTGTAGTGGAGCGTTCATCCTATAGCCTGTCGTTGGCAGCCATCATTCGCACTTCCAGAATTGACTGAATCTTATAGATACCCCACCATGACAGGCATTTCCCGGGCTTTATTACCCGAACGAGTGCAAGGGTCAACGCCTATTGGAGGATTCAAAGATAGGACTCACTTACGCTTCGCCTATGAAGATGCTGAATATTAAACTGTAACTGCATATTGACAACATTCGACGCCCAAAAGGAAATCCTAATTTTGTCGCAAAGTCTTCATCTTCGCCATCGCCATCCCCATTTGTGGTTACAACCTGTTCGGCAGCGCTGGACGCGTCGACATCATTGTCAGTCTCGTGATCCTAATGCTACAGGTCGGAAATGTCAGATCGATTCTGAAGTGATCAAATACCTGGACTCTCCCGACCTGTCACCTTCCCTCTCTTTCGTCATTTTGCTTGCTGCTTGTTCCCTCCGCGTTGCTTGGGGGTTTTTGTCGTCGACATTCAGATGACGGACCTCACTCCCGTCCTCAACCAGATCTTTTTGGATGAGGTCCTCCACAACGAGATATCTTTCTTTCTCGCAGTCAATACAGCTGGAGTAGTATGTGTTCCGTCTTATTGTTTGGGTTTCACTGACTTACATTCCCAAAGGTTGAAATTCTTTTCTACGGTATTTAAGATATCTGGGGCCCCTTTCTCGTCTCAACAGCTTGTTTCAGGGATTCATGTAGTCCTCTTTTGCATATGCATGTTCATACTCGTGCGGAACAGGCGATCCACCCAGTGGTTTATTTTCATTTCGGCAATCGTCATGTTTGCGTTATCGACAGTGGATATTTCAATAACTATGCGAATTTTGACACACGACATTGTAAATGCCTTGGACCCAGACCATTCCCGCCAAATCGCAAGGCTAGTTTACGTCAAGAATCCGGTTTTCGTTTCCAATAAGTAAGTCGTCTTATGCAGCATGCTGGATTGTGTCTTGCGACGCTTTCAATATGAACATCGGTTAGTTTGATCGCAGACTTGTTATTGGTTAGTCCGCCAATTCCATTAAGTTTGATCTCCACTAACTCCCTAAAAGTTATATCGCTGCTATATGGTATGGGGTCAGTCGAAGTATATCCTTATTGGAGCATCGTTTCTTGTTCTGGCCGACACAGGTGAAGCCTTTTGATTCCTATTCGCTGTAGGGAGCAACGTCTGATAAATTATGACAGTTTGGGGATACCTTGGCCTCGGAGAGGCAATTGCCTTCCCTCAAAACGCGTTCATTCCCTTGTATATATGGTCGATTTTCTGTATCAACGTGATATTAACGATAGTGACTGGTCAGTGCACAGTTTCGAATTCCTCGTTAGTATTTTTTTCTTTGACACTTTTTGAAGTCGGTCGGATATTCTGGGTTTCTAGGGTTGCCAATGTCCTTTTTGGACATCGGCAAATTGGAAGCTACCATACAGCCATGGCTATCATGTGAGTGACAGCCATGGATGCACCGACTTTTCACAACTTTGATTATCGGCTTTGCAGTACAGAATCCGGTGTCGTCTATTCGGCTTGTATTTTGACTTATGTTCTCTTCCCTTTAAATTCTCTGAACAGGGTGAGTTTTTCGTAATACTCCAAAGGTGTCACCTAACCCGCGTTTCTTTCAGCTGATTGTCATCACGATTTGTTTGAGGGTCGTTGTCAGTATAATCCCTCAGACGACTCTATTCCAGTGACGCTCACTATCACAATAGGCCATCATGCCGACGCTATTGATTGTTCAAGTCGGTCTCGGCCGGGTTATGAGAGATTTCCCTACAGAAGAGACCATGTCGGAATTCGGTGGCCGTTCAACTTCTCTCGTTTTGGACACCCTTGTAACTACTTCTCATGGAGGCGAACCCAGAAGGTCAATTATCCGACCCCATCTCGTCGACGAAGAGGCTATGAATTCTTCACAAATCCTAGAAGGCGTCACCCTTCCCAAAATGTCGTCCCGGCAGCAAAGTATCACCCAATAATTGCGGCGTCTTCTTTGCTGGCCCTCAGAGGACTAACCACTTTCTGTAATTTATCTGTAGCCCTACTAGCTTACAAACTCAAAGATATAATAGCACTTAGACGAGATGTATTAACCATAGAGGGTTCGGGTAATCCGAGTAGGACTTTCGAAGTAATCATCTACTGGGGATTGATTTACGATCCCGGGTGTGATCCAGTCACTCCATATTGATAAATGCAGTCAATCATGGTGAACGTCTTTTGACTTCGCCAATGGAACTTCTAAACGCCATTTATCTATGTTCATGAAATGCTGTGAACTGCCATAAGCATCAAAACCTTTGGAAGTTCCATCCTCTTAATGGCTTGTAAGGAGATCAAATCCATCACTTCACACAGAAACTACTCTCATTTATTTGTATGTAAGCTTGGACGTGGCCCGTAAGTCTGGAAGGAAGCTGTGATTTTTGACGCTCCCATCGTAGGAGAACATGCTGAGAATGGTTATAGGCAATGGCATTGGTTAGGGACACCGTGAGAGGACGACATATGATCGCAGCCCTGGACGCGAACGCGGAATCATTTCTGAAGAGGCCGACATGGGTGGGAACATACCTCTCGTCTTTACCTCTCGGCTAAATGATTCTTTTGAGTAGAGCTCTTCATTATCGTTGGCCATTTCTCCATCTCGGTCTCCAGTTGTGCCAACCCCGAACTTCCCCCTGCACCGGGTTGTAGAACGTGCAAGCAAGGGATGCACATCGGTTCTGGTGGTATGGCGCAACACCGACTCCATCCACGATTTCAAAATCCTTGGGGGCCTTCGTTCATGCTTACAGACAGTTATCTGTCACCTCTTTTACTAGGGTTCGTCGTGAGTATCAGCAAAGTTTAAAACCTCGCGTTCAAGTTCAACGCTCAATGCTTATGATACCAACCGCAGGTAGAATCCCTGCTCTACGGTGCGCCTTAATCAGTGCTTATCAGGGCCTGAAAGAAATTTACAGACCGCTGGCGTATCAGGAATGCATGTCATCCTTTTCTTCATCTGCACACGCGTTTTATTGCGGAGGAGAAGAAGCAGGGTGCCAATGGTGATGTTGGGTGCATTAATTGTCATGTTTATCCTTGCCACGGCGGATATCGCCGTTTCCTGGAATGTGGTCCTCGCACACACACAGTGGCTATATCGAGGGGATAGCACGACGCTGTTCAGGGCAGTGCACCCGAAATTCCTCCTCCACTTAGTTAATAAGTCAGTATTAGCCGTTGAAATTCCACGTCTGAGAGACACTGACAATGATAAAGCGTAATTGCTGATGTTATACTGGTATGTTGGCTTCCTTTCGAGTGGATTTGTTTCTCGACTGAATCGGCGCTAGATTCTTCGTTGTTTCGTGGTCTGGGGGAAAAGGAAGAGCATTCTCTGCGCGTCTGGATTGCTCCTTGTAGCAGGGACAGGTGTGTTTTGATTCATGGTCAAATTTGATTCTGGGGTCTGAACCAGTTGGCAGTACTCGGTATCCTCAGTGAAGGAACACTACTGCCCTCCCTGGAGTTCCTTGTAGGACCATACATAGTATCGGTCCTAGCTCTGAACATTGTGGTCACTCTTTTGACCGGTAAATCCTTTCTATCTCGATTCATAACATTGTGTCGCTGACAACAAGTCTGCCGCAGCTGGACGGATTCTATGGATCGCCAGAGAAGTGAAACGAGTTATGGGCCGAGGGATGGTTTCTCATTACCATTTTGCTGTCGGTATTCTGTGAGTACAGCGTTGTTCGACATACAAGTTACTTCACTCACGATTCCAAGGGTTGAATCGGGGCTGATCTATACAATGTCGGCTGTTCTCGTGTTTATTCTATCGACCACGAATTTCATTGTGAGATATTTTAGAAATGGGGCGCTCGCGTTTCTAACTGGTGTTCCCCAGATTATGGCAGCGGCGATTTCGATCCGTGTGGTTGTTGGTGTGATTTTTCTGCTACGCGAAACAGGATTCTGACCGATTCACTTTAGTGTATCATGCCCATTTTACTTATTGTTCAAATTGCACTTGGACATAACACAAAGGACGTGCATACAACAGTGAGCATGCTGCAAGCGGGAACACAACAAGTGGTTGTCCTTGATACAATAGTCAGTGGAGGCCATGTTGATTTCGAACGAGGACAAGAAACTCACGAATATAAATCCGAAGACGTGGAGGATGGAAGACAACCTGCTGACACCGGTCCGTCTTCAAGACGAAGCCGGTGACGAAGATTCAAATGGCTTTCCTGTAATATATCTGTATTCCTATGCTATAATTATAATAGATGACCCTTTGAAGTACTTCATAACATTGGTGTGCATAATCGTCACTAGTTTGCCTCGAATAATGATTGCCATAAATTCTACGCTGAAAAGGATTAAGTTCCAAATAAAACCCCATCGAAGACCAGGAGGTGATAGGATAAGACACAGCAAAAAGCATCATACATTGGCGATATTAGGAGTGTAGTAGTTGCCCGATTTTCATTTCAACTTCAGCGACAGGAAGATTATCCAGTTCAACATGCTTCTCAACGCCACGCTCTGGGTAACGACAGTTAGACTTGAGACCGTTGGCCAGAACATAGCTGCTCACCAAATCTCGCAAATACTCTAGCAGGCGTTCCGGTTGCTTCTCTAATTAGGACAGGGAGTTCTGGGTTATGTTTCTTGATAGTTGGGTATTTTGAGAGGATGAATTGTCTGCAATTCTTTCAGCACTTTATATTCGCGGAAAAGTCAAAACTGAAATCACCTTGTTCCTTCAGAGGCTGGGCCAGTTTGAGAACATAGAATACGAATCTCTCTTAGAGCTGGCGAGAAAGCCTTTGCGAAACTCATGATTGTTTGAGAGGAGTGTCTAGCGGAGTCCCAGGAGGCGATGGGGAAATTTGACTTACGTAATCTGTTGCCACCCAATCATGTCAACAAGCGTTTCGAACCCACGCCTTGTTTGCCATCGACGACAACGAGCAAGCCTCCGTTAAGAACACCGACGACGACGCGCTACCGACCCGCCGCGCCGCGATGGACGACGAAAAACGACAGCAAGATGACTGGGCCAATAGTCGCAAGAACAGGCTACCCTCCTTTACCGAAGTCTTGTCAAGAAGAACAAGGCCTCCCGTTGATCTTTTTATGTTCTAGTACGTGCCCTGCTTGCAAAGTCTTTAAAACGACTCATGTTATTTTATCTAGCCTCTTTCTACAACGAGAGGGGGCAGAAGATATCCTAGATTTCTGGCTGGATGTTCAACAGCACGAAAATCTTTGTCGAGCCTACTTTAAAGATGTTCGCAAATCAGGCCGCACTATCAAAGAAGATTGGCCGCAATATTGGGACTATGCTCGTAGGAGGGGCTCTATTTACGGGACGGTTGTGGGTCTAAACGCAGATGGGGGAGGAACGAAAAGGAGTACTGCGAGCACGGGGGAGATGCTGTCCGAACAAGACAAGCGTAACCTGGCCGCCGCTGGTGACGAGAAGGCGGGGTATGGTGGCCGTTCGACAAGCCCTCGGCCACATACAGCTGGTCATTCCGAGCACACTCGGGTCGCTTCTGCATCTCCTGTTGATGCCTTGGACAAGGAGCGTTCCTCGACACCCTTTTCGCTATCGGGTCGCACGCCTACCTTGTTCAACCTGAAACGTGCCTCCCGTGCTCCCACCGTCATTCCTCGCTCTGCCGCAATCACGAGGATGGACCTCATAGCCTCAGCAGAACGAATTTTCTATCGTTACCTCTCGCCTGCCGGAAACATCGTGAACTCGCCCGAGAACCACGAGATTTATCTTCCACCAGCCCTCCGGATTCACAGCTTCCCTCTAAGCAGTAGTCAAGAGCCCAAATCGCAAACCGAGTTGGCTTTGATGGCCCAAATTCCAGATATTTTCCATGCACAGAAGGAGTACTGCTTCCGCGCCATGGAACAGGACGCTTTCCCTCGCTTCCTCCGTGCTAAGGCATTTGGCAACTTGACACCAATATCAGCTTTGGTCCGTCTTGTACTTGGTCTCATCTTCCTTTGGATTGGCCTGGCAGTTGCGTTCGCCCTGATATTCCTGGATGTTCACCCGAAGTCCAAGAGGTTTTTCGTAAGTGATATGTCGATATTTTTTTCCTTTCGATTTGTTAAATACCCTTTCAGCTCTTTATTCCCTTCTCCTTGGCCATTCTGTTCCTCGTATCTCACCAATACGAGCTCGATCCCATTCTGGTCTTCTTTGGCCAATCTGAAACCACGCCATTCCGCACTCTCACCATTCGCGAACCTTACGTCAAGAAACTTCTGATGGGTCGTGCCATCTGGGTCAGCGTTCTGATCACGGCGTTCACAACTGCCTTATCATTGTTGTTTTGGGCCGTTCCGGGCCACCGCCTATAGAACCGAAGGACTATCCCTCCAACCCAGCCCATCGCCCGTCCTCGCCTGACCTGGACTCGTCAGAGAAAGTGAACCAAACCATAGAAACGACAATATTATCAAGAGAAGTCCGTGGTCAATGTATTCGGTCACGACTCCTTCCCGCCTGCAACCCTTTAATCTATTAGTTTGCAGACGTAGATACCAAGCCAGTCGAAACCTTTTTTCTATTTTTGTTAATCATGACATTTACGCACTGGATGATCATTACTGTTCTACCTTAATACTTATTATCTCTGGCTTCATGTCATCTTCACTTATTGTCGTATCTTTGTTTTAGTTTCTTGTCTCTCTCTCTGGATACCCGCCGATTTCGATACTCAGGCATAGCAATTTAACTGCATTACCTTTTCGCCGCTCCTTAACAACTCTACCTACCGTACTTTTCGTTAGGACCTCTTTAGTATCCGTTCTATGTATTGCCCCAAGAATATTGAATTTTTCCAGTCGGTCGAGATAAAAATATCGAAAAAGATGACGTTTGACGGTGGAAATGTTTGACCATTACAATATTATTTAAAACTCTACTACTCTCCAATAATACACCGACATTACATGGATTGAGATTAGGTAACATGAAGTAGGATCCTCTTAGATGAATTCAACGCCTTTCCAATACTTGACCCACATTAGGGCATCCGATTGGGCAATAGGAGGAAGAGTTTTCATCGTTTGGCTCACCACCTTAGCCTTCTCCGTTGAGAAAGAGGCCAATCCACCCAGTTCAACATTCTCCACGCCCTGTTGGCGAATGGCCTCGTCCATTTGCACAGTGCCGCGGAAGAAGTCGAGAAGTTTGATTGCGGGCTGAGGGTGACGATTAGTATGTTGTTGAAGGAGAATAAGGCCTTTGCTTACTATCTCTTGTAGAACTTCGTCAGACGGGTTGCTTGAGTACGTCTCCAACTGACCGAACCAAGTCTTGAAGTCAACAACTGGAAGCTTCGTCGGCGTCACACCTTCTTGCACGAGTGCTTCACTAATCGATGAGATAACAGTGTCCCAGGAGACCGGCTGAGGATGAACGACGTTGAGCGCGGCAGGTGACGAGTCCGCTGACCAAGCGACGTCAAGAATAGTTTGTGCAACAGCGTCCATTGCCAGCCATGATGCGAGCTGATAGTTTAGATGATCAATATGTATACGGTCTCACTAGAAACATGACGACATACACCAGCGGCAGATGGCAAGGCGCCCAATCGAATACTCGACTTGACGAGGATCGGCACCCAGTCTGTGGTCGCCCATGCTCCGTTAGGATAGCCTCCAGTAATTTGACCGATCCTGAAAGAGGTTGCTTGAACACCACTTTGAGCGAGTATCTGAGAGTAAAAGTAAATTGTCAATGCCAATCACTGTAGGAATCATAACTTGAGTCACCCACCCTCTCGGATACATATTTGCTCTCTCCATACCCGTTTCCTACAGCATAGAAGGGGTTGGTGAGGACCTCCTCAGGGTATGCACCTTGAGTCTTGTCCCATGAAAACGCAGATGAAACGGAGGAAGTGAAGAGGAGCTTGAGGTAAGGGGCATAGAGAGCCGCACGAGCTAAGTCAACGATGTTGCGGGTCCCTTGTACATTTGGCTCGAATGTCGAAAGAGACATGTTGAAGTCCAGTCTCCAAGCATTGTGAATGATTGTAGTCACAGAGTTGCGCAGCTGATCAAAGATTTCAACAAGAAATAGAAGCAGAAATAACAAGGAGCTTACCTCGTCGTAAACTGCTGTTTTGAGGCCGAGGTTCCTGTGCGACGTTTCACCTTCCAGGGGGATGAGACGCGAACAATTCAAAACAGATGCATTGAAGCCCTTGTCAGCGAATCGCTGAGTTTGTCTCTCTGCAATGGACTTGGAACCAGACTTAGGCCGGTCAAGGGTGTACACTGTCTTGACTCGAGGATCTTTCAAGAGAGACTCCAACAGCTGAGCTCCAAGGTTCCCAGTCGATCCTGTGAGCAGAACGACAGCACCATCGACTGGAGGAGCAACAGATTTGTCTAAATGTATCGGTTCAGATAAACCTGTCGCGTATTTTGTTATCATAATCTCGATAGCTTCCGTCCTGCTGGAGCTCAAAACGAAGTTGTCAGGGTCAGCAATAATGCCGACGAGGAACGCAGCGAGCTTTTCGATCGAGGAGTGAGTGTATATCGTGGTTTGCGATACCAGCTGAGCTGCCTCTTTCGTTTCTGGGGATTGCATGGCTCCAACTACTCGACGACGAAGAATCGTTGCGCCAAGACTGCCCCGGTTCAATTCAACAACGAAACCGACAATCAAGTAAAGAATTGCATACCTGTCCATGCCTTGTTCGAATAGATCATCGGTCACTGTGAACGGCTTTCCAGAGTGTATATCTTCAACTTGCGCTTTCAGCCATGCTTCCGTGACCCCCTTTTCCCAGGAAGCAGGAGGAAGAACCGAGTCGACGTTCACTGTTGCTTCGACCTTGGCATAACTACGATAGCATCAGGATATAACCAGTTTAGAAACCAAAATGCAACCTACATTTCATTTATTTCAGCGTCATACGCAGCCAAGGCGGCCTTCCGCATGATAGTACCCTTTCCAGCTCGAGGAAGAGGTTTGGCGGGGGACGAAACAAGGATCATCTCTTTGAATATCCGGCTGAAGGCTGGAGCGACTTTGTTTGCTTCTTCGACAATTGGCCTGCAGAGAGCCGTCAGAAATATTTGGAGACTTATAGGACATAACTGACCAGAGGCTGTTCCTAGCCGCAATAAGGTCCTTTTCGTTCTTGGGGTCAATGGCGTATGTTGGTTTGAGCTCAATAAGAACACCAGCTTGATCGCGCTCGCGTCCGAACATCACAACCCCCATGATACTAAGAATGACGGGAAGTATAAGTCATTGTCTTGCCTGACGATGAGTTACGCACTGAGGGTTGCTCATAAGAATATCTTCGATAGGAGCCGGGACGGTCTTTTCGCCAGACGTATGGACGATAACATCATCCCTCCGTCCAACACTGCGAAATTGTAAGTACAGCACCTACTGAAAAACTGCCAGATGCTCACATTTTCCAAAAATAAGGCTTTGTGGGGTGAGGCACCCACAAATCAGAGGTGGCATAGCCCTTTACATCTGAAAGGTTCTCAACAGAGACCTGGTGGACTTCAGAGGTCTACGGAAAGTCAGATAAGAGATCAATCTTCGATGTTGCGCAAATTGAAATCAAGGCAAAAAAAGAACACACCAAAAATTGACTCTCGTAAGTACCATCTCCTTGCGGGTCCCATCGAATACGTGCTATATCCGAGAACGCCAAATATTCCCAGTCTTTCTCATCGCCTTCCTTCCTGAAGAAGTGAGTCGGTGCACCGAATTCCGTGGCTCCATAGACCGGGGTGATCAACACCCCCGATTCCGTCATAAAGTTACCCAGCTTAGACGGTACCGACCCCCCTGAATATGCCTGCCAATTCATGCAGAGGGTGAGAACAGTCGTTTGGGTGAGGTTGGTCGACTCACGGTGAAATGCAGGCCTGCTAGGATTTCGACAGCTTTCTTGTCTTGTGCCCAGATTTGAAGCAGGGCGGGAATGACCATCACGGAGTTGCAGCCGCTACGTACGACGTGATCCAAGATGTTACCAGGGGTGGGGATCATGGGCTGAGAGGTAGGTGTGGTGGCAATGGGTGGGTATAGGCCGATAGGCACCATGCCATAGAGTCCACACAGAACCTGAAGGATAATCCCCAATGTATGGAACGCTGGAAGAGCTTGGCCACCCATTTTCAATGGCGGCCGATGATCTCGAGATTCAGTGATAGGAGCTGTGGTTTGTCAACAAATCGAATGAGCAAAATATAATTCAATGGGAATCCAAGACACGCACGAAAGCTTGCCCAATGCGTGATTGTCCTGAATGTGTGTCGAATGGTCTTCGGAAGACCTGTACTACCAGATGAATGAAGATACAACATAGTGTCGTCTAAGGGGGGTCGTGGAGCAGTGGGATATGGTTCGAAAGGGTCTTCCAGCTTCTCATTTCCAAGCTTGGGGAATATTTCTGCAAGAGGCGGTACTTCCTCGATAGAGAGAGTATAGTTTTCTGCAGCTAATACTGAGGCAATTTCGTCGATAAGCGGTCGGAGGGTTTCACGAGTTGTAAGAAGTCTGTGACTAGCCGTGTCCCGCATCAATTTAATGATGGCTGCAGCGGTATTGCGAGGAGACATCGGGTAGGGCTACATTTCATTTCGGTTAATCAAGGCTGATAGAGAGATACCGAAATTTGCGGACTCACAATCATTCCAGCCCTCATAATACCGATGGTGACTGCTTGGTAGAGCAGAGTGTCCGAGAGGGCAACGAAGGCCACAACTTGGCCATCTGGACCATTCCTCGCTGGCCGTAGGTGATGAGCAACGCGGTCGGCAGCTCGCCCGAATTCCAGCTGGGTGACATTGGTAACGTCGGGCTTGCCGTCCTCGGAAAATATGTAGAGAGATGAATATGGGTTGTGTTTCCTATGGAAGTCCACTGTCTCTGGCAAAGTCACAGAGCCATCAGCTTGAGGGAAAACGCGTGCATCCATAGCAGAAAAACAAGTTCAAGTTGGATCGGCAACTCATTGGAATATTTAAATACTGCCAAACGACAGCATGTCATCAACTGATGCAAATTCTGCAGTGGCTAGTAACGTATGTATGGGGTAAGATTTCCCATGATGCGGTATATTTAGTTGAACTTACCGAACTACTGCATGCATATGAAGCACTCTCCCTGACATTCATCCTGTTGAACTCGTTTTCGCAATTCTACTTGGCCAATCCAGTCCATGAAGAGCAATACATTTTGAGTTCCCATGGTTTTTAGCCGTAAATGAAGTCTTGTTATCAGCTGTAGAAAAACATCAAGTGAGAAACAGGGCGACATGTTCGGAGAGCACTGCGTGCACCACGCAGATCAATGGGAAGCAGCGGAAGTCCATGACAAACAACAGAAAACGTCGGGACCGGGGTTATCTACCCATATCGGTAAATGAAAGGACGGCCCTGCAGGGATAAATCTCTAATCTAATGACATCTCAATTGAACTGTCCTTCAAAATACTGCTTAATCGTAACATACTCGTCTCTAGAGACTTCCCCACTCTTTGAGTTTGTCTTGAGCATTGCTTGGAAGACAGATGATTTTCTGCGGTCTTAAAATAAAGGCTCCGGTGGCATCATCAGAACTACTGATGCGATGCGAGTAGCACAAGCTCAAAGAATTACCCAAATCATGGAAGCTAGAACTTCTTTGAAATTCTACCCCACAAGTAACGACGGTACGTATGTAATGACGGTCGAATGCGACATCCACGTTTTTTTATAAACCAAGGATCAGGCAGGATCAGGCTAACCGTGCATCAAAAGTACTCCAACGTAAAATAATTGCATCTCTGCTGCTCGGCACCTCTGCTTCATCGAAGGACCCCGGTCCTCTTCGAAGAGGCCGATATCATTCCTTGTGAAATTCAAAATCATTTCAAAAGTACTTGAAACATGTACATATTTTGCTCATTCAATAGTGGACTCCATGGTTATCGCCAAATATCTGGTCATGAGAGCCCTCCAACCGAAAATATTAACTTATAAACCAGTTCGGGGTAGGCCCAAGGTAAGGATGACCGCAACCGTGTGTAGCCGCTAATAAAGTTGTGAATATTTAAACCTAAGCTTTAAAGATAACCCGATCCTGTTCTTGCGATGAGGATGGAAATCAAGTCGGAAAGGAACTCCGTGTCCGGGACTGGCAGATGCATGATGACCAGGCTAAGATGAGACAAATGCTGCACGATAACATTGGCATTTCCCCCCAAACTCTAATGTAATGTCAGCCAGGAATAGTACATATGTAACTGTACACTAAAATAATCTACACTGCTCATTGATTTCTATTGTTGCCGCTGCTCTGCTGCATCTTCAATAATCTCGGTTCAAGTGGTCCAACCAACAGTACATCTGTACCACAATCCGTAGCCCCAAGGAAATCACGTAGAGCTCTCGTACTTCTCCCAAACCTCCTTAGCTACCACTCCCCTGGGGCACCTCCTCCCCGTCCAAAGCTTAAACTGCTCATACCCCTGCTCAAGAAGCACCTCCAAGCCAGGTACAGCCGCCCATTGGCCCCCAACCACCCCCTTTGCCAGCCGAAGCAGCGGCGTCTCCGCCGGCCTGTACGCCATATCCACGACCACAGCCGGTCCAGCGCGGTACGCAAACAGCTCGCTCGGAAGCACCATCGCCGCCGCCGCCGAACCGTCCTGCCTACTCCCATTCTCTGCTGCAACAGCTGTCGCAGACGCAGGCACAGTCGACACGATAACGCTCGGCGGAACAAGGCCACTGGCACCATCACCCCACTGTCCAATCTGGTGCAGCACCTTGACGCGTGCCTCGGGGAAAGCATCAGCCAGCTCTTCGGCCTTCCTAGCGGTCCTGTTGTACAAATAGATCACATCAGCGCCGAGCGCCTGCAAGGCATAGATCGCCGCGCGCGCCGTGCCACCAGCGCCAATGACCAGCGCCGCGCGAATGGGTGACGATCCTATTTTGCGGTGTATAGCCGACTTGATGCCGATCCAGTCAGTGTTATCGCCCACCAATACGCGGCCAGATCCGTCCATGACCTGTGGGATAATCGTATTCACCGCGCCAATCGCTTCAGCAGCAGGGGTCAGGCGGTCCAACAGCGGAATCACGTCGAGCTTGAACGGGATCGTCACCGACGCTCCGCCAAAGTCAGGCGCCGTTATTGCCAGCTTGATCTCTTCCCCGACCTCACGCGTCTCCAGCAGCTCGTAGCCGTGCGGCAAACCCAACACCTCGAACGCCTTGTTATGCAGCGTCGGCGACATTGACTGCGAGATCGGCGTGCCAAAGAGATAGAAAGTACGCGCTGGAAGCAGGCCAACAAGATGTAGAGCCTGCTGAATCTGGCGGAACGACAGTTGGCCGGGTGCAGCCTTGGTCGGCTGGAGCGGGTGCGAGACCGGGCTGAACGTTGCATTCAGCACACGCGACATCTGCCCTTCAACGCCCATGTTGATGGCTATAATAGGCTTCGCACTCGGCTTCTTGTTCGCCGCGTCCACAAAGTCATACAACGCAAAATTATCCCTCAAACTCGTGGCCTTGCCCACAATCTTGACGATATCCCCAAGCTGGCCCGCAGCATCACACTTCTCCTGCACCGGTGCGCCGTCCCACTTGAGACCACCACTCCAATCATGCCACGATGCGATGACCTTCGAGAACCCTTTTTTCGCATTCAGGTCCTTGAGCTGCTTCTCCGGCAAAGTGATTTCTGCGTCGATGTATTCGACGCCCATCTTCAGCGCAAGATGCAGAAGCTCAAATGCTTCCTTGTGGGCGGCATCAGGGAAAGCACCTCCTTGCGATTTCGTCCGGACAGTGAAAACAATCGGCAACGACGACACCCGGCGGAGCGCTGACACCTGGGCCTGCACATAGTCCAATGGGGGAATGGACTCCCCAAAGGTCTCGTAGTTCTTCGGCGACTTCAGCAGATCAACCCTCAACTCCAGAGCATCAACGCCCTCCGTTAACTCCTCGATGTGTGGGTAGGCCTGCTTGATGTCCGGATAGGTAAGCGACAAAAAGTAAGACCGCCCATTGGGGTTCAAATTCGCCGCCAAATTAGGTTGCTGTCCCGTAATATGCTGGAAGAACCTCGACACCTCACTGAACGTATCCTTCTTCGCCGCTTCGTATTCTGAACCATCCGCTGGGACGAATGTGTTATCGAAGATATAGTTGCAACACTCCTCAAACCACGGCTCGCGACGGCGGAACACATCGCTGACCGATTCATCATAAGCAGGACGTGCAGTCTCAGCACTGAGATAAGCAATAACATCCTCCAATGGACGAACGACATGCACAACAGGGCCTTTGGAAGCCGCATATGCCTTCAACAGGTCCCTAGCAGCAGGCGTCTCGACGACCCCCCCGCCGAGGCTGATGACATGACTCGTTGCCTTCTCCTTGACGAGTTTCTGCAGGGTGGCGAACTCGGCGTCGCGGAAGGCGGCCCATCCATGCTTGTGCACGAACTCGCGCACGCCGATCTTCTGAATCTCCTCAAAGTAAGCATCAGCGTCGACACACGGCCAGGAGAGAGCAGAGGCGGCCATGTTTCCGATGGTGGTCTTCCCAGTTCCGCGCATGCCGATGAGGATAACAGAAGCGCTAGGCTCATGGGAATGTGTCCCACTGGCAGACGCTGCTGATGTAGAATTATCAAGCTGCACGCCTTCAACATTGATACCGATCTAGTTTAAAACAAACGTGAATGAATGACCAAAATGGTTTGGGCAAAATGAGACGGACCTTGTTCTCAAGATCGTCCCACCAATTAGGCCACGTCTTCTCAACACACCTCTTCTCCTCAATGACAGTATCGCCAACAATAGTGCTGAGAACACTAAACGCCATGGCCACCCGATGATCATCATAACAGTGAACACTAACGCCAGTCTTCAGCTGATCAATAGGCCTGCCGACAATCTCCAGCCCATCTTCCAACTCGACCGTCTCCACACCAAACTTGGCTGCAAAAAGCGGTCAGCAAAAGCGGTAATAATAATACGACAATATCGCAAAGAAAAAACCTACCAAGCTCATCAATCATCGCCCTAATCCTATTACACTCCTTGACCCTCTGATTCGCAATCCCCAAAATCCTCGTCCTCCCCCCAGCAACAGCAGCAAGCACACTAGCCGTCAAGAACGCATCAGTCATCTCCTCCATATCCACCTCCTCAATCGCCTTCAACCCACCCATCGCCGGGCCGCGCACCGTCGTCTCCGTTGCAGTCTGCACAACATCGCACCCCATCCGCTCCAGGACGTCCTTCGCGAACTTCGCGTCCCCCTGCAGAGACGCAGAGCCGATATTTTGAATGGTGCATGAAGTGCCAGTGATCGCGGCGATGGCGAGTGGGTAAGTTGCGCTGCTCGCGTCGGACTCGATGTTGTATTCTGCTGGGTTGATGTACGTGCTCGTGGGTATGTCGTAGATATCAAGAAGCTTCCCAGTAGCTTTGTCGGTGCGACGCACGACCTTAACACCAAATGTCGCCATCATCGCAACTGTCATGTCGATATAGGGCTGCGAGATGACCTGGCCGCCCGTCAGCTCAAGCGTGACAGCCTCCGAGGCATACGGCGCGCAAAGCAAAATGGACGACACATATTGGCTGGACACGCTCGCCGCCAGCTGGATTAGCCCGCCTTTCAAACCCTGAGGAGCGATAGCAAGCGGCAAGCACCCCTGCGACTCGAGGAAGGCAATCTTGCTGCCGTTGGATTGGAGAGCAGTCACCAAGGGACCGATGGGACGTTGCTTCATACGCGCATTCCCAGTGATAACGGTGGTTTCGGTGGTAGCTCCTGGAGTGGTTTGTACGAGAGTACAGACGGTGGTGAGGAAGCGGGCGGCCGTGCCAGCATTTCCGAGGTATAATTCCTTGCCTTTCGGAGGCACCACGAGGGATCCTTCTCCACCTTCTACGACGAGAGTCTCTCCTCCGTCTTCCCAAGAAAACTTGGCTCCCTAAAAAGGAAGAAATACATGGTCAGGTCTTCAGCTGACTGCTATACGATTCATGGAATTTACCTTGAGTTCGTGCAAAGCGGCCATCATAACCTGGGTATCATCCGAATGAAGCAGGTTCTTCAACCTACAGGTGCCTTTCCCCAGAGCAGCCAGCACCAACACGCGATTGGAGATACTCTTCGATCCAGGGGTAGCCATCTTGACCGGATGGTGCTTCGGAATAGCAGGCACAACCTTCACCGCCTCCGAAAGCGTTTTCGCGATAGTAGAGTCCGGCACAACAGTGGCCTTGGGTTCATACGTCGCTCCAATCCTCGACAGAATCACGATCTTCTTTTCCGGGCCGCTGTTTTTCTTGTCGATGCGCATGATATCAAGTAGTCGGTCGACTGTCAGGAGCTTCGCAGCTGGAAGACTCGCAATCCGTGCATCAGACAGGGTGACAGGCAGATTGTACGCCTTCAGGCATCGGTTGAGACGGCCAACCCCGACTTGCGAAAGGATGCCCATCTGCCTCGACACCTCCGCCTCGAGAATCATCCCGATGCTAACGCACTCGCCATGGAGGATCGTAGGCGTAAGGACGGCTTCTATCGCGTGCCCGATGGTGTGCCCGAAGTTGACGAGGTTGCGCAGGCCCGTCTCGCGTTCGTCGATAGTGACTATATGCGCTTTTACCGAGATGGAACCAACAATGACGGAGAGGAGCAGCTCCTGAGCTGGCGATCTGGTTGAGTTTGATCGTCCGGCGAAGTTTGTGGACGGTGTTTGGATGGCTGCAAAGATTTCGGCGGATCGTGACTCGAGGGAGATGAACTCGTCCTCGTTCCAGATGGCTGCAGTCTAAGATAGAAGCATAAGTACGAAGCTAACCAATAGAGGCAGACGCGTACCTTGACTACTTCGGCCATTCCATTGGAAAATTCGCGGGGTGGAAGGGTTTCCAGGAAGGCAGCATCGATGAAGATGTATTCTGGCTGCCAGAACGCGCCAATGAGGTTTTTTCCATGGGGGGTATCAATGGCTGTCTTTCCACCAACACTGGAGTCGACCATAGCCAGTAAGGTGGTTGGCACCTGGACAAAACGAACACCGCGCATACTGTTGACTGAGTCAGAACCTGAGCACAATCTAATCGCCCAGGACATACAAGGTAGCGGCGACGAAGCCAACTAAATCGCCAATAACGCCTCCCCCCAGGGCTAAAATGACGCTATCCCTTGTGCATTTGTTGGCCAGCAAGAAATCTTCAATGTGTGCTTTGCCGTCACGACTCTTGGAAGTCTCCCCTGGCGGTATGACCAGGCTCAAAAAGCGAGATTTGGAGCCGAGGCTCTCGGCGATGTATGCAAACTCGTGTTCGAACGTCTTTAAGTGGAACTTTGCGACATTGGTGTCCGTGATGAGAATATAGGTGGACGATGGCAGGGTGGTGAGGACGGTGCGGGCGATATAGGGGATAAGGTGAAATCCGCAGTGTATCGACTCCTTGCCGAGGATGGAGACCTTGTAAACGTCGGTCTTTGGGACCATGGCTGGCGATGAGCACGGTGACGAGGTGGGGATGAGTTGGCAAAAGAATGCAGGATGACATTTTATACACGTTCGATCGTACTTCCCGTTTGAGACCTGCTTCCGACGGCCGAAAATATCCCTCTGCCTATGAATTTCGGCTGAGACCGCGAATGGTCGAGACGGAGTGGTGCGGACGACAATGGATAGACTTACATCGACAGACAGTCAACCTTAGTAGCCAACAAGCTCACAAAAGTTACCTTCCAGGCTAGAAAAAATTCAATAAACAACTGGGAGGTTGATGTCCATCTGCATACCTTTCCATTCTCATTCTGCACATGATCATCGCAACTCAACGTTTACTCAACCCTCGGAACAGGTACGACCTTAACGGACTTTCGTCAGCACCACTGGCACCCGGAGCAGAACGTGATTTTACCCCTACCTTGAATACCCCGAACCCTGCTCATGATTAATCCCCCTGTGCTAACCTATGAAAGATGAGCAGGACGTTTCAAATGTCGAATGTCGTTGCTCGGTGTCGTTGCACTCATCGCAATGGTGTCTAAGCAGGGTACGACGGCCGTGCAGAATGCGATGATGGAGGTACGGAAGAGAGGATGGCGCGGCCGATTGACAGGGCCACTGGCCGGCCGCATTCTCAGCAAGCAAGAAACCAGCAACCAAACAAGCTTTTTACAGTGACACGAGTACAAGAGTCTAGACATTGAAGGTTGTTGAGAAAGGCAGAAACAGTGACCTCGATCGCAAACTTGGACAACGCTGAACGCGTTCTATTTTTAGTCGCTCTTACTGCAGATCAATGCTCATGCCAGTGACTTTGAACTCTTGATATATTAAGGAATAAATAGGATTTGGACTGAGGCGACCGTGTTGTTACAATTGTTACTACTTATCTGACATTGATCTACGTCTAACAGAGACTTAGGGTAATTTACTAGGTGAATGACTGCAACGAGGGGTGAAGGTATGCTAGAAAATAGGTATCCTACAGCCATAGTTCACAGGTTACATGGTCTACTGGAGTGTACGGGGCACCGGGCTGACATAATAGCGAAGAGAAAGATAGGCATGACTGAAGAATAAAGGTTGACGATAGAAACTTGGTCCGTGCTCCAGAAAATATAGCAGTGTCGTTGAGAGCGTTTCTAGTCCCTGCTCCAGTAATTTGAGGAGCTCCAGGCGTTGTTTCCTCTGGGCTATATATTTGCAGTGCAGACGGGCGCTGGCGCAGGCAGCATTATTATTCGACGACAGGGAAAGGTTTGCCATTATTCTGAATTTCTGAGGAATTTGATCGACGAAAGGTGGATTTGGACTTGGATTTTCAAAGTGGAGGGCGAGGTGTGAATAGTGGTAAAGTGGGGATGGTAAAATATTCGGTGTTGTTGTTGAGTTGAGTATTTGGATAAGACCTCGCTAGCCTTAGCAAGCGGTATTGAGTTTATGATGAATCTGACGACGACCGGCGAGGGCTCGAGGCTCAACGGTGGCTGGAACAGCAGCAGCGACGACGACGGGGTGGTGGTTGTTGGACGAAAAGCGAAGAAAAGAAGGACATCGAATACACTGGAAAAGACAATAAATGAGAAATAATCTCAACAGGTACGACTTCTCCTCGAAGGTGACATTTCAATGTCCAATGGGTCCGTTGCCGCAATCTTGCGCTTTCTAGGGGTATCTGGTACAGGACTCTTGGGAGGTTCAAGTACGCGAATGCTCTCGATGTCTGCAATGTATGTGTCAGCACCTGGCACGCCAGACCCCTTGTAGTTTGCGCCAATACACCAATGTTTCAGTGAAAATGTAACACGGGCAGTAGCTCTTTCGAGGTGCTTTCTGTATTGTTCGGGATGGATCAAATTGCCTTGAATGTTGTATGCGGGTACTGGGACGACTCTGTGAGTCGAGACCATATTTTGAAGGGCCTCCTTGGCGGCGTCGAAATGAGTAGGCCAGTCCGCGATATTAAATTCTGGCCAAATATCGCTGCCTATTAATTGCCAAAACGTTAGAGAAATCATCAAATTAGAATATAAAGATTGCCAATAGCCGTCCCTTTCCGAGACGGCGAGCGACCTCCCACCTTCTACAAGGTTCCGATCACGACCTTCGTTGCTTTCGTCAGAAGAGCTTAGCTGCAAAAAGGTCAGAATGTAAAACGAGACCAAGAGGTATGACACTTACTTCGAATAAAACATGCCTGAACTTTATTTTCTCGTCATCTCCCTTACCCCGTACCAAAACACCCTTAATTGGCGCGGAAGGAGGGGCGGCCTTTTGCAAAAGTGCACGGAGATTTAGAACAGCGGTTCCGAAGTCGGGCTGAAAGACCTCGTGAGTGGGAGCAACACCAGTGCAACTCAACTTCATATCAGCGAAGGTGTGACAGCCACTGGTCGGTTTCTTCCACATCCCACAGGATGTAAGCCAATAATCCTCTGGCGTGATGTAGACGACAACCGATAACTTTGCCGAAACCAATTCGGGCAAACGCTCTCGCTGTTCTGCATTGCCCACAAACTCGCAGGCAGCCAAGGTATCTTGAAAAGCTGCAAGTGCATCAGCAGAGGCTTTCGTGACCAGCCGGTCTTCATAATCCCCGATACGCCGCCAAACGACACGTTGGTCCACGAAATTGCCAAAGGCGGGGTCGCCGAGATACAGTCCGGTGTCGAGGAGTTCCTGTCGCTTTTGCTCAAATTTAGCGTGAAGGAGTGCTGCTGGAGACAAGTCGATAGGTCCAGCAAGTGGCATTCTGAGTGGCAGTTAGGTTGTGAGTTGTGTCGGTGGAGATAACCGCCAGTACTACGCTTAAGAGTCATCTGGTTTGCAGAGGTTGACGGTCATGTCAACTGGCACAGCATTCTCGTAAGGCCTTGTCCTCGGCGTTCCGTTCTGCGAAGAAAACGTATTGTAATCACGGCGTGGAGCAACAACAACCGCTGTCGTTTCGTGAGTCGAATTATTGTCTGGAGCAAATGCCGATTCTAGTTGGGCGATAGCAGCAGAAGGTAGACGCGATGCACAAGAACGACGGTCATGGCCCAGTGTGGATGAGAAAATGCACTGTTGCGGGGTGTCATAATCGTTTGATACGCGGACACTGGACAGTCATGATTGTAGCCGTATCAATGATTTCGGCAAAGTCTCAGTCTGATGATTGACTGTCGTCGACTAGGACTGACCTTATTGGCTAATCTGTAGTAGTTGTGATCATTTGTTCGAGTATGGCAGATGGCCACACAATACCTTCAAGAGCAAAGGAGGATATTTTGAGGTTCTTGAGAGGAAGGAGCTCCTCAACCGTCCACGTCACTTATCAACAGCTCCTAGTCAAGAAGGTTTTGCCGAGGACTACCTGGGTTTTCTAACCAATGAACGAATTTCTACGAGAGTTCGAGATGTCGAATTCGGTTGCCGGGAGATGTTAAACATATCTTCTGTCACGGATGCCGGACGATGGTGAAGGGTAGGCCAGGTGGGGAGTGACGCTGTGAGGACAAGCGGAAAGATATTTGCATAGGATGAGAGGCGTTCCTCATGAAGGTACACTTGTAGCAATCCATTATTCCAACCAATTCCCAACAGCTCGAAAGAACCGACGAGGGCCTAAGAATATCATGGAAATGCCACCATCCCTTCCTTCGCGACAATCTTCGCCACAAAAATCTTCGTCTCAGCCAAAATCACTAGTCGCCCATCCCCGGCAAACACCATATTCGCCGAAGTAGACCCAATGAAGAACTTGCCAAGAAGCGTTCCGTCAGGGGACCATACATGCACGCCATCTCCACAGCCAGCGTAGACGTTCCCTTCCGAGTCACTTTCCAGCCCATCGGGGATGCCAGTGTCGGCATAGGCGAAGATTCTTCTGTTGAGGAAGACTTGGGTCTTCGAGTCAACGTCGTAAGCAAATCTGTAGTCCAAAATCATTTCGTTCGTTAACGAATCCATTGATATGAAACACAAGACCTACATCGTGGCGGGCTCTGTTTGGTTATTACCCAAAAATCCGCCCGACGCACCAGTATCTCCACTGTTCAGAAGTAAGCCCGTATCAACGACATCACGTATGCAATGGACGTACACATATGCAATCTTTCCATCCGGCGAAAACGCAATTCCATTGCACTTATCAAAATCCGTAGCCACAATACGAACAATCCCGGTCAAAGAGTCAAACCGATAAACTTGATTCGGCATAAGAGGAGGCGGACGAAATTGGTGGAGGAACGCAGATCTACGTGTATTGAGGAGATGGTTAGGGCACCAGTTGAGAATGCTCGCACGTACATGGTATCGGTGAAGAAGATCGCCCCAGACTTCGGGTGAATCTTGACATCATTTAACGAGTTAAATTGGCGTCCAAAAAAATTATCCAATAGGATCGTCGTGTTTTCTGGATTCTTGGGGTCTACGAGCGCGATAGAGGGTGGCAGCGGCCCTCGTCCAGACGTAACGAACACAAGAGAAGACTTGAACGGCCCCGTCCCACCGTTCGTCATTTGGATTGTGCCTGGAAGATCAATCTGCGACGAGAGAACGAATATACGATGTGATGAGAATAAGTTTAGCAGTACAGAATAAACATGCCTTAGTGATAGGAACATTCACCGCTTCCCCACTTCCACCAACATTGCGTAAAGCGTCCTCCACCGCCAGCATACTAATCTTCCCAACCTGATTATTATGATCCACATCGCTATTCCCCAGCGCGCCCCCATCATTGCTCGCAAAGAACACCTCATCCGTCTCCGGCACATAAACTGGCGCTTCGTGGGCAAAAGCAAAAGTGGCATTCGAGGCGACTTCATGCAAAGACGGTTTCGGCCCTAGGATTGTCAGGAAAGCTGGGTCGAAAATCTGGAAGAAGGGTGGTTGTGTCGAAGAGGGGTTAAATAGGGTGAAAGAGGAGTCGCGGAAGGTGGCATTTTGACCTAGGACTGAGAAAGAACGGGGGTCGATAAACTACGGGTATAGAAACTGTTTAATTGGATGGTTTCATCGCAGACATGGGAGGTGAACATACGACAAACTGCGATGGCAGATCTTGAGGGGTTGAAAATTGCGCAGAAGAAAATGCGACTTGCAATAGCGCAATAAGGGAGCCTTTAAGGCAATATGATTCCATCTCATACACCGGGAAACAAAAATCCTGGTTCCTTATGAAAAGGCATTAAATGCTCGCGGGGATTCTTCAGTTGAGCGTAGCATTCGTTTCAATGTACCTTGAGAAAAAAACATTTGCCTTCGAGTACGACGCGCGAAAAATAGACGGAAGTAACCACACTTCTACATCGGTCAGTCATGGGAGTCCAGATACGCCCCCGTGCACGGTATTCATTCGAACTCCCATGTCATAACCTACGCCATCCCCGCGGGAAGCGTTCGAGAGCTTCTGGCGCAATTTTCGTTAGAACTTAGTGCAGAGAAAAAGATGAGAAGTCGAACGTGCCTTGGTTTGGGCAACTCTATCACATGAGTATGGGCTGGTATTCTGAGTTTTTGTTCCTCCAATCTTGAAAATTTCCATGACCATATTCTAGTATCGCATCCACGTTCCTAATGGAAGTCGAAGCGTTAAGCAGTGTCCTGTGGGATATGTAGGTTGGAACAGTTGCAGTAAACCAGGAATCGCTCCCGTTGCATCGACTAGGATATCGAAGTCAGTGTCAAGTTAAGCGTTAAGTAGGCGCTTTGTTCTGCCTGAAATATCGTGCGCTCTTGGTAGGCCACGTTGGTAGCCACCGCTTGGCCTATTCTCAGGTTGGTTGTGCCAGGCGACTTATAAGTGGCTCGAAGTATCGTGCCCTCGGTTCAGGTCGGTCTGCTTTGGCTGCTGCAAGTCGCACCGTGGTAACGATCAGAATAAATAAAATAGTTGTAGCATTGAGGCTAGTAGAGAGATTTAATTGAAATGGTGGTGTGGATGCGATAAAGAGATAAAAATTCGAGCGCGGCCGCCGTGACTTGCAATTGTCGGACAGCGCGGGCCGTAAATAGGGGCAGTGGAGAATCAACCCATCCACCTGATGGAAAGCCAATACTGCCAAAAGGTGCTCATCCTACTGTATGTACAACTCATGCAATGTGCAGATACTGCTGGGTTTGTAAATTCCTCCTCAATTTCTCCAGCAAACCAATCTCGCAAAGACTGCTAAAAATGGTTAGAAAATGGGATGTCAATGAGGCTTAAGCTTGTGCTTTGCAATTGTCAATGCAAACTTCAAAATGAAAGGCTTTCCTCAATGAGGTACACTTGTAACAACTTGTCATTTTTAGCAATTCCCAACAGCTCGAAAGAACCAATGATAGTTAAAGTATATCACGGAAATGCCACCTTTCCTTCCTTCGCCGCAATCTTAGCCACAAAAACCTTCGTCTCAGCCAAGATCACCAGCCGTCCATCGCCAGCGAACGCCATATTAGCCGACGTAGTCCCAATGAAGAACTTTCCAAGAAGTGTTCCGTCGGGGGACCAGACGTGTACGCCATCTCCACATCCGGCGTAAATATTTCCCTGTGCATCAACTTGCAAGCCATCGGGAACGCCGGTATCAGAGTAAGCGAGGATTCGTCTATTGAGGAATACTTGGGTTTTAGGATCGACATCGTATGCAAATCTGCCAGAATGGTCCAACTCGTCAATAAGCAAGTTAGCGACAAATAAGCGCGACGCTTACATAGTCGCAGGCTCTGTCTGGTTAACCACGGATCCCCCCAACGCACCAGTATCTGATCTGAATAGAAGGAAGTTTATATCAGGGATTTGGCTGCACATGAAACTTACACATATGCAATCTCTCCATTGGGCGAAAAGGCGATTCCATTGCACTTATCAAAATTGGTAGCCACAACCCGAAGAGCCCCAGTTATAGGGTCCAACCGATAAACTTGATTTGGCAAAAGAGGAGGTGGGCGGAATTGGAGGAGGAATCCGTATCTACATGCGTGAAAAGAATAGGCGCCGAGAAATAACTGAACATGAACGAACATACATCGTATCCGTGAAGAACAACGCCCCGGACTTCGGGTGAATCTTGACATCGTTCAACGAGTTGAATTGACGCCCGAAAAAATTGTCCAAGATGATCGTAGTGTTTTCAGGATTTTCGGGGTCAACTAACGCGATGGAAGGTGGCAAGAACCCTCGTCCAGACGTGACGAGTACTAAAGAAGACTTAAATGGCCCAGTGCCACCATTTGTCATTTGAACGGAGGCAGGGAGCTCCACCTGTTTAGAGCGAAGAAGAAACGAGAATAAAATCAAGAGGAGCCTTTCAGAGAAAATGTGTCGAGCATGAAATAACTTGCCTTAGTGAAGGGGACGTTCACAGCTTGTCCGCTCCCTTCAACAGCTTCCAAAGCTACTTCTACCGCCTGCATGCTGATCTTTCCAATTTGGTTGTTGTGGTTTATATCGCTGCCTCCCGGACCCCCAGCACTACTCGCGAAAAAAACCTCATCAGTCTCAGGAACAAAAATCGGCGCTTCGTGAGCAAAGGGGAAAGTGGCATTCGATGCGACTTCATGAAAGGACGGGTTCGGTCCGAGAATTGTTAGGAAAGCCTCATCGAAGACCTGAAAGAAAGGCGTTTGTGTTGTGGAGGGGTTAAATAGAGTGAAAGTGGAGTTGCGGAAGGTGCCATTTGGCCCTACCACCGAGAAAGAACGAGGACCGACGAACTGGATTAGTTGTTCAATCTGGATGGCTTAATCGTTGATATGAGATCCAGACATACAACTGATTGTGCCGGCAGATTTTTTGGTACTGCACCTTGCGCGGAAGCAAGTATACCTTGCAATAACGCGATATTAAAACCAGCAGGGAGGTACGGCTTCATCTTGCAGTATATACCACAGTAAAGAAAAACCCTCGTTTCCGCGAGAAGAAGGGATATATAAATGCTGGCAGAGAATCGTCGAATTGATGTGTTTCGATGCGCCTGAAAAAGCCTTGAGAAACATTTTCCTTTGAGTACAAAAATCATAAAAATAGACGGAAACAGCGGCTTCCAGCCTCTCTCGAAAGCCGTCTGAGACCATGAGAGCTCTCCGTCCAAAGTGTATTTCTTTGGATTCCCATGTCATAATTTATGTCGTTCCTTTAGAATAGCGTTCGAGTCGTGGCACAGTTATTCATGTGAGACCGAGGTGAGAGGCTGGATATGACATTGTACGGGCACCCACAGGAGCTGTGAAGGGAACGAGGAGGAGTTCATATTCTTGCTACAGCCGTAAATCGATCCTGGGCATAAATCTGATTTCGAGGCACACATAATGAACTTCCTGTGAGTTATGTGATTCGAGGCGGTCTCCAGTAGAACAGAAATATCCTAGTTGGCTTATATCGATATCGACCTCAAGTTAGAGGCTGTGTGCTGCCTAAAGTATTATCCGCTGGCCTGCGAGAGGGCTAATGCTGGTGTTGCTGGCCGCGTGCGGAATTTAGCTAAGTATTTTCGACGGCCGCAGTCTGGTGAAGTCCCTATCGCATGCCGCGCTAAGTCTATTTCCTCCAGAACATCTGAGAGTTTGGGTGCGTATGGAGACTTGCTACTGAAAATTGAGATGGTGGTTTCGAAGTGGGTCTGTAAGGGATTATCTCCTTTCGTAAACTTTGCACAGCCTCTACGCCTTCTGGATAAGATATGGCTTATGTAATATGGACGACGACTTCAGTGAACGGAGAAGGAACATGTCCTGTCCATCAGCAATGACGATTTCCCCAGCAAGTCAGCATAAGCCTGTTGTCATGGATGCCATTTCCACTGCACCGTTGTCAAGATCAGTCTGGGGAAAGGAATCCATACATAGCTCTATGGAACGCCTATAGTGAATCAGTGATTGCTGAGCGCTGATGCGCCTGCTACCGCCTCACACGCATTCACCACGAATGTTTACTTATATATTTCGCTCACATTGTAAACATCCTTCAACTATACGCCAGGCGCGAACTCGGTTCCATCACCTACTGGTCAGGGTTCGTATTGGATCGAGAGGAATTAGACACCACTTCAACTGCAATGGCTCTTGCACGACCTCTCTCCCTACACGACGCCGACCCACCAGCCGCTTGGGAAACTTTGCTTGATACACGCGACAAGGAACAGCAAGTTCTTGTCAATGGCTTACCGCCGCCCCGCAGTCGGTTCGATTGGATATCGGCGTCAAAGATCGTGCTTGTCCTGGTCCTAGCCATATCCTATCTTTCATTTTGTTGTATAGCTCATTACCACACCATCCCGGTTGGTGGAAGTGGTTTTTTGGGTCCCCGGTTCGTTCACTGTGAGCAATACTTTATCTATGTCAACATGTGTTGACTACGCGGTCTTTTCTTCCAGTCTCCACCGGGGCTGGCATCACAACCATAACTATTTCGATTATCTATATCGCGCTATGGCCTATACATGGTCTCATAGCCGAGATCAGAGTAAGCCTGACAGTTCATCTTCTTTCTACACATACCTAAATCCTTCGTCTTTCCTCATAGTCTGAGGAATTCTTTCGCCTTCTGTCTACCCGTCCTAACGGAGTACCCCTCGATAGCGTCAATGCAGTTTCAGCTCCAACTACAGGAGTATTCAATATCTTTTTAGCGACAGTCCGCAGCCGTTGCTCGTCTCACCTCACAGCTACTCTGGCAATCACGTTGTTGATAGCAGCGACGTCCACACTTGCTCCAGCTGCTTGTAAGCTCTTGCCAGTCTCTTCTCGACAGTGGGCCTGACTCCGAGCTGTCAGTAGAAACAGTGTCCGTTCTGGTTGACGTAGATGACCCCGCTTACCAAGTAGGCGCCATCCCAAATTTCTCTCTCATACGGGACACGGGGTGCGTTATACATGCCTCATTTAATGCAGAATTCGAGTCCTCATATCCACCACACATGACAGGTCCAGCTTCACATCCTCCCCGCCCTCAGCTGACTTGTACTCGCTAGCTTCATCAATGTCTTGGGTTGAGAACGTGCTTAATGTCACGACCACCTACTCCAGGGTTGCAAGTGACGAAGATGATTTATTTGGATACATTGTACCCTTTCCGTCAGGTTACACCACTGCGACACAAGCATACTGGACTACGGATATTATTGTCCTTAATCCATCCTGCAGTTGGCAGAACGCCACCTCAACTGGAGCTGTTGATGCCAACTTTAACTCGACCGCGAATCAGGAATGGACAGCGGCCCTACCTGAAGCAAACTTGTCTCTTCGTTTTGCAAATGACCCTTTCGGTATGTTTTGCCCTGGCCGCCAATGTTGTGTTAATGGTTAGTCGTTTTTAGTGGCAACCAACACTAACACAAAAGGTTCACTGGCTTTCAACGGTAACACGTCCTTCAACGTTGACTTCAGTCCCGCTATTTTCGTGATATCTGTACTTGACCAACCGCTGGTCCTCTCGGGAACCCCAATTCCATCTTCCACAAACTTTTCCGATATTCCTACTCTCCATCTCTCCAACGGGAACGTCCTAGCTTTTCTCCTGTGCAACCCCCACGCCTCTATTCAGACACGTCAGGTTCGGAGCACTGGAGATGGCACTTTGACATTAGGGAAACACCAGCCAACTCAAGGAAATCTTGATCTTGTTCAAGTGAACTTTCTCCTAGGCGGCGTACTGTCTCATTTAGCGACCTCCGCCGGCCCATTTACCTCTGAGGTGGGAATGGCAGACATGATGATCCGGCTCATTTTCGGTGACAACTTTCAGATATTCAGCAACACGCCCCCCGCTCCTCTCACCAATATCACCGCGGTGTACAAGCAGGTTATTCAGTCAGCAATGAAGACATTTCTGTCAGGTGCGGTTAACACCACAACTGTGCCTGGGGGTTCCATTCAGGAGCAGCTCATTTTCACGTCGTCTTTGGGACATGTGATTGCATCTGCCGTTTTGTTCGCGCTTCTTGTGATAGCCTTGGTGGTAGCGCAATTTAGGGAGAAACAAGATGCATTTATCTTTAATAATGTGGCCGCTGCACTGGCTGACTCGGGTGCGCCCCAGATGCTTGTGGAAAAGAAGCGACTGGCGGGAGCGGTAGAAAGGAAAATTTTGAGATTGGTTCCGAGTGGCAAGGGAGGGCTGAATTGTACTTATCAAAGCGTCGACTGAATACTAGCAATAGGTTCTTGTTCTTTTGTCTAAGTAACTTGTTTTTGCGTTCTTCCTAGGGCAAAGAATTGTTTGATATGTTCATCAAATTTTGCTACCGTGACCTTCACCACTCGACCGAAGTTATCCTACATTGCTGCCTGATATTTTGCGTCGAACTTTGCTGGATTCATGGGCGAAGCCTAGTAATTAAACCACGGCAACTTGCGCACAGAAGAAAGCGATTATTGGAGACATTATTACCGGATCAACCGACTCGGAATATGGTAACAGAGCCTCGGAGGCTTGAGAAACAAGACAGAAATCAAGTAAAATAAAGAAGAGGCCAGAGAAGAACATGTCCATTTGTCGGGAAAATATCAGAGAAGATATCCAAAGTTATCAACCTGACTGGTGATTCTGGAGGCTTAAACCAATCTGGAGCTCAAATATGGAAGGTCAATCTCTAGTCAGCTACGAAGATGTTTAATCACTTTTGATATCTTTTCAGTGGGGTTTTTCCGACACTCCTGACAAATACGTCAAAGATTTCAGTCCCCCTTTTTGATCCTGACGTTCTTTTAACCCCATCTAAAATAGCAAGCGTATCCTGGTTTGTCGATGATTTCAGAGATGAAAGTGATAGATATCGGATCCTGCATATCACCGATGATAATCTTGAACAGGCAAGCTGTTGAAGACTCTTATCTCTCTTAAAGATGGGGATGCAATTGGACTTTTGGACAGTGCCATGAATGAACTTGAATCCTTCCGGACCGTAAGCGTCCTTCGATAAACTTTTCCAGGTGAGGTTCAAGTTTCATATCGAGCCAGGGAATATATTTCTCTCATAAACGGTGTGCTATTGTCCTTAGCCTCATTTACGTCAAAGCATCAATGTGTCAAAGATTGACTGCTCGTAAATGGCGATGAATGGAAGGCTGTATTTATTAAGGACCGTGGTTTTCCAGCCACTGGTTATGATTTGTGGATTGACAAATCCTCCCGCGACCTTCCAAACGAACTATCCTCTAAACGCAACGCCTTTACGTCAAGTTCACTTACCTCAATTTGTACTCAATTTGTACTGAGGTTGATCTGGGGCTGATCAGTAAATGAGATGTCAGAGTGATCGAATTGAATGAACCTGCTTTTCTTCGGTTCCAAGCAAAAGTAGGAAATGCGAGTCCTGAGGAGAAACCATCAGATGACCATATCTCTTTACCTTCTCAAGCAAGCTCAACCACCGGAGTCTCAGAGAAACGGCTGACCTGATATGGTAAGAGTCACTAAAATTAGAGGTTGTTAAAGTTCAACGAACTTAAAATTTGTGACAAGCTGCCATTCTTCTGACTCACCAGTGATATGCTGCCGCGGCCTAGCCAGTAAACAACGCCATTCCATGAGGTAGCTGCGTGCCCTGTGCTGTCATTTCTGCTGTTTTGAAACCCGAGGAGATATCGAACATCGAAGTAGATAAGTTGCAAGGGGGCACCGGGATTCGAATCCGTGACCCGGGGGTAGGGGGGGGGGGTGGGCTGCCGGAGGCTTAAAATTTTTTTATTTTGGGGGGTAAAGTTTGAAATTTTACGCACAAGCACTAGCTTTCGAAGCAATACATCAGTTTTATAACTTGAAACTTCAGTTCCGACAGTTAATGCATATTTACACCACTTGGGGAGAGATTTTGATTGAATTTCGACGACTGAGGAGCACGGTGAGACTTCAAAAAAATATAGGATATACAGTCGCCATACATTTAATATATACTGTACAGTGAAAACCTGTTGCTTCTGCCTATTCACGGTGCTGCAGCTCGGGCAAGTCGCGTCCGTCAAGTCAGAGACCACAAAGGTGAGTAAAACATACCGCTTTTGGACGAAAAACATACCCAATATGGGTTGCGGGAGGGGGGGGGGGTAGGCGAGAGCTTAAAGAGAAAAATCGACCCCGGGTAGTTTTTCGAATCCCGGTGCCCCCTTGATAAGTTGCCTACTATTTTGACTCTTGAGTAGTCGGCACGGCCCACGACTCGGAGACTAAGTCTCACGAAGCACACAACCAGCAATTGTCCCTTGATTGATCTGGGATTTTCTCAGACTTCCAGCGGGCATAGCCTGGTAGCGAGACAGATGCAGGGGGAAATGAGAATAGGATCCAGGAATGGCAAATGCCTTCTAAATTTGGCCATTCTTATTTGTACCCGCTCACACAAGTAAACAAACGAGAACTTTAAAGAAAGCTGTCATGATCAATTCCCGTAAAATGGCCCTGCGGGCGAGGCCTGGACTTGAGTGTAGCTCAACCCGAACATCGGTCGGAGACCTCAATCAGACGCATCGTTCATCTCCTTCAATCAGCCTTCAATTTTCAATGACTCGAAATTTGTGGATCCATTCCATTGCGTAAACTGAACGTCTTTGAGGTGTTTTTTTTTGTGGTAGGACTTGATACCAGGATAAGTATTGATTGTCAGAAATAGGTTGGTAGTTGTCAAGCCTGCCGGGTTAGCTATTAAAATTGAGGGTTCGTGTCAAGCGTAGCACGGGAACTTGTTGTCTTTAGTAGTGTGTACCTCCTTACCTGTGCCAACGGCTACGTCTAGAAAATAAGGACGATATACGGATCAAATCGCATATTATTCATCCTTCAAGTTTTGATGCGCCTCTCGTCGCCAACCTGCTGTTGGCTCCTCGTGGCCCGGTAGCCACTTTTTTTTTTCCATCTTTCCCCAAGTCAATCTTCGTAGAATGTTTAAAATTAAATATTGTATCTTACTATGCACGACCACCGTATTGATCATGATCTGACAGCCCTCGTTGAGCCCTCGTTTCGTCAGGTTTCGTCGCCTTACTTCATCGCCTGCGTGGTCTTTCGGAGTTTGAAAAAAGCCCAACATTTACTTTTGTTTGGTAGGGTCGCAGATGTAGTAAAACCTGGACATTCCCGATAAATGCCCTGCGGGCGATGCCTGGACTCTGAACATCTAATCGAATATTATGGAAATTCCCGCGACCTATTTTTGGGCCTACTTCTATTTCCGTCGTCGCCGGTGTTCGACTTCAACACCATTCGCATTCTGCTTCCACGTCCCATCAGCCTCGTACATGGCCGAAACGACGCCCAGCACCGCTCCGAGTGCCCCTCCCCTCCAATGAGGCATGTGGGCCGGAAATTGAAGGATTCTGGGCAGGGGGAAAGTGGATTGCACCAGGTATGCCGCGAAAATGACCCCCGCTGTGCAGCTAACCCACACCTCACATCCCAGCGCCAATCCAGTGCCGCCGCCCTCCTACGTCGTCGATGCAGTGACGCTGTGCCACCGCCGCTGCATCGTCCAACACTGCAGATATGCTTGACCTCCCCCACCTTGTCGACGTGGCCGCGGCGGTCACTCTGCCTCCACCACGAACGACGTCGACAAGGATAATGCAGGCAATGCCACTGTTACTGCCTCCTCCACCCGCGTCGACGTGGCTAACGCATCCTTGCATGCGCCTTGTCAGCCACCGTGGATACAGTTGACCGCCCCGACGTCATTCACCTTGCCGCCACGGTCACGCTGCTTTCACCACTAGTACTTCGAACCAAATTGACGTCGTCGACGTCCCAATCACCAGCTCCTCTACGCCACGCCACCGTTGCTACCCCTCCACCCGCGTCGATGCAGCTAACGCAGCCCGCGTTCATCTCCTCAACCACCACGGATGTAGTCGACATGGCCGAACCAGCTGCGAATGCTGCAGCTCTCTCAACATCCCCAGCTCCGTAAGAGGTACAAGCCACGCGATATTAACAGTGTCCGACGACTAACTGGCTTTCCCACTCCCGTTCGTACACCATGTCAAATCGAACGTAATCCGCGAAACAGAGTCAAGGAAGACACCCCCTTGCCCCAACACTTGTGCCTTTGGCAGGCTAGCTGACCCGCCTGCTATCGTTTGCCAACTCGCAGCTCCCTGCAACCATTCCTTTTGCCCTGTTTTGTCATCTCCATGCCTGCGCACACCATTCAGCCAATTTAATAGTGAATGAGCTTGTCACCGAAGTCAAACCTGCAAAAAGACACTTACCAAATTGCGAGTACCTCTCCGATCGATGTAATTGGACTATGACGACCATAAAACGTGACTAGAATTATAACGAGCATTGAAACGTGACTAGAATGCGGAGTTTTAAAGAATCCCAAAATTTACTTTTATTTGGTAGGGTCGCAGATGTTGTAAAACCTGGACTTAAGAGTCCAGGCATAAGAGTCCAGGCACTCAATCCTGATGATAACGTCTGACCGTGCAGGGGTTTTACAAGCAGCTATCATGCGAGGCTATAAAATGAGCCTCGAATGTAAGGATCTCCTCCTTCAACCCCATTGTCCCCATTGGAGGTTCAGTTCTACTCGCCTTCGTCGTAAACACTGGCATGGCCCTTGCCTATAACTCAAGGGATCTTACCATCAACAATCGCGGACGGCTTTCTGGCCAAGCCAAACGAGATAATGGCTCTTGGACTGACGCCTCGATCGATCTCGATTCGAAACTTGGCAACAACGACGGTCGATTTGACATCGAGGGGCGGGACTTCACCCACCGTGCTCAGGAAATCAAAGTGGAAGGCGCTACTGAGCTTGTGGCCAAACTCCAAAATAGGTCACGCCAACCCATCGACGCCTCCATCGATCTCGCGGAACTTCTTATGGTTAGAGATGGACAGTTCGTCTTTCTGTCAGAGTGCGTGTATCGTTTACTAGTTCACGCGACGCGTCTATAAAGTTCTTTCAACTTCTCATAGACGAGAACGCGAATACTTCGAGGATGGCGGGAGCAAACTTCACGGTACCTCATAATTGTCTCCGTCGCTGTAGAAAGAAGCCCATGCACACGTTGTAGAGTCCACCGTGGCCCTCAAGGCCAACTCGAAGAATCTTCGCATCGTTGATGACCACTGGCTCTCCGGCGATACGAAGAAAAGGAATGGCACTTGGATCAGCGACAAGATCGATCTCGATTTCAAACTTGGCAACTCCAACGGTGAATTCGACGTCAATGGCAAGAGCTTCTCGGAGAGTGCGAAAGATAACGAAACCAAAGTAGTGGGAGGCACTAGACTTCGAGCACTCCTCCGAAATCGAGGGAGAGATGTTGAAGCCTTTCTCGAACTTGCTATAATCCTCAAGGTTGAGGACGGAAGTTTCGTGTTCAGATCACTGGCAGGGTACGTGTATTCAATTTACTATTTCACTCAATTGGTTTCCAAATTTCTTTCATCTTTCCATAGGGATGACGATGACGATGGCGATGACAGTGACGGGGACGACAATTCTTCTGGGTCTGGTATGTTCGAACTTCACAATTTATGATTGTCTTCGTCGCCGCAGAAAGGAACTCATGGGTCTGCCGTAGGGGCGTCATTTGCTGCTAACTCAAGGAATCTTAAAATCGAGGGTGGTCTGCTTTCTGGTCAAGCCAAGAAGAATGACGGCACTTGGAAGAACGACTCGCTCGACCTCGATACAATGATTGGCAACCGCAACGGTCGCTTCGATTTCGATGGTCTTGACTTCTCTAGGACCGCTCAAGAAATCAAGCTGGAAGGCACTAGACTTCAGGCCGAACTTCTCACACAGAGAGGAGGGGTCGAACCAGACTCCCTCGATCTCGCTGGAGTCCTCGAGGTTGTGGATGGAGAGTTCGCCTTCAATTCAGAGTGCGTAACCTATTTACTGCTTCGCACGATGGGCCTTCAAATTTTTTTCAACTTCTCATACTCTAGTTTCGAAAGTCAACGCAAAGGCAGGAAGCAGCTTCTTGGTTAGATTATCTTTATCGCCGCAGAAATAAGCTAACGCATACGTTGTATAGAGTCCTTGACGGGTCTGCCCAACGACTCAAAGAATCTTTGGATCTCTTCAGCTGGAGTGCTGCATGGACAAACCAAGAAGGAAGATGGCTCTTGGGACGGCGACTCAATCGACCTCAACTTACATCTCGGCAACGACAGGGGTCGCTTCGTTCTCAATGACCGCCGCTTCGCCCATAGTGCTTCGGGTTTTAGACTGGAAGGTACTAGACTCATTGCAAAGCTCAGCAATGGGAGCACGAATCCCTCTGAAGCTTCCCTCGAGTTTTCTCTAGTTCTTAGGGTCGAGGATGGAAAGTTCGCCTTTATAACTAAGTGCGCGCATTATTTACTACTTCACGGCATGGGCATTGAAATATCTTAACTCCCACAGGCATCAACGTAAACGCATCATTTCTTCGGTCTTTTGCATGTCCCTTGAGTCAGAGAATGACTGGCAGGAACTTTACGGTTTATGCCTTAATAAAAATGGCAAATTAGAAGACAGTTCGATTGATCTCGACTACTACTACAAGAATAACAACGGATCTTTCGCGTCAGACGACTACGGACGCTCGGGGAACCTTTCCACTACCTCCTCCGATGTTCAACTAGAAGTCACCTCTGCTAATGTCTTCCTTCATGCAAGACTTAAAAATAGGCGCGGCGAGCAAGACTCAAGTGTCGACTTGAACGTCAACATCGAGAACGAGAATGGTCGCTTTAAATTTGAGAAGCAGTACGTGAGCGATTGCTCTTAATCATTGGCAGTGTTATACTCACCCTTTTCAAAGCGACGGTCTCTTGGACCGTGATGGAGCCCTCACCAAGTTCGTGGAGGATATACCTGTTGTAGGCTACATCGCGGCATTTGCGCACTATTGTGCTGGCAACACGGTGAGCGGGCTTCAGAATCATATGAAGTTGTCAACTGACCTTATCATAGGAATGGGCCAAACGTGCTGCTGCAGTAGCCACCAGGGCTACTATTGTCACCATTGGGGTGACTATCGGCGGACTTATTGGCGGCCCTTTGGGCGCTGCTCTCGGAGCTGGTGTAGCTACATCCATTGGCATCGCCGCGGAGGCCGAAATCCGAAAGAAAATTGGAGATGAAGGACTCCAGGCGGAATTCGAGGAGGCTACCGTTGGCCGCTACATATTGGAGACGTTGAAAGCCATGATCGCCACTGGTTCCGCTCGCCAATTTTCCAAGTGGATCAAAAAGATACCTGTGGAAGAGTTTTCGAAGACTTCAGAGACTTTGGGGAAGCATCTCCAAAAGGCAACCGCCAAGGCCGGCTCGAGGGAGATAAAGAAAGCTGTGAAAAAGTGAGTCGTATCCGTGCTTTTTCTCCTAAGAAACTGTTGACCTCTACCTCACTTTGTAGGATCGGTGATGCGCTTGAGAACGACGTACTTCCAGATGAGTGGTTTGAAGCAGAGGAAAAAGTGAAGAGCTTGTGAGGAAGGCAAATAATATCATAGCAACGATTTCCGCGACGAGTGTCTTTGATTCGCTAGAATTATATGGCTATTGCTGATTGTCTATGACTGTAGCTGTGTTTAAATGTTTCACGAACCTGAGAAAGTATACATTTCGTGATGAAACGCGACTGCAGACGACGTACGGTATAAAGAAAGCCTCATTTATATATTCTCATTGCCTCGAGTCCTTGATTCAGTGTGGGTCGACTGGCTTGGCTGTTCTGTGGATCGTGGGACTGGGTGATACGGATGCCAGGCGGGACTTCGGAGAGAGGTCATGTAACTTAAGTGAGTTCCATGCCCATTCGAATTCCTTGCACTAGATATGTCAAAGATTTCAGTCTTATTTCGATTTTTAAGAAGTCAAACTCTGACCACTTGAAGCTTGAACGAAACGGAACCACGCGGTTGAACTCAAGATGATAACACACCTTTTATTTTACAAGAGAAATTTATTCTCTGGCTCGAGACGAACAATCTCAACTGGACGAGTTAATCGAAGAACACTCGTCATAGTCCGGAAGGACTTAACCGGTCAAAAGTCCAAGCGTATCCCTAGCTATTCTTCAAGAAGATGGAAGTCTTCGGCCTCCATGTCCCAGATTATCTGTAAGAACCGATGTTCATTACCTCTGTGACTGGGTCTTATCTCACAAATTAAGTCTCTGACAACGACGAGGCCCAAGACATGCGCTATTCCACAACATTTAACGTCATATTTCGTCATGATAGTGTCAGCGTCAAAGAGGGCGATGAATGGAAGGCAGCATTTATTAAGAACCGTGGTTTCTTCGGGACGCTGGTCATGTTCTTTGACTTGCTAAGCTCCGACTCCCCGGCGACCTTCCAAACGAACTATTCTCTGAATGCACGAATGTACCACGCCATTATCCAAAGAATTTCCTTTTCTAATATCTTCCAGTGGCCTTACCTACCTCATGATCAACTCGTACTGAGGTCGACAGTGATAAGACGTCAGAATGATCGAATTGATATCCCTGCTTCTTTTCGGTTCCGAGTACCTTCAAGTTGTGCAACATCACTCATGAAGAACTAACCTTGAGAAGAAATTACCAGACGATTATTTCCAATACACACTTTCTCAGGCGAGCTCAGCTGAGTATCAGAGGGACGGTTGACCTGTGATATTTACGAAGCTAACTTATTCAAAGTCCAACAAACTTTGTAACAGGCTGACCACAGCTGACCACCTGACTCGCCACAGTGACATAGTGAAGTGTATGCGATGATCGGCGCCACTCAATGAGGTAGCCGCATGCCCTGGGCGGTCATTCCTGCTGTTTTGAAGCCCCAGGAAATTGTCGCAGATAATTATGGAAGTACCAGCCTGAGATCCACCTTGCGCATGCGTGAATGGCCTATTTTAGGTGCGCAAACTGACGCGCACAAGAGACAATATCAGGAATTCTGCTTTGCACACGCCTGAAATTTCCTCAAGATTTCAGTGGTGATAGCCTGATAGGCAGACATATGCGAGGGGATAAATGTTAGCCTTGTGACTGCAGGAGGACCTCTGATCCAGGAATGGCAAAAGCCTTCCAAATTTGGTTGTTGTCAGGTATTTGTACCTACCCCACAAGCGCTGTCACCGGCACTGTCAAACCTTCATCGATGCTACCTCATTGGCGCGACTTTTCTGATTACAAGGCCAAGGACTATCTAGGGCTTTTGAAAAGGGGTCATGGAAGGCTTTAAAATGAGCACGAATAACAGCATTTCCCATCCCACTGCCCACGTCAGAGGTTCTACGTCGCCGCAGGAAGAAACTCATACGTTGTAAACATGGCTCTTGCCTATAACTCAAAGAATCTTACCATTAACAATGGTGGGCGGCTCTCCGGACAAGCCAAGCGAGATGATGGCTCTTGGGTCAACGCCTCGATCGACCTCCATCCCAAACTTGGCAACGCCAACGGCAAATTCGACCTCAGGGGCCGAGACTTTTCTGGTAGTGCTCAAGAACTCAGAGTGCAAGGCGCTACTGAGCTTGTGGGCAAACTTCGAAATAGTTCACGCCAACCCGTTGATGCCTCCATCGATCTCGCGCAACTCCTTATGGTTAGAGATGGACAGTTCGTCTTCCTATCAGAGTGCGTGTATCATTGTCAACTTCACGCGACATTCCTATTAATTCTTTTAACTCTCGTAGACGAGAACGCGAATACGTCAAGGATGGCGGGAGGAAACTTCACGGTACCTTATAACTATCTCCGTCGCTACAGAAAGACACTCACGCATACGTCCCAGAATCCATCACAGCCCTCATCGCGAATTCGAAAAATCTTCGCATCGTTGATAACCGCTGGCTTTCCGGCGATACTAAGAAGAAGAATAACACTTGGGCCAGTGACAAGATCGACATTAATTTCAAACTTGGCAATGCCAACGGTGAATTCGACGTCGATGGCAAAAACTTCGCCGAGAGTGCGGAAGATAACGAAACCAAAGTGGTGGGAGGCACTAGACTTCGAGCCCTCCTCCGAAATCGAGGGAGGAATGTTGAAGCCTTTCTCGAACTTGCGATAATCCTCAAGGTTGAGGACGGAAGTTTCGTGTTCAGATCACTGGCAGAGTACGTGTATCTAATTCAAGCTTCCTTCTTCATCACTCAATGGGTCTTCAAATTTCCTTCGACTTCTAATAGTGATGTCGACGACTCTTCGGCCTCTGGTATGTTCGAACTTCGCCTTCATGACTATCTTCTTCGCGGCAAGGAACTCATACATTTACCGTAGATACGCCATTTGCTACCAACTCAAGGAATCTTCGCATTGAGGGTGGTCTGCTTTCCGGCCAAGCCAAGGCAAACAACGGCTCTTGGAACGATGCCTCGCTTGACCTCAATACGATGATTGGCAACCGCAACGGTCGCTTCGATTTCGATGGTCGCAACTTCTCTAGCGCCGCTCAAGAAACCAAACTAGAAGGCACTAGACTTCGGGCCGAACTCTACACGGCGAGACGAGGGGTCGAAGCAGACTCCCTCGATCTCGCTGGAATCCTTGAAATTGTAGATGGAAGCTTTGCCTTCAGTTCAGAGTGGGTGGATTATTTACTACCTCATGCGATGCGCCTTAAAAATTTCTTGAACTTCCCATAGGTTCCAAAGCCAACGCAATGACAGGAAGAAGGCCCTCGGTAACTATTGTTTTCGTCGCCGTTAAAATTAACTAATGTATACGTTGTAGAGTCCATGACGGGCCTCCCCGGTGACTCAAGGAATCTTTGGATCTCCCCGATTGGACTACTTCAAGGGGAAACTAAGAAGAAAAATGGCTCTTGGACCAGCGACTCGATCAACCTCAACGCACATCTTGGCAACGACAGGGGTCGCTTCGTCCTCAACGACCGCCGCTTCTCCAATAGCGCCTCGGATTTCAGACTGGAAGGTACCAGACTCATGGTGAAGCTCAACAACGGGAGCAGTGATCTCTCTGAAGCCTCTCTCGAGCTCTCTCTAGTCCTTAGGGTTGTGGACGGAAAGTTCCAGTTTATAACTGAGTATGTCATTTATTTGCTTCTTCACACCATGAGCATCGAAATATTTTAATTTCCATAGGCATCAACGTAAACGCATCATTTCTTCGGTCTTTTGCATGACCCTCGAGTCGGAGAGGGGCTGGAGGGAGCTTCACGGCTTATGCCTCAACAAATATGGCAAATTGGAAGAGAGTGAGATTGACCTCGACTACTACTACAAGAACGACGGAGGATCTTTCGTGTCGGACAACTACGGACGCTCGGGAAACCTTTCGTCCACGTCTTCCAACGTTCGGCTTGAAGTCACATCTGCAAATATCTTCCTTCATGCAAGGCTTCAGGGTAGACGTGGTGAGCAAGACACAAATGTCGACTTGAATGTCAACATCGAGAACGAGAATGGTCGCTTTAAATTTGAGAAGCAGTACGTGAGCGATCGCCCTTGAGCATGGCAATGCTATTCACATCCTTTTCAAAAGTGACGGTCCCTTGGACCGTGATGGCGCCATCACCAAGTTTGTGGAGGATATACCTGTTTTAGGGTACGTCGCGGCACTGGTTCACTACAGTGCTGGAAACACGGTGAGCGGTCTCCATTGACAGAATCTTATAAAGTTGTTAACTTGAGCTTATCATAGGAATGGGCCAAACGTGCTGCTGCAGTAGCCACCAGGGCTACCATTGTGACCATCGGAATCACCATCGGTTCACTCATTGGCGGCCCTATGGGCGCTGCTCTCGGAGCTGGTGTTGCTACATCCATTGGCATCGCCGCGGAGGCCGAAATCCGGAAGAAAATTGGAGATGACGGACTCCAAGGGGAATTCGAGGATGCTACAGTTGGCCGCTACATATTGGAGACGTTGAAAGCCATGATCGCCACCGGTGCCGCCCGTCAATTTTCCAAATGGATCAAAAAGATACCCGTGGAAGAGTTCTCAAAGACTTCAGAATCTTTGGGCAAGCTTGTCCAAAAAGGAACCGGCAAGATTGGCTCAAGTCGAATAAAGAAATCCGTGAATCAGTGCGTATAACCTGCAATGTCTCAAGATCCAGCTGATCTTAATTTTGATTTGTAGGATCAGTGATGCACTTGAAAATGACGTGTTTCCACGGGAGTGGTTTGAAGCAGAGCAAAAGGTGAAGAAATTGTAGAGAAGGCTAATAGCATCGTATCACGGTTTCCGCAACGAGTGTCGTTGATTCGCTCACACTTCGAATAGTAGTCAGTTACCGCCATTGCTGATTGTCTTGCACTATGATTGTAATTGTGTTTCATGTACTTGTATGACCGAAATTGCTTGTGTACGGGTCAGAAGGTTTATTTTCAGAGCAAAAGACGCGGGGGTAATATCTGGAACGAAATAACGAAAAAACTTTTCAAAATGCGACTGGGGGTATAAATTTGAAGAAAACCTCATTGATGAATTCCCATTGTCCCAACCTTGATTCAGTGTGGCTCAGTTGTTCTCAGTAATGGTAGATGCAGATGCCAGTGAGATTTCTGAGAAGGTTCATCGTCCATCATAAACGTTACCTGTGCTTCCCGTCTCCTATGTAATTGTACTCGAGTAGCCAACTTCGTGTATTTGTTACTCGTCTACGGAATTACTGGACAGCACAATAACCTCGTGCCAGTGCTACCAAACGATGCTCATACTGTTTACAATTAGTGTAATGTGCGCCTATTGCTAAGCCCAAATTTCCTCCGGTCGAGGTATCTACAATTAGATCGCCACATTTGTAGCAAAAGTGACTGTCGCCACGAAAAGAATATTTGATTAGCAGAGGTTTCGAATGATTATCCAAAAAGCTGCACTCACACATTGCAGCCAGGAGATCCACACTAAAGTTCACAGCCAATTAAATGACGAGTATAATTTTTTACACGGGTTTGGAAGACCCACCGTCATATGATTACAACCCGACTCCTTCTGGATCGGTGTCCGACATCCTATCAGTATGTTAGGACAAACAGTTGTAGGACAGACTGCACCAAAACCCTTACCTGGACAATATCTCCATCCCTTCCTACGCATAAGTCGGTCCAATTTCTTATTCCTGCAGTGGTGCTCCGTATTCGACAGCCCAATTTCCGTTTCACAATCCCTGCACCATCTATATTGACAGGGTGGTAGAGGGCACGTTAAAATATTATTGGCAACGTAGTCTTGTCGGTCAACGTGCATGGACTTTTTGCAACTATGAAGCAGGAAAAAATGATGTCAGAGACCTTCGTTTGTCAACTTGCTCGTTCTCACCTCGGACAGTTTAGCGAAACAGCATGTACCGAGATTTGTAGTTGCATTAACCTATCCATGTCTTTTGATTGCAGGTTGAGCTTCTCGATGATCTCATGTTCTACACCTAAAGCCAGTCTCCGTTAGTGAACAGGGTGTCACGAGTTGGACAGTACGTACGACTGTACATGTGACCTCCCACCTCTCCGTCTGCGAGGCAAGACGGACAAGCGATAGGATAGCGCTGTTCGCGTAGCTTCATAGACGTATATGTCCGGAGGCACTCTCCGCAAAATGTGTGTTGGCAAACCGGGATCCTCATTGCTTCAGGTGCCGACAATTGATCTCCGCATATCCCACATTCGAGCGCAGAGGAGCGTGAAAACGAAGTAGAAGGGCTGGCTGAAGAACTTTCCTCAGAAGGTAACACCATTGCTGCAAATATATCATCAACAGACAATTGCCACATAGGTTTGACGACGTATGGAGCACCAGAAGCTCCGGTATGAATGTTAAGCTGAAGATGGAGGTCAGGTTCCGTTCTTGGAACTTCAGCGCGATGTAGCCACCCAAAGAAAGCAGACATGATGACACGTCAAGAGTATGGGTAGAGAGTAAGTTGCGCGTTTTCTCGAGAGTTGTGTTTGAACTCGCCCTGATAAATACTAGGAGAGAGTCGTCCAGATATGGGGCAATGACATGTAAGTCCAAGAGGGGTTGTTGTTTTCTGAGCCAAAAAGAGTCATAACTTACAGCGAGTTCCTCGAAAAACTCGCTGTCATCATCTCTAATTACAATTTGTGAGTACTATGTCAAAATTTGCACAGGTATTTTGAACCTGAACGTACGTTTGGCCAAGGTAATTCTCATGAACGACGGATGATACGTTCTCTTTGGAAAAATCCTGGTAAAAAGTAGTCATGAGCCCTGAGAATGTATGTCTGGTGCCACAATCCAGTGCTGAGAGAAACCAACTACATGTATAGTCAGTTTATAAAAGTGCTCGAGGCGGTGCATTCGAGGCATGAGCGCTGCCTGGGCTCCAGCACTGCCTTCCAAGTTCTAGCATGGGCCATACTGATTGCAGTAAATTTTGTTTAATTGAGATCGACATATGCAGATAATAGGACGGGCGCAAGTTCGACGGGAAATCCGAGGTTTTCGTCGATAAGAGCTTGACAAGTTTTGACAAATTGGAAGTCGAGCGAAGTCGGCTGACGCCTTATCAGGAGTTCAGGTCAAGGATTAGAGCTGATATTATGGAGGAGAAAGCGAAGAGGACTAACTTCTGCAGCGTCGCAAATCTAAGTTGAAATCTGAAATTTTTAAGTGGTCAAGCATTGTGGAGGAAAAGGGGACCACGGTGCTGAGTCGGTGACATTAGCAGCGGATCTGGCGGCCCGACCAAACCCCTGAGACTCTAGCGGCCTATCCAGCAAACTGAAAACGTCTTGGACAAACCAGATTCCCGATCCTTGAAATAAATATATATTTGCTCATTACTTTTCCAAGTTGCCTGATCATAGGTCGTGTACACCGAAGTCGGGTTACAAACCACTCCAATGCCTACACGATGGATTAACAGCAAGACAGGCCTGAGCGCCTCCATATCTCTCCTTTGAAGCAACTTTGAAGTCGAATTTGGAACTTGCAGAGTTTCTTCATTTCACAGTGAACGACAGTTTTGCAAAAAGACATTAGAGTGCCTATTGCATGGGGCATTTCGAAAGTAGTCAGTCAAACGCAACCTTCCCTTCCTTCGCAGCAATTTTTGCGACGAAAATCTTCGTCTCTGCCATGATGACCAGCCGCCCATCCCCGGCAAAAACCATGTTGGCAGAAGTGCTTCCAATGAAGAATTTTCCAAGAAGAGTTCCTTCAGATGACCACACCTGCACCCCATCCCCACAGCCAGCGTAAACATTCCCTGCCGCATCTACTTGCACACCATCGGGAACACCAGTGTCGATGTAGGCAAAGATTCTTCTGTTGAGGAATACTTGAGTTTTCGGATCGACGTCAAAAGTATAGCTAGTGATTTTCGGTGGTCAGTAGGCGCCACAACTGGGAAAACCAAAATTTACATGGTTGCTGGCTCTGTTTGGTTATTCCCTAAAAATCCACCAGAGGCACCAGTGTCCGCTCTGTTTAATTTCAATTAGCACAGTAGGTTTGGAGACAAGCCAGACATACATGTAAGCTATCTTTCCATCGGGCGAAAACGCAATGCCGTTGCACTTATCAAAGTCAGTGGCCACAACACGGACGGCCCCTGTAGAAGGGTCAAACCGATAAACTTGATTTGGCATAAGGGGAGCCGGGCGGAAATGATTGAGAAACCCATATCTAAGTGGTCAAAATATAAGCGTTAATAAAATATTATGTATAGCCCAACGTACACAACATCGGTGAAGAAAAATGCGCCTGACGTTGGATGAATCTTGATGTCATTTAAAGAGTTGAACTGCCGGCCGAAGAAGTTATCCAAGAGGACCGTCGCATTGTGGGGCGATTTGGGGTTTACAAGCGCAATGGAGGGTGGGAGCGGTCCGCGACCAGACGTAATCAGAACGAGAGAAGACTTGAACGTGCCCGTCCCACCGTTGGTCATTTGGATCGTGTCTGGGAGAGTGAGCTGACATGGGAGAAATATTGATGCAATGTGCAATGTGACAAGAATGGTTAAAAAATAAATCGCGCAATTAGAGAGGTCAAAACTTGCGCAGCAGGAATTACTCACTTCGGTGACTGGAACGTTTACAGCCTGTCCACTATTCCCTTTGAGAGCTTGCAAAGCAGTTTCCACTGCTTGCAGGCTAATCTTTCCAACTTGGTTATTGTGATTGAGATCACTGTTTCCCAAAGCACCTCCATCATTACTGGCGAAGAATACCTCGTCGGTCTCTGCAACGAATATCGGTGCTTCATGAGCGAATGCGAAGGTAGCATTTGATGCAACTTCGTGGAACGATGGATTCGATCCTAGGATAGTTAGAAACGCGGGGTCAAAGATTTGGAAGAAAGGTGTTTTGGTTTTGGTGGGATTAAAGAACTGGGTGAAAGAAGAGTTGCGAAAGGGTCCATTTGGTCCCAGAACTGCAAAGGAACGAGGGTCGACGAACTATAAAAGTTGTTTGATCAGTGAATTTATTAGTACCTATAAGAAATTGACGCACGACAGATTGCGGAGGCAGATTTTTGGGGATAGAAGTCTGTGCAAAGACAGCTATACACTGGAACAGTGTAATAAGAGACATGGAGAGATGCGACTTCATTTTTGGCTGATAGGAAGGGATGACCCAGGATGGCCCTCTGGCTTGACCAGAGGAAACTTATATGCCCACCAAGGAATCATGGTGTGGAACATTTCCCATTTACTGAGTTGATTTGAATGGAATGCCTTTGAGAATTATGCGTGCAATGGCTAAGAACTGGTGGCCCTCGTCACCACTGTCCCGCGAGCCAAGATCATGGGAGCAGGTCGTTCTTCGTGGATTCCCTTCGATTCCCATGTCACCATCTATGCGGATGCTGCGAGAGCCTTGGAGCTCTATATGCAGGTTCGTATGCACACGCTACTTGATAACTTGGTTGCAAATACTTGTGGGTGGTGTAGGCTGAGTGACTTCATCAAAGGTGAAAAAACACACGTCGGGGAACCTGTTACGCATTATTATTATTATTAGTTCCAAATCCAAAACTCAAAAAACCGTACATACCGGCTTGCAGCATTTATATCCCTGTTTGCGCTGACCAGTTGCTATTTTGGTGGGACAAACGGAATGAAGGTAAGGGGAGACTGAGCTCAGGTTAAATTTTGAACTCGGCAAGTTGCACCGATCCTCGCCTCTTACTTTCATCTCCGACAAGTTTGTCGTACTTCACTTCAATGTCCGGACATTTGTTGACCAGATTCTTACGCTCTCAGCCTTGGCATCGATGAACGCAGCAAAGCTGGCCTAATTTGTCTGAGCCACAACGTTGTGAGCCACTTGGTTTCGCCAGCATAAAGTATTTCTGCGGCCGACAGTTTCAAAAAACGAACACAGGATCTTGTCGGGGGTGTGGCCTGATGGAATACTTTTAGATCCAGAAAGGAGGTTCAAGCATCGTGGAAGCTGAGATTCTGGAAGCAACGGTAAGCTTCGCTTTTTGGAGCTTTTTCGCAGTCTAGCCGACAAGGTCGAGGTCTGAATGTCATCGATGAGTACGAAACACTATCCCGCGCACTGGCTGACTCACGCCATGTATAGATCACGACAGATACCGCTGCCTCGTGGACTACAGTGGCCGCGTAGGACATGCACATCTCGGAGAACCCCTCTTTTTTAAGAGCGAAACAGTACCGAGAATCACAGGAGACTGTTCCCGATTATCCGGTAGAGCAGAGGTCGTGCCGCCTTTGGCTTCTTTTGTGTGCTTTCTCCTCTTAAAAAGGCTTAAAAAGAGGTTATCGGCCTTCCATAACCAGAACCAGGGTCAGCTAGGCCCTCAGCGATCCTGGACAGAATCCGAGCCCCAAGCAATTCTTAAAAGCCTAACATGTGTCAATCGAGAGAGTTTCCGTGGGATTCGACATCGAAACTACTATCTTGTTCCATATCTTGGGCACCATCTTTTTGAACCAGCTGGCACTCGGGCTCTGTTCTTCGGTATCCACCACCATATCCCCTTCAACGAATTTTACATCGTGCAATGTGGTCGGCCCTCACACAGAAATTTCCAGCAACGACAGGAATTAGATGGTTCAACGTTGCAGTGCTCGTCTTTACGCCACTTGTCGCATTGGTTGGCCTCTGGAAAGTCAAACTCCGACGCGATACTGGGTGGTTCGCTATTGCCTACTATGTCTTCTCAATGTTAGGTGAGAAGCACAGTATTTCAATTATACAAATCGCGTGGCTTGACAGCTATGACGCACCACTCAGGCATTACAGCAGGTTGGTTCTTTCGCTCAGAGTAAAGGGACGTTTGTTTAACAAGGCATACAAACAGGGTATCATCGACTTTGGTCCCATCGGTCGTATAATGCGTCGTTGGCACTCCAGTTGTTTTTATTGGCAGGAGGAACGAGTGCGGTACAGGGCTCTTGCTACTGGTGGGCAAGAGCTCACCGAGCCCATCACCGTCACACGGACACGGACCTTGATCCTTACAATGCAAATCGCGGCCTGTTATGGACGCATATTGGTTGGATGATCTTCAAATCCGCTTTACGCTCTGGGCCTTCAGATACTACTGATCTACGAAAGGACCCTCTTCTTCAATGGCAACACAATTATTATTTTCCTCTTCTTGTAATTTTCGGCTATTTATTGCCAACGGCAATACCAGGACTTCTTTTTGATGACTGGTTAGGTGGACTATGTTTTTCAGGTGCCTTACGCTTGACGATCGCACACCATGTCAGTTCTATTGGCAACTATCTGGCTTATTACTGATTCTGAGAATTCAACAGAGTACATTCTGCATTAACTCTATTGCTCATTGGCTTGGGTCATCGCCCTACGACGACGCGTTAACGCCACGAGACCATTTGCTTTCCGCCTTGTTAACCATGGGGGAAGGCTATCATAATTTCCACCACCAATTTCCAATGGATTATCGGAATGCTTTTCTGTGGTACCAGTATGACCCGACGAAATGGTTCATAGCACTCTGTGGGCGATTTGGTCTCGCCAGTGACCTGCGTATATTTCCGAGCAATGAGATCAGCAAGGGCCAGCTAGCCATGAAACTGAAGGAACTTAAACAAATGCAAGACTCATTGCAGTGGCCAACCCCGGTCGAGAATCTACCTGTAGTAACTTGGGAAACATGTTCGCTCATATATAACGCTTAGACTGTTGCGCGTGCTGACCCGAAGAACGCAGTTCAGGAAGAAGCGAAGTCAAGGCCGCTGCTTCTTATAGCTGGCTTTATCCACGATGTTTCATCGTTTGTCGACCGTCACCCGGGGGGGAAGCACAACATTATTGGAAATTCTGGAAAGGACACCACAGCTTCGTTCTTCGGCGGTGTTTATTCTCATTCGCGTGCTGCCCATAACGTGCGCACTTTACTAGCCTTTTTTGTATGCCTACAAAAGTTCTAATGAAATTTTATTAGCTGCTATCGATGATGCGTGTCGGAATTCTGGACGGTGGTGTTGAGATGCCTGCATATCCTGCACGCTACGCGCAGGAGCTACGCGTCTCTGAAGAACAAACATGACCAAGGCGTTTCATATTATGCTCATAGATACTTATAGACCACATCAGAAATAGAGCTTGTGAGTGAATAACTTAAAAATACGAAATTGAACCCCAAAAATCCATTAAAATTCATTAAGTAAAACACGAGAAAACTATAGAATCACTATCCCTTTCAGAATCGGAATTTCCCTCAACACTTGCAACCGACGCCTTGTGCCCGCGGCTTTCTTCAACAAAATCATCTTTCTTGACAGGAACGCAAGAGCCGTTACACCGATGAAGATAAGCTGGAGCACATATGTTAATTAATCGAGGGTATGTGGCCTTCAGCAGAAAGAGACTCACTCCAGAAAGGATTGAGGGAATCACCCACATATGTTGAGGGGTGAGCACACCGTGTTGGAGCAAGGCTGAGAAGAGGATCCCAAGGCTGCTGATGGACAAGATCAAGCCTACTCGGGTACTGACGAAGGATTGTCATTATGACTGGGTTTGAAGGATGTAAAATGTAGAGACGCCTACCCAGCTTCGCTTATCCTGGAGGCTAAGGATGACAGGGCAGTGACCATAAGAGACAACCCTAGGATTAGGTCGTTATGGCTGAGGAATCGTGATAGGTTTAGATATGGACGTACAAGCTCCAGAAAAAATGCCATAGAAGAAAGCAAACACGCCTAGTGACTTAGGACCTTGTCTAAAGTGTGGCAAGTCAGGCAGGACGAAAAGAAAGAGGAGTTATGCCACGCACATGCTACACATCGTCAACATCATCAGCGCCAGGAAACCAGATACGGGCAGCAGCAGATTCCACGGGCCAACAATATCAGAGGCGAAGCCAAGCCCGACTCGCCCAAGTATCCCTGACAAACTCAGAACTATAACCTAGAAATGGAGGTACAACGGTTTAGTATAAAGTGGTATATTTCCACTGCTATCTGGCATACCATATAGAAAGCAGTGTTTGGGTTAACACCCCGCTCAACGCCTATGAGATCTAGGTACATCACTAGCGTAGATTGAGGTTAACACAGCTTCGACATAAATATTGAATGGATGCTTACCAGGCCAATAAATGAAGAGCATAGTGAGGAATGTTCTGCATGAAAATACATGACCTTTAAGCAACCACAGGAAATGGTAATGTAGCTGGAAGTGGAATACGCACCCTCCAGCAGCAAAGATATATCCCATTTCCTTGGAGTACTTGGCTAGATCAAGACGTGGTTGTGGGTAGAACGACTTCTCTTCTTTAGGAGGCGTGCGTAGAAGGCCGTTGCCTATGAGGAGGAATACTAAAATGACGCATGCGACTATACGGACCCCACCACCTAGTCCGCTTTTTTTGATCAAAAGCCTGAGGAGCAAGTGAATATGACGTTGCCAATACACGGCGTAAAAGAAATTTACCGTAGGACTAAGTAAAACGGTCAGTCAAGGTTGAACCAGACATTCCAACACAAACGATACTCACCAGATGGGAAGACCACTCCTCCAAGCGAACCTCCGCTCATAACAATGCCTATTGCCATTCCTCTTTTCCGTTTGAAAAAGTGCAAAGGGACGAGGGCCGTCGGTACGAAGACGAGACCAATTCCGATGCCCATGCCTAAGGCCTGGCAAGCGAAAACCTGTTTGGGAGAAGTCGTTAACTCCAAGGACGAACACATCTGGAATGGGACACCAACTTTACCGAACTCCTCCTCTCCGACGAAAGAAAGCAGAAGCAGACTACGGCATAGTTAGCGGCAATGCAACAAAACAGGCACAAAAACAGATACCAGGCTGCGAAAAGAACGGAGCCTCCATGAACGGTGTGTCGGAAGAAACCGCTGTCTGCGAGCTTTCCGGCTACAAGAGAAAGCAAAAATGCCAAAAAGAACTGAACACTTCCAATGAACCTAGACAACAGGATGAGATGTAGTCATTAATCTTTCGAAGGCAACGTACCGGACGGCGATTGGATTTTGATCGGTGAGAAAAACGTGGTTGTAGTGTTCTGCAACGTGGAACATTATTAGCTTGCTCGTTGTCGGTATTGTGGTCAACACAAACCTTCGAAGACATTCCAAGTGAAGAGAAAGCTTTGGAAGATTAGAATAATATTTCCCAGTATATATATATATATATATGACCATAAACCTACCCAATGGTGCAAAATTGGATGAAGAACCTAAATATACATACGCGTTAGTAACCTCAGAAGGAAAATGACGCAGAGACATACGCTCCGGCAACCGACATCCAACCATAAAGGCCGCCTTCAGGCGCATGTTTCTTGTAGAGTGGTGGGGGATCTCGTAGTTGTTCTTCGTCAGTATGCCCATAACTAGGAAACTTGGCCGATTTGGGTGAATGACCAGCCTCGTCGAAATATTTGGCAGTCTTTGGCGTCACTGGAGGGATAACCGATATTCTAGACTCCTTGACCCAAGGTGGCCGAAGCTGGGCCAGCCAGCTATCAAGATAACTCAATATTTTGGTTTGCGGAACATATTGCATGAAGTACTCACGATCGGCCGTTCTCAACTTTCTCAGCCAATTCCTCAGTGAAACTCTTCTTTTTCGGCGTGAGCACGCTTCGTGGAAGATCAAGCGGAGGTAGTCCAGGAAGCTGAAGAATAGGCGCAGGTCGCTCCTGGGTATGGGCAGCTTCCGGCCTGGATGGAAAAGTCGGGCTTTTGAGTTGGTAGACCTTTGCAACTCGATGCTCTCTTTTCAACTTCGGCGACAGTGGACTATGTGAGGTGACGCTCGGGGAATTGGGTCTCGGAGAGACGGGCAGCGGGGAGATGGCTCTTGGGGAGTTGATACTGGGCGAATTGGGTCTCGGAGGGTTGGGAGTAATTCTTGGTGAGCTAGGTCTCGCGGAATAAATTCGTGGAGATTGGGGTCGATATGAATCGTAGTCATTACTGGGTCGAGGTTTGACGGGGAATGTAGTGAACATGATTCGATATTTGCCACCAGGGCTAGGGGAGGCCAACCAGGGCTCTCGAGAACTTGAACGTTCAACGCTGAAGAACGGAGCTCAGCTCGACGTCCAATGTCCTTTGGCTGTTTCGCCATCACGGGGTTCCCGAATGCTGTGCAGCACCGCTATTCCGCACTCTACATATTTGGAAATTTCACGATCGGAATGGACTGTTTCCACAGCAACCCTGGATCGAATATGTTCAAAAAGTGATCCCTTTCCTTCTGTTATTACACCCACCACTCACCTTGCGATGGTTCGAAGATCTTGCTCAAAAAAACTTCTGTTCCCTCACTATTTCTGCGAAGTCTGAACAGAAATTTAGTCTGGACTCTGGATCCGATGTCAACGGTATTTTTGACCTGAAACTGTGGGCACGCCTAAAAGCAACTCCAATATTTCCGTGAATGTAAGGAACTTTGGGGTTGTTTAACGAGCCTCTCCACTGAGTCTCCAGGTTTCTACGGTACTATCGGGGCTCAGGAATTTCTCATTAAGCAGTGGTTCTCGTTCAGAGATGCTGCGAGCCGTTGGCGAGCCGACCTGTCGCGATCACCTTGCTGTAAAGCAAGGTCCCACCACCATCTAAAATCCCTTTTAAAGAAATGCTTTTGTTGCGATCACCTTTTCTTTGTTTGCTTTCAAGGCCCACGTCTTGTTGTTGCATGTTATATTTTTTTGACTAACCGTTTCCCTCCAAATCTCAATGATCGCATCATTTATTTGTTGTCGCATGTTATATTTTTTTGACTAACCGTTCACCTCCAATTCTCAATGATCGCATCATTCGCTATGTAGTAAATAATTTGAAATAAATAGTTCTTATTTCTACGTGTATTTTTATTTGTATGCTCCCAACGCTGTAATGGCTTGCTCCATTGTATCTAAGTACAAGTCCAAAATTATTTTTCTTCTGTTCAATCTTCATCTTTGCTTGAAACTTCAAATTACAACCAATTGTTCAAAGCTGCCAAAAACATATCCCGTTCTACTTCGTAAAAATAATTATTCAATGTTCTACTAAAATCAAACAATTCAGATCTGGTTTTATACTCCTACCAATATCCAACAATACTATTTGTACTTTAGTGGGGTGTCGAGGAAGCGAGGGGGGGATTGAGCAAATGAAGGCGTGAGGACGCGTTAGCTGTGCTGGCCGCGGCTGAGAAGGCAAGGGCGCCAAAGCCTCGTAAGCTGCATTGGCCGCGGCTGAGTCCCCCATTTGCTGTCCTTTAGTCCTCAAAGCCTTTGAACTTGGTAAGCAAAACGTCTCTGTCGTCGACTTTATCATTCGCGTCGGCCACGCCATGTATTCTGTGATCGGAAGGAATTTAATCCAGGCACTGCAACGGGTGTTGGGCCTTGCGGAGGAGATGAAAGGGCTGCAAGAGGGTCGGAGGTGGAAGGGGTAGCATTTGAGCACAGTGGGTATTCAATTGAATTTTTATGATGTTGAAAGGGAAAAAAGGACATAAGATGTTTGGTGAAGGCTGCGCCAACCTTCTTTGGGCTACCGACGCATGCTTTCCTGCGACACAGGGTTAACGGTGTTGACAGGCATTGGTTGAGGATGTACTCACCAGATTGCTGGGGATTTCTGACAGCCCAAGTCACTTTCAAGCTTTTGCCTGTTTCTGGTCCTCATTGTCTACGTTTTCCGTGCATGCTGGGCTTCTGCGAAGGCGGCGGCAACGAAGGCGTTGCGATGGAGGTGGGTATAGCCTCAGCAATCATGTCGAGGGTCGCAATGACCCACACCAGCGCGGTAGGTTTCAGCGCCTCCACGCCTTGTCGTAGTTTTACAGTGTTCCAATACCCGTTCCTCGCTGATGTGGGGATATTTAGTGCGAGTCGCCGCGTGACAGACCTTGTAGACAGTAGGTAGTGTCCTTGCTGTAACGTGGCGGCAAACGCGAGGCGTCATGGGGTGGCAACGTGCTGACCGAGGCTGGGATGTGGTGTGGGGAGAGTTAGTTGCACAGCGGGATCGTTTTCGCGACGAACCTAGAATGTTCCCTCCACCAGCAATCCATCATTTCCGGCCCACATGCCTCATTGAAGGGGAGGGGCACTTGGAACAGTGCTGGGTATGGTTGAGCCCGTATCAGATGAGGCTGGACGCGGCTGGAGAGGTGGTTGAAAGAGCGCCGAGGAGAATGGGCGGTAATAGGACCAGTCTAAAATTAGTAGCCGCGTTTTGGTAATTTTATGTAAAATAAAAATCCTATTTCTGATCTGATAACTATTTCGCCAGAGCAAACAGCAAGGTGTCCAGGCGGCGCCAAGCCGACCCCTAGTTCGAGAAGGTTTTCAAGTCTAATTCCGGGCCACATATGGTGGTAAGCATACCTCTCAGTTAATTCTTCGATTTCGGTCAACGTGGTCGATATGTATGGCTCTTTGCTCACTCACATTAAATATACTTAGGCTTAAATTAAAACGCGTCTGCAGCCTGCGGGCATTGACAGCACGTGACACGACGCGTCTGAAATGCGAAGCAAGTTGCAATCGGTTCTTGAATCAACATCCCATGGCCAAAATGAGTTTTACATGAATTGATAATCTCATCATACCGGAGCGGGAGGCCAGCCTTGGCTGTCGGCGAAGTTTTCAAGTCGCAACACAGCCCTGGTCGGTGACACGAGTCACGGAGAGCGACGACCGACACGGATTCTAGCATAGCCCCCAGGACACTCACTCGACGCCGACATACCATTTCCGACACTTACCTTGCGGGAGAAAAACCAAAAAAATATCAACACTTAATCTGCGTATCCAATTTAGGAGGACAATGGGAGGTGCCTGCCCTGCGGTCCCGGTTGAGGGCCTGGTTCCACATTTGAATGACCAGTTCGATAATTCAGATCTCTCCATTCCTTTTAATCTCATACCGTATACAGACGAGTCCTGAGCAGGATGTTGACCCTGTGTAGATACCGTTGCGAACATGCAAAACAACCCTCCCCAATAATCGTTTCTGCCTTGACCGTGTCCACTTGTAAGGTGATATCAAGGTTGATCACCTCTTTCGGAGAAAGCGTATCGAACCTATCGATGCAATTGACACTTTTGGGCACTCCACTTTCCGGAATCGATGGCACCAAGCTGGAGCGTTGGGTAAATCCTTGTCCTTGATAAGTTTGTTTATCTAAAAAATGTATCTCAATGCCGTTGCCAGTCTAGGTTGTCATGTTCTGTCACGACTCCACTCAATTACAGACTCTAATCCGTCTCTGGAGTCTGGAGTTAAGAATTTATTCATGCTGGTGGAGCAAATGTATAGAACTCTTTCCTTGCAGCCTTCTTTTTGGAACCTGCCTCTTTGTTTGCAACCCTTCAGGCTTGAATTTCAGGCAGAATCACGAAACAATAACGAAAACATGATGGTGGAGGCTGAGTATGAGTATCAATAATCGCACTCAACATCGGTGTCATTAACCTCGGAACGGAAAGAGTCATCTACGAGTTACCGAAAACGGACGACCCTGCTTGGACCCTGCACTCCTCGTTTGCTTCCTTTTTGCTTCCTTCCACCCAAAAAGTACACTCAAGTCGCCAGCACCCACTCGTCTTGCGCTCGATCCCAAACAAGATGGTCCACATATTCCTACACTGCGATTGCAGACTAATTCTCAGTAGACGAAATTGGGAAAGGAACGGCAAATAATCGACAATTTGGGATATTAATCCTACGCGGCCATGGCATTGCCCCGGCGCTCGTGGAAAATACAAACGACACCATCTTCATACACGGATGCCGATCTACATATAATGAGTCTGGAGCAATGAGGAACTTTGTGGAACGCCGTTGTTCTTCCTCTCCTCCCCTCCTCTCCATCGCCCTACCCACCATCCCTTCTCCCGCCCTCTTTGCTACGTTTTCAGCCATTTCGAGCGTCAATCATCGGCAGATTCAACCACGACACGGAGTGGTCATCACGCAGAAGAGGATCATTACGAGCGGATCCCCGGATTAAGCTACAAAACCGAGCCTGATTCAAGAATCCACTCATACTCTCATCCACTGTTGATAAACTCGCATCTGAGACCATCACACGAGGTGGTCTGCTCTTTCCTTACGCGAGGAGTTCTTAATCGCAAGATTGGATAAGGAATTTATTAGCGGGCAAAGCAGCATTCCATAAATTCACGATGGATGTGGATCCCTCACTTCCATCGCAAGCCGGACCCGACGCTCTACCAACAAGCCTGCCACCTTACATCGGGGCCGTAATGGTGCGATTCCATTCATTTCATAAGATGTTCTGTAATACTCAACTTATTCCCATTCGCAGTTCGAGACTTTCCTGTATGGGCTTTACGCAGTCCTGTTCACAATCTGCACCTACGTGCTTCTGCATCGCAACAAAACTCTTCACTGGGTGCTACTCGTATCCGCAATCATGATGTTCTCCCTCGCAACGACGGATATTGCCTACACATATTATATCCTCTTTGGCAAACTCTTCATGGGCGGCCTGACGTTTACGGATTTGAGGCCGAAGTATTGGTTGTATGTCACCAACAAGTGCGTTTTTACTCTGCTTCCGATTCGAACTCGGTATTGACGAAATATGAAGTGCTATTGCAGATTCCCTTCTTCTTTATCGATGCTTTGTTGTTTGGGAATTTAAGAAAAGGGTTGCCATTCTACCAGTGCTCATTCTTCTCGGAGTGACCGGTCAGTCCGACAGCTAGATATCTTATGATCTTTACTGACGATCTCCCCGCCCTCAGGCTGCGGATACGTACTCGAAGGGTCTTCATCGAAATTCTTCGATAAATCCTACATCTACCTTGTCATGACTTTCGGGCTCAACGTTACCCTGACCGGGCTCACGGGTGAGCTTGCATTTCTGCATTTCTCCACCTTATCGACTACGTAACTCATACATTTCCCATGGTAGCCGGTCGAATTTGGTGGCTTAAGAGAAAGGCACACCTCATTTTGAACAACGGACTCCTTCAGCGATACAACGCCACCATTACTATCTTGTAAGCATCCTCTACGGTTTATGGCATCGTCGTCTGGCGCTCAACTTGCGACCCTAGAATCGAATCTGGGTTCCTCTACTCGGTATACATCATTCTCGACCTTGCTTTGCGTAATACAAATATTGTTAATGTACGTATTCTTTCGTAATTACTCCATTGCCATCTCCTCACTAATATTTATGTAGACTATCCTCGACGCTGGCCTCATCCAAGTAGTTGTAAGTTCTTCAGCTCATCCTTACCCACCAATAAACCTCTAATCGCCGTCTTACATCCCCAGGGAATAATGCCCACTCTCATAATCGTTCAAGTCGGCCTAGAACGCGCAGTACATGACATCGAAGCTCAGGATACCACAGTACAACAAGAAGCCAGCAAGAGAGCATCAACAAAGTCTTATCCAGAGAACGGTCATCGTATGTCCTACCCTGAAAAAATGCATTGCGCACGGGCAAGAGAGTCGCAAACACATTGGCACTTCGCATCGAGCGAAACCTTCGTCGTGCAATACGAGGCGGACACCGAGCCTCGAGCTATCTAAGCGCATACCACCACTTCCTCCCTGTCTTCCTTTCATCCTACGAATCGTATACCCTCCTCGACTTCCCACTTTCCTTCCTCCAATCTCAACATCCTATATCTCAACTTAACTCACTACCTCCATACTATCCGCTTCAACTGCGATTGGTACAAAACACCTCGGCTTTCGTTCACTACAAACCCAACATTGGGCACCCCACATTCGTTCATACTACCAGTCAATTCTTTCACGGGTCTCTTCTTCTTTCACCTGCCTTTCTCCTTAGTCTTACACCGAGACCACTGCTGCCAATCCATTCATCACTTCCATCTTTATCCGCACCATCATTCTTCCTCTGCCCCTTGCATGTTGCATTCTACTCGGCCTGACGCACAAACTCGGTCATCTACAATTCATTTGTATTTTGCTATCTATCACCGCAATACCACTTCATTCCAGCACCGAGTCGATTTCCCCCATTATTAACCCAGGTTAATTACAACGACACCTCGCAACCATCGTTGAACCGTCTCTGCCTTCAGGTTATTCCCTGCCTGTGTACCACCACTCAAACACTACGGACGATTGTATTCTAGCCTCATATTCTGTTTCTCATTTCATTACACCCACCCCTTTTAGGCTGTAAATGTAAGATATAGCATTTTCCTTCCGGGTTTTAGTAAGTAGTAGTATCGATTCCCATTTACCATCTCGTCAATGCAATTATAAATTGATTTACTTACATAACATTCGTGCGCATGAACAGTGGCGGAAGCGTTACAAATTTCTTACCTTCGACGTCGCCTAATACTCCAGCGCTGAAAAACATAACATATATTGTACATCTTCGTGTCTCGAATACAATATGGTACACTACGATTTCAAAGTCCTCGAAGAGTTCAAACGTCCAGCGAATAAGTAAAAATAAACAATTCTATCGTTCAAGCGTCCATTCATTCACTGACAAAAGAGGGGGAGGCGAAGGCAGAACGAAATATAAAAGGAAAACGGATGGAAATCGCATCGCAGGAGAGGCTAAGAAGAACGAAAAGAAAACGAAAGTGATGTTGCAACCGATGGTGCCATAAGACCCCTGTCGTTCAACTCGTTAGACTCAAGTATCCATAAAGGTATAAGAAATACGCACCGAAGACGACAAAGAAACTTTAACATCCGACCTTTCTATGAATCATACCTTGGGGAAACGATCCGCCTCCTGAACCCATTAGGCCCAATGCCTAGCCCATCGAGTAAAGCATTAACAGAGTCGTCGGCCTCATCACTAAGAAGGCCACCGACGACGGCGCCGACCTGAATGTTGAGACCAAGTCCGTTAAGAAGTTTCGTCAGGCCAACGGCAAGGGGTCGGTGACCTGCAGAACTGTCTGGCGTCGACGTCGGTAGTTGACAAGAACGCAAAACCTGTGCGGCCTCCACGATCTTCAAAAGATACGAATACACCTCGTCAGCACATGAACAGCCCTCCAAAACTCCCAAGGACGTAACGCTAGCACCAATGAGAGCATCGACGCTCGATGTAAACTCAGTGTATGATTGGATCGAGAGGAGATTTTGGACAGCGCCGACGACGGCGTCGACAAGACCTTTATTGACGTCAGGAGGCAAACTGGAAGGCCCTGGGGCTGAGACTGATGATGAGCGAGAAGGACCACTGACGGAGAGTGTGGTCGTATGCGCGACTGAGGAAGAGGTGCTGGGGGCAGATGGCAGCACTTTCCCAGCAGTGACCAATCCAAGTACTGCGTCTACCAGCGCGTCGACTCCGACTACCAATCCTCCGCTGAGGTCCGCAGTCACACCTGCATTAGCGAGAATCTGCCGCCTTTCCTTCATCGACTCCTGGCGTTTTCCAACGTCCCTCTTGGCATCATGAGGACCGATGTCTAATTCGTCTAACAATCCATCAACCCCACTGTCCAGGTCGTTCCCGAGAAGTCCATTAACCGTGGCAACGTCCTTAACGCCTCCCAATCCAAGTCCTTCCAGAAGGCTGTTGGAACTGGAGACAATGGGGATATCTCTCGGCTTGGGTGTCGTCGAAGCTGAGGTAGGGGCGTGCGGCGCGTGGATCCAAGCAGGGGTCGAAAGCAGGGTTCCTGTTCCAGGCGCGCGCCTCTTGACATCATGAGGACCAATGTTCAACGCGTCCAACATTCCATTGACATTGTTGTCTATATCACTTCCAAGGCCATCAATAGCGACGACACCAGTAACGGGTCCCAATACGCGGAGGCCAGTGAGAAGCTTCGATGCTCCGACTACGATAGGGACATCAGATGAAGGGGCTGACGGTGAAGGGCCAGTCGGCCCCGCTGGGCGGGTAGGAGCAACATTGTGGCTGCACCAGTTTCGTAGAGCGAGAGTCGCTGCAAGGAGATCGTCCACAGATTTTAACGTGCCCGAAAGGCCAGTGTATTGATGACAACTGCAGCCAGTCAATGTAGAGAGGAGTAACGTCGTTTTGTTGACCAGTCCATCAACGCTGACCAAAAGAGATGCCGGGTTTGTCAAGGATGTGATTAATGCTGCAGTGCTTGCATTGACACCAGCAAGAAGGTCAAGAGCGGCGTCCACAGTTGGGATATCGGCGTCCGGGCCTGAACCTGGAGAGCTCAGGTGAATAGGAGCGTCCGCCAGATCAAGGACCAAATGGACAATGGAAACAACTTGGGAAACGAGATCCGAATCCAAATCTGCGCCGACTATAGCATCAAGGTTGAGTAAATCTGAACGTTTAACGACTCTCCGCATTTTCGATGAGCTGCCTGGAATGGGTGTACATGTGCTCTTGTCCGAGCTCGGCGTCCAACCATTGGCACAGGTATGAATCAGACAACGCTCCTCAGAGCAGGTGACGCGTCTTGAGTGGGAGATAGTGGTGCAATCTTTTCCAGACGAATGACGAATAGGTTCAGTTTCGAAGAAAGGATGAGGAGTCATGCAACCACCACCTATCAAATTGGATCAAATACTTAAAATCGTAGTAGAACGCGTAATGACTTACAGCTATCTTTTGTGGAATGGGTGTTGATACATTCGAAAGCAAGTGCGCTTTCTCGACCAGGAATACCGCAAACAGTTTCATACGGCTTGCAGGATGCTTGAGCTTGAGAAAGGGTAGCGATGGGATTGGCACGGGCCTGTATCGAACGAGGAACCGCCGATCCACAGCCCTGCATATATTGAGCGTCAGCATGTCAGAAAAGAATAAATATATGCGCATAAATTTGCTAACCTGAGGAAATAATCCACAAACACCATTGCAGGAAAGGTAAGGGGAAGCGCAGACGCAAATTCCACCTTGAGGAACGTAGGGGGGGTCGCACTCGTAATGGCAAGGGTCATGAGTATTGCAGGTGTGATGAGCATTGGACGGAAAGGTGCAATGCCGAGCATCCGGAGATGTATTAACCTACGAGGCATCAAGGTGTTAATGGTGAAGGTGTAGTTGAACAAGGAAACATACCAGGGCTGTGATGAGGGCACCAACGGTACTCTTCCCAAGGAGGCCAACAAGGACTTGGGCTTCATCGTTGGTCTCGAGATAGATATCGAGGTCCTGTGATGACACATTTAGCATATATTCAACTTAAACGACACTAGACAGACCTTCAAGCATAAGCAAAGCTCGACCTTGGCTCCAAGGTCGAGAGGGGCGAGGACGGATTCAAGCCCAAGCAACTGGGATGCATTAGCGAGCAGGTCGACATTTACATTGATGCATACATCTAAGAGATCACGAGCGATGTGATGTTGACGGGAAGTCAGGACATGGGGCACAGAGGAACGGTTGTAATCGCGGCGACGGATGAGCGCATGAGGATGGGTAGACGAAACGAGAGTAGGGAAGAGGAAAAAAAGAGCGAGGTTGGAGAGAAAGAGCGTGAAGAACGGGAGACGCATGGCCTCTTCGCTGGAGATGGATGTGGTCGAAAACCTGGGGGCAAGAAAGAAAATCGTTGTGTGTCCGTCTTATATATGTTTTTACAGCGGAATTCGGAGCATGGAGCAAGGAAGATTCCGTGACTTCATCGGGGTCTTCGGAATGTCTTCTGGCGGGGCATGATCGAATTTGGACATTGAATTGCCATAAACATATATGGAAGCGCGTCATCGATAAATTAGACATTCTGGCCCATTGGAACATCTCCTTCGACGGGCGGGGCAGCAGAAGACGACAGTGAGCCAAACAGGTCGCCTTCCATAGGCGGAGACGTCGCGTCACCATTGAAAAGCGCACCCTCGACGTTGAATTCATCGTCCTCGTCGCTATTTCCGACGTTCTCGCCTTCTTCCTCATCGTCCTCATCGCTCACGGATTCCATGCCGACATCGATCCCAGCCACATTCCCGACATCTGCCGCCAACTGGACGTTCCGACCCAACCTCGGATCCCAATCCAACTCCTCCGGCTCCTCCACTTCTACCTCGACTCTTTGTTTCCAGTCAAATTTCTCTTTCAACATCGTTACGGCCCTGACGGCCCTCTCAACGCGGCGATCATGAGCTCCACGGATCTCCGCACACTCGTTCAACACATCCTCGTATTCCGGCTTCTTTGGCACACCAAATCCCCCTGCAGGTGGCGGTGGGGGCGAGATACCCAGTACACCAAGTGATCCGCGGGTGGTCATATGTTCTGCGAGCCTTCGCACCGTGTCATTCTCCACCTTCAGCACGTCCGTCGTTTGCTGATTTCGCAGAAGAGGGACAATATCTCCGTCAAGCTGTGCATCTGTTACCGGCCTGTTCGGGTGCAAAGCAATCCTTTCGTAAATATTTTGGGGAGGAGCTTTTGTCGTCGACGTGCTCCCCAATGCAGAAGTGGGAAAAGGTTGGACGAGAGCAGTCGAAAAATTGTGTGTTTGCGATAGTAATATGTTGTATTTCGAGAGAATGTCAGGCCATGCGAGCATAACCCCTGGATGACCACCAGCATCGATCGTTCGCTGCAGAGCGTGTATAGACTCGATAATTTGGGACGCCTTGAACTTCAGAGACTCCAATTGGGATATCGGTAAATTGGGAGTCGGCAGGACAGTTAATCCCGGAGGAGGTCCGAGGGGCTGATTCGAGATGGACATATCGTTCTAGAATATGGATCGGTTTCCAGACAAGTGTGTCACGGTGGGCCAATTCGACGCGTTCGTGGAGTTTCTGGCGCAATACGAGACTTCAGAAGATGTGAGGAGCTAAAGGTACCACTTTTTACTGTGGATGTGTCGACGATATTTTGGTTCTATGACAGATCCAAAAAGGCTGTTGAAGTTGCTGCTAGGTGCAGTTAAACGTTGAAGGGTTCGTTCCGGAGTTGGCGGGCCGTTCCTTACACCATATATTCCCACGCGCCCCTACATGGCACAAATTCTTTTCCCGACGACCTACATTCAGTTTTCTGCCACGGACTTGTATTTGAGGCACTAGATTTGGTTTTATCTGCCAACGCTAATCATATACCAGCTCTTTCTCTTGAGACGCGATCTATCACAAGAACGCCTCAGCCAGATGTCCGACTCGAATTCGTGGATGTATGAAAGGCGGCTGCCCCAACATTTAGTGGAGAAACTAAAAAAGCAGAAGTTAATGCAACAGGTCGAATCAGAATATCCACCTGAAATGGCCGCTGCTCTCTCAAGCAATGCGCCGCCACAAGAAGACGCGGTTCGTGCAACCAGAGCATTCAGACAAGAACCCGCGGAAGCCCTTCGTATCCTCGACAGCAAAATTTCTGACATCGATAAACAAGTGGAGAGCCTTCAAAAACAAAAACAATCCTTAAACGAGGAGGCCGCACCACATCGCATCAGGGTGGAAGCCTGCGACACTGTTTTCTCTCCTATCCGACGTGTTCCATTCGACATTCTCAGCGAAATCATGCTCTATGCATTGCCTGCCCGTCCTTTCCCGCGGCAGCGCAGCTTACCACTTTCTGCACCTCATGTATGCTCAGCCTGGAGGACAGCCGCTCTGTCGTCGCCCCGTCTATGGACCACCCTCTTTCTCAAAATCTCGGATAATGGCCGTTTTGGAATTTATGAGGGGCTGGTGGAAGAGTGGTTTAAACGAGCAAAGGGGTTACCCTTGTCCTTTTTTATCCACGTTACCCTCGGACCAGAAGAGATCGATGAGCATATTACCGGTTTCAAGTCCCTACTGCGGTCATTTGCGCCTTTCGCCCCTCGTATTCGTCACCTGGGCATCGGGGCTCATTTGGTTGCATTTGTTTTCCCCCTATTTCTCGACATGGATCCCGACTGGGATTTGCGCGGTTTGGAAAGGCTTGATTTTGTTAGTTCAGGCTCCTCCCTCTATAACGAAAATTCTGTTGAATTATTCGACCGAGCTGAGAGTGAACCAGTGGTTATCTTCAAGCAGGCGCCTCATCTTCGAAAGCTCGCCATCAAAAACATGTTTATGACCTGCTATGATGTATCGAACGTCCTTCCTTGGTCTCGATTGACCCATTTACATATCGAGGAAGGCCTCACGGTCGATTACTGGATTCAAGTCATGGTGCTATCTCCCCAAATGCAAGTCGGTAGCTTCTACATCAGGGACACCTTTGCAGTCGATTTTTTGCATGAACCCACGCGGGATCACCTGCATCTTGAAACCCTCAGTTTGAGAATTCTATACGACTACCCTCATCCTGTAGACCTCATCAAACTATTCACTTTTCCAAAACTAAACACTCTTACTCTCGCCGATAACAAAAAGATGCGATCTGAAGGACTGCCTTCCCCACGAAATCTTCCGCAGTTCTCGTCGCTTCGTTCACTTTCACTGCAAACGTGGACATACCCCGTGGAATATCTGATTGAACTTCTCCAACAGGTCAATGGCCTGGAAATGCTGGAAGTGCGTTGTGACTCTGACAGTTATCCCCAACTTCTTGATGCCTTGATTTATTCACCGCCATGCACCATCCTGCCTCGACTCTCTACTTTGAGGTTATCCAATTTCCACGAGCGACTTCTAGACTCAGATACTATTTACGACATGGTCCAGTCTAGATGCCTCAACGTGCCGCTGGAGTTACAGCCGTTGAAGTGCTTGTGCGTATATTTGATTAGCACTTCTCAACACTTGCTAGACGATCGACAAGAATTGGAAGATAAGTTGAAGCCTTGCGTGGAGGCTGGACTCTTTTTGGATATCCCAGACACCCGCCTCCGGTCCAATTGGACCAAATGGACCACTGACCTTATTACTCGGCTTCATGCTTGGGTCGATTGGTCTCCTAGCCTTTAGCTGTGTTTTCTCCTCTTTCAATTCTTCCGTCGTACGCAGATACCAAGCAATCTTAGAAGCTTTCGGGCATCACTGCAGGTTTTCTAGTTAATCTGTATTGACCGACGCCAATTTAAAAAATTTATCCCAGTCCGGCCAACAGAGAACGGCTGCTGTAATCTTGCTCCAGAACACCTCAAAAACCTTTCTGGGCACCAGGAGTAAGCAGTTTACGTCGACCACCACCCTCATCAGTACAGGCAGAGTACAGGTGACTGGGAAGTCACTTGGGCCAATTTGTTCATTGTGGCTTCATCGGCACAAGCGGGAGCTCACTTAAATTCTGCCAGGCCACTCGTGGCCAGATCCAGGAGACAAATTAGGTGAATTCCTTGTTTTATCTATGTAAATCTTCTGGTATTTTTGCCAACGACACATGTGAGCGCAGCATGAGAGTGTGACACACTCAAAAATCTGCACCGCTTCTTATAGATATAGATAGATATTATGCATAAGCGTCATATTTTACAAGTGCTATGGAAGTGAAACTTGCCTTTTAGACTCTCAATTGTCAGTTACTCATTGATATACACCCAAAAGTATTTGGTGTAGGCGAGTGTAGGTTGGGCAGCATCTTGACCTTGAAGAGGCAACTATTACTAAATTTGGAGAACTCACATGCCCCTGCATGGGAGACTCGGACAGCCATACACACACTGGCATCCTGTCCCTGAAACCCATCATGGTACCGGCATCCACATCGGAAAGTAGGCCCCCCATATCACTTCAAAGAGCTGCTTTGCTGGAAATTCTGAACCGAGGATCTCCAATCCTAGGTAGGGTGATCAAGTAGTACTCACTATCAAATCTCTCTAGACCTTGACATCCTGCCAACAAAGTGCTTTGACGCTGATTATTACCCAACGCAGGAACACCAGAAGAATGCTGGAAGGGTGGAAAGTTGAGCGACTGGATGGCCCACTTCCCTGACGAAACAAAGCTTGTCCATTTGAACCTCCCGGGGACGCATGATACGTGTACATGTGCGTACTTAGTCTCTGGATTCTTGTCATAAATTTATGTAACTTTTAAATATTTATAGGGAATTATACACCAGAGCTCCAGAAATCCTTGGAACGACATACAGGACCGTTAGTCTTCTCACCCACATGATATCCAAACCTTAAACTTTGGTCGTGTAGCATCCCAGATTCAAGGGTATACCGATGTCAACAGCGTTCCATTTTTCAAATGCTGAACGACGGCATCCGGGTATTTGACCTTCGATACGCCTGGAACCCTGACAAAGAAACAATCGGGTTTTACCACTGTACATAAGTTTTTCATGCCCGTCTCCCAATTTGACCGACGGGTCCTCAAATGTAGCGAAGGCTCTCTTGAGTCCCACAACAAGGATGGAGGATGTCTTCTTCGGTCTATACACCTGGCTTGATAACCATTCCACTGAAACAGTCTTGGTTTCGATGAACTATGAACCCGGCACGGGGACGTCAGACGATGCGAGGCTTCAAGAAACTCTGTATAATATACTGACCAGCGATTTGGCCAAGAAGTACTGGAAGCAGACGCGAGGGACGGTCTGTATTATTTGTCCTCCAAGAAGTTCTTGCGGCCATTCATTTTTTGTAGCTTGGGACGCTGGGAGAAGCTCGCGGTAAATTAATTCTTCTCCAGCGCTTTGATTTCAACTTGCTTCCCGCCCATCTGACGGAACGCATTGGGATTCACCTCGATCCTGGCTACTGGACGGTCAACGGGAAATCAATTGAATTGACATACAATGCGGAGGAAGGACAGGTAGCCTATATCCAGGTATTTCTTTCGATGCGGCGACCTGGTTTTTCTTGCTAAATTTATGTTTTAAGGATTATTATAGAGTGCGTCTGCCTACCGGTTCGAACCCGGTATCCTGCATCCAGGAGAAGTTTCAAGCTATCACAGCTCACCTGGAACGTGCGATGGACTCGAGCTTGCACCCAGACCAGCTGTATATCAGTTTTTCTAGTGCATCTTTTCGAGTGGAAGATCCAGCTTTAGCTTTAACCCCTGAGGTAGCAGTTCTTCTCTCACATCTTTGCAGTTTTAACCTTGGACTCGCTAGGTCTATGCTCTGGGAAATGCCAAAGAAAGCTTGATAGGTCTTAACCACCGTTTAGCATCCTGGCTACAAGAGAAACAAGGTAATAATCGGTTGGGTGTTGTCCGTAAGTCTATTACAACTTCATTTCTTTGTGGTGGTCAACAGCTCCTGAACAGTCATGGACTTTTATGACGCTGGGTTGGTGGAATTGATTATAGGCACAAATATTACTTCGAAAATATGAACTTAAGCCCCTACTGTTTACTTTTATAGATAATTTGTGGGTCGTTGTCACAATGTCTGGCCTGGAGTTTGTCAGGAAGGTTTGATTACGTTTTGGGCAGGTTGATTGTGTTAATTTACAGACAATGCGAGTGAGGCTTCAGTGTAAACTAAAGGCCGATGGCTGCTTCAACAAGACCAGGTACAGCATCATAGAAATCGAGCACTGCGAAGGTATAATATTCAAGATGCGGAAAGGGTCCAGGAGTGGGAAAAAGACGTACTGATGATGCCGAATCGTTTGCCTTTCCTTGCTTGTAGCCAAGGAAGCAGCATAGAGTTTATGCCCACAACATCGGTGCCGTTACCTAGAGCGAAAATCTATTATGATCGACAAGGTTGAGCTATGGATTTTACAGAAGGAATGACGAGCGTGACTGACTTCAGGGATCATAGGCGGGTTGTCGCTGATGGCAGCAGCACTCGCGAAGCTGATAAACAGCTGATCTGGGTGCAAGTCTGTGAGGGTTGCGTTGGTAAGGTGCGCAGTGACAGCGTTGAATTTCGCATTGATATAGGCCTTGGCGCCTGACCCGAGAGGAAGGTCTCTGCTAATATCATAGAAGTCCTAAAGTAATCACTGAGTCAATTAACTACAAAAGTCAACGATAGTACTCACCTCGATGTAGGCAATTTGTGACTTCGCAACGTTATACACGAGTTCGATTATTTTTCCGTTATCGGTCCAATGTCCGGGGTCGAGAGGGATGCCAATACGGTTCGTTAAATCAGCAGGAAGAAGATTGTAGCTCCAGCGTTGAAGGAGCGTAAGTTTTCCACGCGCTTGTCCCAGAGTTCCAAGCTAGGGATACGATGAACACAATGAACACCGAATCGGACAGAAATACGCACCGTTCCATTAGTCTGGACCCAATATTTCTGTGCCAGGGGAGTGTTGAGGATCCCATATACCTTCTCGTATAAGACGGCATCCTCAGGTGTTCCAGTTCCTCCTTCATGGTTCATCGAGACCAGCACAGCTTCTGTGGGATGGCTGTCCAGCCAGTTGTAAAGTCCAAAGAAGAGGTCTTCCATTCTCGTGGTGGGACTCAAGAGGGCCGAAGCTGAACATGCAAGGTTTATACCACGAATTTCAGTTCAGAGGGCTAAGAATTTAACTTACAATGATAAAAGCCAATGGTATCGTTTCCTGGATTATAAGCGAAACGGAGGTCAAATACCCGTATTCCTTCATTTAATGACTGCAAGATAGAGTGTTCCTGACAACGAAAAACGCGTGCATCGGGAATTCTAAGAGAGAAATCAGCGACTAGTTCCGTGATAAGCACGTAGGTGACAGTCTCGACTCACGGGCCAGTGTAACGAAGCAGCGAGGCTTGCGTGGTATCGGAATAGTTCCCTGATCAAGCCGAACACTGAGTTATTGAGGCTGAAAATAAGGCAGGCCGACTTACAAGTAGAGGTATCATGAGTTCCGGGCAAGTTCATGTGGACTAGCTTCGTGCTGTCAGGAAATTTAGCCATCCAGTCACAGGTTTTGGCCGCCTTGGAGCAGCCAGTGTCGATACCTAGCGTTTCTCTGCGCCTCAGTAGATGGTAACGGTGAACAAGTTGGGCGACTTACCAGCAATGGGAGCAGCACGGTCTAATATATCTGATAATGCTTGCTGGCCCAAGAATGTTTGGGGGGAGACCTTGCTAGGGGCCGCCCACACATTGCTCCCAAGCAACGCAAGCAAACCAACAGAAATAGTTGAAAGACTCAACGGGCGAATGGAAAACATGGTTAGCCTTTTTCGCAAGAGACTCCGATGAGGATCAACAGAATGTGTCGGATGTTGACTGGCGTATTTAAAGCGTCGTAACCGAATCCGAAATTGAAATATGGGGTGCGGTTTGTTGTCGTTGTGTCACTCCGCAAAGAAGGTGAGATGAGAAGAAATGTTCACGAGACTGAGTAGCATGCTTGCCACTGGTCAACCATATGCGCGTAGATAAAGAGAAGTTTAGGGTATCGAACGTTGGTAGATATAGCTCTCAACGCTGTGGGAGCGCTCTTGACGTCGTTTGACTACGCGACGGCGGCGCCGGGCGATCCGGTTGAACAAACTCCGATAAACTCCGCGGCTCTATTCTAATGCCCTTTTGATGCTCTTCTGCCGCGGCTGTCAGCCACGTTTCTTAACGCGCTAAAAACAGGGCTTAGAAATCTTGAGGTCTTTGTCAAATCATACGACGGCGGTGTTCTTCAAAATGACGATTCTGAACGAGGGTGAGCTGACACAGCATGATGTCCAACAGCATGATGTTTTGCCAGTGGCTTTCCTTCAAAAATAATCCACTGGCACAGCGTGGACCCGTATGGACTGGAAGTGCAGAAGGCTGTCACTGTCTGGCCGAGCTATCTAGCTTCTTCTTGGTGCTGGCAGAAGGGATCACGCTTGCCAGTCTGGTCTTTGCATCATATGAGCTCGGTCACTGACAATCGTGGAGACGGCCTTAAACGAGCGGCAATGGGGACCGAAGCACGTTCCTTATGCTCCACGAGCTCACAGTTCGTTCACGTCGCCGACTTTTCAATGGATAATTCGCGAATTACGAGCGGCTTATAAGCGCTATTGTTCACGCCATCAAAGGTTTCTGCTGGGTCCTGCTCTGTTCGCCAATTCAAAGTAGTTTCTGTTCTGCATCTACCAATATGTTGATAGCCGCCTCAGTCGTGCTTGCTGCTAGCGCAGTCGCATTTGGTGACGTGGTTCACTATCCACCAGCATCCACGAATATCAATAATCTCACCTTTGTTCTGAATGGATCCGGAGCGCCTGGTATCTTCACCAGTTCTAGCACTCCTGATTCAGAATACGGAGTTTACAACTGGTGTAACATGCCTCATGTGAGGCAACGTGAATACAAGTACGTAGACTCGCTGACTCGCATCAACTTGTTACTAAGTCACTACAACAGAGTTCCTCCAAAGAATTTTACCCTTGGATACGTGGAAGTGATTCAAAGACACCAGAAACGTACACCCTATGGGTCGAACACTTTCTTCAAGGAGGACGTTACATGGTCTTGTGACGGAGCGGGTGCCACCTTTGGGATGATCAGGCAAATAGTCTTCCATTGAGTATACCCTCTCCCTCTCATTTTCTGACCTGCTATACGTTGCAGCCCCAACGGACCAGGATCGAGCGTTTCGCCCGTACAGTGGCAGGGATTTACGGACTCGCAAAATCCTTGGGTCAGCACAGTGGGACCAGGTTTTGTCGGTAGCTCGTACGTAGCCATATGCGACGTCTATCCTCCATTCGTCTGATCACCCCTCTCTGACTATTTTATCAGTTGCCAATTCCCGCAAATCACCAGTGAAGGTCTTGAGGATTCCATCACTCACGGATCCGTAAGTCGGCGACTTGTATTTATTTTCTGTATCACCAATTCATGCTGTTTTCATTGTCTAAGGATCTGCGCGCAGTCTATGCAGCTCGGTTGGGCCTTAGCTCTGAACTTGATCCTTCTACATCAAAATTCCGTATGTTCCACCATTAGTAACTTTTCGATTATTCAAATCAACATAATGTCAAATGCCAGGTGTAACCAACAACGTCATTACATCCCAAGTTGCCTCAGGTCTCGTCGCAGGACTGTTCCCCAAATCCAAGTCACAAGATGTCGCGGCTCTCATCCAATCGTCCAATTTTGACTCCCTCGAGCCCACGTACTCTTGTGGCAGAGCTTCGCAAATCAGGTCGGATTACACCACTGGGAACAACGGCGCACAGTGGCAGGCGCACTTGACGCAGTCCGCTTCATTATACGCCAAACTGGATAAAGTATCGGGAATCGCGACCAGCGATTCAGCGGGATGGCATACGAGCTTCGACCAGTAGGTTCCAATCTTTTTATTGTTGATTTTATCTTCTAATTATTCATAACAAGCTACTACGACAATCTGAGTGCAAAACAGTGCCACAGCAAGGCTCTTCCTTGCAGCCTGAATGATACATCCATCTGTGTTACTCAAGAAGAGGTCAGCCGTTGTGATAGGTATATCTATGGCCTTGCCACTGATTTTATCTTCCGTTCCGTCATCAGGCCAACACGGTATACCGTTTGGGTAACTGGGAATATTCATATCAATTCCGCGACGCTCCTCAGTCCGCGCAATATGCTGCTCTACGATACGGGGTTTGGGTCTCAGAACTCAAAGCGCACTTGCAAGCGAAGGTGGATGGTACATCCAAGGTCAGTTACAGCATATCTGGCTATCTACCATCGCTCACTTTTGAATGTGGAATAAGGTTAAATACTTCCACAATGTACGTTATATACCTCGTCGTCTGGTTTTAAAATTTAAGGCGCCTCTTCTCTCAGGTCGCACATGACGGGTCTATGTCCCCTCTTCTTGGGTTCTTGCAGGTCGACCAGATGGTTTGGCCTGGCATGTGCGTCGTATTTCTGTCCTTTCCAGTGACTCTTGCTCGAAGCTGATTCTAATTACCTTACTAGGGGATCTGAAGTAAGTTTCCCTCCTATGCGTCTTCCGATACTCTAATGGTTAATTTATTATCCAGATCGTATTCGAACTTTATACCGCTGGCACCAAAACTAAAAGCAATTTCATTCGCGTGCTCTGGGGCGGACAACCCATGAAAACGTCAACTCCGCTTGGCGTCCTCGATATGATCCCCCTCTCAGACTTCTTTTCATGTTCGTAAACATCTTTACCTCTTTGACGAGCACGGTATTAACTAGCATCACAGATATCGACTCAATGGTCGGGAGTACAAGTGCACTATTCGCAGGGTGCAATCAATGAAGAATAATATACAAAGATGTTTGAAAACAAGCCCAGACGTAAATAGTAATTCAGGCTTAACACGCTTAAGATGGAGGTGGGAATGGAGAGGCTGGCACCGATTTCCCGCTGACTTTTGAGACATACCCAGTCGGGGTTACAGTTGAGTTCCTGGCCATAGATTGCATTACGACACGTTGAGCCTACAGGGGTTGATCAGTCAGTCAAGCATTTAAAATAAAAGCCCTCTTCGACCCACCTGAGCTTGGGTCCACATTTGCGGCGCCATACTAACAGCAGGTGCACTCGGCGGTGCGCCTCCTCTTCCTCTGGCCATGTACTGGGCCTGCATGCGCGGCTGGGTCAGCTGTTTGTAAAATTCGTCAATTTACATATTCGAGTAACTGAAAAGATGCTGACCGTCGCAGTCTTGCCCCGAGCAGCTTTAACATTGCTGGAGGCTTGCCACAGCGCCACATTCTTTTTCGACGTCTCGCTCTCGTTGTAAACATTCTCAATATTCATCGTGTTGATCTTGGCTCCTCGTTCTCTCATCCTTTCTTGCAGATGTTCGGTAACGACCTCGATGGGAGTATCATTGCCATATACATCATTGACTATGACCTGCTCGAATTCTCCGATCAATTTTTCTGTTTCGATTGTCTCAACAGCGGTTCCGATTATGTAGTCGCCAAGTTTGTCGGCCATGAGAAGGGGGAACATCCTTCCACTGAGGAGAAAGTCATTAAGAACAAGCAATTGTCGTTTCTGAGAGCCAGTACTTGCCTGGTGATCTGAACCAATGCCGTGTAGAAATCGACGGCGTTCTAAGTTTCAGTAGTTTAAATAAAAACTTCAATGTCAAGATTGCGGTAAAGCACGTACTCGGTATCTGCTCAATCCCGGCTCGCATGCGATGACAAACTACGGAATAGGGAAAGTTTTAGTCTAGTGGATGTAAAAAGTGTCGAGGTGAAACTTACCAGGGTGATACCTCGTTCAGCCATTTGTCGAGCGATGTCAAGGGGGTCATTCTCTGAGCGCAGATTAGATTCAATCAACCAAACGATCTCATAAACGAAACTCACGGTCAGGAGATTCGTCAAAGCCATCACCGGTTTCGCCAATACCATGTGGTGGAGCGTCGGTGATAAGGATAACCATCTTGACTGCATTTTCCGCCCATTCCAAATTCAGGGCTTCAGCCAAAGCTGCGGTCTGTGCTTCGGGCCCGTCACCACCCCCAGAGGCGATAAGAGATGCCAGGTTTTTCTGCATGACTTCAACGTCAGAGGTAAATCCGAAGGATTTAGTGACATAGGAAGTGTCTTGAGGTGGGTGGTCGCGGAAAGCGATGAGTCCGAATCTTATAAGATCCTTTGAGAGATCGCCAGAGGCGGAAATCTTGTCGCAGATGTCGCGGATGGCCTTTCGGGCAGACTGGATGTACGGGCCTTGACTACCAGTCGTATCTTGGAGAAACACGACGTCACTGCAGAAGGAGTTTAGCATCACCTCTTGACCAGGTGATAGGGCACGTACAGAGGTTTGTCATTGGTCTTTGTAGGGGGATCGGCGCCGTCCTGGGCCGCACTTGACCCAGAGCCAGAGGCGTTGGCTAGCGGAGGGTTCGGCTTTGTGAAGAATGAGACCATGTTCGTTTTCAAGCAGTGGGTAGGGGGAAAAGATGACCTCCTATGTGCTGCGTGTAGACTGGTGTATGGGCGGCCTTTTATACGTGAATGTCTGCGGCTCCGCCTACGTGCGACCTTGGAAGGCTTCGATGACTCAAGGCGCAGGCGGTGACTGTGAATTTGTCGCCTAGGGTATAGCAGGTCAAAATATTGTCAGCTGCCCAACTTCAAGGCAGGCGATCGTTGATGCTGTGCAGTGGTTCTCCCTAGCATATTGGGCAATCAGCGGCGTGTAAGTGGTCACGCTATCCCCCCAAAAGTATCGTGAATTGTAATTGTGGCAATATCTTTCGTCCCAGATAGTAATTGAGCAATGAATCGAAGGAGATTTGGGCGCCTTCGTAACTATGTTCGCAAATGGTATAATCCAGAGTCAATGTCAAGGTTGTGAGAAGAGGTTGGTCTGCAACGACCTGCAACGTCGTCGACGTTGATTGTGAGCTGCATAGCCACATCATGATGCACAGCTATTTTTAGTTCCCGACCTTTGACCCAGTGGAAATAAGTATTTTCAGTGAATTTCAGGCCAGAAATATCAGGGTATTTGTTCTTACGTCTTCCAAGTTATGCGCATTTCCATTCATATCTTATATGTAGCAATTATGTGTGGTGATTTGTCAAGCGCTCTGGGGACTTGAAGCCGGCGCTACTTCTAATTCACGACTGTGACATTAAATAACAGAGGAATGAACTATCTCACTTTGCTCAGAGTATGTGTGTTAGTAGAATGAACAGTCGTAAAGTATTTGTAACACTAATATCACATCCCGCGGCTATTGCTCAAAATTTGGAAGATTGATTGAAAGTTCCTCAGCTTACTAGTAAAAACTAGGGAGCAGGTGTTATTGACAGAGGATTGGATGGGTCCATAGACCAGACTATTTAACTATATATAATATGTCGCCTCGTATTCTAAAATGTTATTGTACAATTTTGGTGACTTTTTTTTACTTTCCGGCGTTAGACCATTATGTATGTTAGAGTCAATCGTTGTCTGGCCAAGATAACACTCATTCAGTCTTCGAAAAAAAATTGCAGTCAAATAGAACAGACCTGGGAGACCTTCCGGAAATGCCATTATACATGCCTCGTATCCTGTAGGCTATGTAGAACATCTCTGGGAATAGCAAAAGAGCGGCCTGGACAAATGCTAGAGTTTTTGATTCGGTTGATCGCACAAGTTCTCCGTGGTAATGGATGTAGACCGCAGTCATAGGAATTGAGTACGCCAAAGAAAAAACGATGGGCCCCAAGATACGGATTTGGTCCTAAAAGCGTGCTTCAATGTCAGCTATATTCGCTGTTAGACCCAGCAACCTACCAAAAGTAATTCATCACTTAATCTTTCCAAAGTTTGCCGTAAGACGAGGATAAGGCAGAGACCCCAGCTAGCAGGCACATTCTCTCCACGGTAAATATGCCATCTGTAAAGCCATGACTATCTATGTAGCCTGGAATAATTATCAATTTAAGAGCTTGACGAACATGGTCATCGGAATTAGCTAGATGCATATTGAAGTTAGCAGTGAAATCCTGTAGGCACATTCTTGAACAATTGCTAATAAAGGACGCACCATATTCATCGCCTTTCGATTGCGACTGTTCAATCTTTTCATCAAGATTTCTGTTCCGAAAGTGGGTGCCTCTATTGCCTGGCATACGGTGTCGTATTCCGTGAAGAGCGATAATAAACTAAGAACGGACGATTTGATCCATCGACGAATTTCCATGGCTTCAATTTTATGTCTAGGCGTGAATAGACGCTGTCTGCACACAGGAGCGCTGGTAAATATGGGTGGAAAGGAGTCAAGAACCCAAGTTTGCGACCCAATTGTATATATGACCGACCCATCGTTCGCACGTCAGAATTGACAAACATAAGCAGAACAATATGGGTCTACGTGGACTCGGAATGAAAATAAGCACCTACAACTTGGGGTTAGTAGATTGACGGCACATAATTTAATCCCATCGTGTTCTCATGCCATCGGTTGACTCCGTGGTGGAAGATCGCGAATCTATTCTCTGCAGTAAGTCGTGGGCTGGTCAAGTGGAATGCAGGCAAACAATCGACATCCCCGACTCTGTCCGAAGGACAGGAGGGTTCTGTAGTCCACAAACGTGCCGCGTCTCAGCCAAAACGATTGCAAGCTCGTGAGAAATCAGATTATATAACGAAGCTCGTGACTATTTTGTTCCTAAATTACACGATCAAAGTCTTCATATCGAAACAGTCGATGAGCTCGATATTTCACTTTCTCCTTACACTGTTTCCCTTTCTTTAAATTTTCATTTAAACCCACAACAGGTATTATATTATTTTCCACTTTACCTGGCGTGAATCCTCGCGAGCTACACTCTCAAGATACCCCTACTACTAGTATGTCCGCGGTTCAATCACATTTCGTGGGTCTCTTTATGTAAATATCTGTAATCCTTAAGTCTGTAGCTACACCCACGTGTAAATTGCATCAACTGCTTTCCAAAATGTTAACTGAACTTTACAATGATTTTGAGTATTTATAGCGTGGACAAAACAGGATAAAAAGAGTCGGGGACTGGCGCCAAGGCGCCGTTAGGCATAAGCACAACCCATGATCGTATATATGGGTCCGTTGTCCAAATTTGGTCACACGTCAGAGGTGCAAACTCCCATAAATATCGGCTTTGATAGTGTCCATCACCTTATCAGCTTTGATACTGTCCATCACCTTATCGGATATCCGATAATGTCCATCACCTTATCGAATATCCATCTATTATGTGATTCTCTAATCAGAATGGGGATGTGAGTAGGCACAACACGAGCCGTTATCGATCTCTCACGGTAACCGAAAAAGGTTGTGTGCGCTTGAGGGTGTTCAGACATTAATTGCTTTGCTTAGAGTTATCAGGTTTCTTGACGGTTTACACACCGTGCTTAGCAAGATGGTAAACCTGACTATTACTAAATATACTTCGTTTTCGAACTTTTCAAGAGCCTCAGACACGAAGCTTTGAATGAGAGAAAGAAAGAGCGTCCACCCCGGATGGCTGTGTGAGGTCAGTTGGAGAAGCACTCGACCTTAAGAGAATTAAGGATCGTTCATGACACACTGCCTTTTAATACGTTTCAAGATAGCGATCAAGACGCAATGCTGTGATAAGACTTTGATAAGAGGACAGGGTAAGATTATGCGGCATGAGACGACATTGCCGGACGATGGGCTAGAAATCGCTAGAAGGTTCCCAGCCAGTTAGCCAAAACCTGGGAAAACCTTTCTGGGGAGTCGATCATTGGAAGATGGCCGGAACTTTCTATTTCTTCATACTGAATAACCGCTTTTGTCGGCCTATCAAGGACTCCCGCGGATTGTCGTTTTCCCAGTTCGTCGATCCACTTCCCAGCCAAGCTCTCGAGACCTTTACCAACTTTTCCCCCTCCATCCAGACTTCCAGCAACAAGCAAAACGTGCACTAGCCGGCTTTCTAGGAGAGAGCCAGCGCCGTTCACTGGAACACCGAGATCGTACTCGCTAAGCGCTCGTGCGCCATGGACGAATCCATCGACTTTTGTGCGCTCGATCATTTCGGCGACCCATCGAGCCCGCTGTGAGCCATCTGGCACGCCACCACCACATGCGGAACCAGAGGGGAACCAACGGGGAACAGTGACGGCTGCGAGTTTACCCATGCCTACCCGCTGGGGGTAGTCGCCTCTGTCTGTATTTGGGCTTGTTGGAATATCAGACCCGTGCACAAGACGGATCCTCTCTTCCCAAGCTTCTTTATTGCCCTGCGGTGTGCGAGGGGCCGTGTCGCATGCGACTACGCTCTTGGTCTTTGGAGCCGCGGTGGTGCCGCCGTACATTGCAGCGAAAGCGAGGGCCACTGCGCCTCCCTGTGAAACACCAATGACCGAATGAACCGGCGTTGGGATCGAAAGTGCGTCAAGCAAGTAAGCTATGTCACTGGCTAAAAGAGGAATGGTGGCGAGACGCTCCTCAGCGGCGGTGGAAGGTGGAAGGGTGGATAGCCCATGTCCCCGTTGAGAGTGCAAAAGAATATTATATGTTGTTTCGGGTGTTGTAAGTTCTGAGCTGTTAGGCAAAGAGGGCAGGTCCAAGAAATAGGGCACAACGTAATTCCACATCGTCCAGTCGGTAAGAAGGGAATTTGCAAAGACGAGCCAAGGAGCGGAAGGAGAGGTGATGAGAGTCACGGCGTGTATTGTATGTATAGGCGTTGATGCCGGCGGGAATGATGGCACTGATATGAAGTGCTGCAGAGAAAGTTAGCCAGAGATGAATTTATTTCCAGAAAAAAGAATCGGATACAAAAAAACACATAAAGGAGTAAGATAGCTCCCAAGTTGCTAGAAATTTCAAGGCTGCGAGTCCTGAGGAGCGAGAAAGCGAACATCGGGAACAAGAAAATGGTAAGATAGTTCGGTGCTTACCTCTTTCTTGTCCACAGGCCACGGTACCTCCATATCCGATAATCCGGCGACGTCTGTTGCCAGTAGGAAGCGGGATACCATGTTGTACGAGGCCACTACCATCGCTGCCTCGACAAACAAGTCGTCTACTTTGGCATCAACATCTTCAGCTTTCATGGTCGGATTTTCGTTGATGACCGTGGCCTTGATCGAATCCTTAAACCGTTTTATAGCTTCCAGAGGGACGCGAACGTCGCGGGTGCTAAGGTCCGTGAATGCCACAGCTGCATTTTGCAAGGGCGTAAGTATCGTCGAGTTGGGAAGCAGAGGCGTCTCTGTGTCCCGAATAACATAAAGCTGGCCAGTTGATAGACCCTCATTACGTCCAACGATTTCGTGATGAATCCATTCAAACGATGCATGGTTGATCGCTGCGACACGAAGGATCTAAATTCGGTGTTCAGAATAGGATTCGGAAGAAACCCAGGGTGATTTAGCACACCATGACTTCACGAATATTCCCCGGGAGGTTTCCTTTTGTTCTAACGGCGCCTAAAAGTGAATTGAATCCCCCCGCAATAGGGGGTACGTGGAGGAGGTTGGCATCAAGAGGTGTGATCCCGCGCGCACCGCGACGCTCGCGAATGGCGTCTGCAAAAGGATCAGTGCCTGGTGGAGGGTATCGTCCAGGTACAACACGCGATTTTCCAAGAGGAAACTCAGCAGACATGTTAGTAGGTGACGAGAAAGGAGAAGAAAGACGATTCTTATCTGCCTGGAGATGAGAAAGCCGGTAAAAGAGGCTGCCGGAACGTGAGATCCGCGATGATATCATGGTCTTCCTTGAAAATGAAAACAAAATAAGACGGAAGGCTTGGGGTATTTTCTGAAATAGAACGTGTACTCGAGAGATTCAGTGTTTCTGATTGCGTTGTGGATGCATCTGGTCGACTCTGTCCAGCTGGCGCGTCGGTAATCTGGCGCATCAAATGATGGCATTGCCGATCGTGCCGGCACCCTCGTGTGACCTCCGAAGCGCCCGCCGGATGTCTAAACCAAAGTACGAAATTGAACCTCTTCCCTTTCATCAACTTACCCTCCTTCTTACCACCATGGAACTGGCGATAGCAGCCGCCAACTACGTGCGCCCAATATCGGATGCCTTGGTATTCCTCAACACCACGACAGTCCACCCAATTTGGTTTCCGTATGCCTTGGCTCCAACTCTTCACGCAGCGCGTGTATCGATGATATTCCAAGCGAATGCGCGCAAGTCTGCGACGCCGCTTTCATGGGGGACCCATATTATGGGATTTCTTATGATGGTATGTCGAAACTACCTTTAGTTTCCGCTGTTGAGCCTGTACTGACGCAATCGGATTCTGTCGCAGGCATGGGGTGGTGGGCTTCTATCACATTTCCTGCTGGGCTTGCCCCCACCCATGCTCTACTCATTTCATCCGGCCATCAACTATATCTCTGTTCACGTCTTTTTTACACTGCTCTTTCAGATATTTCCCGATGTATGTGCTTAGCTTTCACCTCAACCAAACTCCACATCGCTAATATAAGCCACCCAGTTCCTTTACCCAGTCGTTCTAGATACCTTTTTCTGGCCACTAGATGCTCTTCTCCGAACTAACGCGGTCACTCTCAGCCTTGGGCTACTTTCATCTCCTAATGTTCACCCTGAATATCGGAACTCTCCCTTGACACATCTACTCGTTGGAGCTATCGTCTCCTGCGGGGGAGGGCTTTCGGCGGGTACCTTCTCAGCATGGTCACCCAACTGGTCATTCAGCACTCCCCCAGTTCTTCGCGCTGGAGCCGGATGGGCAGGTACTCTCGATGTCTGGGGTGGCGCTTTCGTCGGTCAGTAAATACGTCACTTTCTTACTTGCTGCTCTAATTTCATTTTTGAATTTATTATTACAGCGCTTATCTATAGCAGCACAACGCACCATACGGCTTTTACATCTCTCCACACATACACAACGCTCATTTTGTCATCCCCATTGCTATCAGGAACCCGGAAACCTCATCCCGATTCTGACTTTCCCCCTCTCAGCTCCCTCGAAGCTAAATCCCTTGCGGCCGCAACACTTGGGCTCTTGTTCGCTGCACGTGTAGTAAAGGTTCATTGGTTGGATTCAATTGTGGCGACTCCGCCTCTTAAACCAATTGGTGTTACCAGCCCCAGTAAAAAGGCCAAGAAGAAATCCCAATGAACAATTCATTGTACCACGGTCGTCCTCCAGGCAGTTCCCATCTTCGACCCGTGTCGGTCTCGTCCACCTTTACAGCCTCCTGTTCACATTGGCTACTATTGGATGGAGAATCTTTTCTGTACTGATATCATATATCGGAACAGGAGCTAACACCTTGTTTTATAAATTACTATGTACATAGCGCCTTATAACAGTAGAGTTTTTTTTTGCTTTGCTTACGATATGCCTGCTGTATATTCATGCTGTACTTGTACGATCAACAAAAGAATGCTTTTTCTAGGCCGTTTAATGTGCAGACCAGAGTTCTCCAATCCAAGCTGGAAGCTCTGCGTCCCTCGACTGTTTGTCCGTCACAATTTGTCGCGTCAGGATCGATGTCACGTGACCGTCATCTGCACTGGTGACTGTTTGCTCTCTGTTGCTCTCTACTTGCGCCTCTCGTGTTCCTAGAAGTTCTGGCTATGAACACCAACTCAATACCTTTCACGCGTCTTTGCGGCAGTGCTTGCTGTCCCGCCTACCTGATAGGGCTAAAGATTTGCTCAGGAACAAGATATTAATCATTCACAAGACACAACGATGGGGCAGTGTTCCATGAAGCGATATTATATTGTAATTCGTGGCCAATTCTTCACATGCATAGCTTAGCTCCTCTTCTAGGTCTACGATTTCCCTGTACGTTGACCACTTTTTTTGTATGCGTCTTCGACTGACACTTTTCGCATTTAAGGCAACACACTGCGGCACAGGTTACTTGGGACTCAGACTTTTTCCAAGTCACATATGTCAATTAATGTGAATACTGGGGAGTAGACCCTTCACGAGACGGATGCGAAGTGGCGACGTGGCGATACAAATTCAAAGATATAAGAACGAGAAAACTCACCAGCGGAATCATCACGCACATTTCTCTGTCTGCACCTCATTAGCCATGTTTCTCTTCAGTTTGTTCTCGAGGAAGGGGAAAGGAAATGCAGAAAACCAAGACGGTGCTACAGGCAAACCCAGTGAAAATGGCGAGTCCAGCACACAAGGCCAATCCAGCACAAAAAGCAAAGCACGGCCTCTTCGACCACAGTCCACTGACGGCGCCTCTAGCAATGACCAAATGTACGTCACCCGCATATCTATTTTCACCCATAAACTAAAAGTAGAACTCCAGCGACGTCCTGTTCCTCCAAGACACAACCGCCAGCCAAGGACCATACATCAACGCAGCTAAGACTGCCATCCGCGATATTTGTCAGAAGATCTCGAGCACCTCCAACATGGCGCCGCATAATATTCGTTTCGGGCTCGTCGCCTTCCGCGACCACCCGCCGCAGGACAGGACGTATGTCACGAAGGACTTCGGGTTCACTTCTGATATTGCTGTTATGGAGAAGAATTTGCACTCGCTGAAGCCCCAAGGCGGAGGTGATGGGCCTGAAGCACAGACGGCGGCTTTGGCTCTAGCTCTGAATATGGAATGGAAGGAGAATGCAGCGAAGATGGTCGTGCTTATCACGGATGCCCCTCCACATGGCATTGGAGAGGACCACGATGGCTTTGATGCATCTCCAGACCGTAAGTCCTACTCGTCGCCTAGATCATTATTCTGGTTGCTTAATGTTAACCCTAGAAAACGACCCTCTCGACCTTGCTCGACAGATGGCTGAACGTGGAATAACGCTGGTGAGTTTTCTGAACTCGGTCTTGCCAGCATGTTCTAATCAACTCGCTTAAAGTTCGTCGTTGCATGCGAGCCAGCGCTCAGTCATTACAAGGTATGATTACTCGCAAAAGTACAATCGTCACATAGCGATTACTTATCTCCAAATTAGAATGCCGTGGATTTTTACAGAGCTTTGACGGAAATTACAAGGTCAGTATTTTCACCTCTAACCATAAAATTTCGCGCCTAAATCTGAACAGCGGCCAAATGTTCCCCCTAACCATGGCCGACCGGCTCGGAGACTACATCACCGGCACAGCTGTTGAGACCATCGAAACCGAGAAGCTCATCCAAGAGTACAAGAAAGAGGTCGTCGACAACGTTTATGAGCGGTCCAAACCCATAGAAGAAGTCATGGAGGAAGTGCACAATATGATGAAGCAAAAAGGCGTCAAGATCAACACTATGGCTGTGGAGAACGTCTATGGGTCCTCCTCGGCGGCTGAGACCAACGCAAATATCTGGAAAACTTCTGATAAACTGTCTGAGGCTCGCGATCAGGTCACAAGGGTGAGTTGACATTGATTTTTGTTAAATCATCACAGGACGCTTTGCCAACCCCCTGATTTGTTCTGTTAGATCGATGAGCCTCGAATGATGTCGGAGTATTCATCCGGCTCGCGAGCGCCTGCTGTCGAATTCAAAGAGGCCGAGGTGGAGTACTCGCAGGTCAGTTCCGTTGGCTTATTCCTTGGATTCCAGTTGGACTCATTATTTTGGATAGGCCAAACGGATTGTCATGCAAAGCGTTATGAGAAGTTCCAAAGTGACCTCAAAAGGCATGACAAGGCGATGATGTGCATTGCTCTCCGTCTCTTTGAACCTCTGTCATTTGTAGGATCGGTGTTATGGCTCATTCATACCCTAATATGATACCCTTTCAATGGTTTGACAAATGGCTTGAATTTCTGACATCTTTGAGATTCAGCTTCGACTTTGCCCTCCTGCACTCGTTTTCCTTGACCTCCGCTCACACTGAAATAAATCTGGACCGCTTTGCACAACGAGCCAAGCCCATTGTCCCCGACATCGAACCTGCCATTAATCGTTGCTGACTTCCTCCCTAATATTAGCTTTTCCGCGCTTCGCCGTCATTGATCATGGCCATGACCATGTCTCTGATCATCACAACCGTTGGCAAGTTTCCAGCTAGTAGAAGAAAAGCGTTGTTGATCATGAAGGTTGGGCCACAACCCTATTGTTCACCGCCCTCCATTGTTATGAAAATCGCGTGGCACTGCCTCACTCACAACGGCCATTGTATTTGAGCGGGCCATCTGCCTGTCTACTTACTTAAGTACTCCTCCCTCCTCCTCCGTCCGTCATCAACCCCTCCACATTCTCTTCTTTCCTCCGGCCAAGCGCCCTTTTTTGAAATCAATGGATTATCGTGCTGCAAGTAAGTCGGTACTAAGACGCACGGGCATGCCTGTGGGGGCATGCCGGTCTCCTATCTACATAAATATGTACAGTCTACGCAATGAACTCTAATGGGACAAGTTGTGGGTGTGTTGTTGTAAAGCTGAAATGTTTCGGAGCGGAAAAGGGTGGGGTATATGGGGCCGATTCGGCGGGTATCGTAATTTAAGAATAAGAGCAGAGAAGAGAGCGGGAATGGGGGGCGGGCTTAAAGCTCGGGACCGTCATCGGCCTCTGGGGCCTCTGGTTCATCGTCGAAGTTGGGTGAAACTCGGTCGTCGAGGGGGCGGCCGAGCATAGTGAAGGCGCCGCTTTCTTGTAAGAAGGTGGTTAGCGCCTGGATCCCTTCTTCCGTGCCGAGTATTGTTGGCAGGAATACATCCCGGGAGATTTTGTGGAGGTGATTTCGGTGGATGTCGAACCTGGGGCAGTGGATCAGGATGTGTTCCCGGGATTGATATTCTTCTCCACATGGGCAGTCCTGGTCCTTATCAGGAAAGAAGCGTCGGCGGAACTCGCCAGTGTATGCGTGGCCTGTCCTGCATTGGATGAGCCTGCCGAAGATTTCGCGTTTGGTGTTTAAAAATCGTTTGGTTGGGCGCAGGGTGGGTTGTAGTGTGTTGGCAATCGCAAAGCCGCCGGTTTTCGGTGTGTCCTTCCATCGTTTTACCCAGGCCTTCTGTGTGGATAGCTTTGCGCGCCGTAGGGCGTTAGCGCGTGTTGTACCGGTGTGTGACAGCCTCTCCAGCCTCTCACGTACTCTCTCTCTCTCTCCGATTACTAACTAAAGCCTACGTCGTCGATCCGGTTCCATACTCTTAGTAGTTGTACTTTCTACGATGATTTCTTTGATTCCTTTAAACACTGTATATCACTAAGTTGATAAGATTAGATAATTCGTCTTAGTCAGCCTGATTGCTATGTATATAAAGTCAGTCTGCGCCTCGAGGCGAATATCATTATCTTTTACCCCTCAACCATCTCTTCAAGAGATCATTGAGTTCTCGTATTAGAATACGACGATCTAAGGTATATTCTCTCTCAGGCGCACTGGGAGTTGGATCGAAGCCGTTGGACTTTGGCTTACGAAGTCTCAACTGCTTCCTGACCGAAAGATCTCGTCTTGCTTCATTTCGGGTCTCACACCTCTGTTCGCAGTTAACCCTCGAGTTCCCCCTTAGCTTCGAAGGACGAACACTCTTGGCCTTCACAAAGGTGGACACTGTGGGAGCCGATCTCGAGTTCTTTAACTAGCCAACACTCTCGAGTCTCGAATTCAACAGTAACTTCATCTCTTATCATCCCAGAGGATCTTCCGTCCGATCATCCTGGATCCCCCTCCTGATCTCGATTCTAGGCCCCCTCGGGCAGCCAGAGCTAGTTCATCTAGGCTACCTCTGGTTCCCGCTAAATCGGCGTCCTATACACCTCGAACTAAACTCAAACCCCCACTGCCGTCGCTATCAACCCAGGCAAAAGGATCAACTCCCGATCCGCTCGTCACCTCGCACTTAGACTTAACAAGCGATCCGCAGGACCAAACCGCCCAACCGATTACTCATCCCGTTACTATGTCACCAGCTCTATCGCAGAAATCGGCTTCAGCAGACTCCCTTAGCGAAGCTCGTCTTGAAGACGTCGGCCGATCTGTATCAGCAAAGGTGCTAGGGTTCTACGGCAATGAGGACGATTATGCGATGTCCCCTATGGCTAGTTTATGGATTGAGTACGCCTCTGAAACCGAAACCTCGCGATCGACGTCTCAAAAGGTCTCGATGTACAGTACGACGCCGACCCTAGCAAGAGATCAAGTTATCGACAGAGGAATCGAAGCCAATCCACCCAGTAATCGATTCAGTATCACGAAGGAATTGCTGGAGGACATCTCGCAAACCGTAGTCGAACTTCAAGTCTTCATTCAACGAATGGCGGAATTAATCCCAGATAGGACTTCTTACTTCTTAGTTGATCCAGGCAATACTACGATAACTATTTTGTCAGGATCCTTCTCGGTCGCGCAACTCCACGCAGCTTGGACAGCCCTCGTAAAACGGCTGGAAAGCGCACAACGATTTATGCTCAAATATCAAGACGAATATAAAAGAGGGTTCGTGTTACATTCGTTATCACCGAGTTCTACTAGTCCGAGCATTTGGAAGATAGAACCAAAAGAGTCAGCGGACGATAAGTTGAGGTATTGGTATGAACAAGTTCCTAGACATAGGAGTAGCTTGAAGCCCGACAATCTATCGTACCTACAAGAAGGAGCGGACTGGAATTATATAGTTAATCTTCCAACTTGGTTACAATTCCCGAAGGAAATGAGTGACGCAGACGACGAATCTCCTAAGACAAGTTACAAGGTAGGTAAGGACTTTTCGCTACCGCCCCCGCCCATTCCAGATAAAGGAAAACAGCCCGAGTACCGAAAGGAAGAGTCGAAGCAGGTCTCGATACTGGAACCAACCCATGCGATTCCCATGACAAGCGGCTTGCTTTCGTCGGATACTCCATTCAGAGCTAATAACGAATCATTCTTCGGTGTATCAGATCAACCGACAATCCTTGCAAATAGGGACGGGAATGTATTATACGGATTAGCAACAAACGAACCTTCTGCCTTTGCCAACATGACCTCTCCAGTGAAACCAAGTGGAGTATCTAAGAAAGAAGATGTACCAGAATGGCGCCAGAAGAGCAGGGAGGAAGGCCTCTTCTCGACACCGAAACCTTTTCATAATTGGGGCTCTTCGCGACAGACAGCGCGAATGTCATCCTTCGCTAATAACAACACTTGGGGTATCGGATCAAGTCCCAACAAGGAACCAGATAATTCAAAAGACTGGCGAACTTCTGATTCCTCGAAAAAACCATTGCCTTCATTATCACCCAAGAAACCGACCAACCAGTCGAATCCGCCAAATCCTCCAAGCTCGAGTTCATCATCCTCAGATGATTCGAACAGAGGCAGAGGTGGTGGAGGAGGCGGAGGAGGCGGCGGACCTAGCGGCGGTGGCGGTGGAGGCGGCGGCGACGACAGAGGACCGCCAGGAGGACCACAACCATTCTCGCCGAGGGGTAGTCACAATTCCATTCCACCGGATAATGGGAACAGACAACAAGGCACCTATGGTGCATTCTTACCGACCATAAAAGCCGAGTTAAAGCAGGAACAATTGCCGTCCTGGGATGGTGACCACGACACGGCAATTGAATACTTCTGGGAAGTACAGCAAAACGCGCAATTAGGTGGTCACATTCCAGAAGCGATGGGCTTATGGCTATGGAAGAATTTAAAGAAAGGATCTACAGTCCAACTTTGGTTTTCCATGTTAGCTCCAGAAGAACAGGGATACATGAAAACGAATTACCTGACATTCCTCAAAGGAATCAAGGAAGGATTCCTAGGACGAACCTGGCAACTCAGGATGAATAGTCACTATGAATCACAGAGTTTCAGGCAAACAGGACATGAAAATGAAACACCCACCAAATTTATCATGCGACGCATCATGTACACAAGAATGTTAGTCGTCGCCGACATTGGCAGTAACATCGAAGTATTCCTGATAATGAAACGCGCACCAATTCCTTGGGGACCCATAATCAACATCGACAGCATCACGACGACTAGTCAGCTGTACGCCAAGGTTACCGAACACGAGAAAGCTCTCCTGCACGCTTCGAGAATCGATAGCTCGCACTTAGTAACTTCGGATAATCTCCTTTACAACCTAAGAAGACTAGGATTCTATCCTTCTCAGGCTGGGGGGGAACAGCGTCAACGTCAACCCGACAGAAGTAACTCGTCATCAATTCCAAGGCGCAGAGCTAACCTCTCAGAGAACCAAGAACATCATATGAATGAATCCGAAGCTGAACCCAAAGAAAGCGATCAAACCCTAGGAACCAAGGACGCCATAAAATTCGTGTTCCAGGCGCTGAACAAACGTCAACGTCCTCCACCGAAGAATGGTTACCCTTTCCCTAAGAACGACCACGTTACAACCAAGATGGGACGATTACCTCCTTCACCTTGCAAAGCATGCGGAAGCGAGAACCATTGGGACAAGGAATGTCCGGATTACGATTCGAACACACAGTTATCTAAGCGAACCGCGAATCTCTCGCTCTCCAGTTCAACAGAAGAAGACGAAGCAGAGATTCTATACGGATCCGCCTATTCTTCTCTTTTAGACCACCGCATTTCCCAGGAATTGAAACTTCTGGAGGAAAACGATCCTCTTCCCATCCCCCAGGATTTTCATAAGGCAGCACGAGCAGTACTCCGAAAGATCACGAGTACTGAAGTCGGGCATAAGTCCAGGGAAGGTGCCTACAAGCACGCCATGAAAGTATCCATAGAAGAGATAGAGGACGAAGACGTTATCCAAGCCAGAATGAAGCCCAAAGCAAGCCCTAAATTCCTGATAGAAGAGGTTGATGAATCAAAGCAAGAAGAACCGCCTCCAACTCTGGGAAATCAACCGCCGACAAAACCCGAAATACCGTCGTCCATCCCGCCTCCTCAACCAGACCGTATCAGACTACCTAAAGCCAAATTGAGCGCTCCGGGAACAGCCTCGATTGGAGTGTCGGTAATGTCGGTGAAAGGAAAAATAGGATCCGTACGGAACGAAACTATCGATCTCCGTTTAGATTCCTGCGCTGATGTAACGTTAATATCGGAGGATTTTCTTCGCAGTTTGAAGGACAAACCCCCTATCTTACAAGGAATGCGAATGAAGCTTTGGCAGCTTACAGACAAGAATTGCGAGCTCAAAGGATTCGTGAGGGTACCCATCATCATGACAGCAGATGACGGCACAACCGTTGAAACCGAAGCCGAGGCGTATGTCGTACCAGGAATGACAGTTCCCATATTGTTAGGGGAAGATTACCAGCAGACATATGAGATCACCATAACGAGGTCCGTATCAGATGGCAGCAAGATTCACTTCAGAGGAACGCCGTGCACAGTAGGAGCTACTCCAGTGGAAGAAACCGAGCAAAAAGAAACGCCGAAACGGACATCAGCTTTACATGCCGGGAAACTCTCGCGAGATAAAGCTCATAAGATCAGGAAAAATGCACGCCGGAGACAATCCAAGAAATCCGAACGGGATTTGACAATCCTTCGAGCAGCGGAAGACTGTAAAATTGGGCCAGAGGAATGTAAAAGAGTCAAGATCGAAGGTCTTTTCCCAGATGTTGATCTTGAATGGATTGTCGAAAGAGGAATGATCACCGACGCGACTGACAATGCTTTCGTCATTCCGAACGTATTGATAACGGGTCGCACGAATGACATTCCAGTATCAAATCCAACTTCTCGACCGAGGACAATTCGTAAGGGTGAAATCTTAGCGTCTAAGTTCGTCGCCGCAGAGTACTTTCAGAGACCGACGAACACTGTAGAACTTCGAGGCATGAATGAACGCGCTGAAGCTTATAAAGTTATCGTGAACTTACAGACTGAAAGTCAAGAACCTCCAATATCCACTCCTCAAACTCCGACAGAACCTGTGGAAGAAGAAAACTTTGGGCCAAAAACGGCAGAAATGCCGGATCCCACCATTTACCCGTCACAGAAAATGGAGGAATTATTAGACGTGGGAGACTTACCGGCGGAGCTCCACGACAAGGCCTGGAAAATGCTTAAATCCCATGAAAAGGCATTCGGCTTCGACGGGCGCTTAGGACATTACCCAAGTAAAGTTCGCGTAAGGACAAAAGAGGATCAGACTCCTATCTCAATGCCCATGTATGGAACCTCCCCAGAGAAAAGGCGGATCATCGAAGAACAACTCGATAAATGGTTCGAACTTGAGGTCATCGAGCCGTCAATAAGTCCTTGGGGAGCCCCAGTGGTCATTGCGTACAGAAACGGGAAACCGAGATTTTGCATTGATTACCGCAGACTAAACGCAGTCACTATACCAGATGAATTTCCTTTACCGCGTCAATCTGAAATACTCGCGTCATTGTCAGGCTCTCAAGTGCTATCTTCCTTAGACGCATTGGCAGGATTTACTCAATTAGAGATGGCTCAGGAGGATGTCGAAAAAACCGCCTTTCGAACGCACCGCGGTTTATTCCAATTCAAACGGATGCCCTTTGGACTACGGAATGGACCCTCGATATTTCAGCGCATAATGCAAGGGATCTTATCACCGTACTTATGGATATTCTGCTTAGTCTACATTGACGACATAGTAATCTATTCAAAAACCTACGAAGATCACATTGAACACCTGGATAAAGTCTTAGGCGCCATTGAAAAAGCGGGAATAACTCTCTCCCCCGTTAAGTGTCACCTCTTTTATGGATCAATTCTACTACTTGGGCACAAAGTATCACGCCTAGGCCTCAGTACTCATAGCGAAAAAGTGAAAGCGGTGGTTGATCTAGAACCCCCTAAGAAACTATCACAACTGCAAACGTTCTTAGGCATGGCGGTCTACTTTCAGAGCTTCATACCGTATTATGCGGACATTTGTGGACCACTATTTGGATTGCTACGTAAAAATACCAAGTGGAACTGGTCGAGCACACACCAGATGTCCTTTGAAGCAATCAAAAAAGCTCTCCAAGAAGCCCCATTATTAGGACATCCGAAAGAAGGATCGCCGTACCGATTATATACAGACGCATCGGATGATGCCCTAGGATGTGCTCTACAACAAATCCAGCCCATACCAATTAAGGATCTGAAGGGAACTAAAGTTTACAACACCCTACAAAAAGCATTCACAAAAAGAGAACCCGTACCGAAGATCCCAATAACCCTGTCGGCACGTACACAAGACGACAAACACGAGATGCACTGGGCCGAAAACTTTGACGACACTGTTGTTTTCGTTGAACGAGTCATAGCCTATTGGTCCCGATTATTCAAATCAGCGGAACGAGGCTACTCGGCGACTGAAAGGGAAGCACTGGCCGCTAAAGAAGGACTAGTGAAATTTCAACCCTTCATAGAGGGTGAAAAAATCTTGTTAGTGACAGACCACGCAGCACTGCAATGGGCGAAAACTTACGAAAATGCCAACCGTCGATTGGCAGCTTGGGGTGCCGTGTTTTCAGCATACGCACCAGGCCTGGAAATAGTCCACAGACCAGGAAGAGTGCACAGCAATGTCGACCCACTGTCACGATTGCCCCGCGAGCCACCGAAACACACTTCGCCAATCAACGACGAATCCAAGCCAATAGCATTTACAAGTTCTATCGTAGAACCAGGCTTCCATCAAGACCCGGCTCGACGAGTATCACTTGTGAGCTTCACAATAGCCGATAGCCTGAGAACCAGTACAGAAGACAATTGGATGCTGGGGGGGAAGTACAAGGTAGACGAAGAAGACAGTGACGAATCATCCAATAACCTTCCAGTAAGAACAGGATTTTACTCGGAAAAGCGGAACTCCGCCCTATTCGTACAAATGAATCCTGAGCTCAAGAAGAAGTGGATTGACGCCTATCAAAGAAGTAACTCCTTCCAAGCCGCTTGGAACGACGAAAGAAGTCTCTTGAACGAAGGTACCCCAGGATATCGCTTCTTCAGGGATGAAGATGGATTACTGTATTTCAAAGACGCTGACTTTCATGCAAGACTATGCGTACCTGAAGAGTTCAGAACAAAGCTGACTGCTATCGCCCACGACAACGCTTTCGAATCAGGACATGCCGGCCCGGAGAAAATCTGGCAGAAACTAGCCCCTAAATTTTACTGGAGTCGAATGAAAGCCGACATTTTACGCTTCTGTTTCACCTGTGACGTTTGTCAGAAAATCAAGCCAAGGAATTTTACGCGGTTTGGATGGTTAAGACCGAACCCTATACCTTCAACTCCTTATGCGTCTATATCGATGGATTTTATAGTGAACTTGCCTATGTCGAATGGGTTTAACGCTATACTGGTCGTCGTTGATCGATTAACGAAACACGGAAGTTTCATTCCCACAACGACTGGATTAACAGCCGAAGAATTTGGCGTCTTATTCTGCATGAACATCATCTGTAAGTATGGAATTCCCGAGAGCATTATCTGTGACAGGGACCCACGCTGGATGTCAAAGTTTTGGAAGGAAATAGCGAGAGTATTGAAGACTGAAATGATTACCTCGTCTGCACATCACCCTCAACATGACGGCCAAACGGAAATCGTAAACAAGTACCTAGAAATAATGCTCAGAGCATATATTTCCGACGACAAGTCCGATTGGGTCGCTTGGCTAGCCCTCCTTGAGTTTGCCTACAACTCCTCTTACCATTCATCGATTAGCACCACTCCTTTCAAACTCCTCTTGGGTCATCAGCCTCGTTCCACGTTAGATCTGATAGCTCCGAAGGTCTTGAGCAAGGAAGGCGTGGTAGCCGAACGGGGATCCCTGGAATTTCTGGAACAACTCGAAATGCACCGAGAAAGCTCCCGTCGAGCTATCGCGAAAGCGCAGAATGATCAAGTTAAAAGATATAATGAAAAAAGAAAAGCTTCACCGGCTTTCAAGGAAGGAGACAAGGTCCTAGTTAATCCTCACTCATTAGAATGGATTGAGTCGAAGGGAGAAGGAGCAAAGTTGTCCGCCAGATGGATTGGCCCGTTTGAGATCTTATCAGTAATCAATCCGAACGTCGTGAGACTCCGCTTACCCGATAACTATCCCGGGTCACCAGTACTCAACGTGGAGCACCTGAAACTATATGAGGAAGACAATTCGGGCGCAGATAGAACGATCCTTCCGCCACAGGGATTGAGAAAGCAAGCTTCGGAAGAATACGAGGTCGAGAAAATCCTAGGGCACAAAAGAGTGGGCAAGAAGAAAGAGCTCCGTTTCCTCATCCGTTGGGAGGGATACGGTCCTCAGTTCGACACCTGGGGAACGACGCAAGACCTAAAGAATTCACCTGAGCTGTTGCGTGCGTACAAGAAGGAAAACAACGTGTAGGAGACCTTAATTTAGATACCTGAAAGATTATTTATCAGATTAGACTCCATAAAAAGTTAAACAGAACCAAAAGAACGAAACCTTACCCTCGAGTTATCGGAGAAAGAAAGCGGAATTCCAACGAACACGAGGCGGCAGTCTTATAATGGGAAGACAAAGCGTTGAATTTCCTTATTGTCTCATCCCCCGCTACCCGAGCTATCACTCCCAAGGCGCACTTGGAAGTCGAAAACCTCGAGCATCGAAGCTGTGTAGGCATACTCGCAGCTACAAGATGAAGTTAGCAAATGTCTTCACCAATCTTCTGAACGACGTACCCAACATCTACGCCAAAAGTAGTGACTGGTTTGGTTGGATCGGCATCAACAAGGACACCGACGCCATCCAAGATGACGTAATGATCTACAAAGGCTTCGACGCCCGTGATTACGCCCACGAAGAAGTCACAGGCTCGGGACGATACAAGACGATGGACTGGGCGAAACACCCTACCTGGTTTGACGCGAATTACTGGTGGCGTATCTGGATTCCCGTTGGCTGGCTCGCGACCCCTTCTCCCTGGTTCTCAGACCTCGACGAACCCACCCAATACGATGAGGTTCAACCCGGCTCTTACAAATTCTTCCCGGATCAAAAAGCGGAAATGGAAGCCGATTTTGAGCGCCTCGACTGGGCCATAGCTTGGATGATCGGTAGTCGACAACTAGGGTGTCAAGTCCCCTTCCCCCCTGCTTACCGCATTTCACGTCTTTCCAGAACGTACACCGGCTCTAGCGCTTTCCAGCGAGAAGGAGCTGACGCCAAAAGAGCCCTTCTCGACCGTATCGGATGGATACGCTGGTTCTACGCCGTCGTTCCGGATGCGCGAGGAATCATTCCACAAGATGTACAAAAAGCCGCAGGATTAGCTGAAGACGGATTCGGAGCAATCGGCTGCATCCTCGATATCAAACGCGACCTCTCCTTAATCGACTTCGGACTCCTAATCAAGAGGGACATACCGACCTACTTTACGTGGAGTGAAGTCGAAGATGGGATTCCACGATTTTCGCGCATTCACCCGAAGCTCATGGCGCTCGAACGCGTGGTCGAGGAAAACGAGGTAGTCACGCACGATCTGGAATACACCGACGCGCTCAAAGAAAAAGCTAAAGAAACGTGGCTTTATGACGATTACTTCCAGCTGAAAGCATTTGACGCACAAGATTCTTCCATAGCTTACGAAGCGGACTGCCTCTTCGCTATCATCGACTTCGAACATTGGGGACGCAGACCGTTACCTCCCACCGTCGAACATCAACTATACGCGCGACTTTATCATTTCATCGTCCTAGGCGACATGGAGTCAGGCAAGCCGCTCGTAGTATTTTGGCGTTGGAAACCTAAGGAAAGTCCTTCTATCGAAGTCCGTCTGCAAGCAGAGTTCGACCTCACCGCGATCAGAGAGTTAAGCCGCCCCCAGTATGCTCCGACTCCGAACAGGCAGTTTCACGCTCGAACGGGCGCCATAATCCCTGCTGTCGAGAACTCCCTCATAAATAGGATAACGGAAGACAGGAATCAACCGCGGACCGGGCGACTAGACGCTGACGACGCGTCAGCCGCCAGCCCGAGATTCAACACCAGTCGCTCTCCGGATTCCCCAAGCCGCTCCCTCCTCAACAGAATCGAGCACGACTATTGGCCCGATTCCCGTCTACCTTCTCTTACTAGATGGGGCGAAGGGAGCCGTCAACCGGAGCAGGAAGTACCTAGAGGTCGTGAAGAAAGCAGGTCCAGCCGAAGCGAAAGAAACCGCGAACGTTCGCAGTCTCCCCGCCACCTCAACCGCGGAAACGCCCCACCCTACAACAGACCCAGTGGACAATTCCGTCAAGCCTTCCAAAATCGAGCGACGAAATTGATGTCGGAACCTATTACGTTCCGGATCTTCATACCAGAGTGGAACCCCCTCCTCCTACTGTACGGAGTGCTCGTCATTCCAGATATTCGCTCGGAAGTCCGCCTACGCTATCTAGCAAATTGCGTGCCCAACGAAGGAAGGATATTGCGAGTCCTGACTATGGCCTTAGAGCGTCGTCTGAGCTTCCACATCGGCATACCTCTCGCCAATATCAAAGACTTCAAGAAATCCGCGGACAACCAGCTTCCCCTTGTCGATCAGAGGAACCTGAAGACGCTTTACAAGCCTGGATTCACCGAAGCTCCGTACGTCGACTCCGGCTCCGCTACGTTCGTCGACGCATGGATCGGCAAAACCACAGACGTCCTCAAACGCCCACACGCACAAAGCCTGATAGGCATGGGTGGACCTTACAGCTACATCGCACATCGATGGGGAGGCGACGTAATGATAGATCGGTTCATGCTAGGACCATCAGTACAAGTCACTCGTCACCTTAGCGGACAATCGGACTCTCACGAACAGACACCTCTCGGAATTCAGTGGGATCGAGTATCAAACCAAGAAATCGAATTTATATTCGGATACGTACCAGGAAACGGATCCATCCCGAATCGTTGGCTCTACCCACCCGTCCAAATCCTAGACGAATTCTGCGACCATTGGCGAGGCGAATGGAACTCGGGAATGGAGCAAATCTTCACGCGAATCACGGACCAAATCACTTCCGATCCACCCACCGCAGTGCCTCGATCGCGCGCTCGATGGGGCGAATTTCTTCGCAGTTTCAACAGAGGCGTTAAAGCTCCTCGATATGTTCCTACGGAGGACGACTTTATCAATGCTCGACACGGAATCCAATCTGTAGGTCTACGCCATTCACTAGATCGCACCCCGCTCGCCAACATTACTCTGCCCGAATACGCGCTCATGTAACTATCATCTCGAAAGTGGGGGGGCTCTGTGACAGCCTCTCCAGCCTCTCACGTACTCTCTCTCTCTCTCCGATTACTAACTAAAGCCTACGTCGTCGATCCGGTTCCATACTCTTAGTAGTTGTACTTTCTACGATGATTTCTTTGATTCCTTTAAACACTGTATATCACTAAGTTGATAAGATTAGATAATTCGTCTTAGTCAGCCTGATTGCTATGTATATAAAGTCAGTCTGCGCCTCGAGGCGAATATCATTATCTTTTACCCCTCAACCATCTCTTCAAGAGATCATTGAGTTCTCGTATTAGAATACGACGATCTAAGGTATATTCTCTCTCAGGCGCACTGGGAGTTGGATCGAAGCCGTTGGACTTTGGCTTACGAAGTCTCAACTGCTTCCTGACCGAAAGATCTCGTCTTGCTTCATTTCGGGTCTCACACCTCTGTTCGCAGTTAACCCTCGAGTTCCCCCTTAGCTTCGAAGGACGAACACTCTCGGCCTTCACACGGTGGGTGCAGTCCATGCTAGGTCGTTTGCCTCCTTTGCGAGTTCGTCTGCTCGTTCGTTTCCTTTTATGTCGGTGTGGCCAGGGCACCAGCAGACCGCGAGTTTGTGCGCGGGATCGTCGTCGAGAAATCTCCGGAGTTTGTTGTGGAAGATCGACGCGTACAACTGGCCGGGTTGTGGTTTTGGGTCAAAGATATGCTGGACGGCCGAGGAGTTGTCGGCGAAGAAGTGGATATTGTTTATCTCTGGGTGAGTGCGTGTGAATCTTACCGCGATCTTTGCGCCCATCATCAATGCTGCCATCTCTGCGTCGTATACTTCTGCCCTTCCTCCCATTCCCATCTGCCTGGCCTTTACCTCAACTCCTTTGTGGTACATCACCACTCCTGCCCCAGCCCTCGGGAATCCGTTTTTGTTCATCAGTGATCCATCTGAGTAGATGATCAGGTTTGACTCAGACTTTGTGAGTTCATCGACTAGTTCTGTGTGTCTGGTTGCGGCGTCCTCTCGGTCCTCGTCGGGGATCTCTGGTTTTGGGTCGTGCGGCTGGATTAATACCCGATCTCCATACGACGCCGCTGTTATCCGCCATGGCGGTGAAAGGAATGGGTCTATGCGTTCGTGCTCGTGGGATGTATTTGCTGCAATATTCAGTAGGGGGGTTGTCCTTCTTTTGTTGGTTGGCGAGTTATTTGGGTATCTAGGAGGGAGTGGGGGGGGTGCTGTCGGTCTCGCACCTGCGCGCCATGTGTCTGGGAGCCTTTGGATAATTGGGTTGTTTGGACTCAATTTGTTGAAGCGGATAGCACACCGCTTCATGTGTTGTTTGATCTGTAGATCGAGGGGTGGGATAGAAGCTTCAATTTCAAGTGCTTCTGTTGGTGTTGTTTTGAAGGCTGCGCATATCAGGTGCAGGGCTCTTCGTTGGACTTTGGCCAGAGGTTTCAGCTGTTTTGCGGTCCCGTTGGTCCACAGTGGGCACGCGAACAGGATTTTTGGGATAACACATGCGATGTAGAGGCGTCGGAGGAGGCTTTGGCTTAGGCCTTTCACTGTGTTGGCTAACATCGTCATTCCGTTTACAGCGTGTTCCCCTCGTGCGGCTGCAAGTTTTACGTGGTGGACAAACATAAGTTTTCTGTCGAAGTGCACCCCAAGCCATCGGACTGTAGCTTCCGGGGTTACAACTCTCCGTTTCCCATCGCTGTCGTCAAAGGTCATCGACGGTGAGCCGTCATTTCTTCGTCTGGTGTAATGCATCAGTTCTCTCTTGGAGAAATCTGGTGCCAGGCCTGCACTTATCAACCACCTGTCTGCGCGGGCGTATGCTGCATGTAGAAGGGCGACATTGGTGTCCAGGGACTGGGACGAGACGAAGAGCATGCCATCGTCAACATACATAAACATGCTGGTGTCTGTTGGTTTGTCTGGCACTGGGGTGGTTGTTGCACATGGTTTTGGTTGGAACAGCTCGAGGAGTTCTGCTGTGTAGAAGGCAGCGAGGATTGGTGACAGTGGCGATCCTTGGGGTATGCCGTTCTGAACTACGGCCATCTCCCCTCGGGTGCCATCTAGGCAGACTGCTGCTTGGCGTTCGCTGAGGAAGCTCGCTATCCATCTGATATATTCGAGAGGTATTCCCTTTCTGCGGAGTTCGGACAGAAGTCGTTTGTGGTTCACGAAGTCAAAGTACCCCTTTATATCGAATGTTAGTGCTGACGTGACCTTCTTCTGGTTCCAGGCACAGTGGACATCATTGGTGAAAGAGAGCATTGCGTCTGCGGTGGAGCTGTTTGAGCGGCCTCCGAACTGGTTGTCAGGAATGAGGTTATGGCTTCCTGCAAGAAAGGTTAGCCTGCGTGCTATGATTTTCTCGAGTATCTTTCCGAGGCATTCAAGCAGAGTTATCAGGCGGTACGCCCGTGGGTTGGAGTAGTCGGGTTTGTTGGGCTTCCTCAGAACCACTGCTACTGCTTTTCGCCATGCTTTCGGGTGGTATCCTGTTTCTATGCATTTCTGCATCAGGGCTGTGATGTACCCGCAGCATGTTGGGTTTTTCCATGCCCATTTGACTGCCTGGTATGATATCTGTGAGGGTCCAGGTGCAGTGTTTGCGCTCACTCCTGCGATAGCCTCATCGATCTCTGTTGGAGTGATTCAGCCATGGTTGCTACATTTCTATATCAACTAGTGGCAGTTGCCTGATCCACGGATATGGAATTTCCGGGAGTTTGCCTGGCTACCATTTTAGGTAGCACCTCAGAAAAAAGCCTGTAGGGTGCCGGAAATGCCGGGGGTAGGTTGGGGATGCCTCTCGGAGGGCGGGTAGGGTGTTTGAGATGCCGAAAATTCCAGGGAGAGGGGCGGGATATGGCTAGAAAAGCGCAGGGGGGCGGGGATGTACAAATAATGTACAAACAATGCACCATTTTGATCCTGGGGCGCTATTTTTGCTCCTGTGCAGGATATGGGTCAATTAACGGCGCCAAAATTTGTGCAATGGGTTGGAATATATTATCTACACCCTATTCAGCCTTTAGCGCGCGTCAAACGAAGCGGGAATGGGTGGATTAGAGAATGAGCTTCTGGATGACGCTCTATTTTTAGTTCATGAATATTCCGAAAGCGGAAATTAGCCCCGGAATGCTTTGATGGGCTCGTTTTTGCTTCCCCGTTCCCCTACTATTTCTGTCCCGTTAAAATAAGATGCACAGTTCTATTCTCCTCAAAAATGCGAACAGAATGATACCAATTTCATCCCCTGAACCTGCCTGGAAGGTGAAAAATGACTCCTTAAATGTTCAGACTACATCCAGTTTGTATTGCTCTTCGTGCCTCTGGCTTTATTTGAGTAGCAAAAGATAAATATGTATTTTACTATGCTACGTACTATGCTACAGAACACAGGTACTCTATTGAGGGGGTATTAAACGAAATAGTGGACGGAGGAAGAAGAGGGACGATGAATCACGCGAGATAATACAACCGCCGTCCTCTGGTACCCCAACCTTCGAATGGGCTCATGCAGCCCACTATCCGTAGAGTGCTGGTGGAACGGACAATAGCAAAACGGACGACGAGTCGACCTCACTGCAGGCGATCATTTGAAAAGCTTCAGCTGGAGAGGTGGGGCCGGGCGAGCGCGTGGTGGTGGTGCAATAATGGTGGTGCGAGAAGACAACCCGCCATGCGACTGCCCGCCGGTGCAATTGAAGTCGACGGTTCCGGTGCATGGAGGCCAACGACTGAGTGGAGTACGAGCAGGGACCAACCACTCTACTGCCAGCCAATGCCATTATAGTCGTCGTCTCCCGTGCATCGAGCCCCACGAGTGACGTGGAGCACGAGCAGGGAGACGTCGGGAGGTGGATAAGGCATGGAGGTGGGGGCAGCTGGTGGGGCGAATAGCACAAACGTCGTCACGAATGGACGACGTCTGACGTATGAATCCTTGCTCTATATCGCGTCGTCGTTCTTGAAACAGCGGGACTCGGTGGTCGCATTGCTGCCGGAGGATGTTGGGGTGGACTGGCGTCGACGATGGTGCTGGGCGGTGGTCGATGGGGCGGCAATGACACGAACGTCGTCGCAAATGGACGACGTCTGCGCCTGGCTCCTTCCTTAATGTCGCGTCGCCGTTGTTGAAACGACGAGCCTCGCTGAAGCAGAGGAGCCGGCGGGGATTAGGCTGGATTGGGGTCGACTGTCCCGCATACGTATCAACGTACTTGATGGAGAACGGACGCTACGCCGATTGTCGTCCGTGTCCGCCCTGCGCAGTTAGATGGGATGAGTGGAGGGGTGGACGAGTTGACAAGGGAAACAAATTGAATCGTATTGACTCGATTTGCACGTACCAGCCGGGTCTCCCTCTTCCAGGGCCTCCCCTTGCGCATCCCGGCCCCTCAACTCCTACCCAAATTCTTCCTGAGTCGGCCCACATCCTGGAGGAAGGGAGGGGCGCGCGACGTCAAGCCGATGTGTCGAAATGTAGACAGTTCCTATACACAACCTGAAGTGTCAGAAACATAGTATTTATTAAGAATATATACTAGCTTACCTGGTTTATTGGACCATTCGGGGCCGGGACGGAAAAGGGAGAGGGAGGAAGAGGCGGTCGTGGTGGTTGAGGAAGAGATCAACGACGCCTGAACGTTGTTGATGTGCTACCCGGCCGTTTCCGCGACCGACCCGATTGGCTCGGAAACCCGGACCGACGAGCCTCCGATCCGCTCTCGAAGTCTGCAAGCCCTCCGATGCAGTCCCCAGCAGATCCGAGAGCTTGTTTATCAACGGGATATGTTACGACTTGTGTATAATTCATTATTCCCGGCTTATAAGTCCCAGTAAGGTAAATACAAATTTTTACGCTCAAAATACAGATCCTAGGTGCTGAGCGCTGAACAGGCTCAATGCTACACTACTCGTCCAGAGAATAAACCCACTGCAAGCATGAGAGGGGTGGTATTAAACTGCTATAGCTGTTATAAAGATTATTATAATTTAAATAGATGAGTTTGAAGGAATGAATAGCCTGATACCATGAGATGTTATCAAGGTGTAGCTCAATAAAGTTCCTGGTAGGTGAATACCGATGTTAATAAAAAAAGATTGTTCGAATGTCGTCCGAAGTATCTACTTTGAAGTATGTACATTAGGTTCTCTCAGGAGTGTAATTTTTATTGGGATATATACTCCAATCCGTGAGGTATGGCTTCTCGAATATGAGACGTCAATACCGAAATCACCTCTCAGATTTAATTACACTCATTACGAGGCGTATATATTGTATTTTCTTATACTTCGTCGGTAGTTCTATTTAGAATACTCATTTAAATAACTTCCTCAGTTTATTTTTATCTATCTGCTTTGTCCAACGTCGTCAGCGTCGATGCGCGCAGTCGCCGGATTGCACGGTCCGCCAAGTTTAAGCTCAGCTGACGACGAGGTCAACAAACTCCAACCGTGCGAGCTCTGCATCAACTGCCAACATCACCATCTCCCTCAACTCTCCCTTGCCCCTTCGTGCCCCGAACTCTCAACTGGTATGTTTCATTTTGCATACTATCGTTATATTAACCACTAATTACATTTATACCTGAATAAGTTTCTCCACCAAGTACGAACCCGCCTACCGCCTACCGACGCCATGCGGCTCTCACCTCGTGATCGAAATGACATTTCGACGCTGTGCGCCCCTCCCCTCGCGATGTGGGCCGGCTCAGCAAGGACCCCGTAGGAGCTGAAGGTTGAAGTGCGTAAGGGGAGGCGCTGGAAGTGGGGGACCCGCCTGGTACGTGGCGAGTCAAGTCGTCGTCGCCTATCCACTGACATCGCACAGGGCGGAGGGCACGACGCCGTTGCCATATCCTCCTTACCGTAGCCTATAGAGACGTTGGCTCAGCGCTGCCTACTTCTCTCCTCAGTGCTCACCTGCGCCACCGCTCCAACCGCTGAGCCCGCAAAGCGAAGTGCGTCAGCCCTGCGAGCCGAATCGAATAAACGAACCGAAGACGATGTTCGTGTTTTTGGCATTCATGTCGCTTGCGAGGTCGAGGCAAATCTGATTCCCCATCACTCAACCTAACCAACTGCGCAGGGCAGACGTCGACTAGAAAGCATGGTGCCCTCCTTCTCGCTACCCGGTTGAGGCACACCTTCGACGCCCCCCTACCCCAACCGCCACCTACACCAATTCTTCAACAGCAGGACAACACGGCCACGCGACCCGACGCAAACAAGGAGGCGAATACGACCACCCACTCACATCGCCCACGCTGGAGGGCATGACATGGGCTTAGTTAGGCTGGTGCGCTTCAGCGCTGCCTACGCCGCTTCCCCAGTGCCCCCCAATTCACCACAGCCCGTGAGCCAAACGGAGGCAACGAACACGAACACCGTCTTCATGACGCTGTTCACGTTGCTGATAGTTTGCCCACCGCCTGCATCCAGTGCATCTCGCACTTACAACCTCTCCCAGCTCGCCGTTCACGATCCATGTGGGCGACGACACGTGGGAGGACGAAGATGTCAAGCAGTCTTCACTGCCTCCATCTTGCGTTCAACGTTTGGCGCACCGTCTGTGTGGGCAAGTGCGGGTTCCAGAGAATACGAACCGAGTACACTGAGGTTCGCCTGTATAGCGCCGCGTGTCCTGCATCAAACCCAACCGAATCGCATACCACGTTCGTTCTTTTGTTCATTAGGGACACCTGTAGTACCTGTGTCTTGTATAGTAGTAAATATAAATGTTATTCCTTTACTATCTAATTGAGGCTGGACCTACGGACCAGTAAGCAAACCTGAATCACAAGAATCTCGAGGGTAGACAGGTCATCTGGATGTTGTAGAAGTCGTTTCTCACCTTCCAGGCAGGTTCAGGGGATAAAATTAGTATCATTTTGTTCGCATTTTTGAGGAGAATACAGTCATATATTTTATTTCAACGGGAAAGCAATAGAAGGGAAAAGGGGGAGCAAAAACGAGCCCATCAAAGCATTCCGGGGCTAATTTCCGCTTTCGGAATATTCATGAACTAAAAATAGAGCGTCATCCAGAAGCTCATTCTCTAATCCACCCATTCCCGCTTCGTTTGACGCGCGCTAAAGGCTGAATAGGGTGTAGATAATATATTCCAACCTACTGCACAAATTTTGGCGCCGGGGATTGACCCATATCCTGCACAGGAGCAAAAATAGCGCCCCAGGATCAAAATAGTGCATTGTTTGTGCATTGTTTGTACATCCCCGCCCCCCTGCGCTTTTCTAGCCATATCCCGCCACTCTCCCTGGAATTTTCGGCATCTCAAACACCCTACCCGCCTTCCGAGAGGCATTCCCAACCTACCCCCGGCATTTCCGGCACCCTACAGGCTTTTTTCTGAGGTGCTACCTAAAATGGTAGCCTGGCAAACTCCCGGAAATTCCATATCCGTGGTTCAGGCCACTGCCAGTAGGTCATATATAAATGTAGTCACCACAGGTGAGTGATTGGTGTGAAGATGAGGTCGCCATCGAGGCGGTCCGTTATGTTGGGTTGGAATTCTGTTTCGAGTTCTGGTGGTGGTTGATAGAGCTCACGCCTAATTGCGTCGCACTTGTCCATGTGGCTGACTGCTTTGGGTGTTCCTTCACCAGTGGAAATTGGAGGGGTTGGGTAGTTCCTAGCGCCCTTGGACCAGTCCTGGAAGCCCCATATATCATTTGAGGTAGCGCTCTCGAGTTTTTCTGTTGCCCACCCTTGCTTTTTGAATTTACACAGGCGTCTGAAGAAGTTTCGAGCTCGTTTGATCCTGTTGCGTATGGTTCCACCTATATTCTGGTCAAGCACATTCTGATGCCGTTTTTGCTCCTCTCTAGCCTCTGCCACTCTTTGTGATGCCCCTGCCAACTCTTCATCCCACCATGGTTTAGCTTGTGCGCACGGGGTGCGAACTTTACCCGCCCTCGCAATCGTGTTTAGGATGCACTTTGTTAGGGCCTGCTCACAGGTGTCAAGGTTGCCCTCCGTCAGGGGTTCCTCTGTCAGGAGCAGGTCCAGTGTCTCCTTTTCTGTCAGCATCTCGTCCTCTAATGCTCCTGTCCAGACATCCATGTCAACATCCTTCAGACTGTATTTTTCCCCTGTTATATTGTGGATCTCAACTGGTGTGTGGTTTATCGTGAACTTGATCGCATAGTGGTCTGAGTCATGGGCTAGACTGGGGTCTATTGCCCACTCCTGGATGATGTTGGTTGCGACAGCTCGTCCATTTGCAAATGTCAGATCTATGACTGATGGTCGTTCATTTCTGCTTCGTTGCGGGTGGGTGATTTCACCCTTTGGATTCAGGAGTGCGAATCCCTTTTCCGAGAGCCAGTCCACAATCCTTTCAGTCAGCTGATCATTTGTGGCAGGTCTGTCTGACCAGAGGTCATGGTGGAGGTTGAAGTCCCCAGTGATAATGGTTGCATGGTTGTTCTCGAGGTTTAGTTGGCGCAGTCGGTTGAGAATGCACTGACGCTTTAATCCTGGCGTATCATTGTATGTGTTTATAATTGTCACCCGTGGCTGGCCTTGTTGGTTTATGTCCAGGATTTGTCCGTCGCGATCTTCAAGGATGTCCGTTCTCAGGGTTATCTCGAAGTCTTCTCGTTGGCGATAATATGCCATTGTTCGTGGCCGGATGTCTGTATTTTTTGTTATAGGTACGATTGGGATCCATCCCTGTAGTGCTATTGGCCCGTTGATCCTCTTCCCATCCACACTGCCAATGAAGCCCCAGGCTGGTTCTTGGAGTAGAATGATGTCAAAGTCATTTACATGTTCATTGAGTAGGCTTACAACCACATCCTTCTTCCGCTGGGCATTGAGTTGTGCGATTCGTATTGGCTGCGTATGGTGTTCCCTGGCTGGTGTCTCTAACATTGGGAAGGGTTGGACAGGAGGGGATCGACTGGGTTTGGTGCCATCATGTTTCCATCCCATGTTTCGTCCCACGGCGCTATCTGGTTATGCGGTGCATCAGGGTCTATCAACGAGAAGGCATTCTGGGAGTTCAGAAGGGGCTCAGGATCACCATATGGGAGGGACTTTGGCTCTGCCACTGTGGCTTTCTTTGCGCGGGGTTTTGGTTTGGCTGTTGGTTTTGGTTTTGGGATGACAACTCTCCATGGGTTTTCTGACTTCTCAGCTTTTCGTTCATAGTTGCGGGCTGTCCCGTATCTACTCAGGCGAGCGGGGCAACGTCGACAGTCAGATGTGTGGTTGGAGGAGATGTTGTCGGCCCCGGCTGCTTTGCAGTTGACGCACTTCCAAAAGTGGTCACACCCAGCTCCGTCCGTTTCAATTGCCATATCTCCATTTTCAATGAGGGTTAAGCAGGTCTGGCATTCTGTTATTGGATGGTTTGACTCTGAATGGCCCTGACCACACAAGCGGCAGGTGTCTTCTGTGGCTTTGCACTTTTCAGCACTGTGGTCCCAGCCCCAGCACTTCTTACACTGTTTGATTGGCGGGCGGTCCTGGTATGCGCGTAGGGTGCAGTGGCGGCCGAATGCTGCTAATGTCTTCCCAGAGAGGATTTTCTTTGCTATAGATTCACTGTCAACAGCAAAGACAACCGATGAGCGACTGATCCTTCTAGTCTCCTCCGCTGTTCGCATCCAGCGGGGCCGGGAGACTATGTTCAACCTGGCGGTAGAGTATATTGGGTTGCAGGCAGCTAATTCCTCATGGACAGAATCTGGGGAGTGCACCCCCCGTACTCCGTCTATGGTGACCGAGACCGTGCTGAGACCATCAACCTGGATTTTAAACCAGCGCTTGTCCTCCCTTGCCTCAACAGTTTGGCCCTGGGCTATCTTTGCTTTGAAGAGGTCCGCAAATGGTGCTAGCTCTGCAGCAGTTTGGCCCCCAATTGTCGATAGGATGAGGTTTCCCTGTTTGTTATACGATGCCGCGACGATCCTCAGGTGAGACGAGAGTGGGTTTTCAGCAAGTGCCTCATTAACAGTGTTGACGATAGTCTTGGAGTCCATACGTTTGTCCATGTCAATGCCTTTGGGAAGGAATTGAATGACGAAGCGAGTTGGGTGGTGGGCTTTGTTTGGGTTGGACTGGACCCGTGCACTCTGTGCGGCCTCAGTTTCTGTTGGTGGGTTCTCGGATGGTGCCATTGCAGTTTTGCTTACTTTCTGGGTCATGGTGCTGCTTCCGTTGGTAGTGCCAGCCCCCAGGCTGGCGCCGCCAACAGCGCGCATCGCAATGGTGGCCAGATTTCGGGTGTTCTCCGACGAGCTCAAGATGACCTGGTCGAGCTTCTTGTCCATGGTAACAGTATTGTGCTTTGCACCTTCGGCTGCGTGCGTGACTTGCTGTGCGATGGCTGCGATGGCTGCAAGTAGGGTTGTATTGCGTTCCGCGGCTGTGTGGAACGCTTCCCCGGACATGATTTCTGTGATCTCATTCACGTACTGGTTGGTTTCCCTGTCCTCTCTCGCAGTCGATAGTAGGGTAAGGGAGCGGAGGAAGCTGCATGCATCCTTGAGGTTTGCACGGACATTGTCGAGTTTTTGTGCCTCTGAGAAGGGGGTTGCATCGGTCGTGGTTGCACTTGCTCCGTCATTGAAGGATTGTGAGTCCTCCTGATTCTGCACTTGGGGGGAGAAGAGGTCGGTCCCGAGGGGTCCGACGGAGTCAACAGTATTGGATGAACCCCAGTTTTCCTTGTTGTCATACGGTCCCAGCATATGCTCATCCGTGGCAGACTCGGTGTCGGTGTTCGGGACGGTTTGCGCCAGAGACCTTTTGGTTGGTGTCATGTCACCATGCTGCATGTTTCTTCCGGTTGGGGTTTTTGGGGTGCCTAGCTGGTTTGCCTTCGTTGTCTTACTTGGGGTTTTTAGCAGTGACCTAGTAGCATTTGTAGCACCGTTTACCGCTCTCATAATGACACCGGGTGGTCTTTGGAGATTCGTCACAGCGTTAGTGCTGTCGACTCGGAGTGCGCGGGTGCTTTTAATTTGTTTAGTGGGGCCAATGGTACCTGTATTCGTGGTTGTGTGTTCTGAGGTTTCATTCGGCGGGTCTGGGGTTTTAATTGTGCTCATTTTATTCTTACTTGACGCTGTGATGCTCCTTTGCTGTTATTCTTTCGGTATGTTCTACCGTGGGAATTGTTGCGCAGGTGGCAGTACGAGATCAAGGAGCGATGGGCCAAGCGCCCTTTAGACTTCTCCAGACTAACTATCGCTGCGTGCAGCGTTCACTGCCTTTTCATTGTCATTCACATTTAGAATTTCTTCCTCACGGTCACGCCCTTCCAACTGCCATGGTCAACTTCACCATCCTCGCCGGTGGCTTTTCGACTTTCGTCGCCACATACGTCTTCAACTCGGATGCTTCTACCCTTATTCTCAGAGAAGAAACGACGACGGGAGCGAACCCGTCGTGGATAGCATCGCACCCCCTAAATTCTAGCATTCTATAGTGAGTACTTGCTCACTGACTTTTGAATGTTACTAATTGATTCCGATTCTTACAGTGCGGTAAATGAGATTGGGCCTGTCGGGAATCTACAATCCTTCTTGGTGGACTCAGAGCGTAACCTGACTCTGGTGGATACCGTGTCGACTGGTGGAAATGGACCCACTTTTACGAATCCTTTGTCGACTGGGGAGGTTACTGCGATGAACGTGAGCACCTTTTCTTGGCATAAGAATATCTATGCTAAATGACTTCTGCCCGACCTTTAGTTTGGCTCTCCCAACTGTTCTCTCGTGGCCACAATGCCTGACGACCCTCTGCACTTCCAAACGGACTCTCCTGTCGTCGAGTTCCCAGTGTTTGGAGGCCCTTCTAATCCGCATATGTCGTTGGAGTTCAACGGAGAGGTTTTGGTATCTGACCTGGTGCGTTTGTTGCATGAACTATTACATCTTGAATTGTTACTGACTTGGAGTTCTTTCTACTTTAGGGTGCTGACAAAATCTGGCGTCTTGTAAACGATGGCACCCCTGGAAAGTTCAGGATACAAGGCCAGATTGACGTCGCTCCCGGTAACGGACCAAGGCACATGGCTATTCGCGGTATGTAACGACATTTCTCTTCAGATGGACAATCTTGCTGATTCATTGATTTAGATGGCATCCTGTTCACCGTAAACGAGCTCACATCTACACTGACTGCACAGCAAATTCCAGCTGCTCCTAACGGCACCACCTTCCCGCTCCTCGCCAACGTTTCCATCATTCCGCAAGACATCAACTTCAACGGCTCTTTCGCCGGAGCTGAGATCCTCATCTCAGAGCCTACAGACAAGTTCCCCGATCCCCTGATCTACGTCAGCAACAGGAACCTTGGACCGGAATTCGATCCTCGCGGGGATTCGATCGCCATTTTTGAGTTCAAGAACTCGTCTACGACAGAGCCTACCCAACCGTCATCGACAACTGCTCCATTCGGTGCTGATGACCCCTCCCCTACGAATGCCAGGCGGAGGTTCCACGCGCGACAATGGCAAGCACGACAAGAGCCGCCTCTGCAACCGGTTAATCAGGTTGCGGGTACCCTAACACTGCAAGCTCAAGTTTTCACTGGTCTTAAACAGATCCGCAGCATGACGATTGGCCGCGTCGTAGATGGTGGCGATGAGTTTTTGATCGCAGGGGCTAACGTTGACGGTGGAGTGGCGATGTTCCAGAGGGTTGATGGGGGACGCAACCTCACTCTCGTCGCGAGAAATCTCGACATTGCCAACCGAACAAGTTTTGTGTTCGTGTAGGCTTCCCGCTCGTTGTATATTCTATCTAACCTGTATTCATTCATTAAAATATGTATCCCTAGTTTTCCATACTGTGGACCTCCGCCAGACGGATCTGTAAAGAATAAAAACGTGTTGCTTCACACCTATTTTGCATGTCAGATACTTAAGGCCGGCTTGCAGTCTCATACCTTTGTTGGCGCAACCTCGCCGTCGCCTTCATCGCCAGTAGCAGAAGGCCAGAAGACCAGCGCGTCGCGCGTCGTGCGACACGGACCACCAATCACGTGTATTCCCTTCCAAAAATACGCATGGTCCGTGCGCACTCACCCACTATAAAAGGCTGGCTTCGACATTTTTGATTCTTTACCACTCTGGCCTTTTGGCTTAGATCAAGTGTAGTATCTGTTCTTAATAGTTTAACCACTATTATGGAGGCACCGCCTCCATTCTTGGTTATCTTATTTTTGCCGCCCCAGTTCCTTGGGCTCTGCTTGCACCCCTCGGACGCGATGACCTTGCTGCTGCACTACTGGCTTGTGTCGTCGGGGGATCCCTCTTTTCGAGGACTCTTCTCTTTGCTGCAATACTTGTTTTTGCATCATTTGATGTCAATTACGAATTCAGCAAACGGAACTGTCTTTAAATGACTCTTATCTAGCACATCACTGTGGGAAGTGAGAACAGGAGTTTGTGATGTCGATACAGCAATGTCTCGATTTAGACATTAATATTTGATGCATCACCTTTTTGGTGTTTTGATCGCACCTCAAATTACTGCATTGAAACGGTTTTTATTAGTCGTCACACAAACATCACGCTCTAGTGGTGGGAATACATGAAGGGTCAGCGTTCCAGCCAAACCCTATAATGTGCCGTATCCAAACGGCAGTCCTTCCTGTTCTTGGCAAACACTAAAATAAGGTGTATTCGAACAGGAATACTTCCCGTCTCCGCAGACAGCCATATGTTGTGCACCTAAAACATCAATTATTCGTGCCCTAGAAGTACATAGTTAATTAATCTCTCTCTGTAATAATGATTTGGCTCAGCTATGTACAGAAAGATTAGGGGAAGATTATGATTTTGCTCTACAATAAACATGTAGTACACAATTATTGCTACATACGGGAAGGCGGGCAGCAGAAGGGGGAACAACCACAGCGTCACCAAACTAGCTCGAGAACAAGCGGCGGCGACGAAGGCGCTGGTCCTCGTAGGGGTTCCGCGGTTCATTCATTGGTGGGCGGAAAGGCTGTCGAAAAGAGCAAGCCGCCGTCGTCATTGCGGGCCCTCTTCAACTCCCCACCCGCGGCGCCCTTGTTCGCGGCCTCATCGAACAGAGGATGGAACACAGAGACGAACGATGCAGTTCGTCTCATGTCCTCCTCTAGCAGGGTGCAGCCCAGGTGCGAGCGAGGGCTCCAACACAGCACCAGTCGTGCTTGTGACTGGTGCTCACCCTTCCGCCCACACCAACGAGGAGCAGCAGAAGCTGCTGCTGCTCCCACACAGCTCCCTCCCACCTCATCCGCTCGTCGTCTCCCCGGCCGAGGCATGCAGGTGGTGTTGTGCTCACCGCAGTCGAGCTGCCTCGACGCGAAATTCGCATCGACGAGAGGCGGTGGGCTCAACGAGCGCCAGCAGCAGCATGTACCTGTGCTGTTGCTCCGCCTTCGCATCCCTACATCCAGCAACACCAGCGCAAGCATTGCTGCTCGCGTTGGTGTATCCGCTCGTCTTCGTCGCGCACGCGAGCAGCACCGCTGCAGCTTGTGTGCGGGTACCGACGTCCGGGCTGGGAGCCGACAGGGGGAAGCCGGGGCGACAACGAGGCGCTGACGGGTGGAGGAGACATGGCTGAGGTAGGTGGGCGGGGGTCGATGGATAAGCGGGGGCAGCAGGGAATAGTTGAAGTAAAACGAGTCTTTGCGACTTGTTTCACGACGTACCTGGTGGGTCTCCCGCGGACTGGGTCTTCCCTTGTGTTCCGTCTCCCCGTTGAGCTATTCAGTTGTCCTGACGTCGGCCCACAGCCCACAGGTTGGAGGGGGGGCTCGCGACGTAGCGAGGCGTCCTGCGGTGTTCATTCGTATCTCAGAACCTAGTTAAAAGATATAATTAGTTAAAAAGTAAATATTAGCAACGAAAAATACTTACTAGATCTTTTGGGTGGGGTCTTGAGGAGCAGGCAGAGGCGGGAGAGAGTGGTGGTGGTGGTGGAGGTCAAAGATCAACGGCCTTGATGGCTGTTGATCGGACTGATGCCGTTTTCGGATTCGGAACGAATTTCTAAGTCAACGCTCACGTGACTTTCCCACCGGCGCGTAAATCAGAATGGCGCCATTTTGCCACGTCAACTGTTCTCCTTCTTCTCTCACCACCATCTGCCTCTGCCGACGTCACCAATGCCCGCGTACGAACACCCGATCGCCACCATGCCGCCTCGCGAATGACCACAGAGGCGCGCCGTGGACGTGCTCTGCGTCCCCTGTCCCGACACACACTATCCCACCTCAGGTGCATTGCGAGCATACCAGGCGCCAACAACGCTGGCCACACGACAGGCACCAGCCTTACGAAAAGAAGGCCCGGAGGACACCTTCGGCACGAAAGCTACCGCCGACCCCATTTGGAGGCGGCCACGGCCTAGCCGTTTGGTGCGATAGGTGAGCAAGCACCCCTCCTCTACCCCTTCTCCACTGCAGATAGGCAGCTTGCGTCGAAAGACACTCCCCTTGCCGCGCGTCTCCCGTAGCCCTCGTCGAACAGATAGCTCTTGGCTCCAGCGGATGTCCGGCCTGTGGACCAGCCCCGGAGAACCCCTTCAATGTCACCACCTTACCCCCCGGTTTCGTTGCCGAGAAACGCTTCTGTTCGATCCTACGATACGGTTCAGAATTCTCCACGACGCCTTACTTTCGCCTTGGTCGTTGCCGCCGCGCCTATAGCTGTGGGCAGTCCGGTAGCTTGCGAAGCACGATCATGCCGTTGAATGTGGCCTCTCTTGGTTAGTACTGCAGTCATCCGAACGTCGACAGCTTGCACCGACGGTGACGCCGCCAATCTGACAGGGACTGTGGGACCCAAGGCCCAACCTCCTCTCGCTGAAGAGCTTGACGGCTTTCCCTACACTCCCCGTCCAGATGCTCGCCGCCCCGCTAGCTCGGATTTGTTGGCGCTTATGGGCCAGGTCAGTACGTTCGCTTAAGCTCCCGATGACGCCCCCCCCCTTACAAACGAATATCTCATGCAGAAGTATACCTCTGTAGCTTTCATTACGTCCCTTTTTTTCTCTGTAGTATTACCTATTGTTTTTTGTGTAACCTAGAATTCAATATATCAAATTACAATGAATACAACTGGGAGAGAAGTAAGAAAAAATAGTGTTCTGAGAAACTGCTGGAATTGGGGTTTACGAGGCACCAATGATTGCCGTTCACGAAGCACCACTGATTAGTGTTGTGGAACACCAGTATATACTACGATTTTGGTCAAATTTTACACCAATCCTTAGTAGTGGAGGTCACAGTGGGAAAAACGGTATTTATTAATGTTTGCGGCTCAGTAATGATTCGCGTTCTCCAACAGGACGTACTCATGTCCTGAATTCCTACAGTGACATCTTCGACGAAAAACAATTTTAACTGAAGGTTGATTGAACGATGGGCTCTTCTTGTTTTCTGGTTTTATTTTATGGCCGACAACCATCCAACACGGCGCTCATATCCCACTCCCTTGGAGCTTGCAAGCTTCAGATTTTAATGTACATAGTAGAAAACCTGTGCGCATAAGCACACTCATGCAGGTCAATGAAAAAAAAAGGGATACTGATAAGATTGCTTTTACAATGTTCCATACGCCACACAAAGACCAGAGAATCAAAGTAAATCACATAAGATTGAGGCTTTGAGGCTTTTACCTAAGACAGTGAAACCCAGGAAGGTCTCAACGGCCATGAATGAGAGGGAAGGCAGAAAAGAAATGGCCCTTTTAAATAAGCTCTTGATTCTTCCTTCCCCTGTAGCCGGTTCCATAAAACGGCGCTCGAAAGAAAACTGGGTCGGAGAGTAGTCAGCAAAGTCCCTATGGAAAACTGCCAGAAGTTCTCGTCAAAAAGTCGTGGTCTTTCGCAATTCAATCATCCTCACCGGCGAGTTTGGTGGAAAGGTAACGTTGACGAATGGATAGCGATAAGAACACTCGTACAATATTTACAATTTCGTCTCTAACAAGTCTAGGTGACATCGATGTAGGACCCTTTCCTTCTTGATTATGACAATAACGGTACCGACGATGTTACCACCTATTTCATCATGCGATTGAGAAGTGGGAGCGTCCTATCGCGAAAAAAGACGTTTTGAAAGGGAACAGCCAGGAATGTGGAAGACACTCACCCTGCGTCTTGAACCAATGGATTGTAGAAGTCGGTCGCAGCAGCCTTCTATATGTGAACTTGGGTTGATAGATTGGAAATCGACGTTGTAACTACTTGCACCCTGGAGATCGTGTTCTGGTCCAGCACATGCGATAACACCATAAAGGTATGCAGACGAATTTAATTAGCGCTAACATCCCCCCGGGTATGGGGTAATTACGTACCAATGCGACTCTTCGTTCAGCCATCCTCGGAGCATTCTGAAGTTGGTCGTTTTCTGTTTCCATCGGGGAGTCGATGATGAGGATGATGATCTTCGCCCCATCCTCCGCTCAGTCCATTTCCAGCGCTTCGTCTAGAGCCAGGCTCTGCGACCTCGGTTCATTATTGCCGTCCGAGACGACGAGATATGATAGATTTGCTCTATGTTCATTGTTGTCAACATTAGAGGAGAACCCGAAAGACCGCGCCGCGTAGATGGTGTCTTGGAAAGGTTGGCCACGGAAATCGAAAAGCCCCAGGCGGATGCGATCCTTGAACAGGTCGCCAGAGAAAGAAACCTTGTCACAAATATTCCGGATGGAAGCCAGAGCAGGAAGAATATAAGTTGTCTACAGTAGGAATACAACGTCGCTGTACACGGCCCAGCGCAACCAGTTGTGTCGGCTTACAGGGGTTTCTGAGATTGGTTCGGGTTCACTTGCATTCGGGAAAACGCCTTCCCTGTCACCCAGAGGCTGCTTATAAATTTGGAGCTGGGAGCCTTTGGTCCAGACTGGTTATTTGCTCCTACTAAGTAGTAGGGTTGAAGGGCGGTATGTGGTGTGCTATAAATTTTGGAGTAGGTGGCGTCTTTATATTTGTCTGCAATTGGCCAGACTACAAGGATTCCGTCAGGAAGGTTTCATAGCCACTGCACAGAAAAAAGGATAATTACAGCCATGTCGTCGTCGAGTAGAAGTTTAGAGCTGGTCATGGGAGCGAGGTGAAATTTGTTGAAGGGCATCATTGTAATATTTATCATCCCCGATTCTGAAAAACCAGAAGAACACAGATTTTGTTGTCTAGACCGTCTGTAACACCACACGAAGACTAGAGAACCGGAGTACATCATGACAGAGTGAGGCTTTTATCAGCGACAGCCTTGCCTGGCAAGCTCATAACGACCATGAACGAGAGGCGGCGAAATGGAAAAGCAGAAAAGAACTTTTGAAATAAGCTCCAGATTCTTCCTTCTTCCGTAGAAAACGTCGTTCGAAAAGAGAACGGGGTAGGAGAGTAACCGGCGAGGTCCCAATGGAGGATGTTGAACGCTCTCGTCAAGGTTGATCAGGGGTCGTGGGCTGATTGTTTTGATCACTGACCAACTCCCGCCCACGTCTTGCTCCTCCTCCACCTCTAGTTTCAGGTCCTTCGCAGCTCAATCATCCTCACCGGCGGCGTGGGCGCACCTCTTCCATAATATCGATCGCGTATAGCCCACCGCTTTCAATTTGGAGTTAGGGTGTCTCCAAATCGCCAAAAAAAATTTAGGGCTGGTTTCGACCTGCGGAAAGCTTTTTCGCGGCTTCGCCTTACGTGCCCTACCAACACCCACAAGCACTCTAAATTAACCTCCGTGGCTTGTTACGCGAAAGTATCACCGGCAGGAGAGGTTATTGCAGGAGTAAACGGATTCAGACTGCCAGGCCCCAATACCCAGCAGCAGCGTCTCATCGAAATCCAAGTTTCAGCCACCCTATCCGGTCCATATCACATAAATTACGACCTTACGACCTCGTTGGAAACTCGCCCTTAAACTTTAAAGCACCTTCCAAAGCTTCAAATTCCCTCTACCTGTCCTCTTAACGCAAATCCGAGTCACTTCAGGCGAGCCGTTATACAGGCTTTAGCACAATATTCCGCCGCGTAAATCAACATAATAGCCCACCTTTCAGCCATTCCAACCGCCTCTATACCGGTAATGGTCCCCACCCAAGCCCTGGAACTCGCTACCTTTCCAGAGGAGCTCCTCGAAGGCATTCTAGCTCACTGTGTTATGTCAACCCTCATCCAACACCCCCGGCCCTCATGGCATCGGCCCCTCGCAACTTCGTTGTCTGTTCGCGGACGGCTGGCCCCCCTCCTTGTGTGCAAGGCGTTCTACAGGATATCAGCACCCCTTTTGTACCACACTCTCCACATCTCCTCGTCTGGTCAACTGCACCGCCTCCTCGCCAATGCCTTGCGACCCAACCCGTCATTTGCCAGCAACATTCGCCGTGTCGTTTTCTCTGGAATATGGGCGGAAGGCGGGGAGCTGCTTCAGCTGTGTAGTAGCTCTATTAGATTGTTGGATATCACCCTTGACTCCACTCAGCTGGCCCCCCGGGTATCTGGACATGTCCGCGACCTCGACGCCGAAGATTTCGCGGAGGGTTTGCAGGAGCTCACTTCGTTGACGCACATCGTGATTCGCAAACCGAACAACGTTTACATCACGCAGCCCAAACCACGCTACGTCTTGTCGGCAGTCGCCAACGCCATGCGTCATTGGAACGATTTGGTATGTCCATTTCTCATATCGACATCACCCCTCATTTTTATTTATTTTAACCTCAACAGGAATTCGCCGACCTCGCTTTCCGACTTTCCGACGACTCTGGGGTGTTCGTGCACAACGCCGCCCTCCCGCAAGCCCCACGTGTATCGTCGCAGCAGCACGGACCGATCACAGCGCTCACCCAGTCCTTGAGTACTCGTCCGAAACTGCACACCTTCTCCACGCTCCTGCCCAGCCTCTGGAATGAAACCATCCTCCGAGTCAGCGCGAATCCCTCCCTGGAGCGAATCATCCTGGGCGATGGGAATTTGAGTGGAAGCAGGGAGGGCATGCTTTCGAGAGGCAATGCTTGGTCGGGTAAAGACCTCTACGCCGGACCTGTGAGCGCCTCCTTGCCGACGGGTCCGTATTTCGAGTCGTCGACCCAGGGCATCTTGGGCACGGGTCTCTTCTTGTCGCAGGCTAGGAAGCACCCGAGGCTGAGCGAGCTTATCAGAGCTGGAACGTACGTCTTTTCGTTTCTCGTCCTCTCCTTTCCACAATCATTTGCTGACCATGCTCAACGAACAGCTCCATCGTGCGTACGCGCGCACAGACTCTCGACACCCTACCCATGTCGTCGCCCGTTCCACCTCACGCCTGCGCGTCGTCGGCGTCGTCGTCGTCCAGCCCCGTCGACATCGCCTGCCACCCAATGTCCCATCAGCGCTCGCAAAGCGTCGTACCGGCCGCCGAATCTTGGCCAACAGCTTCGGGTAGCGGCGGTAGCTCACGCCGCCGTTATCGTTCGCAAAATCATTACGCAAACAGATCCTTCCAGTCCTCTGGTGGCCGAACATACCAAAATAGCTCATACCCCCAGCCTACTTCGTCATCGTCTGGGCCAGCAGGTCCCAGCTCGTATACCAGATCTGCCTTCGCTGCTTCAAGGCCACTCTCTTGAACGGTCGTATATCTCTCTTGCCTCCCATCATCGTGTTCGTCCTTCTCGATAGTAATTTGTATACCCCACATTAGGATTTCTCTCGCCGCATCCGTTCTCGTTGACGATTTTCTTTTTCTTTTCTTGGAACTTCAGCCTCTTGCATTGTTGTACGTTGTACCACTATCTTCATGGACTCAGTACACCGTTCCCGATTCATGACCTCCTTATGTCTGTTAATGTATATACGACCCAATATCCACAATATAATAGATTTAACTTGCAATGGTTTTTCATAATGCGTAATAACTGTTTTGTTCCATTGCTAATGGGTTATTGAGTATGTCAGAGTTTTACAATCGCGACTTCGAAACTGGAGATGATTTGACCTGCGAAAACGAAGTGATCATGAAGAGTGTATTGAAGCGATATTTAACTTTTACAAAGCCATATCTGAACAAATTATTGATAACAGGAAGCAAAGATCAATGACAGATTACATGTAGTTTTATGGAGAATACGAATCAAAACCAATTGCAAAGTCTTTAAGGAATTACAAAGAGTAGAATGAAACTAACGAACAACGAATTGTCTGGTGGTAGTACAAGTTCGACAAATGAAGGTCACTTATAATGCTACAAAATGTTTTGGTGGTACAATAGGAAGGTCCAGAGAGATGATGGTCGTTGCAAGCGGCCTAGTAGTCCCAACCATAAATAGGGCTCCCCTTCGAAAGTTTGAAGTATCAGTTAAAAGTACAAGTCAAGAGGGTAGCAAGCCAACTCACACAGTCATTGCACTTCGAGAGGATCGCCTGCACGGCCTGCTTGTAGTAGTCGCCCTGGCAATACTGCTTGATGCAGGCCTTGTTATCGTAAGCCCATTGCGCATTGGAGCAGATGCATTTATCGTCGTTCTCTGAGCAGCCGTAGTAGTCCTTCAGGCAGTTGCAGGTGCACTCTGCGATGCGCAAGGTGAGTTTGGTGGAAAACTAGAGGGTAGAAAAACGAAAACAAAGACGTACCAGGCCAGTCGTATTGGCCGCCATGGGCCCAGCTGTGATCGTCATCTCCATAGCCGTCTCCGTCACGAGAGGCGATGGCGACGTCACCGCGGGAGTCAAGTACAACGGCGGACGTTGAAGCGATGACGGCGAACGCCCTGAGGAGTGTGGAGAAACGCATGTTGACTTGGAAGATAAAAATGTGGGATGGATGTAAGTCGAGTTCAAGTTGAGGGAATTTGACTAGGTCGACAAAGGCCGACTTTATATCGATTTACATTAGGAGATCGGGGAGAAACAAAGGGTTAGTTGTCTGAGCCAAGTCAAAGTATTCCTTGGTTGAGAGCCATTGGTATAGGATCCTGTGCTAGCGGTGCTTGGCAATACCTAAGGTAATGCAAGACGTCGCAAAAGTTGGAACTGAGTCGTCATTGTCTTATATATGCCCAGAGATAATTCGAGTCAGTACCTCGTCAGCGACTGAGGTAGGGGAAGCGGAACGGCGTTAGGAGACTTCGAGACAGTATTCAGGCAGCCCCCATAAGTCGTGGCGTGTCGTTAAAGGATCACTTCGTATTGAGCCGTATCGAAAACATGGGTAGCCGACTCAGAGCCTGTCATAGATGATAGTAGAGCAACAAAATTGCAACAAGCAGAACAAGCAGGATAAAAAGGAGTTTTGGCTACTGGTAAAACATAACTCCTGTGATTCTGAGTGCACACGCCGATTTCAGTTTCATTCAAGGCCGAGATCGTTGGGGCATCCATTTGACTCGGAGCAGTATTGGAGCTCGGGCAACTTGACGGAACATGATGATGGTTAGACTTTTGCGGCTGCGTGACGCGTCCGGTTGATCATCCACGATCTTCAATGTTCAATTCGACACAAATCATGATCGCCGTACTTCCCCCTACTATGCTCACCTTTCAGTGGAGAATGATTTGAAAAGCAGCTCATCGACCTAAATTCAATCTCAGGTAGGCAGCCGTAGGCTCTTCGTCTTTCGTATTTACCAGCTTTTTCAACAGTCAATCTTGCATCAGTCACGCAAATTATGATTCTAGTGCCAAAAGAGCCCCAATTAACGGCGCTGGATCCAAAGTGTGTCATAGAAACTGATCCCCAAAGGATACTTGGGGGTTGGGTTGGACAATGCCTTCGAAGTTCGGAGATATATATCGACTCACCCATGCTGTGGAACTGTGGATGAGCATCGCTATCAATACCGCTCGCCAATTCATTCGGGTTCTTCACAGCTTGATGATCAAATCCTGAGAACTCTCGGTGATATGGCTCTCGATGATATTGTGATGACCATCAAGGAATCACTACCGATTGAATCCCCTTTTTTCACTGACGAGGCTCCCAAGGCTTCATCGGAATGACTTTCCTTGTCCACCGACGGATATTGGTCGCACAGTTAATGTACTGCCCACCTTCTCCCTGCGGATGCCCGACTAGGACTTATCGTTCTGATAAACCAAACAGGGGTGAAATCTTTCCGTACTGTTCAAATTACTGGTTCGCCGGAGTCGCCATTGATTTTCTATGATGTTGTTGGAGCTCGGTTTTCCATGACGATTGCCCCAACGCTACCAGATATGTTCTATCCCTGGTCTTGTCGGTACATGGTAGTTCTTGATTTTCCTGATGCAGAGCGCGCAACGTCCCTCATGTTGCCACAACTGTCTTTCCTAATCTCTCAGTTTATTAGCTCCTAGTCACCTAGTTTCCGCCATTAACATCTTCACCGTTAGCAGCTGTGAAACTGTGGCCGGGAACTTAGTTTGTCTCCTTCTCTAACCTTCCTGCTTTCGACAACATTACTGGCCCTTTCATCGGTATCAGTCGACAGCTCCGTACAGTTACTAGGTCAAGATGACGTTCACAGTGCTCTTCACTGATATACAGACTAAAACCCTTCCCCAGATTTAGGAATCGGTTCCGGAGGCTTCATGGCGGTAACCAGGCTCTGGCCAGTTTTACGTTAATTTTCCAGGTCATTACAGTTATTGACGCCACTACCGCGTTACCTCGACCCGAAGCATTGACTATACTTTCATGGGAATTCATCAAATTTTGTTCGACCAGGCTATTCGAAAATCTCCTTATTTTGCCATGGCCTTCATTACTATCAGCACAGCGCGAGGTGGAGAAGACCGAGGGTCCCTTCGTACCTGTTGGGAATACCAACATCTAATATTATATCAAATTGGGAATTTACAGTCTCAGTAAGTCCTCCCATAAGTTCCCGAGCAGACCCAATCATCGCGTGTGCTGCTAAACTTCAAGTGACGCTTATCTTCGTAACGAATATGACTCTGGCAACATTTCAAGTTACGGGGTTCAAGGACATGTGTATTTTTGCTGAATGGGCTTCCGATCGTCCAAGGCATTGCGAATAGTTCTAATCCTCGGACTTTAGTGACTGACATGTTCGGGTACCCCCAGGAGTTGTTCCTCCAAATTGGCAGTCACGACCTATATCCGGTCAACTCATGAGTGGTGGTATTCCTCATTGGGAGGTTTCATTTAAACTAATTTAAATACCGTGGTGCTAACCATGCTTGTTCTTCCAGGTCCACACATTGTAATCTCTATTGGTCCAAACATTGATTGAAATAGAGCTTGACCGACCTACAATGGTCCTACACACTCACCATCATTATTGGCGAATGCACCCGACTCGATTCATTACTCCGAGTAAACTAATTATCATAACCGTTTTTCCAATGATCACGTAGTCAGTTATACTCAGAAAGTTAGGCCCTGGTAAGTCTGATTGATAGCATCTGTCGTCTGCTCCAAGTCACTAAAAATATAGATACCTGCGGGCACAGTCTGCAGTGCATGAACATAAGGCTGTTGAGATTTGGCCGTATAGATTGTGGCCATCCAAGACGGAAATCGATTGAGCTCCTGTGCTTTGGCTCTTTTTCTGTTTGGGCGCTTATGTGAAATGTTGGTATCCCCGTATATGGTTTGCGGCATACTGGCGGCACATTTGTGCCGACATATTCACTGCCGAGGCTATTGATGATGGTCTTCACGTGCCTTTTATTTGTGATCGTAGATACCTTGCTTGGGTCCCAAGAGCAAAGAGCCTGGAGATGTCTTGTGTCCATTTTTTACCGATCCAATTCTGGCGCTAAGCTCCATCCATGTTACAAGAGCCTTCAAGCCGCCGCTAATCCGTGTATTTGTCTAATTCAAGACGCGAACCTATGATCATTTTTGATCAGCAACAAGGTTCTCAAGGTTTCTCTTTTACACCGGGTTGCATCAATTCATGTCATATCAGAGCACTTCGCGTTCAATGGGGTTGTATTCACAGGTGAGTACGCGAACTGAAATAGTCGCATGTGTATACATGGATTTGGGGGCGGAATCGCGGCGGCGGCGCGTTTGCTCGGGCACCGCCCTTCAGGCTGACAGGCTGCGGTCTCGTTTTGAAACGATTGCGAGTATTTTCTCTTCCTTGTTTCAAAGTCCTCTCAGAAATACTTGGCTCAGTACCAATATACTACTGCCAAAGTAAGTTTTCGTAAGCTGTTTAAAAGCGGCTACTGCGACCAAAGTGTACAGAGCTCCAAGTTGTACCCCGCGGTTAAGTTTAGCTATTAATTAATATCCGTTACGGTCTTGTGTTACAGTCATGACGTTGTGCGGTCTGCCCCAGTCGTCTTGGTATCATCATTCTCGTGTAGCAGCATGTAGGCAGGACCCCGAGTTTTACCCGAAGCCCTCCCCGAAGCTCGGAGTCGGCATTGGTCTGTCGGAACCGCCCTGAAACGGATCAGCTAAGAGTGCTGTCCATATCCTGTCAAGCATAAACCACCTTTATACCTCCCTTTACTCTTCGGCGTCGACCTCCAAGAAATATGTGGCCGAAGGAACAGCTTTTCGTGACTCGTGGACCCGGGAAATTGTGATTGTGGCGCACTGCAACTAAGAAACAAACAGGATATTATTATATCCCGATTTGGTATGAGACGATATTATTTTTGTGAGCTGTACTAACAGGACTCGTACTACTCCGTTCCCGACTGATCTATTTTATGTTAAATTATACGGAACCTTGGAGAGAAATCTGGGGTAGGAATGGCTCTCACGAGGTAGCATTCGATGCTGATTTGACTCCTCGAGCTACCACACTCGTCTTGGGGATCAATAACTAGGGTGTGGAAATCAATTGTGATTTGATAGTTCAGTTATGTGAGTTACGATATATTCTAGTGATGCAGATCTCCAGAGTACTAACGTCGGTCTGCAGCGGGGTAATGGTATTATGATAGGCTTACCCTACCCTAGGTGACTTGTCGAACCTGTACAAAGTTATTTATAGCCTCGGGATCGGAGCGCTGTTGCCCCTGTTTTTATTTATCTAAATTTATCTAATCAATTATGAGGTTTGACTCCATTGACTAGACTATGGACTGACTGAAGCAAGAGAAGACGGTGGCTGTATCTCTTCGAGGTATAAAGGCCCTATGCCCTGTCCGCCTTGAACCATCGTTCGACCTCAATGCAGTTCCCCGCTCTTTTACCCTTTGTTCTAGTTTCATTTTTCGTTCCTTCTCTCGGTGTTACCGTGACTCAAACTTCTCAGCTCAAAGGGGGACTTACTTATGATTATATTATTGTCGGAGGTGACAAAAACTTGATATGCACCAAGGCGTTCACTAATTTAGAAACAGGTGGAAATGCAGGACTCGTCATTGCGAATCGCTTGACTGAGAACCCTAAAGTAACTGTCCTCGTTCTGGAGGCAGGCGTCAGGTGGGCCACATTGGCTCCAAGCTTGTAAATTTTCTCAAATTCTCTGTCATTGTAGCGATCAAGGTGTAATTGCGGCTGAGGCGCCATTCCTTGGCCCGACTTTGACACCTAGTAAGTCCGCTTGGCTCACCAGACAATAACTAGGATTGACAATATCTTTCAGATACTCCATACGATTGGAATTATACCGTCGTTCCACAAACTGGAATGAACGGCCGCACCTTTGCATACCCCCGCGGAAGGCTATTAGGCGGTTCGAGCAGCGCTAGTAAGTGTCTAAATAGATTGAAGAAGGTTACTTGTTAATCCGTTGCCTTCCCAGATTATCTTTTCCACCAATTTGGCACGGACGAAGACTGGAACAGGCTCAGTGCTGTCTCAGGCGATTCAGGATGGTCCTGGACAAACATGAAGAAATATGTCCAAAAAGTTCGTATTTCTGTCATTGAATAGGTTTGGGCTATGACTTACTGACGACAATACAGCATGAGAAATTCGTTCCTCCCGTTGACGGACATAACACAACCGGCCAATTTATTCCGTCCTTGCACGGTTTCAACGGCGAAGTATCCGTCAGCCTCCCCGGAAATAACCAGACCATCGATCCTCGCGTCCTTGCGGCTACAAAACAGGTTCCTGAATTCCCATTCAACCAGGATACAAGTGGCGGAGACCATAGCGTTCTTGGAATCGGCTTCCTTCAATCTTCTGCCGGTGGAGGTGTCAGAAGTAGCTCATCCACGAGCTACCTCGCTCAGGCCAATAACAGGCCCGGACTCACCGTGGTTCTCAACGCTTCAGTTGTGAAATTAGTGTCCACTGGAAATGGTTTATTGAAAGGCAACAAGGCATTTCGCAGTGTTCAATTTACGAGCTCCCTTGGCACAGGACCAGCCCCCGGAGGTGATATCCTTTGCTTCACTCGACGTGCTCCAGTACTAACCGACATATTAGGATCTCCGAAGTTGACAGCAACTGCGAGGAAAGAAGTCATCCTCTCTGCTGGCTCCGTTGGCACGCCTCAAATCCTCCAGTTGTCGGGCATTGGAAACGCTGCTGACCTGAAGGCCTTGAAAATCGATACTGTTATCAACAACGCTGACGTTGGCGAGAACTTGAGCGACCACACTCTACTTCCAAACATTTTCAGCGTTCAGGGGGATCTGAGCTTTGACCACGTTTTGAGATCCAGCGCTTTAACTCAAGCCGCTGTGAACCAGTGGATTCAGAATAAGACTGGTATGCTTGCAAACAATGTTGTCAACAACTTTGGCTTCGCAAGACTTCCCTCAAACGCCACTATTTTCAAGACCACCAGGGACCCCGCTGCTGGACCTAAATCTCCTCACTGGGAAATAATCATCTCGAATTTCTACTTCAACCCAGGATTTTCCACGCCTCCCACGGGAAGCTTCATGACCGTTGTTGCAGTCCTTATTAGCCCAACTTCTCGTAAGTATATAAATTTTCTGGTCCAACACAGACTCTGATTGCAGAATTATAGGTGGGTCGATCAAACTCAGGTCGAACAACCCCTTTGACAAGCCACTCATTGACCCAAAATACTTGACAACTGATTTCGACATTTTTACCATGCGGGAAGGCGTCAAAGCCATCAAGCGCTTCCTCGCAGCACCTGCATGGAAAGACTACGTTATTGGTCCCTTCGGCGACGTTTTCTCAAAAGCAAAGACTGATGCCCAGATTGAATCTTACGCTCGTGGGCTCACAACCACAATCTTCCACCCTGTAGGCACGGCATCCATGTCTCCTTCAAACGCGAGAAATGGGGTTGTAAACCCTGATTTGACCGTCAAGGGAACCGAAGGTCTCCGAATCGTCGATGCTTCAGTCTTCGTAAGTAATCCTCGTCGTATGCGACGGAGTCTCGTTAATTCACTCTGTCGTAGCCCTTTGTGCCTAGCACACATACACAAGGCCCGGTATACCTTCTCGCTGAAAGGGCCTCTGATCTCATTAAGCAAGCGGATAAGATTTAATCGAAGACCAAGCTCTACTACCCACTACTTTCTATCTAACTGCTGCATTTCCCATGAAGCTATCACTCCATCCTTAAACTCCATCCCTCCTTTTGTGCCCTACGGAACCATACAGAGAACATTCCATCCTAATTTTTGGGTATTACATTTTTAATCTCACCCTTCACTGTTGTATATTCTACACTCTTCCTATTTTACTTGTAGCTATATTGGTTTCCAAATCAATTCGAAATTGATGGCCCTGATTTATTTCCTTTTCTGGAAGCTGGCTGTGTGGCGCGATCACCGGGTGTTCACCCACCTATCAATCCATGCATTAACACAATTTGCTGTAACTCTTGTGAATCTATTATGGTCATATTTCAGTATGATAGTTGGAAGGTTGAGCTGACCGTGACTCCCGAGTTTTAAAGGCATTTAAATTTATGCACCTCGTTGACTCCATGAAACATGTAGACATAGGCTCCCCAGAGTAAGATGTCGTGGTGGAGAGCATCACAACCAGCGGGAAGCGTTTCACCGACAACGAGATTGAAGCCATGAGAGATTTCTTCCCCGATTGACACAACTGCTGTACTCGAGTACTCACTGTTGCATTCGTTAGTTCATCCCAGCACGTCCCCGAAAATTGATCGTCAATGCATTGCACAAAAATGAAGAACTGCGGTCAACCGCTGGAAGCTACTGTGGATAGGTACGATGTGGTCTTACAACCACCTTAACAATGAAGACTGATTGACACTGATCGCACGAGGCTTTATCACGAAATTAACGGATCTTTAACCCGCTATCGACATGAATTGGACTTTTCCGCTTTTGGGATACTCGAGTAGATAGATGATTCAGATCCTTCCTGTAAAACACCGGAGCAAAAGCGTGTTCACAGCATCAAGTAATAATAGCCGCGCGCTCAATATATATGCCAAGAGCTGGGCCGACAGGTTGCCAGCTTGGATGCTCGCCCCTTGCATTGACCACGAGATTTCGCGACGACTTGTCAGTTTGAAGATTGCACATATTTTGATGCTTTTCCGAGGCGTTACTTGCTCCAGAGGTGCATTCTGTAGCCTTTCTGAGATTAATTTTTAGTATTGTACCCCGGATCCCAACGGCAGGATCTCAGTTGCCTAGAAATCCTCCGTACTTTGACGAAGATTTTGCACAGCACCATTCAAAGTAGCGGACGTTCGTGGCCACTTCCAGTTCTACAACCTGGCAACCAGCGCTTTTATTTTACTTACGAGCTTTACATTTATGTTCATGCGTCCTTTGAAATCCTTTATGTCGTCCTGGTTAACCTTTGGTCAAATATCAGGTTTTTGAGAGAAAATTTGACCCCGCATAATGCATTACTGCCGACAGAGTCATTGTAGAACATCTTCGACGCGTTCGATAACACCGGAGGCACGTAGAACACTGTATATCTCAGCGGTATTAATTCCATATAAAATCATGTACTGGCACCATTCTCTCTCTGGCCGCGAAACCTTGTCGTTCTTCTGCTCCATCTTACATACAGGTGTTACAATGTAAGTAGCCGTCAATGACAATGCTCCCCCTGATCGCGTGGGTTTAATTATGCCGATGCGCCGGTTAATTGCTGATGGAGTTACATGGCGCGTATTCTCGCGTATTGTCGATGGCCGAATCATTGCCAAACGTTATCAGTCAAATACGCTCCACCATTCATTCGGATGCAGTCAACAAGTCAGGTCAAGTCGAGAAGACGAGTTTTGGGCAGTAAGGTAATCAGGAATGGAAAGTCATCGTGGAATTTGGGTTTTTTTCTTAACAAAGCGTAAAGATGAGGATTACCGAAGATAGGATTTCAAGTAAGCGAATTTCCAATTCCACCCCGCGCCATCTAAGCAGCGACCGGCAAATTAAAGGTGATATCTGATATCACAGCATGTGATGGCACAGAAAGGAAACAAAGCTCACTGATGGAATAAGTAACTTAGCGAGGACTTACCTAGACGCATGTCACCAGGGACAGCAGATGGTCGTTCATGAATCCTTCACGTCCATTCGGTTTGCACTGGCGACTGTAAAGCCCAGAATATTCCTGCCTGGACACAGAAGTATTGAGGACATATCGCGTCAACGTGCCGAGAAATATATCTTGGACTCCGAGAGTTCGGTGACTATCCAAGGTCCATTCCTTGACAGTATAAGCTTAACAATGGAACAAGGGATAAGGACCCGGTCATTAGCTGAGCAGCGGTGGTATGGGAAAGGTTGTCCAGAGTCCTAGTCACCTATGAAGCTGAGGCTCATTTGCTTCCTCAGTGTTGGAAATATTAGTAGCGTCACTGGCACAAAGCAATAGTCGGCATGTGAGAGGTTGAACAGGTCTACCACCAGGAATTTCAGGAGATTTCACTGCAATCTTCCAAGAGAAAGGTCCTTGAAAAGAAGGCTGACTCACTGCTATAAGCCTATGACTGGGGTATGAGTTTGAACTTCGGCCTGCAGAGGAGTATCTGAAGTTCCAACCCAGAAAAAACGTGTCGTGAGCACCTGTAGAATTTGCACCGTGCATGGAAAATTTCAACTTCGGAATCGAATTCGAATTTATTCGACTGCTGGTTTTAAGCTTCCTCGGAATGGTCCCGCACTTCTTGCCAACTCCGCTTTGCAGGCCTTGAATGAAATTGAGCCCTATAATAGAAGCCCCCATGTATGTACTATCTAAAAACATCGCAGGTCAGTTCAATGTGAATTCTCATACGTTTCAACCGTAAATACCTTGGAATTGCTGTAAGTCCACCTGAAGTTACTTCCTCCTGTCGTCCAATGGATCCCTGTTGGTTGATTTAGGTCGTGGCACTCGTCGCTATGTTGTATGTTGAAGGACTTCGAAGTTCAAGGAGAAAGCAGATTTGAAGCAGGTTGGCGATTGACAACAACAACCACCACCATCCGGTCGCTGGTGTGTCGTTGCTGTTCCGGCCACCTTTGAGCATCGAGCCCTCGAGAGTCGTCGTCAGCTACATCAAGCTCAGTACCGCTCGGCCTAGCCCAGCGAGGTTTTGTCCAAACACCAATTTCAACACCACAAACATTTTTTCATCAATATCAACCATGTCCAACATCCCGCCTTTCAAACCTCGCTCCCCCATGGTCATTCCAAAGGGTTTCTTCAAATCCATCCGTCGATTCAAAATATTCCCAAACCATGTCAAATTACCCACCACCCCCGCTGCCTGCGCTCGCCTTCGCTTGAAACGAAAACAATTAGCGGAGACAAAACGCCAAAACGACCTCATCACAATCTTAAAAAGACGATTAGAAACATTTTCACAACGATTATCATCACTCCAAGACCTCCATTGCGCCCAGCTGTTATTTCTTCAAAATTTAGCAGATTGTACCACGTTCAAAAACAAGCAAAAAACAAGATCTCCGACAAACATCCCCATCACTCCTCTAGCCTACTTGAACCCCAGACTACATCGTCATTATCACCAACCTTTCACTTCCCCAGCTCATATTCGTTCACACCCATGCCGCAGCCTGAGGCTCTTCCTCCCATCCCCAAACCCATTCACCTTCACACTTATCAACCTGCAGTCCGGTAGCTTTTTCCCTAAATGGTTTTTGATGCACCCGGTACTAGCACTTTCTCACCGACTGATCTATCGAGGTTATCTACTTTTGGGTAACCTTAGCTTCCTGTAAGCGTAGGTAGATCAAAGATATTAAGAGAGGACGGGCCAGAAATGTTACGTAAGAACTTATGTAATAAGCTGAGTTTGAACTAACCTCCCTCTCTTCAACCGCCTTCCCGGAAGTTCCCACAGTTCGAGATTTGTTGATGGCGCCGCGTCGCGTCAGTTTCTTGCTTCCAACCACCACCACCATTCCTCCCCTCCTTCGAGACACATCCCCTGTCCATCTGCCGTGCCGCCAACCTCATCTGACATGACCAAAACGACGTCCAGGATCGTTCCGAGCGCCCCTCCTCTCCAATGAGGGATGTGGGCCGGAAATGGGAGGAAAATAAGGGGAGGGGAATCACCAGGTGAGCCACGAAAACGACCGTTGCCGTCCAGCTAACCCACCTCGCAGCACTGTACAGTGCTAGGGCACTCCGCGTTACCCCCCCGTTCTGGCACCACGTCACGACAACCACAGCCAGATACGTCGAAAAAAAAAAAACCCCGACCCCCGCTGCCAAACTAACCGATACCACAGCATCGTCCAGCGCATCGGCAGTCCGCTGCGCCCCGCTCTGACGCCAGTTCACGACAACCACGCCCAGGTATGTCACCAAAACAATGCCCGCCGTGCAACTAACTAACACCACGCCCCATTACAGCGCCGGTCAGCTTCTTAGGACCCACATTCGCCACCTCACATCAAGAACACACGACGAGGGGGTAAATACGCCCGGCATGTTGTGCCCTCCCCTCACTTTCGGATTTTGGAGGGGGAATGACCAGGTGAGCAACGAAAATGACCGCTGCCATGCAGCTGACCCACACCCCACCACCTTGCAGCACCAGTCACCGCCTCAACTAACTGACACCGCAGTGCTGTCAGTGCCGAGGCATTCCGCCGCGCCCCGCTCTGACGCCAGGTCATGACAACCATACCAGGTACGACGCCAATACGATGCCCGCCGTGCAACTAACTACCCCCTCTATTACAGCGCCGGCCAGCTCCTTAGGACCCACATTTGCCGCCACCTCACAGCAAGAACACGCGACGAGGGGGTAATACGCCCGGCACGTCGTGCCCCTCCCCTCCAATGAGGGATATCAGCTGGAAATGGGACAACCAAGGGATTTCGGGAGGGAGGGGGAAGGGGGATCACCAGGTGAATAACAAAACTGACCACCGCCGTTCAGCTGACCCACACTGCACCACCTTGCAGTGCCGTTCAGCGACTCCAGACCCAGAGCGCCCCTCTTTCGCGCCACATCACGTTGACCCCACCCACCATCTGCGACGGCCGTCGTGCCCAGTAACCCCACATCAACGAGGACCCCACCACGTTGGTGTGGGGGTACGAGGAGGTGACGAGACGGCGCACACCTGACATCAACACGGAAACTAACCGTGTCGGTGTAGGAGGGTATGCAGCCCCAGTCAGCGTCTCGGCAATCATGCCCCCCACTTGCCACGACCGCCGCCACGCGCCAAGTACCTCCACGTCAGCGGGAACTCACCGCAGGTGTGGGGTGATTATGGGGAGGCGACGAGATGGAGCACCTGCCTACACGACGGCCGTTGTGCCCAGTACCCCCACATCGACAAGGAACCCACCATGCGGGTGTTGGGGGTATGTAGATGCAACTAGAGTGTGAGCACACCACCAGATGACGAGAGGAGCCCCACACCGGTGCGAAAACCAACTGCGCCGGTGTAGGGAATAATGTTAAGTGTTGGGATTGTGCCGCCACTGCTCACCTCATCCCACTCTATTATATATCAATGTATTAGATCAATGTTTGTAAGTAGAATGATATACATTTATTAAAACGATGCACACATTTAAATGAGGGAACTGAACATATAATAGTGTAGGTCTAAATTATGGGACTAAGAATACACAAAAGATGTTTATGAATACGAAAAAATGAGAGGCAGAAACAGGTAGGCGAGCGAAGCGAGACTGCCTGCTTCTGTCTCTCATTTTTTCGTTGACTGAAATTTTATTCTGTGTTTCCACCTTACTACAAAAAATATAAAAAATGCAAGGCAGAAGCAGGTAGGCGAGCGAAGCGAGACTGCCTGCTTTTGTCTTGCATTTTTCGTCTACTCAAATTCAATTTATCCACTACAAAATTTGTACAGAATTTTTAAAAGAATCACTACGGAGGCGCGAAGCGCCGACGGAGCAGGGTCCAGGGGCGCAGCCCCGGCAAGCTGGAGACCCGTAGCGCAGAGCCGGGTGAGCGAAGCGAACCCCGGCGCGTAGCGACGGGTCGTAAGCTTGTGTCATATTGTAACAATTGTAACAAATAATAATTCTGATTATGTAATGTGCCACAGGTTCAGAACGCGAGGCTGCTTTCGAGGACTTACCTTGTTTCTGCCGTGACTCTTTCAATTTCTAACGTCTCCTATTCTGTGCTCTTGGTTGGAGACAACTAGTTTGCTATTCTTCAATATTTGTGGCAATTCCTGGACTTTAAAACATTGGTGGCCATATTTACAGCATAGCATGCGGTTCAGTGCTCCGAGATCAGTCTCCCCTTCGCCAGTCAGAAGGCAAGTTTTAAGAAGAATTTCAACAATTATAGGCTCTAATGTTTAGTATCTAGCAAACCTAGAAATGCATCTACGTTTGGGCTCCAGGATGACTCTGACTCTGAAGAATATTACTATGAACTGGAGTCTAGTTTCAACTCGGATTCGGAAGACGATGTGTCCATCGCCAGCTCCTCATCACCGAATGGCTCTACCTTCGATTTGATCTCCGACATTAACAAGCTTTCTTTGTCGGTCTTTATTTCTCCGTATTTACTCGCTTTATATTACTAACAGGCAAAATCCCAGACGACCCAGACACATCACACGTACACCACTGGAAGAACGCCAAATAGAAGAGACGGTAGCAGCAATACGTCTCCGTGCACGACATCATGACCCTTACGAAGAATGGGAGCAGCAGACCCGAAAAGATTCATTCGTACGACCCTTTTCATCCCCCTGCAGATCGTGATATTCACGAGATTCTAGAAAATCGCGCGTAAGGAGTTTTCGACACTACAGTCGCACCTATACGACGAGCAAGCACAAACACACGCTGAAGAGGAGAAGAGGCGTGCCGCCCAGCACACGAGACATGCCCATGAGGTTCAAAATCAATTAGAAGCATATCGGCGGTCGCTGCAAAAAGCGGAGAACGAGTTGAAAGAGACATGGCGGTCTCGGGAGCGGGAGCTATGGCGGCGGATTGATGGCGTCATTAAGCTTGAGGAAGACAAGCTCGCGAAGAAACTAGAGGAGGAAAGGAGGGTCAGAGAGGAGGAAGAGAGGAAGAGGAAGGAAGCTGAACTGAAGAAACGCCTTGCAGATGAGAAGAAGAAACAGGAGGAAATCGAGAAAAAGAAGGCTGAAGAGGAAAAGAAGAAGGCAGAGGATGAGAAGCTACGACAGGAAAAGGAGGAGGAAGAAAAACGGCGGAAATTGGAGGAGGAGAGGAATCGAAAGTTGGAAGAGGAAGCAGAGCTACGGAGGATGCTACCATTCACGAGCATGGAAGATGATTGGAGGGTCGCTCGAACAGATTTGCATGTAGGTGACTATTCATGCTATATTTTTCTTATTCCTAACACACGCCCTACTCTTCCAGAATCTTAAAACCGGACCTGTGCGGCATGTCAAATCTCAAAAAGACCTCAAGGCAGAGTGGAGTCGGCTGCGAAGGCAAATTATACCCAAAATCGGGCAGTTAACAAACGATGCCAATGAGATTTCCCGGATTGTGAGGAACCCCAAAAAATCTTTCTGCTTTTTACTGATCGAGCTTGGTTTGCACAGACGCAACAACTAATCGAAATCCTCAAACCGTCGAACGCACCACCGCATAATCCAGTCATATACATCACGCTGTGCTACTCTCTCGCTAAAGCAATTCTTCTGCAGGCAGAGACGGAGGTGACGGCTGAGAAACGGAGTGCTGGACCCCTTGCACAAGTGACGTTCACTCTCATCGAGACCCTCGACAACTTCCCGTCCATCTTTTTTGCCAAACTGGTTCAGCGTTGTGGCGGCTGGGCAATCCCTCTTCCTGTTCCAAACGTCGATGTAGACGAAACGCCGTGGCCCTCTCGCGAAGATTATATCAAAGCGTCGGGTTGGAGGAAAAGCACGAGTGGGGACGGCCTGGAAACCACTGAGGCACACTCTAATCGGATATCCGCGATCATGCGGGTCTATTTCAATATTTTGAAGATACGCCCGCAAAAGAAACCTCTAGAGCCCGTCTTCCAGCTTCCCAAATATTGGACTTGGTTCGCTCGGATGGCAGGAGATACCAGGCTACTGCAAGACCCTGTCGCGCCTCAACTTATATATAGTACGCCGTTGTGAAACCTATTTTTGTACCCTTCTCACTGTTTGTTTTCTTAGCCGGCCTTGACGTTCTGGGTCTAGATGCTAAATATGTATGGGGACAGCAGTGGATTAAAATACTTGCTCTCATCCATGAGGGCATCACCACCGGATATGAAGATGGCAAACTCATAGGCGGAGTGGCACCTGAGGGTGCTGCCGCACGGATACGCGTCATGGTGGCTCTGGAGAACATCGTGAACGGAGTTCAATCATAGCTCTTCTTATTCCTTCCTGTAATATCTGTGGCCAGAGATTTGGCGTTCATCTGTAAGTTACCTGTTTTTGTGTCTCCTGCTTAGAGGCATTGTATCACTACACCACTAGACTTGACCATCATATCATGGAGTCCTAATGATCATACGTCAACCATCGAAGTCTATTCGCTTTACTCAACTGCAGGCCAATTTCGAGTTCTTTCTTATTTGCACAGCAGTTGAATGTCCTTCAGGGATCGCACGACGACACCCACGGTGAACATTATTGCCCCTCATAGCAGATTTTGGCGCATTTGAGCACATGCGTTGAAGTATACCAGCAATGACCATGGAAACGAGAGTTTGTATTCCATGAACACATCGTGACTTGGGGGTCAGGTCAATGTCATCTCTGTGTCTTTGTAGCTCGAAACCCCAAGTAAAGCTCAAGGAAGTTATTTTCGTCATCCTTCCATCCTGTCATCGTTGTAAAGGCGTCATGGGTTTCTTTGGTTTACTGGCAAGCAGTGACCTACCGAACTTCAGAAGCTTCAGACCTTATCGGCGCAACACAACAGAATGATCACTGTCTTTCGAGGACCTTCTTTCCTTTTCCCAGTCTAAAAAACGAGGGTTTCTGAATGGGTGTCTTTGATCATGGCAACTGCATGAGGCTGGAGATTTCCCTCTGTATGTCGTTCAAACGACGTTCCTGTTTCCAAGCGACTTATTCCACCTCTTTGTTAGATCGGATGTTGACCAAACCCAGATGCTTTCCCCCGGTCTGAGTTTTGTCCATGACAAATATTCCTTGCCTCACTGCAGTGAGACTAAGACGACTTTCTTGGTGTCAAGGTGGACAGGGCGGGGACACCAGCTGTCCCAGTTGCGGTTCTATTTCACTGATTCTAGCAAATAAGAGAGAAGCCGCGGTGATACTCTTCGTATATCCTTGACCAGTCCGCGTGTTACTTGTTGGTTTTTCTTATTTGTTTCTGTAACCGCGGCTCCAACTCGAGAGCCCAGTCATTCCGGACGAATTCCTGTCATACTGTTCCCATCGGCTTCTGTAATGACAAAGACTTGTGAATCCCGTCGATTCTATAGCTAGTAAGTCCATGGCCTTGATACAAAAGCTGATTTATTCTCGGGATTTAGTCTCGCCGATGAGATGCTGGAGAACTTCGTGTCCTTCCTGATATGAAAAGAAATAGAAGACCTGCCGTTATCTTTGGGATATAAATGATATCTTAACAGTCTGTCTGTAAGAGCTGCACCTAAAGTCCACAGGATCTCTGGAGGACAACAAGCTGGTCATCGGAAATAAATAAATTTAATGCGACTCAACTTCTTGAATGTCCAAGTCTAAGGTCGAGGATGGCCATGAATTTCTGTATAAGCAACAAACCACAGTTTTGGAGCTGTCATAATTTGGGGTTTTGGGTGATAAGCCATTTGTAGTACCGATCTTTTTCTCAATACCGAAGCCTCTAATTATAACGACTTGAACCCTTGGTCGAAACTTCGCAAATGCAGCGTTTCTGGGCTTGAGTGTAGTTCTGCAGAGTTTCTGTGGGTCAGGTGGTCGGCCTACACATCATAAATTGAAATCTTCCCTAGTTCTATCGTAGCCTGCTGGACCGACTTGGCCACTGACCTCTTTCGCGCGCGACTTGAAGTTTTTCGGGCATATGTCCGAGCGGAGTGACAAAGCTATCTTTGGCCAGGAATATACATAGAACAGTGATGCGTACAAAGCCGCCGATGGAATGAGAAAATGGCGATGTTGCTCAGCTCAGATTTGAATCTGTTATGTATATGTAGTCGTTGGTTAGTCGAGTAGTTGCCGGCGGGATCAAAGTGTACCGGTTGGGGTCGGCCCGCCCGCGTGGTTTGTTGATGCCGAACCTGGTTGATCTCCGACCTTCACCTCGTTCTAACTTGTTCCTCAAGCTCCTGCTTCCTTCTTGCTCCAGCCTACTGTAATTCGTCAATTTCAGGGGATAGCTGTCATCCTCCTCTTTCATTCAAAGAATTCGGATACTTTTTCTTGGTTCGATCCGAAAGAAACCTCGACCCATTGTTCAGGATGTCATGTTTCATTCTCATAATGACACGACAGAGAAGTTTTAACCGAAGTTATATGCAACCCCGTGAGCCCTGGTGGATCTCAAAGAACTTTGGCGCTACATGAAAACCGTGTGGAACCCGAACGCCAGGTCCTGACTCGCCAGGTTGTGAGAGTATTTTCATTTCCTCGAGGGATTGTGAACTGAGGGAACTTCTTTTCAGAATTTGTTGCAGTCCTCTGAGGGCTGACGCATTGCTTTAAGCATCCGTAAGCCTTTTCACAATATCGCACGACTGTGGGATATGACCTTATAGACATTTAGGACTTCGTAGTATCGGTCAGTTGACGGAGGTCTTTGCTCTCTTGGGAGCCATGCGATTATCCTATTCCTTTGAGGCGTTCCCCCCGCTCCTCGGAAAATCTTTGATTGGTCAGTGGATGAATGTATAAAATTCCTTTGCTTTTCGGGAACTTGAAACCTCGAAATGTCTACCCTTTCTAAGGCCATAACTCTAACTGGGATATATCCTCTCTACACCATTGTTTTATCTGTTATCGTCTGCGTAACGATCTGGAAGACTGCAATCTCTCGTACAAGAAACCCAAATGGCCTTCCTCTCCCTCCTGGTCCCAAAGGGTTCCCATTTATAGGGAACCTGTTTGACATGCCCATTGATAAGCCATGGCTTGTGTATGATGAGTGGTTCAAAGTTTACGGTAGACTCTGTCTCGCTTTCCGTTCTCCCTTATTGACTTCTGTAACAGGTGACATGGTTTATTTTGAAGTACTTGGTCAACCATTTCTTGTCTTGGGCTCCCTACGAAGGACAAACGATCTCTTTGAGAAACGGTCTTCGACATATTCGGATAGAATGCGAATGCCCATGGTACTGGAATTGTGGGTTTGATTTTTCTCAGACAATTTACCTTCCTGAAGCATCGTTTTTGGTTTTCAGGATGAACTGGGACTATAATATGGCATTGCTACCATACGGCGCATGGTGGCGTCGGCATCGTCGTACTTTTAACGAACACTTTCATCAGAACATCGTCTCAAAGTACCAACCTGTTCAGGCACGTGAAGTTCGAGCGTTTCTACATCGGCTTCTCATCACCCCAGATGACTTCATGCATCATATTCGGCAGTCAGTTCTAAAGATATTTTAACTTCATCAACACTGACAATATTTCTCTTATGAATAGCACATTTGCTGCTACCATCATGAGTGTGGCCTACGGAATTAGCGTGAAGGAATCCGACGACCCATATATCTCGAACGCCGAAGGCGCTCTAATGGGTCTCGCCGAAGCGGGTGTCCCAGGAACTTTCTTGGTGGACTTAATCCCTATACTGAAATACGTACCAACGTGGTTTCCGGGTGCTGGGTTCCAGCGAAAGGCTGCACGGTGGAGGGCAATGAATGCAGACGTCGCAGAAAAACCTTTCAAATACGTCGAGGACCAAATGGTATCCATTCAATCTATCCCGCGTCCCCGCGTCGTTTAATAACCTTCGTCACCAGCAAAAAGGCGAAGCGATCCCTTCATTGGCAGCAACGTTGATAGACCGACTACCCGATCAGGGTGATCCACTCCATGCAGAAGAGAGGAGAATTGCTCAGGACACGGCTGCCGTTGCATACGTTGGTATGTATACTTTCATCATGATATCGTGTCTCTCTCGACTCGGTGCCGTATCTATCATACTCACATCAGTCGGACTAGGTGGTGCTGATACTGTAAGTCGACAACCTGCTTTCATGGTCGCCCTTTTTTTGAGATCTTTGATATGCAAAGACGGTTTCTGCAGTGCAGACGTTTTTCTTGGCAATGGCTCTCTACCCCGAGGTGCAGACAAGGGCTCAAGCAGAGCTCGATACAGTGGTTGGCCGAAGCCGGCTTCCGGATTTTACTGACCGAAATGCCTTGCCATACATTAACGCTCTTGTCAAAGAAACAATGCGGTGGAATCTGGTTACTCCTCTAGGTTAGTCCATTGCATCGTTCTCATTCACAGGCTCTGATCCCCGAACGAATTTAAGCCGTTGGTCACATGTCTTCGAAAGACGACGAGTACGATGGATTCTTTATTCCTCGAGGAACTGTAGTTATAGGAAATGGATGGTAAGTGACAAGAGGTGGCTATTTACTCTATCTCGTTGATTCACACCCAATATTGGAAAGGTCCATTCTACATGACCCAGATGTTTTTTCTGATCCACTGGAATACCAACCAGAGAGATACTTGAAGGATGGACAATTGGACCCAAATGCCAGAAACCCTGACTGTGCGGCTTTTGGATTTGGGCGTCGGTGAGTCAAATATTCTATCAAATGCTGAAACAAATGTTAATTCCTTTATAGCATGTGCCCTGGGAGACACATGAGCGATAATTCTCTCTACGCCATCGTTTCTTCTGTCCTTGCTGTGTATGATATCAAGCCACCTGTTGATGTACATGGGAATTCAATGAAACCCAAGGCAGAATTTACCAGTGGCCTGCTCTCGTGGGAATTATATATTCTTGGCATGATCCATCATTGACTCGATATTTTACATTTAGATACCCCGCGCCGTTCAAGTGTAGCATAACGCCCCGCGGCCGGTTGACAGAGGCACTGATTCGGGACTGTATTGAAACGGATCACTGAAGGGACACAGTGAGCAAATGTGTCCACCGGGAGCTGCTATTTACTTACAAGTAACACCTTATCCCATCAGTATTGTTGACACTGGTCCATTCGATCTATCCACACCTCTGTGACGTTAGTACGGCACAGATTAAACTTGCTGCAGCTACAAAAACAAAAGCTTCCTGAAAATATATCTTTGACATGGGTAGTAACAAACCTTTTTAAGGTGAATGCACAGGAAATCTCCTTGATCATCATGATGTTGTCAGAAAAGGCTTGCTTAAGCCATCGTACTCAGACTTACGGTCAGTGAACAAGATTAACTTGCGTAAAGCTGGATATGAAGTTAATTGGGGTCTGTCAAGGGATCCACAGCATTCTGGCACTGTACCTAAGCTCGAATCGTTACGGCGAGACAATCGCACAACTCTACTCGGGCCTCGCCAGTCAGGTCGGGTGCCCCATTATTATCTTGCGGTCAGGATATGACAACACCCACAGCATGCAATGGGCTATGCAGTTTTAGGCAAGATTGTCGAGTTATTGCAAGTTAAGTTTGGGTGTCGGCTGTCCATCACTCGGCCGGGTACTCGGTGAGCAACCCAATATCCCCAATGAAAGCTGTGGACTCAGTACCTACTCGTTTCCTCGATATCGAGATCTATTCTTGGCTTCGACGCCGATGTAGATGCTGAGAAGAACCCGCAACCAATTTTATTTTCAGATTAGACAAACATGCCATTGACGTGCTCCTGAAACGGTCCTTGATACAAGCCTTCAAGTTACGCGAAAGCAATAGCTCGTCTGGAGTATAAAACTCGAACAATTCCTACTATGAAGATCAGCATTCAGTCCCAATGCATTCTTCACGGCTTTTATCGTTTGTTCTCACCTCTCTTTTCGTCGTTCCTTCTCTCGGCGCTACCTTCACCCAATCATCACAACTAAAATCACTAACTTATGACTACGTTATTATTGGCGGTGCGCATTCCCCTCACTGCACACCCCGTCTTTATTGACTGGAAGTAGGTGGAAACGCCGGTCTTGTTGTGGCCAGTCGCTTGTCTGAAGATCCAAGCGTCTCCGTCCTTGTTCTCGAAGCCGGTGTGAGGTATGCCAGCCGCTATCAGTGATCACTTTTGTCTTGACTGAACGGTTTCAACTTTTAGCGATCAAGGCGTACTTGCAGCTGAAGCACCATTCCTGGGTCCAACTCTCACTCCTAGTACGTCACAGGATCGGTTTTTTGTTATGTTTTTGGTGTAACAGGCTTCCCTAGACACTCCCTACGACTGGAACTACACTGTCGTACCGCAAGCTTCGATGAACGGACGAACTTTCTCCTATCCCAGAGGACGGTTGCTAGGAGGCTCCAGCAGTGCCAGTGAGTAGCTTAAAACCTGACGTTAAGTCCCATCTTACATGTTCGCCTTGTTCAGACTACCTCTTCCATCAATATGGTACAGACGAAGACTGGCAAAGACTCAGCACTGTTTCTGGAGATTCTGGGTGGTCGTGGGCCAACCTGAAAAAATACGTGCAACAGGTAAGCGACACGAAATTTAGTTCCTTGCTTCTCCCTGACCCCCGTTCACCAGCACGAGAAGTTTGTTCCCCCAGTCGACGGGCACAACACCAATGGACAGTTCATCCCCTCCCTCCATGGCTTCAATGGCATGGTTTCGGTCAGTCTTCCCGGTAACAATCAGACAATCGATCCTCGCGTTCTCGCCACAACCAAGCAACTGGCGGAGTTTCCTTACAACCAAGATATGAGCGGCGGAGATCACAGTCTTCTTGGCGTCGGTTTCCTCCAATCCTCTGCCGGTGGAGGCGTCAGGAGCAGCTCTTCCACTACCTATCTCGCCAAAGCTAACGGCCGACCAAATCTTACCGTATTGATCAACGCGTACGTTACGAAGCTCGTTCAGACTGGAACCGCCCGAGGAGGTCTCAAATCTTTCCGTGGAGTTCAATTCACGAGCTCTCCAGGAACTTCAAGTACCCCAGCAGGTAATTAGTTTGTTCCCAACAATCCAGTCATACAAATCTAAATACATTACAGGGAGTGGCTCGATCACTGTAACCGCTCGAAAAGAGGTTATTCTTTCAGCTGGTTCCATCGGTACACCGCAGATTCTTCAATTATCCGGGATCGGTAACAGCAAGGATCTCAAAGCTTTGAAGATCAATACAGTCCTTGACAACCCATCTGTTGGAGACAACCTGAGCGATCACACACTCCTTCCCAATCTCTTCAGCGTACAAGGAACTCAAAGTTTCGATGGCGTACTCAGAGATGCCAATCAAGTCAATGCCGCAGTGGAACAGTGGATTCAGAATAAGACGGGAATGTTAGCCAACAACGTCGTGAACAACTTCGGGTTTTCCAGGCTCCCTTCGAACTCGGCCATTTTCAAAAGTACCCGTGACCCAGCCCCAGGACCAAAATCTCCTCACTGGGAAATGATCACATCTGTAAGTTTCGTCTGCTCAAGGTGTGAAACTTTGCTGAACCTCGCCTAGAACTTCTACTTCAACCCTGGTATCCCTTCTCCTCCTACTGGCAGCTTCATGACAATTGTCGCAGTCCTCATCAGCCCTACTTCCCGTGAGTCTTTGTGTCAATTATTTTGCTTTGCTCTAAATTAAGTCAACATAGGCGGAACCGTTAAGATCAGGACAACAAATCCATTCGACAAGCCTCTCATTGACCCCAACTATTTGTCAACTGCCTTCGACATTTTCACAATGCGCGAGGCAGTCAAAGCCGTTCAACGCTTCGTCGCAGCTCCAGCATGGAAGGACTATGTCATCGGTCCCTTCGGCGATGTTTTCTCGAAAGCAAAAACTGATTCTCAGATCGAATCCTACGTTCGAGGGCTTACCACTACCATCTTCCATCCTGTTGGCACAGCCTCAATGTCACCTTCAAATGCAAAAACCGGTGTTGTCAACCCCGACTTAACTCTCAAAGGCGCCGACGGCATCCGTATTGTGGACGCCTCCGTTTTCGTGAGCCTTTTCTGAATCCAAACTCGGAACGCTTCTGACGTGCTATTCTTCTTGTTTAGCCCTTCGTACCGAGCTCTCATACCCAAGGACCGGTCTACCTGCTCGCAGAAAGAGCCTCTGACCTCATCAAGGCAGCCAATCATTGAAGAACCATTTATCATATCCTCTCTGGTTTAAACGTCACTCTTTTAATTATAATTTAGCCTAACTGCTAGCTTTCGAGCCCTTCTTTGGTTAATCGGTGTCTCTGGTCTCTATTGTTCCACTCACATACCAACTGTAATCTCCTCATCGCTCTCGACTAATTACTGTCATCTCACCGTATTTATCGCAAATGGGACACGTCACAATGCAGCATAACACACCTGACACCTGACTGATCCCTGCTCCGTACATTGCACTGGTCTGTGCACCTAACATTTCCCTACTTCCTGAAAGATGTCGCTCCCTCCTCGCGTCCACGTGGGCCGGAGACGTCCTACTTGGTGATTACGATGCCAGCATCATATACTTTGTCCTAGAGTACATATTTAGACATTATAATGCATTATTTGATTTGTACAACATACACAATGGGAGAACCCCGTTCATGAGGTTGGGGAGAAGGTGTGACAGCCTAGATCCCAAAATGGAAAACCTTTGATAGATTCAAGTCGTAGGATTCAAAAAGCGACAGTCGCGTAGTTCGTGGTCGACAGCCTTGAAATATTTTAAGACCATATTCCACTTCATGAGACTTGAAAGGATCATTATATATTACTTTTAAGTCGTAGGAATTGAAACTAACATTGGGTTCAGATTCCCGATGGTTCGAAGGCTGGCGAATTGAAATTCGCCGCGTCATTTTTGACGGCTCGCGAGAATCCAAAGACACGATGTTAAATTTTCAGCGGCATAGGGATCGAAATTGTTCAATGCTGTCAAATTCAAGTCCACGGAAATAAAATCTACAGTGGTCGGGTTTACTAACTCACGAGAATCGAAAAAGATGGCGTTGATTTCCTAGCGGCAGCAGACACAAATTTAATCAAGCTCTGCTTTTTGCAGGCAGAGACTCGATTTTCCAGGCGAAAACAATCTGCCGGCCAGAGAGCTGAAAGCCCTTTGATTCCTATTTTTTGAGTGTCGAGAATCAAAAATTTGACGAGTAGATGTTTACGCGGCATGCAAACTAAAATCATTTCAAGCTGTTATTCTAAAGTGCTGAGAACTGAAATCATCAGAATTTTCATATTCATTTCACGAGAACTAAAACCTCGAAAACTCAACCATCGCAATCCTATTTAAATACTCAGCTTCAGCAATCCTGCCGGAATAGAATATATTCGCAGCAGCCTCTCGTTGGGGCAAACCTGACTACCAGACTATCTGTAAGCCCATCAACTGCGCTTTTTCAGCTAGCTGCCTGCTCAATGTATCTGAAGTCACTGGCACGTGGTGCAACCGCCATGTTGATAAGCGCCGGTCCTAGAAATGGGCGATTTAAATGTAGGTTCTATGAAAATGTGATGGAATTCAAAGGATGGTCTTATCCTGCAACTGTTTCATACCAAAGATAGAGGTGAGATGGGAAAGATCATGTGAAATCGTGAGTTGCAATTATTGAGAGCTAGGAATTAAAATTCCGGGATGCTGGCCATCATATGTCTTGACTCTTGAGAGCCGATAATGAATTAACTCCTCATTTTGAGTACCCAGAATCCAAATTATTACCATTAAATAATTCCCCGGCATGAGCAGCAAAATCACTATTAGTTACCATTTTCAAGGGCGAAGAGCCATAATGACCAGATATTTTGTTCTTGGTTCATGGGAATCGAAACTGAAGGAGATCGACCATCTCATGGCATTTAGATCATCAGCTTGCGGAGTTTTTAAGGGAATGGACGCGACCATGGACGCGACCGTGAATGCGACACATTGTTCTGTCAATATCTCAGCAACCACAGCAGCTATTTTATTTAGAAAACTCGTCACAGAGTTCTTAAATAAAGATCTTCAAAAATAGATACCCTGGATGGGCCGTTTTTTCAGTTTCATAATCCACGTAGACCCCGCTTTCTAGATCTCAAGTTTACACTGATATTGTGGTTCAGTAAGGTCGTGGGCCAACACCGTCAAGGTCTAACGTGACATTGGCTTATGTATGTTTGTAGGACTATCTAGTTTTATTTTAGTTTAATTTCACGCTATGCATACCGTTTTCCTGCCCCTCAATAATCCATTTTGTGAAGGAGAGGCACAACACTTTCGGCATGCCTCAAGTGGGCACAGCGTGCCAAGCATGCAGAAGCATAGCACGCTCCGTCAGTTAAACATCCCTAATGTGTTTTCGGTGGGCCTATAAGCCTTCTGATAATGTTTACAATGTCTACATTCGCAGTTGTAATGTCTGTGGCGCACTCGCACGCCAGGGTCCATAGGTGCCGGAAATGCAAGTTGCAACATTCAACTTGAAAAGACATTTACCCTGCGGCATGCTATTGTAATTTGTAGGATTTGATGGTTAGTTATGTCAATCAACCGACGCATCCTCTCTGACCTGTCCTCAGTTCTGTATTTTCCAGACACTCACAAGCCTCTTCGAAGTTCCATACTTTTGGTAGTCGAATCGGGTAAATATAGCACAGTAATTTTCACTGAATATCGGGTAATGCTGCACCATTTTATTATAGTAATAAAATTTGGTAAATATGGCACAGTAATTTGCACGGAATATTGAGCAATGCTGCGCGTCTAATACAGGCGCCTATTTATGTACTTGATCTCCAACGCAACTCAGAAGTTCCCATAGTGCACATCACCCTTGGTCGTGCGAGTTTGCTGAGAGGTATATTGATGAGACTTGTAGGAGTGGAAAGCAGACCCAACGCGATGCTCTAATGTACTATTATTATAATGACAAAATTTGGCGCGCACTGGAGTGATGTGTGCTGAATATCTTACTGGCGCTCTACAATTGCGTGCTTGTACCACGCCGATTTCCGTAGGCCCCTGGACACAGAATTGTTGGAATGAGTTCATATGGCCTCGGTAGCCATGAGATTCATGAGTCAATTGATATAAGTTCCCCAGGAGTGGAAACTTCCGACTGAGGTGGTATGAATTCTAGGGAGTTGAAATTGACGAAATGCCTTGATGCAAACTCATCTGTCTTGATATTCAAGTTGCCCAGATTTAATTTTCTAGGGATTGAAATGTAGTAATGAACTTGATATGAGTTCTGCTGCCGTGAAAGCTTCAAAATAGCTCGATATGGGCTCCTAGGCCCCGAAATCTTCCAGGTAAGGCATTATGGATTTCCTGGACACAAAAACCTCACAATGAGTTGATATAAGCTCGGTAGCTATGAGATTTGTTAGTTAAATTGGTGTTAGCTCTCCAGGAGTGGAAACTTCAAACTTCTGGTTAAGTGGTATGAATTCTATGGAGTTGAAATTGATGGATTTCTTCGATATGTGCTCACCTGCCACGGGAATTAGATGAGATGGGATTATCTTTCCCGAGATAGAGTAATTGATTTTCATTCCTCCTGCACAGAGAACGAGGACACAAAGTCTAAACCGAGTCCCTAGCGGTGATAATTCTGGAATGCTTAAATTTAACGGCAAGAGCGCCTAAATCCCTGGTAGTCTGAGGGTTGTATTTGGCGCATAAAGCCACAAATCCTGAGCTCCGGAGGCGTCTGCCGTCATAACCCAGAGTTCTGTTATTTGACCAATGTGGATTCCTGCGCGGCCATTTTGTATTGGTAAATAACGCTTCGTAGGCCACGCAACTCCAAGAATTATTTTTTTCAGCTCCCTGGAAGTGATAAACACCTGAACCATTTGGTCAACCCGGACTGAATAGACACTGAGGAGCCAATTTTTTCGTGGCATGGGGCATAGAACTGTCTCGCGACTTCCTGATTTGGATACCTCTCAATGTTGGGTGTCCGTTTTGGTGGTATGTACGGTGCAAGATTGGCTGTGATGTAAATTTTATTATACTGCATTTAAAGCCGTCCTCTAACCCGTATTTATTATCCAATGTAAAGATATTACATTTATCAATTGCATTCACAATTGGCTCACATCTCGATAATTTTATCCTCAAGCCCTCCAAGTTATAACCCTTGTACTGATGATAATCATGACCGCTGGACTGGGAACATAGCCTTTTTTTAAATTATGGTCAGTACTACTACTATAGGTTTTAAGATAATTAGGTGATTATTAAGTTGCAGTAAAACGCATGCTTCTGAGCATCGCCTAAAGATAATATTATGTTCATGCTAACCAATCTGTAGCATCATTGAGAATTCCATTGCCCTTGGCAGTGTTCAAAGATTCATTATTGATTGGACTTTATTTCGGAACTATGGTTCCGAAGTGCAAGATTCCAATGTTTTAGGTTAATCATTTCTTCCACCTCAGACTTGCGCTTGATCCAGATGATATATGTAAGTGTCGTTGACTTAAATTGTAGATAGGGAAACGCTTGACGGTTGTCATCCTCGAGCAGTATCTCGCTCCCGAAAGAAAAGGACCAACGAATAAGGCATGTGGTTAAGCGGGATTCCGATAATCGCAGTACTTAAGAACAAGGATTGAATGTATTTCCCGCTCTTTTGATATAACCCTCTGCAAGTACAGGTTAATTTCTTTAAAACACTAACCATTAGACGAGGATCAAAAACTTGATCTGATATAACCATGAGTTTGGAACTGTGGACCGGGATGAGGACGATGATAGATCAATGTTTTTGCGATGACTGGTTTAGCCAATCATCTTGTGATATGGAACATTGAAGGATAACGGAGCTATCAATATCCCCAAGAGAATTGTCAATACCCGTACGGCAGGACAAAAAAAGAGCAGATGAAATGCTCATCAGAACAGATTCTAACCAGTGTGGGGGGCATCAAACTTGGCCCAAGATGTGGGACCAGTACTCTCAGGCCCTCCAAGCCACCGATGATTGGACAGCCACGTCAAGAAACGGAAAGTACATTGAACTCCATCCCCGAGGACCAGTATCACAGTCGTTTCTAGAGGTCTCCAGACGAATATGTGATGCATTGTCCAGCACTTTAAGGGACATAGCCGACGGCTACGAAGTAGAAAGACGTTTACAATGCTGTCCTCAAGTTGGTCACTTGTTTACCTAGAAAAGGTCAGATCAGGTCTCTCAGCCGCTTCCGACCAAAATAACATAGCCCCATGCTTGCACGACACCGCGAGCAGATCATGGCCACCAAAGAACATCAAATATTAGAGTATAGAGCGCCATTTTTCCTGTCTTCTGGTGTTATGACAATGAGATAGAGAACGAAAAGCTTTGAGGATTTGCCTTGCACATGTCTAGCGCATGTTTGCGGTCGTGAATTGTTGTGCCTTTCGAAATCTCCTAAATGCCTGATAAGGCAAGGTCGGGGACCCACATAGCTTGGCGTTCCAGGGCCAACGGAGCGGTTCGCTACGCGGCCCTGACACCGGTAAAATAATTGCAAGCGACGGCCAATTCGCACAGTCGACAGAATCTCTGACGAAAAACGAACCCTGAACTCGAGGTGCATCCTAGCGCGTCGTGTTCGCTTAACACGAGATCAAAATTGAAGATGTCTTCGCTTTTGAAACGGCATAATTGTAAAGTTGCTATAGGGTTATAGGTCCGAATTCCGGGTACAAGAAAAGAAGACTTGATATGACGACTCGGCGCAGAAGCGATGCGCTCCCGACGGAGAATTTTTCACTGAGACGTCAAATTCATGTGCATCTTTGTACTAGAATAGGCGGCGACGAAGCCTTGAGGTAGCCTACCGTTGAAGACAAGAGGATCCAAGTAACGACGAGGGCAAAAGAGCGCAGAATTCCTGGCCGATTCTCCGAAGTCTATCCACGACCTGAGGGTTGAAGAAAATTTATTGCCCGAGATTGAACACTAGTCGTCGATGATTGGCATCCACCGCATGGGTTCAGGTTCGCGAATTACGCAATGCAGTGTAACCTTCATGTAGATAAATGCTCGAGGACGTTCGGAACGGAGAGGAGTAAAACTGGGCCTTATCAAGCTTTTCATCTGCCTCGCATGAGTAAATCTAAGCCCCAGAGGAAGACACGGACCAGTCAGTGTACGGCCTGTACCTCGAGGATGTGAATCTTTGGTGTCAATGCTCGTCAATTCCCTATATCTCATTGACCTCCAAGGCGATTGAGAGACTGGGAATAATCTGACGTGGGATGAGCGAGCGATAGGCAGTTATTCGAGAATGTGGCGATAATGAAAATGGGCAATGATGATAAGGAGCGTCAGACGTAAAAGATCTTGAAGGCCATGACTCCACTATCCGTTCTTGGGAAAGACTTCAAGCTCTACCTTGAAGATCGTAATGCAAGGGTTTGGAGCACATTTGTAACGCCTGAACCTCCTGCGGGGAGCCGTGTTCGGAATATTCGGATTCGGGTTTCCAGTGTCTGCGAGGGAGCGGGGCGAACGGGCGCAATGGCTCGACATGGGCAGAGGGCAATTGGGTTAAAGGGAGATCAAGAGGAGCTGGGATGACTAGCGGGTGTAAACCGAGTGATAGATGGTAATTGATAGGGACCTCGAGGCGCAGTGCTACGTGTTTTCGCTTGCTCTTGATAAGGCAGGAAAATCGTAAAGCAAGGCAGAGAAGAATTTTGACAATAGAAGACTCCCACCGCCATTATTCCGTGCGTTTTCAGATAACAGTTGATTCGAATATCCAAGCCAACGGTTTGCTTCGAAAGGCTGGTGACTGCCATGGACGCTCCCCACGTAGACTTACGTTGTCCATTTCCGCCGGGATGCAAAGTCCCTTTTTGCCTTGCTCGGTACTCACCCCCGGAAAAAGGCGTCGATACTCCCTAATCCCAAGATGGCGGTTCACTGGATGGGAGAATAGTCCAAGACGAGAAAACACGCACAGTGCACGTTGTGTTTACGACGAGTCGGGTGCCTGCAGGATGCCGCATGTTTACTTGCCTTTTTGGGAAAGGCGAATTTTTTGTGCTTGAGGGCGGAATCGGGTGCCGTGTAAACCTGGGTTGGGTACTTCTAGCGCATTGCCAAGTAGAGTGCTGAAATCTGTACTGCTGTCCTTTATTTATTTTTTTCCAAAAAAAAAAGGACACTGAACGCATACTTGGCAGGAAACAAAAATCCGACCTCCTAGCCATCCCTCCCCAGAAAGCGTGCCTATTTAATGTCATCTCACAAAGGTTATAGGTTATTCATAGACTCAATACATTAAGCACTTGGCTCATGACCGCCATGGTCTCCTGTGACTTTCTCTTAATTGCACGGTAAGAGAGTGGAGATCTCAGAACCTGGAAATTTCGGAATTCCAGGAATCCGGCTACTGGTCCAGTACTTCACAATGCTTCCTCACGGGAAAAAAAATTAAAGGACTCGGACATACTGGCGACGAAGCATATTGCATCTCTGCACGGAAATCTCCTAGTTTTATATGTTCTTGATAGCCTGTAGGCCGCTGTGGTATCTTACGGTCGACCGACGACAATCAATACCAGCCGTCTCATTTCATTCAGTTATCAATCAAAGAGGAACGGGAACCTTGAGGATAATGAGGCTATACTCACTGCGAACGCTAGCACTAGCCGAATGGGAATGCTCATAACGTGCTTTGTCATAATGATGTACGACATTCCGAGAGGCTTGAAGCTTGAGCTTGATTGACTGCACATTGATTCATTACCCAGCGCAGCCATAAGTATAGAACATAAGTTAGAAACACGGGAATGGATCGCGTTAAAAAACGCTTCGAAGGAGATAAGAAAATGACCCCACATCGACGGCTGCCAGTACTAACCTTCGCCATCCCCTTGCAAAGCGGCTAAATGTGGCAAGATATTCAGTTCCCTCTTCCTCTACTCCTTCGAGGTTTTTCCGCAGATGGAGATTCGTCGGACTGTCAGGTGTGATGACATCTTAAGCGTGCGCGTCATGCGGGTCGACGCGTCGCAGCTGTCTCCAGAATGTACACAGTACAGCACGTAGCAAGGAACAGCTGGCGACAGGCAGCGCATCCCTCTTCTGCAAATCCTTTTGAACCCCGAGCCACTCCGAGTCCGTGGCAGTAATATCATCACACCCCATAGGCCAACCCGTCCTTGAATATCGTGGATTCGCGAGCGCATCAATCCCATATCTATATCACGACCGGTGACTGTTACACGCGTCGACAGCGACAGCGACGATTCCGCAGCGCGCTGTCTCCATCAACCGTCGCGTCGCGTGTCGCGCGTTGCCACTAATTAATTGAGCGCGTCCCACGGTACCGCGGTCGTGCCTTACCCGCACCTGCCCTGGGACATTTAGCGCCGGCACGTGCCAGCGCCTGGATACGCGATTCGCCTTGAGCCTCCTCGAGCCAGTTTCCGATGTTGTTCTTGTTGTTCCTTGTAGCCTTGGACCCGCCAGTCCCGACGGACCATTGTTGTTCCCCGGACGGATGATCAAGCTTCCTACCACTTGTCTACGCGGACTCGGCGACTCGGAGGGTATCGCCTAAAGTTTACCACCACCAAATGACAACCACTTTGCGCTGAATCTGGAGCTGATAATTCCTTCGCAAATTCGTTGAATGGGTCGTCCTTTACGTCCGTTAAAGTTAAAGCTTCACCCTTACCCTTTGCGCGATTTCTGCTTTGTCCTTCCCGACACCGATGGCCATTTCCAATTACCCAACCACTCATCAGCAGTATATATAGAGTGCTTATCCTACCCATCGCGGCCTTTCTTCGTTTATTTTGCCCCAACATGTATTTATGGAGAGGGCGCGCGCTCTATATTAACAACAACTCAGCATCGATGACTGATAAGCACTGAACCTACCCTATCCCTCGATCCTGACGTTTAGTTTTTATAGCCCTCATCCAGATTTTCTCCGAGCCGATTTGGTACTGTGAAGGGCCTTTTGTGATATCCCGGAGATTCGTCGAAGTCTCGTCCAATGGGGGCCCTCATATTTTATCCCGTCTTCCGTCTTCCGCGTTCGAATTTGTGCTCCGACGTGATGCTATGCTATGCAAATGCTAAAATGGACGACAGGCTCTTTTATTGGAGGTGAAAATACGATATGTACATGACAATTCATGGTTGAGATAGAAGAAAGAACGAGAAGAATTATTGACATACGAGGGATAGCAAATCATATCGATGAAACATAAGAACCAGCAAGATCGTGCGGGCACAGACAGTGCCGCAATCACCTCCCCGAACATTCCAACGCCGTTCCGTGCGTGGTTTTCTTCTTGAACCTTCATCGTGCCGGCGGGAAGGCATCTATTTGTTTGCTATCGACGCGAGCGTGCGTCGATTGTCATGAACGTGCGTTTGGATTGACCAATGTCGAGCTATATCTCTATCTGTAATACCCTCGACCCAGGCGGAAACGGAGACACACCTCGCATCTCGAATCTTGAATACCCGTAAGCTGGTGTATTGCCTGACAAGACCAGTGCATGTATCTCAGATACATACATCTTCATTCCGGAGATTCAGCGTATGCGTCGCGTCCACCGATTAGTTATGGGTGTGTGTGCTGAAGAACCTGGGAGACTTTACATCATCGTGAGGGTAAGAGAGGAGAGAGGGTCAAGGGCTCGGGACAGTCGAGTTGATAAATAGTCAGTTGATACTCTGCAATAGAATAGTGGAGTCGGGAGTGGTGCGGACGACGTCAGCGGTTGCCAATACCCTCCCGCATAAGATTACGCGAGGTGGCTGCGCTGTGGATATTAAATGCTGCTTGTGCGCTGCCTATGACGTCGAGACTGCGGGTTGGCAATACATTGCCAGTGTATGCTGATGATGATCGTGACTGAAATTCGAGGGTGCGAGGGTGAGATCCATCGACATCCACTGTGTTTTTGGCGTTCATGTCCTCTCCCGTGTCCGTGTCGACGTCTGCGTCCACCACCATATGCAGGGTGCTCCCGACACCCCTGTTTCGGAGATCCAGTCGGGATGATTCTGATTCTGATTCCCGCGGGAGGTGCTGATTCGGGAACCCACCATAAGGACCTTCAAGAGCAAACAAGGCCAAGCCAACCTTGCCACCCGAGGATGATTTTATTGTGTGTTCGTGCGTTTCCATGTTTGACTAAAATTTGTGTTCAATAAACAAGTATTGTATGCAGATACCGACATCCTCAGTGTCGACAGGAGTCGGGATGGGTCGGTATGAATCATCGTATGACCGAACATGAAACTACACCATCGAAATCCGACCCGTCAATCCAGCAGCCCAACCCGATTAGAAGGTTCCGCAAAGTTCCAAAGTCGAGAACCCAAGTAAGTCAGCAAGACTCAAAGAGACCACACCTAGTAGCCCAGCATCGGCACCGAAAGGAAAGGAAAGACGACACTGGAGGTGATCGTTAGATCTAGTTCTAGAGGTCCCGAGTCGTGTAAAATAAGATGCTCGCCGGTATCCCCAGCACCGATCGATGCGAGTCTGGGTGGGTCGGGATGATTCGGGGTGTTGGATTAATTTCATCCGTTGTTTTTGCGCAGTATTTAGTTCTGATTCAACGAAGGTTCTAAATCTGCAGAGTTACAGAGGGCGTTCAAAGCTTGACTATGAGAACTTTGAGTGTGTTCGATCGTGATCAGACGATATGAGATATATGCATATCCATGGAGTGCCTTAGGCTTCGTGAAAGATGAAAGCCCAAGGAATAAGAGTAATAGCAAGTCGAGTCGAGTCTACGCTGCGGTACCGAAATTTCGATGAAGACGAAAAACCAAAAAGCAGTGCGAAAGGTCCGTCCGGGAGATGATCGATAAGGGTCGAGGAGTACGCTGAGATTAAGCAATAACAGCAGATGCAAGTCCAGCGCAAGTGCTCGGAGCCGGTCTGCCAGTCGTTGGGCGTCCAATATTATATCTGGCGTTTAACACCGTTTGATATAGTCCAGTTCCCGAGCCACGCCGGTAGAGTGCAGATTATAGATTATCATATATCAAGTCCCGAGCCATCCTCTATGCCGCCCACCGAGTCGAGTCAGAGATAAGTGAAGTAGACAGAAAGACAAACAGGAAGACAGAAAGCGGAAGACAATGGGATCGGGCGAGGTCAGATCCACTCACTGCGCATGCGCGGTTGGGTTATAATTAATTTGGTAGAGTATGAGTATGAGTAAGCAGGCGTCATTAGGATGGGATGGGATGGGATAAACGCGGGATAGATAGAACAGACTCAGAAGACAGAAGAGCGCGAAAGGCGAAAGAAAGACAGGACAAGCACGAATTAGAGTAAAAGCGAGTTCTGGGTTCGGAGAGAGACAGAGAGAGCTTAGAACGGCGAGCTAGAGGGTTGGTGCTGGGTCGTGCTTGAGGCTTCTGGGTGACTTGACTCGACTTGAGAGTAGGACGGAGAAATGGAGAAAGGGAGAATGGAGACGGAGGTATCGGTGTTAACGTCTGCACAGGCACAGCCTTTGCGTTCCGAGTTTTGGGCTTTGGGCTTGGAAGAACGCGTGTCGAGTGCGTACGCGTTTTGCGTTTTGTGTTTTGCGTTCGCGGTTGAGATGAGACGCCGACGAAGTCGATTATTGTATTGTGCTACGCGGCCCGTTAGTCATTAAGCGTCGACGATTCGAGCGGCCGTGGTCGACGATCGGTGGGCACTGGGCCAGGGCAAGGCGCGGGGTGCTGGGAATTTGTGGGAAACACTCAGCGGGCTGGGAAATGAATACTATAAAAATTAGCGGACGCGTAAGCTGTGGATTTGAGTGAAAAAAAAACTGGGAATGGTAAATGCTGACTGATGCGGTCTCGTCTTGCGCGTACGTATGTACGTACGCAGGCTTCGGGCTGCGCAAGCGCTGTCGTGATCGGTAAGCGAGGTCAGTGGGCACTGGGCGGGTGTGTTTCCGGTGGTTAGTAAGAGGAAGAAGGAAGGGAATTGAGGTGGAGAGAACAGGAGAAAGAGGCGGAATGTACGAGAAAATACGAGGCGTACTTCAAAGCATTTGGCGAAACGGGGCAGGAATGGAGGACGCCTAAAGGATAAATGCTAGATAACGGAGAATGAGGAGAAAAATAGTAAATGAAAGACAATTCAAAGAAGAAAAAACAAGGGTGGCGACGAAGAGGGTTCTGAATTGATCATGAGTGGCGTCTTACTTACTTTCTTGGATAGGATGCCCGATGCAGGGAGCTTGAAAGCGTCGATTGAGTTCAGTATTGATTGATGCGGCACAAAGGGAGGGAAGAAAGGTAAAGGCTATTTTTGAGAGTGCTTAGAGGAGGGGTATGTTTGTTTTGTTTCGAGTCCATAAATATGCACCATAGCCCTCCCATTGTGTTTCGCGATTGTGTCTGAACAATTATAGTCGATGCACGGAGGGAGAGGCGCCGCCACTGGATAGGCACGTCCACAGAGGCCTTATTCGGGATAGTTTGATAATTAGCGTTACACGTACGACGGGTCTAGGCTGGGAGTGGAAGGATGACAACGGCGGAGAGGCGGGGGACGAAATTAGCGTGCGGTCGTCGTAGAAGCCACGTCAACGCCGGACTGGACCTCGTGTTTCAGCGAGCACCGCGTGGGAAGAAAGTGCGCTGGAGGTGGCACGAGGTTCACTCTGGAATGCGCCAAATTAGGAAGACTGCAGAGACAGAGCCCTAACCCTTCCTGTGTTTGCCTGCAGGCAGCTAGCTGGATTGTGGATCTATAATCGATAGTGAGATCTCGGAGGGGAGAGGGGAAATGAAAGCAGCATGCACGGATTGTCCGATTTCGGTTGTTGTAGGGCAAGCGCGGGGATGGCCCGAAACGGACGTGCGATCATGTATAACAACATCACCCAGCTGTCCCTGTTGTGTTCCAATTTTTTTCCCCTCCGCCCTAGCTAGAGCGCAAAAAGTCCATAATCCCCTCCTCCGCCTTCCCTCGTCGAGTACGAGCGGTGCCACCAGCCCACGAACATCCCCACTGGCTGCCAGAATGCTTACTCTCGCTCCTGGGTGCGCCTGCGACGTCTGCGCGGAGGAGTATGGCTCCCAACGTCTCCCCCACTCCATTCCCTGTGGTATGTCCCTTTTTTTCCCTTTCTTTTCTCCTACTGCTAAAACAAAGAAAATCAAGGCCATGTCCTCTGCGCAAGCTGCATCACCACCATCGTCGAAAAGACCTCCCCGCGGCTCGCTCCCGTATGCCCCTTCTGCCGCGAGCAGTTCACCCACGACTCCGCCCGCCTCATCCGCATGGACTTTGCCACTTCCGGCTGGAGCACCCCTCGCCGCTTCCCTGCCATGGAGACCCTCACAGATTTCAACTCTGAGGTCCTTCAGCGCAAGACCGCTCATCTCCTCAGCACGGCTGGCGGCGGTGGCGACAAGACCCGCATCGAGGTCCGCAGGCTCGAGGACAAGGTCGCAAAGGTCGCTGCTAAAAAATGTTCCGTCGAGGAGGTCTCCTCACTCTATAAGGAACTCGAAGAGTGGCTGTTGTCGGAGAAGGATGACCAAGTGCGTCTTTACTTTCTTTTTTGCTCTCTGTGTACTGTGGCGGGAGTGTGCGTTCTTTCATGCATCCCTGCGTCTCTCATCGCCCTCGCGCGTCCGTATGCGTCTGCGTCTGCGTATGCCGCGTAACCCTACGCCCACAAACAAATCTTTTTTATTTCCCCATTCGTCCATATCTCCGAATCCAGGTTACGAAGAACAAAAATTTCTTCTCTCCATTGACTCACGCTCGGCCTAACGATCCTGACTAACCAAACCCCGCTTCCCAGACTTCATCCATCCTCCTCAGCGCCGCCCTCCTACGCGCTATTTTAATGAACCACCTCGCTCATTCAGAAGCGAGCAAGACCGCTAAAACGACGGAAGCCAACCTTAAAAATAAAATCGAGGACATCGACCTCGCAAACTCAAAGATGGAAGCCGAGATTCGAAGGTGCGTAGTCGCTGTCTTCCTTTCTCCTTAGCGCCGACGCTGACTCGATTTTTTTCTATTTTTTTCTTTTTGGTCTTTGGCCGTCCAATCAGACAAGTACGTGATGTTGATTGCCAACTACCCCCGCACTTAACTAACATCCTTTCAGCGCTCTCAATACAACCAAAAATCCCAAGAATGCCAACAACTGCGCGCCGAAGTCGGCCAGCTCCGCGCGCTCGCCACAACACTCGGCATCACGCCCCCAGAGATGCCCTCCCTCCCTTCCGCGCCCACATCCCCCACGCCCTCGCCCACACCATACAGCTCCTCCCAATCGCCCTACTCCCCCTCCTCCAGCACGGCGTCCACGGGCAGAGACTCACAAACCACCTCGCCCGCATCCCCGCTGTCCCGCTTCAACGCGATGCACTCCCGCTCCGCATCCATGTCCTCCCGCCCGACCACCCCCGCGTCCGCCCCGCTCTCCCCGACGCGCTCGCACACCCCCGCGCCGCCCCGCTCGCATACACCCGCGCCGCCTCGCTCACACACCCCAGGGCCAGGCCACTCCTCCGCCTCAGCAGCAGCAGCAGCAATGACGCCCCCGCGCTCACACACCCCCGGACCCAACCTAACCCACGCGCCGTCCCTCCGCTCGCAAACCCCTTCCATCCGCTCACACACCCCCGCGCCCTCCTCATCGCACTACCACGCCTCCCACTCGCACTCCTCGCACGCCGTGCCGCCCATGCCGTCCCTCCCCGTGCGGTACGCGACCCCCGCACCCGCACCGCCCTCTCTGTCCGCGCATCATCGCACCCAGACACCCGCGCCGCTCGTGCCACCCAAGCCGCGCCGCCTGTCTACGCCGTCGCCGCCTAAGATGATGGTGAGGAGCACGAGCGAGGAGAAGGCCGAGGCGCATGAGAGGTGGATCCCGCCTGGTACGGTTGTGAACCATGATGACGACTATGTCGTTCGCCCGAGCGACCGGGAGAGGGAGAGGGAGCGGGAGAGGGAGAGGGAAGGGGGGAAGGAGAGGTTTGGATTGGGCTTGGGCTTGGGGAGGAGCGGGAGTGTGAGGCCTGCGAGTCGGGCGGGGTTTGCGAGTCGGTTTGGGTTTTAGAAGTGATTTAGACGCCACGCCGAGTGAAGCATACCGCATACCCTGTTCGCCCTGGATACCCCCCCGCCCTGCATTTCTGCCTCTGCCTTTTTTTCGGATCCTACCTGCTATGAATGATGTCTCGCTTTCCGCCTCCGCCTCTGCCTCTGCCTTCGCTTCGGATTTTCCCTTGGACGGCATGATGTCTGTCCACGAATTCACGCCTCTGCCTCTGCCTCTTGTCTTCTCCAGCTTTCTACTTCAACCTTAGATCTCACGCTCAGATCACGATCCATTATTCCCCAACCTGCCATTTCAAGTTTTTACCATCTATTCCACCATTTACCATTGTCCATATCCACTTCCATCCATACCCACCTAATCAAACCAACCACCATCCAATCCACTTCCATATCCATATCCCCCATTCCACCCAGCTGCATGTATCTTATTAGCACGGCATTTCCATTCTCATTCTCATCTTCCATCTTCCATCTTCCCTTCCTAGCCATTCACGTCCTTCCATCCCATTCCCATTCCCATTCCTCCTCACTTCGAATCGAATCTATCGGTCCGCTCGTCTCGCCTCGTCCTTGAATTTACGTAGTATCTAGTCCTATCGTATATCTACTTACTTGATTAACTAATTAGTGTTTCCCTCTCTGCTTCCCTCTCGTATCTGCCTGTGTCTGTGTCATATTTGTGTTGTCTATCCGCCTCTGGATTCTGTACCGCTTTCCTTTTCCTTTTCCTATCCGCTTTTTTCCTTTTTTTTTTGCTTTTTCAGGGTCCTGCAGTGCTGGATCTGTTTTTGACTTTCCTTTCCTTTGTGCTATATTTTTGTCCCTGCTTATCTTTCGAATTAATAGGCCGCTCGCTCTTTGCTTTACTTTTACCTTTTTTTAGCGGGCGGCTGTCTTCTTTTTCCTCTTCATTCATTTCGGTGCTTTGTGTTTACCTGTTTCCTGTCCTGTTTTCATTTCATTTCTTTCAACTTTCACTTTCACTTTCACTTTCTCATCCCCCCCTTCGATTTCCCTCTAGATTCCATCTATCCAGATCTTCTCTTATCAGATGGATAGATTCCGCCCATCCATCCATCTGTGTTTCTGCACAGCAAAGCACCTCATCCGCACCCTACCCTCGCCTTCCTTCAACCTTGCCTTCGTCATCAACGTTAACATCAACACCCCAATCCAATCCGCACCACCCTCGGATCAACGCTGTCCATCTCCGTCTCCGATGCGGATGCGGAACGACACCCACGCGCACACAACACATCTCTTCAACGGGATTCGGATTCGGGAGCAGATTTTTGTATTCTGTTCTGTTCGGCGCGACACGACACGACACGACACGACACGGTACGACAGAGGCTCCACTTATCACTTCTCATCGACCATCGATGGTGCTGGAAGATCCGTCCGTCATCGGTAATCAATAATCACTCGACGCCTCCCAATCAACACCAACACCAAAAAACCAAAACTAAAAAGAAACACGATTATCATCTAATCACCTATCACGATCTCAACGCCCAACGTCCCGTCGACTGACAATCGATGACCGATTATTAACCCACATCCTCGATTATCCAATATCCGATATCCAATACCAAAAACAGTAACGCTCACGCCCGTCCTAACGTTTTTCTTATTCCATAACCATAACGTCTGTCCTCTGTCCATCCAAAACCAAAACCAACCCTGTTGTCCAACAATAACCGCTATCCGAAACCGAAATTCATTACCAATCCAATATCGGATATCACCCATCGTGTCGTGTTTCGAGTTTTTTGGTCGCGCGTTCATATGGCTTATCGATCTCGAATCCGATGCACCGCATCTGCGTCTGCATCGCCCGCGTCCTGGGTCAAGGCTCGAGTCAAACGCTTGCTTGCTTGCTGCGGGTCGAGGCCGACGTACCGCATTACCTATCTTCCAGACCTACGTCGACGGCGCTCGGTCCTGACCTGACGAGGCTCATGGATCGGTCGAGGCTCCTCATCCTTCCCATCTCGTTTTTCCTTTGTCTGGTTTCTGATTTCGTAGCTGTAGCCTTTTATTTCTGCTTTTTCGGCTTCTCATGTTTGATGGTTTGGAGATTTTTTATTCATTTCATTTCATCGCCGGTTCTGGTTTTTTCCCATCCCATCCCTCTGCATCCTATCCTATCCTACCCAGAACACGAACCTCTTCCCCCTTCGTCCATCCTCCACTATCTCATCACCAACCCCAACACGACGCGGGCCAGCCGGCAATCAGCCAACCAACGAATTATGCCCGCCATATGCCCCCACCCAACAACCTAGGCTTATCCTTATTCTCCATTTTTTATTCGAGCGTCGGGTCCTGCATTTTTTCCTTTCTTGCATTCCGCTTCTCTCTTATGCCACCTCGTCTGTGTCTGCAACTCTGCACTCTGAGGTCGGCCGTTAGCTCGTTGGTCCGTCCGTGTCCGTCTCCCTATCCCTGTCCGTCTTCTTCCATCCTTTCTTGGTTTACACCCATCTAGTTCCACAGTTTTTGGATTGCTCTTTCCTGGATCTCATGGCTTTTTTTGGTTTTATCATCGCAGTAGATAGATTTTTTGTCTCTCCAACCTGTAGATAGTATTATCGCTCGCATCTGCCTGCATCAGCATCTTTGGCACGCCCCGGGACGGTTTATCGGTATTATTTCTATTTCTTGACGGTTTAGTTACATACATACTCGTACATACGCCCCCGCCCGGTGGACTGTTGGCCTACACCCTGAAAGTAGCTTATTTCGATATTTTTTAGTAATATATTCTTTTGACTTGTGATGTTTTCCGTGCGATTGGTTCGAGAGGTTGTTAAAATTGGATGTGGGGAGTTGGGCTAAGAAAAGAGACGTGAGACGAGGTCGGACGGATGGATGGATGGACGGTTGCAGAGCCTATGGTAAATTTATTTCTTACTCATCCTAGATCGTTTCGTCTTGCTCGTTCACTGCAGATTGACCTCTGGAGGCGTGTTTATTATTTTTACTGACAATTGAAAGACCGACTGGTAGACCTGACCTATCTCAAGTCGTGATGTTTGGTGCGGTGATCGTTAAATTTGGGTTGTGGGGCGTGGAACGTGCTCAGGACGGAACGCAGACGTGTGAATGAAGACCGGCGCCGGCTGGAAGGACGGATAGCGTGTTTTTTACGCATTCTGAATTAGTAACACCCCCCGAACGAACTCAGGCGGAGGTGTCAGAGTTGAATGAGACGATGGCTCGAGCACGCGTTGTCAAGGCGGATTTTATGATCCAGTGAACGGCACGATAGCAAACCTTGGATGAAAGACGGGCCAGAACAGATGGCGGACTCGAGTGAAGTGACAGCCAAAGAGCTTGAGGGCGGTTTTAATGTTTAACCTTGGGAGAAAGGTGGGCCAGGACCCAACCAGGACCTATCTGACCTGTGGCGGACTCGAGTGAAATGACAGCTGAGCACGCTTCTGGGGTGTGAATTCGATAATGAGGTCATTGGAAGTTCTAGGCGAATACTCTGGCAATCAGATTCAGAGGATGAAAGGACGGCGAACCTTGGATGAAGGATAGGCCAGGCCAGGCAGGACTTGGCCAGGACAGGTGACAGCGTGCGCACGAGTTCATGCTTGAGTATGAATGATCAATGTGTGAATGTGAACGTGAATTCGAAGCTGACCACAACTGAATGGTAATGATAAGACTTGAGTGCATAATATTGCTAATGGCTGAACCTTGAAGAGCTTAAAGCTGGAATTAGACTCAGACATGGGGTAGCTCTGGGCTTGGCACGCCCCAAGTGCCTGGTGATTGACAACATAGTCTATTAGGGGCCCAATCATGGGCACTTGCTGGCCGATAGACTTCTCTTCGCATCTAGGCGGGATCAAATCTCCTAACGCCTGGTTTTCAGAGATAACGATTGCGATGGAAATATTCATGGACCAACTTCTATTTCAGGCGCAACCTTGGGAGGCCCTAGACCCAATTTGGAAATTATCCTACCAAAAATAACCGTCAATTTTGCTTCCGCCTGCCAGTAGAGAGCTCATAGTCTTATCGAGGCCAAAAGCCAGAGCGGCGAGGACAACTCTAGGTGGCACTACCTCCGTAGCAAATATAGAAACAGCCCCTGCACGCGACCCAACGCGAACGGAGGCGTTTCCCACATTCATTTATCTTGCTCGATTGAGATGTTCTCCTGCGATCTCTTCGAAAGAACAGATTATCCAGTGTGATAACCATCGATATACTTTCAGTAAACGCACACGACGAAGACACCTCCCAAGAGTCCTGCCCGAGTCTAGAAGGAGAGAAACGTACCCCTCACCCAGTCTGAGTTAGCGGTTCCCCCATTTCATTAATGCCTCGTATGTTTTCCACGATCTCCATGAAAGCACGAATTATTCAATAACGAGGCAATATCAAGTCCATAGACGTATGCCACCCCTATGTTTTCAAAGTTTGAATCGGCCTTGTGCTGCGCCTCCAACGTCGTTCAATTATAGCCTACAGCGAGCCTATTTGCGGGCACGCACATACTCGATGAACGCGTGTCCGTCTTCGTGCCTGTCCTTGATAATCTTACTAGCAAGATGGCAGATATAATTGGAATTAGCATACGTCGAGCTCCTGTGCGTATCTGAGCTATTCTCGTCATCGAGAAGTGTACCGGCGAGGTGGGTCGTATAAGGTCATGTCCAAGAAGCCGGTGATTGAATCCTGGAGGCACCTCAAGAAAGACTGAGGATTCTGAGAAGGCCTTCAATGTCAATCCCTGGCTCTTGCTGAATATCTGACATGATAATGGCAGGACAATGCGTACCAAAGACGACCGTTACATAAATTCACGTTTTATTGGCCACACTCTATCCCAATCCGAAGACGTCACCGTACGTTATCTCAAGACTCTGGGGAAGCGTGAGATGCCGGCCTGCAAAATGAACGCATCTCACTTCACATTGACATATCAACATTGATTGCTTGATTATCGCAGCAATCGAACTGTCTTCTTCGTGTTCTATGAATGTGGGTAGTGCTTACGACCTGACTCTTATTATAATAACGCTCTTGGAATGAACAATATCGGGATCAGCTTAGGTTAGTAAGTACTAAGTATTGGAGTATTATGATCTACAAATGAGTGAGGGATTAACGAAGCTTAATATTCTTAGCCTTGTTCTATGTAGAAATGTTAACTGCGACTTCAGTCTTCAATGAATTGCACCGAGGTTGCATGCGTAATTAAAAGAGAAAAGGAACGGAGTGCGGTAGCTATAAACCCCATCCCGTAATCTGGAAAATTAACATATTGACATAGTAACATAGCAGCCGCGGAAATTGAAAAAACGAGTACGCAATGAGCTTTTATAGCGTACTTCCTTTCCCTCGTAGTCTCCACCCTCTGCTTCAGGCTGCTGTACAACACCGAGGGCACACTTTCTGATATGAAGGTGGAAAAGATAAGACAAAGATGTACGACTGAAAGGCCACTTTACTGTAACAATGAACGGTGGATGCAGGACGTGAGGCTGAGGTATTGGACAAGGCCATTCTCCCGGGTTACTTCGATGAGGTGAGGAGGAAAGCATAAGGGTACGAGGATGATCTTTATCATTCTCAATAATGATATACTGTGGGGGAAGGCGTGACCTCAAGCGTGCCTCTGATAAGATTAGACAAGGACACAGTGCGAGCATGAGCGTGGAAGTGAGTAGGCGGAGTTGCATAACGTAGGCAACAACTCCAAGCACTTTTGATAATCCCTCGATGAGTCGCAGTGAAAGTTGGACGGAGGTGAGTTATGGCATACAGGAAGTAAAATAGCCAAGCTTCGTCTTCATTACACTTGAGCAAATTAATACCGCGGCGAAATTGCATCTGTTCATAAGTCGTGTCGTGTCGCCTTGGAAATGAAGTTAAGACACAGAGAAGAAAAGCAAGCTTTGGTGGTAAACTCATAGTGGGTTCAAGGCGCAGGACTGATGGCAATAAAAGGAATGCATTTTACTGACATTTTTCATCTAGTCGCTCGATCGCGTTTTGGGAGTCGATGCCTGAGTTTCATGCTTCCCAAGTGTTAGACTGTAAAGCAGGAGAATAAATGATCTGTGCCAGGAAAGAGCCGTGAAGGGTTTCCGCAGCCAGGACCCTCAAGAGACAAAAAGATTTCGAAGAGAAATAAATGCCGACAAGGCATACAGACAGCAGCTGTAACGACGCTGAGCACACCACCAATACTAATAGCCTGCAGTTCGTGGCAAGGTTCGTAGCATACAAGCCCTTAGCGAGCACAAAGATTAAGGCGGACCCGATCAACGATTCTGCTTCGATACACGGTTTCGTATCATCCGCCCAATCACTGATCGACTCGAGCCAAACTTTAAAGCCATTCAAGAAAGCCAGCGCAGTTCAGAGCGCTCAGCCGAGAAGCGGAGAGAACCTTCCGTTCTTGTAATGCAGGGAAGGAGGCCGTCCCGATCATATATAGAACTATAGAACCGAGCCCTCCTTGATACACTTCTTGATGCGACGCCAACACTGTTGATCATGTATGGAGAGGTTAATCACCATGATCTCAGTCATCGTGAGGTCACGGGGAGTAAACCTACCTCATACCACCCCCAGACCACGTTTTTGCAATGCCTCTAGTTCCAGAAGCACGTGTCCCGGTAGATCACCTACGTCGCTGGCCACGCTTTTAAATTATGAGTGGCATTGCTTCGATGAACAAATGAGAATGGAAGGACAGTCAGGCACCCAGCATCCAGAGAGATACGGCCGCGGGCTCAGAAACAATGTATGATGCTCCGAGTGTAAGTTTCAGGAATATCTAGTGTGTTGTTGACGTCGAAGTTTAATTTCACGAATATGACGAGGCCGTGGTTGCTGATGCGCCGCTGCGGTTCCGGGTCTTGCGTTGATGCGTGAAGGGAGGAAGAGAGGAAGCGTTCAAACTTCCAAATACCTTCCGCAGCTCTATGGACCTACAAGCCAATGACGGATCCAGCGCGTCAATTGGCATGATCCGGGTGATGGCATATCCGGCTTCTCTGTTGACAGTTTCGTTCACGGGAAATCCGTAGCTCGTATTGGCCATTTGGACCAGAATTTCAATAAAAGACTACCAGGGAGTTCTTGATCTTAGGAGAGGATAAGCCAATTGCAGCCTGAAAGGTGGAGCCAAGCTAGGAGGGTGAACCATGACGAGCGGTCCTCAGTTTCATACACTAGAGATAGAGAGGAGCCAAACCGAGTTCAGGGGGAGGTTCGGTTTGTGAACCAAGGTTCCAGGAGACAAGGTCTTGGAGGGACCACAGGGGTCTACCGGTCGCACGGCACTTCCTCTTATCTTGATCGCTCCGCTTTTAAGGCCGGTCAAAGACGTACTAGTAGGCGGCCCTACTTTGGCTATCAGAGTCGTTGGGTACCGGTGAATCCTCCAAGAACAACCTCGGAGGCGGTGAACGGCAGCTGAAGATGGCAACGATTTGGTTGGTGAGTGGCGCCCGAGTTTCTCTAGTTTCACTGACAGAATTCCAAGTGGCTGGCATTCGTAAAGTTCGTTGTTGAGGTTGTGGGCAAGTTGTGGGGACGAAACTATGCGATCGGTGCTTACGGAACGAGCAGATTATCAGATTAGATATAGGGGCCCCTGTCGTTGCTCCAATACTTTCTTTTTCGAACGACTATCATGATCATGAATGTCTACAGGGGGTGACACACTCGAGTAATATGAGCTCTGACATGCATGACCTTCCAATTATGTAAAGGGGCTAAAATATAACTAAATTAATTACCGACAGACCTAATTCAATGGCCTTATTGTTCAATCGCTGTGTCCAGCGAATAGAGCTCCGTGATTGGCTGCTTTTGTTTCCCCGACTGGCCTATTCTACCTTTATTGTTGTACTCGGTCATTGCAGCCCCAACTGGGATGCAGTGGTATTTAAAGGGACTTTCGAAAATAAATTCGTTTGCCTGCCCACCAACCTTTCGATTTTCCTTGCCAAAAACGCATCTCGTTGATATGGGTTCCGCTGAAATCGAAGAAATAAAAGGTGAAAAACTCGACCGACCTTCAAGAGCTGGAAACCCAGCAATAGGAAACCCGGGTGCTCTGTACGTGCCGCTTGCTCCTACAGCTTTGACGCTCTTCTAAAACAATCGACCATTTTTTGCTTGCAGTGGCCTGTTTTCAGTTCGGGTCGACAACCTTTATTCTCTCGCTCTTTAATCTACAAACGCGTGGAATACATACGCCCAATGTCGTCATTGGTATGGCTATATTTTGCGGCGGTTTGGCTCAAGTTCTGGCTGGAATGTGGGAGTTTCCTCGAGGCAACGCGTTTGGCGCCACTGGTGCGTTTTCTGCTATTTCTTACTTCCTTTGCCAGCATTTTCCTTCGTCATTGCGGGACATATGATTCATAGCCGAAGTAAAATAGCCGCCCTTTCTCACCCATTGAGCGTAATTTCCCACCACAGATAATTAGGCGCCGTTCCTATTTGACATAATCGTACCTCCCTTCTATCAACGTTTGACTCATTTATCACCACCAGCCTTCACCTCGTATGGCGCATTTTGGATGTCATATGCCACTATACTCTTACCCGCGAGTGGAATCCTAAGCGCCTATCAAGACGAGAAAGAGCTCGCAAATGCCCTCGGCATTTTTTTGTCTGCTTGGTTCATCGTTACAGTTCTAATATTGTGAGTAATCAAATTACCGCCTTATTTTTGAAGTCTTTGGATTTTAAACTTGCCCATACTTAGTATTGCCTCCCTGAAAAAATTCATGGGCCTTATTCTCCTCTTTGCTTGCCTGGCGGTGACTTTTCTCTTGTTGGCTGCGGCAGAATTTACAACCACGACCAATGCCAAGGCATCGTAAGTGCATTCCTTTCTTTTAATATCAGCAGTGCCTTCACTTTTCATCCACAGGCTCACGAAGGCTGGCGGTGCGACAGGTTTGATTACTGCTTTTATCGCCTTCATCGTGGGTTTGGGCGGACTGCTAGCTGCAGAGGAAGTGCCAGTAATTCAGCTTCCCAGTGGGGGTCTACAAGAAAAAGAAATAAGTGCTTGCATTATATATACTCACTATTTTTTGTATATTTTTATATAGCTTTCAGTCATCGTACTGGATAAAACGTTCAGTAATTTCTCGAATTTGGGTACCCTATGGGCATATATTTCTCGAATGACGGACCACGTGTATCTAAGAATTTGAAGCCCTTTCACTATTTACATGGGTCGCGGAAAGCTATGTCATGGGCAGGAAGCCACCACTGAAAGGGTGAAATCATGATTCAGTACCAGAAGCGTCGTCCTCGAGCCTCTATTTGGAAAACAAATCCTTCAAGTGCCTCCCAGTGTCCTTCGTCTCTATGGTAGAATGTAGTTAAAAAATATCACTCCCTTGAGGCAGTGTGAGTACCCAGGAGTTCCGGCATCTTGATGTCATCATCTCCACCAAGAGTCAGGTCACGGCACCTTCGGACAAGGGTGATATTCGTCCAACATTTAATACGGAGAGTCGGGGAGAGAGAAGAATTTTGGATACGTTAGTGGCCGGGAAATATCAGTATAGTGCATGTCGCCGAAGAGGGGTAACTGTCTTGGTTGAAGGGGCATTAATCAACTTCCTTCCGCTCATGCAGAATTTCCAGACTGAGAAAGACGAGTCGACGTTAAGTATGCCGACGACAACAGTCGCTCCGTCAGGCGTCACGGGAGTTACCGGAGCGGTTGCTACTCCGATATTATTACTCCGCACTCAGCTTGAGCTCGTCAGCACTTTCGGGTTTGCTTTTGGGTCAAATTGTTTCCTCCATCGAGTCCCGACATCCTCCTCGCAGACGCACTTTGCTTTATGCTTTCTGAAATTTACCTCAACTCAGAGCATTGAATCTACGCGACTCTGCTTCCGTTGACGAACACAGGTGGTTTATTTTTCTTACCAAGTGTAACTCTTCAAACCGGCATTGTCTCTGTGAGTTCTGTCTGGATATAACTGTATCATATTCCTGGTGACATGGTGACACATGGCCCTCCATTACTAAAGCCTGCTCTTCCGTTACCGATGGCTCACGAAAGACAAAAGGATCGAGGTCGCGACCTTGCGACACCACGAAACTTGCATTCAGCGCCCGTGACGGTCTCAGGTAGAAATTATCTGTTGGTACCCCAACGATACACTGCCCTCTTTGCTATTAGGATCTTCTTTGTCAGTATACGAGGACTTCTTAGTGTTTCAAACTTGCAAGGCTTCCCGTCCCCGCCTGCTTGCTGTGGAGCTTTTTTGGGGGTTCAAGGAAGTCAATGACGACCGCACATTTCTGGATTTCCTTTGTAGCCCCACTTCAAGGTCAAGTAAGACCGCCGCTTGAAAGCTCTAGGGTCTAGAGAATACTCACCAGGTTATAATAACGAAATGGGTTGACGTTACTAACGGTGCACCATCTCCGCGTGTGGTTATTAGATTATGGTGCTGCGGAATTCTCTTATAATATGCGATTGGAAGGCGTCAGCTTAAAAATAGTAGACGGCGAAGGCGATTGCACCCCGTTTGGGAGCCGGAGTAGCCTACAAGTAACCCTTTTGGACTGGACGACTCTGGGTATAAAGGCTTTCGAGATTGCTCATATTCTACATTCCCTCACGAGAACGTCAATATCCAAAGACCCCAACTTGTCTCTTAATTTTACCGCCAAATTTTTTACAGAAATGCGAACTTCTTCTACTCCATTCGCCATTGTCGCGACTCTTTTTGCCGTTAGAGTTGACGCGGCGGTCATATCTTTGTGAGCGTCTCACATTATTTAATAACTTCTGTGATGCTTAATAGGTGACCGGTTGTTAGCGCGTCCACCGCAAGTCTGTCGGCGTCCGCGAGCTTTATTACCAGTATTCCAAGCTCCAGTGACATCCCGCAGGCATCCACGGGCGTGTTATCATCAGGCATTGCCTTACCATCCATTGAAAGCTCTATCGAAGCTACTGCGACCATTATCGACGGCTCCTTCCCCGTATCATCTGCAATTCTTTCGTCGGTTTTGCCAGCAAGTTCCAGCGTTTTCCCAGCATCGTTGTCAACGTTCATACCAGAATGCTCCAGCGTTTTCCCAGAATCCTTGTCAACGTTCATACCAGCAAGCTCCAGCATTTTTCCAGAATCCTTGTCAACGTTCATACCAGCAAGCTCCAGCGTTTTCCCAGAATCCTTGTCAACGTTCATACCAGCAAGCTCCAGCGCTTTCCCGGCATCGTTGTCAACGTTCGTACCAGCATGCTCCAGCGTTTTCCCAGTATCGTTGTCAACGTTCGTACCAGTAAGCTCCAGCGTTTTCCCAGAATCCTTGTCAACATTCGTGCCAGCAAGCTCCAGCATTTTCCCAGAATCCTTGTCAACGTTCATACCAGCAAGTTCCAGCGCTTTCCCGGCATCGTTGTCCACCTTCATACCAACAATTTATGGCTCTCTCCCCGCAAGTTATGACCAAGCATCAATTTCGACTGGCTATGCTGCAAGCGGTGTCGCCCAGCCCTCGGTATCGGGCATCGTAGGTAGCACCCCCTCCTCAGTCGCCGTATCTCAGCCTTCTGGGTCGGACAATCAGGGCTGCCCGGCTCTTCCATCCCTCTCGAGTTTCTTCCCTCAACCCTCTGGGTCAGTTACTGCCAGTGGAGTGCTGCCGTCTATTTCAGGCACTTTCCCTCAGCCATCATTTTCGAGCATTTTCGCCAGCTCCGCGTTTCCCTCCGGCGCAGCAACGGCTTCGTCCATTCCTTTTGGCTCCGCTCAGCCGTCATTCTCAACCTTCATAGGTCAGCCGTCCGTTTCAGCAGTCGATCCCGGTGCCACGGCTATTTGACAGGTTATCTAAGAACTTATATTCTTGGAAGCACCCTATGAGCGTCCCACTTCTCCTTTCCGTAATTACAGAATCGCCTTTCCGCAATTACAATTAAACAACAATTAATGCACCATGCCATGATTGTGAGCCAGTAATTCTTCTGAAAGGCTGACGTGGGATAAGTGAGGCCAAGGAATGCAAAGAGATTTCTCTGGTCAGTGACGAAAACATTCCGGATAGCGACGCTTGAAGAGGCCTTGGTTGAGGGGTATTAAGTAATGGGAGGTAAGTAATGGGTTATTTCGCGAATTACATCGAACTTCGATCGAAGGGGATGCCTCGGATTGGTGCCAATATGGCATACCATGTCTTCACTTGCAAAAGACGAGGGAGGCTTCTCATTCAGATATTTCTTCTGCTTGTGCAGAACTTTCCATCTCTGCCGCCTCGATGGTGGGTAGTTCGACCCGACGACCATATCAGGCGCTTATCTAATCACGTCGCTGAGTTCAATCAAGCCTCAGCGCGGCTCTAAATTGTTTCCTCATCGACGACATTCTCTTCGCGGACGCACTTTGCTTTGCGCTCTTTGCCATTTACCGACTCAGAACCTTGACTCTATGCGACTCTGCTTCCCTCACAAACTTTTTCTGCTGGCTCATTTTTCTACTTCGGCATTGTCTCTGTGATTTCTGCTGGCTATTAGCTTATCATATGACTGATGACCTCGGCGATGCATGGCCTCGCCCCATAGCCTCATACCAAGATCGTCCACGCGTGAACTTGAGCCTAGGTGGATAGTGGTCGCGACATTGCGACACCACAAAGGTAGTAATACTCAGCCGTGAGGTCTCAGGTAGCAATTACTCGTTGGCACCCCAACAATGCACTGCCCTCTTGCTATGCGGTCCTTCTCTATCGATAAAGAAGTTCTCTGCAGAGTTTCAAGGCCTCCCGTCCCCGGCTGTTTGCTGTGGAGCTTTCTAGGGCTCAAGGAAGTCGAACGTCCGCCCGTTGCTGAATTTCCTTTTCAACCCACTTGAAGGTCGAGGAAGACCGTCGCTTGAAAGCTCTAGAATCTTGAGGACTCACAATAACGAAAAGTCGAATGTTCACCTCTCTGGATTTCCTTTTTAGCACACTTCACGGTCGATAAGACCGTCTACAACATGTGTATTACAAGCTTTAGAGTCTAAAGAACACTCACCAGGTTATCAACGACGAAACTGATGAACGTTACTAGCGTTGCACCATCACCGCGTGTGGCTATTGGATTATGGTGCTGCGGAAATCTCTTATACCATACGATCGGAGAGGATCGACGTCGTCACCTTAAAATAATATACGGCGAAGGCCATTGCACCCCGATGGGGCCTACAATCTATCCCTTCCGGATTTGACGATTCTGGGGTATAAAAGCCCTCGAGATTGCTCGTATTCTGCATTCCCCCACGAGAACTTCGATTTCCAAAGGTCCCAACTTGTCTCAATTTTTTTTCTATACCTCCAACAAATATTACAGAGATGAAAACTTCTTCTACTCTATCCGCCATTGTCGCGACTCTTTTCGCCGTTGGAGTTGACGCAGCGGCTATATCTTTGTGAGCCTCTCTCTTTTATTTATTAACTTTTGTGATTCTTAATACATTACTCAGTCTTTAGCGCATCCACCGCCAGCCTGTCGGCATCAGCGAGCTTTATTACCAGGGTTCCGAGTTCCAGTGGCATTCCCCAGTCCATTGCGACTTCTATCCAAGCTTCTGCGACTCATATCGAGGGCTCTTCCCCTGTGTCATCTGTAATTTTTTCGACGGGTTTGCCAGCAAGTTCTGGCTTCTTCCCCGCATCCTCTCCAATTTTTTCGGCGGGTTTGCCAGCAAGTTCTGGCTTCTTCCCCGCGTCCTCTCCAATTTTTTCGGCGGGTTTGCCAGCAAGTTCTGGCTTCTTCCCCGCGTCCTCTCCAGTTTTTTCAACGGTCATACCAGCAAGTTCGGGCTCTATCCCCTCATCTTATCCAATTTTTTCCACCTTTTTACCCGAAAGCTCTGGCCCCTTCCCCTCATCCTCTCCGGTTATTTCAACTGGTTTACCAGCAAGCTCCGGCTCTTTCCCCTCATCCGCTCCGGTTCTTTCAAGTGGTTTACCAGCAGGCTCTGGCTCTTTCCCCGCCAGCTCCGGAATTTTTTCGTCGTTTATACCAGCAAGTTATGACCAAGTGTCTACTGTCTATGCAAGAGGTGTAGCCCACCCCTCGGGATCGATCATCGCAAGTACCTCAATCGCTGTATCCCATCCGTCTGGGTCTGCCCGCCCCTCGGTATCGAACATCGCAAGTAGCATTCCCTCCTCAGGCGCTGTATCCCAGCCATCTGGGTCGGGCATTCAGTGGTCCTCGGCTCCTCCATCCCTTTCGACCGTCTTCCCTCAACCCTCTGGATCAGCTCCTGCCAGTGGAGTGCAGCACTCCATTTCAGCCTCCTTCCCTCACCCCTCGAATATTTTCACCAGCTCTGCGTTGCCCTCCGGATCAGCAATTTTCGCCAGCTCTGCGTTGCCTTCCGGATCAGCAATTTTCGCCAGCTCCGCATTGCCCTCTGGATCAGCAATTGTTTCATCCATTCGTCTTAGCTCCGCTCAGCCGTCATTCTCCACCTTCATAGGTCAGCCGTCCGCTTCAGCAGTCAAACCCCGTAGCTCGGCCATTTCCTCGTCCCTCATCTGAACGACTATCCGGGCTTCCTCAGCACCGGCTATCTGTCAATAATATGGCCATAAATGGCTCATACATTCTGTCCTTTTTTTTTCATAACCCTTTCTTCTCAAAATTTGCTTCAGCAGAAATGGACCTTTATATGATACCGATATTATTACCGTGCTTCTACTTAAAATTAACGGGGCACTCTTAAAAACCAAAAAATATTATGTATTCCACGTTTTATATACCTTCTTTGCCTTCCGTACCGTTAATAAAGATGATTATTTCATGATTGAAAAGGCCGATCGATTACAGGCGATGGTCATAAATTCTCGTATAATGATAACCACTAATTTACACAACTTGAGTTCGTTGACGTTCTGTTGACACGACCGATCTCCTTAAACAGTCGCATGAACTCCGGTGTGAGGAACCTGCACAAAGGTCACCGGTCACTTGTCAGGTAGTTCCAGGATCGATGGAAAGTGATGGACATACGCTCGACGTAATGCCTAGTACTTTCGCAATGGCGTTGAATTCGGCCTCAGTTGGCTTGGTTTTGCCGGTCACGACTGACATCGACGGATCTTAGTTTGCCGTATAGATAGGTGATAAAATAAACCTTACTGTCGATGACATGTTGCTCACTCTTGCCGATTCCGGTGGCGATCTGGGCATATGAAAGTCCTGGACGATTAATGGAGTGTCAATCGCCTACCCCTGAAATACGCATTAGCAAAGCACTGACCTTTCTTCTCCTTCGCAGCAGCGAGAGCAGCGCATTGGGGATCGGGAGCCATCTTAGTTGGTAAAGGTGAGTTGGAGAAGAGGGTAGTATACTTGGATCGATGTCTGTGCTTGTTAAAGAAAGGAAGACGAGATAATCAGCGCCTTATATACTTACTTCCCGGTACATATAAGGCGTGAGACCTATCCAGTTCCGAGGACCGGAAAGCAGGAAATCGTAACGGGCCCATACAGTTGGATTGATGGAGGCCCACGACCAGTAATAGAAATATTCATATTGGCTACAAGGTGGAGAAGACGACATAAGGTTATCAGATGATCTTCTTTCGATGACGATAAGATTGGAGATAAGTCACTGGGCAAATAACGAACTTGGTCAGCCAGGCCCAGTCAGGGATTATATCGTTGTAAGTTTTCTCACCTGGAGAAGAACAGAATAGAAAGAAGAGTCGTTTCATCTGCTCGGCGTAAATACGGTTGATGGTAAAGAAGCAAAGTGAGAGCCTGAAGAGAAGCGAAATCGAGGCATGATTTAGCCATGGATTTAGTTGGAGTCTCGAGATGCCTGTGTGGTACCATCAGTCAAGCAATAGCCTTGGTCTTAAAATCTGCAAATTAATAAAAGCTTGAAACCTGAGTCAGGACTCAGAAATTCTTCAGACTTGACGCAAGGGGGAGGTTGGATGGCACGGAGGTGAAAAGCAACCCGATCCCGGTCCGGATTTGTTTGCTATTGTGTCGTTTGAAAGGCACCGAAACATTTACGAGTGTGATCAACGCAGTTGTCGTCGTCTGCCCAGCCATTCTCAAGCTTTCCCCCTCAAGTCCGTCAAGATGGTGCGTAAATCCTTCATATATGGCCCCGGAGCGACCTTTAGAGATGCGTAGTCTCTTTTTTTCGCCTCAAAATCATTTTCAAGGCGATGGATTTCAACGCTGACTTTTGGATGACCTTTTGTGTAGCCTCCCAAAAAAGTCAAAGCACCCAAGGAGGAGAATACCGTCTCTCTCGGCCCCCAGGTCGCTGAAGGTGAAACCGTCTTCGGTGTTGCCCACATCTTCGCCTCCTTCAACGATACCTTCGTCCATATCACCGATTTGTCTGGAAAAGAAACTATCTCCCGAGTCACTGGTGCGTTCGCCACATTCGCAGTGCCGAGGATAATTCTGACTTTTTTTATTACATCTCAGGTGGAATGAAGGTCAAAGCTGATCGTGACGAGTCCTCCCCATACGCCGCTATGTTGGCTGCCCAGGACGTCGCCACCCGCTGCCGTGAAGTTGGCATCAACGCTCTGCACATCAAGCTCCGTGCTACTGGTGGAACTGGCACAAAAACTCCTGGCCCCGGTGCCCAGAGTGCTCTTCGTGCTCTCGCCCGTGCCGGTATGGGTATTGGACGCATTGAGGATGTCACCCCCGTCCCCACCGACTCCACCAGACGTAAGGTATGCGTGCCTCTTCCCTTACCTTTCGCCAAAGGTGATTTCTTATCATCCACCCTCTCTTTTAGGGTGGTCGTCGTGGTCGCCGTCTCTGATTTGTTACTGTACTGTCTCTTTTCATCAATTCGTTGGTCCAATTATATTCCGCAACCGTATACTGTATCCATGCTTTTGATGTTCAATGCAAACTGTCGCCGCTCGACACGCATCAGGTTCATTTTGTGAACCTGACCCGTGGTCGTCACCCCAAAACTCTGTGTTGGTGTTTTGAATTTACTCTTAAGGTCTCGCGCCTTGCTGCATCATATTTTAGTCGAGTCTGTACGACCTTGTCACGTGCATACTTTAAAGTCCGCGGCTCCAGGTGACTGGAAACCTCACACTCTCACTCAGCTCCCCAATCTACATCCAAAGCTTGCTAATTTCGAAAGGGCTTAACACCAGGCCTCAATATTGAGTAACTACGCCCTTAACCACTCACATTCTGACTTTCCCTCCCTTGTATTTAAGGAGACCCTCGTGCATTTGCGAAGTCATTGATTGATTGACCTTGCATCGATTGCTGGTATGTAAATGCTTTCGCCCATTTGCATTAAAATAGTAAATTGCATCGGCGTCCATACTTAATACTCTAGGCCTCAGAAATGGCCACGGGTAGAAGGCCATTCCTATCCGTCGGCTCAGCCATCGGATTATTGACTTCGACCATGCGAGATCCCATGAAAGCGAGCGCATGCGCTATGAGAATCTGCCTCGCTGCAGACCGTATCGACCAGGAGCTTGAAGAATGCACCTCTATGGCTGCCAAGATCAAATTTGCCAAATCTCATCCCGAATTCCTCAGAGCAGGAATCAAATTCCTCACATTTCCGCAGGGTATTCCAGAATACAAGGCGATGATGGCTCATCTATCGTCGCTATGTCGTTGCGATTTCGGCCAGCCCGGAATGGACAGACGTCATCGAGCCTTCAGACCCCGGGAGGACGGACGAACTACACTTTCCGGTGTCGAGCTTATATTCGATGCGGTGGACCACCGTCAGCAATTGTCTCGTCCTTGCTCTTGCCGATTTAACGCAGCAAAAATTCCGTAATGCGAGGGCGACTGGTGAACAACCTTGGCCGCAAGGCCCAGAGGATTTGCTTCCATATGGACCCGAAGACTCACTCCTCGGGCTCGAAAATTGGGTCTCAGCACCACCCCTCGGATACATCATATTCAAACTTGCGGGGAGTTTGGCCATATTTTATGTTCCATTTACCAAAGAGGTTCTCCGGTCACCATTCACCTTTTGTTTTGCCGCGCCTATTGAACACCTTTCAGAAGCCATCAAATTCTACGATGATCATGGGTGGGACTCTTTACCGCTCGCACGCACTCACCTTTTTACCTACCCAGTCAAAACTATTTTTGAATTTTTCGACACCCTCCGACAATGTGATGCCACCCAGTTCAATACGATCGTCGGCAGACGAGGCAGCTGGATCTCCTCCGTCCTTGCACGCCTAACTACAATACTGCCTACGCTACCTATGGACTGGAGCAAAATTCGACGTGCTGTGCAGTTTATGGCTATTTTCGCAAATACGGAATATGATCCAGCCACGGGAGTCGGCGTTATTACACTCGAGCCTGAGCAATTCTTCGCAGCCCCGGTCTCTGACGGGCTCGAGAAAGCTTTCAAGGAGATAATTGAAGTTCGAAAGATGGGCTGCTGGAACACCACATGTTCTTCAGGGGCCGAAATTATCCACTCGCGGCTCTGTGGTAAGTGCAACCTGCTCAGATACTGTGGAGAAAAGGCGAGCACTCGTTTTATCTTTTAAATCCTTAAATTAATGCTAATGAAGTTAATCCGTAGTGCCAAAAGGAGGCCTGGAAGTCTCCTGTGCTTCCACACAAGCCCCTCTGTGCAGAAATCCACCGTTTGAAAGAGTCCTTAGACACTGAGGATTGGTTGCTCATGTGGACTCCTGACTACACATATGCACAATTTCAGGCCATGTGCAACGCGAAAAAAATTGACCTTGAGGCGGTGAAGGCAATCGGAAGGACAATATATGCCCTCAGGCGACGCAAAAACGAGGAGTTGATTAAAGCTGGGGAATCAGAGGAGATGCGCCTATTGAGAGTGAAGCAAGAGGAAGCTTCAACTCAAATGGTAGACAGCCTCATTGACCCTACTGGACGTACTCCACAGAAGATAATTCGTCGTGATGATTACCTCAGAAGAGCCATCCAGTGATGCTACGAGTTCAACCACGAAAGAGGTCTGTAAAATCAATTGATTCAATTTATTTATTGAATTTTATTCTTGCCCTCTCAGAAATCGACACTCAATACTTTCAATTATGTACTCAAATTTTCAGGTTTCCGTGCGCTCGAAAAGAAACGTCTTCATTCAATTGGTTATCGACAAGGACTCGGAATCAAGAACAAATTATTATGTAGTGGCTTGACTCGGACCAATCTCAATTATATGTAATATATGTGTATGCAACTGAAATCTTCTCCGTTCCCTTATTCATGTCGTTGGCGTCTACTGCTGAATTCGATACTATGAGTAATATCGCCGAAGTGTGATGTGGGCCCGGATTGGTTTGGGACTTCCGAATTGGTCTGTGGCCCTTGTGGGCCTCTGCCGGATCCTTTCTACCCATTTTCGGTGGCTACAGTTGGAGCGATGGAAGTCCTCGATGGGCCGCCTTTTCAAATGTGTGACGCCGAGCCTGAGTAAATTGCGAGTCCCAGTCAACCCGCGGTGGCAATGAACGCACTCATCTTGCTCCTGAACCACATCTTGTTTATCTAATTTCCCGCTGCCAACCGTATACCACCAACTCTAGCTCAACTAGAGCACGACCTTCCATCATGGAACTCAAGTTGGTGTACCGGGCCTTGCGCAAGATTTCGGACTGGACAGTTACTGGATACTACTCCGAATTTTATGTCGAAGGGCAAGCAAACGTCCCTAAGGATGGGCCACTCATCATGTACGTTTTCCGTGTCCGAATCTTTCGAGGAGATTTCTTGTTTGCCCAATGTTGAATACTGACCGTATTAGCCAACAGTGCAGCGACTCACCACAACGAAATCATCGACATTGCGACATTGGGTATGTCTATTGTTTCACATGGACAGGAGGAACTTATTAAAATCCTCATGTAGCAGCGACGATACCCTATAGACGCCATCTCTCTTTCTGGGCCAGCTCAAAATTGTTCGCGAACCCTCTCGCAGGAGCCATACTCTCGTCCTCTGGAGCCATCCCTGTTAAACGAAACCCAAACACTGGATCAGGAGCTGCACGACCCAACACGGACTCCTCCGCTTCCACAGCAACCCTCAATCCAAATTCGAATGCCTCTCCTAGCACAGAACACACAGCTCACTCGGACATGTATCTAGCGACCTCAAAAGCGCTAGCAGCGAACCAGGTTGTAGGAGTCTTTCCAGAAGGCGCGAGCTATACACACGCGAAAATCTTACAGGTTATGCCGGGGACAGCCTGGGCGGCGGTTGAGTATGTGCGATATGTGCACGAGGCTGGAGTGGGCGGGGAGCTGAACGGGCATCGGAGCGGCAACGGAAAGGGGAAGGGGAAGGAGAGGGCGTCGGAGGTAGAGACGGGGTTGAGGATCGTGCCAGTTGCCATTGTGTACACTGACAAGGCGAGGTATCGTAGTCGGGTGAGCGTCCTTAGAGCCTGTGAGATGGAACACTGCTTCTGACCGACTTTTCACACTTAGATCTATGTTAAGTACGCCCGTTTTGGTATCAAGCTGCGACAATTTTTCTGAAGATATGCCCCTTGAAGATATGGAGAGCCCATTTTACTGGATTCATACGCAAACGAACTTTCCGAAGGAAATCCAGGTGCTGTGGAAGCATCGAAAGGTGTTGTGAAGAAGATCACGGCACAGGTGCAGAAACAACTGAGTGACATGTCGGTTAACGCTCCAAACTGGTGTGTAGTCCATTAGCGGTAGACGATGTTCAACTGATTGTGTTGTTTGCAGGGACACCATATGTGCAGTGTCGATGGCGCGGAGCATCCTATGGGGCGACGAGAATTCCATACCACTGAAAGATTGGGTGGAGGTGTCGCAAAGGTGAACAACCTCTTCCTAACATTTTATTTTGCACATTAATTTACCGAATGAAATCCCTTGTCGTCGTTTCCAGACTTGTGCAAATCATTGCCCCGACGTCTCAAGATGCAGATGACCCAACACCCGGCGGCTCGTCAGCACACCTAAATGGAGCCCTCACGAAATACTACGCTCTCCTGCACTACACAGGCATGAAACATTCAATTCTCCTCTCACTACTGCCCATGTCGTCTTCATCCGTTCTTGACATACCCCCGCCTAATTCCCTTCCCAGCGGCACTATGCTCGTGCAACCCACATTATCGATCCTCTCCAGCCTTCCGCTAGCTTTAATACGATTCGCCCTGTTCCTGCCCCCTTTCCTGCTATACTTCCCAGGGTACATATCGGGCTCTCTGCTCGCGAAAGCTTGTACTAAACCCGGCGAAGAAGAATCTTTGGCGCAATTCAAGGCGGTCGGGGGCGGTCTGGGCATCGGCGCCAATATAGCACTGGCTCTGGGTGTGTTATGGAAGCAGAACAAGCTCGGAACGCTGAGCGCCTTGTTAGGACTGGGGTCAGATAGTGGGACGTCTGGCTTGAATTTGAAGCGAGTTTTTGGTCTTGTGGGCACGGTTTATTGCAGTGTTCTGGTGCTTGTGAAGTGGCATAACCTTTCGGTCAACGGTAAGTTCAAGTAATCCTTTCCAGCCCATTCTGCGCCTGCTTTTAAAGTCTTACTGACTACCTCCTTTCGTGCAACAGCTAACTACAGACAGTGAGTCTTATTTCCTCGACGAAGCTTTCATTCAGGCTGCCCATCAATGGCTCACACTCGTCTGATATAATTGGGAATGCTTATGCTTTTTTTGTCCAGGCTCCAAACGATATTAACTTACTTCAAGCTCTTCTCCACCTTTGCCTTCCGTCGGACTGCCGACACCGACAAACTCAACCCAGCAGAACTCGGGGCGTATTGCAAGCCGCCGCTCCCCGCAGCCAACCACTTTATCAGAAGAAAGGAAGCGCCGTTGGCTCGTTCGACTTCGAACGGCGAGAGCAATCATCTTGGCTCTGCCACCGATACTCCCTCCGAGTCAGAAGATTCAGAGGAAGTGCGCAGGCTACAGCAACCCAAGCCGATCGCTTCTAGGAAACTGGTTAGACATGTATTACACGCACGAGCAGCCGCATGCGCTGCTTTGTCGGCGCATTTGAGCGCGACGGAGGGGGAACCTGAAGACCGGATGCATGCAGCGTTTTTGAAGAGCAGAGGTGCGAAATTGCCTGCGGCTGAGTAGGTGGATGTACCGTACTTATCTATTTATTATTACATTAAATCGATTATTTTCCGCTCCTTTGACCTTCTGTGATATTCATCAGAGAAGAGCGTTGATAAACAAAATGACTTTACAGACATTCCTTTCAGGCTGGATGACGGCTCTGAGATAATTATCTTGATCAATTACCTACCTTAACACTATCAATGAGGCTGTAACTTTCTCCTGCTCCACCTGTAATGTGCTAGCCCTCTTTTATCCATCCTTAAACACACACTTTTCGTCGCGGGAGGGCAGATATACGTTTATAAAGTTTTCAATTGCTTCAAACTTCAAAGTTCATTGTTCTGATTGTCAATGAGTTGAATGACAATGTTCAAACGACCCCTAAGTAGTTCCACGCGCACGTGATCATGACACGGCTAGCACTCGTTCAACGGATCCTTCGGTGGCATCGTCATCTCTTATTTCAACCAACTTCACTTCTAAGCTCACCTTTGACTGCATGGTGGCGCCATGTCAAAGACAAAGGCTGAAATTATCTCAACTCCCAGCAAGAATGTGACCAGCTCTATGAATCGGGCGGGACATACCATTTATCTGTATGCATGTCATATCTGCTATTTTATTCTTGACTGACTCGATTTGGCCTGGATTGAAGACAAGAAGCTATTAAAGGGGAACTTGAAGCAGACATCAATAATTCTGCGAAATGCGGTTTCGACTCATTCTTGAAGCATTTCCTTTCTGTCGTACTCCAGGACGATAGCGACCAGAAGAAGCGGTTGGACGAATTACAGACAGAAATCGAGAAGTTGCAGTCCCAGCGCTACTACGGAAACTTGGCGGGAAATAGTGGCTCTGATGTCGAAACGGCTGGTGCAGATGTGAATGAGAATACGGAGATGGGAGGCCGGGGATGTGTGAGTAACGAAGATCCGGACGACGATACTCGGTGGTTTGGCTCTGAAGTGGAAAAGGAGTTGGTTAAAGAGAGAGATTTCATCTTGGATGACCTTCTTCACGGCACACTCGACGCCGTCCTACCTGTTGCAAATGATTCGAAAGTAAAGGAAAAGTTGAAAGCTTTGTGGGTTATCCTTTCAACTTTTGAGCCGTCCTTTGTATTAAATTTCATTATTTTTTGCACAGCGCTACAGCCTTCTTAGAGAAGGAACCGAGCCGTTACGGGCCATACGTTCTTCTAAGTAATGACGTCCTCAAACGCCTAGCAACTATTGGCAAAGACCTTAAGGTTCGAAAGCCAGATCCCCTGAACATTCGTTTCCGCCGCAGCGATCCCAAATCCATCACTTCCCAATTTGCAGGAATGAAGAACATTGTAGACCGCAAGCCGGATGTCATTATCACGTCCCTTGCAGCCGCTCTTCACGCCGATGGCCTAAAAAAGGAGAACAAAGAAGCCCGAGAGATATTCTTGGAGAAGCCCAAGGAGAAATTCGAGTGGGAGGCCATCCTCTCGTCTGGTGAATTCAAAGTATCGACAAGTGGAGCTGGACGTATCCCTGAAGGGGGCAAGAGCGTCCACTTGGACAAACCTTTCGAAAACGGGAGTCCTCGGAAAATGTTATCGCATGCATCCCTTGCCAACTTGGACCATGAAGATACAAGAGTGGCAAAGTTAATGCCGGGAACTGCTGAAGGCTCCGGTTCGAAGCGAGCTCGCGAGGGTGAACATGTTGGGGAACATTCGTCACCCACAAAGAAACAACGGAAATTGGGTCCTGAGTCGGCTTCTGGTTCAAAGCTTAACTCGGTGCAAGAATCGGCCGCTGACAGAAATTCGAGGATGCAAGCGAACATCATCCCAAAGAACACACAGGAGGCGATCAACGGTCGGGTGCAATGTGCATCATACGCGTTGGAGATGATGTCGTACAGTGCGGGTGTCCATCACGCTATCAACTTACTGTTCACTGGTATGTCGTTTCTTCTCTTCCAGCGGGTTACCCAATCTGATCTTATTGAAAAAGATGACTACATATGGATTTGGTATTACGATCGTCAAGGCATCCTACAGTCAGACGGTCTCAGCATCTTCTGGAATTTCCCCCGGTTCCTGGTCCTCCTTTTTGCTCTTCAACGATTCACGATAGAAGATTGGGGAGTCATTCCTTGTCTCAACCCCAAGGCAGTACACAGACTTGAAAAGAAGAAGACACGGAAAGGTGAAGACGAACCAACTATCCCAGAAGTCAACCTCGATCTGCAACAGGATCTGTCAGGCTTGTGGGTTCGCGATGATCAGAATAACAATATGACAAGCGTCGAGGTGAATATGAAGGAGTTTCTATCACATCAACCGCATTGTCTGGCAGGAAGAGCTACGTCAGTGGTCGCTGCCACAGGTTATACTGAAGATGGCTCCTCAGTACCTACGCCGATGGTCTGCAAGATCTATCATCCAGAACTTCAGCGGCGCCATGAAGGGCTTACATTGCAGGTGGTCCGCCAGATCGCAACTGATAACGACGATGAGATGCTGAAGCACCTGCCGACCTTGCTTTTTTATGGCGATGTGCCGGGATGCACCACTGAACGTATTCGGAGCATGGTAAAGCGGAAGTGGAAGGGTCACCGTACCCTCCGAGTTATAGGCATGAAAAAGCTGCAGAAAATCACGAGTGTCCAGGGAACTGCATTCATGAAGGCGTGGCTTGAAACTGTTATATGTGAGTTCTGTTGTTTAATTGTTCAGTCAAATGTATAAAAATTCTGATTTCGCCTTTTTGTTAGGTCACGCTTTCCTTTGGAAAAACCATGTCGAACATGGGGACCCAAGTCTGAGTAACCTCATGTATGACCCGGACACTCAAAGCGGTGTATTGAGTGACTTCGATCTTTCCATCTTGCAATGGGAACCTCGCGTGGTCGGTACGGAGAGGACGGGCACGGTTCCCTTCATGGCCATCGAAATCTTGACCAAGGACTACTGGGAAGGACACGTCCAACGTTGGTATAACCACGAGTTGGAATCATTTATTTGGATTTTGGTCTATGTGTCTCTTCTCTATGACAATGAAGACCGCCAGCCCAACTCCGGTGTCGATGTTTGGAGGACCTCGAACTACGTGACCTGTCGTCAAAAGAAGCGAGATTTTTACACCCGCGAGATTCTGGACAAGGAGGCTAAGAGAGTACAACCAAGCTACACCGATTATTGGCCCTTGATCGACAAACTCTGTACCGAACTGTATTTCACTCATGCCCTGCACAATCGTCGCCTGGGTGAACCCCCACCTGTCGATAGCCCATGGTCATTTTTGGCCTCCCAAGAGGTCTGGGACATGTTCAATAGGGTACTCAGTGCGAGACTGCTAATACCCCGAGCCGAATTCGTCAATCCTCTCTTACCCTGCCTTCAAAAACATAAACCATCATTCCGTCTGCCCGACGAGGCCATGCGAAAACTACTTCAGATAAAGTACTCTGCAATCCTCGACGTCGACGGAGCTGGGTCAGCTTTGGGACAATGATAACCGACCTCATCGACGATGCCATGCTTAACGCGACCTTAACGATTCAAACTTTGATGCCATCCCTGAATTCTCCATTGGCGATTGTTTGTGGTGGACCTATAATGTGTAATTCCTACCTCGGCCTTCTGTATTAACGACTACGACTGCATCTGCTACATTGCATGTGTTATAACCTTGCGGTCTTGTGATAAACAAAATCTCAAAAAAATTCGACCCAGAACAACCTTCGCTCTACGATGTCGGTCGTTCCTTATTACATTCTAATAATTCCTTGGTTACCATCGATGTAAAACATAGCACTGGATTACCGATTTGCTTCGCGCATGCAATCTGCGGCGTGCGCGTGATATATTGGAAATCACCCTCGTCTGAAGCCGCGGACCTTGAAATACTCTAGACTCTGAAGAGTGGCACAATGGCACCTCCTAACAACTGGCTGCACTTCTCTCAGCTTTTCATATCTCATCTCCTAGTGTGAATGCGACCAGCTCTGTGAGTCATATGGACAATAACAATAATCAGTATGTATGTCTGTATCTGCCATTTTATTCTTGACTGACTTGGTTGAAGACTAAAAGCTATCGAAAGGGAGCTGGAGGGAAACATAAACATTTCAGCGAAATGCAGCTTCGACGCACTCTTGAAGTACTTCCTTTCTGTGGTGCTCCAGGAAGATAGCGAACGAAAGAAGCGGCTGGACGAACTACAGACAGAGATAGAGAAGTTACAGTCGCAACGGTACTACGGAAACTTGGCGGACAGTGGCTCTGACGTCGAAACAGCTGCTGCAGATGTGAAGAAGAACAGTGAGATGGGAGGCCACGGATTTGCAAGTAACGAAGATTCAAACGACAATACTCGGTTTGGCTCTGAAAAGGAGAAGGAGTTGGTTAATGAGAGAGACCACTTCCTGGACGATCTCCTTCGCGACGCACTCGAGACCGTTCTACCTTTTGCAAATGATGCGAAAGTCAAGGAAAAATTGGAAGCTTTGTACGTTCTCTATCCAATTTTTTTCACGATCCATTTCACTAAACTTGATTACTTTGCGCAGTGCCAATGCATTTACGGAGAAGGAACCGAGCCGTTATGGGCCATACGTTCTTCTATGTAATGAAATTCTAGAGCGCCTGGCACCTATTGGCGCAAATCTTGGGGTTCGAAAGCCAGATTCCCTGGACATTCGGTTCCGCCGCAACGATCCCAAATCCATCATGGCCCAATATGCAAATAAGAGGAACGTCGTAGACAACAAACCGGATGTCATCGTCACGTCCCTCGCGGCTGCGCTACACGCCGATGGTCTACAGAAAGAGGACGAAGTAGCCAAAAGGATATTCTCGGAGAAGCCCACGAAAGACTTCGAGTGGCAGATGATCCTCTCTTGTAATGCATTCAAAGTATCTCAAGTGGGAGCGAGGCGTATCCCTGAAGCGGGCAAGAGCAGCCACTTGAACAAGCCTTTCGACAGCGGGGGTGCTCCGAATACAATATCACATGCAAACCTTGCGAGCTTAGACCATATATTTCCAGAAGAGGAATCGTCTTCGTCAACGACTGTTGAAAGCTCTGGTTCGAAGCGAGCTCGCGAAAGTGAATATGTTGGGGAACATTCGTTACCCAGGAAGAAACAACGGCCGTTGGATTCTGAGTCATCGTCTGAGTCGTCGTCGGCTGAGTCGTCGTCGGCTGAGTCGTCGTCGGCTGAGTCGTCGTCTGAGTCGTCGGCTGATTCAAAGCCTAACTCTTTACAAGATTCGGCCGTAGACAGGAATTCGGAAATGCAAGCCAATATCATCCCAAAGAACACACAGGAGGCGATTAACGGTCGGGTACAATGTGCATCATACGCTTTGGAGATGATGTCGTACAGCGCGGGTGTTCATCACACTATCAACTTACTGTTCACAGGTATGTTGTTTCTACTCTTTTAGCGACTTTTCGAATCTGATGCTATTGAACAGATGACTACATATGGATTTGGCATTACGATCGTCAAGGCGTCCTACAGTCAGATGGTCTCAGCATCTTCAGGAATTTCCCCCGCTTCCTGGTTCTTCTTCTTGCTTTTCAACGATTCACGATAGCAGATTGGGGAATTATTCCTTGTCTTAACCCCAAAGCATTACATGGACTTCGAGGAACTCCGACACCGACCGGTCGGGCTGAGCCAACCATCCCCGAAGTCATTCTCGATCTGCAACAGGATTTGTCGGGCTTCTGGGCTCACGAAGATCAGAATAACGGTATGACAAGAGTCGAAGTGAATATGAGGTGGTTTCTATCACCTCGCCCGCATTGTCTGGCAGGAAGGGCTACGTCGGTGGTCGCTGCGAAGGGTTTTGCTGATGACGGTTCATTGGTGCCTATCCCTATGGTCTGCAAGATCTATTATCCGGAAATTGAGCGGCGAAATGAAGGGCTGATACTGCGGGTCATCCGCCAGATCGCAAAGGATAACGACAAGGACATGCTTAAGCATCTGCCTTTGCTGCTTTTCCACGGCGATGTACCGGGATGCACCACTCAGCGTATTCGAAGCATGGTGAAGCGCAGCTGGAAGGGTCACCGTACTCTTCGACTTATTGGCATGAAGAAGCTGCAGAAAATCACGAGCGTACAGGGAACGGCATTCATCAAGGCGTGGCTTGAAACTGTTATATGTGAGCTCTTATGGTCCAGGCAAATTTATACCCATCTCATGTTGTTTTTGTGTCAGGTCACGCATTTCTTTGGAAACATCATGTCGAAAACGGGGACCCGAGTCTCGGTAACCTTATGTATGACCCTGACACTCAAAGCGGTGTATTGGCCGACTTCGATATTTCGGTCTTGCAATGGGAACCCCGTGTGATGGGCACGGAGAAGATGGGCACTGTTCCGTTCATGGCTCTTGAAATCTTGAACGAAGGCTACTGGAAAGGAAAAATCCAACGATATTATCACCACGAATTGGAGTCGTTTATTTGGATTCTTGTCTATGTGTCTCTCCTCTATGACGATGGAGATCGCTTGCCTAACTCCGAAGTTAATGCTTGGTCGACGTCGAACTACGTGGCTTGTCACCTAAACAAGCGACATTTTTATCAGCGAAACATACTGCAGAAGCAGGCTACAAGAGTACAGCCAAGTTACACAGATTATTGGCCCTTGGTCTACAAGCTTTGTTCCGAAATGCGTTTCGCTCATGCGCTGCACGATGATCGTCGCCTTGGTGATCCCTCACTTGTTGATGGCCCCTTTATTGCTTCTCAAGAGCTCTGGAAGATCTTCAAAGATTGTTTAGATTTGAAGTTGCCAATGCCACAGGCCGAAGTCCTTCGTCCTCTCCTGCCTCGTCTTCAAGCTCAGAGGCCGTCCTTCCGTCCCCCCGACCAAGCCACTCGAGACCTACTTCATTCAAGATACAGTACAATTCTCGAACTCGACCTCGCCAGGTCAGCTTTGAACGGTGATCATGATACTCCACCCCATTAATCACGCAACGCTTAATTATGGGCCGATTTATTCCCAATATACCATATCTTTGTATGGGACGCTCAGCTGTCGCCCTACTTTCATCGAGAACATCCCTTATATCTCCACTGGCAGTTGTTTGTTGTGCTAGATTTAATTATGACTTCTGTGTCAGCCTCTGTCAATAACGACTAGATCTGCCATATCGTGCTTGTGCTTGGAACTTATTTTTGGGAATGCACCTAGAGAATTACATTTAGCTGTAATAACATTGTTGATTCCTTGCCAATTGAACGAGGCCCATTTCTTTTTGAGTGCATGGAGACCTGAAATTTCGAGTAGTTGAGAGTATCGAGTGTCGATAAATCAAACGAATTGATTTACAAACCTAAGTATTACATGGATTGAATGGTAGGATCAGTGGATGGCATCTCTGAGATAATCCTCCCGCCCAATTATCGTCAGTGAATCGAGTCCAACATCATCGATAAGGCCATCTAAAATCTGAGCTGAAACTTTCTCCTGCTCTACTCTCAACAGGCGCTCCACCTGCGATGCCCCAGCTCTCTTCAAGTCCTCCTGATACACGCTCTTGTGTCGCCTGAGGGCGGATATCGCCTTTCCAATCGCCTTCACGGTTTCAAGATCAATTTCTTTTGCGCTGCACATGGCTTGAAATTGCGCATATGTGTAGTCGGGAGTCCACATCAGTACCCAATCCTCAGTGCCTAAGAGCTCTTTTAAAGCATGGATTTTGGCGCAGAGGGGCTTGTGTGGAAGTACAGGAGACTTCCAGGCCTCTTTTTGGCACTACAGATTGGTTTCATTAGTAGTAAATTACGAAGTTAAAAGAATGAATGAATACCCACCTTTTCTCCACAGAATCTGAGAAGGTTGCACTTACCACAAAGCCGCGAGTGGATGATTTCGCCCACTGAAGGACAAGCAGTGTTCCAACAACCCATCTTTCGAGATTCAATTATCTCATTGAAAGCCTGTCTCGAGCGAGTCAAAGAACGGAAGCTCCGTCAGTTGCTCACGTTTGATTTCAACGAGTCCAACTCCCGTGGCTGGATCGATTTTCACATTTGCAAAAACGGCCATAAACTGCACGGTCGTTCGAATTTTGCTCCATTCCATAGGTAGTGTAGACAGTATTGTGGTAAGGCGTGCAAGGACGGACGAGATCCAGCCGCCTCGTGCAGTCACCATCATATTGAACAGACGTCTGTCGCATTGTCCTAGGCTGTCGAAAAATTCGAAAATAGTTTGGACTGGGTACGTAAAATAGTGAGTGCGTGCGAGTGGTGAAGAGTCCACCTCATCGTAGAATATGATAGCCGCTGAAAGATGTTCAATAGGTCGGGCAAAAGGAAAGATAAATGTTGGTGACTGGAAAACCTCTTTTGCGAATGGGACATAAAATAGGGCCAAACTCCCCGCGAGCTTGAATATGATGTATCCATGGGGAGGTCCTGCGACCCAAAGTTCCAGCCCATGGATCGAGTCCTTGGGTCCATATGGAAGTAAATCGTCTGGGCCTTGTGGCCAAGGTTGTTCTCCAGTCGCACTTACATTGCGAAATTTGTGCTGTGTTAAGTCAGCAAGAGCAAGAACGAGACAGTTGCTGACGGTGGCTACCGCATCGAATATAAGATCAATACCGCGAAGCTTGGTTCGTCCGTCTCGTCGTGTTCGAGAGGCTCTATGAAGTTCTTTCATTCCGGGCTGGCGCATATCGCAACGACATCGCCCTAGACGATTCATCATCGCCACGTGTTCTGGAGGTGGCTCCGGAAATGTGAGGAATTTGATACCTGATCTGAGGAACTCGGGATGGGATTTAGCAAATTTGATCTTCGTAGCCATAGGAGTTGCATTCTTCCAGCTCTTGGTCAATACGGTCTGCGGCGAGGCTGATTCTCATAGCGCATGCGCTGGCTTTCTTGGGATCTCTCATGGTCGAAGTTAATAGTCCGATCGCGGAACTGAGGGATAGCTGTTGATTTTTACCCGTAGCCATATCTAGAGCCTGGAGTATTGAGTATGGATTCTGGTGCATTTGACAATTTTAATGCAAATGGGTGAAGCCTGAGGTAGTTACATACCAGTTACTCTGCAGCAATCGATGCAAAATCAATGCCTGGCAAAATTCACAAAGGGCCTTATCAAATACAGGGAGCGGCAAATCAGGATATGAGTTGTAAAGCCAGTAGATGACAGCTACCGAAGTACTGAAGTTCAAGCCCTCGAAATTGGCAAGAAAGGCCTGCAGATTGATCATTGGAGAACTCAAACTTAAGAGTGTCGATCATCTAGGGCCGCGGGCCTTGAAATATTCACGGACACGCGGGCACGTGACAAGGTACCGAGACGCGAAAGTCTCAATTCTCAATGCCGGGTGGCATCCTGATTCCTGATTCCTGATTCCAGCCATCCTCCTCACAACTTGAGTCAGAACCGACTGTACTGCCGTCAGCTTTTTAGCCCAACTTGAAACTTGCATGTTAGCACCATGGCAGACGAAATCCTTTTATCTTCTAGCCAGAATGTCAGCGGTTCTCTGGGTCAGACAGGCAATAACAATGACAGGTATGTATGTCATATCTGCTATTTCAGTCTTGACTGACTTGGTTGAAGGATCAAAGTGGAGTTCGAAGCAGACATAAATAATTCAGCGAAATGCAGCTTCGACGCATTCTTGAAGCACTTCCTTTCTGTCGTGCTCCAGGACGGTAGTGAACGGAAGAAGCGGCTGGACGAATTACAGACAGAAATCGAGAAGTTGCAGTCGCAGCGCTACTACGGAAATTTGGCGGGAAACTGGTGGCTCTGATATCAAAACGGCTGGTGCAGATGTGAGGGAGAATACGGAGATGAGAGGCCAGGGAGGTGACGAAGATCCCGACGATACGGTTCGGTTTGGCTCCGAAAGGGAAAAGGAGTTAGTTAGTAAGAGAGATCTCATCTTGGACGACCTCCTTCACGACGCACTCGACGCAGTCTTACCTGTTGCAAATGATGCGAAAGTGAAGGAAAAAGTTGGAAGCTTTGTGCGTTCTCTATCCAATTTTTTTCGCGATCCCTTACACTAAACTTAATTGCTTTGCGCAGTGCTAATGCATTCACTGGAGAAGGAACCGAGCCGTTATGGTCCATACGTTTTTCTATGCAACGACGTCCTCGAACGCCTGGCACCTATTGGCGCAAACCTTGGGGTTCGAAAGCCAGATTCCCTGGACATTACGGTTCCGCCGCAACGGTCCCAAATCTATCATGACCCACTTTGCAGATATGAAGAACATCATAGACAGAAAACCGGATGTCATAGTCACGTCCCTCGCAGCTGCGCTACACTGCCGATGGTCTAGAGGAAGAGGACGAAGTGGCCAGAAGGATATTCTCGGAGGAGCCTAAGAAGAAATTCGAGTGGCAGGTGATCCTTTCTTGTGCCGCATTCAAAGTATCTCAAGCGGGAGCGGGGCGTATCCCTGAAGGGGGCAAGAGCATCCGCTTAAACAAACCTTTCGAAAGCAGGAGTGCTCCGAATACATTATCGCATGCAAACCTTGTGAGCTTAGGACCATATATTTTCGGAAGAGGAACCGTCTTCGCCGATGACTGTTGAAGCCTCTGGTTCGAAGCGAGCTCGCGAAAGTGAATATGTCGGGGAACATTCGTTACCCAGGAAGAAACAACGGCCGTTGGATTCTGAGTCGTCGTCTGAGTCGTCGGTTGAGTCGTCGGCTGAGTCGTCGTCTGATTCAAAGCTCAACTCTTTACAAGATTCGGCCGTAGACAGGAATTCGGAAATGCAAGCGAATATCATCCCAAAGACTACACAGGACGCGGTTACTGGTCGGGTGCAGTGTGCCTCATACGCGTTGGAGATGATGTCGTACAGTGCGGGCGTCCATCAGGCTATAAACTTACTGTTCACAGGTATGTTGTTTCTACTCTTTCAGCGACTTTTCGAATCTGATACTATTGAACAGATGACTACATATGGCTTTGGTATTACGATCGTCAAGGCGTCCTGCAGTCTAATGGTCCTCAGCATCTTTTGGAATTTCCCCCGATTCCTGGTTCTCCTCCTTGCTCTTCAACGATTCACGACAGAAGATTGGGGAATCATTCCCTGTCTTAACCCCAAAGCATTGCATGGACTTCGAGAAACACCGGCGCCGACCACTCAGGCTGAGCCAACCTATCCCCAAAGTCATTCTCGATCTGAAACAGGATTTATCCGGTTTCTGGGCTCACGATGACCAAAATAATAATATGTCAAAAATCGAAGCGAACATGAACGAGTTTCTATCGCCTCGACCGCATTGTCTGGTGGGAAGGGCTACGTCCTGTGGTCGCTGCGAAGGGTTTTACTGACGGCGGTTCCTTGGTACCTATCCCTATGGTCTGCAAGATCTATCATCCAGAAGTCGAGCGGCGAAATGAAGGGCTGACACTGCGGGTCATCCGCCAGATCGCAAAGGATAATGACAAGGACATGCTTAAGCATCTGCCTTTGCTGCTTTTCCATGGCGACGTACCAGGATGCACCACTCAGCGTATTCGGAGCATGGTGAAGCGCAGATGGAAGGGTCACCGTACTCTTCGACTTATTGGCATGAAGAAGCTGCAGAAAATTACGAGCGTACAGGGAACAGTATTTATCAAAGCGTGGCTTGAAACTGTTATATGTGAGCTCTTACGGTCCAAGCAAATTTATACCGATCTAATGTCGTCTCTGTGTCAGGTCACGCATTTCTTTGGAAACACCATGTCGAACACGGGGATCCCAGTCTCAGTAACCTTATGTATGACCCGGACACTCAAAGCGGTGTATTGGCCGACTTCGATCTTTCCGTCTTGCAATGGGAACCTCCTGTGATGGGTACGGAGAAGATGGGCACTGTTCCGTTCATGGCTCTTGAAATCTTGGACGAAGACTACTGGAAAGGAAAAATCCAACGATATTATCACCACGAATTGGAGTCGTTTATTTGGATTCTTGTCTATGTGTCTCTCGTCTATGACGATGGAATCCGCTTGGCTAATTCAGAAGTTGATGCTTGGTGGACGTCGAACTACGTGGCTTGTGGCCTACGCAAGAGATATTTTTACCAGCGAAACATACTGCTGAAGGAGGCTACGAAAGTACAGCCAAGCTACACAGATTATTGGCCCTTGGTCGACGAACTTTGTTTCCAGTTGAATTACGGTCATATGATGGATGACCGTCGCCATCGCGATCCCTCATTTGTCGATGGTCCCTTTATTGCTTCTCAAGAGCTCTGGAAGACCTTCAATAGTTCTTTAGATTTGAAGCTGCGAATGCCACAGGCTGAAGTCCTTGGTCCTCTCTTACCTCGTCTTCAGGCTCAGAGGCCGTCCTTCCGTCCCCCCGACCAAGCCACGCGAGACCTACTTCACTTAAGATACAGTGCAATTTTCGACCTCAACCAAGCCAGGTTAGCTTTGGAACATTGACACCTTACCTCGTCGCCATAATTTCATCGACGACGCCCCTTAAATCTTAACTGCCAGTTGACTGTTGTGCTGGACTTAATTTGTAACTCCTACGTCAGCCCTCTGTAAATAACGACTACCACTATATCGCGCTTGGAAGGTTGATTGTGAATGCTTCGTTGGGACTGTGGGCTGCTTGCCAGTAACACCGAGAGGTCTAGTTGAGCTTGAAGCATGTTTTGGTCTTGACTCTTGCGGGCATGGGTATTCTGGCACTTGCGAAAAGACGTAACCTTCTGCTCAATACATAGCTCGTTTGCTTAAACTTGTCCAGCGTTCTGGGGCCGCTCTTACAGCCTCACTGACAGCCTTTTCCCTCCTATCTTGCACCAGCCAACTACATGCAGCGAGCCTTATCTTATAAGAAGCTTCAGTCAGGCTGCCAATCACCCTGCTCGCACTATCAAGTCGGGAAAATGTATACTCTTCTTGCCCAGGCTCCAGGTCTACCTAAGCCCACTAACCTACTGCAAATTCATTTCTACCTTTACTCCTGCCGCCTTAGGCCGACGACATAGCGCAGCAGAAGTCGAAGAGAATTCAAGCCGCTGTTTCTCCTCTTTGTCTGCCGAAGAAAGGTGCAGCCTTCAAGGTTCAAACTTCAAAGGCAAGTGCGATATATTACGAGTCAGAACCGGAAGCGCGTAGTCGGTCGAGGCCAATCGCTTCTACATAGGAAGCTGGTTTGACACATTTGCACACATGCGCCACCTTGTGTGCGCTCCCGAGCACTCAGAGTCGAAGGCAATGGAAATCTACCAGACATCGGGCGAGTCGTTAGCGAACAGAGGAGCGACATTTGCCTTTCAAGTTGTACGTTTATTCGTCCATCTTTTCCTTTGAAGAACAAATATTGAAGTAAAATGACAACCTGCTGGATGTAATTATAAGAGCTTCTTACTTCTCCCGAATGTGGTCATACACAGTCCACAGGGCGTGCGACCTCCATTTGTTGATTGATCCCTGGTGATCACATATTTCTAATAAATTCTATTCCGGCAACAACAACAATTAGTGACTTGGTCCTCGAGGCCATTCAACATTGATGTGCTACCTGTGCGCTATACGAGCGCTCCTCTGATCTCCGGCGCAGTCCTCTTTCAACTCGTTCACTGTCACAATCTGCATGCTTGTCCTACACTCATCGAGCCGTTGCGATGTTTGTCTGTCCGAATACCATTGGGAAACGACTGGCAAGAGACCTTACGCCATTGCGTGTGGCCATATTTTCTGCAGAGAGTGCGCCTTTTCCTATTTACCCAAATTAAGCGCGAATGCTGACTGACTGGCATTAATAGTTGTTTATACACGAATAGCCCACCGTTGTGCCCGCTATGCCGCAAACCGTACCAGCCGAACAAGATGAAGAAGCTGCACGTGGACAGACCCGAGAATATCGATGATCATAGGGAGATTGACCTGTTGCAGAGACTGGCAATATCCTGGGATACGCCAGAAGAGCAGCTGGAGGAGCTGACGTCCGAGGTGGATTTGTGGTTGAGAGATCGGTCGGATGATTCAGTGAGTAAGTGCCATGAGTTTGTTGACAATGTACTCATGTATTTGATTTAGTGTATTGCCTTGAGAAGGGCTCGAGCTGCGTTGACGAAGCATCGAGAGTTTGAAGAGGCAGAAGCGGCTTTCGAGGACGTACAACGACAGTTGACAGAACAGCTGGAAGAGCACAAAATGTTGTATCGGCGTGAACGGACGCAAGCCGCGGTTTCTTCAGAAGCTTACGGGGCGAAAATTGACAGTCTTACCAAGTGCGTTTTGCTTTGCTTGATTCCTCGTTAGACCGAAATATTTACAGTGTTGGTCAGTTGCAGGGAAGTGAGCCATCCCAACACTTCTAACATTACTTCCATGAATTGAAATTTTCTCGTGAATTTAGGTCGACTCCCTTAAGCTCGAGATAGAAAGCCTACAAATTATTACGCAGCGGTACACCCGACCCGGGAACAACCCTCTCCCTCGACCCCCAGAACCTATCTCGACCGACCAAGTTCCGACATTCGAGCAAGCCATATCAGAGTCTGGTACACTGGGGGTCCGATTCGCGGAACTGCCGGTCTCACCACGATCGATATACTCGTTTGAAATAGAGAGCAGTCGGAAGCAGTCGGAAGAAGGGCAAATCGAAGGTAACACCGTCGGAGGCGTCGTATTTCGATGATGCAAACCTGAGCCCAAACCCAAGATACCAGACAGCGACATCTCCTTCTGCGTCTTCGTCTCACTACGTGCGCCCACACGTCGCACAGTCTACTACACCTGCACCGTCATCCCAATATGACCACTCGCCGAATAAGCATGTCCACGCGAGCGCCAGGGCTCCAGCTGCACTTCGACAAGCACTGCCCAGCCTCTGGATGCTTTTGCGTTGACACATGCATACCTCCGAGAATATTCGACAGGTTTTGTCAACGGACAAGAGGCTGCTGCTGCCGGTAGCAGTAAATACTAGGAAAGCGTCAGAATATCCAAAGGACTATTCGACGTACCCAGGGCAAGCTAGCTCAAACCGACATCCACCCCCAGCACAACCGGCTACAGGCCTTCGAACCTAGCCAGAGTTACCACAGAGCGACCACCCCGAACACATACCAGAACCAACCATATTCTGCACCTGTTACCAACGAGAGGTCCTCCAGACCAACTCATCGTAGACAACCCACTGCCCCGTCTATTATATCCTCAGCGTCCTCCGCGTCGATGCAACAGAATGGCCGCTCTTCATCAAGGTCGCAGTCCCAGTCGAGATCGAGGTCGAGATCGCGTCCTCGTGGGTCATCGTCAATGTCCTCACACTCGAACTCAAACCAACAATATGGGAACCCGGTACTGGCGTCCATCCTCTCAACTGACACCACACCTTCCCGTACACAGTCGTTTGGTTCCGTCTCCCCTGAAGCGTCGCGAGCGAACACTTCGAACTCGTATCAGACCATTACCGCACCACTGCAACCCCAACCTCGACAACCTCAACCCCAACAATATCAACCTCAACCCCAACAACACAGTCGAGCCTCCTCAATAATCTCCAACAGCCTTCCTTCAAACACACGTCCCAACTCTCCGTCCTCCCGCTCCTTCGCCACCCTCCAGAGCAATGACACATGGGGCACCGCGACGCCTTCGCACCTCGCGACTGGAAGTCTTATTTCAGGCCTGAACGGCTTCCGTTTTGGGGCTGAGACAGTCCCTAGTGGGCGGCAGGCAGGAAAGGCTGTCGTTCCATGAGCTGGCTTCCGACGGCGCGAGCATCAGGACGAGGGAGATGTCTTTCAGCGAGATGGGGGCCGGCGAGCCGGCGCAGGCATCGATGTCGCCTGTGAGGCCTGTGCACTCCATGGTGGGGGTTCTTCCTGCTGACGGAGAGAATTCATACCGTTCTCCGCCGAGGGACGAGAGGGCTACGTATCGTTCGCCTACAGTCTGTTGACACCCGTTCTTATAATGGGTGGAATGCCAATGCCAATGGGAGTCATACCAGCAGCACCCGTCATAGGAATAGCAACAGCAACAACTTCGTCTCTGGATACCAGACCGACGACGACCGTTCGCTGCAGCGTCAAGATCGTGTTAGTGTCGCTTCCTCGAACCATTGGAACAGTCAGAGTCAGTCAAGAGACGAAAGGGACAGAGAACGGCCTGGTACTTACCGATCTCAGACGTCCGTCGATCCCCATATTCGTGCTTACGACGGCCGGGAAGAGAGAGATAGGGATAGAGACAGAGACAGAGATGGTTACTCCCACTCCCGTTCGCAGAGCTATACCTCCACATCTGCGCCTTCGAGACATTACTCCAGCTCCAACGACCGCCACGATTACCAGCAGCAGGCTGCAGACGACCTACCCCCCAGCAGCGAACCAGCACGAGAGAGCCGTTCTCGACGGCCCGGACAACCTCGTACGAACCACCTCAGCCTGCCTGCAGAGTCTCCCTTCCCCGTCATCGACGAGTATCCAGAGGACGATCGGCACTCTAATGGGAACGGAAACGCTAGTCCAGGTGCTGGCCACCTACCTGTCATGGCATCATTTGGGAACGCGCTAGGGCTTGAACTGACGACGGGCCCTACGCCGATCAGTGCCCCGACGCCTCAGGTTTCTAGCCGGCCGTTCCTGCGTTCTTGGAGTCGGGACCACTATGAATCATGAGGATAAGGTGGAATGGCTTTGCCTTTTCGTCCTGTTTTCTGTTCAGTTTAATAATGGATCACACATGACCCTTGATTACGACAATTGCATTTGTAAATGGAACTTCATGTAGTATACCACAAAGCCGCATTATTATTGTATCACTTTATATTGTAATCTTTACTTCTGCTTCTGCAAAGCTGTCGTGTGCTGCCCGGTTTCTTTCTCGGCCTTTTTTCTCTCTCATATGCTTTCGTGTATTTAAAGTATGTACAGATCAGCATGTTGTATTATCTCTGTGACAAAGGCTATCTATAGATGGGATCTAACATTCTAAGAAGCCTCGAACCAAATCGACCCGCGTTAAGAAAAGCTTGACATCTTCTTACGGTGACAGACCTCTCAGACCAACCACCCAAAAGATATTGCTGGACGACAGATAGCAGAATGTGCTGTGCACCGGCGAGTTTTTATAGGCGTGCGTTTCGATCGGGGTTCGGTTGAAAATGAAGGCGGTATGAAATTTTGTTCGAGAAAGAGGGTCTCTCCCCACCACCCCGAGAAATGAAATCTAGAACGCCGACCAACTGCTCCGGTACAAAATGGTCAATGACTTTTCGTTCCTTTGTCCGTTATCGATGGATCAGTTGGTTTGTTTCAATTAGGCAGATAAAGTGGGAAAGTTTTGAGACTCTTTTACGACGTCGAAGCAGGAACCTTGACAAGCTGTGGCATAGAATATGAGGAATGAGCTTTAAATGCCCTGGAGGGGAGAGACCGAATGCCCCCTGCGAACGTTTGCGAGAATTTGAATACTGTTGGCAGTTTGCTCCAACGATGATCGGAGTTGCGAGCGCACCCACCACTACCGCAGTGGTCCGTGTCAGGTGAGCATAGGGGAGTAATCTTGTGTATCATCGAGAAATAATCGAGACCATAGAGGCCATGACGGACCTTCTCGCCAGTTCGAGCACTTGGCCCTCGAAAACTGCGGGAAACGCCTACATATAGCTGAGATAGGAGAGATTAAAAGAGGCGCTGCTCTTCCTATTCTTAAGTATCTTCAAGGGTGTCCGGATATGTGTCGGAGCGATAAGACCAAGCGCTCGAAGAAAGACAAGGTGGTTCCAGTGGTCTCGTTCTTGTCGGTAAATGGTCGATCGTCCCATTTCACTCAACCTCGGGCGTAGGTTAAGTGATAGGTGTCATCAAGAAACTAACAGCAAAGAGTCCGCTCTGGAGGGATATGAAGAATGCTCTGAACTCTTCAGTGGGTCTAGGGATGACCCCCGACCGCCGAGGTCATCTTCGGTTTGCGAAAAATATTTAGAGGTTCATAATTTGTGACACCCGACCCGATATGGCTTTCGCATGTACCTGCGCTTGTTTGAGTTTTAAGAATCTTTCTTCTTGGACTTGCTACGCCAGACCATCGGATTGCTTGTGATATTTGCCTGTCAAGGAGTACGTTCGATAACCACGGCAGAAGCCTTTAGGGCATGAATTCTGGGGTTCGTGCATCTTGAAGCACTTCAGCGTCATTCTTCAAGCAATTCAAGACCCGAGTGGAACTTGGGTTTGAAAGGAGGAAACACATTTGGCATGCGCAGTTACCAACTTTTTGAGCGAACTAACATGAAAAAAGCAAGGAGATAACGTCGAGGTTTCTGCTTAAAAGCAGGGAAATTTGTAAGGGAGCTGAGAGAGCCTGAAGTTATGTTAAATGCTGGGATATCTTCACGATATAGCTGGTTGCAAATGTGTGATGATCGTTCACTTTAAGGAAGATAAGGCTGGAAGAGGCTGGCTCGGTCGCGGTTGATAGACCGTGGGAACACGGCAGTTTCAATGATGCAGCCGTTCAGCAGCGGTCCACAATCTTTACTCCGTACTACTTGCTACCAAGTCCTCATCGCAAGACCCATCCCAGAGCTGTCAGAATGTCACTGGTGAGTAGGCTCTGTTATATTTAGAGTTTTGAGATAACTTATCGCACATTAGATTCATGCTTTGGTGGCCAAAGGCCCGACAATTCTTGCCGAACATCAAGCTGGAAAGAGAGATTTCTCGCAGGGTATGCTTCTCAACTCGTCGAGGAGAATTCGCTGCTTGACATCCGTGCTCAGCTACACAAACAATATTGTCAAAGATTCCACCAAATAACAGGTATGAGCTCTATCTCAAAGCACGTCCAATGCTCTAAATTCGCTCAACAGTAAATTGACCTATGTCTGGGAACAATTCCTATTCCATTATATCTCGGAAGGAGGTTTTACCTATCTAGTCATGGCAGATGACTCTGCAGGACGGTTTGTACCACGCTGCCACAATTCCAAAAGCGTTGCTTATATTTGGTCCAGGAGAATGCCATTTGCCTTCTTGGCTGACCTCCAACGGAAGGTATAATCACAATCTTGTCATCCACTTTTAGCTAGGCTCACTAGTTGAATAGTTCACATCTGCACCGTCATCGTCGTCATCATCGTCGGAAGAAGTACCGGCCTATGGCTTGCAAGGCAGCTTCGGACCAACTATCGCTGCTCTGATGCACACCTACAACACCGCTCCCCCTGCTGACGAGCTCTCTCGTGCTCAGAATGAATTGAATCAGGTCAAGGACATCATGGTACAAAACGTGGAGCAAATTCTGAGTCGGGGCGAGAGGATTGAATTACTCGTCGACAAGACAGATGTCATGGCCGGGCAGGCGACAGCCTTCAGGAGGGGTGCTCGTACCGTCAGGCGACAAATGTGGTGGAAGAATAAGAAAATATTGGCGTTGTGCGTTCTTGTCGGTTTGGTGAGGTCTGCGTTCCTCGTGCATCTTTTGTGGCGCCTTGTTAAGTTTTGCTCTAGACTTCTCCTTTGGATTCTGGTTGCCCAGGTCTGCGGCGCAGGACTCAATCAATGTGGGCCTTCAAAGACGTAGATCTTCCTTTCTCGGTATTTTTTCCTTTGTTGGATATTTCCCCTTCGCTCTTACCTATCTGACCCACCATTGGGTTATCTTATCTCTCATTTTTTGGACCTCAGTTACCATACGGCCTCATATTCGTCCGCCGCTTTGTAATCCGGCAACCATACCGTCTCATACTGTATCTACTCCCAATCCCATCGGACTATGTATTGGGCATATCAAATCTATCATCATGGAACATCCACTTAACAGCGTGATGCTTGAAGATCCGGCCTATCTCAGTATCTAACTATAAAACTGCCATTCAAACGCTCCGCATTCTCAGCATTACCTTGGGATCAATATCGGTTTGCGACGCCACGCTTTTCCGGGGATATTTTTTATCCACCTTCCGTTCAAGGAACCAATGAAGCTCTTCTTCGCAGACAAGGTTTCTTGAGCAGCTGGCCCATGGACTGGCAAAAGAATCGAAATGGTGTAAGATGCAATCCTCGAGGTTTAACGCCAGGAAAGTAATCAAATACATGGTCTCCACTCGAATCCAAGCTTGGCGTCAAAGCCCATCTAAAGCCACTTGCTGCATTCTTGACCAAGCCAGATGACCACCCCGGATGACTGGCCGTCGAATTATAGTGTTCCGAAGTCGATACATAGCATGGCGTAATCCCAGTCTGATGCCTTGCAACGTTTTCCTCCAAAAATATCACTTGAGTCTGTGTCGGGACTCTGTTTGGACCCTAGATTTAAAAGATGGGATGGGGATAGTATATTAATTCTACCTACTAAATATGATCCATATCGCCAGTGTAAAGGCTTATATGGCGCACTGAACATCTGAACACTTCAACTACTCGATGATTTAAACGACATACCTTAGATAATTGCCAGAACTGTAGGCTTCTAGAGATCAACGACGAACTATCGGGCTGCTAAAGCTGTGAATTTATTTCATAAATGATACAGATAATTTGATGCGACAGAAGTAATATACAATGTAGTGGAGATTCGATATGGATATCCCTATCAGGCAGGAGAAGCATCGTTATCCACAAAATGGAAAGGGAGATGATTGAAATGCTTGTCACCAACCCGCCTACTTAAAGACCACCATCAAGTGTTCATTCTAAAAAATAGATGTGGGACATGACAGTAGAAAATGCAATGGAACAAAGGAGAGACGGTTTCGCAAAGTAACAGTGTAGATGTAGAGAGAGGTCATGTATATATACCTGAAGGATTCGGCGGCAACAATGGGCCATTGTTTTTGGAAGAAGCCTTCGTAGTAGCCGTAGAGGAGCCCGAATGTCGTAGCTGATGAGCTGGCCCCTGATCGTTAGGAGACCCTCCCGATGATCTCCCATAGGTGCCACTATTTGAAACACTTGGCCTGCGGTTCAGAGAAGAAGACGTCGAACTTGTAGTATTCGAAGGCAGAGGGTCGGCATACCACTGTTGATCTCGTCGGGTAGCCTGACTAGCACTAGACGCAGCAGTAGAGGAAGCAGCAACAGAAGAGTTGTTGGACCGACGTGTATCGCGTTCGGGCTCAACAGGATGCCTATCATATTCCTGACCATGCCCGTATTTCTCCTCCTTCTGCCTCCTTCTGCGCTCTTCTTCGAGTTTCTTCGCCTCGGCACTTGCAGTGGATATTCGTGGGCCAACGAAAGGGTTTGGCGTAGCCGAGGGAGTAGGCTTGCTCGAGAATGACGTAGATCCAGACGCCAACAGATGAGAAAAGCCGTCGCCAGACTGTTGTTGAGGGATCGGCGTCTTGCTGGTGGAGTTGGACGAATCGGTACGAGATGGAGGAGGAGAGACGCGGGTTGTACGGTTATCCGCGTCACGGTTGGTAAACGAAGCAGGGAAATGAGAATTCATATTTGGCATCGAGGATGATGTAGCGTCGCTTAAAATGTCCTGCAACCGGCTTCGCAGAACTTGGCGATCTTGAGGGGGTTGGACAGTGGATTGTGAAGATGAGGATGGATAAGCATCACGAGACGAGGGTGGGTAGGTGGATTGAGCTTGGGTTTGAGGTTGAGGTTGGGGCTGAACGGTATGGCTTGGTAATGGTGACATGGGAGGGGTTGAAGAAGCAATGCTGTTGAATGGGCTGCGACTGCGGCTATGACTGCGGCTTGTGGGTCGTGTGGGACTGGAGCTAGAGCGAGGTCGACGGTGCTCCAGATACGGTGCAGTTCGCGACAAACCAGAAGGTTCATGGACAATCTTTCCTTCTGACCGGAACGGTCCCAATGGTGCAGTTGGGACAAAACGGTCCTTTGAGTCGCGTAGTTGTGGTTGATGCCGCCCACTGTCAGGGGTAGAGAGCGCCTCATCTTCATCCTCTGTACTGTCTTCTTCGCCCTCGTCATCTTCGGCCAGGTCAGGAAGGGGTACGAAGCTATCAGCAATGGATGGCAAATTGCTCGTAAATTGAGGTAGAGGCGAGATTAAGAATGATGAATGAGGATCTCGAACCCCGATGCCTGACAGAGCCCTCTGATCAACCACCGGAGAAAGGAGAGAAGGCTGAGTAGAAGGAGTAGGCGCTACGCTGTCTGCATTGCGCTTGTCGGTATGTTTCGTAGACGTCGAGAGTTTGAGTATCAGTTCTGTATTCTGTTGAGCGACTTGGTTGTACTACAAGGCAAGAAAATCAGTTTTTAAATCCAATTTACGGAGGCAAGACAGTGACGAACCAGCCTGCAAGGAGGTGTAAGTAGGCGAGCATAAAGAATATATTTTGGCAAGAACGTACTCGAGAGTGGAACGGTAAACATTGACAGCCTCTTCATAATGATCACGAAGACTTTTTTCTACTGCCAAAGCCGTTTCCTTTTCATATCTCCGCGCTTCTTGAAGCTGGGCAATTTCCCCGCGAAGGTCTGCCTTCTCCTGGGTCAACTGTTTGGCCTGGTCCGTCAACATCTCGACGGCCTGATTCTGCGACCGAAGCGTCGCCTTTACTTCACATAGGTAAGAAATCATTCTATGAGCAACTCTAAGGTCTTTGTGCTATTAAAAAAAAGTCAGATTGCGCCACAAAATCGATGTCAAAGGGGAAATACCAAATTACGCGGCTGGCTATGCAGAAATGTCTTGCCTTCCTGAATCAACTGCCGTAGATTGGCCTCCGAGATGCCATCGTCAGCAATGCTCGCAATGCACTGCTGGAGTTTCTGGGCACGTTGCACATCTTCCGGAGAGCAACCTGGCTGTTGTTCAGTCTCAAGGTCTACGTGAAGTTTGATGCATGTGCGTTGGTCAAAAGGGGTCCGACACAAGGGGACACAGGCGGGATATCTGAGATATACAGCTGTAGAAAGAATGGATATCGTCAGTGGCGGGAGCGGTTCAAGAAAGGGCGTTACTCACGCGTTGCAGAATACATGCCCGCATGCTATCGAAGTAGGGGCTTTACGGTCCTGACCAAATCGTTCGAAGCAGATGTCACAGCTGGAACCAGTGGTGAGACTGAGCATGGTAGTCGATCAACGAGCTTGAAAGAGAATGCGAATTACGAGGGTATATGAACCAATGTCGTTCAAGGGGGATAGCCAGATTGTGCGAAATGTGGCGGCGAGGGTGAATGGTGGCGCGTGCGATTGTGGGGAAGGACAATTGTCCTGATATTCAGGAAACATCAGAGGCTAGAGAAGATATAAGAAGGGAGAGACACGAGGCCGCCGTTAAGCGACGATTACGATACTACTGCTCGGAGAGGGGAAATCGAGTATTCCGAATCGAACCTCGCCACCAGCCGGTGGCCTGGCTTCCTCATCACAGATGATATTAATTCCTTTCCGTATTGAGTCGCCGAACGACAACAGGCCAAGCCGCTCATTTGGCGTGTGTATGTCGTGTCAATGACCTAGAATGGGTTGGTTGAGGCATCGGAATTCTGGACGATAAGGTTAAAGGACCCTGTAACGAAGTAGGCTCTGTATCGGGGCGACAAGAAACCAAGCTAGATCAAACCGTGGTTTGCACTGGTTTGGGAGCTAGACAGGTGAGAAGTCGTGAATGAGGAAACATTGTAGACCGCGTGACCAGTAGAAAAGAGTCGGAAATTCGGAACGGTTGGCCTCGTGTTCATTGATTCATCCACAATCGAAAATGTATCGAGAGGGACACAGGAGTGTAAGCAGGGCAGTCTGGAATAGACTAGATGACATTGAAAACCTTGAGAAATAAAAAGACAAGAAATTGTTATAAAAGCAGCTTTGGTTTTATTCCTTTAATAGTTCTGTTGTTGCATCTCTCCTTGTTGTCTCCTTTTAAGTTGTCAAGGTTAATTACGCTTGCCTGTATAAAGTGATAAAAGACTCACTCTAACTGAACTTCTTTAATTTGATCAGTAGCCACGGATTCAGTAGGAAAGATATCAGAAAAGTCCAGAAAGGTCCTATGTGGTAACGAAAGAAAAGCAACTTCAACTTGCAAATGAAATCGACCGTCGGCGTGATAAGATCACATGACACTCTGAGGAGTCGTGGGAGAACGTGACTCAATCTAGTCTTCTGCAGCAAAGTCCAACTTCATAGTTGGTTAGACATCTTTGAACCTCTACTACTTAGTACTCTAGAACCTGACCGGTCTCTGGCAATTCGCGTCTCATAGACGTCGTTATTTTCTATGCCGATTCTCAAAAAGCTTCCAAGTTGTCTGCCAACGCAACGCAGACAGGCCGAGCCGACCACGTTTCGAACCAACTCTGATGAATATTTTAGGAACACCACGCTTGACAAAGACATGGTCCCAGGATACCCTTGAGAGGCCTTCCCTAGGGATGCTCAGAAAAACGCCTTGGTTTCCTTTTCTTTCTCTATTCCTCTTGCTTACTGCGCGGGATCCTTTGTTGGCAACACTCAGCCATCAACCCGCCTTTATCCACATTTGGAGACCTGCGATCCTCATGGCTTGGTACATCCGCCCATTAAGCTCTCAAAGATAACGGCTCGGTTAGCTGAATCGCTCGCGTGCCAAATCTCCATGGACCTGGTCCATGTCTGGTCTTGGGATACTCAAGTCAAGACTGGGTCGATCTCGTGATGATTTGGAGGTTCCATAGACCTTGTTTCCTGCCTCGAGCTCAGTGCTGCGCTTCCATCGTTATCAACTGCGATCAATGAAATGCGCTGAGTTGCGTATCCTGGGTCGATCCAGAGAACTTTAATATGGCACTCTGGCTCCACTCAATCATCCTTTCGAGCACCTTCACAGCAACTGGAGAAGGAGGATTGTCGCAATTGTAAAGATGAAATAAATAACGGCAGTGCTCCTCTAAGCTGGTACTCAAGTGCTCATTCCGACAGACATTTTCACCACTTCATGTTGGCGATTCCAAAATGTAAACCGCGTGGTTGCGGTGTCTTCTCTATTCGCATGGTTAATTTTCGTAATTCAAAAGTGACTTCAACGTATTCGAATCAACCCTATTGCTCCCAAGATATCTAGCAGCTGGTAGAATCCTGCGGCATTCGGCTAGATTTGTTAAAAGCTTGACGTCGGTGAGAATTGCATCGTAAAATGAAATTATGAGATGACATGATTACATGGATTTTCAACCGGATCCTTTCCTACGCCGCGGGTGAGTATCCTGTCCTCTAGAATGATATATGGTCCTTAATTTTGTTGTCCTGGTTTAATTTCCGTAGTAATGCAACGCAAGTTATAGCCGGCCTTGGAAGCATTATTGCGAAAAGTGCGAGAGGCTAAGACCCGAAGGTTGGATAAACGGATTGAAACGGAAATGGACTTGTATGTTCTGTATACATAACCCGATAAATTATTACAAACATAAAGCAAGGCTGAAATCCATAGGAAGGAAGTCAGAGTCCCGGACACTTGCATCAAATCCGTTCTACATACTGTTTACCGACCTGAAGTCGAACCGTAATTTCTGGTACTAGTATTGGCTGTAGACTAGCTTGTTTCTATGTGCTCATTAAGTGTTGGAGAGCTTCTGTAAAATAGTTGACTTCGATTGCTTTGTGACGTAGTTGCGAGGTGCTAAACAAGTGCTAACCTGCCTAGCTTAACTTTGCGCCAGCTAATTTGTGCTTCTCCAAAATAAGGAACTGGTTGGACTCAATGGTAGCCTCATCGTAGACAGTGCTCAACTTTCTGTGCGGTTCTGATAAATTGAAAGAAATCTTGGGACGCGTCAGTCACGTGAATAAATTAGTAGCTCTCACGGTCACTCACTCCTACGTGGTTTGCCAGCACACTGAGCTCAATTTCGAAAACGAATCTTTCCTCTTACCCTCATTTTCCATCGCTATGGTCAGTGTAACTTCAGTGATTTCGTCTTTCAAAGCTTATATTCTTTACAGTCTGACTCCGATTCTTCCCGCTCGCCCTGTTAATGGTCGTGGTTCTGCTGTTGCAAAACCGCCAGGGGCTCAAATTCGGTATGGGTCTCTGCTTAATCGACTCTAGATTGAATGCAAGCTGAAGTCGTCTCTGTGGCTCAGACGACGTGCGGCGGGTTCCTCACAAGTGTCGCGACCAAATTCTTCGCGCGCTGCAGGAGCAGGGGGCTCATCAAACACCATGCTCAAACTTTACACGGACGATTCACCAGGCCTCCGAGTGTGCGTTTCCAGTTGTATGTTTCATAGTAAAGGCTGATCTTGGAACGTCATTCAGAGACCCTTTCATCGTCCTTGTGCTATCGTTATCCTTCATTGGATCCATCTTCTTCCTACACATCTCAGCGAAGGTCATCCGTGCATTCACAAAATAAGTTATCACGAATCACTTGTTCTATATTTCACGGCCGTTATATCGTACGAAGGATGGTTCAGGAGCGCGTTAATGCTCGATGGTGTCGATATTGCGAACTGAGGGTTTTAAGTTATCGTGGGAGAGCATGATACCGTAGTCGCGTTTCGGTATTTGGATTCATTACTCTTTCCGCGTTTGTACCAAAAGTATCGCTCTGACGAGCACATTCTCATTATATTATTCATACCATTCGTTCATTTGATCCATCCAGTCTCCGCGGAGGTCTTCCGAAAACAGACTGCAAGACCTTGTTCTTGTTGCTACTTCCTCGGGCGTCAAGATTTCAATGGGCTTCTGTCTTTTGTGCCCCACTGCTCTCTCATATTTTGAACTTGCGTTCGTGACACCACCTTTTTGAATCTAGCTCCTCGTTTCCCTTTGTATGTGGACGGAATGCTGCCAGTAGTACACGAAGATCGTTCAAGGCCCCCCCTGAATCCTGAACCAATCCCCTCGGTGGGACAACTCGAACCAGTTCACCTTTGATCATTTGTCCGGAATACTTGTTCCTTCTTGTGGATACATGGTCGGAACTCCTTTTGTACCCTGTTGCGTTGCCGCGCGTAAGCCACGTTCCGTGACAAAACTTCTCTTCCGTCAATGTCCAAAGCTTCCGGCCTTCCCAAAACTTCGACATGCTCCCACTGTCGATCAGAAGAACCAGAGTTGGCTTTTTTTATCTCGCCCCCGGAGAGTGATTAGGAGCTTGTTTTCATAAGTAACTGAACGCTTTGCGCGCCTCTATTTTCAGCCGTTCAACGCACTTGCTCTTTCAAGAGACACCCTATTCTCCTGGACAATGCGGTGGCCATATGTCTTCTCTCCATCCCCTCTCCCATGCTTAAGAACGACTTCCAACGTAACCGAGATGTGGGTGTGTGTAGATGCGTGTGGGTCGCCTTGATCTGAACTCGACACTCCGCAGAAGGGTGCTCTCCATCTCTCTCTCATGCTTCCCTTTCCTGGAGGCCACCTTTCAAGCTGGTGTACAGGTATAAGGGTTTTGGCTACTTGAAGGAAATCCAGTACATCATGCTCTCCTGCAAGTTTTCATGAAAGGTACGTCAGTCGAGTGCCCATTCTTCCCGGGCTACATTCATACTCCCGCACCATGCCTTACGGCTTCTATTTGCTCTGTCCTCTACCCCAAGTACGTCGTCAACTTTCTTTGCCAGCTCATATGTCCTCGATGCTGACATTGCTAGATGGAGGCAAATTCTCAATACATCAGAACATGAGGCTAACACGTTCCTGTCAAATGCCATCTGGGCATGTTCTAACGGGCGCTTCTTCTCCCATTGGATGTGAACAAAGAAATAGACTTGGTCCCCCGTTCGAGTCTTCTAGTGCCACAAACTCTGTTCTTGACCAGTACCCCACACCGCCTTCAGTCCCCGCAATGTATTTCGCTACCCCACATCGTTCGTGGCGTTGCAGTGCTCCTGCCATGACGATATGTTCTCAGCGTTTTACATATCGTTGGCCTCGGATTGCCGTCGGAATCTGTTTATAGTCTCCAGTGCAGAAATCCAAATTTTCTAGGGCTCTGGAAAGTCTGACGACTGGACTCTTTTTTATTCACATTGACCATTTCTTTTCCACCTTCTCCTTCACCAAAGGCACTAAATCTATCTTCTCTCACCTCCTGACCTTCGTAAAGTCGTATCTGCTCAATGAACTCTCTCACATCGTCATCACACTGACACCACAATGAATAGGTTGCCTCGTGGCCGAAATGTTCATTCATGGCTGTGAAGTCCCAGTACGCCGATTGCATTTCTGTGATATTCATTCACTCAGGCTATACTTAATACCGATCCCATTTGGAGGCAACCATCGCAATCTAAGCTTTTCGGGAAGTGAATGCGCACAATGAGACGGGAACATTATAGCATTATGAGGTGGGAGTTACAATTAATAGGGCGGCTAAAGTAATCTTTAGGTATAGAAGAGTCCTTGTTGGGTATGAGGGGGGGTTAGAAGTCCGCGATGCATGTCCTACGACATGGTCTGCTATTTTGCAGATTGTCACGGTCTGAGCTCCAGAATATCCGCCCGTTCGAGACGAGCTTCAGGTATGAGAGGTGGTTCAAAGTATGGGATGATTGCGAATTGCTATTTTGCAGAATGCTGCTGTCTGAGCTTCAGAATATCCGCCCGTTCGAGACGAGCTTCTTCGCAAAGAGAGTGGAATATAGGAGTCGTGTCTGTCGTAGAGATTCAAGACAGTGTCGAATTCGGCGACTTTTCCGTCATCCATGACAATGAATCCGATCGTAATGGGCTTCACATAAAGTAAGTACAGGCTCGCTGGAATCGCTTGAGACTTTACCAATGGTGTTTAGTCGGTGGGCAATGCAAAGGAGAGTCGAAGACGCGAATTCGTCCTGAATGGTTTGCTGGACCTTTGAATCTGTCTCGGCGTCTACACTACTGGTGGCTTCGTCCTGAAAGTCAACAACGGTGGCCGGTCAGAATTGATTCTAACGGCAAATGAGAGTACTGACTAAAACGATAATTCGGCTATTTTTGACGAGCGCTCGACACATAGCTAATAATTGCTTCTCGCCCGCACTGTAGTTGGAGCCTGATATCCATGTGAGAAAAGTCTCATATGTAATTTTGAAGTGCCAACCTTCATCCCCAACACTAGAGTCGAGGCTGAACTTGGCTTCCACAGCAGGGTCCATTGGACCGTCCTTCGGAAGCAGCCAGGCGCGTTGGAGAATAGAAATGAGTTCAGCATCGGACCGTAAGCCTTGTGGATCCCTGGTCAACCGGTTAGCTTCAGTTCAAAAAAAAATTAGAAAGCCTACAAATTATCGCGCAGAGTTCCTAGGAATAGGATCGAATCCTGGGGCACAAAAGCGATCTGGGTACGCAATGTGTTGAAGGCCAGATGGGATATGTCGCAGTTGTCAACTTCAATTGTGCCTTCTTGAAGTTCAACCAGTCTATATTTCATCTATCAATTTTAAGGATAGATAATTCCAGTGGGACAACCTACCGAAGAAGTGCTTGAATAAGTGTGCTTTTCCCAGATCCAGTCCGTCCAACGATGCCAATCTAGGAAAACTTGAATTCCTTTACCTCGCGAATGGGAGAACTTGCCTTACCTTTTCCCCTCCATTGATCTTGAAATCTATGCCTTTGAGAACGAGCGGGAAGGCCATCCCGATATGCTAGTTTCACGTTCTTAAAAACGATTGTGCCAGTCGAAGGCCATGACGCTGGAGGGTTGATTGGTTCACATTCCCCGCGCTCAGGGGGCAGCTCGGCGTAATGTAATACACGTTCAACTGCGTTCATGTTTTGCTCGCTTTGAGCAAACAAAGAAATCATCTCGGCTACAACCAATCGTTTAAGAGCTGTCTGAGTGAAGCGATGATAAACGTACAGAATACCTGCGTTGCTTCAGGTGCCATTAACGGCGTGTTCAAACATGCATAATCCTAGAAGACTTACCAGCCCAGAGTGTATGTCAGAACAACACTGATTTTCGAGGGATTGACCGATCTGCTAAAGCCTGCGCCAAATAGTGCAATGCCAAGAACAAGTAAATTTGCAAAGAACTCCAGTCGAATGGATAGCCATCTTTGCATTATAACAGTCATGATGAACGCCTTGTTCTCCATATCCAATCCTTCCTGGGCGTCTCTAATGGATTGCTCCTAGTTAAGTTAGAAAGCAGGTGATTGAACTTGAAACGATAAACACCATACCTGTCTGCCATACGCGCGAATGGTGGATAGACCAGTTAATGTCTCTGCAAGGAAGTCAGTAAATTGCCCTGCCGAGAACCAAATTATGCCAGACCGCTGTATGCCCCGTATAAGAAAGATCGCAGGAGAGAGTCTAAACGTTTGGCCTCCACCGATGAACGGCGATAGTAAACTGAAGCCGCGTAGTAGAGTAATCCCAGAGGAAGGAACATTATGCCGAGGTAAGGGAAGGTGTAGAAGACCAACCCAACAGTGCCTACGACTGCCGCCAATATGGACAGGAACTTGAAGAAAGGATTTGATATTAAAAAAACATGAGGAGAGAAAGAAGCGATGGCACCTGCATGAGAATGAGAGGCAACTCAGGAATCAATCGTTTTTTGATCCTTCGACAGCCTTGATACAATCCGACCTACAAAGAAATCAGCAAGTTCAACGATACATGAACGATTAGATTTACCCATTGGTGTCGTGTCGAAAAAAGACACACGGGAGTTCATCACACCGGCCAGAGCAGATTTGTATAAATTCAGGCTGGCAAAAAGACCAGCAATCCTGAACAGTGTTGTTAGAGCCCGAGATGATGTCATTAAATTAAAAAGTGACGCTCACACGAAAGCGTATGTCAGCGCAAAACTGAGAATAGCACTCAAAGCACCTATGAAAAAAATGTAAGTTTTGAACTTGTAAGGTGAAGCGGTGCTGACTAACCGAGGCCAGCATAGACTGCCATATAATCTCCTTGCCGGAAGTTGTGGATCGTACCACCAGTCCAAAATCCCAGGAACAACGTCGTCGCCACTGTTTAAATGAGAAGATGGCCTCCGTCACTTTCGGGAGAAAGGCTCACCACTGTTTGCTTGCCCAAGTAAAAGCAACAAGAGGATGATCGGAGCCCAGAATAAGCCACCCGCACTCAGCAAATACTTTTTGTACACTAGCCACGATACAGCCCCTGTGTTCCGTTCCTCTGCCTCCATGAGAGCAGCATCAACGTCCTTATTCGACGTGTTTGCACCTCCTGTCCGCAAGGCTAGATCCGTCACGACTTTAGGGATTTTTTCGAGATTCAGGGTTGCCATACTCTTCTATAAGACGACAGAAAACATTGTTATCCGCCATGAGGTCCTAGAAGGAAGAGGTCAAGAATGTGGGAAATTGTCAGACAAATGTAACACTCACAGCATATGATCCTTGTTCAATAATCTTTCCATGGTCCATGACATAGATGTAGTCTGTCCTAGTCAAGCACATGAAGGGCATGAGTGACTAAGACTCGGGTACGTTTTGCCTAGTGGACCGTCGAGAAGGCAGTTTTCCTAAGATGCTTTTGCCAACGTATGAGTCCACTGCGGAGAGCGGGTCGTCTAAAAGAACAATCTCAGCAGACGAGTACGCAACCCGTGCCAATGACTACGCGGGCCTATCAAAAGAATTTGAGTCGCCTTAAATGAGGGGAATGAGTCGTATAGTACCTTTTGTCCACCTGAATGATACATGTAAGATAATTATTGCAGAACTTTCGAGCTGTGAGAACTGACCGCTGAGATTGATTCCCTTTTCCCCGATTTCAGTTCTCTCTCCTTGAGGCAAAATGTCCAGGTCGTGTCCCAAACTACAGGCCTGCACAACTTCATGAAATCTGCTCAGAGATTAGGATTAAGTTGAACCATGATCTATAAAAACTTGCCTTTCATCGTCGTCTGCCTGCCCAAATAAAACATTATCTCGTAGTGTTGCATTCTTAATCCATGGAGCTTGAGGAGCATAAGCGACTGAACCTCCAAAGACGACCTTGAAGCGAAGTTAAAGCCTGGTGGATTTTGAAACAACAAGTTTATTGAACTTACCTCTCCCTTTGTTCGTCTCATTTCTCCAAGTAGAGCCTGCAGAACTGAACTCTTTGAAAGGTAATCAGAGCCGAAATCAAGAGTAAGAGCAAAAAGAAAATGCATACCTTGCCCGACCCGACCCGTCCCACAATCGCTACGAAGAGCCTTTCGGAACATCCAAATGCAAATCTTTCAAGGCGAACGGCTTTTCTTCCGTTGTTTCAAGGGCCTTTCATTGGGAGTGGCTCGTCGGAAGAGTACCAGGTTCTCCTGCTCCTTCTTGCTGTTGCTGTTGCCTTTGCTTTTCCTTCTTCTTTCGGATGCGCGCCTCCTTCATCTTCTCGAGCTCTTTTTGTAGATCTTCTTTCTCGTCAGTGAATTTGTCGTCCTTGACGCCGTCCAGTTTAATTACTGTTTGCCATTCGAAGTCGCCATCGACTTTGATGGCCGAGGTTTGCGTCGGGTCGATGAGGTAGGGTTCATCAAGCTCATCTGAATTGAAAAAATTGGAAAGTCGGTTGTAATGAGACCATGGCGCTTGTAAGACTTGACAACGCAAAGGGGAGCAAAAGCAACGGGGCACGAATAATCTGCAGAAAGTTAGCTTTAAATCATGGACCGCGAATCTAGACACTAACATTGAAAAGTTGGAGGGAGCTGAAGATGAGCGCGACATTAAGATCGTGGTGTGTTCAGCGCAAATGTGATCTATAAAATTTTCAACCAAATATTTCCGACGACTAAGATGAAATCTTACAAATGAAGTACAGCCGCAACTTCGGGCATGAAAGTAAACATTGCGACCTAATAATGATGTGGCGACTGCTATAACCTCATCAATTCACCTGAAATGGCACCAAAACGAGTGGCGACGTACGAAGTTTTCCGAATCCGACGGATTTCCTCGCTTCTCAGCTGCACAGATGCGGCTTGTGTAGAACGCTTCCCAGCCATAGACTTTAATCATTCGTATGCCTTGGAGAATCTCTGTGGTCAGTCGCACTCGTTTATCTGTAATCTTCACGCCCTTCTTGGTTTGTGTCAACAGTATCACGATGAGTATCGTCTGAAGCGGGATGGTGAACAATATAACCTAATAGATCGTCAGGTGGTTGAGAAGTTCTGGTCAAGGGCAATGTAGATACCCCGAGGCCAACAAGAGCTGAGTATCCTAACTGGAATCATAAATCGAATTTAGATAATCTCAAGGAGTCGCAAAATCAAAAAAAAAAAGTCTTACATTTCCAATGAGTAGGCCAATTGCAATAGCGAGCTAGATTTACGCGTTATTTATGATCCTCGAGTTCATTGATTCACCCACTTGAATCGGGGCTGCCCATATACTGTCGAATAGTTCAGTTAGTCGGACGACAAAGACACTTAACGCCGAGGTTCCTCACTAATGTCCAAGATAATATACAACATCCAACCGTGTAGCATCGGTGGATATCAAAGTCGTAATATGACCAACGCTATATTCAGCCCGAGAGCGACCGGACAAGCGCAGCGACTTTCGAAAGACATTGCCGATGACCTGGAGAAGCAACGGAATTGATACTATGAGCATTAAATCCTCGACTTTTATCCTCACCGCTGTCCGAACGTAAAGACCCGTCGTCATGCCAGCTATTTAAACCGATGAGTGCGGGTAAGTTAAGTCGAGGTAGAACATACGCACAGACGATGAAATGGTTTGACATCTTCGGGAATGCAATTAACAACTGCATTTCTTAAGTTTTGAAATGCTTACCAAACTTGCGGCTTCTGAAGGTATTCAAGTTATATAAGTTCAACCAAGAGTTTTCAGACGCAGCGCAGTTCGTACCTTGCATGACAAAAAGTGCAAAACCAAGCCCAATTCCATAACCAACACCTTTCGGCTTGAAGAAGCCTTCCGCTGCTGCAGAGGCACGCTGAGACTCTGTCAAGCGAAAATACACGTAGGTTTCCGAAAGCCAGGTGATTAAAACTTTATTTAACAGAGGCGTTGTTGTCCGTAAGGTGTCTTTGGGATCGCGTCAGCGTTTTGAATCTTTCAAATTTGACGTCCACGTACCAGACATCACAAGCAACAATCCTCCTCCTAAGATTCTGCCCTTGAAGGTGTAATAAAGAGCCTTGAAAAGAGATTCGTCGTATTCCGGTTCCTTCTCCGACGCCTTTGACTTCGCGTCGCTGTTGTCTGGAGCAGGTTTCTCAGTTCTGCTGCGCATGTAAAGTGGTCTTGTCTCTGGGGGGCAACGAGAATAATAGTTCTGTTCCAGGGTATCCGTCAGCGCTCCGGTGTGTCGAGAAGCCGGTAAGTCCCATAGGTCTGAAGAAGACGTTATCAGCACGAACTTTAGCCAAATAACTCATGAATGGTAGTGTATGTACCGTCTTTCTCCAGCGGCCTAGAGAATCCGACGTTAAGAAACTGGGCTCAACCAATGGAACGTTAGCCGGGATATCCATCTGATCAATTAAAGATTAGTCAGTAATAAGTTCTAGTCGCAGAATTACAATTACTTACGATGCGCTTCAACTCTGGTAAAACCTTTCCGAACCCGAATCCGGGAGGTGCAGGTGCAGGATAGAGGAAGTTGCTCCATGGCCACTTCATTGCATAAAGGCCAGCCTGTGACTAAGCTTCAGAGGCTGTTGCCGTTCTCTTGATAGGAATTTGAACAAAAACACGACAGTGTCTGAATCAGATGAAGCTGGTCAGGACATTTGAGAAAGCAATTGGTATAAAAGGCTGAACAACACTTGCCGGCTGCGACGCTGCTTGCGCAACTCGGAGCCTCATGGAGGTATATGAAAGGGGATAGTCGTGGTTCTTGGCAACATGTACACTTCTATATGACTCGACTGATCTAAATCAGGTCGTAGCCCAAAGGTTTTCCATGTTCCGACCTCAGTATGGTAGCGGTTTGGGGTAAACTTAGCTGAGGCTTGGGTTATTCAATAACTTAATTTTGTAGAGCTTAAGATCAAGTGTCGTGCTGATAACGAAATACCTTTTCAATTAGGTGAAAGGTGGCACAAACTTGATTAAGCGACACGAGTACGCAAGCACTGCGGCACAGGTAGCCACATGAGAATTTATCAAACCTTGCGTATGTAGCCTGCAATTATCAGGAATCATTTTCCGACACGTACGGATTATACGTGAGCAGACGTGGGCTACACGTCGGTACATAGTCATCCGTACATGGGAGAAAGAAGTCGATGTACCTTCAGAGCTAATAACCCGATATTTATCAACCTGAAGTAAATCATCGTAAGTCTTAGGATCATTTAGGAAGAGTATTTTTAATTCAGTACCATGGCTGCTGCCCATAACCCCGTCCAATTCGTGGGCACATCTCGCGCAACGACAAACAAAGAACCAATCTCTCTCTAGATGTTCGCTTCTCTCCTGGGTGGAAAGAGACTCCTCGTCAATATAGCTTATGCACAGTTCCTCTCCTGGAAGTACGTCTCGCAGCGTAAAGAACTGCATTCCACGTTTGTCTCTGCTTTTCTTGAGGTTCGGAGCGCAGCCTAAAGAAAGGTAAGGGACGGTGTCAAAATCATTCACGCACAGCAACTCACCATGATTGAAGTAGGACCCAAATACATATGCTCCCCAACCGAGCATCTCGCTGCCTTCGTCTTCCGTAGCCATATCCCATATTCCAAAAACATTTCCGTGATCTCGTGCCATGAGAGCCCGTGCCTCCGCAGATGTAGACAAACAATTCCGAAGTTCGTCAGCGATATGAGCGGACGGGGCCGGCGAACCCTCCCGAGGCGTGCCTGATCCACTGTGAGGTTTGCGCCGAGGAAATAGAGATGTTGCAAGATGCCTAAGAAAGCGGTATACTCGGATACGAGAGTCAAGGATGTATGGTTTGGATCGCACAAGAGCCAGCTCGTTGTCTTGCAACCCCATGAGATCTGACCATCTCCCGGCGCTGACACAGTAACCTTCTCTGTTCGAAGAAACCCGGTCCAAAATCGGAGAAGAGGGATTGACGTCTTCGACAACTTTCGAACAAGTCCATCGAGCACAAATCGGGCAGTGTCGAGCTCGAATTCTGTAAGCAGTTCTGACCATTCAGTCTTCCAACCGTTTTTGCTATCCTCCTAAGGAAATTTCTTCTGCTATGGACCATGCACGATCGAGGAATTCGGGAGTGATAACCACCGATGAGATATCATCTAGAAATGCTAACTTGAAGGAGCTGGCAGGATTGGGTTTTGATTTGAGGTTGCTCCTTTCCTTTTACCCTTGCCCATTTGCGAAACGAGCCTTTCGAATGCCCCGTTGATTTCTAGCCACCACCCTATACCTTGGCCCTTGAAAATCTCGTTTTCTTGTACGCACGCATCGCGGCACCGATCGGAGCAGAACCACGCCCCGCCAGCGCCCCGACTCTCCTCTCCAAGCTTTATACTCCATTTGCTCCTTCCGCTCTCCATTGCGTAGGCGTAACAGGTGGCGCAAACTTCTCGTCTGAATTTCCAGAATATCACTTTGGCATAGGGGGCTGAACAGAAGAGAATAGGTGTTCCTTTGGGTATAGCTTCCCTCGAAAAAGCACTTCGTCCTCCCCAAAGTGTCGGTAAAATATCGTATAACGGGGCAGACATTTTTGTCCGGAAGGAAAGAGCCAGAAAGTATGATCTTCCAGTCCTTCAAGTAGATAGATAGAGGATTTCCAATATCCAAAGCGGGCTCTGTGCGGTTAGGTTGCAAACCATGATGACAGCAAAAAGTAAACGTCGAAATCGAACAAAAAAGCCACCGATCATCGATGATGTCGCGGACCGGCCATTCCGGCTACCGGAGGTGCAAAATTTCAGTAACGTAATGCCAAGGGGAGTGAGTTTGAGCGCGAGGATATATGACCAAAGTGCAATTAAATTTGCACACCGGAAGCAGCAGTGGAGGAGAAGGCTGCTCTTGATGGTTGGAATTACTTGTAAATGCAGTAGGCATCTTCATTATTATTAAACTTCATGTACAGATAAGGATCACCAAACTTGAACGGAAAGAGCTGAAGTGAAAAACGTACGGAAACAAGTTCGGTAAATATTCTAGATGCTATTGTACTTCACCAAGTACCAGCCCAAAGCGCGGAGATAGATCTTGAATGGAGTATCCCTCAAATGTGGCTCCAAGTCCACCCACTGAGTCGTCTACCATTTTATGAGCTTCCTTCACACATTCGTCGACAATCCCGTAGGCCTCCAGCTTGTCGATCACCTTCTGCGTCGTAATGTCGTCACCTGCCTGGCTTGCTTAGGACAGTTTCCCATACCCACTGTGCCTCGTCTAAAGGCATCATTAAGTCCCGCCTTCGCAATAGGGATGCTGATTTTGCCAGAGCGAATAGTCATCACCACGTCGCTTGAGCACTGGCTTCTTCACCGACAGCCCCTCCGTAGTAATGACAGTGAGATAACCCGCGAATATCGTAGACGTCATCGATGATCTGGAAAGCAATCCCAACACGTTCCAGATGTGTGGTTAGTGCGTCGATTTGGGCAGGGGATGCGTCCGCGATAATTGCCGACATTTTGCCCAAGTTAGCCGCAACTATAGCTGTCTTGAGGCGGTGAACTGAAAGGACGCGTTTCTCGAGACTGGAAGGATGAGCACGTCCCGCTAATATGTCGTCCAGATCAGACCGCTGCTGGCCAGCGATATCGAGGGCCTGGCCCACATGCGCGGCCCGCATCGTCTGGAAATAGAGCTCATAGAGGCGAACAGTCTGCTCCGCAGGCATATGACCGGATATTGAGCGCATGGCCGTCTCGAATGCGAAGTATGCCGCTGTTCCCGAGTTGATAGCAGTGGCGACTCCCCAAACTGTATGGACCGAGTCGACGCCACGACGCATGGGGCTTTGGTCCTGGATATCATCGATGATGAGTGATCCGGTGTGCAGGAGTTCCGCTGCAGCAAGCAAGGGTCTGAAACGTTCGGGGTCGGCACCAAAGATTGCAATGCACGCTATGCTGAGGAAAGATCGCCATGACTTTCCGCCGCGGTCGGTTAAATGGCGGACAGGTGCGAAGTAATGTTTGTATAACGTGTCGAGACACATATCTTCGGTAAAGCGGAGTCGGGAAAGGGATTCAGGATGGGTGGATAAATTACGTGGAGGTTGGACAGCCAGGACGTCCATGGCATGCTCTGCGTCGATGAGGAAATCTGGGTAGATTCTTGACACCTCTACTGCAGTTAGACCGCCGATACGCTTCAAGAGTTTGTCAAATTTAGTGTCGAATTGAGGCGGCACGCTCTATGAACCAGGATAAGTGGAAAATCTCACGCGAGAACTGAAATTCTTACCTCCACGAATCCAAGCCCGTTCACTAGCTCGCCGCCCATGGTCCCCTGCAACCGTGATTCTGCCTTCCCAGTATCCTCTGCCAGCGCAGATCGTCCTAAACTCCTGTTTCGCAAATGAAGCTTCCAACGAGAGGTAGATATCCAGCTGTGGTACGGCAAGGACCCACTTCGTCCCATATTCGTTCAGAGTGAACATGGAGGTCCAGTTTTCGATGCTGTCCAAGCTGTGTTCATCGCACTCAATACGAGTACCCTCCGGTGAGATGACGATAGCACGTTTGTCTCGAACGACGGATTCTCCACTGTAGATGTCTACGTCGCATAGGGTGTAGACCTGTCAAGTCCCAACCATTGGATAACTGCGCTGACGCCCACGTCCATGAGCTCTCCATTGAGCTCGTGGTGGGCCTGGGACCATTTTCGGATCCCACCGCCAAATTCCCGGTCATACCAACCCATGGAGTTGCCACTATCCACCTCTATTGATGCGTTAGTCCATGCGCACGGAACCCGATACATCGCAGCGAGGGACGAAGCAGTAATACATCCCGTCTTCTGGGGAGACGAGATCACCCTGCACAACGCCATTTGCATCCGTGGTTAATAGGCGGCTTCCGTGGAGTGAGGTCAATGTCAAACCCGTATGAACCATCGACAGCGCGGGCGACGATATGGTATACATCCTCGCCGTCGGCATTCGTGCTGCAAACGACACTGGCGAGATCGCCGTACTTGAGATCGAGAACCCCCTTCTCGGAAACAGAGACGTTACCGGGGATGAAGGCGTCCGGTTCGGGGATTTTACCCTCACGCATGACTTCGAGGAGGGAACGTAAGATAAGGGGATCCATTCGGGTTTCAACCTCGAGCATACTGCACATATAGGCAGCGTTGTCGGCGTCCATGGCACTCGTGAAGAAGTACTGACCATTGGAGGCCTCGTCTTGTACCTCAGAAGGTGGCGCTGATGTGAGGTGAGAAGGGACATTGTAGAGGATCCGCAGGAAGAATCGAAATAGCGAAATTGAGAAGGTGGGTATGGCAAAGCTCGTGCTCGACTGGAGCTTGGACGTTAAGAAACTCGTTCGTGCAGGATATAGGCGAGGATGATGGCTTTAGGCTAGGTGGTCCGGAAGAAAGCTACGAAAGCCGATGCTTTTCGTCCATCGACAAGCGAAAGGTGAAAATTGTAGTACCACCACTCGGTGCCACTGGACATGCGAGGAAGGTCGATCTCCGACATTTTCTGAACCTTAGTACCAGGTGCGGGCCAGTCGGCATGGTGAGCAATAGCAGCGTCGATGATTTTGGCAGACATGACGAGCGTTGTGAACTAATAAAAATGGTTATGTTATTTATTAGTAAGTTACAAGAGAAAAAGACTGTACCTTTAAGGTAAGAAAGTCGCTGCGTTCAACTTGGAGGTTTTTACGGCCCCTCATCTTTTTAGCCTGCTTTTATACTTATCCATCCACCTCTAAAAGTGAGCAGCCGATGCCGCGGGGTGTTGAATATATGGGCACCGTTACGGTATGGTAGGACCCGAGAAGCTCTCGGTAATTGTTGTTCAGGCAAAATCCTCAAAGTTCATCCCAGTGAAATCCACCGATTTTCGGCTGTGACGGTACAGACCGCAACAAATGACGATTTGGCGTCATCGCTCGTCTTCAGTTGTTCATGAAACATCGGACGAAGAGTGGTCGTAAATGGCGCCGAAAACAAACGATCACTGCGTCAGCCTTCAAAGTCCAGGAAGAGCTTCCATGAAGAAAGATGGCACGCCGTTAGCTATGTATAACTGGGTTTTGAGGACTGTATAACTGACCTTCATATCGTGACCTTCGATGATCTACCTAACCATCGTCCATAATGTTTCCTGAGGCGTTAGATCGACAACTGGCATGTTGAAGAGGTGTAGAGAGGTACAGCATCAACATGGATTAGCCAAGGTCCAATGATTGAATATTTCTTCCCACGCTTGTGAACAAAATGGACCCAGGCCGCGCTGTCGCTCTGCTTCTCATCTTGTTCTCATCGTCTTCGCTGGCTACAGATCTCTTGTTCATGGAGGTAGCTTTGAATTTGAGGCGTTAAGGCCCAATGACGCCGTATTACTGTTTGGTGATATGTATTTTCACCGTACTCTCAGCTTCTTCTGCTTTGAAGGCTGACAGACTCGGAATGATCATTTGCTTGTCGGTTTCTTTTACGACCACTCTCTGTCCGATCTTTCATCTACTTGTTGAGAAAATAGCGATGACGCCAAATCGTCATTATACTTTGCGCCGTTGGGAAACTATTGACTGGGTGACTCTTTACCTACTGGCTCACTAGAAAAATGCTACAGTGTATCTCCAAAAGCTTTCGTCTCACATTCTATTTTACGCTGGCGACAATCTTCAGGCCTTGCTGTGGTCGAGGCTATCCATTTACCGTGTCAAAAGATGGTGGTCTCCACAGCTTCGACCACTGCCAATGAAGCACAGGACGGCTCCTCAATTGACACCCTTCAATGTTTCGTGCCTCCACTTCGACTTGCCGCTCCACCTCATCACACAACTCTTTCCTTGGCTTCTAATTCAAAGTATAGCAGACGTATTTGAATTTGAACGTTTTTTTTTCGAAATTGATTGGTATAAGGGCCCTCGACTTTCCAGTGACTATTCTTCATTCGAAATACCTTCAAGTACTTTCTAAACAATATGCAATTCAAAGTTATCTCCACTCTTGCTCTCGCAACCCTTGCTGCTGCCACAGTTACACCGGTTCACCGCACCAGTGCGCCCCCCGCCAGCCAGTGCACCACCGGCGACCTCCAGTGCTGTATGTACGTTCCACTCGAGTTGTTTGCTTCTGCGGCGACTGCATTACTGATTAAACTTCGGGATTTTAGGTCAAACCGTCCAAACCGCTAGCAGCCCGTCTGGCGAAGCTCTCCTTGCACTGGTTGGTGTCGCTGTCGGGAGTGTTACCGCCCTTGTTGGCGGCACCTGCAGCCCCATCACCGTTATTGGCATTGCAGGAAATTCATGGTAGGCTGATTTATGCCCAAAACTATTTCTCGGACGCTGACCCTCACGATCTGTAGCTCCGCACAGCCAGTTTGCTGCAGCAACAACTCGTTCAGTAAGCATTGAGCTCTTCTGGAAGACATACAGTTCTGACCATGATTGTTTGTAATAGATGGACTAGTTGCCATCGGCTGCACTCCAGTCAACATCAAATTGTAGTGGATTGCTTGTCTCGTCTACAACGCAGGACTTTTAATCATTACCAGTAGCCAGAGAAATACGCGTAATATTATATTACCAGAATATCCTTGGAAATTTATAAAACCCATGCTCAAACTCCCTGACTGTCTTATAAGATTTGCGTTGCCATTCTGAGTCTGAGATCAGGCAAAAATACTTTGAGTGAGTAAAATGGGCAGGGGGTACGGATATCCTATAGTAATGAATGAAATCTTGTGGTTGACTTTTGAGGGCAGAGTACCGCAGATTTGGCTGTCGATATCCTCAGCTTGCAAAATCATGCCGTCTCCAGTAAACAGTCACTCCATTTCATTCTGCAATGTCATAAATTCTACAGATTATACCCAAAGAGAAAAACAAAAGAAACGAAGTGGTAAGGTTGTAAATCACAACAGATATCTGGATCATGCCGGTTATGAGGCGGGTCATGTCGACTGGAGCTGGAAGTGGAGGTGTGCAATAGAAAGATGTAGTCTTGAAGGACAGGATGTGGAGCGATGATAGCGAAACGTATAGAGGAAAGCCTGATGATATGAGAAAATATGTGTGGGTAAGAAGGGTCGAGATAGACGTAGGACATGGACGAGTGAAGTATAATGATGTTACATAGGACATATACAACAAAGCAATTGTGATGAGCCAGGAGTCATGTACGTGAGGGATATTAGCGGTATCCGAGTATTGTTCAGTAGTGTTAATTGGTCAATATTTAAACTTACATTCATAACCATAAGGCGAGAAATATGACGAGAAATAAGTGGGGATCGATGATGAGTGGATAAATCATGAAGGTGTTTGGCTTCGCTGGATGAGATCGGAGGGAAGAGGAGTGAGGTTCGTGCCCATGTTTAGCCTGGATCCGGAGGAAGTCGATGAAGAGATAAGATCGGCAGTGGCACTCGCAAGGCCGTCGTCCAGGGCGTCAACAATAGCAGAAATGGATGACTGCGTTTGTGAATCTAGTCCTCGACTGGTATACATAGCAGCGGCGTGGGTCCCGGAAAGCATGGCCGAAGGAGATGGTACCTGCCCATTTCCATCGGTAACGAGATGTAGAAAGACCCTCGCAATCACTTCGATGAGACAAGAACGCATCTCAGCGACGAGGCGAGCCTGCCCTGGCATCGCATCCGAGCGGACCTCGTTACTTACTATGGCGCTTTTAGACAGAAGATTTGGGAAGCTCTTTGAACGAGTGACAGCGCGCGAAATGGTGCTCGGCCCTCGATGGCGCGACGTCCCAGACTTGGCCGAGTCTGCGGTACCGGATAAAAGACGCGTAGGAGGATGAGAGCCAGTTGAATTTGCGATATTTGACCTGGGTACTGAGTCGGAGAGAAGGTCCTTTAAATTCTCGATATTGGAAAAGAGGCCGGGAGGTCGCATGCGAAGGGGAGAAACAGACGTCGACAATCCATCTCGTAGCGCTGTGTTATTGATCTGATGTGGTTCGAGCTCTCTTACTCTAAAGCTGGCAGGTGTTTTCAGGATTGGGAGTGAGGAACACGACATGGCCATTATGGAGTCGACGTCGGAACCAGGGGTGTCGGGGTAATAATCAGGATCAGGGGATTGAATGGACGGTTCATCAGTGTCAAGATTAAATCGAACGCCGGAAATTTGGTCGGGGTCTGGGTAAATAGCTCTTGGTTGATGGATGACGCTGGCTTCTCTGTTTTCAACGGTAGCCGGGACGTACCCGGTTTGACGAAGAATATCTTGGTCTTGGCTAGCATCAGAATCCTGCTCAGTACTAAACGCCATTTCCGATAGCATGCGGATTCCCGAATGTGTAGTATCCTTATCCTCTTCTTCTGCATCAGAGTCGGAGTCGGAATCCGAGAGAGTCGCGTTGAATGGTGTGTCTGAGTCTGATGAATCGCTAGCAGTGGATGGATCCAGGTTTGGTATGTCGGTTGCTTCAACCGCGGTATCGAAATGGTATGCTGCGAATTGGTTGAACCCATATGGAAGAGGACTTAAGCCACGGGAGTTGTCGACGTCAGTTACATGGGATGGATCAGGGGTCGGAGACCTTGATGCGGGGTGCACACGAATTTTAGGAGTAAAGTGAATAACAGAAGGCGTACTCGGAGGTGGCGACGTGTCAGGATGGCGAATATGATGTACCGAACTTTTAAGGTCATTCATTTCTGTCCGAAATGCGATAACTTCGTCCGTTAATAGGTTAAACTGGAAAAGAAAACCATTAAGTAGTTAGTTAGTCAGAAAGGCGAAGACAGTTACGTCTCTGCGAGGACCGTCGTCAGATAAATCGTTGGGTAATCTGGGATGTCATGGCTCACGGGTTCTTTCTCATAAGATTGGGGATGCGATCCACAAGGAATGCATGGTCGTATGCGTGGCGCCGGTCCATTTCATCCAGCTTGGTTTGAAGCTCGGATTTCTCGTATGTCAACCTGTGGACTCTTTCGGTCAGCACGCTCATGAGTTGGCTCTGAGCTTCCGAAGCGCCTTTCGCCTGCAGAAGACACCCTAGTAAATGGACACTCGTATCCAGGTCTTTGAACTAGAATTCAATCACGGCGTTAACTTGATCACGACTTCGGACTGAAGGACAGAGCATACACGGTTACGAGGCTGTGAATCCAGGAAAAATGTCGCCCTCTCGTGCAAACTACGAAGATGACGGACATTGGTATACTCATTCACCAACCCCATGGCCTCCTGAAGCTGTGGCCCCAATTTCTCGTAGCCGGGAGGTGTCGAATCTTTCGCTGCAGCAAGTCCGTTCAAGGCGAGGAGCCTGGAGTATGGATGTCTGTCAAACGTCGCACCACAAATGCGGCAGCAAGGGTCATTGTTATCCAGGCAACTATATATGACCTCAGTTAAACCCATCGGAATAATAAGAATTGGTGGCGCACCCTACGCAGAAAATGTGACCGCACGCAACAGCATACGGCGCTTTCAGCTCTTCCAGTCGTCCGAAAGGTTCGAAGCAAATTTGGCACGATGCGCCGGCGCCTAAATAAGATTGCATGATCGCAGTTATGCCGAAACCTGACAAGGCCTAACAAAGTTGAGGCAAAGTGATCTTTACCAATTCTTCACCCCTAGTTGAGAGGACGGGATAGAGATGACTCGTGTGAGCAGGAGAAACTGAGAGGGAATTGAATGATTCGTAGCACAGCCAATTTGCGGATACGCAAATGAGTCAACTACTGTCAAGTTCATCAGCTGATCCCAATATCATCATCCCCTCCTTGAGTCTTGACACGTCCGCGTGAACTTTCGAGAAGGTTCTGGCTACTAAATCTTTTGATCTCGGTTACAGGAGGGTCCCACAGCCCATGATCAGACTCAATCCAACTCTCCGTTGCTCACGAAAATTCGGCAGACAGTATTATAAGCATCTACACACTTAGATTGATGAACAAAAAAAGATAATGAGACAATCCATTTGCTGAATTCGTATTCAACATCAAGTGATGAGAAAACAAGTATTGCAGCAAAGAGAAAGTTCTCGAAAAGAGGGATCCCCCGACGACACAAGCCAGTAGTGCAGCAGCAAGGTCATCGCGTCCGAGGGGTGCAAGCAGAGCCCAAGGAACTGGGGCGGCAAAAATAAGATAACCAAGAATGGAGGCGGTGCCTCCATAATAGTGGTTAAACTATTAAGAACAGATACTACACTTGATCTAAGCCAAAAGGCCAGAGTGGTAAAGAATTCACAAACGTCGATTCTGGATTATATAGTGGCAGCTTGGCGCACGGACCATATCACGTGCGTGGTCCGTTCACCAGAAGTCTTGAATAGTATGAATACTAAAAATAGTAAATTTCGTGCCAGTTGTGTGGCGCATTGAAAGGATCGAGTGCAACTATCTTTAAAATTGTAATCCATCTTTATTCATTCTGGTTGAAGTATACATTCAATAAAGAGCTTTATTTGCGTTATGCAGGAGGTGCTAACATGTAGACTAAATTATCAGTGATCACTCACGATCATTCGAGTTTGCCAACGGCCAAGGGCTATACCTGATACCAAGTATCGGTTTAGTTCAAGTTTGATTTAGTTTAGGAGAGAGAATAGTCGGAACATGCGTGAGCATAGATATACACCATGTATCTCCCGTCAAAAATTGGTAGCTTGGCTGGTATACAGGTTTAGGATAATCTGCTTTGGGATATCGCGGCTCTCGATTTATTGGCCAGACGAGCAAGCATGTAAAGAATAGCAGTATTATTACGCGAAATATATTTCTTGGCCTTTGTTTCTCTTCGGCGAGACACATAAGTGCCCCGGATGGCCGTTCTTCACAGAGGCGCCCGGCTAATGTCGCCAAAGGAGGCCCAAACTACGAGCCCCAAACGCTAACCCGGAAACCGGTAATACGAGTGGGTTCAACATGAAACGAAAGTACTTTTATACAGTCTCCTACTTCAAAAGCTGAGTCAGCAGACTAGATAAAGACCTCCGCCTACCTTTGCCGCAGCGGAACGTGGTGCCTTTCAACCCCTGGACAACCAGGATAAAAGATAATAAATTGTTCAGTTGGTCACCGAATGGTATGAATTGAGATATTAACATCGGTTCAACAGCCTCGTTTCGCTCTCAGCCTATCTACTTGTTTTCGATCCTATATTTATTATTAGGATTTGTTTAACCCGGGTCAGGACTCGTCTGTCTACGCATCAATAATCGCTTCCCGTACAGTGCGTAGGCCAACCTGTGTAGCAATTTGACTCACACTGGGGGTATGCCCAATGGAAACGGCGATCGCTTCCCTCTTAGTGCCTTACATCGCCGAGGGCAAGAAAATAATCGGAGACCTAAATCTGAATCATATAGGCAAGAAGATGGTAGGCGTACCAGATCTAGACCAGTTTTATCCCGCTTAATATCATATAGCTCCTGGTGGTTCCATATTTATTCGAGTAGCGCGTCGTAAGCGGCCTCGCCGCCGGTGATGCTACGTTTTGGTACAGCACCATCGTTTTTTGTGCTTGTTCGCGTGAGCAGTTCTACCCAGTTTCCCCTCCGCGTCTCGGATAAGGGTTACAGACGGTGACCTAGATCAATTATATTTGCCACATAATGAGCGTCGTGGGTATTTGCAAACACCTGAGGCGGTATCCTCGAGTTCGGGTTCACTGGTACAAGTGTATTCAAATTGAGAGCACTTTATCTACTCTTGCAGGAAGTCGGGACGGAGGGTCGGACTGCCGGGACTCGGAGGCGGAGCACGGAAGCACGTGATGCTCTGATGGCGCGACTCGAACTCCGACCGAGAGTGCATTTCATCGTTCTAACCTCAGTTCAACTCATCCATTGCTTCGCATTGCATCCAGCGTTGAACAAGGACCAAATAACCTGCCTGGGTCTAGAATACTTCACTGGCGGAATCGATTAGAATAATCCCAGGACGCTTCATCAAAATCTAAAACAACGAAACAGCACCTGCTCCCCATATTATTGACTCTTCAAGTTCGGAAACTTATTCTCTCGCAAGCGACAGCAATTGATCAATGCGTAAACTGAACTCCCCGAGATCACTGTCAATGTCAAGTATTGTCAAGGTTATTTTCGAGAGGCGCTCTTCACATCCGGATGTCCATCATTCGGGCTGAGACCTCGGGGAGCAACATCTGCAGTCGACCGGTCGGTGTTGTCGAAACAGTACAGTACAACTGGTGCTTATCCTAAAAAAAATTGTTACACCCTCAGTTGCAGAGCAACTGCAGAGACGACTCGCAGCGCATTCTAGGCACATCGTCCAAAAATAATGGCCACTTTCAGGATTTCTAAAATTATCTGCGGTACGAGGACACCTCAAACACTTGAGGTTAAGCGTTCTCTGGTCCTCTTTATGGACTATAAAACTCAAATCAAATTTACCAAGAAAATCAGTTCTCTGCAGCCATGCATTCCTCTTAGACTGTTATCGTTTGTACTTGCTTCTCTTTTCGTCCGCTCCCTCTCTAGGTGTCACCCTCACTCAAGTTTCGCAACTCACTACAACTACATTCGATTACGTTATTGTTGGCGGTATGTTTTTTATACTAACACTTGGACTCCTCTCTGACGACTGGGCCCAGGTGGAAATGCTGGCCTCGTCGTTGCCAGCCGATTGTCAGAGAACCCAAATGTCTCGGTCCTCGTGCTTGAAGCCGGTGTTAGGTATGCATATATCATTTAAATATTTGACTTCTGTTAAACTGTGCTCGTATGTTAGCGACCAAGGTGTGATTCCCGCTGAGGCACCCTTCCTGGGACCTACCTTGACTCCAAGTGAGCCTCGATTTTCCTCTTGACTATGGAGTCATTTACTGATGGTATGTCGATATCGTAGATACACCATATGACTGGAACTACACCGTCGTTCCACAAGCTGGCATGCAAGGGAGGACCTTTGCTTATCCAAGAGGACGCCTTCTAGGCGGCTCGAGCAGCGCTAGTAAGTATTGGGATCGGCATCAACAATTTAGCACTGTTCTTATTCAAACTAATTTCGCAGACTACCTCTTCCACCAGTATGGTACTAACGAGGACTGGAGCCGTCTTAGTTCAGCGTCAGGCGACTCCGGATGGTTATGGTCTAACATGAAGAAGTATATTCAAAAGGTCTATCAAATTCTTTTCCCATCTTTCAAGTTGCTTACGTTCATTCTAGCACGAGAAATTTGTTCCTCCGGTCGATGGACATAACACAACCGGTCAATTCATCCCGTCCCTCCATGGATTCAACGGGGAAGTCTCCACAAGTCTTCCTGGATATAACCAGACCATCGATCCCCGTGTTCTCGCCACCACTAAGCAGCTAGCGGAGTTCCCCTACAACCAGGATATGAGTGGCGGTGATCAGAGCCTCCTTGGAATCGGCTTCCTGCAGTCTTCGGCTGGTGGAGGTGTCAGGAGCTCTTCATCTACGAGCTATCTCGCCAACGCTAATAAGCGGCCTAACTTGACTGTCATTATCAACGCTACAGTCATGAAACTCATTCAAACAGGAACCACTTCCAAGGGACTCAAGTCCTTCCGCAGCGTTCAGTTCGGCAGCTCTTTAGGAACCGCATCCACTCCTGCATCAAGTAATTACCCCTTGCACATTGGCACGTTCATCGTAACTGATAGATTTGTTCCTAGCCTCCTCGAAGATCGTCACCGCCAGAAAGGAAGTCATCCTCTCAGCCGGTTCAATTGGCACAACACAAATCCTTCAACTCTCCGGCATCGGCAAAGCCTCTGACCTCGCGGCTCTAAGAATTCCATCGACTATCAACAACCCTTCCGTCGGCGACAACTTGAGCGATCATACCCTGCTTCCCAACATCTTCAGTGTTAAGGGCACTCAGAGCTTCGATGGCTTCCTAAGGGACCCAAATCAAGTAAATGCCGCAGTAGAGCAATGGGTTGCAAACAAGACTGGGATGTTCGCCAATAACGTCGTCAACAACTTTGGATTTGCACGAATTCCTTCAAATGCAACAATCTTCAAGGTTGCTGCTGATCCGGCAGCTGGACCCAACTCGCCTCATTGGGAAATTATCATTTCCGTAAGCAAATCACCGTTCAATGATTTTAGCGCCGTTCTAAACCATTCATAAGAACTTCTGGTTCAACCCTGGAATTCCTCAACCCACCACTGGAAGCTTCATGACCATCGTTGCTGTCCTGATCAGCCCATCTTCCCGTATGTCTTGGCACTCTTCTTCAGTTAGGATTAAGGATATCACGCTTATTGTTATTAGGCGGAACCGTAAAATTGGCCTCAAACAATCCCTTCGACAAGCCACTCATCGACCCGAACTATTTGACCACTCCATTCGACATCTTTACCATGCGCGAGGCCGTTAAAGCCATCAAGCGCTTCGTGGCCGCACCTGCCTGGTCTGACTACGTCATTGGCCCATTCGGCGATGTTTTCTCCAAAGCAAACACAGATGCGCAGATCGAAGACTATGTCCGAGGTCTCACCACCACCATCTTCCACCCTGTCGGCACCGCTTCTATGACCCCTGCCAACGCAAAGACAGGTGTCGTCAACCCTGATTTGACAGTCAAGGGAGCTGATGGTCTTCGCATTGTGGATGCCTCTGTCTTCGTACGTCTTTATTTATGAACTGGCGAGTTCGGTCCCTAATCTGTCTGTTCAGCCCTTCGTTCCGAGTGCACACACTCAAGGTCCAGTCTATCTGTTGGCAGAAAGGGCTTCTGATATTATTAAAGTAGGTTTAAAGCTCTGCTTACATCTCTGTACCATACTAACTCTATGGCTTCTTCATAGGCTGCAAACTAATTTTAGGCTACACACACTTAATAGGTCTATGAACCATCAAAATTTTTCTCTGCATATCCTTCATATAGTTTGTAATACTAGTAATTATCTCTATTCGCCTGCAACGTACGCGCTATCGATGTATTTATTTCCACTTATTTATTTGAAAGAGCCGAATTCTATTGTCTCGTCGACGTTGTGTGGGTCTCCTGGAAAATTAGTAGATCATTTCACAGGTGGATGTAGAGTCCAATCAGAAATTAGCACTAAGGCAGGCAAACCTGACGATGCTCAACCAAGAAACTCCATGTGCTTTATCCCACCAAAAAATTAATACTTCTAATCTCACGCAAAGCGAAACTTTATAATGCCCAATATCAATGTTCTTTGTTTGCGCCTCCCTCTGTGTCGAGGGCGAATCACAGTACTAGTGATCAAAAGCAAACGATATCTATTAATAGTACAGCGCCAAAATAACTTTGTGTGGCGCGTGGCATCTCCGCTTACGGATTGAGAGAATCAGCCACAGCGGACCCGGTGCTCGGTCTGCAACGATGTTAAGTTAGTTTGCGCACAAGCGAGCATCAATCGTTCGGCTATATCGTTCGTCGCCGAGCTCAGAATAAGAAATTATCTCGTTCCAAGTAAGTTTCCCAGCAGAGGTTCCTAGCGCTTGTGACACCTACTGTCGGCTTGAATTTAATTTCGGGAATCTCACAGCATCGACATTTGACCTTAACGCCGTTCCCTAGACATGTCTCGGAGAGCGCATCTTTAATACAATATATTTGACTTGAAGGCAGGATCACTCGGCGGGAGCAAATCCACTTACGTATATGCAGGTTAAATTACTCCCAACTACCGAAGTGGTCCCAAAGCTATCGAGGATCCTACGGACCCGAGTTTGCTCTTGGGGAGTGGCGGCGCAAGATAAAGGTGAAACAATCAATATCATCCAGGTGCATGACATAACCGAACAATAATAAGTAACTGGGACGGAATACGGTGATCAAATATTTTGAAATCAAAAGACCCCTAGTGTTTCCCATACACGTCGCTGTCGAAAATAAGAGTGTTAAATTCTGGGTTCAGCATCTGTTGGCTGGTATCATCTTCTTTAATTGCTGTCAATTTTTCGGGTATATCGAAGTTCATCTACCTATGGCCCAAGGGCCCAAGGATCTAATTATGAGTATGAGAAGCTTTCCAAAGAGTTATCGGATGAAGTAATTTAAAATGTCCTCTAAAGTCTGTCAGTTCCGTTTTCCGTTTTCTTTCATGTCCTTCTCGTCCTTCTCAAGCCTTCCTCGCATTGATAATGTCGGCAAATTCGGGTTTGAGGGAGGCCCCTCCAACTAGGAACCCTGGCCGCCCATCTACATCCTATTGACGCGCTGAAAACACCGTCGTCAGACAAACAACGACCGTATAAAGTGTCTTACCCAATTACTTGCAGTTCGCAGCGGTGACGCTACCATCATATAAGATCTGGATATCGTTGGCTACTGCGGGGGATACGGCTTTAGCAAGGTAGGAGCGAACATCCGCCTGCGCTTCGTGTGCCTGAGCAGTGGTGGCTACCTTGCCAGTTCCAATTGCCATACGGGCTCGTATGCAATAACGATTTTGCTATTACGGACGGCAAAAATCAGATCCACTGGATAATTAGAAGCGATCGAGCCAACCTTCAATCTGCGTCTTTAGTCACATCAACGATTGATTTGAGCTGGTTCTCGCAAATCTCGGCAGTCTGATCTGCTTCACGCTGATGGACGCCGATGCAAAGGATAATTTTGAGTCCAGCATCAATTGCCACACGCGTCTTGGCCGCGACCAGTTCAGAAGGTTCATGGAAAAGACTGCGATGTTCCGAGTGGCCTGGAGGAGCTTCAGGATATTGAATGTAAGATGGGAGCGAACGTCATACCGAGGATAACATAATAAGGAATTGGAGACTCGAAGGATTGAGCTTGAACTTTTTCTCCCGACAAAGAATTGCCGCGTCATCTTTTTTTTTCAGGCTTGGCAAATGGGAATGAATAAACTTTTGACCTGGTTAACCCACCTCTAGAGAACAATATTCCGATTCCTCGGAATTGGTCTGATGATACGGAGGATGGTATGGGTACGGAGAAAGGTATCGATGGACTCGGAAAGCTGATTAGATAACTCGCGATCGGGTAAATTGTTCAAATATCCTCTTCGGGAAATACGCGATTGACGCTCATGATACTCTGAATCGTGCCTCTTTCTTTCAAAGTTTGGACCAGCTCTTCAAATAGGACTTGAAAAAGAGCCGACAAGGTAGTAATTATTCTTCTAGATACTGTTGTACTTCACCAAGTACCAGCCTAGAGCGCGGAGATAGATCTTAAACGGTGTGTTTCTCAGATGCGGCTCCAAGCCCACCCACGAGTCGTCAACCATTTTATGAGCCTCGTTTACGCATTTGTCGACAATCCCATAGGCCTCCAGCTTATCGATCACTTTCTGCGTTGTAGCGTCGTCGTTTCCAGGTTTACTCAGTACCGTCTCCCATACCCACTGCGCCTCGTCCAAAGGCATCATCGATCCTGCCTTCGCGATGGGGATGCTGATTTTGCCAGAACGAATATCATCACCATGACGCTTGAGCACTGGCTTCTTTGCCAACAGTCCCTCGGTGTTAATGATATGTGACCATCCACGGATATCGTAGACGTCGTCAATTATCTGGAATGCAATCCCAATGCGCTCGAGATAGGTGGCTAAGGCATCGATTTGGGCAGGGGATGCGTCGGCAATAATAGCCGAGATTTTTCCCAAGTTAGCTGCAACGATGGCTGTTTTGAGGCGGTGGACAGAAATGACGCGTTTCTCTAGGGTCGAAGGATGGACGCGGCCTGCTAATATGTCGTCCAGATCAGACCGCTGCTGGCCAGCGATATCCAAAGCCTGTCCAGCATGCGCGGCTCTCATGGTCTCAAAGAAGATTTCGTACAGGCGAACAGTCTGCTCAACGCGCAGAAAGCGGGACATTGAGCGCATTGCGGTCCCGAAGGCGAAGTAGGTCGCTGTTCCTGCATTGATAGCAGTTGCGGTTCCCCAAATATTATGCACGGAGTCAACACCACGTCGCATGGGACTCTGGTCCTGGATGTCGTCAATAATAAGGGACCCTGTGTGAAGCAGTTCCGCTGCAGCAAGCAAGGGTCTGAAATGCTCGGGATCGGCACCGAAAATTGCGATGCATGCGATTGTGAGGAAAGATCGCCATGATTTTCCGCCACGGTCGGTTAAATGACGGACGGGTGCAAAGTAGTGCTTGTATAAGGTGTCGAAACACATGTCCTGGGTAAAGCGAAGTCGAGGAAGTGAATCAGGGTTGGTGGAAATATCACGCGGAGATTGTATAGCGAGAATGTCCATAGCATGTTCTGCATCAATCAGGTAGTCTGGATAAAATCTCGACACCTCCACTGCAATCAAGCTGCCGATACGTTTTAGATATTTCTCGAATTTTGTGATAAATTGAGGCGGTACGCTCTATGAACCAGGATGAGTGGAAAATCTCATGCGAGAACTGAAAGTCTTACCTCCACGAATCCAAGCCCGTTCACTAGCTCGCCGCCCATGGTCCCCGCAACGGTGACTCTCCCCTCCCAGTATCCTCTGCCAACGCAGATCGTCCTAAACTCCTGTTTCGCAAATGGGGCTTCCAACGAGAGATAGATATCTAGGTGTGGTATGGCAAGGACCCACTTAGTCCCATATTCGTTCAGAGTGAACATAGAGGTCCAGTTTTCGATATTATCCAAGCTGTGTTCGTCGCACTCAATACGAGTGCCCTCCGGGGAGATGACGATAGCGCGCTTGTCTCGAACGACGGATTCTCCACTGTAGATGTCTACGTCGCATAGGGTGTAGACTGTCAAGTCCCAACCATTGAATAACTGCGCCGAACGCCCACGTCCACGAGCTCTCTGTCGGGCTCGTACTGGGTTGGGACCATTTCCGGATACCTCCGCCAAACTCCCGGTCGTACCAGCCCATGGAGTTGCTACTATCCACCTCGACTTGATGCGTTAGTCTATGCGCAAGGAACCCGATACATCACAGCGAGGGACGAAGCAGTAATACATCCCGTCTTCTGGGGAGACGAGATCACCCTGCACAACGCCACTTTGCTCCGTGGTTAATAGGCGGCTTCCGTGGAGTGAGGTCAATCTCAAACCCGTATGAACCATCGGCTGACCGCGCAACGATATGATACACGTCCTCGCCATTAGAATTCGTCTTGCATTTCACACTGGCGAGGTCACCATATTTGAGATCGAGCAGCCCATTCTCGGAAACACAGACCTCGCCGTGGATGAAGGTATCCGGTTCAGGAACTTTTTCCCTCTCGCATAACACAGAGGAGGGATTGCCAAATAAGGGGATCCATTCGAGTTTCCGCTTCGAGAATACTGCACATATAGGCAGCGTTGTCGGCGTCCATAGGCGCTCGTGAAGAAGTACCGACCCTTGGAAGTATCATCTTGTATCTCTAAAGATTTTGATGATAATGTAGAGCGATTGTCTGCTGGGAGAATCGAAATAGCGAAATTGAGGAGATGTGTATGGCAAAGCCCATGCTCAACGGGGGCTTGGACCGTCCCTGTTGTGCAAGATATAAGGGACGCTGACGGTTTCAGACTAGCAGTTCTGAATAAGGCAATAAAAGCTGATGCCTTTCTCCCATCGTTCAGCGAGAGGTGGAAATTGTAATACCACCATTCGGTACCGCTTGATTTGCGTGGAAGGTCGATTTCTGACATTTTAGAGATCTTGGTTCCGGGTGCGGGCCAGTCTGTATGGTGAGCAATAGCAGCGTCGATAGTTTTTGCAGACATTGTGAGGGTTTTGTCCTGATGGAAAAAGTTTGGTCAGTCATGAACAAGGTACAAGAGGGACGACGGTACCTTTTCAGATAACGAAGGTCACGGACCACGCAAGTTCGAGTCTGGAGTTGGTGTCGAACCTCTCATTCCTGGGTAGCTTTTATAAGCCTCCTAGCTAAGCGCTGAAAGTTGGAACCAAGGGCGCAAGGCGGAAAGCGGTCGTGCGTGTCACATTGAAGCGGCGTTCTCATTGAGGTCGGTTAAACTTGTTCTTGTCCAAATTTTGGGGTCTTGACGGTGACGTGAAAGGCTCGCAGTGTTGGTGGATGAAAGAACCAAGACCAATGGCACAGCCGCCCTTGCTCAATACGTAGTCAGTGTATACTAGAATGAATCGATGACGGCCGGGAAGAGGTTACAAAATTTAAACGGCATTGTGTGGTCGTGTGTCACCAGGGTTCGTGTGAAAACCATGAGTTATTACTACCTTCTTCATTTGGCTGTTTTTGATCCAGAGCCACACTGATGAGCAGCGTTTATTAATAAAATGGCATTTTTTCCCTTAATTGTGCGGAGTACAATACCTAATTGGCACGCCTTTAAATTAGGTCGCAAACGCCACTGAAGGCTGCCCTGAGTTGAAAATATATATCGGCTATTCTTGCCAATTTTCAGGCATAGGTACTCGACTACTTACTAAAATCTGCGTGAGTGGGAAGCACATTGGGGGTAGGTGCGGCCTGACAAAACTCTATCTACACCGCATGCAAATCTTGAACTCAAAGTACATTTATTTTCCCCGATTCCGATGAGTTTCCCCATAATGAGCGTGCAAGGTCACACATAAAGCAATTGTCGTCATCAAGGGTCTTGGACTTCTAAAGGCGCACCGCACATATGTAACCAGACTTTTGTGTGGGCGTCAACGTTCGGAAATCAATAGCCCCACCTTCGGCAGCTTCGCCGCTTAGAAGCATCGCCTGAGATCTCCTGCTGCCTTCCGCGAGAAAAGACAACGGTCTATCTAGAGTCTAAACATTAATTGACTTCGCGTTGGTGGTATTTGACATTGCAACTACTTATTGTAGAATAAGCCGATCCTAGTTATGCTATCAGCGATCCTTGATTGGTGCTATATTACCAGTCGTAAGTAGTAAATTCCGCCTGTCAGCCTGTAGGGCGGCGAACCGTAGCCGTATTTTTACCCGTACCGCACCCTCGAGCGGCTTTCAAACAACCTTTACGGTATGGTTTCGTGCTAAATTAATCCATCAGCACCCGTAAACTACAGTATACGGCCGTAACCACAATACGGTGCGGTTCGTAGTCTCAGGGCTTTTGGCTGAATTAGAAGGCCGATGCTGACGGTACAATGTCAAAGTTAACCCGGTTAAGCCAGAGCTAAGATTTCCCTCGGACTTTGAAAAAGGAAGGTATCATTGAGTGTAATGATGGGCCGCTCAGCATGGGCTAAATCTTCAAGAAATTACGAATATCATCGGACAAATTACTTTCGAAGCCCTGGTCATTAATGCGGAACGCCTTCTTCACCTTAGAGGAGTCAGATTTTCCCTGCAAACTGGTTGTCAACCGGACCCCGAGCGTCTGCCCAAGAGATGTCGTATCGCCTTGAGGTCTTCGACATTTTGAAAACGATCCTGAAACCTTTGGTTGTTGCGCCGCCAGACTCTTCCCTAATCTCGAGCGGCTGACTGTATAGTGCAGATTCACCAGTCTCCGACAAGGTGGGAGAAAGTTAGTGCTTTGGTTGCGACACTGTAGAAGGGTCGTCGAAGGAAAGAAACGAGTGCCTAATATAATCGAAGTTAACAGCGTGCTATGGTCCTTTGTATATCCATTGTCAGAATTATACTAGTACTGAGTTGTCCGAAGCATTGAGAGCGAATGTTCAACGACCTGAACAGGACTTATGGAGTCCTGGGTCGAGCATAAAGACCAGGGATGTAGATTTCCCAGTCAGCGGAGAGATAACTATTGGAACGCTCGTCTTCCAAAGCCAAGTCCTTATTGAAAGTTTGGAAAGAAAGTCCGGCATTAATATAGGGCAGCAGGGCTTGTCGGGTACCGTTCGCAATTAATTCATAGTTTGGATGCTTGACCAAAAGAAGAGAAATAGAGAGCAGACTTTGACCAGTTGCCTCTGGGACCATCCCAAATCTCGAATGGATCATATCAACTAACTCTTGGCATGGCTCCGTATCGAAATATGTGCCTGTCCACGATAGTGAGTCGAGTGGTACCAAAACCTGAACCACAAGTGAGGATAATAAAGGAAGTATCTGAGATTGGTGGCCCGAATCGTCATGTGTGAGTGCGCTGAGAAGCGGGCCCCACTGCGAGGCTGGAAGCCCGAGCTCTAATGTAGTTACATCCGGGCTATTGCGTAGGAGAGATAACAGGGCCTCAATCGGAGCCGTCTGCATAAAAAATAGCGACAATGTTTTGAGCGAAGGCAAGTCCCGGAGCTGGGGGTGCATTTTGACTTGGCCACCTCTCGCTTGACGAAATGTGAAGCTCCAAATGCGAAAGCTTCGGAAAATTGCCTCTCTGAATAGTCATCAGGCAACCAGGGTAGCCAGAAAAATCTTCGACAAAAAGTGATAGGACTTCCAGACATGGACTGCCGATTTCAGCGTGCTGGCCTCCAGGGTGATCAAGCAAAAAAAGAAGCCGAACTGAAGTGCACTGAAGCTTTTGAGTAGAAGTGCCCAACGACTGAATGAAATCGGAACATCCAGGAAAAGGTGGGTGACCTGCTTGAACGGAATATGCAGGTTGTGCAAGTATTCCCCGACCCTGCCTTTTCCAATAGAGAGCCTGCGGAGACCTGAGGCATTAGCGAATAAATCCCCCCAGACTGTGTCGTTATCGAATGTAATAATGTTCCTGAGGGGTTTCGTGCTTCTCCCATGCAAGATAACCAGTCGTTCAAGGCTATCGAAGGCTCCGGGTTCTGTAAGCTCTATGGCCAGGACTTCAAGGAAGCGGAAAGAAGTAATTTGAAGGCCGCGAACTCGATCGATTGAGGGCCATTGAGAAACGAGCCAGGAAAAAAACCTATAAGAACTTTCATGCTTGGTACCCCGGAACTCGAAGTCACTAAGAAAAATCTTGATGTACAGCGGAAGTGACTGTGCTCTCTTCGAATATTCAAGGGTTGTGGTCTTGAGTTTCATCTGATTTTTCGGGAGAGCGCTATAAGTGGTGTCTATCTCGAATTGGTTCCATAGTCGAGGCATTGAGATTACAGCCGTTCTCCAACTTGAGCACACCCTGCTTATCGAAAGTAGATGGTTGCGGCTCGACATTATGTGATCGTCCAAGGGAACAAGATGGTAGGCGATTTCCTGCACCAGTTCTGGCGGCAGACGGCGAATTGGAGAGCATGCGATATCGCATGCCTGAGATTGCTTGGCGTATCCAATCCTCTCTATCTCAAGGTTTTGTAGTTCTTTCTCGAGAGCGACGATCTGAGACGTAATGGATTGAATTCGACTGTCGATGGAAGTAAATGCCCCTGCGAGACCGTCTTGGTATTCTTTGGATTGGAGAATGTCCTGGGGTGTCGGTGGATTATTGTGCTTGAGGAGCTGGAAGATACTGTCCGGTAGTTCGACTTCAACCTGTTGAATGTTCAAAGATCGCGACAATGGAAATTAGATTGGCTTACTAACATCTTTCATATTATCGTCCCAGGGGATCCTCTCGTTCCAGTCGATCTCCTGACCAGCTACAGAGTCATCCAACTCCATCGTCGCGTATTTAGTCGCAGAAATAAGTTTCTATCATAGATAGATAGGAAGAAGGCGAAAGTATTTGTGAACAAACGGAACAAGCAAATTCAGCTTATTGGTATCCCGCCAATCGAGGAATTTCTTCACACACTCATCGAGTACTCATGAGCATCCTTTGCCTCCGCCTCGAACGGGACAAGTGAACCAGCTGCGAAAACATAGCCGATTTATAGCTCTCGACTCCATGGTACAGAAGTCAGCTTGGAAGGTGCAGTAGACGGGAGTGGTTCAAGGGTAAGCAATGCTACATAGGGGCCGGTTAGAATATGTCGACTCTCGGGCCGAAGAAGTGTCGAGGGGAAATATCACTTTCGAATGACTCACTTTCGTCGCTAAACGAAGGAAACGTCTGAGGGCCTTACTGTACTTGAACGACATGTTACAGAAATTGAACTTCACCACTCTCGACGTCTTCACAGCCACGCGCTTCCTCGGAAACCCTCTGGCGATCGTCCGGGTTCCAAAGGATATCCCAACTCCTCTTTCCCAGAGCCAGAAGCAGACCTATCGCTCGTGAATTCAACCTCTCTGAGACCGTCTTTCTGCACGAAGGCAACCCGGATGAACCCATCACGATCGACATATTCATGACCAATGCCGAGCTGCCATTTGCTGGGCATCCGACAATCGGCAGTGGATGGTACCTGCTCTCGACATTCCCTTCTAAGGATACCATCACACTTCGGACAAAGGCTGGTGACATTCCCGTTGTGCGACGAGAGAACGACAGGGTCCAACTGCAGGTCCCGACAAATTTCAAGATCCACCCACCTTACGCGCATCCACGCGTAAAGGTTCTCCAACCGCGTCTGCAAGACGCGGATTATGTCAATGGTTCCAATGGTCCAGAAGCAGTGGTATCCATCGTAAAGGAATGACATTTATGCTCGTTCAACTCACCTCCGAAGATGCCCTTGCCCGCCTCCAGGCGTCTCCTGAACGCCTTTCCGTGCCAGAAATAGGACAATGGGGGAGCTTCGTCGGTCTTTACGCGTTTTATGAGCATGAAGACGGTGTTATCCGAACGAGGATGTTCGATGGGACGCTCGAGGACCCTGCGACGGGTTCTGCGGCTTCAACACTTGGGGGATGGTTAGCGAAAAAGAGAGGCGTGGGCCATCATAAGATCAGTATCTTGCAGGGTGTTGACATGGGGAGGAAGAGTGACATCGAGGTTGCAGTCGATATTGGGAAGGATGGCGAGATATTGAAAATCCAACTGGGAGGAGGGGCAGTCGAAATTATGGAGGGGTCGGTTATCGTTCCAGAAATGAAAACTTGAATCTGTGTCAGAAGAGTAGGTGTGTTTAGGGATGAAAGTAGAGACTGAAATGACAAATACACTGGAATGAATTCTCGAGACGATATCACTGTAAAGAGCAAGACTTGAAAGATGAGTTTTGTGCAGGAGATTCAGATGTTTACATGGGTTGCTTAATATTACAAAACAGCCTTGCACCCTACGGCGTTTTCACATCTGTGACAGACGCGCAATATATCCCATAAATTGGCCAAGGCAGTGTTCAGGATGAATGCATGCATTAACTAGCCTGGCTCAGTCTCCTGTTATCCACTCGGTCGATAAATCGGTCTATTGAATCATGAGAAGCCCGACTCTCTCTCCCGTCGGCAGTCCGTCTCGACGGCGGAGCGAGATGAGCTGAAACCAGCCTGTCGAGCGCATTTGAAGAGTTTTTGCAAGCTTCTTATGCGCCTCCGCTGATTTTTCCTGCAGCGCCTTTTCTAGATAATACATGTCTTGATAATGCTTGAACCTACGACGCGCCTCCTCCTCTGCGGTGTCTTCGGCTGCTGCACACGCGTCTTTGTATCGCTGTGCGTCGTTGATGGCCTGTTCAAAGTCGTCTTCAGTCGTTGGAGGGCCTATGGGTGACGGAGGTCCTAGTGGCACTTCAACTTCTGAATCCTGGTACGCATAGGTTCAGTCTCCGCATCTGAGTAATTCCTAAGGGCTTACCGGCTCTTTAATGAGCACATTGAGTTGGACAATGGAGATGGGCGAGGTTAAGGGTGGCTCTTCATCCTGGTTGGAGTCCGTAAACTCCACCAGAACCTTTAGAACAGGCTGTATGCACCAGGATTAGATATGAGCGCTACGGTAAAAAAAAAAGGTAAGGCGTACCCTTTCGAGCACAACATCTTCCGAGGAAAGGTCTTCTTTATTGCCCTTCAATGTCCCGAAGATTAGGCTGTGAGCGGAACCGTTTTAGGGATATGGAGGGTTTCTTGCGCGGAAAACCACCGCTTGGGTGCCTCTGACCGTGCACTAAGCATGCCTTCACAGGAGGAAAGGACGGTAAAGTATGGGGAGTGGGGGTGCGCAGCCCCTCAGTTTGTTCGTCTGGCCTATAAAAGCTGGGGAATGGAAGGGACATCATAATTGAAAGGCTTCTAGACAAATTTTGGCCTTAAGAACGTTCAGGTCAATCAAGATTTCAATTAAGTGACGGTCTAAATGTCCAGAACCCTGACGACCAGACTCCGACTCGAGCCAATACAGTATTGTAGCTCCACCACTGGCAAGCAGTCACTTCCTTTTTGCACACCAGATGTTAGTGCAATGGAGTTTGTTATCTGACTCACATATGTTTTTGACATGCGAGGACAAGATATTTTGTCGGATTTTTGGGGTACTGGCTGGATCATTGGGACCAAGGTCTAAATTGCATTGAATTGCATATCCCAATCGGATGCAGAGCGTGCGCTTGAATGAAATTGTTTGAAGGGACGCCGGTAAATGGAAAGTTGCCTGGATCTACGCCGGGTGCTGTGTCGGTTGGACCGTCTCGGGGGCGATAGGAGCGAAAATGGGATGTACACTATATCGACAACACCAGGACACACAATACAAAAAAGGGGAAAAAATGGAAGGTCGATGAAGACCTTAGCCTGTACTGCAGGTAGCAAAAGAAAAGGTTGGAAGAATTTTCAACCTGGGCAGATCAAAAGCGACGGGATGCCGGGCCGGGGGAATTTGTACGTATTTGTGGTCTCTAAATCGCTGCAGAAAAAAGTGCAGAACGTCTGCAGACAACGAACAGGCCTTCGATAACGCATGTCTTCAAGTCTAGGAAAGCGTAAGGAAAGAGAAGAGGAGGGTTCTGTTCCTGTGGTCCATGGGTACTGTCAAAATTTCGTCTTAAAATTGTCATATTTCTTGCTAACCAGCATACCATCCAGCTCGACGTTATTCGTTTCGAATTTGCCATACACAGCGACTTCTGTGGATTTACAGACCCTTTTCTCCGATATCGCACCCGTAAGGTCTGCTTTTGTGGTTACAGAGCAGGGAACGGGCGTTTCCAAAGGCGTTGGATATGTTTCTTTCGCTTTGAAGGAGGATGCAGAGAGTGCCTATGAAAATATTTCCAAGGACGGGATCAATCTTGTCGGACGGAAGCTGAGGGTACAATGGGCGGATAGCAAGGTGCGTTATTTGATGTTGATGTTTTTGACTTTACGGCGAACTTAACAGTTTCCGGATAGCCCTAAAGAAAAGACAGAGAAGAAAGAGGTGGTGAAGAAAGAACCTAAACCTCGACCTGCCCATCAGCAGCCAAGGCTTCCACACGACCCTCTGGCAATTCGAACAATCGTCGTTTCAGGTTTACCTCCATCAATAGACTCAAAAGTATTGTGGAAGAAGATCAGAAAGTATGATGGCGCAGAGAAGGTTGACTGGCCCATTAAAAACGACAGTGGAGAAGACGATCCGACTATTGGTTAGTTGGTGTCCTGTTCCGAGTGCCTTGTTGTTTCTAACATGATTTTTTGAATTTCCAGCCCACGTTCTATTCAATACATCTACATCAGCCTACGATGCAGTCAACAAACTCCACGCCCACGTTTACAAAGGCTGCCTTCTCTCCGTGACCCTCAAAAAGCGTCTCGATACCCTATCTAAACCCATCACCAACCCAAAACACGCGAAAGGCACCAGCGACCCTGCTACCACAGATCCCAAGGGCAAATCCGTAGCTGTTCCAAGTCACGCAAGTCGGCTCATAGTGCGCAACATCCCATTCAACGCTACTGAACAAGACCTACGAGCCGTTTTTCTTCCGTACGGCCCAATACACTCGATACACATACCTATAGACGATAAGCCGGCACCGGCGGATGATGCTGCGAAACCGAAGCAGGAGGACGAAGCAGAGAGCAGTGTGGCTGCTGCCTATGCTGCTGCGAAGAAACCACGTACGAAGGGCTTTGCTTTCGTGTGGATGCTCAGCAAGAAGGACGCAGAGAAGGCCATTGAAGGGTGTAATGGTATGGTGGTGCGTGCTGGGACGGCACAGACATTGGTCGCGGACAAACAGAAGAAGAAGAAACTGAAGAGGTTGGAGAAGAAAGCGGCCGCGGCGGCAGCTGGAACAAAGGCAGGCGCAGGGGTCGAAGATGAGGACGAGGATGAGGAGGATAAGGACGAGGATATGGAAAAGGAAGAAAAGGAAGTTGATGACAAGCGGGCTACGGAGCGAGTTATTGCGGTTGATTGGGCGTTAAGTAAAGAGAAGTGGAAGGAAGAGAAAGCCAAGATTCAGGAGGACGTGGACATGGATGATGTGTCTGCCCCAAGTGACAGCGGTAGTGATAGCAGTGAGGACAGCGATGAGGAGGGTGACGAGGGTGGTCTAGGCGTGCACGGCGGGAGTGAGGGGGATAGCGACGACGACGATTCGCAGGACGAAGAAGACAACGCGGACGAGGAGCCTGTAAAACCTCAGCTGCCCCCGCCAGAAACAGGGACGACGCTGTTCATCCGGAACATTCCGTTCAATGCCACAGAAGATGAACTCAGGACGTTGTGCGTCTCTCTTAATTTATCTTTCGTTCAACTCTCAGCGACCTATTCATGCTACAGATTCCGTGCTTTCGGACCACTGCGCTATGCACGCATTACCGTCGATCCAGCAACCAGTCGGTCGAGAGGTACTGGCTTTGCATGCTTCTGGAACCTCGAAGACGCCGACCGAGTCGTCCAACAAAGCGATCTCCTACGATCAGAAACTACCTGGAGGGCATTCAAGCGCAGCAGTTAGTAACTCCAAATTATAGTCCTTCTCCAACCTGATCGTTAACCAATTGACAATTCTACAGCCAAAAAAGAACCCTTTTTCTCTACCCTCAATTCTTACTCCGGATCCATCGTCAAGTTTGGCCCAAAGTCTGGTGTTGCATGGACGGACACTCGGACGTCGTCAGGGCGGTAACAAGAGACGTGGCTGGTAAACTCAAGGAGGACAACGAAAGGATGCGAGAAAAGGCCGACAAGCGGAACATGTATCTTATCCGAGAAGGAGGCAAGTTGACAACATTTCGTAGTTTTTCTTCATGACTAATTTATGGAAACAGTTATCATGCCAAACACACCCGCCTCGGAGAACCTCACCCCAGCTGAGGTCGAACGCCGCACAAGCTCTTTCAACGCCCGCCGAGCCCTCCTCAAGTCCAACCCATCTCTGTTCATCTCAAGAACGCGCCTCAGCGTTCGACAAATACCGATCTTCGTCACCGAGCGGATGCTCAAACGCCTCGTATCGCATACCCTCAAAGCATTCAATGCCGAAGTCAAGCAGGGTACCAGATCACCTCTCACTCCAGACGAGCTGGCCGAGGCTCCTATTATCAAACAGGGCGAGAGTAAAAGCAAAGTCGAACCTGCTGATGCGGACAAGAAAAAGAAGGGAAAATTCACAGGCAGAGACACTGGAGTCAAGCAGACCAAAATTGTCCGCCAAGCCGAACGAGTCGACCCGATCACAGGAAAAGGCAGAAGCAAAGGCTACGGCTTCATCGAGATGCACCGGCACTCCGACGCACTCCGCTTTCTGCGCTGGGCGAACAACAACCCGGAGGTCGGGACTTTGTTCGAGCTCGTGGTGGAAAGGACGAGCTAGAGAAACATATTGAAAGCTGAACGCGCGAAAGAGGAGAGCGAGAGAGACGATGCGCGGGTGAAGAGACTGAAAGAGGAGATCGAGAGGGCAGAGGAGGGTCAAGGACGGACGAAGAGTGGGAAAGGGCACTCTGATTGTGGAGTTTTCGATTGAGAATATCCAGGTTGTGCAAGCGGAGGAGTGCGATGCAGAAAGACCAGAAGGACCAGGATAAAACAGTTGTGAGTAATGCCGAGTGCTTTTTTTGTTCTCCTTCCTAATCGCATCTTTCTTTTTCAAAATAGCCCTCAAGTAGTCGTGCAGACAAGAAGCTCAAAAAAGAGCCCAGGGATGACCATTCGAAATCGGATGAACCGTCTCCGAAAAAGCGTCGTGTTTCCTCAGAAGATAAAACAAAACCCAAAGCCTCTGATCCTGTGCCAGAAGCGAAGCTAAAAAGTAGTAACCCACTGGGTTCCATGATTGGCAGAAAGCGGAAGGAGCGGAAGGCAGGGAAGAAAGGCGGAAAATGATGTAAAGCTCTTTCTGAGGATCGCTCATCTATAAGAAGATTTCAAGGATGTTTTTATAATGCCATTTCGTGCAATTACATTGGGAATTATTCAGAACTATTGCAAGATAAATAATGTGTGTGTGTATGGATGCTAAAATTTGGTAGTACACGGAAAAGGCAAACAAAACTATGTGCCTCCTCTCGTCGTGCATTCAGATCATCAATCATTCGTTGGTCAGAGCGACATAGAATCTGCAACCGTGTCCACCTTCACATCCTTCGAGAATGCAGATCCAGAAGTGGTCAGCAGGTTTGGAGTCAACCGGTTGGATGGCACGAGTCGTCAATTTCGAGATGTGGAGAAAGGCATCGAGCAGGCTCGGGACGATGAAAGGCTCCTTGCATTCGCGGCGAATGTCCATTATGGCATTCTCCGCTTCCTGTCGAAAGCCTCCTCTCCTCAGCTAATTCATGTCGTAACCTCGCTAATTCGTCCTTCATGTCTATTATCGTAAGAAGGCAAGCACGATGAGAACTCGACCCGGAACATGATATAAAAAACAAAAAAAAAACACACCTGCAGAAGGGTCGCAACCAAATTTAACAGGCTCAGGAAGCCACGTCGACTTCCGCTCCTTCAGCTCAGAGATAATAGCAGCCTCTCTTGCAACCTGCGCCGTGATTTGCCTCTTGAATATCCCAGGCCTCGCGCGTGAGGCGCTGGATGGCAGCAAAGTCGCTCTCGACAATCCGTGGACGAGTAGGCGGCTCATGCGAGTTTTGGTAAGTGCCTTTCTTGGTCATGATGTCGGTGTCAGATGCTTGATCTTGATATCGGTTCTCTGGTTGTACTTGTGCTTGGATCCGGCGGTGAGTTGATGTGTTGAGTCTGCGACTTTGTGGTCTGTGCAAGACCAGGAGGTGGCGGCGATGCGGAAGAAGCACAGGGGGTAGGCAGTACGAAATTTAGACTTCGATCATTCGATGCCGGCAAGCCTAGGCTCGAATGTAAGTTTGAGCTTGCTGGCAGGTGGTGGGACACCTCTGTGGACGTCGAACTGATACTGAAGGCAGAGGAGGAAGGAAGGAAATGGTGCAGACGGAGGTGGTGTTGGAAGAATTGAAGCTGCCTATAACAGTGCAGTTAAGTGGCTGGTCTATACTATGATGGGCCATGACTATGAGTGGCACCTTGATTGTTTGTGGCTCATACCCGTGAGGGCGGGAGGGTGGGACTTGCGGAACATCGAATGGATTCGAAAATGGTACATTGTTCGGCGGTTGGGGCTGGTTAGCCTGGGCCTGCGACGTGAACAATTGTCTAAGTTTTTTTTTCCGGTTTTGGAACAGACAAGGACCAATTTCCTACCGCCTGAAAAGTTGATAGTGCAGCAGGCTACTGTGTCCCAGGGAATCGGAGACGCTCCGGAGTTGGAAGGCTGCGGTTGGTGTGCGTTCGGTGCCTGAATCCCAAACGATAAGAGAGAGAGAAAGATGCAAGACAGAATGAGGCGAACCAGAGTTTTCCGGTGAAAGTCTATGACTTCATTGGCGCCTTTCGCCGTCAGCGTCGTCGTAGATTGACCACTGGTCTTCAACTTCTGAAAAGGTGAGGAATTTGGATTAGAGAAAGGAAAGTGAAACGCTTGGTCAAACAAACAAGAGATTTGAGAAAGTCTTGAACGACCATATCGCCTTTCTCCTTGTCCGAAGCTTCTATCTCGCTGCTCAAGGACGCCTTTGGGCCTTGCTGTTGCACGGCCGACGGTTGATGCTGTCGAGGACGAAAATGAGACAACACCAAGTAATCAACTCGAAGCCGACATACAGCATCACGATTATCCACGTTATGGTTTTGACTATCCAGCCGCTGCGGTTGGTTTGGTTTCAAAGCGGGAATTGGAGTATCTATAGGCTCCTGCTTCTAAAGAGTAGATAAAATAAGGATCAGCCGGGTAATCCTGCACAACAAAGTGAGTGTACAAACCACAGCGTGCACCGCAGTAATGGGTGGCTTTCTTTTTGGCGAGTCACGCATGTCCCTCTGGTTGATATCAACTGGTCGTCTGCGGTATGGGCGAGAGACAAACATACATGCGCTCTTAGTGCCATGGGAGCACGAGTTGCCGGCTACAACTGTCGGATTACCGGCATACTCATTTCGTGCCCCGTCCAGTTTACCAGCACCCTGGGGGAAAGATAAACCGGGCTCTGGCACTGATGACGTCGATCCTCTCGGACTTTCAGCTGCGTTGGCAGTTGAGCTCGTTTTTTTCTGCGCGGTTCCACCGGATTGTGTGCCGAGGTATCCTAAGGTTTGGTGGGACCCCGGGAGGTGGCGGCCTCATGGGTTGGTAATGGTATTCCCGATGCGCTGCTGGCCGGCTCCTCTGTTACAAAAATTGAAAATGGTTCAACCAAGAAGGCGAAGGTAGATTTGGACGTACATCATCGTTGTCAAGCCTTGCAAATTTATTCGGGCGTTGGGCGTCATTTGGGATGCTTGACGCAGGAGCATGCTGATCCGAAAAAAAAGGAGGACGTTTTTTGAAGGGAAAAGGAACTTTCGAATGAGGTTGTTCTGCATACGGATTCGACCGCTTCAGTTCGTTTGGTTTAGTACCGGGACTGTTGCTACAAAGTGAGTTAGGACAAGATGAGGAGATTGGCCAGTTTAGTCCTTACATTTCTTTAAGAGTAAGTGTCGAGCTATTGTAACGAATCAGAAGGAGCCAAATGGCGTGGTTGGCAACAACAAATACATTGACAGTTGCTTCAGAGTCTCCGGTTCCGGGTCAATCTTGCCCTTGATATGTTTATGGAGGACCTGACAGTCAAAATCATGTGAGACGATACGTAAACGTGGAACATTGGAAGAAGCCAACGGTCAAAACGTACCCCGCCTTTCGGAGCTGCAGGCCAAAAACACTCAAGATATCCATGCAAAAGGAGTGTCATATTCTCTCTCTTCGGATGAGGAAGCTTCAAAACAGTCAGATCGTCTCGCAAGATGTTCTCTGACTCCGGGGTGAACTTTGCAAAGTACTGCGTCGCCTTGATTCCATGATATCGAACCAGGAGCTTGAGATCCAAGGTAGGCCATGGGCGTTCACCTGGACATGAATACGTGGTCGTAGTGCAAGACAGAGAGGGCGAGTGGCGACTTTTGCGCCGACGACGGTCTGCCAGGCATCCAGACAGATGACCATCGAACAGGTCATTGCCATTCCGGGACGATTTAGTCAGTATTTCTTCCCACGGTACAGATCGCAATCTTATCTGGGCATCTCCGAGCACATAAATGGGATATTTACATAATTGGCCCCTTCTCCTCTTCATCCACGTCCTTCTTCAACCCAGCCTCCATCTACCCTCTTTTACTCTCTTAATTCGCGTTTTTAACTATGTCGTGGCAAGGTCTGTGCTATCCAGTCCTGGATCTCAAGAAATAGAGCTCACAGTCGGAAATACAGCTTACGTCGATAGCAACCTTGTCGGCAGTGGCAAGGTCGCCAAGGCTGCGATCATCGGTCTGGCTAGGAGGGGTTTGGGCAGCATCTTCTGGATATACCTGTGCGCACAGCTTCTTATGAGGATAACGATCGTTTCTGATTCCATTCCATACTCTCAGCTTTCAACTGAAGAGCAGAAAGCCATCGTCAATGGCTTCGTTAAACCAGACACTGTTCAGGCAAGCGGAGTGCGCCTTGCAGGCCAGAAGTACTTCACCCTATCTGTCGACCCTAGAACCATTCAGGCCAAGAAAGGAGTGCGTGTTCTTCGCGTCATTAGTCAAACTGTCTAATCTTCCCTCTGTAATTGTAGGCAGACGGTGCCGTCATCGTGAAGACAAAGCAAGCCATCCTCGTCGCTGAGTACAGCGCACCTATACAAGCAGCCGAAGCAACCCCCGTCGTCGAGGGACTCGCCGATTACCTGATCTCTGTTGGATATTAGACTTGCCGTGGGTGAATCGAAGGACTGGTCAAATTGAAATTCTCATTCGCATATGTATCCTTATCCCCACTGCTTTCGAATCTGATCGTCCCCGTTCTATGAATAGTGCCTACTGTGCTTTTTTTGCCTGCGTCTTCAAGGGTAACTGTGGAGGGCTATGCCGCTTTATGCGATCATCGATCAGAGAGGAACATCGCATTTCGGAAGACTAAACCGTACTAATGATCGTCCAGGATCTCCTCTGAATCTTGGGCATGGCATGCACAAGGCCAAAATTTAAATACTGATGAGTTCATCTTGGGCTTGCCTCGCCGTCATCAAGGGAAATCGACGGCAGGAATGCCCCGCCACCGACAGGCCTTCTGATGACCCTGATTTGCTCAAGATTTCCAGCCTCCAATAATGACGGAACATAAGGTGGGTGAAACTCAAGTTTCGGATGACAGAAGACTTACTGATTTATTTGAAGGGAATGTATTCAACTCTTGGTTACGATTGTTGTAATCAAAACACCATCCACCTATACATGATAGTAAGCTACATTGACTAACATAACTCGATGGGTCGCGCAATGGTAGATTCGAAAGATAAGATAAAGGGATCGATTACGGCAGGTTGAACGCCTGTTCTACCGATCATCAAACTCTATACCAAATATACAGAAGGCCGCCTCCGTGAAGAGGGTCCCCTTGGCTCCTCACTTTGTCCATCTGTTTCGCTTCTGCCCGGAATATCGAGCAAGACTTAACGATACGGCATGGCATCTTCATCTGCAACGAAAACCTCGCATTACAAAATTATTCTGTTGTAGGCAAATGAACACGCGCATGCATCGGCTGAAGAATACGACCTCACTTGAATCATGTTTCCTTCCAGCTGCTTCTACATATCCGACCCACTTCTTTAGTATTTTTTCATCCCGACCCATCCCCTTTCTTCGTTGCTCAGTACGGTCACTTTCAACTCTGCAGCTGACAATCGCCACAACTTATCCGCTCCGCACCTCCGTCGGTTGTCCTCGCTGTCGATGGGAAACTATTTACCCCCCGGGCGACAGTTTATCTTCATTTCCCCTTTTATCTATTTGGATGTGGACTTGCATGTCCCTGAGCAAAAATATTCCACGGCATATGAGTATCCTTATCATTAAACTTCACGTCGAGTTACCCAAAGAGCCGCTGGAGCTAACTTCCTGAGCTTTAGGACTTGTTCTGTGGCCCATATTCATTCTAGTTCAAAGGCGGCTCCTAGAGTTCCCGATCACGATTAAAAAAATCTCGTAGCATGCTCGAGGTCGCGAACATATCCAAGCCGCGAAGTGTCCGCTGGGGTTACCTATCGGCGGCTCCTTCCCGAACGTTTATACGTCATGCTCCCGAAACCGCATCTGGAAACTATACGGAGAACTCCTTTTAAGGACTTATACGCGTAACGACTGGCTAACCACTTCTCGGACGTCCCTGATATTTCTCTCTCAATGCTTATTCCCTCACATTAGAAAGAATGACACGGGCAGTCAATCTGGTCTTGACAATATTGGCCCCCAATCCATGTCACGCGAACACTTCGAACTCAAAGCAATGAACTCATACTATTAAGCCCTGCTGCTGTGCGGTGCTGTAAGGCGGAATTGTGAGAAACGGAATTTTTGACGAATCGCAAACCTCCTGCAAGGCCTCCTGGCGGCCAGGCATCATTGGCTCTCGGACCCGTTCCTGTTGTAGAATGAGGTAAGGTATTCCAACTGACTTATAAATGAAGTAGTGACCGGTGTTCAAGTTGACAGCATCCAGCGGCGATATCCTGGTGACATGGATGAAACATTGAACGGGCAAGCCAGATTGAACCAGATGCCACTTATCTCAATTGGAAGGCAAACCACCTACTGTTACTCCCTCACGTCAAAGTCCGCATCACAATTTCCCCATTTCGTTCCTCTGGGTACGGTGGAATGTTAGTTTTTCTTCTCGAGTAATGTGGCGTACGCCATATGGTGGAGAGAACCCTGATATTTGATCGTACATGAGCAGCGATTATCTCCATTTCCTGTTTGCTGTTCCTCATCTCAGAATTTGCTCTACTCACGAGGAGGACGAGGACCTGCGGGTATCTTTTATCAACGGAAATTTATAATCACCGCCGGGGTCGAAAGAGAGAATGAGAAGTTCTGCTTCCAGTTCGCTCAAGGCTTGTGGCAGTATTGAATGTTATGGGCCTGCGACGGACCAGGTGGCTGGTCTCCGCAACTATATATTCTTGCCTGTTTCAGGCTGGTTGACTCCGTCGCCGATCCAGTGCGACATGTATTTTACTGTCACATCATCTTATCCACCACCCCTTATCCTTCATTTGATTTTCTCAAGGGAAGTTACCCGTCGGAAACGAAACCTGTAGAACCTAGGACTTTTAAAGTCTCAGACTGCGAACCCCGAGCCTCAAGCCAGATGAGCAAATTTAAAAGTCGACGTAAGTAGCTTTGAATGCCATCTGAACGGTCGATACTATACATATCCACCACAATTTCCACTCGTCAATATTATTTTTGTTGATTTCCGCGTTTCCTTTAACTACTACACAATTCGGTCTGGGGTTCAATGTTTGATCTTTCCTGATCGTGTTGCGAATGTCCCACTGGATGGCCGATATTTTTAGTGCGCGATGTGCCAATGACCCAGGCATCAACCCTAGATTATTTACTGGAGCACATATCCCTGCCCTTCGCATGCCTTTCGCGTGCCATTGCAATTATAAACGTGGAGGGCGATTAGCGGCGGCCCTGCACTGTCGCCGCATGTGGGGAATATGCAAGAGGGGGTGTTCGGAGTCCTTGCAGAAGCTTCGTATGTATGATAGTGGGAAGTCAGTACGGTGAAAGCCACTCACGGATTTTAGACAATCCATGAAACGCGTACCCGAATATCTCAGAAAGGGTAATACTCGTCATGTCCGGGCGAGGTATATATGGACGAGATAATTTATCTCGCCAATTTTGTGCTCTTGGGTAACATTTTTCTTTATCATGCTACCATCCAGTCCAGGTTCTGAAAGTAGGAAGAAACCCACTCGTCGCTCGTCCCAAAAGAAGGCAAAGGAGAGGAAGAAGCACCGAAAACTGAGCCACATAGAAAACGAGGTACGCACACGTTTCTATTGTCATCCAAGACTTCGCCAACGAAGCTTCCAGTATTTCTTCAATACATTCACTGAGTAGGCACTCACCGTAATGTCAAGTCTAGGACCTACCTGACAAACTTTTGGTTTTAGTCGTGTTGATATACATGACCCTGATACCAGAGAAAGACTAAACATCGGACACTATACCTCCCCGCTCTCCATGCAAAATAGCGAGTACCTGCCTTCAGGAAGCCAGTTCGGTGTAACCCACGAGGGTGTGCATGCTCCGGGACCCCCACGAGCATTCGATTCCACTATGCCATCAGACTCAGCGGTCCCGCCAGTCCATTCGTCGAACTCCTCGTACCAATGGTATCTGCCGCCTTATGCCACTCCAACACCTGATCTCGCCTTGCCAGGTCCAAATCACTCAACCCAAAATTACACTCGAAACCAGTTTTCTTTCACGCGAGAGCATATCCAACCAATCACTCAACTCCATCATTTTGACTCTTATTTGCCTGTAGAATATCAGGTGAGCACCTCTTAACAATGATTACAACTATCTAACGAAGGTATTGGCTATGAGCAGGTTCCGAATTCGAGCCGACCCCTTGTCCAACAGCCCAGATTCATGCGCCACGAATCAAGTTTACTTGAACCGCATAGAGAGCCTCTGGGCGGAGATAGTTCTCTTACTACTTATGAAGCTTTCAGCCCAGCGACGCGGTATCCGTATTCATTTTCACTGAACGAGCCAGTTCTTGAAGAAGGTTTCAATATGGCTTTAGCTTCCACCCGAAGCTCGTCGTTGTATTATTTCATGCCTCATTCTAACTCGCAAAATACGTCCCATGAATCTCTGAATCGGGCCAACACCGTCGCCTCAGGCACGGCACTTCGGCATAACCACCTTGTTGCCATAAGCTCAGGTTCAGCGCCATCATCTGACATCCAGGGCTTCGACAATTCCCAGTCACTGGGTGGCTGAGGGCGTGGAATTTGGAGGCTTTGTCAATGATTATTCTTCTGGGAAACCGCAGGTCCTTGAGACCGCCTACAATTCCATAAACCTGTACCCGGAGACCTCATCGTACTTTAATCATAGAGATCTTACGTTTTTATCTACAGAGAATTGTTCATTACCTAACTGGTTCCCCGGCGTCCCAAATGTTCGTGTTCGTCGCTAGTTGGAAATAGGCGCCGGTCGGAGTGGGAAATTTTCAAGTCCAAAAACGGAATGCCAGAATTTCAATTGTTTATAGAGTTATGCGAGGCTTCCCTGGCAAGATCTCAGCCCCAAGGCCGATATTATTGGACGATCAAATTCGCGGATGAAACGGGTCCGATGAGATCAAAGATAACCGTCGAACCTAACTCGGACGACAACGAGGCCTTGACGAGGCCCCAAAGTTGTTTCAACTTGAATAGTGCTGTCCACGTGCGTGGAGTATACTGTATGAGAGAGTACGTGTTCGGATTTCGGACCAGCGGAAATTCATTGAAATAAAGTCTTCGGCATAAGTGCCTCTTTCCCTTCCAGGCCTCAGCGGTCTTTTCATAAACAGCTCGGATCAGAAACAAAGATCACGTTAACCCTGGTTTCTAATTCTTTCCAAAATCCTACAATCGAGATCAACAAGCTCGTGGGTCCGACGTTAGTAATATAAATAACTGCTGATAACACTTTACGTTCTTCGTTCTTATGGATAGGTTTCTAGCAGACAGCATAATATGATCCACATCGCATTCGAAGAATCCAGGACTCAATCGAATAACCCGAAACCCATGTCATCATCTGTGAGCTCTATGTCATCCTCGCTATACATGTCCTCGGTTTCGACTTCTGGCATTTGGTGTTCTTTCTCGCTCGGCTCCATGAAAAGCTTGAGGGTCTCTATCGCCTGTTCTTTTAATTCAAGTTCCTTCCCATTAGCCAACTTTTCCAGAGTTGCCTTGGCACTTGACTGGACAAGCTGCGCCCGGCCGTCACCTGGCCGAAGATGTTACCACAATACATTCAAGCACACGAGGAGCCTAGAAATCGCACCGTAATTGAATAGGTCCGCAAAACACTCCCTGGCACAAATGTGCCTTTCTGCAGAAGATTCGAGCAACTTAATGAGGGCAGATATATATTGCTCCACCAGCATTTTCTCCCTTGTCGTATCTGATCACTTGTATAAGGCCTAGAATGAGATCGTGGTTGTTACTTATAACGAACCAAATTCCGTGAGCTGCATGAGAATTCCAGCCGCATTGCTGAATTGTTCCCCTTCGAGCATGCTGATCAGCTTCTTGACATGAGTACCACCCTCTGCGAGAATTTTGTCCTCCGTTCCACCTACGACATATGTGAGCCTATATTGGAGGAACAAAGCTATCGAAACTCACCCCAAGATATTAATTCTCTGAGAACACTAACCGCCTCGTCGGGTTTGTCACTGTAAACGATCGTGAGCAGATCGCCGATAGCATCGGCTTTGATTATCTGCTGCCTTGCTCGATCTGGGATGTGCGTTAGCAGGGAAGATGGGCATGGAGGTGGTTCGCTCACCATAGGGGAAGAGTTCAATTATTACCCCAGCTACACTCTCTGCATTTTTAGTCTTAAGCATAGGAAGTAGTTTGCCGACTACGGCGCATATGGCGGATCGTGAGTCATCTAGTAATGTCATTAGATGAATGGAATATGTCCAATGGAAACGATATTAGTATTACCGTAGCTGACAAGCGTGAAAAAAACTCCGCTGGCTGGTCCGGGTTCTTCTCCCAATGTTTCGACCAGTTGGGTGATATTGTCGTAAATGGCCCTCCGCGTTTCCTCTACAAATCACATAAATTTGGACTCGTCACTGAAAGTAAGGCGAGAATACTAACTATATGCTGCGAGCTTAATTAAGGCTTTAGTGGCGGGGCCAGGATTGTCCGTTCGAAGCAATTGCTGAAGTCTGACGACAGCACCAAGTTTTATCATGCTGGCCCGAGCAATTTCTAGAGAACCATGATTAGGTGACTGTCGAGCTTTCGGACAAGGTTACTACATACCACTGGGAGCAATCACTACAAGTTCATCCGCTGTTGGTCCGTAGTTGTAATTCTCTTTTTCCAACAACTGGACAAGGCGGCTGACAGGATTTTTTTCCTTGATTAAATGACCGAAATCTGCTGGTTTTAGGTCAGATTCAGTCAGGTAAGTCACGCGGGATGAGTATAATACCTTGGTTTGGAGTAAGCAATATGAGGGTGGTTGACGCAGCACTCCAACTTCGACTGTCCCCGTCCAGCATTTTGCGTAGAGCTGGTATTGCTACATTAGATTTCACAAGCTCCAAACGGGCAGAGTCTTAAGTTAAATATGAGCCCGAGATGTATACTTTATGCTTAATCAGAACTTACCATCTCTAGCAAGCAGAGAAAGGACGCTGGCAGCAGCAGCAGCATTGTCAGCCACTTTGGCGTCAGCACAGCCATCAGGTCCCTTGGCGGCGGTGACAATTTCAGCACCTTTCAGTAACTTCAAAAGCGATTCCATGGCTGGTACCAGTTGGTCCTTGAAATCTTATACAGTGTCAGCGTCACTGGCGTACGGTTATAAGATTTGATATACCAGTCTCTTGCAGTGCTGCAAGCGCGTTGACGGCCGGGCCATTTTCGTTTCTTGTACTGAGCATCTTAACTAGCGACGGGATGGGGCCTGTTTCCAAATTGCGGATCTCCTTCCGACATGAATCTGAGGAATGGTTAGCCTAATAGTGGCTGCTTACCAGGTGACGTACCCAACGAGGAAAGTGACATGACTGTTCTAGCGCTTGCAACCCGAATTTGAGCGTTCTTGTTACCAAGCAAGTCAACCACACCGCGATAAATTACGGGCCGTGCAAGGACTTCACTTCCCCAAGAATGCAGCTCTATGACTTTCTTGGCTGCTTCGGTTTTCGAAGTGGTGCCGCTATGCGAAGACACCAATCTAACAACCAATCTTAGAGTCGCCAAGAACAACAACGGTGTCCTTGGGACAGAAGATGTTGTGATGGGAGAGGACGGGTCTTCGAATTCAAGGAATTGTTCCAGTGCATCCTTAACGTTCTGAGAGGCAGCAATAGCTTTCGGGCCTCCACCTATGTTGGGTAATCATTTCTTCTGTGAGATGTACTCGAGTATGTGTAAACTCACGTAGGCCGGATATAAACGTTAGACGTTTCATTGTGTGAAGAGACACATCCTCTGAGGCTTCAAAACGTAATTTGATGTTTGACAATGACTCCAACAGCCCAGAGGATGCAGACACGTCAAATAAATCCATTTCGATGCGACTCTGCCAGTTTGGGGAGGCTGCAAGGGTGCCAGCCAGTCCTTTCGCAACGAAATCTTTCCATTGAGTAGAATTAGGATCGTTTCCTAAGCCCGCTTTGGCACATATTCCGGTGCACAAAAAGCTACAGATGCGTGGATCTTTTGCCCTATGTAGATTATACGACCGCGACCTCGGTGCAAGGACCTAGAAAGTGGTGTCAATAGATCCCCTGCTATACACATGGCACAAAATGTAAAGACCTCGTAGTTTTATCCGGATGTTTACGACCTGGCCGAAGGACGGGCAAATACTCCAGAACCCACCAGATGCCGCTGAGAGACCGCTCGGGAAGTTTTTTGCCAAGGTCATTCGTATCCCATTCGCCACTTGATTCTTTGAAAAGGAGGCCAGCAAGAATGGCCTCATTCTGCATCCAGGAAAGTGCAGGATTTCGCATTTCTGCAGCCTTGTCTATGAGTGAATGAACTCCTCCACTGGTTTAACTCGTTAGCCGAATCTAACGATCGAGAGGAACTTGAAATAACAGCTACACTTCGGAATGGGAACCGGCAAACCAAACCTCTTTCGAATTAGCGGGAAGAGGGTCCGAATTATTCTTTGCAATACATTCTGGTTGAAACTTGACCCTACACTCGTCCAGGGCCAGTGCTTGACGAAAGACGCAGGCATGGTTGGATGAGTCAGATAATGTCGCTTTTTTGCCTCGAATCAAACCAACTGATGACACTGTGTCCCTATTGTTGTATCAGGCTTGGGCATTGCAGATTGAAAGGTGTGTATACCGTACCAGACTCCCACAAAATGAACCTGAACATTTGCTGTGGATAACTTTTCCTTGAATGTTTCTACCAGCTCCTTTGTTGTCTCCTCTGCTTGTGAGGCGGTCTTGAGCTTCACGTAAAGCATGTAAGCACTACTGTGACGGTTTGAAAGATCAAGGAGGTAAAAACAGGGTCACGCACTAGGGGATGTGCTCTTCATGCCCTTCGGGAACCAAACCGACCTAACACTCTATTTAGCTCTCAACGAGAGGTCGTAGGACCGAGAACGAGGTACCGCGTCTATCATCGCCGCGAGTGAGCGCACTTGAAAAGCCCCTCTAGAAAAGCCTTATCGAATTTATGAGCTTCCAAGCCGAACAAAGTCTTTTATGTGTCATACCAAACAGAAAGATGCGATCTCCAGGCTTGTACCGCTCAGAAAGCCAGTGATACGCAAGTTGAATTCCTTTTTCGACATTCCTTTTCTCAATAGTAGGAATGTAAGTTCATTTCAAACGTGGACTACACATACCATGCAATGGCTAGATCAACCGCGACATCGACCATCTTCCCCAACGAGGAAGCATGCAGCGAGGTATCACTGGCACCGATGCCATTCTTGTAATACCGCATCTGCCCCTCTGTCTCAAGGCGGCTGAAAAGCTCTACGACGTTCGTCCACTAAAAGTCGGATTAGTACAACAATATTGAGTCAGGCTACGAGCTTACCTTGGTGCCATATTTGTTGGATGTTCCGTCAATGCAAACCACCAGATTCCGGCCTTGATGAGGATCTCTACACTTGCAACTGGGTCCAAGCTACCTCAGAGGATGATAAAGACGCCAAGTTTGCAAAGACTCACAAATCCTTAGCGGAAGAGTAGTTCGACATTATGAATGGGAGTTCAAGGGATCGGCTGGAGAGTCATTGCCCTTTGTACTCATAACAAACGCCGCGCTTGCCCGTATGAATGTTGGGCTGTTACCGTACTGAGGGTTCGCTTTCATCGATTGTGGCTGAGTTGGAGTAGATTAAGTCAAGATTAATGACACGTTGTAGTAAATTCCGAAAACCGTTTTGACAGAAACTGAACCACGTGATAGCCGAAATAGGCGCCAATGCCCATGCCTTCAAGAACCGTGCCCACCACTGGACACTTCGTCAATATCAACTTGTCAATTAAGCCCATGGATATTTGCCCTTGCTATCAATGTTGCCTGCCAAAAGGCGTGAACGGTGGTTCAAACCGACATTGACATGGAGGCTGATGGAGCCATATGTAGTCAACCCGTTCATGTTTCCTGAAGTAGTTAACGTGGCCGACCGACCGCGGTTGGGTCACTTATCTGTATCCACTTTTCGAGTGCCAATGAGTTTCTTGAATACACTATATAAGCAAGTGGGGGAAGGATCCAGGTTCCGACTTGTGATTTCTCTAAATACAACTAAAGTATGCTCACAAAACCGTTATTACAAAATAGACAGCGATTGACCGCCTCCAACAGTTCCTCTGCCACCCAGCCCTGCGCAAGCTGTGGAAGACCATTGCTAGCTGACTGGAGCTAGGAAGGCCTTGCGACTGCATCCTACGCAGGTACGCACCCACGGCGTGGAAAGTATGAAGGTAGTCACTGAGCAGCGGGCTATTTTTATAAATCCAATGGTGTGGATTAGAATTTAGAATCAGTCGACCGAGGATAGATCACTGGCAGATATTAAGCGCTTACCCCAAGAATGCTTGTTAGCACATACAGCGGTCGTTATATCATTGCAGAGGCACCTCGACGCCACACGCCGGGCAGGACTCGTTCAGCTTGTTGACCAACTCATCGGAAGGTGCAGCAGCGCCCGCTCCAGAAACAACAGAAGTTGGCTCGCTGCGAAGTAGTGGTTGGATAAGCGCAGAGAGTTGCTTTCCCTCCTCTGCGAGATCGGGCGGACATCCAGGGAGGAGTGATTGCACGATAACGCGTGAGACAAAGGGGATGTCGTTGGCTATCGGTTCAGGTTGCAGTCGCAAGGGAAGAGTTAATTAGTTCACGTTGAAAAAGAATAAGAGAAGCATTAGATGCACTTACGAGCCAGCAGTTTAACTATGGCAACCAAATGCCTTAAAATTGTGCGCAAAACCCGATGCGAGATCGTATTCAACAAGCCCTGGGCAACAACGCCGCATTCCGTCTGCCGCTGCTCGTTGGTCGCTAATTTCTGTTTGGCCGCAAGGTAAACTTATTGAAAATGATAAACCAAAAAAAGGACGAACGCACCCAGGCAAAATCAGCAAACGAAAGCCGCATCCTCAAACTCAACAACTCATCCCACCCAAATAAATGTGTCGCCAGCGAGTCCCTCCACCGCTTCCTAATATCGGGGTCTATTCCTTTGTCACACATAGGTATTGAAATTCTCGTTGAGTGGTCGAGTGAGACAGCCTGTGTGGTTGATGTTGCTGGGGTCGGGACCCGAATGACTTCGAGGAACCTGGCATGCAATTTCTCTAGCCTAGCTGGATTTCGGAGGTGGAAGAGGAAGGGGCGAAGAAGGTGCAGCGGGGACAGGCCAGATGCTAAGCAAATATATTGAGCATTGACAAGGAAGAGGCTTGAATGAAAACAGAAAGCATACACGTTCTTACGGTACGCAAAAACCCTGTGAGGTCTTGCAAAAGCAGCTCATCCTCCTCCTTTTCGGTCTGCTCATTTTCATCCCACAACTGGGCGACGATAAGGGTGCTGCTGTGCTTCGCATCGTGTTTGTAGCTGAAATCGGAGGGGCGGGAAGATCTGCACGGCGGCAAATGAAAAGATAAATCGTCAATGCAATCTTCAGGGCTTGGAGACAAGAAACTCACTCATAAACCCACATAAAACACCTCCTCGCAGCAGCACCAGCGTCACTATCGTACCCCACCGCACCATTTACCCTCACCATATCGCCTCGGTCCACGCTCTCCTTCTCCGAGCGGACGAATACCCCACGCGACACGCCAGAGAGTGCCTGGGAGGTTATATTTATACTTACGTGATCCCCCTCTGTTTCCGAGTCACTTGCACCAGAACCGCCGTTGGCCCACGCGGGAACCCCCCATGCAAACCCTCGCAAGACGTGGAACGAGCCGTCCAAAAGGGTGACAAGCAGCTTATCGCATTTGGGGAGGTATGTAAGCCCCAAGATGGGGTGAAGCGGGGAGCAATCGATAGAGATTTTTTGTATTTGGAGGGGAAGAGTGAGGAAGCCTGACCATGGGGTGGGAGAGGGGGTGATATTGGAGGGTGGAGGAGAAGGAGAAGAATAGAGGTGAATAAGGCCTGGTGTGGCATAGACTAGTATCCCCTATAAATATATGAAGAGATGCGCAAGGACATCCAGTAAGCCAATCAAATAGATGGGATAAATCGAGATGATGGGGGGAGAGAGAAACAAGAGATACTAACACTCCTTCCCGGAACAAGGACCCACCGCATCGCAGTGACAGCCGCTCTGCTCTCCGGAGAGCCTAACAACACTGTGACAGTGCTCAAGTTCCACTTCAAGTTCATATCCCGGAGTAAAAGCAAACCCCAACTCCTCGTTGGATTCTTCGCGTAGGGTCTGCTTCACCTTGACCATCCTACGGAGCCGTCAGAAACGCTAAATGCCAAATATCCTTCGCCTGTTATTTGAAAGGCACGAAAGTCAGCATCAGAATTTTAGATATATATTGTTACGTACATTCCCCTGGCCTGACAAGCTCCCAACGCGAAAACTGCCAGGTGCGTGATCCACCTTCTCAGCCACACTCAATAACCCAACGAGCGCGGGGTCTGCGCCTTTTTTGTGTCTGTCAAAAGTCATAGCCGATATTCGGAAATTAAATCAGTAACGTCGCTACTGAAAGGAACAGGTCCTCAGAGGAAAGACCGAAGGATTGGACTGACCTGAGGAATGTCACAACTCCAGCCCGGCTTCCGAGAACGAGCAGCGACGCGTCGAGATGCGTAATGGGCGAGGGGGACAACCCGAAGTCAGCTTGGGGTGTCCATTCTATGCCTTCATAGCGAGATTAACATTAGCGCCGTACCAAAGCTATCAAGTTTGAGTGTTTTCCTCACAGGTTGTTTGAGCTCGCAGGACAGAGGCGGTCGTCATTTTCACATCGTCCGATGAGGCAACGTAGTTGAGTAAACATGGCGTGACGTCTGATATCTGGATATGTCGTAATGGTAATGGCCTCCGATCATCAGTGAGACGGAACGGGACGAGATGAGAACAACGAACCTTCACCCATTCACCTTTTAGATAGTTCTTCCCCGCTGCCCAGAGGTTGACGTCCATGTTCGAGCTCAAGGTTGCGTACACGCATCTACGAATGCGTAGAATAGTATTTATAAGTTACGAGTCTAGAGGACGAAAGAGTGTCATAACGGAGACGTACCCACCATTGATATTCACCCCACTTGGCGAGATTGTTATTGATACAAGGGAAACGTCCAGTGACCCGAGTGAGGTTGCGCCCCATGCTAAAGTTGGAGTACTCCGTCAGTCAAACAATTACAAAAAGCAGCGGTTTTTGGAAGGGAAGAATAAAAAGGGATAAACTCGACACACCTTGTGAGTGGTCAGGCCACCGTACGGGAGTGGATTTGTCGTGCTGGATCATCGTTTTGAACCACCCAAGAGGGAGCGGAATGTTTCCTGGTGAGGAAGAAAGCGAAGAGGAGTCGTCTTTATCCTTCGTAGGTAGGGGAACGGATTTGATAGTCGAGGCATTATCAAAATTGATACCGTGATCAGGCGTCTGCGAAGGAGAAAGGTTGGCGCAAGATTAGATAAACCCAAGGCATTGCTTAGTGAGATGTATGCTTACTAGGATAAACGCGGAGTTCTTCGTAACAAAACACACCTGACCATCGGCGGACCACTGCAGGGTTTTGAGTGAGGGGTGGGATGTAACAGTTGGCACGACGAGCGCGGTGTATATGGGCGGGTCGTCGCGGGAGGGTTTCGACATTGTGTCCGTGCTTTGGGTTATCTTTTACTACGGGTTTTATATGGGTTTGATTCAAGCGGTTGTAAATCACTTCCAAAGAGCGACAGGAAAGACCGTCGGCAAATTCAAACGACGAACGATGGTCATGCCAGTGAAAGCGTAGTCGGCTGGTTGCGAGCGAATTTCAAAACGCGATGTCAGGCTGAGGCTCAGCGTTCAGCGATTATTGTAAGTACAGGCGTCAGAAAGTGCCCAGTAGAGTTCCAAACCAAATTAGAGAGTACACGAAAGCAAATATCCTCCTCGAGCCAGAGACGTGCGCGAGTGGTAGTCGTAGTAGTGGTTGAACAGGATATGGCCAAAGGGGCAGATTTTGCGCTTGTTTGGACGATCCTTCCGAGCCTAATAACGGGTGGCTAAATTTGAGCTGTCCGCGTTTGTTCCTCCTTTTCTGTCAATGTACCTCAATTCAAAGCTCTTCAGCGAATACACCAGCCTATAAGCCGCCTTTCCGTTACCATCTTCATGCCTGGCCTCAACCTGCCGTCCGAGATGGCTATGTTTTGAAAAGCAAAGAATGGCAGAGGTGTTAACTCAGCTGTGTCGGACACGACGTGCCAAGCGTCTACTTTCAATCGTCTGACGCGCTTGTTGAACAGGACAAGGCGACGCGTGGATGCTGGTATAAACGAGGGGCGAAAGTAGGCTTGACTGTCATGAGAGGAAGAGCAGTTGGACGACGACAGGACAGTATAAGGTACGTTCTTGTGACTAATTGGATGCATATTTTGTCACTCCTGCCCGTGTTTCTGCCCCGCTGTCGGTTCTTGATCACGAAAAAGCGATTCCATTCAACATATACTGTAACATTGCTTATAACCTTTCTTCAGTTCCTTCAGTATTTATCATGGTGCCTAACCCACGCCATTGGGAACTTCCAGCCGTGCCCTTTCTCATCTCTACCCTTCGCGACACGATCGAGGATCGCGTAAACGGGAATCATAACCTCAGTTCCACGATTGCTTGTCAGATACGTAAGGCAGATGATGTCGTCCTCCTTATACCAAGTGCTAAACGCAAACATCTCGCCACCCGACGGCGTCTTGCACCCACAAAGAACATTGAAATCCTGGCAGTTGCCCGACGAGACCCATTCAAATTTGTCGGTCCAACCCATGCGAGCCTTGAACGCGTTGATTTTGTCCAGCGGTGCGGACGATACGACAACGAAAGCCACGTCACGCTGGGCGAGGTGGATGGAAACACCTTGGAATTGATCGGTAAGGAAGGAACAGCCAGTTACAGCCCTCTTCATCTTCGGGGCCTAGCATGAAGTGGTATACCGCGAGCTGGTTCTTGGTACCGAAAAGCTCTTGGAGGGTCCTCTTTCCGTTGTTGGTGTCGAAGGTGTATTGCTTGTCGACTTTGAGCCACGGTTGCGCGCGGAATTTCTTCGTAAAGAGCATCGTTTTGTTTCATGAGGGCCTTCTCCTTAGCGAGCAATGTGTCACGATGGGTCTGCCACTCCTCCTTGGACGTGACAACCTTGTGCGATTCGAGGAGGTCTACGAAAATGTTGGTTAGCAATGAGGACGATCGTGGAACGAGAGTGGCATGCGTACTCGCTGGAGAAATGCCTTTGCCAACCCAGCTAGCCATGTTGAGACGAGTTGAGAATGAGGTCGCAAGCAACGACGGATGCGATCTTTATACAAAATTCGACGTGCATGTCTCGAATTTGAGTCATTTCTGTGGGGCGGCAGGGTTGAATGATAAACATCTTATCTCATGTTCTTTTGTTGCGGGCATTGTCATTCTTTGCCCAGACGATTCTGAAAAGGATTCCACAGTAATAATTGAGTATATTGAAATTGGTACATGAGTCATAAGCCACGCCTGTAATGACACCCTCGTTTCCGTGCAACCTACTCTCATCGACCCACATGGTTGGATTCGATCTCTCGCTTGGCTGCAAGTCAGTTTATCCAACCGTTCTTGTGTTCGGCATAATGGACTTGGCCATTCCCCAAAAATCAGGATAACAACCGATGGCCGGGGGTGCAGAGGGGTGCAAGTAAGGACACGAAGGATCGAGTAGGGGGCAACACATGATCGAGGTTGATGGAGTGTTGTTTTCTCTGCAGGGCAGGTGACCGCGTTGAATATCAGTGAATATCAAGCGTTTCCTTCAACCTGCAGCTCTTAAAAGTTCGAAGAAATTCATTCTCAGGGTAGAAACAAGATACTTTCCGAAAATACAATCCTATCTCAATCAGTGCGGAAGTGTCAATGAACATCGAGCTACAAGTCTGCGCATGCGGGCGGCGCAGCGGCAGCGTACCACAGGTGCCATCATTTCTTCTTAGAATGGAAATCTCTCACGACCCTCTAGGAAGAGGTTGATCTTTCGGATTTCTCCGCTGGTGGCCCCCTGGTTGAGTCCACGATCCGAGTCATGACGGGGGCGTGGCGCAATGTAGTAATTATGAAAGAACGAGGGTCATCGGAGCCAATTGGCGTTCTACCCCCAAATCGTATACGGCAGCACGTACACTATCGCAGCCTTGGAGAATTCCAACTCAAAGCTGTTTGTCCGAGTCTGATTTTCTGGCCTTGGGGACATCTTATATTTCGTCGAATTGAGATGACCATTTGACTGTGCCATTGGCTGACACGTCTAGACAGCGACCACTAGAACACGATCCTACAGTTCCACAAGCAATTCTAGGCCCTTCAAAGCCCAAGAAGTAAACTGGTGTCACGGTCCTGTGCAGGGCCAATGCATATGGGTCCGGTTCTACTCCTTCCCCAGTCCAGCCCAGTTGTCGAAGAGCTCGCTAAACGCTGGCCAGCTGTGTATTTTGACCCACTATCTTCTGGGGAACTTTTGAGAATGGAAACGTCAACGAAGGAGGACGACCATGCTGTTTATGCCGACGACCCGGCAAAGATGCTCCGAGTCTCACGCTCCAGTCAGGGCTCTACTGCCCAACTACTGCCTCGAGGTCACGGTTAACTCTTGTTTTGCTCTCGTTCACCATCATACAGAATACACTCTTTAGTACGAAGGCATGCCGCGATACCAACCAACTCTCCGCGATGGGTCTGAGTGCGTAAAAAAAGCCTTGATCGCTGTACCTTCTTAGGTTCAACAATGAGTATACTAGCCGCCGAGCTCCACCGCCCTACGAGCATATCGTCCCACAAGTAGCGCACGAAGATAATGAGCCACTTCTCGGAGCACGTAACCAGACATATGGGACGGTTGAACCCGGACAAAATATTTCGAGAAATCGAAGGTCAGACAAGGCTCAGCGAGCGCTAAAGATTGTCTCTTGTTTCACTGCCTTCGCATGTCTCTTGCTTTTGGGTGCGATTGTGGGCTATTTCTTGAATATGCCACTTAACCGAAGGTGGCACGATGGCCTTCGCCGCCAACAGGCTGATGAGGAGCATCAATGGGTGATCGCTAGGGCAGCATGGGTAGTGGAGGGACAAGAACACGAAATCAAACGTTTGGCTATGAAGGATGAGCGCCAAAAATGGGCAATTGCTAGGGCAGCATGGGTGGTGGAAGTGCAAGAACACGAAATCAAGCGTGTGGATGGCTCGCGAACGACGGGAAAAGGAAGAGAACGAGAGACGGGACCAAGAGAAAAAGCGTGCAGGTATTGCGTGGGTTGGCTTGGAAGCGGGCCATTGCTTGCGCTACAGAGTGAAAGAGTACAAGGCTACTCTTTCGTATGTCCCTTTGGGCATTGATGGTCTTCAGGAGTGTTGGACCAAGTCCATTGCAGCTAATTACGAATCGATAGACCAGCTCGCGTACTGCTCCACAAATTGATCTTATTTACATTTGGGGCTGGGCAAATAAAAGGGACAATGGTTGCCTTTCTGCAAATGGTATGTGCTGCCACATTCGTACTCTAAAATAATTATTTGGCCGCGCCGTCGGCTCCAAAAGTAAACAAGATCAATTGGTGGAGCGTTGTACGATCTGGTCTATCGATTCGTAATTAGCTGTGAGATGCATGGGAAGGACTGGCTCCCTTCTCAGTGCGAGGATGAGGTGCGAGATGCAATCTTCAGTCACAATTGCATCATTTACTTGTGATTGCTCACTTCCGTAATTCAGGGCCTCTGTGGACGAGTTACTGGACACTGGCAGATCGATATTAATGAACCGTCATGCACACCATGGTGGAGCTACCCTATAGACCGAGTGAGTCCCATTTCTATCAACTTAGCTTTACCGGCGCTTATGTTTCGTCTGTAGGGATGTGCTGAATCAAGATATCGAGTAAGCTCGTTCATTTACTCCCTGTTATTTTTCCCTTACTTACTCAATTCATATCCGATCCGTTTAGCGTTACGACGCCAGATTAGAAAACTTTCCAGATACCACCGATTGACCAGTTATCTGCAATTCCGCTCCAGCGAATATCAGCGGGACTTGGTATGATCGTCCTACTTCCTTGTGAACATTTGGTGAGTTTTCTCAGAGACCGAGTAGACTGGTGATTTATATCAGCGAGCAGATAGATGGTATCTGGGGGAAATGGCTTGTCAACGACAGCAACTGTCGCTGAGGTTCAAGACGATGACGAATCTTTAATTTCAGAAGGGTGATATGAACGTCAGAATCCTGTCTTTCGTAGCACAGCAAAATGCCCTATGACACTGGTGGCACCAACCGCTCTCGCTCGATCCCGGCTCTTCTGGCTCTTGTCTTGGCTCACATTCTTCAAACTGAGGCTCAGCGCTCCAATTCTGAGCGCGTTTTTTTTGCAGATTTGTGGTGCATTTATGAACGAGGCTGAATTGGAGATGATAGCCGAGCTTGTTGTAGCCTAGTCCAATGCCCGCGCAAGCGCGGGCTAGCGTCACGTGTTTGCGCAATAGATTTCCTGTCTTGCCTCGGTGACAGCAGTTTAAGCATCACGGAAGCTATTCGTGCGCATATAAAGTTGAGCAGATCCGGCGCCAACTTCTTCCAGACCATTAAGTCCCAGCAGGAAGAAAATAGGGTCTCCAACGCCCAATGTCTCCCCCCACGCAACCGGATCCTTGCGATCACTTGGCGATCACCCAAGTCAGATAAGTGTTGTGTAGTTCCCTGATGTTGGATCCTGCAGTACCGCCATTTCAATCAATTCGACTCCTTCGAAGACCCCAGAACGTCACAATTGTCCGCACGAAAATCCCCCCAGAACAGCCGTTCCGAGACAGTTGATCCCATCAAAATTGGCTAAACAGGGTAATTTTCCGAATCTAGATTTCGTCCGCGGTCCGCTGAATTGATTGAAATGGTGCAGTAATTTCCTTTTAGAGGGATGTAATTTCCACGGCTGCTGTGGGCTTTAATGAAACCACTCCCGAAAGGGGACTCGTAACCGTACCTAATGATGGCTGGTTGTTGCCTCGATCTGTCCTTGGGCTTCTAAGCAAGCGCGAGATTCTGGTGCTTCCGAAGGCTCACTTGCTGGCCACTGTATTGCAGTTAGGACAGTTCACATTTTCCACAACCATTCAGGTGCTTGGACTTGAACAGGGCTTGGAGGGTGCACGAGACTCTCAAAGGCAGCGGGAAGCGAATATGGGCTATTTGTGAAGCCGTCTCTCACAACTTGACAAGTACCTTTGTACTTGGAGAAACCATAACGTGAGACCATTGAGATGCCAAGCCATATTTATTATTTTTATCTCGGCAGGACGATTTATATGGCCACAAGAACCATCCGATTAATCTCATGCGTCTTCTGAAATTGCTTCCAGAGCTGTTACAAATTTACTTACAGGTCCAGGTGCCACTCGTGACTGACAAATACGCGTATGTACCGAGAACTGGTGCTCCACAAATACGGAGGCAGCGCTGGATTTCTGACAGAACAATTAAATTGCTGGAAGGTCATAGCAACATCCAACTTTAATCAATGTTCTACCTCAAATGACACGGAGTGGCGGTAAAATATATCATGGCTCTCAGCAGACTCCTTCTAAAGTGAATCTTGCGTTTTCGCTTTCCAAAGTCCCGAATTTGATACTCCTGAAGTCTCTTACATGTACGGCTCTCATTAACGTTGTACTTTCTTCGTAATAAACACTAATTATTCTTCACCCAGTCCAGAATATGATTGTAATATCCGACAAGCTCACGACTGGTCAAGTCACCTTCATTCTGCGAGTGATCATTCCAAATTCTTTCATATGGCGGCCTGTTTCTCATCGGACTCATCATCCTTGGTAATACTCCCCGCCTCGCACCCCTCGATACCCACGACATTCTCAATCGCGTCGTCGGCAAATCTACCGCCACGACGACCTCCCTGAGGTGGATATTCAAGCGGATTTTTCGGAGGAAACAGAATCCCGTTTCATCCTCCCGGTTACTCCTCTCCCTCACGTTGTCGTTATGCTACGGACTCTTTGTGAGTCTGAGCGATATCGGTTTTATTGGATTTCATACCTGCACGGTCTCCGGTTCGAGTTCTCAAGACTTCCCGGCATCGGTCAAGACAGACGAGGATGCCCTCGCTATTGTCTCCGCCAATTTAATTAACGGAACGGACCCTCACACTATTAAATTCTTCCGATGTGATTCAGCTCAAAGCGTCGTCATCAACGCGAACCTCACCGAGAGAATATGCTCGTCTTGGCACAATACCACCTTCGGGCAGCCTCCAGACGTTCACATCCTCAACACCACCGACACCGACATTCTTATGGCGAGAAGCCTTGCCTATGATAAAAATGCTTCGGACAACCAGTTTGTTCTCAATTCCTACTTCATGGGCGCATCAGGTGAACCCGTTTGGGAGTCGACTATTCGTGAAGGCATTGCTGTCTTCCCCCACGACACTGGCGTGAGGATGATTTCCGGCGTCCCTCAGCTATCCAAACAGCAACGGGTAGACATCCCGAAGATTTTGGTGTTGGAGGCTGATATAGGATGTATGACCCTAGGTACTTTTGGCCAAAGTGATCCTCGTATCGTCGATGAGGGAAAAGACTATTTTGTACCCGACAAGATTTACAACCCGGACTACAATGGGCCTGAGGTTCTTAGAGATCCACTCAGAAAGGCCGCTGGCGCCATTCGGGATTTGATGCTTCCATTATTCAACACCTCTGACGTGGACCTTAACGGATACTACACAAGTTTCAACAGATCGTATGGCCTATTTTCGTGGCAGACCATCGTTGACGAATTCTTCCTACCTGACATCGGTATCCCCCCACCCGACGTAGATGTAAGGGATATCATGGGCAATTGTGCAGCGCAGATTGATCAGCTGCTCAACATCAGCATGCCCCTCCCGGGATCGACCTCACCCCCTTCTTTATGCGTTCTCTACCAGCTACGAGGATCCTTCATTTCTGGCCAGTCTCCGGCGCGAGCACACAAGGAAATGGTTTGCGCAACCACAACGCAAGTTAACATGGCATCTGCAATAATCGAAATGGATGCTGTGGGCCTCGTGACACATAACATCACTCGCATTGCGAGCGACCTCCATACTGTCCAGGCTGACTATTTCGAAATTATCCCCAATACGCCAGCTCCTGGAAACAACACTTGGAGTACCTGGGACCCCATTTATCGATACACCTTGTCAGATAACCCTGCGGGACTTTTGAACCATTACATCTATCAAGAGGACTCGTTCGGTGGGGCCACACAAGAAATCTTCTCCCACGGTGCTGGAGGCATAGGCTTATCATTTGCGCGGGTTGGGGATACCATGCTTGGCGTCAGCTCGATAGGTGACGCGACCATAGGCATTGTAGATTCGACTTATTTTAGCGCCACCAACTTCTCTCCCGCTGTCGTAACGAAATTAGGTGGGGCCGTTGGCGCGTCATTCCTGCTCACAAGTGTTGGATACAATGGGTGGGCCGCACGAGGCAGCACAGCGTTCACGGTCGTCAGCACGGGCGGGCAGATCGCAACAGTGCTACAACTCTCGATTCGCCGCCGCGTTCTTACCTCTGGTTCTAGCCGCATTGACTGTCCTGTCCTGGACTTTCGCCATGCTCATAGCCTCTGGAGATTATCGAGTTCGTGCAACAAAGCGCCTTAACAAGATGTACGGTGGTACTTTCCCCGACTATAATCACGCCTTTTGCTGGGAAGCCACCTCCGGACACTCTTCTAGCATGGGAGACTGGGCCCGAACCTCACCTCAAACCCATCGTCAGTGGAATGCCCATGGTCGGTGCTAAGTCCGAGATGCTTGTATCGCACCTTATCAACGAGAGTTCTTCGGGGTATGGAATGGAGAAGTAGACCCTTGAAGACGAGCGAGTCAATCCAGAATGTATACAGAGCGTGAATACGAAGTCGGGAGAATTTTAGAACACGTAGTTATCAGGCTTTAGGACTTTTTAGCAGGTGAATCTTGATTTCTTCCAAGGTGACTAGGGGGAAAATGTTGAGAGGACGATGCGTCGACGTTTTGTGTTCCGTTACTTCGTAGAAAGACGCGTAAGTGACTGGGGTTCCTCTGTCAACCGAAATCGAGGCAGAAAGCTAGCCAGCCATCTTTCTGATCCAATAGCCCTTTGTAAAAAAGGCCGACAGCACAGCAAAGCAACTTCCCAGAACCAGCCATACAAGCAAATTGGAATATCAGGCAGGATATAGCATTGCGTGAAAATATCACGGGCAATCACATCTTGAGTCAAGTTCGTTCTGCGCATGTTACACCTCAATCCGAGATGATCGATCCCAACCAGGAATCATCCGTGAATTGGATCCTTCCCCGAAATTTGTTCAACGACTGCCGTTGACGCTTCCAACCGCCGCGTTCATGTTAAGTACGAGCTGTGCGACCATCTAGATTTGAGCATTGTTCCTCGACAATTGAGGTAGGAGTGCCCGCATTATCATTTAGAGGGACGTCGAGTCTTGGCTGGACTAGAAGAGGTTGAAGGAAAGAATGTGGACGGGTGGCTCTCTGTGGTTGCCAAAACCAAAACTTCGGCAGGGCGGTCCGCGGTAGCGGTAACGCGTAACGGCCCCTGCCGAATTGTCCAGATCCGTTCTTGACCTTGATTCCAACACATTCCCTACTCTTGACGCTGGCTTAAATAACATTGCTGTTCTTCCAAGCCTGTCAACTTCAGCCTTGGGCCCAGGATGGGAAAAAACTCCAAAAAGAGAAAAAATGCGCCGGAGAAAATCGCTGCTGTCGTCAAAAAAGTCAAACATGCTCCACCTCCTGGCGCTGTCTTTCATGTCGTCCAAAACAATGATTCTGATACACCATCACCAGCGGATAACGACACTTCACCAGGAAAGACAGCTTTAATGTCAGCATCAGCAACGGCAGGTGGGATGATCGGCGGACTGCTATACGAAGACGAGCTGGAGACAACAACCGACACACTGCGCCTGCTGGCCCAGAATCCGTCGCTCATTGGGCTCAAAGCTCTAAAGCCGTTCAAGACCGCCGTACATGACTACTGGCGTGTTGCGCACGAGACTACGCTGACGGGTAAGTAAGGGCCATTCTACATTCGAGTACGACATGATCTTGCCAAAATTAACCCAAACCATCAGGCACATCTCTCACATCACGCATTTCCTCAGCTCTCATCGACCAGCGGCACATCGATGCCCTCGTCCTACTCTCAGAGATGGCCATCCGCGGCCAGGTCCCAAAGCTCGGTGCTTTGCAACGCTGGGTGAGGGAATGTGATGCCGTGCTCACGCCGACGATGTCCCAGGAAGAAGAGAACAGAGTCTGGCAGGTCCTAGACGCCATCTTGCGCACTACGCAGCCAGAGATGATTGCGCCTGCCCGCCTCGGTTCTGGTGGTAAAGACGAAGATGAAGGGGAGCTGGAAGCCGGCACGAGACTGCGGTGGTACAAGCCCTTTTCCATGGATCCTGAGCCTTCGACTGTTCAAACGACAGCACTCACAATACCACGAACGGAACCTTCTTCTTCCCCATCGTCGCCGGACCCTTCCCAAGTCGCTCACTCCGCTTCGGCCCTCCTTACTCCCCTGCATACCACTCCAGGACCCGCACGCCGACCACCAAACAAGCACCCTCTCACAATATATCACTCACCTCCCTCCACCTTCCCTCTCACGCCCTCGCACCTCCTCCCTCGTCCTCCCACGCGACACGATCTCCCTGGCGTCCCAGGCGCATTCATCATCAACGACACCTTCACCTCCGCCGAGTGCGATGCTTTAGTCCTCGCCGCGGAGAAGGTGGGCCTGGCACCGGACGAGCCGATAGCAGGCTCGGCCGCGCAATTGTCGTCCGTGCTGGCGCATAACCTGGTGTGGCTTGCGGATGAGGGGTTTGAGAGGGAGTTGTTTGCGAGAATTGAGGGACTGTTGCCGCAGAGCGTGAGTGGGGGAGCAGGAGCCGTGAGGGGAGTTAACAGACGTTTTCGAATTTACAGGTACAGGCCGGGGGCTCTGTACAGACCCCACGTGTGTTTATTTCCTCCCTCCTCGCCCGCCCTTTGTGTTATTGATCCACCCTCTCGCAGATCGACGGCGCCTGGCCTGCCTCCTCCCTCGGCCCCTCCAATCCCTCGGACCCTTCTTCGCCTCCAACATACATCTACGACGCCGACCCAACCACCTACTCCCGCCTCACCCTCCTGATCTACCTCAACGGCGCCGACGCCTTCTCCGGTGGCTGCACGACATTCTTCCTACCGTCATCTACGCCCGGCGTGCTCGAGGCGCGGCCGGTAAGCCCGCGAAAGGGCACGGTATGTGTGTTTCCGCATGGGAAGGCGCTGGGGAGTCTGTTGCATGAGGGGAGTGGGGTGACGGAGGGGGCGAAGTATGTGATTCGGACGGAGGTGTTGTATGAGGTTGATAAGGCGGAGAGGGTGGATGCTGCTAGGGACTGAGGCCTGAAGCTAGGCGGTGTCGTGTAAGGCATTTTTTCTAAAAATGGCGGGTTTCGTACAAACCCCCAGGTTACTCAATGCTGTGCGTCATTTACTTATTTGTTGTACCATAGGCATTTGTAAAACTACCATCCATGATCTTCAAAGAATTTTACGTGGTCATAGGCCATTTTTGTATGGTGCAATCTTTCCGGCCCAGCGCCTCGACGCATAAGTTGAAGGTACATTTCTAGAACCGAGTAAAGGCCAGTCCAAATACACAATTAGGCAGAGAGGAATCTTACTAAAGGGTTGTCTCGAGCTCGAGGCAATTTTTATACGCCTGATGTTCATGACAAGCTCGCTGGAGCGTGCATTCCGTTCAAGTTCAGCACGGCCACGGGCGCTTATTGCCATCTTGTCTATATCCAATATATATACCGATGTACGCAACGGGGTTAAACCTTGGTATAACCACCAGAATCCCCTCGTAGCCAACAGCGAAGAAATACGTCAGGTAGTGGCTTTGGCAGTCAAATTCCAGTCAATACAGTTACTAGGCTTTTAACGCGCGCTAGATCCACAAGCGTATGTAGATGAGGAGGAGCACCTAATTGTACCTTTATTTTTCCGCCTAGCCTATCGCCAGTCTCCTTGTACCTGAAGTCCTTCAACGACCACTGGTCAACTCTGTATTGTAAATGACGAGAAATATTTTCGGAGTGAAATGATCCTGCGATCTGAACATGAAAATTGAAACTGAGCTTGAACGTTTTGAACCATCTCTCTTCGAGTTCGAACCTTCGCTCTCTCTCTACGTCTCATCGATGGTCTGCTTGAGAAGCGTCTGTGGCGACCGATTCTTCCATTGCCAAGTGTGAACAGGGATGAGCAATGTGGGGGTTTGAATGAGAGTGTTGCCAATATGAGAGTGTCGCATCTGGGCTCACCGGTCACCCCTCCATTCTGCTCTTGACATTTTGATATAGATGAGAGTCGTCAGAAGAAGTTGGAACGTTGGTAAGTGTTTGTTATCTCTGATATCAAGCCGTTCATCACCGTATTCCTGCCACAGATCAAATTTTCATGCACTGCTTTGGACGCCACAGTATAGCCCTGCCTCTTCGAACTGTCCATAAGATGGCCTCGATTTTCAAAGAAAATTCCCTGCTCAAATTTTGCTCAAATTGGTGGGCTTTTCACTTCCTCATGCTTTGGTTCGAGATTTGGGCGACCGTCTTCAGAATCCAGAGGCCGAATTCCAGCCTGTTTGTGAACGATACAAACTCGCAATCTTTTTGCGACACTCCACCATGCCATGTGGCTTTCCACTTGATCAGAGGAGATGACAGAAGTTGACACCCAGGTCAACCGAACCTGATGTTGAAGTTTGAACCCGCACTACCATGATTCTTGAAGCCCCTTGAAACTCTCATCGTCTCAATAATTTCGAGCGCGTCAGAGAGATAATTATGGAGGTGACCGATTCGGCTTGCATCTGGTCGCCTTATGTCCACACACATATACTTCCTGGTGAAGGTTCAAACCCTTGTGTTCTCTGTTATCAAACTCCTCCAGTCATGACGAGCGCTAGCGTTCTCAACATTACCATTCCATTGACCGATGTTTCTACCCCCCTCATTTTCTTCTCACCTGAGCTAGCATATCAATTCAATGTGGCGACCTACCTGCACGTAGGGTCTACCGGAGTAAGTGTTTTATGCCCTGCTCTATTGCAACGCCACTGATATTACCTATATCACAAGGCTTTGGTTTTGGACATCCTCGACAATCTCGGCAACGACTTCCGACTCTTGTATCATTACGACATTCGACTACCTACCATCATCTACTTCACAACTAGGTCAGCCTTTTCGAGATTGTGGGCGTCTCAAACTCACAACCGTGATTGAAGAATTTCTGTCCTCGGCTATTGCCTTGGCAGGGCAGTTCTCCTCAGTACGTCTGGCGACCCGAAGAGCATACAAAAATCTCTAAGCGATTATTAGCTATCCCTGTTGCAGATTGCACTAAATTGGCCAATGCGGTCGGCGCATTCCTAGTCGTCTATACGGCGTCGACATCGGGTTTCTTCTACCTTCGCGTTTGCGCAGTGTATAACATGAAGAGAACAATCATCGCGTTTTTTGGCATAGGCTGGCTTGCTTCAATTGCCTTGATGCTTTCATTGTCCATATCATATACCTCGACTCATATCGAGAATACTCACTTCTGCCAAGAGAAGTACCGAGGCCATTTTCTTGGTCCAACCTCCCTCGTCCTTGCGTTGAACGATATATTCATGTACTCCGCCATCGTGTACCGGATCTATGGAATGTACAGCGATTCGGGTACCACAGTTCGGCAGAGACTTGGTATCTTTGCTTTCGGCACATCCCTACCCGCGCTATCGAAAGCTTTGATAAAAGACAGCCAACTATACTTCTTGTGAGCGAGTTTAGCCTGATTGTGAACTTGATCGCTAACGTGCCTTTATATAAAGGGTTGTAATGACTACCAATATCTTCCTAGCAGTTGCCGCTCATGTCTTCAAGGCTCCTATAAACGTGATGTTCATGGTCTGCCATATAGTTCTGGTCAATATCCTATCTTGCCGCGTATACCGTAACATGAAAATGGGTCTGCGGCCAGAAGCGTCAGTTCAGATCATGAATATGACTGCTCTCCAATTTTCACCGCCAACCAAGGCGAAAGAGACCGCCCACCGCCATGACCAGGATTCTAACACGACCGGTTCTCTTGGGTCCATCGCTCCCAACGCCGACACCTCTTCCAACAACATGGTCGTTATCGATGTCATTCAAGAACCAACGTCGCCTGTTCAGCTCCGGAGCATGACATGGTAAAATATGTATTGAGTACTAATTGTTTTTATAAAAAACACTGCTTCATTTTTTAAGCCGAACTTGAACTTGTTGTGAATTCTGATCGTTCCATCTGGAGGACGGTGCGGTATCCTTAGCTTGCCCAATTAGCGTAAATTTACGAGCCTTTTTCACGGGGATCCAAGCCTAATGAATCATGTTTCGAGTTGCTTTCGCGAGGCTACTCGAGTACACAGTAGGCTGTAGGATGATCATTGAAAATTCAATGCAAAGGAAGAAACACATAGTAAGTGTGTATCGTGTCCTTCAATCCAATTTTTTATTGAAACGAGGGTAAGACGATGAAAATCTTTTGACATTCCATGAGGTTAGACGTGTATGCCTTTAAATTCGCCAATTTTATGGTTGTAAAGAAAGCTTTGTTATTTCTTAACCTAAAATTATGATTTTGAGGTCGTTTGGAAGGTATATTATACTGGTCTAGTTTCCTATAAGTTTATAGCATGAACGACCGGTTAAACTTTGTTTCTCGTCCGAGTTGGTCCTCAGCGAGAATCGGGTCTCCGACTCTCCGTCAGTCCTCGCAATTTTGTGGACCGAGTCGGCAAATGATTTGATGAGATAATTGATGATTGATCTCCTCAAATTTAGACTCTGATGTCAGGTGGCTATTTTTGTCCCTCTTCAAGTTCCACGCCGTCACTGTGGGTAACATTCATCATATCCACGCCGTACGCACCATGCTGCCATGCCCGCGGCAATGGCGAGCTTTTCATATCTCTTTTCTTGCTCTTCTCTTTTTCACACTCTGCACTCTCCCAGCAGTGCTGCCCACCCCCACTGAAGAGTACTGAAGCTCGAACTCGAAGCAACTACCTGAAGATGCCCTGGGAAATCATTAAGTTCAACGACGGTGCGCCCAGTGTTTCTCGTTCACTCCATTCGCTTTGTGGGCTTACTTACCCTCGTGTGACATTCAGGAAACGCCATCCCAGGAATTGGGTGAGCACTGTCCTGGTCAATTGTACGACGTGAAACCGAGCGCAAACGTGAACAGCTTCGGAACGTGGAAGATCCCCGTCGGCGACACCACCACTGACCAGGTAGACCAGGCCATCTCTGTCGGGTTCAGTCACATCGGTACGACGGTATCTCTGTTTCAAGTTCAAGTCGCACTTACTCACCACAAATTTCGTAACCTAGACACGGCCCAAGCCTACAGGAACGAAGCCGAAGCGGGCAAAGCCATTCTTGAGAGTGGGCTCGCTAGGAAGGAAATATTCATCACTACCAAGTACAGCGGGGTTGAAGGGCTAGACATAGAGACGTCCATAAAGAATAGCTTGAAGAACGTATGTGCCTCTTCTCTCCGGCCCAGCGTGTTCATATGGGATAGCTAACACATCTGTGTTAAATTACAGCTGGGCGTCCAGTACATCGACCTGTACCTCATCCATCACCCGCGTCTCGCGGTGCCCGATATTCCGACGGCGTGGAAGCAGATGGAGGGCCTTAAAGATGCAGGGCTCGTCAAGTGCGCTTTGAACGCCATTCAAAGGTTGCACTGTGTTTTCTTACCTCGCTTTCGTGAACAGGAGCATTGGGATCAGCAACTTCCAAGTCAAGGATGTCGAGACCCTCCTGGCGTCTGCGAAGATTGCTCCGGCGGTAAACCAGGTTTGTCTCCTCGGTTTCCGTTCCTTGTAGCGTTATTTTATGGTTGACGACGACACAACTGCAGATTATCCTCCACCCCTACGTGTACAAACAACAAAAGTCTCTCCTTGAATACTCGGCTGAGAAAGGCATTGTTATCGAGGCTTACAGCCCTCTGATGTGTGTCCCGTCTCTTTTCATCTCTCTTAGTCTTTATTGCAAATTCGCGCTACCGAATTACCTCACCCAGCACTTCATCCATTTATCATTTGCAATTTACTAACTGTCACCTCCACATTCATACTTTCTTGACAGTCCCGTTACACAACGCCCCGGCGGCCCCGTCGACAAACCCGTGAAAGCAGCGGCTAAGCGCCTCAACGCGACAGAGGACCAGGTCTTGCTCGCCTGGGCGAAGGTCAAGGGAGCTGTCGTACTCACGTATGGTTTCTGCTTTCTTCTCATTTGACAAAGAACTTAACGTATCTGATACTTCGCAGCACAAGCTCTAAGAAGTCGCGCTTGGAGGGATATATCAAGGCTGGCGACCTCGGTCCGTTCATAGCCTAAATTCCATATTTTTGTACTGACTCTCAATCCTATCAGCTCTTACCGACGAAGAGGTCAAAGCCATCGACGACGCAGGCGCGAAAGGCGCCAAGATATTCACGGCACGGATTGTCATTCGCCGCGCGGCGGTTGGCCTTCTTGTTGGTGCCGTTGGGTTCGCGGTGTGTTCGTATCTGGGCATTGATATTCTCTAGCTCTGTGCGTGAGTTAGTTGGGTGTAGGATATGCTCTGTCAGTAAATATGAAAACCTGTACATTACTTGAATAGTTCTGAGTAACGGTTTGTTGTAGGATAAGGTAGTCTTCTGGTCGTGGAGCAGGATTTTGCTGTAATTACAGGTTCCTGAGCGGCTCTTCGGCAATCCCACTCTATAAATAGAACGCGTCTATAACCTTATAACGTCTTATAACGCACTCTCAACGTTATCTTAGGAATGCTGTCTACTGTTCATTTTTATCCCTACCCACGCCGGCGCTGTGGGTAACACCTATTATATCATTCCATGGAACATGTTGTGCTGCCAATCCCCGCGGCTTTGCGGTGTCTATTCTCTGGGTCTCGTCCAATCTTTAAAACCTCCCGCTCCCACTCAACTCTCACTCATAGTCGAGCGACTGATTGGTATACATTGCTCGTACTTACCTCCAGAGTTTAAACCCTTGAAGCTTAAGAAACGAGTTGAAGATGCCTTGGGAAACTGTAAAATTCAACGACGGTGGGTGCATTCACTGCCCTGGTCTCGCTGCCTTTGTGTTGACTTGTCCGACTCCAGGAAACGCGATTCCGGGTATTGGGTAAGCTCGAAAGGCGCTCTACGCACTAATTAGTTTAAAAATTGGACAGCTTTGGCACAGGGAGCATTCCTCTCGGCGACCCCACCATTAACCAGGTGGATCAAGCCATCTCACTCGGGTTCAGTCACATTGGTGCGTTGAAGCATCCATTCCTAATTCAATTACCATAACTTACAGAGCCCCTCAAACAAACAGATACTGCACAATCGTACAGGAACGAGGCCGAAGCAGGCAAAGCCATCCTCCAGAGCGGGCTCGCCCGAAATGAGATTTTCATCACCACGAAGTTCAGCGGGCTCGGCGGACTGGATATCGAGACCTCCATCAAGAATAGCTTGAAGAATGTACGTGGTCACCGTTGTGCCGGAGGTCAACGAATGAACCTGAAGACTATTTCCCTAGTTGGGCGTGAGCTATGTTGATTTGTATCTCATCCACCACCCCCGCTTGGCAGTGCCCGACATTCCGACGACGTGGAAGCAGATGGAGGCTGTCAAGGAAGCGGGTTTCGCCAAGTGTGTATTATGTTTCTTCATGCTCTATCCGTGCTTTCACGGTTGGAGTCTAAATGGAATGGTGACTCTCAGAAAAGTAACTGACATACTTTTGTAAACAGGAGCATCGGAATCAGCAACTACCAAGTGAAGGACCTGGAAATCCTTTTGGCGTCCGCAAAGATCACGCCAGCCGTAAACCAGGTTCGCTTCTCTCCCATGCGAAGACAGACAGAAAGCTTTAGGCCTCCTCTACCCCTCTACCCTAGATCCTACTCCACCCCTACGTATACAAACAACAGACGCCCGTCCTCGAATTCTCCGCTGAGAAAGGCATCGTCATTGAAGCGTACAGTCCGCTCATGTACGTTTATCATCCTAACCCAGTCCTCGTTTTCCCTTGGAGAGGCTAATAAACACCTATTCTTTCCACTTTTATCTTTTCGTCGAACACCAGTCCTCTCACCCGAGCTCCCGGTGGCCCAGTCGACAAGCCCGTGAAAGCAGCTGCAAAACGCCTCGGTGTGAGCGAGGACCAGGTGCTTCTTGCGTGGGCGAAGGCGAAGGGCGCTGTAGCTCTCACGTAGGTCTCTGTCAGTCATGCTCTTCTGAGCTTGGACTGATGTCATTACATAAAATAAAATAGGACAAGCTCGAAGAAGGAAAGGCTAGAAGGATACATCCACGCTGGCGATCTAGGTTCGTGGTCACTCGCCATGCCTTTTCTATTGCTTTAGCCGTTTTAAAATTTATTAAATTTCACTCCTCCCTTTTCCAGTGCTCACAGAAGAGGAAATCAAAGCCATCGACGACGCAGGCGCCAAAGGCCCTACGAAGGTACTTACCGCGAAGACTGTCATCCACCGGGCGGCGGGCGCTCTCATTCTTGGTGGAATTGGACTCCGGGTGTGTTCGTACTTTGGGCTCAACATCTTCTAATTACCAAGAACGCAGAGGAACGGTTCATGGCTGGAGCTGAAGTTGGCATGTTGTACAAGTACTCATGTCGCATGTAGTATGTAGTATTTTTTTTGTACACGAGGATACATCTTCCCAAAGGATTTTTCAAGAATACAACAATGCTTATTCCAATAAATTATCTCCCTCCCAAATCAGCATCCCTCATTACACCGGATCCCAAAGCAGGTCGTTCAGCGCCACCTTCAGCTCCTTCGCCAGGGCCAGGGCCGCGTCATATGATATCGCACATTTGAACTGCGGTGGCCCGTCCAGACGGTCCGCAGGCGATGTGCGATGGAGGAGGCGCATCGCCGTGAGCTCCATTACCTGCACCAAAAAAACACAAAACCACAATTAGTACACCGTTATCAGGAACGGGTGAGAGAGGAGAGTAGCCAGATATAACACGCACAGAAGCATACACCCCAACCCTTCCGATCTCCATGTCTGTCTGCTCCCCAGGTATGCTGAACTCACGCGCATATAACCGCGTCTCGGCGTCGTTCTCCTCGAGGAGCGCACCAAGGATAGCGTTCATCCTGTCAAGCGGGAAAGCGGTCGGACCGAGAAGGCGCTGGGATACCTGGCGAGATCGTCAGTCAATTAGTCAACATTTCGAAAAACCAGAGAGCGATAAAGCACGAAAGGGGGAAAGATAGAAACTCACCTTGGCAGGTCCCCCGCCCCTCGTCTTCCCACCTCCCTTCGTGGCCCGCCGCTTGCGCTTCTTCTCGTCCAGCCCCCGCCCGAACATGCGCATGTCCGATTTGGCGGGGTTCGTCGATGCCAAATACGACGCGAGCAAGATGAACTTGGACATCCGCGGCAGTACCTTCATGTCCGCGTCGTCGGTGATTGCTGCAGTTTGGGTGGGCTGTTGACCATGTTCTTGGACGTGATGGACAGGAAGTGCGTAGTTCCGAGGAAGAGATAGCAGATCCAGGTCGGGTGGGGGTTCGTTCGCGGCCGCCCAGTCGGTGGCGTTGGAGAGCCGCGGGAGAAGTGCCTCCAGTGCGTTGGTGAGGGTGGGGTTGAATAGCCTGTTGAGGCGCATGCGGACGTCTTCTGAAGGAGGGAGGAATTCGAGGTCCGCGAGGGTGTCGTCATCATCTGGCGCTGGTGTATCTTCATCTCCTTCTTCACTTTGTCCTCTATCGTCGTCGACATCGTCCATCTCCACATCCCCATCGTCATCATTTTCCTCAAAAAGCTCATCCACCGTAGTCCTGCCCTTCCTTCTGCGGCGTCGACGCCTGTGTTCCGCCAGCTTCTTCACATGCTCATCGATGAGCGGTTTACAAAACCCCGGCCAGCGCGCAGCGGCGATGTACTGCAGCTCCTGCGGGTCGTGGGTGAAAGGGAAGCACACGTCGCAGAGCACTTTCACGAAGTGTGCGTAAAGGGTGTGGAGGGCGGGGTGGTATGGGGAGAGTGCTCCGGTTTGGGTAGATGTGGATTGGATCTGGGTGCAGAGGTTGGAAAAGTTTCCGATGAGGCTTTGGATGATATCTGATGTACGGTCAATAACTACGGAGTGGAAGGAAAGCGTGCACGGACTTTCTTTCGACGGTGCTTGGATGTCGATGTAATAAGGATCCGGCGACGCGCCTAACGGAGGGCGGATGTTCTCCCAGCCCATCTGTGAGATGAAGATGACACTCAAGTCCAACCTTGCCTGGATAACGATAAGCCATCTGAGAAAGACGCGTAAAGTTAAGATTATTACGACAACGTACCAATTCTGCCAGACGCGTGAGTGGCACGAGCAGTTCAGGAAGCGAATCTTTCAGTCTCTCGACGCGTTCGACGACGATGACGAGCCTCACATTTTCGTGCCCGCCCTCCTTTTGCTTTCCTTTACCATTACTCATCGATGTTGAAGAAGAAGCAGCCGAGGGGAAAATGCCACTCTGTCGACACAGATGTGCATGAACAGCACGCAATCCATGCAAGAACGAGTCCATACTATCGTTCCACCGCCCCTCAACCACACCGTCCGCCGTCCAATTCTCGCACCCGTCTTCCCATTTAGGCTTCCAGCCGACGAGAGTGTTGATGATAGCTTCATAGAGCAGTCGTGACGTGAAGCACGAAATGCTATCCGCCTGCGCGTAGTACACCTTGCATGGGCTCGTTGACGGCGGTGCGACAGAGAGATCGCGCAGAATCGCGTCGACTTCGTTGAGGGTCGTTCGGAAGGTCTGGGTGTCTTGGATGTAGATGAAAGGTGGTGGGTAGGTTGAGATGAGGGATGCAAGTTCGTAAGTGAAGCCTTCGTAGCCGGGGAACGGACATGCAATGTCGTCCATGTCAGTGGGTGCGTTCAAGTTTTCTTTGTGGCATTTATTTCCTAATCGGGTTGGACGAAATCCTCGGCCCGCATTTCCGGATCCCGTGAGCCGCGAAAAGCGACCAATATTCCCTCTAAAGCGATGGAATCGGTATTCAAAAAGTTTCTCAAGTTTTTGCCCAGGTGTATAAATTTATATAGAAATTTCTTCCCATTATTCGAACCGTATCACCGAATTTCATAACGAGCTATCAAGCAGCATTCATCTTCACCCGTGCGCCTTTCTCACCGCCTTCGTCAATCGCACTGATATCTTCAGGAGTAAGAACTACGAAATTGGCAGAGTTTAATTGGCGCTCGTATAATTAACATCAGGCGGTATAGCTTAGCACTCACCGAGATCACCAGCATCAACATATCCCTGCAAACGCTCTTTCTTCGTGCTCATCCTTGGAACAAACAACGCAATCAAAAAAAGGTCCCGAAACAGAAACTGAATAAATTACTTACGTGACTGGAACAGTTCCTTTAGCCTTCGCCCAGGCAAGGAGGACCTGGTCCATAGGCACCCCAAGGCGTCTCGCTACGACTCCGACGGGCTTGTCAACAGGGCCACCAGGCCGCTTCGTTACCGGTCTGAATATAATTTATCAGCCCTCCAGTGAGTTAAAATCTAAGGGAATCAGGATTACATGAGGGGACTGTACGCCTCAATGACGATATCCTTCTTCGCACACAGCTCGAGGATCGGGACTTGTTCTTTGTACACGTAAGGGTGAAAGAGAATCTGAACATTTCAAGGTTCAGCATTTCTCTTCTTCGCAGTCCAAATCCACAATTTACCTGGTTCACGACTGGGATATGTTTAGCGACCGTAAACAGCTGCTCGAGGTCAGGGACTTCAAAATTGCTGACTCCGATACTCCTGCGATAAAAAACGAGGAATATAAGTCGGAGGCCAACCAGGAGAGATCCAAAAGCCCACTTGGCCAGACCAGAATCTTTGATCTTTTCCATCTCCTGCCAACACTTCGGGATATCATCACACAGCTCGGCACCATGGATCAGGTATAGGTCAATGTAGTCAAGGCCGAGCTATCACAAACAAGTTAACACATTTCTTCGTCCAGTACTCCAGTGCTAGCAGTTTTGACGAACTCACATTCTTAAGACTGTTCTTAAACGAATTTGCAATATCCAGCCCACCCAACCTCGACCATTTTGTAGTGACAAAAATCTGCTCGCGCGGAATGCCGCTTTCCCGAATTGCAATACCGGCTTCGGGCTCGTTCGTATAGTTCTGGGCCGTGTCTAGTGGACATCATCGACGAATGAGATGGTGCAAGGTCGGTCTACATCACAGTGTGCCAAGTCAAGTTTGGTTCTCACCGACGTGAAGAAGTCCCACCGAGAATGCCTGTTTCAGCGAATCGATTGGCGGCTGGCCTTTACCTGTCCTCCACGTCCCGTAGCTGTGGATTTAATGGACGATCTTTATGGTGTATCTAAACGAAATGGGGTATGCTTATGCACTCACGCGATGCTAGGCATGACATTGCCTGTTCAAAGAGCCAAGTGAGCAATGCATCTTTGAATGCTGTATGACCATGGTTCAATTCGACTCACCATCATTCAACTTTACAGATTCCCAAGGCATGCCTCCTTAGCAAGTTAATCAAATAGCACTAGGTAAATTCGCGAGCTAGGAGGTGGGTGGGAGAGGAGAGATGACCTCAGACGCACAGCGCGACTTTAAATACCGGCCTTCCAATAATAGCATGCGCTCCTGTGATCGCATTGCAGAGCACCACACAATTCTAGTCTAAAAAAGAAACTGGTTTCACACCCTCGTTAACTGCCAATTACTTGTGAATTATAATTTGGTAGCAGGTTTTGAAAATATGTTGTATCTTTTGCCGAAACTCAGTAGGCAGCTAAAGTCTGACGATCGTGATCGAATGATGGTGATGGCAAATACTAAGCGCCGACCTTTGAGTTAAGCGCTGACGGCGCCGAGTCATATCTTGCATTATTTTTAATGAGGACTTGAATGATACAGACCCATTACAGCTTTGGCGTTATTTTTTTTTCCCTTCTCATTCATTTATTGTCCGTTGACGCGCGGCCTCCCGCTGGACTTTCCCATCGCACTTCTCTGCGTTGCCTAATTTTTTATTTAAACCATTTATTGAATTGTCAAACACACAGCCCGGAAGATATTTTAACTACCCAACCTGTTTGGTCCTGCATGAAAGGCTCCTCCCATATTATTCACAAGAGTCTCCTTAAGCGTAGATAGTGGGTGTGGGGCCACCCAAAAGGCACTGGGAATAATCTGATAAAGCACCATATTAAAGAAATATTATATCAATCAATATGATTCCTTATAACGACTTACATTGATTGCTGTAAGTGCACGTATATCTAGAATCCAATTCACTGTCAGTAAACGGCAACCAACCTAACCATTACGAAGTACAAACGGCGTACCCAGCCGTACATGTCCTAGGACCGGTCCAGCCTTGTCCACCGCCTAATAGTCAAAACGTAGTTAATCGTTTAGCATGTAAGTAGTGCGATTAAATCGATTGACTGACACTGCTGAAACGCGCTGGCTTGTGCACTGACACCTGAAACGACGGTGCTCACAAACACGACTAAGAAACTGACCGAAACGTGAGGCTGCATAGTAGGATTGGTTTTCGAAGTGTATTAGTTATCGTTTGGTGGAAGGAGGCTCTAGCAAGTAGCTTCAGTCCCTAGAGCATTTATCGATAGGAAACAAGGCACCAACCGACGTCACCGGAAGCATCATTTGATGCACTCCCGAGTCCCGATAATGGTTCGTGAGGAGAAGCAGCGGAAACGGTCAGCTGTAAGGCTAGTATTGGGGAAGGAGATTTCTCGCCATTTGGACGTTGATGTGCTCGGGATGATTGACGTTGTTGGCCCTTGTCCCCTGGCAAGCAAAATAGGAGAATTGGAATTTAAAGCAGATCTTGCATGTCTCGATTATGTGGGTGGGGTAGAGAAAATTGAGATGAAGCCGATGTTTGTAGCATTAAGGGTCCGTAGTTGTGCTTGAATGTCGATGTGGGGCTTGGAGGTCTGACAAGCACCGAATTTTATTTCATATTGATCACAAAGAAGTCCCATTAAAAGTATTCTGGATCCCTACTTCTCATTGTACCTGGTCCTTTGGAAAATTTTTGATCAAGGTATTGGACCACCGTTACCGTGTCTTTACCGTGCTTTCATGGGGGTCATGCACCCAGTGTTTTCACATTACAGACATTGACTGTACTGTAACCGGGAAGAAAAATAAGACCGGATGAAAGGCGCCAACTCATAATATTGAAACTCACGTATGCGTTTGACACTTGGCAGGTGTATGGTGAGGCACAAACTAAATAAAACATATCTGAGAATAGAACGTCTATCTTTAAGAGCGACCAAACAAACCAGTTGGACCAGTCCAGCCAATTCCGCCGCATTGACCAAAGCGACCAACGGTCCCGCCAGGAGTTCCCGATGGGATGCTGGTTATAGTCGTGACCGGGACCCTAGTTGGGAAGCAGGACGAATAACCTGAAGGGAACCAAGCCAAATTTACGGTCAATCAAGTCTAAGAAGAGGCGCCATCGAAGTTCATACTAGGGCTGATTACGTTACAGTAGGTTCTGGTGACCAAACCCAGCGTCAACAATGTTGCGGACTCGGAGTAGCGTAAAACAGTCACGGCTCACCCTGCTACACAATCGGTTGGACCGCCGTAGCCTGCTGGTCCACCTAAATAGCTGCGTTAACTGTTTTCTCGACGATAGAGAACGCAAAGCAGTTTACATTGTCCGAAGATGGGAACAGATGCAAAGACCCCGTGGGACAGGGAACTGAAGAAGACAACTGTGAAAGTAGTAGAAATGCCGAGATTCATTATGAGAACAGCTGAGGGTGATTATTGGCTTCGAGGTGCTTTAGAAGCTCTGGTTTTGTCGAGCCTTACTGGTTCAGACAGCCTTTATACAAATCAGACAAGGTGCTCAATGCACTTCGGAAGTATCATTTCGGTTTCCTACCAGTTTATTTGACGGGGGAGAGATGGTCGAAATGGCCAGCTTGGAGTTTGTACTAGGGAGATTTCTCGCTGCGCAAATGCCACAGTCGGGATGATTTGGCGTTGTCAATTCTTATCCCCTCCCTTGAAGGCAAAAATAGACGGCTATGTACCGTAACCGTATCGACTTTGATTAATCTTTGACCCTTCTAGCTGCTCAGATTGATTAAACCAATCTAATCTAGCTAATCTAATCTATACTGGGAGGCAAAGCAAATAACGGATTAAACTACTGAAGTTAATCAAACCAGCAATAAAAATCTATATTCTCATTAAAGTCGCGACCGCATTACATGTTGTAGGAAAGGAATACTATTACCTCTCCCCCGTGCAAAGATGGAACGGCTACGCAGACTACTTACGGTTGATACTCTCCCGGTTGATTGCCAGTGGCATTCACTGGTGGATACGACATACAAAAAATGCCACTTTCGAAGGGGCGGTTCGATACGTAGTAGCTACTATTCTAGTTGTCCACTGATTCAGTAAGCGCCAGGAGAAAGAAAGTAATGAACACTTAACAGAAGGTCTGATTTAGGCCTAGCACCGCTGTGGAGAGGATGGTACGAAACACCACAGCAAGTGGCATATCCACTTACATTGCTGGTCGAGAACAAGGAAGAGTTGGCGGCATCTGAAATTCAAAGCGCGTTTCCTTTGTTCCTTCACGTGATCAGTGGCACGCTCATACGCTTCTCAGTTTTATCCTAAGTCCACCTTTCCTCTTGACTTCCATTATCCCCTTTCTCCCTGTCGACAAAATACCTGCACCCTTTCTCCTACCCACATCATTCATCCCGACTCTATGCGGCATCCTCTTAATGCCAAACGGCCTGTGTCCTAGCATCAACCGCGCCGCCGTCAACTTCGGTCTAACTTGGAGTGGCTTTGAGTACGACCTACCCACCACATCACCGCGTGCAGACAGTGCCCAATGCTCTGGGCCTTGCGTCAGGAATCCCTCGCCACCCCGTTTCGCATATGGAGTCGCGCTACCCTCGGCGCTCGTTTCACACATAGCACCCTTGTCGGGCCTTGGGACTGCCGCTGCCACCGAAAGCAAGAAGCGGCATTCTATACCGGAAACCTTGAACATTGAGGGAAGTAGGATATGTGGTCTTACGAGGGTGGTATGATAGATATATGACTTTAAAGGTATTTGATCCTGGCACCACTATACTCATTCGAGTCTCTTCACGGTTTCAAATGGTTTGGTTTAATCTAATCTTATAATCAGTATCCAGTAATCTGTTATTGCTCTGAATTTGATAGTACTTTATTTACTAGTTTAATCTAATGCTGTTTAATCACCAAAGTAGATTAATCTTACTGAAATGCCCACAATTTTCCCGCTGAGCCAGTGTAAGTGGCTTAGATTAGATTAATCAATCAGAGCAGTTGGATGGTCCGTTGTTTAATCAAAACCCCTATGGATTTTTGTTTCTAGGTGACAAGAACAACCTCGTTGATGGCGTGTCTGACAGTCACATGCAACCTTCGGTACCTTCCCAAAACCCACCCAAGCACTTGTGCTGGTGACGATGACCTAAAAGATGAATGCCAACAAACATGAAAGGGTCGCGCAGGATTGCGCGGACTAAGCTAAACCATCCCGTGATGAATGCTATTGTAAGCGCCCGTGGCCGATTTAGGCGCTGAGTCCCCATTACATACAAAATACCTGTTCGGCGCCAAGTAAAACTGAGTCGGAGGCCATTTTGGCTCATATTCGTGTTTCTGGAGCATCGTATTTGCAGGATAAAAGTTGGACTAAGTTGGGAGTGGTTTCTTGAAGAAATTTCAAGAAAAACAAAGTCGCAAGCTTTGGATTGGAATAAATAGCAACTCCCTGTATCGACATATATTACTGCCCTTCAAGCAATTTAACCTGGCCAATGTTACGTTACCCTCTGTAGTTCCCAATTTCAATCGAAAGTACATCCGGTAAAACGTGCAATAGTTATCGAGATGGTTTCTTTGTTATCATCATAAATCGCCATTGATATTTTGGGGAAATGTGATTTGAATTCTGACTAACGTACTCAAAGATCCTCCGAGAAATTTTGATAAATCTTCACTTATAAGTTGGGGCCTGGCCAGGACCTCCTGGGGTGTTCGAGATACATTGTGAATAATCTGAAAGGTGCCAAGTTAATCAAAATCGGATAAAATTGGATAAATCTTTATAGGTAAGGAGCTTACACTGATTCAAATAAACGCACGTCCATCTAATTTCGGAATCGAGGTCAGCAGAGAGCTAACCATTGAACGTAATCATAGAACCCACCCAGTGGCGCATACTGCCGGACCTGAGAAGCCCATTCCCCCACCTATCAGTCGCAAAATTTATCAGCGGTCGGCTTACGGTACGAAGGGGTCAGTAATCTTACATTGACCCGAGGCAGCGGCCTGAGCATTGACCTCTGAAGCAGCTGTGCTTATAAAAGCAGCCGAAAAAATGATGGAAAGACGAGTTCGCATATTAATATCGGACAGGGAAACACTGAAAAATGTAGTAGAGCACGTCCAGGGCTCTAATAAATAGTGTCTGTGGCTGGGCCACGAGCTTTTAAAACGATTCAGGCAAAGTACTCAATCGAAGTTCGGAAGCATCAGATGATGGGTTGCCAAGACAAGATATAAAGGTGCAGCATAGATAGCCATTAGTTGATAACGCGAATGGAGCAAGGATGGAGATTTCTCGCCATGTAGATGTACAGACAGGTTAATTCGCCTTCTCCAATTGAATGGTTATTCACTCGTAAACATGGGTAAAATCCTAACAAAGCTAGAATTTATCTCCTCTAATAATACAATAGTGAGGCGAACATACCACACACGTTGCTTAGCATAACCCAGATTCTTGTGGTTCAGTTGTCTTTTGAAGTTGTTTTCGAAAAGCTTGGAAGTCGAATCATCGGGGCACGTGTGCCACATCCAACGGAGTCCCAAAAAGGCTTTTTTGAATCCCAACAACCACCATCCGTCTCACCACTTAACACCTCATCCCTACGAATGCGAACACTTTGTAGCACTTGCATTGATTTACTCTGCCGACCCTATCACCACCTTCCTCAAACTGCGCTCCCTCGACAGCTTAAACTTCGCTTCTTGTCCATCAAAGGCTTTTCACCGGTTCAAAGCAGGGGAAAGTTCGGCGGGTGCGCAGCTTAAGTTTCACTAACTTATGGAGTGCTTTGCTGTGCTTTGAGAGCATTGCTATGAAGAAGGGAACGATGGGGAAAGGATTATTTCGAAATTCAGTCCACAAAACGGTTAGAAAGGGAGGGAGAAGCAATCGGCAGAAATCGAATTGGAATTCGTTGAAAACCACGGGATACTTACCCCACTCTACAGTTTTACCAGCATCCTCGGTTTTAACTCAAATCTGATATTTATGCAGATCCTTCTGAAGATACGACACCCTGTCCAAGTCTCAGAACGACCATACTAGGCCACTCTATTCTCGTTCTTTGGGTGTATTCATAATATGCTCTGTGACGACTTCACTCTGTAAAAACAAGGTATCAAACCAGATAAGATCAGCTCTCGGACTCAGCGTTTCCAGGACTCACTTTTTAGCCGGAGGTTATTCTCGTCCTGGGATCAACGGTTATCTTTATATCCGGTTATCGTCCTCATCGTGGTTTACCACCCTCCCATCAGAGCCAATAACCTTGATGATACCATCCTAAACTCATCGAGTGACGATGATCTCCTCACCACCATTGCCCCTACCAACGATAGCACTGCCAGACACTCCAGAACTAATCCATACCTCGTCAACACAGACATCCCCCTCGGTCTCTGCATCTACATCTGAGGCCAAGCAATCCACGACTTTGTTGGCCTTGCCTGCGGAAATCCTTGTTCAGATCCTACTCCACCTCGCATCCGAATCTGCGTCTCTTCTCGCGACAGAGCTCACATGCAATTATCTTCACTCACTCATCCAGGGCTCTTTGCTGCTTCAGTACGAAGCCGCGTTGGCGGTGAGCCAGCAGGTTGATAATCCATTGAATTTAATGACAGTGCGGGAGAAAATGGCTTGGTTGGAGGAGAGTGAGAGCCGGTGGAGGGTGTTGAATATTGATCAGGATTTGGGGAATGACGACGCAGCGAGAGAAGAGGGGGAAAGCCGACCAAGAAAGGAGACCAACCGAATACGCAAAATCAAAGTGGCACATGTCCCAAGCGGGGTTTACGATCTCACAGGAGGCGTGTATCTGTTGGGCGATCAGCCTAAGAAGGCGTTGTATTGGGTTAAACTTCCTGGACGGGAGGATATTCTTAATGACGCAGAAATGAAATGGAACAAGATTAATATGGAAGAACATGGACCAGAGCGTAGTTTCATTGACATCGGATTGTGTATCTATGAACACGATCTCATCGCTATTGTAACCATGTCCGTTCGATTCTTTCTCTCTAACATTCAAAACTAATAACTGTTGATAACAGAAGCCCTCGTCCCACACCCGATGGGTCTCCCCCGACCGACAACGACATTGACCTCCTCTTACTCCAGTTCTCTACAGGCCTCCCCCATCCGCATCTCTCAGAATTGTTCGATAACAGTCAGCACCAGTTCCAAAGGCAAAACTACGTTAGACACATATTCAGGTCGCCCACAGACTGGCAAAAACCTGCCATTTGGACCGAGATTGTCGGTGACCACATCGTGTTGATTATATCTTATCGCAGTGCAGCCGCACCCCGTCCCGAGGATAGGGTCTATGTATGGGATTGGAGGTCGGGAGTGGAAAAGATGGTCCGCGGTCATTCATTTAGCTTCACTCAACTGTTTCAAGCTGAGGTGTTCTGATTATCTAGAGCTTTACGGCCCCCTACCGCACCTACTCTGGCCTTCTTTTCCTCACACCATCCCACTTCCTCCTGCCTAACACGCAAACCAACACTCTGGATATATTCCGTATCCCTGACGCACCCGCTCTTACTTCGATCGTTGACCGGACAAGTCCCGAACCGGTCCTTTCCTTAAGCTTGCCCTTGCTAGCGGCTGGACGGAATCTGGGGAGTGTGTCGTGCAGGGCGGAGCCGAATCCTGTTGGATACTCACCAGATTTTACATCCCAGAGCGGCAAAAGTAAACAGCGCGCCGCCACCGATCCAACACGCCCCTTTCTCCCCAGTGCTAGAAACGCTCTCTGTATCTTCTCCTTGGTAGTCGTCGGGGGTGCGAATGTTACTGCTGTGGGGGGTGGTGATGGGAATCCCTTATTTTCGCAGAGCTTTATGTTCGTGGTACACCGGAATGCGCTCGTGGATCTTCTGAAGTTAGGTGTGGATAAGTGGAGTGAGGGTCAAGTCTTAGGGGTACAAAATACCGCTCCTAACGTGAAAGAAGATGGAATGCCCGAGGGCATAGAAGTTGGCCCACCTTTACCATGGTTCACCAAGGACCCAGACCAGCGCCATCGTGCGCCGAGCAGACTATCTTACACCTCCTGGGGTCCGCCTGTCACACGATGGTTCAACGCTGATGGCACCGCTACACGGTGGATCACCACGACCTCCGGCCAGCGATTAGTCCTTGCACCTCACGTTACCCAAGCTGTTTCGTCCTTTTACGCGGTCCTTGATTTCTGCCCTCACTCCTTGCGAAAACTCGACCTCGCCATCAAGCACGAAGCACGGAGGAGAGAAGAAGAACGCCAGATGGTGCTGAGAGAGATTGAAATAGCGAGAAGGGAGGCAAAGGAAAATGAGCAAATGATAACAGCAAGACCAGCGGGGGGCGGGGAGAAACCAGACGGCGAACAACCACCAAATCCCTACGACCATCCGGCATCTCATTCCAACGCTGCCACCTCCATGCCCACTGCATCCTCTTCCAACGCTGCCACTACATTCTCCGAATCTGAAGCACCTGTTCCTGCGTCTGAACTTACTAACCCAGTGCCACCGCCTCCGATCCCTACGCGTCCATCTCCATCTCCACCTCTCCCACTCCATCGCCTCAAGCCTATGGCCTCCTCCGGCATCCTGGAGTCTTTTGGGTTCTTCTCCGAGCCCATTCATAGCTCTTTGCCCTACGTCGTGTGTGTGAGTGAGGAAAGGTACAGGTTTGGGGGTGTGTTAATCGATGAAGAACGAGTCGTTGGAATAGAAGTGAGTGTTTTCTATTCCTTTGATTTTTTTGCCCATCCTGTCGGAATGGGGTGGGCCAATTGACAAATACTGATCTTGGGTCCACAGCCGGACGACTCGGATCAGGTTGCACAGATTGAGGTGCACTACTTCGGGTGAGCTGAATCGTTGATCAAGCGGTTATTGCAATTCGCGTATGCTGGAGTCCGTTGATCTATATAGAAGGATTGTCTTCTTAGAAACTAGAATGAAGTGTATACCAATCTTTTTGGCCGGAGAGGTCTAAACTGAATGGTAAATCAGAGCATTGATAGACCGTAATGACCGGGGCGAATTTTCTTACGAATGTACGGTCGCAGCTTCTCAAGATCTCAAGCGTTACCTTCGCTCAACGCTGGTTTCACAAGCCAGCCGAATCACAAGCCCATGTCGCAATCTTGGTGCCTTTTCGGGGTTGACCTTGAGCGTCGTTTTGTACTCGGACATGTAACTGAACTCTGAACGCAGTGTTACAGCAATGTTAAAAACATTCTGCACAACAAGCACGGTGTCAAATACATGCCCGAACTGATCGAACGTCTACGAGTACATAGCTTTCAATGATAGCCCACTAGTGAATATCGCAGGGTGGGACATTTCGACGTGCAGAATCTTCTGGAGGTCGATTTCAAACCGTTTTGTCCTTCTGTAAGCTGCTGACTGGGCCAACGGTAAAAAATATGAACCTTCAACGGAAGAATTGTACGTACTGTAGTGATATAACAAGGGCGGCTTTGTATGACTTCGTAATGTAAATGATGGCCTAGGTTTGGAATTCATCCGTACGTCGTCGCGAGCGATAATTTTGTCAGCTCGTTTGACTGTGATGTTATACTGAATCCTGTCTAGCGTATTTCGTCCAAAGTTCTTGTTGTTCTTCCTTCGAGAGGCCCATTCTCCCTCTCCAATGGGAAAGAAACCAAGGCGGCGCCGAAGGGTTCAACGGCTTAACACCGCGTTGAAGAGCCTCACATGCTTGTTTAACAATAGAAGGTGCATCTTCAGGTTTTACTATGCCCAGCCTACAGAAAAACGAAGTCAAATAACTGCCATTGAGAATCATCAGATGCACACACCATTCGCCTTGAGGGAACACAAGCAAATTGGCTGCATACCTGCGTTAAAGGGGTTAGCAATCTCCCCAAGTGACAAAAAGAAGCTTAACTTGTGTCCACCTACATGACCCACCTCGCCAATCTTGAGACTGGCGGCAACACCGTCAGGATTCGTCGTTCGTTCCTTCTCCGCCGCTTCCACAAGAGCTAGATATACCTCCCGACCCCGATCGCCGCAACGGCAATCCCTAGCGCCGTGGGTACACACGTAGATGTGCATGTCCTGCGCAGTCGAGCTTGTCCGAGGACCTTTCAGGTGACCCTGGATCGCTTCCTCAACCTGGTCCAGGTTCTCTAATGAAATGTGGGGAATCTCCAATTTCCCACCCAGCGGCGAGAATACGGTTGCTGACTGTGAATGCTCGTGCATTCCCTCCTCGGAACGGTTTGCAAACCACGAAAAGTTGACCAACCCGCCCCATCTTTTGGCGCGTATGTGCATCTCGCGTGACACTGGTGTATGGTAGACCGAGGGGAATGTTTCTGGAGATCGAGATACATGCAGAAGAATGTAGCAGAGGTGGTCTGGGACAGTTCCTTCTAATCTCCCTTCATAATATTCCGGAATTCTCGCCTTTGTGTATGCCGTTTTTGAGCTCGAGAACGTTCGGAAAGAGTTCCCACATCTTGAGCGCGGTATGATTTGACGGGAAAGCATCAACGTTCCCAAGGATTGTCTTGTTGAACGTTCACGTAGAATTTCAGTCCTCTTCTCGGCTTCGAAGTCTGCTATAACAATTCAAGAAACCCGACCACTAAACCTCTGCGCCAATCGACGAGAGTTCACGTTTTACGGTGTCTGATCGTATCTCCAAGCAGGCAGCTTCCTCTGGGCCACGATTTTTGGACGGACAATGGACAACGAAAAAAGAGAATAATTTTATCCGACTTTCGCGGTGTTGGAATTGTGGTGGTTACACGTGATTTGGTTTTTAGCCGCGACTCGAACGCGTCCTTGAACTTAAATTCGAATGGTCAGACCGCATGCCCAGGATGGCCTCTATTTAGCAATACCGAGTAATAAACAAGTCGTTAATCCCCTCAGTTGACAATACCCAGGTAAGAAACGTTTTTACCTATGTTTAGACCAATGACAAATAATACAGACCTCTCACCGTCGAAAATCGAATCGTTATCCTCTGTTACTGGCGACACCAATACATACTCAGGTAAAAAGCTGGTAAGTACTCGGACAATACATCATCGCATTGTGGATTACAAAAGATAGAAGATATCAGCGTGTGAGCACATTCATCCACCTATGGGCAAGAGATTCGTAATACCTCAATTTCGCAAAAGCAGTGCTCTCCCATCTTCTCGTAGTCGCTGCACGCGTCATTGACAGTTTTTGAATATCCCTATGTGTGGACCCGGAGTTACTTTTATGAACGTTATTGCTCCATGATAAAGTATCATTTGCTGGCACATCGCGGTCAAGGTCTCCCCGAACTGTTGTCGCGTCAACCAAAGGTAAGAATACTCACTTAACAAGCAAAGTACCTATATAAAATAGCTCAATATCAAATCATGAAGGACGCGTAAGCTGTCCAGATATAGGATTCAGAACGAGCTCACAATTTGATTTGTGCTGTAGCCTGCCAGTTTGTCGTGTCAATCTATTTCAAGTCAAAAGACAACTTCCTGAGGACCGGCGATTTTCCTTCGATTATCTTATCTTATCGAATGGTTTATCGTTCAAAGTGGCTGTGCAGTAATTTTCGCAGCGGCTGTTGGATAACCTGAACTTCTTTCATACACTTTTACCTCAGTTTACTCGTCCTAGAACGGAGTACTCATGAAACCATGAACATTGGAGCCTCAATGCAACTTTGCAGCTTCTCGAAATATCTGCGTGTACGCGTCAGCTAGCCAAGTGACCCACTCAATTGTCTTCATTCGTCAGCAGTGGATCAAGCTGAACACACGACCTTGATTCAAACAGCAGATGGCATTCTGAATTGCTTGGTTTCCCACTGTTGACACCTTCTTGGTATACGGCGAGGCGGAGCTTCTGGGGCAGTCTTGTTACTACCAAGTTGCCATCGGCCTGAGTCTGGATCAGTCGGCCAGCGTCGTTTGAACGCTTCCTGATGGGAGATGTGACGGTTTTAGTTTGATCTGTATTTGCAAGCAATGGCAATACCCCACTCTGGTCTGCAACGCCTTTTGTCCATATCGTTTCAGGGCAGTGGGTTGGTCGATCTCTGAGATATGGAAATGGATTTCGAAGCTTCAAGCACTCTGGTCTGATATATCATTACGCCTTTTTTGTTGGGCTTATTCGGACCTTGGAATAGGAGGACTGGCCATTTTTTAGAAGCTCTAGAAGGCAACATTGAAGCTCGGCGCGGCACTCTCTTATCGTCTGAAGCTCGGAGGCAACGATAATCAGGCACGGCCATCGGACTTCAAGACCCCTAAAACGGAGAGGCCGAATCTTTAACGTATCTCGGGCATCGGTCATGGAGCAGCGCTTGTTCTGCTTAATCTGGGGAATTCTAAAGATAAGTTGGACCTCCCAAAACGCGTCTTTACCTCGGTCACTGATCTCTGGCTGCACAGAGATTGGTAAGGTGGCATTTCTCCTCATCTTAGTCAACCACCGATATTCGACGATCCTATGCGAAGGCGGGAAATAAACCTGTCAATTCTCTCTATCCAAATGGTTCCATATAGTTCCATGCCAAATACTTAAAAGGATGAAGAACGTCCGGATTGAACAGCATCTTCTTCCCCGAACAACCTCCTCACTTCTAAACTCAACTCACTCAGAACTTTAACATGCCTTCCTGGTTGATCACTGGCGCCAACAGGGGTATCGGTCTCAGCACCGTCGAGAACTTGGTGAATACAACAAGTGATGCTTTGTGCAAATCGAAACTGAACCTTTCTTTCGTAGCTCAAGAATGAGGCTAACTTCATCATCGGTGCCACCCGCAGCGAAGCTCCAGAACTCAAGGCTCTGGCTGCCAAGCACCCCAAACATGTCTTTGTCCTCGACCTGGACGTCAACAGCGACGCCAGCGTTGCCAAAGCTGTTGAGACCGTCACCCCCATCCTCCCCAATGGTCTTGACTACCTCGTCAACAATGCCGGATACAACCCCCAACCCCTCACCAAGTTCGAGGACCTGTACGTACCGATCATAAAACGCGAAACAACGCAAGTTTGACGCGTCTTTTCCTTCTAGCGATCTCGACCAGTTCGCTGCTGAGATGACCTTCAACACTGTCGTCCCCGTCCGTGTCACCCGCGCCTTCCTTCCTCTCGTCAAGAAGTCTGAGTTGAAGAGGATCATCTTCATGAGCTCCGTCGTCGCCTCTTCTCAGATCACCTACATGATGGTCAACCAATTCAACGCCTACTCCGTCGCCAAGGCCGCCATCGGAATGTAAGTCGATATTTATAGTCTCTCAAGCTTCCGATCTCATTTGGCCGGGATAATTTATAGGCTCGCACGCAAATGGGGTGCTTCCCTCAAATACGAAGGTGTCACCACCGCTGCCGTGCACCCAGGTAAGTCACCGGTCCTTCGATCTGTCCCGTTTGATGAGGACTCACCGGAACTTCTCAGGCTGGACCAACACCGAGCTCAGCATTTCCCTCAAGGCATGGATGGACCAATACGCTCCTCAAGTTCCCCATCTTTCCACCGACGAGGCTGGCAAGGCCGTCATCAAGATCTCCGAGGCTCTTACCCTCGAGAAGACCGCTCAATTCTGGCACTTCGACGGCACCAACCTCCCCTGGTAAACTAGTCCTCTCAATCATGTACATAGGGCCTTCAGAATCATCCATGTAACTTTCAATAACGAATAAAACGCATCGTTTCTCCTGCTTTCTATTCAAAGTCCATGTTTAAGACCACCGTGCTTTGGAACAGGATGAAGCCGAACAGATAGGTAGGAAGTGGCGTCCGGACTATTCTGTCAATCTGCCAATGCCCAGATCCCTCCTTCCATTACAATATACCCGACCTCTCCTGCACTATACATAGAATTTGAGGTGAACGGCTTCGTGTATCACCAGTCCTGCTCATTCGCGATCATCTGATTGATTTCTTTCAACCAAATTGCGCAATTTCCGACATGACAGAAATAACTGCAACCTTGTGCGTCCCAGTTTGTCCCAATGCCATCTTAGTCAATTAACAACGGTCTAGGGTGTGTGATTCTGGAATCAGGAGGTCCAAAATAGTGTAGAAGCTCAAGTTGATGTCGTATGCCTGACAACTTGCACGTATTGCAAATTGAATTCAAACGAATTTTGCATCTTTGCCTCAGTGTGATTCTGATGACCTTGACTTGGCCAAGAATTTTTTTAGTCAACTTGAACATGCTACGACTAGCCAAAGCACGGAAACACCTTGTTAAATAGCAAGGCACTTTCTTAGAGAACCAACATGAAAATATGGTGTGGACCAGACTGGCAGCCGTCTCAGTACAGAATCGAGTGCGAGTGCGAAATCGACCTCCACTATTCCGAAATTAACTTGTCTGCACCACACCACTGACAGAAGCCTTGATGATATCGGAGGCCCTTTCAGCAAGAAGATACACAGGACCTTGCGTGTGGCAACTTGGAATAAACGGCTAGGAAATGAATCAGATAAGTGGGTGGACTTTTCGTTCCACTTAAAGCCACTCACAAAGACGGATGCGTCGACTATGCGAAGACCGTCTGCTCCTTTAACAGTCAAGTCGGGGTTGACAACTCCCGTTGTTGCTCCTACATGTGACATCGCCGCTGTACCAACAGGATGAAATACGCTATCGCCCGTGTTTCGAGCATATGTTTCGATGGTGGAGTCGTTGGTAATGCCTGTGGCAAATATGGCACCGAACGGGCCGACCACATAATTTGACCACGCAGGCGCGGCGACGAAGCGTAGGGCAGCCTTGATAGCTTCGCGTATGGTAAAGATGTCAAAGTCTGTCGTCAGATACTGAGGATCAACGAGAGGCATCTGGAAAGGATCATTATTCCGCAGTTTTATTGTCCCACCTTCAAAGAGAGACGGTGAGAGAGATTCGGGAAAGGCGTGCAATTATATTTGAAAGGCTTACGAGAAGTGGGACTACTAAGTATTGTGACGATTGACAGAAAGTCGCGAGTTGCTGGGATTGGAAATCCAGGCTCGAAAAACAGGCCCTTGGAGATTTGCAAGAAAATGTTCAGCTCGTGCTCAACTATTCTCCAAAAAAACGTCAACTCACGCTTATAATCATTTCCCAGTGAGGCGAATTGGGTCCAGCAGCAGGATCTGGAGTGGTTGTAAAGATACTCGAATTTGAAGGAAGCCTCAAAAACCCGTAGTTGTTGGCGACACTGTTTGCGAATATTCCAGTTTTGTTCACTATCCATTGATTCATCGCAGCGGACGCTTGGCTTGCGTTTCTTAGAATGCTGTCCAAAGTCTGGCTTCCTGGGCCGTTGACTTCAAAGACATTAGGTATCAAGAGGTGATCACTTAAATTGGCTCCAACAGATGGGTTATCAATGATGGCGCTGATACGGATATGCCCAAGATCAGAACTATTGCCGATTCCAGACAATTGGAGAAGTTGGGTTGTGCCAACAGTTCCGGCTGAAAGAATCACATCCCTCCTAGCAGTGATATTAAATGGGGTATCTGTTATATTGCGGTATCGGTCAGAAGCAAGAATTTGCTTTGCTAGCAACTAAAAAATTTACCAACAGTCAAATTCCCTGGTGCAGGAGAGCCAACAAACTGAACGCCGCGAAAGGATGGGGCGCCTAATGTTGACATACCGGTATGCACCAGCTTTATGACAGTAGCGTTGACGAGGACGGTTAGATTCGGGCGACTATTTGCCTTGGCGAGATAGGTTGTCGACGAGCTGCTTCTTATCCCACCGCCAGCCGAAGATTGCAGATAACCAATCCCAAGGAGATTATTGTCTCCACCGCTTGTATCTGGGTTGAAGGGAAACTCTGCTAATTGTTGGGTTGTAGCAAATACCCGTGTATCGATCGATTGATTATTTCCGGGCAGGCTCACAGAGACTTCGCCTACTGTCCCATGAGTAGCAGGGAGGACTTGACCTGCGGTGTTATGTCCGTCTGCAGGCGGAACCAGTTTCTCGTGCTGTATCGCATGTTCAGCCACTTGACCATAAATTCAAAGGCGGGTAAATTTTGTTTACTTTTTGAACATACTGCCTTATGTTTTGCCAATTCCAGCCAGGATCCCCTGATACAGTACCAAGCCTATCCCAGTCTTCACTTGAGCAGTATTGATGAAACAGGTAGTCTTTCAAAAGTGTTTAAGCACCATTAGTCCAACAACATCAAGTGTTGACTTACTGATACTACTAGATCCTCCCAAAATACGTCCTCTGTTATATTGCAATATTCTTTCGCTCAAGCCTGCTTGTTGCACAGTAGTGGTATTCCAATCAAAAGGAGTCTCTAGTGGTCACGATGTAGCGGTTCCCGAGAACGAGGGACCGGAAAATAGGCTCACTGGGAGTTAAGGTAGGGCCCAGGAACGGTATTTGAATGGGCACTAATCCCTCATCACTAGCAAAAAATGAGTAGCAAAAATCAAGAAGAGTGAGTGTCCTGGTGCATATTTACAATCTACCTTAAACCAGCCTCTAGTACAAGAACAGAGACAGATGAATTTTCTGTCAGGCGGCTGGCAACAACAAGTCCGGCAACTCCAGCTATGTCAAAACGTATTTTGTAAGTAGGTTGTGGGATATGAAACACTGCAGTAGGTACCTCCAACAATCACATAGTCATAAGTAGTCGTAGTGAGTTGCGAAGGTTGAGTAAGAATAATGCCTAGAGCGGGAAATGTGAGAAGTAATGCGAACCCAATACCGCACGACAGAGGGCTTGAGCGCATGTCGTTTTGTATTTGCGGGCTCCTCACGGTCGACCTGAAAGTCCCAGATATTTATGCGGGTACAAGTATAGACCGTTGGGTTCTTCGTCTCAGGTTTGTACGAGGTAGTGGTTCTTAGCTGTACCTCGCGGGACCTCTTCCCATGTCATCGGTTTCGGGGGCAGACCCAGTCCTGCGCAAGGTATGCAAGCCAGCAGCAAAAATGCATTCATGTTGCGAAAAACGGGACCTAAACGGAACATCAACTTCACTTTCATGGAAAATGAAGGATGGGTCGTGTGAGAGACGATGTCGGATGAAATGTTCCTCGAGAGTGTCACGAGAAAGCAAGCGAAATTGTTGGGACGCGTGGGTGGAAATCTTCAGAATTGTTGTTGCAGTACAAGTCGTGGGATCTCATCCTCTGCACCTCCACACTGAATTTCAAGACTATTTCAAGGTGTTGTGTGTCAAGGACTCAATGCGAGTTTGGTGGTATGCTGCCAAAACAACGTGCCTGGGCAGTTCTTCTCATCCGTCATTGCATGGCCACGATCTAATGATCAAAAGACGGTTCTAATAGTTTAGCACTGCCCGCAACATACGCTTCTGCAAATTATTTTTAGTATACTTTGGTATGCTTCCATTTATATATATGGTCCGCAAGTGTCCTGGTTAAAATTTACTGGTCAGAGGTGGACGATGTCATCGTGCTCTGTTCTTATCCTAACGATGTCTCCCCTTTGCAGATTAGCCTCGTCGCAGAGGGAGCGGAATATCGAAGTCTCCTTGTCAAACAAGTTCAGAACGGTGTCGAATTCCGCAATTTTACCCTCGTCCATGACTATAACTCTGTCATAATAAGCTGGGAGGAAAGTCAGCGGATCACGTCATGTCAATGAGGTAGTGAAAACATACCAATGGTGTTCAATCGGTGGGCAATGCAAAGTAAAGTCGACGAGGCAAATTCAACTTGGATAGTCCTTTGAAGCTTCGAATCAGTTTCGACGTCGACGTTACTTGTGGCCTCATCCTATAAGAGAAGAATAGTCAGCAAGGCGCGCCCGGCACTGTCGTAAGAACAGTCGCACTAAAATAATAATCTTGCTGTTTTTAACAAGAGCACGGCACAATGCTAGCAGTTGTTTCTCTCCTGCGCTGAAATTTGCACCTAAACAACCAATTTAGCCTGTAGTACAAGCGGGGTAAAAATTATCAATACCTTCATCACCGACAGTGGAATCGAGACTAAATTTGGCTTCAGCAACTGGATCTGGAGGCCCGGACTTGGGCAGGAGCCAGGCTCGCTGCAACGCGGAAATTATTTCTGCATCAGTACATAAGCCCAGAGGGTCCCTATGAGTTTCAAGCATGACGATCAAATTTTGCCAGATAAGAAACGGATCGGGTAAGCTCACAAATTGTTGCGTAGTGTTCCCAGGAACAATGTTCCGTCTTGTGGTACGAGAGCAAGCCGACTACGCAAGACGTTTAATCCCATATCACGAAGGTCGCGTCCGTCTATTTCTATCTTCCCATTTTTCAACTCGACAGTACTGTGAAGATGGTGTAAAATGAAGAATGGACGCGATGTAGGAGACCTACCGGAAAAGAGCTTGCAACAAGGAACTTTTCCCGGCTCCAGTGCGTCCAACAATGCCCACCTGGATGAGATATAGATATCAACGAAAGGGAATCTGGTATAACGGCAACTGCGACTTTAACCTTTTCACCCGGTCTAATCGAAAAGCTGATACCTTTCAATACGAGTGGAAGACCTTCTCTATAAGCCAGTTCTACGTTCGTGAACTCAATTGCACCATTGCTGGGCCAGCTTGGTGGAGGATCATTCGGGGTGGTGACATCGCCTTCGGGTTCTAGGTCGGCATAATGGAGGACTCGCTCGACAGCGTTCATGTTTTGTTCATTTTGGGCGAATTGCGAGACCATGTCGGCTGGCAGCTGCGGATTAGGAAATATGGGGATCAAGGTGGTAGCGAATACGCACAGAGCTGTTGGGTGACTAAAAAAAAGTTAGTTACCGATACAGTGAAAACGACAAGGACGCTTACTCCCTAACGTATACGAGAGAACGACACCAATCTTCGCAGGGTTAACAGTATGACGGAATCCAGCAGCGAAAAGACCGATTCCAAAGATCAAAATATTTCCGAACAGGTCCAAACGGACGGCTAGCCATCTTTGAATCGAAATGGTCATGTAATATGCTCTATTTTCCAGATCTAGCCCCCTGTCAGCGTCTTTAATGGATCGTGCCTAAACCAAGGTGAGAAAGGACGGAGTGAAAAAAAAACTCGTCGGGTCGTACCTGTTCACGATAGGCCCTTATGGTTGCAAGGCCGGTCAAAGTTTCTTCAAAGGTAAGATCAAGATCCATTCAGTCACAATAACTTGAGGATGCATACCTGTAAATGAACCATAAAGGATTGACCGCATGAGAGAGTCGAGTCTTTTCGTCTCAACGGATGAGCGTCGGTAATAGCCCGCGACATTATAGTACAGAATCGCGAGAGGGAGGAAGATAATGCCCAGATATGGGAAAGTATAGAACACCAAGGCGACTGTTCCAAGTACTGAGGTAAACGTTGACAAAAACTACGCAAATAAATGTGAGAAGAGTTCCATTTTAAGACGAACGGTTCTTACCTGCAACAGAGTAATAGAAAGCTCATTATCAAGAGTATCTTGGTCTTTGGATAACCTAGAGAGTATTCGACCTTTATTCGCCATTGGAGTCAGCCAGCGAGTAAGGAAGTTAAAAGGCGCACCCATTGGCGTGGTATCAAAGAAAGACGTCGGTGATCGCAGGACAGCTTTAAGTGCTGTCCTGAACAAATTCAAACTAGCGATCAAGCTCAAGAGTCTGCAGATGTACCGTGAATCCAAGTTTACAAAGACGATATGGGCAAACTTACGCAAAAGCAAAACTGACGAAGAATTGGAAGATGGCCTGTGCCATACCTAGAGAAAAGTCAACTGGTAGAACAAAAGCCAGAGGACCTAAAATCTTACCAAGCGCGGCATAAACTGCCATGTAATCACCCTGTTTAAAACCATGTATGCTACTCGACGTCCAGAACCCGAGGAACAGGTTGTTGCCGACTAGATATGGTTGAGCGGTCAGCGAATCCACTATACCTGAAAGAACCAAAAAAATATACCTTGAGCCCCTTGCGTCAACGCCAATAATCCCAATATCACAGGTGCCCAGATTACACCGCCGGCAAAACCCAAATATTTCTTGTAAGTAATCCAAGTGACGGCGCCGGTATTCCTTTCCTCTAACTGCATTAAAGCCGTATTTCCTTTCTTCACGCCGCCTTCTTCAGTACTGTCATCGGCCCCTTGAGTTTTCTTTTGGTTTCGCTTAGAATTCTTCTGGTCTTCTCCTTCGACCTCTAGGCTTCCGTATTCATCCATCAGGCGCGAGAAAACGAGGCCATTACCCATAAGGTCCTAACGAGTAAATATGATTGTACTTGGATCTTGAAGCCCAAAGAAGGGAACACGTACCTGGTATGTTCCTTGTTCAATGATAACACCTTTGTCCATGACATAAATATAATCTGTTTTATCGAGGACGTGAAGCGCATGTGTGACCAAAATACGCGTCCGGTTGGCGAGAGGTCCTGAAAGGAGGCAGTTCTCCAGAATGGATTTGCCGACATAGGAGTCAACTGCAGAGAGCGGATCGTCAAGCAGAACGATGTCGGAATCCGAGTATGCCACCCGGGCCAAAGAAACACGGGCCTGAGTGTACAAGAAAGGGAAGGTCAATCACATTATCACTGTGGGTAACGGATTCGAGTATGTACCTTCTGGCCGCCTACATGTCAGATAGAGAGGAATCGTGAATAAAGTTGGACGACATGAGTCAAGAGTACTGACCACTTAAGTTGATACCCTTTTCGCCAATCTCCGTGTCCTCGCCATTAGGCAAAACCTCAAGGTCGTGGTCAAGACAACAAGCGCTGACGACCTTTCTGAACCTATGAAATTTGGAAACATAAATACCCAGCATTTAGGGTAGCATCTGGGCGGAACGCACCTCTCTTCATCGTCAGGCCGTCCGAAAAGCACGTTCTCACGAAGAGTCGCGTTGCGGATCCAAGGTGTTTGAGGCGCATAAGAAATCTTTCCACCAAGTTTAACCTGCATAATAACAACCATAGATCAGTTGTGCAGGCGAGAACAATTTAGTTGAATCTTACTTCGCCACGTGTGCGACGCATTTCTCCGATCAGGGATTGAAGCACGGAGCTCTAGAAGTTGACCTGTGAGCCAAAGTGGTGGAAAAGAGCAAAATGCCACGAACCTTTCCGCATCCGACACGGCCTACAATGCCAATGAATGCACCGTGTGGAACAGTGAGTTTGAGATTCTTCAACTCAAAGGGGCGTTCTTTCGGCTTGCTGGGATCCTCTTCCTTTTCGCTCGTTTTCTCCAAATCCTCAACAGATGTCGGCAAAACAGCAGCCTTTCCATCCTTGTTTTGGCGTTTCCACCACTTCGAGTTGCTGCCTTGTTGGTCTTTGGGTTTTTCTTTTGCTGTTCGGCCGCCTCCTTTCCCCATACCTTGACCTGGCCTTCCTCCGGCACCAGGGCCACGCATGCCAGGACCGCCACGGGCACCGCCGGATTTTCCATCTTTCTCTTGGGTCGGGTTGAACACAGTTTCCCAAGCGAAGTCTCCGTCAACTTGGACAGCAAGAGGCTCCTTCTCATCTATTGGATACGATTCTGGGAGGTCTTCAGATGTGAGGAAAGTGCCGATGCGACCCAGAGCGACAAGCGCATCAGCGTAAGCGGAGAACACGAATGGGAAGAATACAAGCGGTTGTCGGATGATCTGATGGAACATAAGATTACGAATTCAGAGAGCGAATCAAAGCCCTACGTTGAATAGTTGAAGCGAGCTGAATATGATGGCAATGTTAAGATCGTGACCACTCAGAGCGTATGTGATCTTCAAGGATGCGAATGTCAGTATGATACTCGACGTAGTGAAAACTTGGGATACCGACAAAAGAAAGGATTGATGACAAGATGGGTATAAAGACCACCATCGCAATCAAGAAAGATCGTGCAATACTGAGTAAAAGACAGGGTTTAACCTTACAACCTAGGAGCTAATAATCGAAAAAACGTACGCTGCCTTGCGAATAGCCTTGATTTCGTTCTTCCTCAATCCGCTGATCTCCTGGGTGTAGAACTCTTCCCATGAGTAGAACTTGATGAGGCGGATACCTTGCAGGACTTCAGTAGTAAGACGGACACGCTTGTCAGTGATTTTGACACCCTTTTTCCGCTGAGTATACAAGATCTTGATCAAGAGAAACTGTATAGGAAACCCGAGCATCATGACCTGCATCCAATTGTGAGATGTAGCAAGGTGTGTAAGCAGGAGGAATACATACGCCGAGCCCAACGAGAGCAGAATAACCTAACTGTAAAAGGGTTAACCTCAAGTTATAACTGGGAGACAAAAAAGGCCCTTACATTCCCAATCAGGAGGCCAATTCCAATCGCCACCTTGATGCACAATGTTTTAGACAGAATAAAAATGAGTAGTGACTACAAATGACATACCTGGATCGGAGCAACCCAAAGGCTTAGAAGCGACGTTTAATTTGGAGCCAAGAAAGAACTTGGGGACAAGGGACGAACTTGTGTGCAAAGGCCGAAAAGCGATCTAGTCGGCTCGCATCCGTTGAAATCATCGTTGTAATCTGGCCAACACTGTGGTCCACACGCGCACGTCCAGAGAGACGGAGGGACTTCCGGAAGACAGTACCAATTATCTGAGAGAAAGATCAGGATCGGTGATCCAAACTGGGAATGACACGACTTACGCCTGTCCGGACAGAAAGACCAGTCGTCAATGCCGCTTTAAAGATAGTTGCATCAGCAACTCGTTCAAGACGAAGATCATAGTATTTACTTTGTTGGTAGTGGTTGGTCATCTTAATGCCCGAATAGTCAACAGATGGTTCAAGTCAATTTTATAAGGCAGTCCACATACCAAACTGGCGACTTCTGTGAAACGAGTCAGTTCCATGCAGCTCGAACAAAAAGGGTTCTCTCACCTTGCATAGCGAAAAGAGCAACGGCGATACCAATGCCATAACCGATCCCTCGAGGTGCCTTCGTAATTCCTAACTGAGCACGCTCTGCCTCTGGGACGTGCGCGTAGGTGTAACAGTCAGTTAGCCATGTCAACAGGACTTTCGTAACAAGAGGCGTGGTTGTCTTTAGGGTATCTAGAACAACGTCAAAGACCGATATTCAGACAACTCCACAAAGACTAACCAGACAAAAGTTTCATTGCACCACCGAGCCAAATGCGAGTGAAGAAGGTCCGATGGATTGCCTTGAAAAGCGACTCGTCGTATTTTGGCTTCTTATCCGCTTTACCCCGCACTGGTAATGACTTCAGTTTCGTGCCCGTTCCTCCAGGTAGTTCCCGATCAAGTTCCACCGCTGGGGGCACAGCAGTTTGAGTTGACACCGCTGTGAGTGTCTCTGCTGGGGGCTTTAAATCAACAGGTTTTTCGACCACCTTTTCTAAGCTGCCTCGCTCTTTGTCGTCGTCGACATCGTTGTTATTTTCTTCGGTAGGAGCTCCACTTTGATCTTCATCTTCCCTCATATATTGGGGTCTTTTCTCTGGTGGACAACGAGAGTAAAAATTCCTCTCGATCTTGTCAGAAATAGTGGCGGTTAAACGAGCTCGAGGAAGTTCCCAAAAGTCTACCACAATTAAAATCAGGAATTCATCAATATAGTAGGCGCGAAGGACTTACCCTCTTTTTCTAGAGGCCTAGAATACCCAACTTCAAGGAATGGCCCGAGCCATTGAAAAATGAGTTTCGATAATAACCTAAAAGTGCATCAGTCAATACACGCATGTCCATCGTTGCCAACAAATAAATATAGAAAAATGAAAACTAGCGCGTGGTTGAACGTAGGGAATGACTCGAGAAAAAAGCGCTGAGAGCGTGAACGAGGAAACATACGGTGCTGATCCTTCAGGAATAACTTTTCCAGCCCCGAACCCTGGTGGTGCAGGTGACGTCTTGAAGAAGTCGGAGAACGGAATCCTCATGGTTTGAATGTTGCTGGATCCTCAGTCGTCGCTGGCGTAAACGACGTCCTGCAAACAGAGAGAGGACTACCTCGTAGCCTGAGGGTGACAGCGAGGATAAAGGATGCAAGTATGCCCCCTGAGCCGTGTGATGGCAAGGGCAAAAGGCACACGCGTAATAAGCAGACTCGTAGAGGAAAACATACAGAGCTGAATCCAATCTATTTGAGGATCAATGACCATATGCTGAAGAGCAGAGACGCGTAATTCGGCGAACCCGTCTGAGCTTGAAGTTGGTTCTCTTCAGCCAATCGCATCGCGTGGATTTCGACACTTCTCAGTTCAATAACCGCAGGATGACGTTGCACGGATGTGTATCCGACGGACAAAGTACGTTATAATCATGACCTGCTACGAAGCAAAAACGCACTGGACAGCGCTTATTTATTTGTGGTTCGAGAATGAAGTGAAACTGCCAAATGGCATACTGGTATTACACCAGTAATGATACTGGAATACATATTTTTAAATAGCGTCAGTCAATACACATTAGAAAACCGGGAGTAAATGCCCGAAAGCTAGAGAGTGCTGGGTACCCGGGTACGACGAAAGGATTAAAAGAGAAGGAAGAAACACGCTGCTAATAGCCATAGCTTTCAGGATACCAGCCGTCAAAGGCGCAAATGATGCCAGTCAACGACTTGGACTGGCTGCGGGGGTCTGCGATATCCAAAAAGAGTCCATCCTCTACGCAAGACTCCAACTTGGCTTCGAGTTCTAGTCCAGCGGCCACCAATTTAACATAGGGAGCGCCGGTCAATTTTACGGACAAGCATTTCAACGGCTGGGACTTCGATGGCGCATTGATGCATCTTGACTTGACCATGTCGTAAACGATATCGGTGTCCAGTAGTAGGCTGAAATTGAATAAATTGAGAATAGAGAGTCGAGGCAAGATGGTGTATGTGGGTGAATAAGTCAAGGCTTCAAGAAGCGGGGGATAAGTCTCCGAGTCACACTCTACTTCCAACATTTCCAGCTTTGTGACTTGTTGGAGGATTTTGACGAGATATTCCACAGGGTATAACAACGTTTGCAGTGAAAGAGAACGAAGCGACGAGAAATGCGGAAGATCTCGTAAGGAAGGCAGTTCTTCAGATTCCATTTTTTGGTCGCCGATGAGAGTAAGGGTGTTCAGTTTTGGAAGATTAAATAGTTTGATGAGGTCCACGGGATGTGGAAAGTCGAATAGAATTTTCAAACTAAGGTTTTCAAGGTGAAGATGCTCCCGCACGGGTTCCTGCAAAAAATCGACTAAAAAGGTGTCCCTGATGTAGAAGCCGCCGACTTGCATCAGAGGAGATAGCACCATGACTTGGATCCAGGAGTCGACGGTGAGGCCCTCCTCGATGTGGACATTGGTCAAACGAGACCAAGGGACAAGATTCGATACATCAATGTCGCTCATGAGAGTGTTCTTGATGGCGAACTTGTGAAGAAGAGGCGCCTGATTGAAGATAACAACTGGTTCAACCGCAGCGAGCTCGAATCCTTCTTCACCGAATTCTTCGTTACAGAAGTCGGCGCCTGGGCTAAAAAGGTCAAGCCTTTCCAAACTGCGCAAGTCCCAGTCGGGATCCATATCGAGAAATAGGGCGAAAATCGTGCCGACAGCAGGAGCGCTGATGCCCAAGTGACGAACACGAGGAGCGAAAGGCGCAAACGATCGCAATACCGACCTGTAACCGCCAATTTGTTCGGCGCTGTGGTCTGAATCGAGGTAAAAGTGCATGAAGAAGGACAAGGGTAACCCCTTTGCCCGTTTGAACCACTCTCCCAGCAGCTCTTCATAAACACCCAAACCGCGACTGCGGGTTTGCCAAATTTCGAGAAAGAGGGTTGTCCATAGACGGGGCAACGACAGAGCTGCTGACCTCCAAGCCGAGCATACATGCGATACAGAAAGCGGTACGCTGCAACGATACGGGCCAGGCTGCTCAGGCAGTGCATAGAGCGTGATTTCGCGGAGAATGTCGAGTGGAACACGTCGGATAGGGGAGAGAACAGTATCGCAGGCTGTCAGTCTGATACGATGCGGTGCTGTACCTTCGCGTAAGGCTATTTTCTCTTTCCTGAGGCGCTCCATTTCTTTATCGATGTCAGAAATCCTGCTTTCAATGCTACGAAGGGCTTCAGCGGGTGCTTGTCTGAATGCTATGGTCGCATGAACCGCGTCCTCTGGTGGGGGCGCGTTGGTTGAGAGAGCAGAGGCCATTTCGGGCGGGTATTCACGTTCTGCTTCGACCTTTGAAGTTAATTAACGCGACTTAACTCATCAGCCAGCGACAAGACGTTTGACCATACCTGATACAACTCATGCTTTTTTCGTTCCTCCTGCAAACGCTGGGAACGTTGGGACGGTTTAACATACCACGACATCTGGCTGAGGCCTTCTTGTGATAGATCGTGTTTCAAGTGGGTGGCAGAAAGCTGGCTGCAAATGGTAGTGAGAGAAGGAAAGGCTTTTTACTAACCCCGACCCGAAACCACTGATGTAACTAGTTGGAAGTCATCGCAGAATTACGTGAAATTGGAATTGCAGGTTCCGTCTGTTTCGAATTCACCAGCATGGACGAGTTGGGACAACATTAACGGACGTCCAAAAGAAACATCATAGCGAGGTAGAGAGCAGAAGAGGTTTTCCCCTTCAAGTTGCTATGTCAAAGAAATAATGGGGTGATATCACTCATATGTATCCACCTTTCATTTATAAGTCTAACTCCGTCTACATCTATTGTAAGATTCGACCGCATCCGAGTCGAAATACATAAATAGGAGGGCAAGGAGCCTGCAAAAAGTGTTGACTCGTAGTAAAGCCGGGTTTGACTCGAGTTGACAGAGCAAGGTATGTTGCATTCAAATAGCTCGCGATCTTGGTATGTCTGCGTGTGCTCTACCTGTAAAGCAGTAGTGGACTAAGAGACTTTGGTGGTACCCATCTACCGTCGTACTTGGATGAGTAAAGTTAGAATGCCTCGTGGGGAAAGACCGGCTGATCCGGTCCAAAGAAAGAAATGCAGTGATTTTAACCGGAGGCGATGAGCTGCTGTTCTTATTCTTCCCCAACGTTATTAATCTAGAAGGTACTAGTCATTTGTCAGTGTGTGCTCTATTGAGAGCCAGTGGGTCATCTATTCCTCTTTCCAACTTGTACACCCGTCATTTTGAACTTGAAACCCTCCAGGTCCCTATATCCATCGTCGATTTCCCATATCTTTCGATGTCGGAACGGCGTTGTGAACAATGCGAAAATTGTTTTGGTCACGTAGAAAGTGTACACTGCACCGCAGCTGTGAAAAACTGCAACAACAACCACGTAGTGGAGCTTCTAACGTGCGCCAAGTGCAAAGAGGTCAGATATTGTGTACGTCGTTTTCCCTCGCCATCCAAGTCGCAATTTGGTTGATCCCTGAACTGACCATGATTTTATTCGTTCTGTGGCGTTTTATCTTTCATCAGTCCAAGGCCTGTCAAAAGATTCAGTGGCCAGAACATAAAGCACCTTGTGAATCCCACGAAAGGATCTTGAGAGCCCTTAAGATCCTTGGACCAAGGATCGACCGCACGTTTAGGGCGTTTGTTAAGTTTTCCAAAGCTATCAGTGGATACATGGAACAGCCAGCTATCAGCGCCCTTGAACTGCGGAAGGGGAAACACCGCGTCAGTAAGTCGTGTTTCTCTGGCCCTATGCTCTCTCACCTTCTAATGAACTCTGCTTTGACGTTCAACCAATCTCACTAGATACCCACGTACTCTTGGTTAAAATCAGGGCAAAAGAAACCATCTTCAAGAAGACCGAAAGATACAGCAGGGGCTGTACAACATTTAAGGTAGAATCTGCCGAGTGTAAGACAATGGACGAGATGCACGATTTCCTCGACTGGCGGTGTGGACCTTTTGCCACACCCGAGGTCACTGACCGGACTTTGGCACATCGTCCGGGTCTGCTTCGCCTCTTCGTGCTCGATACGAGCGGGATCTTGCCCGCTCCACTCGATGGATATACACTCCCGACCGATATATCGAACTGGCCTACAAATTACCACGAACAGTATGATCCAAAATGGCGAGAACACTTCATGGAAAGTATAGGGCAACCCAAGGATGGTCCGCCAGCCTCGGATGGGTCGTTCATTAACTGGCAATCAGAGTATATTGATATCCTGGACCAAAATGAACCCCGTGTACCACCTGCCCGACCCTCGAGTCCGATTAATATAGAGTCTTTGACCGAGGCCGTCGCGAGCCTGGGAATGGACTCGGCTTGGATGGAGGAATAAAAATCAAGAAGGAAGCACATATGCAAACGAATTATTGAATCGCAAATGGACTGCCCTATCAATCGTCAATTATCACTCATCCATCAGTAACAAGCATCATCGCATCTGCCTCATTCACACCACTTTCTTGCATTTTTGGTCTACCAAGAAATTGTATCAAGTATTTTGAACAGCATTATGATACTTGTACTTGTATCCTATTTATGATAGACTCTGGTGAGGAAATCTAATTTGACCGTGTCGGCAGAGTGCAAGTCCACCTGTCTGGATCTGCACCCAGCCTTTAGGGCGAGCGAATATTTATACAGGCATATTGGCTCATACTTCAATAGCACGGAATAGCGCCGCCTGTGTTACAATCCAGTTCATTTCATTCCATCAAAATCACGGTCCTTTTCCAATGAACAAAGAGCCAAATCCTCTATCATATTTGCACAGCAAAAGAGGTTTATGAATTCATACTCAAGTATGCGGCGGTTTCAGTCGCACACGAGTACTTCCGCAGCATCAACGCATTTGTGCCAGTGCACGAGGCCTTCAAATTTGGTGAGGACGTCTTATAAATTAGCCTACGACAAGTTGAGCAACGCGGCACCTGCTGGATGATGTGGGGGCACACAGAAGTGTTGGGAAATGAGTTCACTCTTTATTCGAAGGGCTGTGCAAATGCTGCGGTCCGTTGCTGGCTTGGTCGAATGGTATATTCCAACTATGTAGGAGACGATAAGACGACAATTGGTGATAGAAATTTTACCTATCCACTGAGATTAAATCCGCGAAGGGGACTTATGACCAGTCTCACCAACGGGAGAAAATCCTATATTTAAATTTCTGAAAACCACATTTTGAACAAGATTAAAAAAAGGTAAGGATTCGCCCGCCTTGAAATGAACGGCGAATCCGGAGGGCTCCAAATCTCATCACCATTACACGAGGCATCGTACTCGCGTCGCGTCAATGCAGTGGTACATCGAGGTTTAGGCGCCTGAATCTGATTGGCCGATCGTATAGCACAATAGTCCTGAAAAATGACTAACTAGGGCAAGATTATTTTGTGAGATATAAGGTCGCCGCCAGAAGAAAAAATCACATACATTCACCGAATTTCATATTACCACAACGACCTGAGCAGGTGTGCTCAACCAGTCCTGGACATCAACACACGGCTCGTCCTCCCATCCCTCATCCTCAATTTTCGCATGCACATCAAACACGCCGACCCGTCTGTACTTCGACGACCCGCCCATTGACACCAGAACCGGAACCAGCACCAGCCCAATAATATGATGGAGCACCCTCTGATTGTGCGACCCAACAACCACAGCAAGACCTTCCGACGGGTCACTGTCCTCCATATAATCCAAATACACAAACCCGATCTCTCTCCGGCCCTGGTCTGCTTCACTCCCACCGGCTTCATACAGCGAGACCATGCTCGACTCCCCCGCCTCCGCCCCATCCCAGCTCACCCGCCTCACACCCGCCTCCACTTCCAGCTCTCCACTCCTGATCTCACCAAACGCAAGCCCAGGGGAAGCCAAACCGACCCCGCACCTCCTCACAACCCACGACGCGTCCACGACGCCCGGCCAGCCCGCACCCGCAACCTCGCCGTCGCTGGCGGCCCACGACCACGACGGAGCGCGGTATTCCACAGGTCGCGGCGCGCGCGCCGATGCGCTCGAGCGATACCACAGGAGGTCCTGCGATAGGTTGTGTTTCCATAGGCCTGCCATGTACCCTATTTCCATGTCCGTGCTTGTGTTGGGACCGACGCCGTCGTCTGTTCCACAGTACCGCGCAAAATACTGGGCCACACCCGATAGCGCCACCAGCTTGTCCATGGGGCTGGTCAGCGACCGCCGCGTGTACTCCGCCAAAATGCCTTTCCACACCTTCCAAACCGCCTCCCTCTCCTTCCCACCCAGCCTACGCACCGCGCCTCCTCCCATCCCCACCTCTATCTCAGGCATGCGCAGCTCGTCTATTTTGCCCTCTACAAAAAAGTTGCTCGCACAGCCTACATTCCTCGTCCCCTCCCGACACTGGTACTGCACCGTATGCGACGCGTAGATCAGCGCCCGCGGGGAGAGCAGCCGCTCCTGGAAGCACCACGCACGGCGGTTCACCGGCTCGTCCCGCGGCGCGTACGCCTGCTCCCGCACCAGCATCGTGCCAAGAGCGATCGCGACACCGCTGCTCCCTCCCTCATCTCCAGAGCCGGGCCCCGTCACCCAGAAAGGCAGCGCCGACGCCTCGGGGTCCTGTCGATCATGCAAGAACCCGTCGCCAGCCTTCTTCGCACACGCAGCGACGATGGTAACGTGCGCGCGCGTGTAGATGTCGCACATCTGTGCAATCTCGCGCGCCTTGTCGTCAGGGGAGTCCTGCAGGATGCAGAGCGTGTCTGTCCAGAGATAGCGCAGGCCGAGCGCGTGCGTGCTGGCTATGGCGTCCTGGATTGTTTTGGGGAGGTGGATGCCGGGGATGCCAGCGGTGAGGTAGGTATGGAGGTTGGTGTTTGTGGTGCTGTGCGGCTGGGCTTGGCCCCAGACGTAACTGAGGGTGACGTAGGGTGCGCTGAAGGGGGTTACGGGTTGGAAGAGCTTGGGGTTGGAAGGGTCGGAGCAGTCGACGACGCGTGTTGGGAGGCGGGTGGGGTGTGGTTTGGGGCAGGAGGGGTGGTTGACTATACAGTCATCGAGGCTTGCGATAGCTTGCTGGAAACATTCTTGGGATGATATTTTCCAGAAAATATTCCTTCCGGGTATTACACTGGCCGCAACATCGTCTGCAGAAAGGGCAGGTCAATATACACCCCCTTGCCTTCATTCGTTGACATACCAGGATCAGCATGGACCTCATAGGTATTCGGAAACATATCCTCCCCAATAAAAATGTTCAGCATCATATGGCCCGGCGGCTCCTTCCTCCTCTCCAGCCTGATAGTGAATAACCAGCTCTCATCGTCCTCGGGCCACTCTTCGGTTCTCAGGTGCTGATCGCGCCGACCTTTCCTGTACTCGAGGATGTTACTCCAGAGGATATCGCACCAGTTGCAGCCGCGCCCCTCGCCGTCGACGATGGCCGCCCAGGACTGGGTGGTGTAAGAGAATACGCGAGTGCGACTGGCGGACGCCCCAGCCGTATCTGAGGCTGGGGGCGCAGAAGTTTGGGCGGCTTGGAAGGAGGAGAAGGAAAAGAGTGTATTCCAGCAGGCGGAGCAGAGGAGAGATTGGATGTGCGGTGGGATTGGGGTTGGTGCAGATGGATCACCGTCTTCATTCCGGTGCATGCTGGTCAGTGACACCCCTTGGTTGTCTGCCTCCTTCGGTACATGAGATTCCGCTGCTTTCGTGCTGTCTTCCGGAACGTCCTCGAGACCCGCTTCGGCTCTATCTGTGCCTGTAGCTAGGTTCTCGTCTTGTCGATCTTGCGAGACTCTTCCCTTTGCCTTGCCAGTACGCTTCCTCCAGAACCACAACTTCCTCGCAATCCGATAAATGATATCTGCTCCAGCTTTTACAGGCTTTCGTATTGCATTCGGGAAGTGCATGTTGGTTGGTGTCTTGCCTCATTTTCATTTCGCCGTGGAATGCGTTCTCGTGCAGTTTCGTGCAAAAGGGGCGCACGCGTGAACGTTGATGAAAAAGCTGTGATCCCTTGTGTTTATCGACACGACCTTTGCCAAATAACGCGCCTGCAAAATTCGAATTAGCCCACTTTTCTTGCGGTTTTCATCAAGAGGCGGCGAAGAAATATTTTGCTGACACAGACCCTATTTCTCGGGCAAAAATTTGACTTGCGTTTTTTCGGCATTTCTCGACGAACGGATGCGATTCCCAGGTTTTGGAAAAATTTCGAGCCCAAGGTCCGACCACCCACCCCCCTAAATATAGAAATGATTACCATATTTGGCAGGACCCTTTTACCTTTTATGGAAATTATCTTTAGCGGTTTATCCGACCAGAAAAAAATCCCAAAATTTTTGAAAGTGTGTAGAAATGCTTAGAATCACCTCCTGTACCCTTTTGTGGGTTGGTGTCAAAAATTTTTTTCTTCGCCGCCTCTTGGTTTTCATTCAACTGCTTTTTTCAACTTCATATACTTGTCGTCTAATTTCTCTGGGAACACCGAACTCGGGATGAATCGGAAGGAGTTCTTTGAAGTTGTAACTTCTCTTTTCATAATCCAACCTCGATCCAACGGGCTTTGTCCAAGACTCCAAGTTTTGTCTTCTTATTTAGTAGGAGACCGAGTTCGAGACGAATCGACGCCCTCATAACGCGACCCCTTGGCGACCCCGGGCCTTTTCTCCCAATAAGTGCTTTAGATTTTTCCTACTCTGCTGTCAATAATGGTCGCGTTGATCGAAGCCATTATGAGACCTACCAAGCAGTTCTTAGCCCTTCCTACCAAGAAGGCACGCTACCCAGTCGTCCATCAGAAAACCAGACGTATCCAGCGACACTTGAGCAACTTTTGTTCATAAAAAAGTGGGAACTCGAGATAAGAAGTCTGTCTAGCCCTCTCTTCAGAAATCTAAACAACTTTGCATCGGCGTTCGTGTCCTAGTCGACTCCCGGCTGATTTTTTTTGTCTACAATATTTGATTCTCCAGGCGAGTCCTTTCTCTTACAGGAAGGAAGCCTAAATCGCAGCTCATTCAACGTTCGTTTGGCAGTTTCCACGAATAGCTTTGGGTCGGACGCGTACAACTTGAATGCGGCTTTTTCGATCTTCCGGGTCATCACAAGCCCCAAAGAGTGGTCCCACTAAGGACCCACTTACACAAGATAATAGACAGATACACCGATACCAAGTCCCGGACGTCTTCCAAATTCATGTATCCCGCGCTGCGACTCCGTCCAGTTGCACCATGAGTCATGACGCGGACATCTGCTGGCGCTCCGAGCGAACACATTCGGCCAATTCGCCGCTCCTTCCGCCCACCCAATCACTCAGGTCAAATCACACCGAGTCAGAATCCTGTGCGTCTCCCTGGTCCGTGCGCATAGACAAAAGTATATAAGTAACTGCCATTCATCGAACCGATTCCTTACCACTCTAGCCTCTGGCTTAGATCAACTGTAGTATCTGTTCTTAATAGTCTAACCACTATTACGGAGGCACGCCTCCTATATCGGTTATCCTATTTTTTGCCGCCCCGTTGTCCGTGGGCTCTGCTTGCACCCCTTGGATGTCGATGACCTTCCTGCTGCACTGCCGGGTAGCGTCGTCGGGGGATCCTTTATGGACTTTACTCTTTGCTGCAATACTTGTTTTCGCATCATTTGATGTCGTTTACGAATTCAGCAAACGGAATTGTCCCGAAAAGGAATTCATTTCCTATTTTAGAAAATACTTTATCGTGATTAGGGGCTCGGCCGTCAGAACTACTACGGCGTATATACCTGGGACAGACCCAGGCTGTGGTTTTTGGTTGTGGCTTCATCTCTAAGCCTGGCTATGTACTACATTATTCAATGGAACTACAAGTTTTTAGCTGCCATGCAATGTACGTGCATGTACAACCAATGTACAGCCTAAAAAAGTCTGATGAGGGGAGGAATTTGTAACATAACAGCAAATGATCTGCAACTTATAAACTTACTGTGAAAACGGCAGCAAGTTCAGTGCAGCATTTTGCACAAGGACCGTTGCAACGTTGCAGACCAAAACAGGAAGGTTACATAAACATGATAATCTCTTATTATAAGATCTTTCATCCTGGTCAAATCCTGATCTCAAAGGGGTTCCCTTTTTCCGTCCTATCGCAACATCGGACAGGCAGACCATCTCGGTAAAGTCTAGAGACATCGTCTTCAAATTTATCCAGCTCACAAGAGCATCCTTCAGCCGCGTTCACGTCATTAAAATGGGGAAGTCAACCATCGATAACCGCAAATTCAGCTTTTGCCCGTCCTTTGACGGAGTCCCTCTGAACGATCTCTTTGTCCAATGCCCGGACTGCACTAGGTTTTTCACTGCATGCTGCTTTCATCCCCCCGGGGACGATCCGGAGCTAACAGAAGACGGTCCCGAAGTATGCCACCACACTCGACTGGCCTTCACTGATGGCGCGTGTTCCAACAATGGTCGACACGGGGCTCAGGCAGGGCTGGGAATTACCATTGGAGATGACGACGACTATTGCTGGAGTATTCCGGTGGACGATATCGTTGACTTTGGCGGTGCTCGAACCAGTCAGCGTGCCGAGTTGCTGGCGGCGATCGAGGGTTTGAAGAAACTGGAGGAAGTGTACGAAATGCAAGGCCACGGTGCTTCAACCAACGATCGCATGGACGATGACGACGACGATGCTGAACGTGTTCGCTATGTCGTCGTAACGGACTCTGAGTATGTTGTGAAAGGCATTACAGAGTGGTTTCCCAGTTGGCGTGTAGGCCGTCATTGTATGTTCTCAGTATTTATCTGACAAACGGTTATTCTTAGAAAAGAAGATGGCGTACCTCGGTTGGAAAAAAACCTGCAAATCTAGACCTTTTTTTGAAACTAGACGACCTTGCCTCAGGCTTGGAGCAGGACGGTATTGCAGTTGGATTTTTGCACGTCCCAAGGGAATTCAATCAGAAGGCTGACGAGCTGGCGAAGCATGCGGTCTACGGCTGACGAAACCCATTCCGGGCTTCGCCTTGGGCTCTCAACCACCTGCCCAACGAGAAAGATGGCCTTTGGCGACACCTCTCGAGGGAGCCGTTGTTAGTCTGGCAATATAGGTCTACATATTGTACATATAAGGATACCTATTGAAGTGGAATTGTACTAGTATACATAGGATATCATTTGCAGAGGAATGTATGGCAGCTATCACAGTTGTGGTCGTAAAGCAGGAGACAAAAATAAAAATGGGTATTCATCCGTCCAATCTCCATCCGAGTCCATCGGTCCAGATTAGAACTCAGCAAACGGAAGTGTCCGGAAAAGGAATTCATTTCTTATTTTAGAATATGCTTTCATCGATATTTCAATAGGGGCTCGGCTAAGAGAACTCCTCTGACATATATACCTGATCTCTGCGGACAGACCATAAGCTCTTGTTCGTTGCTTCATATTTGAGCCTGCGTATGTTCTACATTAGAAAATTAAATTACAAGTTGTCGGTTGCGATACATCTACAAGTGGCGAAGGTCTGATGAGGAGAGGAAGTTGTCACGTACTTTCAAAAGATCTAAACGTTTTGAGAAAGACTGGCAGCAAGCCTGAGCAAGGTCAGTGCAGCATTTTGCGCAACGACCATTCCGCGCTCAAACAGGAAGGTTACAAAAACGTGACTAGTGTCTTGCTAGTGTCTTTCATCCTGGTCTTACATAAAAAGGGGCTTAAGGTCTCTTCCTTCCTTCCATCTTCTCGCAAAAAGACAATCTTGGTAAGGTCCAGAAACATTCTCTTAAAATCCAGCTCACAGGAGCCTTCTCCAGCCGCGATTCATCAACATGGGGAAGGCAAGCTTCGACGACCGCAAATTCACCTTCTGCCCGTCCTTCGACGGAGTCCCTTTGAGGGATCTCTTTGTCCAATGCCCAGACTGTACTAGGTTTTTCGCTGCATGCTGCGGTCATCGCGACCAGTACCTACCAGAAGACGGACCCAATCTATGCCATCACACTCGACTGGCCTTCACTGACGGCGCGTGCTCCAACAACGGTCGATACGGGGCTCAGTCGGGGCTGGGAGTTACCATCGGAGCTGACGACGCCTATTGCTGGAGTATTCCGGTCGACGACACTGTCGACTTTGGCGGTGCTCGGACTAATCAGCGAGCCGAGTTGCTGGCAGCGATCGAGGGCTTGAAGAAACTGAACGAACCGCGCGACATGGAGGAACACTTTACTTTAGTCAATGATCGCATGGACGACGACGACGACGATATTGAACGCTTTTGCTATGTCGTCGCAACGGACTCTGAGTATGTTGTGAAGGGCATCACTCAGTGGTTTCCCAGTTGGCGTGTAGGTCGTCGTTCCTTGTGTTCTCGATATTGATGAACTAACAAAGGAAACTATTCTTAGAAAAGGGGGTGGCGTACCTCGGAAGGCAAAGAACCTGCCAACCTTGATCTATTTTTGAAACTGGACGAACTTACCTCAGACTTGGAGCAGGATCACATTGTAGTTGGATTCTTGCACATCCGAAGGGAATTCAATCAAAAGGCCGACGAGTTGGCGAAGCGTGCAGTTTATAACTGACAAAACTCCTTTCTTTCTGACTCTCAACCAGATCAATGAGAAAAAAGAGGGCCTTCGGCGACAGTTCTCGAGCATGTGATTACTGGCCTAGAAATGCAGATATGAAGATTGTACATTATAATAAGGATACTCAGTGTAATACATAGGATATCATTGCAGAGGAACGTAAGGCATCTACTTATCACAGTCATAGTCGTAATTGCAGAAGTCATAAAATAAAGAAACGGGTATTTATCCATCCACCTCCATCCACCTCCATCCAAATTAACTTACTCGTCCACACTCTCCTCGTCATCTTCTAACCTCTCCTCTTCTACACCAGCCTTCCTCTCGAGCTGGTATTGGTATCCAACGAAGTTCATAACACTACAAGTACTTCCATTAAGACCCAATCTCAGAAGAGGAGACGAACGCATGTCACTCACTAAATTGTCCCATCGGCACAGCCAACCACTACTTCCTCGTGGCTGAGTTGCATCGACATTGGGTTTTTCTCTGGGGTGGCAAGGCCGGCAAATTTAGGTGGAAGTTGCCCAAGGAGACCCTTGACACCTCCTGATGTTGTCGCCTCCGCGAGCGCACCCCACGCGCCAGTCAAAGGCTCAATATAGTTGTCGACGTCGACCGACGACTGTAAAGCTGTCTGTGTGATAAAATTGAGGTCGGCTTCCTCGTCGTCCTCGTCACCTTCGTTTTCGTCCTGAGTAGCCATCCGCTTCTCCTTGTCCTGATGGGTCGACATAAATATCTACAGGTACGAGAGCGTTAGTCCTGATATGCAGCCTTCAAACCGAATGAACACATACCCTCCTATCAGCCCCCGCTCTAGAGCTAAACCTAGTAGCAGTGACCACCCTCCTCTTCTTGGGGTCAACAGCCCCAACCGCCACATCCGGCGTCTCCACGATCGCAACCAGCTTCGGCGGAGCCGTCAGTATCGCTGCCCGCCCGAAAAGCATTGGGGCGGGTGTACTGTTCCTCGGTGACGGGCTGAGAGGCGTTGTAGGCGTCCTCGGGCCACCGCTGACGCTCAACCTGCTGCTACTGGATCTGTTAAGGGGTGGTGGGGCATTTGATGAGGCTAACGAGATCCTGCGATGCGAGGTCGAAATGCTGTTGGATGTCACGGAACGACTAAGCGCCGAGCCTGTGCGTGTGCGTGGCAGGCCTTGGCTAGAGGTCAAGGCAACTGGTGAGGTTGCGGTCAGAGCTTGAGCTGCGATGGGAGTGGCTTCGCCTTCGTTCCATTGGAGATGAAGAATCACAGATTTTGTGGCACACTGAGCATAAATCCATTAGACATGGCCAATGGCTCCACCAGAGAAGAAAACGTACCGTCATCTGAGTGCCCTTGGCAGCAAACCATCTGACCAGAATATCAGGTACTAGAACGTGGTGTAAAACAATCAGACCCACTGAAGCATATTATTAGGAGCAGCCCCAACATTGAACAATTTCGAATTCAGCACAGGATCGCCAGCGCCGAGGTCGGACAACTTGAACTGCGAGATCATCTCGCGCCGTTCTACAAATCTAAATCAACATCCGGCTAACCAAACAAAAAAAAAAACTCACTTATCGAGAAAACCCTGACAATGCCATCAATAGTAACACCGACCACTCTCTCGCCTTCATCGCCAGCGATGAGCTGCACACCGATGTTGATCGTCGTTTGCTGGCCAAACCGCACGATCTTGGTTCCTGCACGCCAGTCCCAGCACACGAGAGCCTTGTCCGCGCCTGCTGATACCAGGTTCTTGGAGGAAAGAGCGACGGCACGGATCCCGTTGAGATGGCCCGCTAGTTGTTGGAGGGGGGTAAAGGTGACCGATGAGAAGAGGTGGACGCGACTGGATGAGCAACGTGTGAGCAATGCGATCGTAGTTGGGAAAAAAATGAGTTGCCGTACCCAACGTCGTGGAAGCCGACGACAAAGACCTCTGCCACGAGGATAACAAATAGAAAATCAGCAACGTGGAACAAGAATAAAGTAAAAGAACAATGACAGCCCACCTTCCTCAGCCAAAAAGTCCACACAACTCACGGGCTTCTTCACCTGCAGACACTTCTTCATCTCACCCGTTTCAATATCCCAGAACCGGATGGTCTCGTCGTAGCTTCCACTGATCAGCCGCTTTCCCCGCAGGAGGAGCGTCGTGCAGAAGTTGGTGTGCCCATGCAGGAATCGGATCGACTGCGGGAGGGCGTGTCTGAAGTTTGACTCGCGGTGGTGGAGAGAGCGGTAGAGTGGTTCCCTGAGACGTAAGATGTAAGCAACTGCGATGAAGGGAGTATATGGAAGCAGAGGACAAGACTACTTACCAGCCCTCGGGTTTAGCAGGTGGAATGACGGGAGAAGGATCGTGTTCGGTGATCTTGAGGCAGTGGTATTGCCACAAAGCAGGATGATGAACCATTTGCTGCCACTTCCTTGATACCTGGATAATTAAAAGTATTGTAAATATGGTCGAAGATGTCGGAATAGGACAAAAAACTTACAGGTTCAATAGCCAGTAACTCCTTAACAGACAGCTGTTTAAGCACACGGAAAGCAAGGTCGGGAGCAAGGGTTCCCAGAACGTCGAATGTTGATTTGGCATATTTCTCGAGGAGGAGGATCTGGAGTCTGATATCACCAGGAAGGCATGCTGGAAATCAAAGCCAGATACAATCAGAAAAGAACAAAAAATCGAAACGAAGTAGGACTGAAACACCCACAATCTAGAATAATCGCAATTCTGTAAAAAAGAAAGGGTGAACACCTTTGAAACAGCAAGAAAAATAAAAGAGGAATACTCACAGCCTCATCCTTTCATCCCTCCCAAGGCCTCTCAACGCTTTTCTGACCTCGACCTCACTGAAATTGCCTTTCCCATCACCCTTCAGGCCCTTCAGCAAATCACCCGCATCGTCATACTCTTCATCATCGCGATATCCACTCCAATAACCCTTCCTTTTTTTCCCACCACAGACACACAGACCAGCCCCATCGGCCCCGAGGAGGGCATGCGTTGCAGACGGCGGAAGGGAGGGTGAAGCAGACTCGCGCAGGACACGGACCTGGGCTTGGAGCGCATGCAGCTGCGCGGCAGTGGATGCCTGTGCACGTTCGAGCAGCCTTTTGTAGTGCAGAATTTTGCGGGTGTGCATCTGGAGCACGTTCTGGAGAGCCGTATCCATCTGTGCGCCAAAATGAAGTTAGGCAATTGTTCAAGACTCAAATTAAAACCCACCTCCTCGTCGACATCACCATCATTTACATCGGTGACCATCTCCAACGACATGTCATCTCCGTCCCAAAAGGCATTTCCGAGGCCATCGTCCGTGGCCACCGCAGTTCCTGTTCCGTTGCTCTGCACTCTTCCAGCAGAAAGTACCAGGGTCTCGTCTATTAATGATGGGTTCTGCCGCCCAGGAGACGCCCACATGTCCGAACCAGCTTTCCCATTAAGTTTCTTAGGCGTTGTCTTTGGCGTCACACCTGATTGTTTAGAAGGGGTGGAGTTGTTGTTCGTTTTATTCCCGAGGGCGAACTTTGGGGGCGTAGTGCGCGGCGTGGCCGTATCAATGGGCTGCAGTTTAACCTTACTTTGCGGGCTAGGAGCAGTAAGGCTAATAGAAGGCGAAGACGAAAGGAAGGAGGTCGAAGAGGGAGACTTTGACAGCGAGCTTGTTACCGAGGCTGAGGCTGAAGGCTTTGCGCGGGGTGGGGTCATGGAGGTGATGCGCGCTCGTGGGCGGGCAGAGGAAAACGCGTCATCCTGCTGCAACTGGATAGCTTTGGCGAGTTGCATGGGTGGAGAAGGGACGTACATCGATGTCGAACGCGCAATCCGCATCGAACCTGTGACGGAGGGTGATCCAACAGCCCTTGCCACCTCATTCGATTTGCGTGTAGGTGGAGACACCACCCCTGCTGGTGCTGCCCCCTTTTGATTTTGTACCCCAGGAGGCGTCGATTTTCCGGGATCCATTCGTGGAAACTGCTGAACTGGCGCAGAGATACGTCTGTTACCGGCCAATGATGGGATGGAGGTCGACATCCGTTTTGCGCTTACAGACGGTATAGGCATGGGCGTGGCATTTGGTGAACGAGATGGGGTGCTCAGCTTGTTGCTTGTGCGGATAGTGGTGGTTCCGCTGGCCAGAGAGGAGGCGTTGGAGGTCGAACGAGGCTTGGACAGGCTCGAGCTCGATGCGGATGACCCAAGCGTGGATGACCGTCGCGTCGACCTAGAAAGACGCGTCGAGGATTCTGATGGTGTCATTGGGGCCTTCGAGGCCATGGGCCACTACTCTCGAACTGGTTTGCACTCAGAGTGGTTTAAAGAAGAAAAAGGACGGCCAAGGGGGCGTGGTTATCGAAGGGCTGGTTATATTATGAATCCTACGAGAATTGAGGCCAGCTCCAGGAATCGGCGGTAATTAATCGATAATTGCCTGGATGAGAAGTAGAACGTCGCTTATACGTGAAGCGGCTACAAACGCGTAAAAAAAAAGCTTATTTCATAAAGAAGAGACGATGCGACGCGTCTCTTACCTCTAACTCTCCTCCCCGGCTTTCGAGCAGCCCCTTTCCAAAAAGAAAGATTAAAACTACGCGAATAAGTGGCGAGCACTGAGGAATCCCAGGAAACGTGTGGTGGTTGATGATCACGAATCACTGAGCAATTTTGCCTCCGTTTGGCTGTTATTTGGCAAAGTCCGTGACGGTAAACACTCTAAATTGGTGCGCGACGAGGATCGGACAGGCATACGTCCGTCCTCTGGAGTCTGTTCTGCCCAGTTTTGTTACAGAAAATATGCTATGCTGCAAATTTAATCCTATGTACCATACGACTTATTACGACCCTCCGAGAGGCTATCGCGAGAAGGTCCGTGAGATGGTGCCGGGCCGGAACTCCGCTCAGGCCGCCATGGGTCGAATCCACTTTTGGATTCTTTCCACATTCCTGGCTGTCCCTCCCGCCCTCAATTTGCCTCTCATTCATCTGGGCTTATCTAGAATCTCCGTTGTGACTTTACAACTGACCCATGTATGTTTGATCATGATGTTCACACACCAAAGATGTCTCGATACCTTTCGGGTTTATTTCAAGCCATTTTGACCTCGCACGGAGTGGATCTGAATGGCATGCAGAGATGTAAGTGCCTACAGATTCAGCTGTCCTTTATACCCGAACATTTTTAGAAAGAATGCTCAACAGTCACTCACTTCTGCTTGATTTTTTAGATGGTGAATACGACCCAAAAACCACGTTCCTTCGGACGAAAGCTCTTGGCGAAGCTTAAATGCTCTGCTCGCATCTTGCTTTTCGCATTAACAGCGAGTTGCCATTGACTTTGGCCGGCGTAGCTCCTTGATTCCTACGTACAATGACTGGTCTAGAAAACGACTGCAGAACACCCCATCGCCAGGGCACCTTTCAAGACACTACGGATACGAAGAGAGGCTCTAGTGCTCAGCGCTCAGCAATCAGGGTTCACTAAATCTCGGCCAGAAGTCGCATCTAGGACCAAAAACTCCAAACCAACAACAGTTCGACGACCCGCACAATACCAGGATCTTCCGGAGAAGACCCGGGGAGCATGGAGTCTGAGATACACAGAAACTACCGCTAGATGCCGTTTGTTATTTGCACAGTCGGAGATCGTGTTAAAAGTACCATGACATGATCCAGAACACTTCTTGTTTCCGACAGTTCGCCCCGCCAGACTTTGGCTGCGGAGCAACAAAGAATTAATTATTACACTCAAGGAACATCAGGCAGTTCGGGACGATTTTCTTTGGAGAGATCATAGCGTCGTCGTGGTGAGGTTGCTGTGGTGGATTTCATCGATCCCTTGTTTTCCAGTTGGACGAAAACCACAACGCTCCATCCCCCATCTTTCGTTTCGGGGCCCGGCATGTGAATATCGCATACCTAATTTGGTAAGCCGGTGAGTAGATTCCATGTTGGGAAGAACGCGGTCTCACGATTCTGCATTCATTTCTCCCGTCCCCGGTGCGGTTTGAGCAAGGATATAATTTTTTATGGTTTTGCATTTCTTACGAGGAATGATATTCAACCTCCAAGCTCCAATATTAATCGTCGAAGCTTTTCGAAGTCAAGCGCTCGAGATCACGAAGGGGCTCGGCAAGCTTAGGGACCCGACGCCCAGTGATGGTGAAATTGCGAATTTCACCGATGATAATGGTCCGTGTCTGATAAAACACGCAGCTTCCATGTGGATACTCGATAGGTTGCATCCAGCAACGAGGTTGTGCCCCTGGTAACGAGATTTGAATCCATAAAGCTCGACAATGCACTCCCGTCTTTCTTCCAAAGGCTTGCCTCCGCATCGTTTGGTTTCTTCACCGTTTTTTCACCCTTCACTCACTTTCATCGAACGGAGCTAGCTCTCCTTCTGCATTCGCTTTCATCTATCGTTATCATCTTCACTCCGTCGTTTCACTCTTCAAAATGCGTTTCTCCACCGCTTTTGCGCTCCTCGCTGCCACTTCTACGGTCCTTGCCGCTCCTGTCCCCGTCCTTGAGGACAGAGATCTTATTGCCCGCGCCACGGTCTTCCCGCCCACCACATATGCCAAGGCCCAGATCTCTAGCGGTACTGGCGGCAACGCGCAAGCAAAAGCGGAAGCCGTCTGTGTTAGTGAGTATTATTTACAGAATTTCTTGGTTGGATGCTTATTAGCATCTGAACCCAAGCCCCCTTCGCCGGCGCCAACCTCGCTACTGTTGACGCGGCGAGCTTGACCAACCTCTCCATCTTCCGCAAGGCCGCCGAGGATGCGGAAAGCGACTTCAATGACGCCATTTCAGCGGCTGGAGCGAAGACTGCTGCGGGCCTTGCGCTGAACGTCGGAAAGGTTTGTTCCTCATTACTATCGCTTGTGATCGGGAATAACGAACTATTATTGTAGATCCAGAACAAGGTTCTCAAGCTCACATGCCTGGCACAAGTGAACAAGATCAAGCAGGCGCAGGGAAGCTCCAGCGCTGCTGCCGCTATTACGGATGCCGAGACGAAGTTGAAGAAGAACATTGCGACTGATGTTGCGAACAAGGGCAAAGCCTCTACCGGTCTCGCCAACTCTCCTGCTGCTGCCGCGTCAGAGAAGGCGAAGGCCACTTAGACGCCACATCCACTTTTGCTTAAACACTTAACCATACCCAATGCCATTCATTGTTTTGCACATTCCACGATGTTGAGCACCCTTCTGGTCTGATTCGCCATGTACCATACGAGGTTCAAGCTCCAAAATTCGTCACAGTTTTGCATTTGGTGGGTATTCCACCACACCAGCCCTCGGACTGAGACAGTACGGATCCTTAATAATGCGATGAGCGTGAGTGACGACGAAACCAATGAGGCGGTAGCTGAAGTGCTTTTAGTCCGGAATGGCTGGTACGTACTGGAAGGGGGATTCAAGTTGTTTTTGCCTCAGGCTCAGCGCACATCGTAGTCGCCATCCTTGATTGATTTTGGTGTAGTGCGTATTATTCAATCAGTATACATATTTTAGGGGCGGTAATTTTGGTCTGTTAGCTGACCCAGAACGATGACATTCTCTAAAGCAAACCAAATAAATCTCTTGTTTATTTTCGTCATACAGAGTAGACTGAAATCCTGCTTCGAATTCGTCGTTGTAGTGAGGTGAAAGTAATATTTATTTGCAAATCTGTTTCGTCTGCTAGTTCTGTAAAATACGCTCGTATCAACTCTTCCTTGGTTAGACTTTGCCGCTTTGCATTGCGTTTTGATTGCGTTCGAACATTACACAATTCCGAATCGCTCAGGGGTTGGCGCGTCGCGAATCCGGAGGTCACATGCCTCCTCTTTCCCTTGCATATCTCAGTCTGGTCCGTGCGCATATGCGCCATTATTTAAACCCTTCGCCAACAACGTAAATTCTTTACCACTCTGGCCTTTTGGCTTAGATCAAGTGTAGTATCTGTTCTTAATAGTTTAACCACTATTATGGAGGCACCGCCTCCATTTCTGGTTATCTTATTTTTGCCGCCCCAGATCCTTGGGCTCTGCTTGCACCCCTCGGACGCGATGACTTTGCTGCTGCACTACTGGCTTGCGTCGTCGGGGGATCCTTCTTCTTGAGGACTTTTCTCTTTGCTGCAATACTTGTTTTCGCATCACTTTGATGTCGAATACGAATTCAGCAAACGGAATGTCTTATATTGGAAGTTTATTTTCTCTTTTTGGAAAGCGGAACATGGTCGTTATTTTTCTTGTGACGAGAAGAAATTTTGAGACTAATCAGTGGCCATCGGGGGCGTCAATCGACGGAATAAATTGACGTCGGCATATGATCGAACTCACATATTGTTGGGTTTGATTTTGACTCCAAATGATATTGACAGAAAGGTTGTGTACGGAACTTGGAGGTTTCATGAACAGCCCAGCCCGGGTGGTTATTCATTCCATGATGATCAAAATTTTAACTTCAATGTGGTGTATTGTGTGTATTGAAAGCTAGGAGGCTTTCATGTGTGCTGATTAAACTATGTGCTCATCTCCAATCAGACTTGCATACATGTATGACTGAGCACGCTTGAACACCATTGCCCCATGACCCCAACCTGAGAATTCAATCGAACAAGTAGCCCAGGGCACTTCACTCACACCAGGACGGCGCGAGGTGTCTTTGAGGTTCGGTATTCCGACAACGAGGCATTCTACCTGGCAAGGAAAGTAAGAATTTTTGTCGTCGAAGTCGCATCGCACAAAGCTCAACAAAACAAAGGTCTTTTTTCATCTGGCAGTGGCCATGGGATAGTAAATCCTTTCGCCTTCCATGCCTATCAGGCTTCCCTCTGGCTGACCGCCTGGTGTTTCATTTTTTAACCTTTTAATATCACGGTGAAGATGCGCGTTCAACTCAACCTTGTTCTTCTCATGCTGCGCTAAGTCTGCTCCTCACCCTAAATGTTAACAAAGCATATGATCCGTGCAGTTATTCCATTAGTGATGCATTTGCCACTCTTTGCTGCTCGTGGCGAGTCAGTTTTATCAAATCACAGTACTGCCCCGAGGGACCACAGCAGAATTTACGGTTTTAAAGGTTAGCATCAGGAGCATTTTATTCAAGGGATGCATGCTTAAGTCATCGCTCTAAGAAGCTGAATCCTCACGGCGTTCTGCACCAAAGGCCAATGTTGCTAGATGAGCTCAGTGTGATCGCAAACTCCCGCGCCAATGGTCCCACAGCTCCCAATCACGAAACAATTTTACATACGTGTGAAGCAAATTCATTGAAGATTCGCGCTGGCGCTAACAAGTTGATTTATCCCCCTGCTTGCTCCTGGCGAGCCCACACCGAACATCCTCAGAGGCCTTATGTAGTCTGGTCATAAAACCGGAAGCTCAATGTGTGCAGCTCGAAAAATGGTATAGTAGGACCGACTTAATGTCCGCTCTAAGCCTCACCGAAGTCGCACCCCGAACCCAGGTCCCGGGTCTTTGGATTTGTTGGAAGCTGTCATCCCCCGTTGAAATAAATCCAAATAAACTGAAAAGAATGGGTAGAACAACCATGAGGGAAAACTGATTTATTACGTAGGCGACAAGAAAGTTGTATTCAGGAATCGGATGACCTCTTGCAGCTCTGACATCATTATATTACAGGTGACGCGCGCGATACCCTACCGCAATGTTGTGCCCTCAGTAAACCGATACTGCGGCGTCTCAGAAAGGAGAAAATTGCGAACTCCAAAACGTATAGATATGAGGGATTTCGGGATGGTTTGCTTGTGTTAGCCAGTAACAGTCGCCAACGGTCCTCTGCAATGCAATCACGTCGAAGATCTTCTTCCAAAACCGTCAAACCAAGGCGTAAGCCCAAAAAATTGAGCCATATAAACGACGCGGTAAGTAAAGTTCGCTTCCGCCATTCTATTTAGAGGCTAAAGAGACCTTAGCACTTCGAAAACGGGTTTCCTCGGTAGCCATTTTGCCAACTCCCTCGAATTTCTATCACTAATTGGCCTTTGGCCTCGTATAGTCGCCTAAAAATACCCAGCAGAGATCCCGAATCGGTTCCGCACTATCCTATTCCGCCCCACGGTCAAAATTCTGAAGTTCCAGCCTTCAATCCCGCGAACCAGTCCGACTGGGAAATATCTCCAATCATGTATCCCACTCCCGCGACTGTGTTGTATCCAGCGCCTAACCCGGTTTTCCCTGCGCCTCTGAATCCCTTCCATGCTGCAATGCCAGGTCCCAATCAAGATCCCCAAGCCTACTTCCAAGACCCGTTCTTCATGCCAGGAGGGCGTACTCAGTCAGTACAAACTCCCCATCCGCAGTATCCGGACAATGGCATGGTCATGGAATACGCGGTAGGATCCTTTACTCTATCACGATGAGAGTCTATTTTCTGACGGAGATCCCCAGCCGCCCGGCATTTTCCAGTCGCTTAGCCAACCTCCGGTCCCGAATCAGGCTCTACATTTTGAGCCCTACTCTTCAGCCGTCCATTTCTCCCATGCATCTCCAACGCACTTGGAATATTTCGAAAAGGGCCCTAATACGGATTACACACAGATCGCTCAGTACCTCAGACCGCCACATCCGGACTGGGATATCGAAAAAGTCCCTCTCGATCCCAGTTTCGATAATTTCCAGTCAGGGTAGAGACTTCGAACCGGATTCCAACACGATTGCAGATTTTCATTCGAACAGTGACAGTTTTCCCCGCCAGAATATTTAGCAGCCCGCCGCATCATATTATGGTTTTTTTCCCCAGCAATTATATATTTATGGCGCGTGTTGTAATCAAAATATTTACTTTCTTGATGGGTCGGGCAAATAAGCGCCCGTGAAGGACGCTCAGAGAACTCGTCACGTGTGCCGTCAGGTCTTATGCGTTGGCCAAATTCCAACGGCTTTATAAACCCTAGCCCGTGACAATTTCAGGAAACCACCATAATAGACAGGTAGCTCTCGTCTACTAATTCCTTGCCGCATTGTTCCATAGCACCCTTGCGAATAAATTCGTCATCTCATTCAAGTCCATGTGAAAGGCTGCCGTCTGAGAAGCCTCACTGAGCGGTCGCACAGCTTGATAGTGTTGGAGTATGAAAGGCACGGTATCGCATAAGCGTGCTACGACACGGTGGTAAGAGGTAGAGAAGGAGAACGAAGGACAAAGTATCTAATGATAACAACTGTAAATACCCGAATCGGGATCACAAATTCCAACAGATAGGCACGTTGTATTGTCGAGAACGAGACAGATACGAGTACGAGCGTAACGGTAAGAATCCAGAAAGAAGGATCTGAAGGATCTCCCTATATACTGTCCGATCGCGTGACGTGAATAAGATAAGATAAGAAACCAAGAGAGCGTCCGTGAGTAAGGCTGGCGGCCAGGCTTACACCATGCCCCACCGACACAAAAAGCACGCTGTTCAAACACTAACAACAAATTTCGGCCAAAGGCAAGAACGCCCACAAGTAAGTACATACAGCAAAAAGATACACTACTTCTACAACGCAAGCTACGCGCAAGTACAGAAATCCTCAACCTCATCTTCATCGTCAAGGGAGGGGTATGAAAACTACAACATCGACGAGAAAGAAAAAGAACGTCCCAACACGGAAAAAAGCGAGCAGGCCACGGCGAGTATGCCACAGCGAGCGGCCTCTGCCTAACAGCCCATCCAGCCCATCATCTCATATCATACAAATTCAACATTCCACCCTCCCCCTTTCCCTTCCCCTTCTCCCCCCTCCCCCTCCCCTTCCCCTTTCCCCCCCTCCTACCCACCTCTAAAACCCCCTCAAAGCCAATCATACCCACTCCTCCTCGACCAATCCACCCCATTCTTCAACTGCTCCAACGTCAAGAAGATCAAAATCGTCGTGGGCTGGAGCCGCGTCCACGCCGGCAGCCAGCCTTTGAACATGAACATCGGGCCTTCGTTTTTCATCGAGGTGCGGATTACGCCGAGGGTTGACTGTTTGTTTATTTTTTATTTGGTTGGGGGGTGGGGAGGGGTGGGGGGAGGGGGGTGTTAGTTCGTCTTTGGTGTAGGAGGAGGGGGGAAGAGGGAGGAGGGGAGGAGACGTACATTCGATCCAGGCCCAGAAGCGTTCATAATCCGACTCTTGAGCACGTCAGCGGGGGAGCACACGGTGGTAGCTACCGTTCCCTATATATATAACAAACCACACCATTAGTCCTCATCGAAGTTACTTTACTTAAAGCCGGAAGGGAAGGACTTACAGCTGCGAAACTAGCTGTGAAATGACAAGCAATGTTATCTTCGAAATAAGGCGTTTTTAGGAGTTCGGCTTTGAAAAAGTCGTACCTAAAAAGAAATAATCACGAGTTAGTGTTGTTGTTATGTTGAGTGGAGAGTGGAAGAAAGAAAGAAAGAAAGACGCACGACGCGAGCTGACTGGCGTTCATCAAGATCGCACGGAACACGTTCGGGGTGACACCGCGCGCGAGGGAGGACACGCCTTCTTCTCTGACCATCTAAGGAGTGGAAATTATTAGCGTTCCATTCTTCTTCTTCAGAATCACCATCCCTAATCCCAATTGAAAAAAAAATCAAGTAAAGGAACGGAAAGAAAACCAAAGCAGAGCAAGATCGTCAAGACAGGAAATGCAAAGGGCGCGCCGATCCTAGGGGCTATTGCGTCATCGCCCAAACGGACCGATTCACGATCACGGTCGGCTCGGGACCTGCTCGTCCCGATTATCTCCGCACAAGCCCCGTGTATAGCAGATCGCATTACCCCGCATTTCCGATTTCATTCCATCTTGCTTGGCTGGGCTGGGTTGGGATGGGTAGGGTAGGGTAGGGATGGGTAGGGATGGGTAGGGCAGGGATGGCGGTATTAATGACGAACCGCGATGATGGCCGTGGGTGGGATAGGGTAAGAACGGCAGGGACGACAGGCAAGAGGAGAAACAGAAGAAAAGAAAAGCAAAGCAAAGCAACGAAAGCACCAGCAAAACAAACTCACCCGGAAAAGTGCATCAAAACAATGCTTGTAATTAAACCGCTTCTCAGGCGCTTTGGCGAAGTCTCCTTGGAGGCGGACCATCACGATCTCTGTTGAATCGATCCATAACGAAACCAGTCAGCCACACACAAAAAGCCCACATAAAAGAGAGAAAAAGGAGGTACGTACCACCAGGATTCCCAACCAACCCCGCAATCCCACCAGCTAAAACAAATCAAAAAGTCAGCATCTCTCCCTACCCACCTCCACTTGGGAAATCACCCCAAGAAGAAGAAAAAACACAAAAACAAAAACAAAAAAACACAAGAAGAAAACAACGCACCCATACTCCCCGCAGCAGCCAACTTCCACGCCGGCGCGTCCTTCCCCGCGCCTAAAAGCTTCTTGCTCTCGTCGTACGCCCAGAAGCGGCACATCGAGTAGGACATCTGGCGCAGCCATGTGCCGGAGATGCCGTCGAAGAGGCCGCGGACGCCTGGGGGGTTTTGGGTGGGGGTGGGTGGGTGGGAGGGGGGGAGGGTGGAAGGGTGGAAGTTAGTATGGGTTTGTATAGCGTTTGGAGGGGAGGAGGAATAGGAGGAATAGGAGAAATATGGGATGGGATGGGATGGATAGAACCTAGGGAAAGGAGATGGAGATGGAGGTACGCACCGGCGGTCCTGACCGTCTTCTTCATGCTCTCTATCATACGCTTGTCGCCAGAAGCTTGGAGGCGGACTTTGGTCAGATCTAGGGGGCTGTTTGTTCGAAATACCGCAGTCAGCACGGACTGGACAGGGTCGAGATAGACAGCCAAAAAGAAAAAGGAAGATGACGCACTGTGTAATGGACGCCGCGATCGTAGCAGCCACACCGCCCAGCCAGAAGGGGTAGGGCTTCTTCTTCGGTGCGGCTAGTCCAGGTGCTGAGCCTGAGCCTGGTGCGGCGGATGGGACTGGGAGAGGTGGAGCAGCAGCGGTGGAGGGTGGTGTCGACATCTTGATCTTGTGTGTGTGGGTGTACTTGAGACTGGAAAGTGTAAGTTCGCTCTTGTCTTGTCTACGACTTCTAACTAGAAAGTCTGAAATCCGAAAGCAATGCTAGTGCTGATGCTGGTGCTGGGTCTCTGATAGGTCGAACTCGAGATCTATGGATGCTGGCGATCGCTTAGATTTAGATTGAGATGTAGCTGTAGCTGTAGAATGCGTGCGGGGTAAGGTACGGGTTGATGTGATCGATGAGAAAGGTGAGAGCGGGATGCGGGGTAAGACGGAAGGGGTAAGGCAAGGAAAGGGGAAGCGAGTGATGTCAGTCAGTGACGACGCTCGGCGCTGGATAGGGGCGATGGAAAGGACTCACTTGAGATCTATGTAGCTCTCCTTTCTGACTGTGTTCGACGTGGGTGGTCGGGAGAGACCTCGAGGTGCTCAGCAAAGTAGGACGATGCAATTAAGCGATGCCTGAGAGCCTGGGGGGGTGGGTGCTATGTAATGTAATAGGGGAACTCGTACGAGGGGCAGATCCACGGGACTGTGACGGTGGGATTAGGATCCAGAGGCGGATGTTGGGTTGTTGCGTTCGTCGTCAGGCGTCGCGTGCTCGTGTGCACTGCGAGCGGCTCAAGCGGTGTTTGAGGCTTGTGAGGAGGGAAAGTGGGGGAGACGAAGAATTCGAAAGGAGGGAAGCCGCGGGAGCTTGGAATTGAGTGCGGCTTGGGTGGGTCGTTGGCGACTTGAAGTCGAGAGTCGTAGGACGGGCGAATATGTGCTGGAAAGAACCTCGGACGACGATGGTTGATCCTAGTATTCCCCGTGCTAGCGGTGCGATTCTCTGACCAGCGACACTGCACTCGGGCTATAGTTAGCTTCTGTCATGTCGTGGAATGAGATCGCCTCACGGATAGGAATGGCCGAAGGACCGAGAGATCTGGGATATCAGGATATTTCTGGCAGTGAGGGTTCTCGGGAAGAAATGGGGAGATTGGTTCAGAGGGAGGAGTCGGAGGAGGTGAGGAGTACCAAGACCAATTCTCGGTCAGATGCGCATGGGTCCATTTCACGGTCTACTGTAGCGTCAGCTGCACCACTACTGTCAGTGTCAGGACTAAGCGTACGCGAGCGCGTGACCCCTTTCTCGTGTCGTGATGCAGAGGCTTCCCAGGACTATTTCCCGTCTTTCTGTGACACCTGTGCTATTGGGTTGCATATCCTCTAAAGCATTCGCCTCATTAATTTCCTGCATGGAGACTCGATTGTATCGATCTCATTAATTTGCTCACTGTCCTAGATCTCGCTTAGATAAAATGATGCGGGGTAATTCATCTGACCCCACCATTTTATGAGAACGGTACAGTGTCGGCTTGTTTGATTACAACTCTTAATAATCTCTCATATTAATCTCATGAAATTACACACGGGAGGAGGGAGTCCACTGGGACCAACGGCGTGCGGAACGCCTTCCCGCTCCGAATCAACCCGATTCTGTATTTCGGTCCGAAAGGCTGATGGCTTTATGATGTCCAACTTTAGCTTCGAGAATCGACGTTCATCTTGATGACAACGACGACCTTGTGAGTGAATTTTTCAATTAAACCTCCAGTTCTGACCCAATCTCGCAGTATCTGTGACTCTTGAACGCAGTGAACGCGTGCACTTACCCAAATAATATCCTATTGTCAATTCCAGCAGTCATCTGTGACTCGAACGCTTGAGCTTGAACATCCAATGAAGACAGGAGAACCTCCATACAAACCTTCGACGACACCTCATAGAAGGAGCATCGACCAGTCCACTTCGATTCGAACCGCCAGCCCAGCCTGCATCAGCAGCGTCGAATAGGACGCTCTCAGTGTCTAGCCTCTTGCATGACGCTTTCGTGACTCCGAAGGAACACGATTCTGCTCGTATACGTCTCCTCAATGCTGGCCTCTCCTCTCCTTGGTGCTCAACCAGGAGGTCGAAGAAAACTTAGTCGGAAGAGAAGAGACGGTGCAAAGACTTATAATCAGTAAGCCATCGACCTTCCTATACATCCCAACCCACTGGCACCTTTCTGAACACAAACTGGTCAGCCATGCCGCTCAACCAGCACGATGCAAGAAAATCCGTGCGGAATAGAAACGAATCGGTAAGCCACCAATTGCAACCTTCCCGCCACTTCTACCTCCTCTAAACACAAACCGTCAGCCGCCGCCCAAGTCCATCCACACCCCTTCAGCTCAGCCGCCTGGCCCCACGACAAACCCCACCACGAAACCCTCATCACCGACGACCTTCCGCCACGAGGGAACGAAGCCACCAACTCAGTCGCATCGTCCAGACCCTCCACTCGTAACTGAAATATGCCGCCAAAACTTGTCTATTTCACCCTCGAAGACCGCAGAAGACGCTGTGCTCTCCCGCCCGCCATCCGGTATTTTACGCACTGGGTGAAAACGATGCTGCTTGCTACTGAGAGGGAAGGGGCAGGGGATGGGGAGATGGGAAGGTTTTGTGGACATGCGTTGTCCTGCCGCTTGACAATGAAAGGAGCGTTACGGATCGTGTCTACTCCAAACAGCCTCCTCTCCTGCTCCCTGAGGCTGACAAGGATTTGAAGAAGAAGAAACATATAATTAACGAGCTCCGTCCCCGCCTTCCTCACGCGCCTGTACCCGCGTCACATCGTGCACGGCAACACCAAGCCCGCCAACCTCCTCTGCAACGCGTCCACCTTTGCGACTCAACTACGTCCGCCTCAAAAGGATTCGTGTGCTCCACCCTCAAAGACCCCGCCGGGGGCGACGTGCTCGCCCGCCGCTCGGTAGTTTACGCACGAGATAAAGACGACGCTGCTTGCTTGATTTGGCTGAGAAGGGAGGGAGGGAGGGAAGGCCGTCCAGCCTATCGAACAATGCGGGTGGATGTGGATGAAGATGGGGATGGGGGGATGGGTGGGTTTGTGGATATGCGTTGTTAAGCCGCTTGACATCGAGAGGAGCGTTATGGATCGTGTCTACTCCGAACAACCCCCCCTTTTCCTGCTCACTGCTTCCTCAGAGGCTAACGAGAACTTGAAGAAGAAGAAACTGATAATCAACTCCTCCTCGCAGGCCTCCTCACGCTCCACACCGTGCACGACGACACCAAGCCCGCCAACCTCCTCTGCAGCTCCTGCGCCTCCTGCGCCTCCGCCTCAACGACTTCAAATGCGTCATCCGCAGGCCCGAGGGTTGCGTAGTGCGATAGTAGTACACCAAACTCGAAGGGTGGGTGTGCGTTGAGCCTACGGTTAGAGGTTGGGGCTTGCTCGGTGCATACATATGACCGACACCGTGTTGGTGTTGGGCTTGTTGTGAAGACTTGGACTCGGACCCAGCCTCTCAGTCGGCTGGGACGCCTGCTGGAGAGGCGAGGAAGAGAGGGGGTGCGCCCGATCTTGTACTCTACACAACGGCTGGGGTATCGAAGTGCGCAGGGACGCCTCCTTCCTCAAATGTGCCGACAAGAAGGGTATAGAATTAGAAATTCGAAGCACGACACGGACACGGACACTGACACGGGCAGGCAGCCCCTCCATAATGCTTCTCCAACATCAATGGCCTGGTTCTCGCGGTCGGCCTCCAGACTCAAGATCATGGCACTGGCAAACTGGCAAACCTTCTTCCGGCGATCATTTCCCAAACATCCGTCTTTCCTCACCATGTATTCCACTGCTCGTCCTTGAAGACGTCGTCCGCGCCGTCGGCCCTCCCACCGAGCAGCTGCTCCGCCCCACAGCCCAACCAGCTTACTTCCTCGACCCTCTCGGACATCTGCTGCTTATAAATACCAAGATTTAAATAATTTGATCGGAAGTGTCCTTTGAGCGATCAGCTGCGGCAGGCGGGACGACTTTTCCTTTCCTTTCCGCTGGAGAAGAAGAAACAGCTAATCAACCCTCCTCGCTCGCCTGTAACTTACCCGCGCCACATCGTGCACGACGACACCAAGCCCGCCAACGTCCTCTGCAGCTCCTCTGCCTCCACCTCTACTTCTGCGACTTCAAATGCATCAGCCTCGGGCGTGATGTGATAGCAATACGCCGGATGAGGATGGTGTGCATCGAGAGGCGGACCACGCTTGGAGGTCATAAGCATGGACATCCCCGGTGCATACATACGCCCACCGTGTTGGCCATGGTGTCGGGCTTATTGTGGAGACTTGGACCCGGACTCGGCCTCGTAGTTCGCTGGGACGGAGAGGAAGAGAGAGGGGGTGCCCGAACTTATACTCTACACAGCGGCTGGGGTGTCGAAGTATGCAAAGACGCCTACTTCCCCAGATGTGCCGACACGGTGGGCATGGAAACTCGAAGCAGGACATGGGCAAGGACACGAGCAGGCAGGCACATCCCCCATGATTCTTCTCCAGTGGCCTGGTCTCTCTTGATCGACCTCCGGACACAGATGGATTATCATAACAAATCTAAATCTTCTTCCATCGATCCTCATTTCCAAAAACTTCTGGCCTAGCCGTCCCCGCCATAGGCCCTCCACCATTGGCACCACGCAGCTCCTCCACCCACCGGCCACAGCCCAATGCGGTTACTTCACTCGACCCAACACGAAACTTCATCATTCACACCTCCCTTACCACACCCCTGCGAGGTGGCTAATGGCCTTTTCGGTCTCCTGTTCGACTGTCGGATGTTTGCCGCTTGTGAATACCGGATCTAGATAATTTGGTCGGAAGTGTCAATCGACCGTCGAACTGAGGTTAAATGGACGACTTTTCCTTTCGACTTCGATTTCGGAAGTAGGTTCGAGGGGCAGAGTGCTTTGGAAATTGAAATTAGACTTGGAGTAATATCTATTAGTGCCACCTTTGACTGCAGACCTTAACAGCATCCTCTAAGATTGAGTCAACAACGATCTGGAGAAGACAGGCAGGCATACAGGCAGATGATTCATGCATACGAATGACAATGTACAATTACAAAGTGGAAATCAAGACTACACCCTGAATGAAGAAACTATACAACAAAAAGCTAGATCAAAGAGCAGATACACACAAAGCAGATGGTGGTTATACAAATGGAACAAGCCTCCTCCAACAGATAAAAGCCAAAAACTCAAAGATAAAACATAGTATCCCTCAACTTCGCACCAACACCCTTCCCCCACGTCCCCCTCGCCTCGCGCATAACAAGCTCCTCAACCTCACCCGCACTCCCCGCCGAACCAGCCGCGCTGCTGATGCCCTGCAGCAGCTTCCTCAAGTAACACCGACCGCGCTCGCACGCGAGGTCAGCGTAATACGCGGGTGAAACGAGGCTGACGGCTTTGGTCACGCGGGCGAACATGTAGCTGACCGAGTTGGTGAGGACTTGGAGCTCGTCGGCTTGGAAGCCGATGGTGTTGTGCACGACGTAGTAATGCGTGGGGCGTGTCGTGCCTTGTAGGCCTCCGTGTGCTATGTATCATGAAGGTCAATATTTTCTATCAACCTGCTCGACTGGATTTACCTTGTAGAAAGAAATCGAAATTGTACACAGCAGTTACACCTCGATCGACGATCGTGCCAGACCGAGGGTTACCGTTCTGGTCCGCATCGGCTGCTTCAGTAGGATAAAAACGTGTATGGTGGCGTTTTCCCTGATACAAAGAGTCAGAACACATCAACCATGGTGTAGCGTAGGTCAAAATCTTACACAGATGACAATCGTCATAGCTGGACGATACGCTTTCTGCGCGGTATCAAACTTCGCGCAGGCTAACCTGATAGCAGGCAGTTCTTCGTTCACGACGATGTTAAATTGGCCCTGATGACAAGATAAATTAAGTACTAAGACATCGACTGAGGAGGATACAACGCACTTCAGAAACGCCATCTCGATAAATGAGGATGCGTTGAGGAAGGCTGTTCTTATTTTTCGCCTTGTACAGAGTAAGGCGCTCCCACATCATCTTGGCCAAGTTCGTCACCATCTACGATTTTGAATGAGCGTCTATCTTGAGATATAGTCATGATCATGAGAAGAAGCACCTCTTTCTTTGATTCTTGAACTTCCATGCTGGCTGGGTACTGAGCGAAATCAGAGTCGTAGCTAGCAACAACAGCAGCAATAGATGGCGTTCCTTTGACGGTACCAAGTCCAGGATGGGTGACATCGATGCCGACGAGCATGGTTGGCGCTTTTTTGAGCCACTCCATGCTCTTTGCATCCAGAGCATGACTGATGAGCACATTAGATAGATGGATAACCCAATACGAAAGGCAAAGACTTACTTGACTCCTCCTAACTTTGTGTTGAACTTTAGGGCAACGTTCGCAAAATATTGCGGTTGGCCTGCATCACATTCAGTGGTCTGGCTTACGAAGGTAGAAATCGACATTACCATTCACTGATCGGAACTTGGCAGACTGCACACATACAGTGGCTATTCAAGAGTCATTAAGTGCGTTGTGGTTTAACGAGAAGACGGCCGACTTACCAAGGTCGAGCTCACAATCACATACATGTTTGATACCAGCGTATATGTGTTTATCGTCGCTTGAAAGCAGAACCAGGACGATAGACGGTTTCCCAAGGCTTTCCAACTTTTGTTTGATAGCCTCAATCGCAGCTGTACGGGTCGGATCAGTCTTTGTCCTCTCTGGCACTTCCACCATCGCAAAAACAGGATCTTTCTGATCAACAGTCATCCCACTGGTTCTGCACATCCTAGCGAATCCTCGAACAGTATCGAGCAGTTTTGGGTCGCTGGTGCTCGGGAATTCGTCGTCGGGGCGTCCGTCTTTGAGGATAAGTACAGCCCATTTCTCCAGCCTGGCGCCGCGGGCAAACTTGACACCTCTCAGGTTCCAGCTAGCTCGGTCGTTCACCGTGGACTCTCCTTGACCGTATTTGATTGTAGGAGGAGAAAGAATGCGGCCTGGGACGACAGCCATCTCGTTGCCGACTGTAATTCCGAAGGCGGTGAGTTGCTGGGAAGCGAAGGGCTTGAATCCAAGCTCAGTAAGCCCAGGACCCACAATGCTCGCTGCATTGACGTTCGGTGGGTTGGCTGCGACAGTGATCATGGCACCCATTTGCTCTTCGGTAAGCCTGCCCTTGAAAGGCTGGTCAGGAAGAATTTCGCAGACTTCAGGTGGGAACAAGAGCCTGTCACCACCTAGATCGACGAGTGCAAGTAGAGGATAACGCAATGTAATCTGATACGCTGAGCAGAGGCGTAAACAAAATGCACGAAAGGAAAGGTTGAAGACCCACTCTTCTTAAAATACTCTTCAACGCTCATTTTACCACCAGCCTCATCAATGTCAAATTTGTATTCTCGAGCGTTCATGTTGTGTAACTTCTTGACTCTGCCCTGGAATCTACGATGTGTCATCTTCACCTTAACTTCCTTGACAAAGGCAGAATGAGTAGCGTTGGGGTTTGAATTAGCAAAGGCTATCATAGACGTTGCCAGATTTCCCGGTGTATAGAAGGCCATGTTGCAAACTGTCGATAGGAAGGCGGTAAGCGGTATATTGCAGGCAAAAGGAAGTGGAACCCACCATTCACGTTTGCCATCAACTGATTATGTGTCGGGCGAACTGAGGAGTAGTAGCCCTTCCAAGCCTCAAGGCTTCCACCCAAACTGAAAGGTTGGTTGGCAGTACGGAAGAAGAAACGATTACGCCCAACCAAGATGCCTCCACCTCCAGAACGGTTCGGATGGGCAGCAAGGATGATGTTGAGCACAGATATAGCAGGCGTGATATCATAGTCGCGATATTGAAGTTCGCCTTCAAGATGACTGGATAGTTCGCGATGAGTATTGCTCGCCATGAAATTCTCTAAACCTTACCCACGAAGCCCCGACAGATCCGTGTTCCGAGCAAAGGTAAAAGTGAGGGTGTAAACCTTCCCATTGGGCGACGGTCCCTGTTGGTCCTCGTCATAAAACGGCACCGTCATCGACAGAGGTTGAGGAAGCTCCTTGGCTGAAACCAACTTCGACGAATGATCATGCGCGACGAAGCCTTGCAGGCCGTGTGCAGCCCAATCCGGCAACAGCTCAGCGAGCTGGAAGATCCGCCTTCTCAATCCCGCTCCTACTCCTGGAGAAATCGCGACATCATATTCGAACCAAGCGTCTTCAGGAACTTCAACCGGGAAGTAATTAGTACGAAGCATGACCGATGCCCCTTCCGTTCCAAAACCTGGACGCAATGGAATCTCGTTCGATTTGACGGTAAGGGTCTGAAGGGAGGCAAGCACGGCCTCTTGAGAGCCATCTGTTAATCGCTGATCTATGCTAGCTGGTCCCGGTTGGAAAAGCCTGCGCGGAATAGATTTAGCGATACAAAAGCGATGATGCAGAGATTGTGAGATTTACCCTCCACGCCCTCGAGGACCGCCGCCTCGACCTCGACCACCACCACGAAAGTCACCTCTGGGACCACCACCACGACCTCGTGTAGTGTCGGGACCGCCACGACCTGCAGGAGGGCCACCACGGCCTCTGACGTCAGGAGTGCCACGGGCGGCAAATGCACCACGACCTCTGATGTTGGAACCACCACGACCTCTGTCGCCTCTGCAAGCCATTGGTAGGGTGCTGTTCCAAAATTTATGTGCAAGTTGATAGGATCTTCAGCTTTCAGTCCGGGTGAGACAAAATAAGCGTGTTATCAAGAACTACTGTAGAAGCAAACTGGACGTCAGTGCTCGAGAATGATAATGTTACCTGGGGAAACAGAGTTCGATGAGATGAACTGTGTGTCCGGAGGGAACAAATCAAGGCTGGGGCACGTTCTGACGCAACGCTGTCTGCCACCTGGCCTTTATGTACATGCCCACCAGCCAAGCAGCTGCATACAACGCCCATATCGTTGGGTCACGCTCTCAGCCTCTCACGCAGTCAGCGCTACTTGCGCGACGTTGACAAACGACCCACTCAGAAAGCCTTGGATGACCTCAGTGATGGTTTGAGAGTGGATGGAATCATAAGTTGATTGGCATACTTGTTTTGTTATTAGACCTGCAAAAGGAGAACGTTGTAGAATACAGATTGAAAGGCGGCATTCGACATCACCGACTCGACGTGAACCTCAGTCCTGATCTCAGCTCTGAACTCTTTACTCTCGAGAAGCATGATTCGTAATGCGCGGACGAGTCGTACACATCGACGCAATTGTCTCGATCAGGACTGTTCTTCGACCTGAATTGCGGCGCGAGTAGATGTCTGCTGGCGAATGAAACAAATGTCCACAATGAATCTGCCTATACAATCAAGTTAGTTAACTTACATTCAGACATCCAAAGAGAACAAAATGCCCACCTCCCAATACAAGTCCGAGTCATTACAAAAGCCGAATTAAAGAATTAAGACGTGGAGGATCCAAATATTCCGTTCGTTGCCGCCAGTGCGCCAACGTGGAGTTTTGTTTTATGGTGTTATTGTGGTTCCTGGTTAAGAGAAAAGGGCTGTAGCTGATAAAAAAGGCAAAAGCTGGTTAGCGAACCCTGACAACGAGGGCAGGAAGGGAATTGAGTACCTTGACCCGCAAAAGGAAAACCCACCTCCTGGCTGGCTCTGCTATCTATCCCTATTATACAGTACAAACGACACCTTGGGTGTATGTTTGAGTTTATATCTGGTAAGACCGCCAACTGCCATCGACATCGACGTTGTCATTAATGATGCTGCTCGTTCTTGGTTCCAGATTCCCCAGAGCTTCGCTATCGCCTTCGCAAGTCCGAAAAACGGGCAGCTGAGTTGTTTGAATTGGCTTCAGGTTATTATCCGGCGGAATGTCGATCGCCAAACTGATCTCCATTGTCATGAAAGAGAGCGATAGATTCAACTAGCTCATATGTGGACCTCCATAGTCCTGTCATTTTGGTCAGGCGAAACAAATTGGTCGAGGCTGACTGTAAGGTGAAAGTCATTGAGAATTTTAAAAATTTAAGATTGGAGATGAGGAAAGGCACATTTGGGGTTGTGGAACCTGTGTATGAGAAACGGCTATGAAGCCCGTCTTGTCTCCAACGTTGAGACCAGGGATGGCGAGTATTCCACGGTCGATAGCAAGGCAGTGCGTAGGTTGCTCGTCTGAGGGTTGGCGCGTTAAGAATTCGACATTATGAGAATGAGGGAAAACGGAGACAAGTGGGAGTAGGGAGGCGTGGTATGTATACTCCTGCCAACCTGCTCCACTAGTACCGCAATGCGTTCACAGATCCTCCAAGGCTTTACTATTGGTTGTGGTAAACAAACGGGTTGAGATTCATATGAATGGCGAATGCAAAGAAATCCTTACAGTCATGAGTCAAGTTTCAACAACCTTTGTTCGCGCAACTCCACTTCAGACTATGAAGGCGGGCTTCATGTTCCTCCTAGAACAATCGACCGAAAGACTCGTCATTAGGCGATAGTCTCCGTCATTTGGAATGTGGCCTTCGTGCATACATCGTGGGATCTGTTCATAGAAATAAAACACGTCAGTTCTAATCCAGTAAAGAACAGAGAATGGAACAGGAAAGTTATGAACGAGACGAAAAAAAAACCAAGCAGCAAGCAAGAACCAAAGTGGGCAAGGAACGAAAATCAACCCACCACGATACACCATCTGTCTTCATTTACAAATTATTCGTGATAAATTGGATCAGAATGTTGCTCTTGAGCTCCTCTAGTCGGCCTCTGGTGATGGTCCCAATCCGAAGGCGGTTCCGAAGGTGCTGATAAACGGGCGGAAAAGAGAAACTACAAGGAGCCAAAGGCTTGAGGGCGTTGGTGAAGACGGCGAGGCAGTGTCCATGAGCAGTGGGGTCGCCGTTAGTTAAAAGTGCTTCAGCGCTGTTGGGACGGTAAGAACAGGCAACCACAGGACCGGTCGAACTGCAGGCTCTCAGTGGAAGAGCAGGCAGGCTCGAGTATAAGAAAGGATCTGGAGCGTGTATCGGACAGGACTCTCAGCCATGGTGGATGTTGAGCAAGTTCCATTTGGTGGCTGTGTTTGGTTTGGACGCGTCGCGTAAACGAACTCCAACGCGAACTCTCTCTTCTCCTTGACCATTACCATAAGTTCTGGTCATTATTGTCCATCTTCAACCTATAGCTACGTAACCCATTCAGAAATATAACTGCTCTCATCCTTGACTTTTCCGCTCCTATGGCCTAAGGTCTCGTCCAATAACTAGAGATTCACAGCTCAATGACGCTTCCCTCCAAAGGCACTTGGACCGACGCTTCGCTCGAGACAGGGTCTCCTCTTACTACAGCGGCACCAGTATATCCCTCTCCTGGAGATCTTGTGCATCCCTAGAATCCGAGGGCCATCGTGCTGCGACGACGGAGGACAGAGGGATATGTCTCTGAGAGTGAAAGTATAACTATTATACTAATCTCCCGTAATTCGTGTCATCTCCATTATCGTTATTTCTTTTCTAACCACCTTATCACTTTCAGGAAACCTACCATGACCGACAGAAGGTACTTTAAAGATCTTATTGCATTTCACATCGACGCTCAGTCAAATGTTGCGTCATTGGCCGAGTAAATTGGTGAAGGTTGTGGTAACTATCCTCTGTCCATCCCCTACGTCGCAACTTGAACGGCTCGCTCAACAGTCTCTTATCACAGAAAAAAACGAGAAGCCAAAATAGAAACAACGCTGCCGAAGGTCAAGGCTAGATACCCGCCTTAGCAATCGAACACAGGCGAATAGGGCATCCAGAAGCTCCCCCGATTTCCCTGAATCCTCAGAGGTCATCCATAAATAGGTTTGTCAAGGAATTTTGTGGTTTCTGAGCGATGGCTAATTCTTTGGTTCTTCTTTGCAGGTTGCCGGCTTAATATTCAAGAGCTACGAATAACGAGCTGAAGAGAATCCATCAGGAATGCGGGCATAGAGGTGTCATCGTGGCTGTGGGTAGGTACTCAGATTGGTCACTGGTTCCTCATGTTCGTTTCTTTCTTTTTCGCTCCTTGCTACTTCTTCTGACTATCAGTTATAGCTGGCCTCGTCATTCCTAGTCGTTATGCTCCGCAGAGAAGTGGATACAAGACGCCATAGAGGCAACATAACACTGTCTAGCACTTCCTCTTCATTCATGCCAGTGTTATCCGGTTAGGCCAGAATTCGAAGGCTGAAATGAGGGTTAGTTTCACCTTTTGTCAGGCAGCTCTAGAGTTCTTACTCTCCACCAAGGCTCGGCCAGAACTCTCTATCTGCGGCAATGCAAGGCTCCTCCTTGATAGGTTGCTTGACCGATATCCGCATTGGATCATCGTGAATGCAAACGTGCCAACTGCCCCTCAGCCTTGTCAACAACATCCAGGTCGGCTATCTTTAGCATAGCGTCCACTGGCAATGCGAGGGCGGTTTTGCAGGTGAAGAGGACCAAAGATGATGCAGCTCTAAAAGCAAAATCCGTTTATTAATAAGACAACGGCTCTGGGTTGACTAGATGGATATAGAGGTAATGTACTTTCTGTTCTGCGCCAGGATTACATTTGGCTGATTTGTTTTATACTAGAGAACAGAATCGCCAAATTTTTTTGGAGATTGGTAGCACATACAAGTCGATCTACACACCTCAAAACCACCATGATGTTGTGGTGGCTGGCGGGACCCGCCATATATTTCCTTCCCAGTGAAAGAACGAGCTGACAACCTACAATCCTAGCTCATGGCTGGAGCTGAAGATACGTGTCTATAATCCAAAATTCTGCTTGGGGTGCCTTCATCGTGTCAAACCTCTCTCCGGTAACTCTGCAAATTAGTTTGTCAAGCAGCTGCTCCTTGACCGTCTTTCACTCATTTATTCCTTTGCAGATTGCAATAAGCTGTGGGGGCTCATTAGGAACACTTCAATAATCAGATCCGAGAGCACCAAGTTATGATTGAACATTTTTATCTGTTTAGTTGGACATGACAGAGGGAAATTTAACATCAGAACACCAGTTACAAGGAGCCGATCCACTGGTCCGCAAGAAAGCTGTCATGGCCATATTCAAAAATGAACAGAAGTGTTTGTTGGAGACAGTATTATGATCAGTTGACCAAGGCACCTCATCCATGGTTCAGTTTGGATAGAACTATCTGCATTGGCTGACTCCTCGACATCATTGGGAACAAGGGTGCTGGTATATCCAGATTTCTCCAGTGCAGGTCGCAGCCAGTAGCTGTGGAGATCACAGCAGTGACTTTTGCTCAGACTAGGCTTTTGTCCCTCAGTGACTACATGCTGAGAGATGAGTAAGTGAGAAATTCAGTACCCTGATACATGAACAATATGTTGTCTTTCAGATGTTTCTGAAGGTGCCAGCAAGAGTGTAAATACTAAAACAGTTCAACAGTGCCAACTTTAGAAGGCTAAAAAATATTCCAGAGGTTGTACCTAGATAGTAGAAAAGTTGTAGTGCTATGACAAAAGTTTAAAGCAGACACCTGGCAGACATTTTGAAATAAGTACTACCCTATGGAGAGTAGCAACTAGTCCATTCAGGACCTACACTTGTGTTATCAAAATCAACATAGGCAATGTAAGAATGTGGGATTGTAAGTATGTTAGCATCATCTGGCAGTCTTTCACCAGAGGGCACAAACATGAGATATCCTTCTCCATGTGGGGAGAGAAGCCAGCCAGTGTGTTGCAAGCCATGTTTTGATGTGGCTATCTCCTCCCGAATGTAGCGAGGTCCTGGGGGGTGTGCTGATTTATCCCACACTTCAAGTGATTGGTCACTCATGCCAGAGATAATGTGGCTGCCATCCCTTGAAAATGCAACTGGCTTGACCAAATTTGTATGGCCATTCAGCACATGCTTCTGGTCACCTGTTGAGACATCCCACACCCGAACTGAATTGTCGGTTGAGCCAGAGACAATGTGGCTGCCATCCCTTGAAAATGCAACTGAGTTGACTGGATTTGTGTGGCCATTCAGCACATGCTTCTGGTCACCTGTTGAGGCATCCCACACCCGAACTGATTTGTCATGAGAGCCAGAGACAACTTGGCTTGCGGGCCGACGCCTTGCGCGGCAAAAACTCGTCCCCACAGTTATGCATTGAGGTTAAATATAACTGCTCGGCGTCAGCAGAGATCGACATTGTACATGTGTTGTCCTACCGTATTTATCTAAAATATGAACGGTCTCTACATGGAATAAAAGTTTGGGCTGGGCTTGTGGCCTTCTTGCAACTCGCAGCTACAACCACAGTCTACGCGTTTTAAGCCACGGATTTCAAATGCTAGATTCATTGGCGAAGGCTACGAACAAAAACTCAGCCACCACTTCTAAGTTCAACAATGTTGCTTGGGGCATAAACTGACGCTAGAAGCAACTTGGAGGCAATAGGTTTGGCTCCGTGACTCAATATCCCCCAAGAAACTGGTCTAAAAAATCAGGTAAAAACTACTGCAGGATAACGAGCAACTTCGTACCTGATATCAGTTAAATACACTGCCCTCCTCACGGAGGACTCGGAGCTCGGTTCTTGATTCAAATTTTAGTAACAACCCAAGAGCCAAACCAGAGAGTGATGAGCAAGACGAGAATTAAAATGTGATGTGTTACCCACCAGCACCCGATTTCGGGTAAGATTGATGCATCGATATCAATATTTCAATCTGTGTATTAGGCAGAGAATAAGTTTTGCGCTCGAATGAGGAAAGGATTACCAAAAAGCGTTGACTGCAGAGAGAGTCAGCAAAGAACAAAGAAACTATCCCATGCTATAGCTTCGTTGCGGATGCTAAGGGGACCTGCCAGCGAGGAGGGTAGTCGGTGTACAAGGACGCGACTTTGATGATGACGCGGTTTGGTGGCCCCAGATTTTCCACCAAACCAACTGAGACTGAGAGACCTGCTTCGGAATCATATGCCACGGGCGCGGCGGATCGCGGTGGTCGAAAACGTGTACAGACATCCAGTGAAGCTGACAGCAGTTGCATCGCGAAGAGAAAAGACGCGGGACTTGAGACGGGACTTGGATGACAGGCTATCGAAAAGGGCAAAGTTCAATGTCAACTTGAAGAGGACAAGATCGCTTACCTAACTACGCGCGTCCTCCATCCACTGAACCACCAGACAACCTCGAACAGTCCCTTCGACGCGCCTTCAATTCGACGTGTTGCTGGTTTTGGTCATTGGTGGGGAGGTCGATGGTGACCTGGGGGTATTGGGCGTTAGTGGCCGGGCTATCGGATGATTTGGCGAGCTGGATTTGGTGGGTATATCCTGAATTCATGTGGAGGGGGGGGCAAGCATCGTTCGCGATGAGCTGCGTTAACTTAAAGTGAACCGACGGAGAGAGGGCGACTTCGGTGGTGAACAGCATGGGTAGACCTACTAGGTGCCGCCCGAGAAGCGCCATCTTTGATTCGGTTTCTTGCACCACAACATCGACAAGATCTCGAAGTAGAGAACGCGGAGCCAAGGGGAGAGCAAAGGGAGAGTAGAATGGAATCACAAAGGGAGAGCGGAAACACAAAAAGGGACCCAGCAGCAGAGCGGCATGACGTATTTGGTCGGCGCGCGTTCATCCAGGGTGTAACACATGCTTCCAGTCCCTAGCAGTCCCTCCTGCTGTCTACTGAATTTCCTTTCCATCTACTTCATCTATGGACTGTAAAGTATCCTTTATTACTTAAGAGTCACCCTATGTGACTCTCAGAGTAGATATAGTGTTACTTGTCACATTACTGAATTTATCTTCTTACATTCATATCCGATAAGCCTAAGTTGCTTGCTAGCCCCTGTCAACCTAGTACTACCTGGGAGCAGAGGCGCACGCATCAGGTGTAAGGTTTGAATATAGAGTTCTTAGCGTTTTCCAAGACTTAGATCTAAGAGATCTAACTTCATCAAAGCATATATCTGCGATCGATCTCAGCTTCTCTGTTCGCTCTCAGACTGAAGGATTACTCCTAGGTCTACTCACCAAAGCCCGCCAGATCGTCTTAGGCGTTAACTCCCCACATAGTGACGTACCTTACTAGAGGTTCGTTACATTGGTGGACACTGTGGGAGCCGCCTCTACCTGGCCGGCATCAGCTCTTCTCTCTTCAAGATTCACCTCTAAATTCATCATGGGTTCTCTTGATGATATAGCTAAGTTTTTCTTTGAACACATTTCTTTGATCATCCAAGATCGTTCATATACTCTGGCACAAGCAGCACATCACCTTGGGGCTCATTCACTCAAGATGGACACTGATGTTGTGCCTATCAAGGACGGTCTTCTTTCAATCCACCCGGAATTCATGGATCAAATTCAATTCATCACCCTCAAAGTTCAGCAACTCAATCAGCTGGTTGCTCGAATTTTTGGCAGGAAGCCATTTTGGATTATTGATCACCAGGACATGTTTTTCCAAGTGCTACAACGTGCTCAATCAGCCAAGCAACTACTCTACGCCTGGGATGTTGTTCTGGACCGATTCCGAACTGTGGTCAAACAACTGATCAATGACATCAGTCCTCGTTCCGTGACATCGACAGCTTCTCACGGTTGCCCTGACCGCGATGCATCGTCAACATCGACACTGTCACCTCCGCACTTGCGCTCTCGAGACGGCCACCTCCTCCAAACACGATGTTTGCTCCCAGTAATTCAAGACCGAATATCTCAATGTTCCGGCGATCCAGAAACGAGCCCAGCCTCTCAATTCACCTCCGATGCGACGAAAACGACGCGGACCCGAACCTCTAAATCGCTTTCGTATCGCGGTGCTCAAGATTGGGGTCGCTCGAGCACATCTGATCCATCAACTGCAACTCGGATGCCCTCTTCAATCCCAGCTCATAGAAACTCGCAGGTGGAGGATGTACAGAAGACTACGGAAGAGATTGGGGAGGATAAACCGCCAAGTGGCAAACCTCGGAAGGCAAGTGACTGGAATGACGGAGAGCCAGATCTCCACGGAGTGAGTACCTGTTCCGCTATCACATCCGCCTCCTTTTCTGCCAGCCTTGCTTCTACAGAGCCAAGCACTGAGTCTGGCGTCACCACAAATCTGAACCGGGATCAGCATGCTCAAGCTAGGTCTCCTAAGGCAACTACGCCTCTTCAAAGATCTCCAACTTCATCATTCGCGGCTACGGTCTCCCGATCAAGTCCCCTTCCCTTGAAGTTGGAATATTCCAAGCCCACGCTTGCTTCGCCGGTCCAACCTCAATTTCGAAGCCCTCCGTCACCTCAGGACACCTCTCTAACAGGTAGCCACGGTTTTTATCAGGATCGTAGTGCAAATTGTCCTATATTTGCCGGAGCTCCCGTCCTGGTAACAGGCACGCAGAGTACGGCTAGGCCAACCGCTGACGTGGATAACCACTCACGGGAGCCTCTGACATTGCCATCGAGCTCTCTTCGCCCTCCTTCGTCAACCTCGCTCTCCTCAATTGAACATCTCGAACCTTCGACGTCAGTGGCGGTATCTCGAAAATCGCCTTCGAAAGTCATTGATCACGAACATCGCCGAAACTCGAATAGGACGGGAAATTCGGAAGCTGGGGGGGAATGGAGGCAGTCCGGACTCGACTGCTCGTGCCCGACACTTGATTCTAACCTTCCGCCTTTCCCTGCAGCCGGAGCAGGCACTATTTTCAACACGGCGGCTGCACGATCATCGTCCTCCCCTCCGCTGCCATCATCCTTTCAACATACCGCGCACTCTCAACCTACAGACTCGACGACAGCACACTCGAAAGCGCATGTTAAGATACACGAAGATGCGACTAGGATGCAAGATGTTCGGCGAGGTGGACAGGAAATGGAAGAGCTGAAGTATCTAGATTTGGGAAAACTACGACATGTACGTACTCTGCCTACCACTATCGAACCGTACCCTGTCTGCCGTTGGCTACCTGCAGGTCAGAATCAGCAAGTCCATCCTCTCTCACGTTTGGCAGTCGCCCAACACTTCCACCTGAGTCGTAGTCAGGATCATGAGGTGCATAGCTGCCCTTTGATCGCTGCTGTTCCTGTCCTGGTAACAGGCATGTCGAACGCTGCTAGGCCGACCGCTGTTGTGGGTAACCACCTGCGGAAACCTCTGACACCACTCGGACCACCACCGCCAGGCCTTTCATCCTCCTTACGCACACGCCCAATATCGGTCTCTGACCACGGCCATATCCTTGGTACCCGCCAACGGACCCCTTCTGCGAACGGATCCAAACTTGATGAGCAAAGTCCACAAACAGGAACACGCACAAGCAGCGAAGACGGCGACGATCTTCCTATCATTCCACCAGCACTCACCCCCGCGGCGTCAACGCCCACTGCAGCTGCGCCTGCAGCTGCCCCAGGAAAATCCACTCCCGCGTGGTCTGCCGCCCTCGCCTTCGCCGCTGTCTGCCCGAACCAGGCACAGAAAGCGGAGCCCACGGCACCCCACCTACCTGCTATCGCCTCCGTCCTGTCGTCGACCGCAGTTGTTTCTACTGCACGTGTATTGGTCGACGCCCCGAGGCCGACGGGAAGTTCGGAAGCTGGGGGGGAATGGAGGCAGACTCCGCCTCTGACCCAACCAGACTCGAGCACCACCAAGCAGAATACGGGTGCAACCACCCAGGGATGGGAAAGGAAGGTCGACAGGCTCGAGTGCATTGCCAAGCAGCGCAGGATGAAGGAATGCGAGCGATCCAGGCCCACTAACCTACTCGCATTTTGCATCGTTGTTCGCGCCGCAAACGCCATCGATTCGAATTCGAAGTACCTCGGTCCACCCCCCTTTCCCATCGAGCATTTGGACTCAAACGGCACGGAGAATCGGGAGCGATACAATGCCCAGCAGGGAGATGTTTGGACAGCAAACTGGCTGCCAGTTTCCGCATCATTCCAACAGCCAACGCTCATCCCATACAGCACCTCAATACAACCGCAGTTCCGGGATCAATCCTCCTCATCACCGGTTGTACCTCTCCTACCTTCAAGTCCCCTAAAGTCAACGGACTCTCAAGATCACAATCCACGTCAACTCGACGTACTCAGGAAATTCGATGATAACCGAGTTTCGCATCGGCGGTTCTGCGGCTTCTCCAACCCTCACCCACTCTTGGGATCGTTCGTCCATGTTACAACCAACAGATCCGACATCGACAAACAAATTTCCGACACAGCGGACGTTGGGAGGACGAGTAGGTGCACGGACCCAGACGAGAACGTCCCCGCGTGTCTGCCATCGCCTGCGACAACGTCGGACTCGTGTGAGGCTCCAGCGAATCCAGTTCGCAGAAACCGGGCCATGGAGGATGAACCAAGGACTGTAGAGGAGGTTGAGAAGAAAATTAAGCCAATGCGCGATCCTCGGAAGGCCAAGGAGTGGGACAAAGGAGGACACGAGTCAGCATCTCCTCGCATTATATCCGACCACAACTTGTTGTCGTTCATCACCGCGGAGCATCGTCAGGACTTGGAATCGATCCGAAAGGTAGAAGTTGAAAGGGAAGGATTAGGCAAACCGCGAGGAGATCAGGCACAGAATGTTATTAAAAGTGACAAAGGGTTGAATTTAGTAAATCGGGACTCCATCGTATGTTTGTCAATCTCGTTTGGTAGTCCTCTTGCAGCAACCGGCACGCCTTCGAGCAGGTCTCGAAGGTCGTTAAGCTTCCATTCTTGCCTGTCCAAACTTTCCAGCATCACAACCTCGCTCTCCGACATGCTACTCATTGAGCCCGATGCTGTCAATGAATCCAACCACGATATACAGCTGGAACTACCAAGGATCGTCGACGCTGCCCTTGTTTGTTGGGATCAAAACACGAGTTCTTCCTCGCCTTCGACGATGTCATGTGCAGCTCTAGCGATGCCGGTTTGCAGAAAGCTAGCTGTGGAAGATGGCCAGAGGAAAAAAGCTAGGGTAATATATGAAGAAGATGAATCTGGAATGGTACGTATGGATTTAGTTCGACTTCACAACATCCTCGCTCGCTTTTCTCCAGGCCTAGCAACCTCCTTCGGAGTCAGCAACAGATCCCGTCAGGATCGGGGTGTTCAAGACTCCACGCCCTCGATCGCCGTTGTTTTCTTCCTGGTAACAGGAATATTGAGCACGGCTGGGTCACCTGCTGGCATGGATAACTGCCCGCGGAGACCTCTGACCCCAGGACTGTTGGTTGGCATCATCGAGCTGTGTTCCTGCAGCTCGTCATCGACACCGTCTCCTTTACCTCTCGGACAAACAGCTTCAACGTCCATTAGATTGAACATGCCGGTACTCACCGACCTTGACGAGCTAAGCTCACTTACAGAAACACTGCAACACCAGGACTTCGAGGTCGTACTCGCTTGTTGGGATCGTCGTATAGAAGCTTCTCCGCTTTCAGTTCCGCAAATGGAAGCAAAGGGGCCTTCAACTTCCATGGCATGGCTCCACCCAAGTCGATCTTTCGAACCTCGATTCCGCAGCCCATCCGGGCCTCGTCTTCATCTTCTCAATTCCTCTAACTCTGTAGTTGTATCGCAGCCCCGCCATGCCTTATTCTGTCAATCTCAATTCAATGTGCTCGGGAAAGTCAATGATGACACAGTGGACGCTCGGGGGGGAATTGGATGCATGGATTCGGCGACACCAGTTCGCAGAAATCTAGCCGTGGAGGATGAACAGAGGAGAGAAGCTAGGGTAATAGATAAAGAAGATGTATTCAACAAATTCAAAATGGTACGCACATTTTCAGCTCAACCCAAGAGCGAAATCCTTGTTTGCTCTTCTCCATATCTAGCAACCTCCTTCGCAGTCAACGACGGCTCTCGGGATCGTGGCGTACAAGACACCACGCCCTTGATCGCTGTTACTCTCATCCTGGTAACAGGAATGTTGAGTGCAGCTAGGTCACCTGCTGTTGCGGATAACCGTCTGCAGGGACCTCCGACGCTAGTCGTGGACTCAACATCCACAATTCCTTTTGCATCAGGAAGCTCTCGTCAACACGAACGTCTGGAGCGCCCAACCATCATCATTGGATCACTCCATCTCTCAGAAATTGGTCAACATCTTTCAGAAACGTCTTCTTATTTCTTTGCACCTATGTGGTTTGCCGGTATCATCACAGGCTTGTTTGATAGGCTTCAACGAGGCCTTTCTGATGACGCCTGGCGCATTGCGAGGCATCTCTTGCTTGCAGCGCTGTCGTCGGTTTCATCAATCTCGCAATTTGGACTAATCAGTCGATATCTCGCCAACGCGGGCGTCATCCTCGACATCCTTGACACCGATAGAAAGCTATTAAGGTCCTCTTTCCAGCAAGCCCTCATTCGTCGATTTGCGCGGCTTGCTCCTGTCGCTATAGTCAACCTAGTCCTTCATGTTGTACGCCTTATCGCAGACGATCGAATCCGAATTTGGCAACGATTTTGGGTGCATTGGAAAGACCTGATTCAGAGCTTTCCGGCGATATTTGGTTTATGGCGATACGACATCTGGATGGCAAACAGGAGTAGAATATGTACAATCAACACTAGTAGCTTGAAGTCCAAGCCTTCTGCTAGCCCTCCTGTTTCAGCACCTGGAAGGCCTATTGAGAATGCACTTTACCTTCCAAAAGGACTCTGGAGAGGTTTTAGTTGGCTCTTCAATGCTGGGTTATGGTCCAACTGGTGGTCATTTTCAGGTTTTCGACAATTTTTCAATTATCTCATCGTCATTTTACTCGCTTTCTACGATTCTGAGCTCATTCGAAAGTGGTCAATCACCCAATCCAGCCGATATCTTCAACGTGACACCTCGTCAAGTATTCACGCCGGAGATAAGCATTTTTATCAAAACAGCTCATTTTTACGATTCATATCACCACACCTCGTCACCTTCGTCTATCACGACGATTCTGGATTCATTCGAAAGCAGTCAATCGTGCGATTCAGCCGATATCGCATACACAACAATTCACCTTGCGGTTTCCCTAGCAGCCACATTTTCGAGTTCAGACCCCCATTTTTACGAATTACCCTGCAGCAAACCAACGGCTTCAATTTTTGTCCAGATCTTCTGCATGCTTCAAAGGCATTACATGCACGATTCTGGTGACTCTTCAAATGTAGTGCCTCACCGTCTATTCACGCCAGAGAAAGGCTTTTTGATCAAAATGCCTGTTTTTCACGAATTCAATTGCTGCGCATCATCGCCTTCACCTTCCACGTCAATTTTGGACGCGTTGGAAAGTGTCAGTTCACAGCTTTCCGTGGATATCCGGAACGTCGCCATCCGAGCTGTCATTGCTTCGCAAATTGGGATTTCGATAATTTTGGCTTTTCACTCCCATGCACTTAGGCTTCCTCCACGCAATATGCTTCCTCCATTTTGACTATCTCTTCCTATCCTCTTTCTTGCCAACCATTCTATCCTTTCTGAACTACCTCTTCCCCTCCAATGAACTGCCAATGGTTCTATGTCTGTGCCAGCAACCTCAAGCTTCTGCCATACATCTCTTGAGGTTGGGGGGGCTATATGGGGATTAATTTTTTGGGAGGGCTATAGGTATAGTAGGCTGATCAAAGCCTGCTGTCAGATCACCTTTGTTGTCTATGGGTCTGGCCACCTTTATATATGACTACCAATTTTTTTTCTTAGGACTTCAAGGGCTTTAGTTCACTCCTTTTTCTGACCCTTGCCACTTCATTGGAGTTCAATTCTTGTCTTTAATTATGGGCTCTTAGCACAAATCTATTTTCTTTTCTTACTCCTTTCTTTTTCTTATTTTGAAAACCCACTCCTACATTGATTTCATCCTCTATATTTTGCCCACCTTCCAACCCCAACACCTCCTTATTCTGGACTTTTTTGTTCCATTCAGCAGATAGAAAGTGGGGGGGCTCTGTAACACATGCTTCCAGTCCCTAGCAGTCCCTCCTGCTGTCTACTGAATTTCCTTTCCATCTACTTCATCTATGGACTGTAAAGTATCCTTTATTACTTAAGAGTCACCCTATGTGACTCTCAGAGTAGATATAGTGTTACTTGTCACATTACTGAATTTATCTTCTTACATTCATATCCGATAAGCCTAAGTTGCTTGCTAGCCCCTGTCAACCTAGTACTACCTGGGAGCAGAGGCGCACGCATCAGGTGTAAGGTTTGAATATAGAGTTCTTAGCGTTTTCCAAGACTTAGATCTAAGAGATCTAACTTCATCAAAGCATATATCTGCGATCGATCTCAGCTTCTCTGTTCGCTCTCAGACTGAAGGATTACTCCTAGGTCTACTCACCAAAGCCCGCCAGATCGTCTTAGGCGTTAACTCCCCACATAGTGACGTACCTTACTAGAGGTTCGTTACACAGGGTTTATAGGGGCTTGCAATATAAAAATTCCATATATACGACCGGAATTTCCACGGTATAATTGCGCAACGAATCCTGGGTTTACAAAAACGACTCCCTAAAGGGGACTCGTAATGCAGCTGCCATCACTTGAAAATGCAACTGAGGTGACCCAATTTGTGTGGCCATTCAGCACATGCTTCTGGTCACCTGTTAAGGCATCCCACACCCGAACTGAATTGTCGTGAGAGCCAGAGACAATGCAGCTGTCATCACTTGAAAATGCAACTGAGTTGACTACATGTGTGTGGCCATTCAGCACATGCTTCTGGTCACCTGTTGAGGCATCCCACACCTGAACTGATTTGTCATCAGAGCCAGAGACGATGTGGCTGCCATCACTTGAAAATGCAACTGAGTTGACCCAATCTGTGTGGCCATTCAGTACATGCTTCTGGTCACCTGTTGAGGCATCCCACACCCGAACTGAATTGTCATGAGAGCCTGAGACAATGCGGCTACCATCACTTGAAAATGCAACTGAGCTGACTGAATCTGTGTGGCCATTCAGCACATGCTTCTGGTCACCTGTTGAGGCATCCCACACCCGAACTGATTTGTCACAAGAGCCTGAGACAATGCAGCTGCCATCACTTGAAAATGCAACTGAGTTGACTACATGTGTGTGGCCATTCAGCACATGCTTCTGGTCACCTGTTGAGGCATCCCACATCCGAACTGAATTGTCATCACTGTGGGTAGTAAAAGCACTTAGAATCAGTGTACTTGACACTCATGTCATGTCAAAGTAGTGTTTCGACACTCATCTTGAGTGCCGACAAAATGAGTGTCACCGACACTCATCTAAAACCTCCGAAAATGAGTGTCTCGGACACTCAATCCTGATCCGAAAAAAAATGAGTGTCTAATTCACTTGTCCCGCCAGAAGTGAGTGCCACTTTCACTCATTATTTCCTGAGTTGTTTCACGGTCAAAACTTTTGTTGCATTGACCGCTTCATAGTTTGCACGTTATAGGGACAAAAGAACTGCATACTCGAGTACATGTTGTTTGGGTCGTGAACATTGATCTGAGAATATATTCTAGTCAGTGTCAGAGTTTGGATCACTGTTGCTCCCAGAGAATTCTGTCCGAGTGTTCATTCCAGACCGGTCAATAACACCCCCATCGCCCCAGAGTGAAAACCACCCCAACAACGGCAGAAATCGCTCAAACATCCATAATTACCAGCACGGTTGCAGTGGTATAAGCAGAGGTTGGCAAATAAGGCGGCCTCGCCGATGCACCCAAGACGTCGATTGACGTGTGGGAGACCATCTGCGAGGGTTTATGTACTGCACCAACTAATCACGACGGGCGGTTAACATAGCACCTGCTCCAAAGAAGACGACAGTTAAGACGACAGTTGATGGTTTGTTGCAACCTCAACAATGTCGAGCCATCATGCATCACCGCTGCCACAAAGGCTGGGCAATGTTTTCGCACATCGCGCACCACCAGGAATGTGTCAGCTCCATGGTGCTTGTATTGTCGAGAAAATAGAGAGAATCGAAAGTAACCACGCTAGCAGGTGCCATCGTCACGATTTGAATCTTCAGAGACCATCGCAGGGGCCACAGAAAGCGGCAGGGGGTAACGAGCAATGCCTGCACGGAAAACGAAAGGGTGAGTAAGTCATTAGCTGTCTTGTAATGGGGGGCGGTAACGTACCTGGCGCCTCTGCCCGGGCCTCCTGAGTCCTCATGCTACCCGACTACACCATATTACGGCGCATTACGTCGCATTACCAAAGATTGTGCTTTTAAGGTTGTCATTGTCAGGGTTGTTATTGTCATGATTGTTGGCAGTGATTGCTGGGGCGGAGGTTGAGTTTGAGGGTGTAATGGTGGATGGCGGAAAGGAAGCCGGATTGAAGTCGTGAAATCGTTGAGTATTGTTATTAGGCTCGAACTCCGATGTTGCATGCCTAAAGTAACCCCACTACGCACCTCACGGATGCGGATTTGGTGAAAGTACAGAATTTCATACCCATAGCGGTACCCTCGCTTACCCGTCGACAATACCTGCGACGGTCTCCGTACCTGTGTTGATTACCAGCAAGAAAAGACACTCCCAGGTAAGAAAACCTAACATCGCGAAATTCAGCGAACAAAAGCAAAAGCTAAAAGCGGCTAAGTTGTCGATTTTTTGATGATGCGACAGTTAGCCCACCTTGATTGGACTCGGAAGCTGCGCTGTGCAGCGGTTGTCAACGATTCGACCTGCGGTTGAGCCGGCGTCCTGTACAATGAACGCCGAGTATAGCTAGATGGGTGATGCAGTTGTGAAGATAGGTCGAATGGTGCACTGATGAGTAGGATGGTCAATGAAGGAGTCGACACAACTTAAAAGTCGAACTTAGGGAAATGACGTCATGTGACCATTGTCACATCACTGTGATTGTTTTGCGAGAACGTGGTTTCTTACAGGTTCCCTCTCTCTCTCTTCAACCACGCAGCCCTCACCGGCGAGATCGACATCCTCGAAGCACGATGGGTCGCCTCCTCCTACCCCTTGCAAGGTAACAATGTCGTCCGTTCCACCCTCACCTACGGGCCTTTCCCCGCCCTCCTCCACCAGACTCTACGGCTGGTTCGCCACCAAACGCTCGCCTTCCCGCAAGCATCACCTTGATATCCCCTGATTGCGGGTTTCTACTGCGCCTGCCGTATGCGCAGCAGCTTACTCTTTCCTGTGTGCCCTGCTTTGCAGGTTGAGAAGGGGCTATGCTAGCTAGTGCCGTCGCAGAGTTGCCTGGTTTTGTCAATAGGTTACTCCTTGACTTCTGGTAAATTTCTCGATGGTTTTCAGCCTTTATGATTTTTATATGGAAATAGCGTCGACTGGGATGAGGATCGGGTAAGCTCGTGCTTCTTACAGAAACGCTTATACTTACACGAAGCTACGGTTTCCGGTGATCACAGGTAAAGGTCTAGTGTGTTATATTTTATGTTAATCCCCGCCATTCCCATCCTTCATCCACCTGGTACCAATTGGTATGCTCACAGTCTTCTTCGAGCATTATTGACACGCATATATTTACCTAAAGTCTTCTTCGACCAGTAGTAACGCGCATATATTTACCCAAAGGCCTCAAAGACTCAATTTTTTACCTGTGAGTCATGTTCTGTGATCTTGGTCTTTGAGTTAATCTCTTGCTATCTAGCCATCGCAAACTTCAAAGCCCCGGAAGACACCAGGGGCGGTGAAAAAAAGAAGCCCAGTTTGTATAGCTTTCCTCTTACCGCGTATTCTTGACCGCCATGACGCAGATCACCAAACGCCTGCGTCCGAGCCTAACGACGAGCAACGCAAGAAAGAAATGCAAGAAAGCCGGACTCAAGCAAGAGATGAATCCGAAACCGCGTTACGATGGCCTGAGCTTACATCTCACGGTCTGATTCAATACGGCTCGTTTCTTCGTCAATGATACTGACCTTGATATGACCAGCACCGCTTCACACTCGCCACATTGTAAACATAAAGACTAGTGGCTGCTAACTTGCCACTAAGTCTTTATTTTTTCTCTCATAGTCCTGCATCGTGAGTCCGACTTTTTACGCCTAGTATCTAGTTCTTCTTGTGCGAGATCTGGTCTATTTCGCTTGCTGCTCCTGTCCAGCGTGCTCCGGCCTTTCAGGCCAGGCTCGGAGGCTCCCGGTGTGGTTATTACGTTTTGTACCACTATTCCGCAATGCAATCAATGGATCATCAGACAGACTGCCGCTGCTACGAGTGAGACTGAGAGGCTCCATCCTAAGTGTATTGAACGCGACAACATGAGTGACAAAAACAAGGTACAATGAGTGCTATGGTCACGACAGAATGAGTGTTCATAGTGTGAAATGAGGGGAATATGCACTCAAGATGAGTGTCATCGACACTCATCTTGAGTGAAAATGTCGCCTCGGTGTGATTTTCGCACTCAAGATGAGTGTTTTCCGACACTCATCTTGAGTGACCTTATGACACTCAACACTCAAGATGAGTGTCTTCAACACGGATCCTACTGTGCCTCCGACACTGATAATAAGTGCTTTTCCTTCCCACAGTGTCATCAGAGCCAGAGACAATGCAGATGCCATCACTTGAAAATGCAACTGAGCTGACTGAATCTGTGTGGCCATTCAGGACATGCTTCTGGTCACCTGTTGAGGCATCCCACATCTGAACTGATTTGTCAACAGAGCCAGAGACAATGTGGCTGCCATCACTTGAAAATGCAACTGAGTTGACCTGTTTTGTGTGGCCATTCAGGACATGCTTCTGGTCACCTGTTGAGGCATCCCACACCCGAACTGAGTAGTCATGAGAGCCTGAGACAATGCAGCTGCCATCACTTGAAAATGCAACTGAGTTGACCCGATTTGTGTGGCCATTCAGCACATGCTTCTGGTCACCTGTTGAGGCATCCCACACCCGAACTGAATAGTCCAAAGAGCCAGAGACAATGCAGCTGCCATCACTTGAAAATGCAACTGAGTTGACTGGATTTGTGTGGCCATTCAGCACATGCTTCTGGTCACCTGTTGAGGCATCCCACACTCGAACTAAATGGTCATCTGAGCCAGAGACAATGCAGCTGCCATCACTTGAAAATGCAACTGACTTGACCCAATTTGTGTGGCCATTCAGCACATGCTTCTGGTCACCTGTTGAGGCATCCCACACCCGAACTGATTTGTCACAAGAGCCTGAGACAATGCAGCTGCCATCACTTGAAAATGCAACTGAGTTGACTACATGTGTGTGGCCATTCAGCACATGCTTCTGGTCACCTGTTGAGGCATCCCACACCCGAACTGATTTGTCATGAGAGCCAGAGACAATGCAGCTGCCATCACTTGAAAATGCAACTGAGTTGACCCAATCTGTGTGGCCATTCAGCACATGCTTCTGGTCACCTGTTGAGGCATCCCACACCCGAACTGATTTGTCACGAGAGCCTGAGACAATGCAGCTGCCATCACTTGAAAATGCAACTGAGTTGACCCAATCTGTGTGGCTGTTCAGCACATGCTTCTGGTCACCTGTTGAGGCATCCCACACCCGAACTGATTTGTCACGAGAGCCTGAGACAATGCAGCTGCCATCACTTGAAAATGCAACTGCGTTTACTGCACTCCCAGAGTTGAAAGTTGACAACAATGTGCCACCTATCACAGCATTGACAAATTTAGGAATTCTCGGAAAGTGGCTCTTCCAACCCAGACTGGGATCTGACTTTCTTGGCCAGGTTGCTAGGGTAGAGATGTAGAGGTGTGGCGTTGATAAACATGCACCATTTCCACTGAAATACAGTGCAAAAGATCCAGCCTCATTGAGGTTTTTAACTAATGGCAAGTTGCTCTAAACATCTCAAAATGGTCAGTATGAATCATTGGTTCTAGACAACACTTGCCTCTGACTTAACTACCCACTCCTGTGCCACTCGAAGCATCGGATAGCAGCTTCCGCGCACCTGCAAAAGATTCATAGCTTCGATCCAAAATAAAACACGAAGCTGGAGGAACTCTGATAAAGTTTCATGCAGAGGATCAGAAAGGGTTGATTTAGTGGCAGAAAGGTGATGATCCCAATTTCGACAAGAATAGCTCAAAACAGGAGAGATGTTTTGTTTGATTGCACCTGCAAGTGCATGATTATCACGGTCAAAGATATATGATGATGGAATATTGGCAATGTTGAATCGCAACCCCTTCATGACCCGGAAGCAGGAGTCAGTGAGAAGTCAGTGGTGTGTCCCTGGATCACACCAAAACTCCCCTGATCGTTTCTCATCGAACAGGAAGTCAGAAAATGATTTGTGGTATGCCAGGACTCGGCCATGTTCAATATAAAGCACAGCATGAAGGTCTGAGAGGAGCTTCTCAGCAACATCGGTGTAGTCGGAAGTGAAAAGAAGTTGAGAAACAACAGAGGTGGATGTACGCTCAGAGGTAGAGAGGAAGGTGTGAAGGATCTTGAGGCGGTTCACCCATTTGGGGCTCTTCTCAGTGAAGTTGAAAAAAGCCTTTTTGAGGACTTGAAGATATAACTTATCCAGTGACATGAAGGACCCTGCATCTGAGGTTACAGATGAAGTGATGAGCTCCTCCAGGAACTCGCCCTGCTCTGTTTGTCCTGAAACTTTCAACACCTTCACAACAGTGGCAGCATAGATGAATAGGCCAGCAGCCAACACCACAAGCCTCTCCACATCATTGGTTGTGAAGTTGGTAAGACTAGCATTGATATACATTTTGATGTCACCTCGGACTTCCACTTCTTCCACGTCTTGGAGACGGTAAAGGTGCTTCTGCTCAAATTTTTCGACGTCAGCGACAAGGCCTGGATTCAACCGACTTGTAACGAAGAACTTGAGACGTGGTAGGTGTTTCTGATTAATGAACTTGAGGAGGGCACTCAAAAACTCAGAACCACCTGTCCCATCAATTTCGTCGAGTGCATCAATGACAATAAGGTAATGCCGTGGCGTTGATGCATCTTTAAGCCGAGCAGCTTCAGATTCCTGCCATGGTTGGAAAAGAAGACTATCAAGTTGAGTTTGTAGGCTCCGAGTAATAATTCCTGGCTCCCAAGAACCATTCTGCAGAGCGTCAGCGAATGATTTGCAATTAAGAGCGAGGTGGTACACTATCGTGCGGATAATGTACTTGGAAAGCCTCGTCTCCGTGAATTGTCGTGAACAAAAGAAATTGCCTCCCAAGATGATTGTGTTGTGGGAGTCACCAGCGTACTCAAAGCGGCGGGCAATAGTATAGGCAATGGTGGTCTTCCCGGATCCGGCATGACCGAAGAGCCAGTAAACGTTTGGACTGTCCGACGAGGTTTCATTGGCCCAGGTAATAATGTCATCCAATATACGGACACGAGTTCCGGGGGTGCAGACCTGACGATGCAATGGCTGCTCTTCTTCGCTTTCCATAAGGTAGTCATGATGGGCAATATGTGAGGGTTCAAGATGGTCAAGGAATAGAGCCTGTTGGGATAATGAGCTAACACCTGGGTTGAATAAGGAGATCTTACGTGCCTTGACAGCTTTGTCCATTTCGTAGACCATCTTAAAGATTCTTATACCCATTGCGAGCTACATAGAAATGACCATGAAACGATACAGACGAACAAAAGGTCATGGTGCATACCTCAAATTGTACTCTGGCCTCATTGATGCTCACGAAAATTTCCTTGATTCGTGTTTGCTCATCTTCATGATCAAGGAATTTCCTAAAGTTGGACTCGCCACTCAGTTCTTTCAGCTTCTGTAATTCTTCTTTGAGGGTACTAAACAGTTGTATAGTTATATGCTCACTGTGGTCACTGCTGTGAAACACGTACGCGTTGAAATGATTCATCCATGAAGTTTCTTCCCGATTGTTTGGCTTCCAGCCGTCCAATGCCCTCACGACCTCCTCCAACTGACCTCCAGTTGATGCTATCTGCCGTGCGACTGCATCCTTGTTGTCTTTCACAGTCTGGAACCATAGTCAGTCAGAATACGGCGTGAATCGCAATAACAAACCTTAGAGATCTCGATGATCGCCTTCACAAGACCTAGAGCCACCTTGGCGGGATTGGTGTCGACGATATTGGGCGCTTTCAAGAGGAGGGTCTGAAGGGCCCTTCCTGTAAGCTTGAGGTTCTCCTTCATAGACGATCCGGCATTCGGCTTTGCGGACTGTAGGTTACCCCCCATCCCGGTAGAGTTGCTGGTGCGTCCTGGGCGAAGATTTGCGGTGTAAGCGCCGGATAGCCATGAGATACAAACACATTCTTACCAGGAGACTGACCAGCAGAGGCGGTCGTATTTTGGCCATGCAGAGGTGAGAAATTATCCAGATCTGTGAACAATGATTAGTCTAACAAGCGGCGCTCAGTCGTAAGCTCGCTCACTTGGAGGCGCTGAGGAAGTAGCCAATGTGTGCGATCCAGACAATGCAGGGGTTGTGCGGTGATCTGGGTATTGCGATGGGTCGATCATCAACGGGGACTGGTTTGGAGATATAGCGTCCGGGGCGGCAACAGTTGAGGGGTCTACGATGGGGTTACAACTGAGTATGTTCAAGGATGAGCGGTACTTGCCCAAAGGTGTCCCTCCACCTGGCTTCACCGTCGCAGAAGTCAGAGGGAGAGACAATGTCGACTGGCTAGGGGACGCAGTCGTGGATTTGCTGAAGAATCTCCGTATCTGGCTCTTGAATGGGTGTCCTTCTGAGGGGGCTGGCGAAGCGGAACGTTTGGTACGGGTGAAAAAGTCGTGGATAGGCTCCGCGACCCTAGAGAGAATTTTTTTCTCGGAGTCTTTGGGATTCTGGGAGTTGTCGTTTGCCATGTTGACAATGGTAAGAGACAATGAGTTACATATCGTGCTGTTCATGCGGCTCGGCCGTTGGAATTTTCCCACCCATTTTGGACTTTCCTAGAGCTGACTCGGTAGTCAACGTTTCAATCCTCGAATTCCCGTAGAACTGATTGTATTCTCACATACCACGTTAACCATAAAATTCAAATGATAGCATTGATTAGAATGACGAATTTACATTTTTAAGATATCGGTACTGAAGAAGGCGTTGGATTCTACAGACGATAGGAACAAGAATCTGCAATAGATCAAAAGTTAGTTGATTCACCATCGACCATCTACGTACGTGTGCGATCGAGGATGAGCAGTGGAATTGTTGTACGCCGTCAGACAGAGCCGACGTTCGAAAGGAAGGAATAAATGAATGCGACGACTTGGTACCGCCAGTCCGAGCAAAAGTCGCTGCCGCCTTGACTGCAATGTGATTTCTACACCCAGCTGGTTGCGCCTGTGCTGGAGGAGTTTGGATGCACCAGCGGTCTCGTTCACAACGATGTCGAGGAGTCGGCCAATGCAGACTCTTCGAACTATGGACCATGGACGAGACGCCTTGGTCGATTGATGATAATAACATCTCCAACGAATACTTCTGTTCATATCCCATATCCGACTGGGGCACCGTGGTGGCTCCTTCGGAGAACAGTGGATCAGGCCTTCGTAACAGGTATTTTGGTGTCATATTTCCCTCCAACGTCTCCAACTAGACAAATAAAAACCTTCGACCGTAACTTGGTGCTCTTGCATCCGATTATCTAAGAGTCCCGGATGACCCAAGGCAGCTATTGTAATCTGCGAAGAAAAAAATGAGCAAAAGCCGTGAAAGAGTGGCTGGTCGACGAACCAATTTGCAGAGTTTTTGTAGAAAGGCTACCGGTTCAGGCAATCCTGTTCTCGACTGTAAATAATCACGTAGCGAATCAGCCAACCATAATCCAGCAGAACCGAAAGTGCATACCAATATGTCAACCCAGAGCAGTCGTCTTATTTAAGAAAATGAATTAACCATGATATCCCACAACCTCTCAACCTGTCCTTCCTTATGTCCATATCGTATTCCGCCGTAAGCCTCCCCACAGCTTAGTCGCCATTCAAGGACACAACCACCGGCATCGCGCACACGTCTGCAAAAAGCTGCATTAGCAAGGTGTTTCGCGCTTGGTCCCCGCTCGTGAAGATAGATGTGACCTTGTATACCGAGGAGTCGACGATCTGCCGCGTCTGGAGGTGGGGGCGATAGCGAGGAGGGTGGCGGAGTAGTGCTTGGAGAGGGATGTGAGAATTCGCCTGGATAAGGGTGAGGTGTCAGTCGAATTCGTAAAGAATCGTGAACTAAAAAGAGCCGTACTAGTTCTAAATCGATGATAAAGTCTCGCATGCGATCGGTGATCTGTTACCTGGAAGAGATTGGATATCAAGTCTGAACTTGGCACGGGATATTTAACAATGAGCTTACCATGGAAATCTCGGTAAAGGTGTCGGCATTATGCTCAACACATATTTCTTTCAAGGTTCTTGCAAGACTAGAAAATGTGACGTTTGGTCGCAGGAAAACTGAACGAAAGAAAGCAGAACGCACCGATACGCAGGCTCATTCCTTGTTCCTTTCCAAGCTTCATTGCTTCGGGGTATGCGGGCGGTTCGTTAGAATGAAGTAGATGAACTACTATCGATGGCCAGTTCAGAATCTTGCCCAATGTCAGAAAGAAAGGAATAAGCTGACCTGTCCGATCAAGACTGGCTTCCTTCATCCATAAGCCATCGATGAAAGGGTCCTAAGCAAGAACATAAGTAATGAAACAACATCCGGAAAACGTCCTATCGGTACCTTGTATGGACCCATACTCCGTCTCTGCACGATATGTAGTTAAGCATTTAACTCGAAGAACAAAGACGATTCAGAAGATTAGTACCTGAGAAATATGACAGGTGCTGGTACCAGCCACAGCTGCAAGTCGATGGCCCGACTCCTCTGGAGATGGAACTACGGCGGAGAGCACTCCGTTCTCTGTATATCGCGCAGCAACGGTACCCAGCCATCCATCGTATCTGTTGAACTAATTGAGCTCTAAGAGAAATGACCCAAACATGAGAGCCCTTACGCATCAATCAATCAAAGGCTCTCGAAAGGGGTACCAAGAAGCAACCCCGATCCCTCCGCCGCCTTCATCGAAAGACGTTAACAGACGGCCATACCGGTGATCAAGATCGCCCTCTCTCGCACCCGACCTGCGCATAGTCTCTTCGTCATCTAATTCGACCCGGTCTGCTTGAAGAAGTCCCTCTGCCATCCTGTTTTGGGGATATAGGAGCACTTGCAATCGATAAACGTCTTCCGCTTGTATAGCTGCACCATCTTCAGAGACCTCTTCGCCCATGAAACCGCCCCCCGTATTCGACGCGATGCTCAGGCTAGCAAACTTGGATGTTGTTGATAAGGCCGAGGAACATTTGGTCTGGTCGCAGACTCGTATTCGCGACGGTCGGAGATGACGATTGCTCAAGCGATCGGAAAGGAGCTTTGTGTTGCTGAAGGTATAGAGTTCTGGACGAGCCTTGATGGAAAATTAGAAGTCTATAGAGCTGCATGACGAAAGGTGAAACTGACCTCATGACAACCTTTTGGCCCAGTGAGATAACATTCGCATGAATGAAGCAGATGCACCGAGAGTGTTATGTTGCCTCTCGTCTCTACTACTCGGCCGAGCATGACGACGAGGGATGACGAGGCTCGCTATAACAAAAAGTCAGACAATGTAACAAGGAACGAAAAAGACAGAAACGAACGAGGATTCTGAAGCCAACCTAAGTAAATACCCAAAACCATGGTGACACTTCCATGCTCGAGTTCTGTCTGACTCTCCTCAGCTCGCCTTTTGTAACTCTTGAATAGTAAGCTGGCGACCTGCAAGGAAGAACAAAAGAATTAGCTGCCGCTCAGAAGCCACAAAACTTCGAGTCTTCGACGAACCTTTATGCAGACGACCTTGAGGATTCAAGTAAGGCGAGAGCTGGATGCCATATTTGCCTCTGTTCGGTTCCTAAGGTGTGCGTCCAGCCATGACCTTCGATAGCGTCGCGTCTATGTCGGCTTTCCTGTGATACGACTGTTGAGCGAGCCGGTCATGCAGAAACACGAGGAAAATGCAGAGGCTAATTACCATGGATGATCTAACCTTTACCGGCTTACTCGGCTGATGACGCAACTCAAAGACGCGATGGCTGACCTAGCGTCGAGGTGGTGACAATGAGGTGCAGTAAGATCACCCTGAGAGCCGCTAAAGGAATTTCTATCGGTTATGGAAGACCCTCTGGTACGTTTCCTGAAAGTGATAAGTATGGTTAGTAAAGAAATGATGATGAATACGACAAGATTTACCAGAAAGTAGTATCGTTTCGCTCTCAGAGACAAATGCCTCTGTCCCTCGTCGTCACACCCAGACCGCTTCCATTTCATGCAGCGTTTGTTGACGTACATTTCTTCTGAATGGCTCGGATTAATGGGGGCAATGGAACCCTCACCAATCGAGACCTTCAGCGTAAGTTTCACTTGAGCTTGAATGCTTACATAACCGGATCGGTTTCCTTAAAAACCATCCCTTAGATTCAAGTCGCCATCGAGTCAATATGCCCTCGCCTTGCCGCCGCCAAACTCTCAATACAGTCGACCATGAGGGCTCTCAAATCCACCCGCTACCGACAGGACATAGCGCAACTCACAGCACACCGCGCCGCGACGATAACAGCGAAGATTTCCAGATTAGTTGAAACAGCGGAAGAATCCGACGCTCAACTCCTCGACAATATAGCACAACTGGAGTGGTAGGCGGTCTTACTTCCAACGAGTATGTTTGCGGACGTAATCATTTTGGCGCACAGGATTCTCCGGGACATGGAGAAATTTGTTCGTTTCGAAAGTCAATCTGTCCTGGTCAATGGAGAGGATACATCGACTCGATGCTCTATTCTAGACCAAAATATGGCAAACTCTCTCAAGGCTTTCGAGGTATTTGGATAATTTCGACCTGTATTTGTGTTCCTTAATTTGTTCTGAAATCATCATTCTGCAGGAACTTGTTCTAAAAGAAGACCAAGTAATTGAGAGCAGCAAGGAAGTTATTTGCGCCGTTGGAGAGGAAAGCGTTTCCCCGGTTGTCAGTGTATTGCAGCTATTTTTGAACCAATCTAAACCTTGACGGCCAACTCAGGCAAACCAGCTATCAAATGATCCTCCAAGTCCTCTAATGCAAACCCATGCGGTGGAGAAGAAGTGCGCGGATCTGCCTAGCAGGTTAACATTTCTCTGACTCTCCATGAACACCGTGCCTCACTGAGACTCAATAGTGGAGTGTTTTTTGCCGGAGCCAAAGATATTAATGTGAATGGTGGAGAATATGTCCACATTCACGGCAATTATCATAAAACGGTCACATACAATCAAGGCGAGTGCGTTTAAGTTCGCTAGCGAGAACTGGAAGCCATAACTATCCATAGATCCAGGTCAAACCATCGAAGGCATTGTTCAAGGCCCACCTGTTGTCAGTTCACTGGGCTGAACATTGAAAAAAAAATTCTTGATTTACCATCGTGCAGATTTCCATCGAGGATATTTCAGCCCCAAAGGAATTAATTTATAAAAGTAAACGATATGAGTTGCAAGCCGCTGAAATATCTGGGAAGCTTGTAGTGGTCAAGGTCTACAGAGGCAATCAAGCTACAGAGGTATGGCTCTAAGAAATATACTTAAACAGTGTTTCATCCTTTTTTTTGTGACAGCGATGCTCTGCGGAGGCTGAGTTCCACCAAAAAATCTAGTGGGCAGCGAATTTTCGATATAACATAAGTTGGGGATATATGAAACTGACAATATTATGACTAGTCACCCAGGACTGCTTCATATGTTTGCTGTATCCCCTCGGAAGTCTGTGCTGCCTTTTATCGTATATTCCGGCGGTTCGTAGAATGACATCGACGGTCGATGAGAACCATTAAACACCATTTCGAACAGAATACAAAGGGGGCGTCGAATCCATGATTGCTTTAGCTCTTACAAAGGATGTGAAGGAAAGTGTGATCATGGGGACAAAGACAGTGGGTGGTCCGCTCATGGAATTGTTGTTATTCTAACTGTTTTTAAAAGGTTATCGATCTCTCAGTGCGAATCTTGTCCCTATCTATCTCGATTCAAAGCCTCAAGCCATTTTCTAGTCAGCTTTAGACCATCTTCAAGATAGAGAGTATCCTTTTGCAGCCGCGACATTGGATGTGAGCTAAAAATGCATTACTTCTACATTCAAAGCTACTGAATGCCCTCTCCCTAGCATTTTGCCGTTCTCCTAAGTTCTAGTGGAAGGGTAGTGATCGACTTTGATACAGGAATAGAGAAGGAGGTACATGGCTCGCGTGCAACTGCCCGCGAGAATCCAGAGTTGGGCATTTTGTCCGAACTCTGCCAGCAGGTAAATTAACCAAGGGCCCATCAGATCACAGAATAACCCCACTATTATCCCCAGATTTTCGACGCTGCTTCCGAAGCTCATTATGAAAGCAAGCGTTTTCAATTCTTTTGTTAGCCGTAGGGCTTATCAACTTTATAGGTCAGAAAATCCATTATGGCAATGACAGTTGGGATGAAGGCGATCAGCCCGAGAATCATGAACAGCCCCTTTCACCAGGCAGTACAGAATCGAGCCTGCAGAGCACCAATCTGCTGTCAGACATATCAAATTCAGTCCCAATGGCAACAACCGCTACATCTTCGTCACCGACATCGACAATTCCATCGGAAAGGAGAGTGCGAAAGTCACCGCCAAGTGGTCGACGACGAGAATTAGTTTGGAGGTCTCCAACTACAGAAAGCGGCAAGCTCGATGCCATAGCACGACAGTTCCAGCAATTCCTAAGTGCTTATGCTTTATCTCGGGGGCCGACATTGAACCGTCGTCGAGGTCGCTCTGGCGCCGGAACTGCACATCGATGTCCGGGATATAATCGTGTCGAGATCACCTTAACGGCAGACATTACCCGCAGTGCTATCGTCTCCCATCTCACACCCACTCCACACGAGATATGTCCCGTCTGCGGCGAAGTGGTGCGAGATGCAGAAATATTCAATTGCATATGTGGCGGTAACGGTCAGTGGGAGCGCAACTTCGCACCTTTCCCTGAATACTAATTGCAGTCCAACAGATGACGAATCCATGCCAACCGTCAGATGCTCGACCTGCTCTGAGTGGCATCATCAGCGCTGTGCAAATTTTTTCCAGCTCGATCATCTAAGGTTTATATGTCAGCGCTGTCAGAAGAGAGTAGACGAACAGCCTACAATCACCATCACCATCAACCAAGCTACATCGACTCCAGAACCTACTTCCCATCTTCCCAGCTCTGATGCGGACGGCCAAGGTGAGTTGTGATTGCACAGTTGTATTCGACTTATTTATTTTGCCATCCAGGGAATCCCGCTCTCGCTCCGTTTTCTGAATCCGGCAACGAGGTTTGTTGTCCTTTAGCATCGATAGAAAGATATTGACAACCACTTACTCTAAGTTTGAGCGTCCAGTACAAACGAGTATGGATATATACTATCGGAGCCTGTGGATCAAAGAGCGCGGCTATCCTTTGTGGATCCCCGGACCTAATAAGGTGCTGCCCGTCGAGCGTCAGAGAAATGGGACAATGATCGGCGATGTTGGGCTTATCAACAACGGAAGCTTCGACAGTTTATTCAACATTACTCTCCCTCCCGGACACCCTCTGGCTATAAATTCAGATAAACTTCCAGCAAACTTTGTGCCCTTTCGCCTAGAGACTAGGAATATCGTCCAATACTCAGAATTTGGGCGAGGAGCCTATCTCTCGAGTGGGCTCATCAGACACCAAGACAACAATTCATCGTCTGTTATATCTTTTGCTTTACGTGTCCAGTTCCCTCTTGACATAATTCTCAATCTATAGCGACTTTGTCTTCGAATGCTTGGATTTTGAAGGCGCTATCCTTATAATGCCCGATGGATCAGTTTCGGCGGACCTAAGAACAACAGACGAGCACGAGCTTCGAGAATATTTACTTGTGAATGCAGAGGAGATATATAGATGTACTATCATTCAACACGGACGGAAAGTCAAGAACGGTGACTTGCAGTTCGTTGTAGGCCATGACAAGGCAACGTCCTGGGCTATTGCGGCGTTTTCCAAATTGGAAGCCCAGGGAACCTTTCGTCTAAAGTTCCAAACAGGGGATCGAGGCAGTGTAGGAAGCTGGGAGTATTCTGGCGAAGCTGAGGTCAAGGCTGGCCCCGATATGCAAGAGATGGTAGAACTCCGAACGAGCAATCCGGCACAGGAGGATGTGAAGTATTCAAACCAATGTCTGTTTGTGCGCACACTGACCGTCCATTTGATACAACACGTCTGGGACAAATTGTTGTTAGAATGTGGCGAGGTTGAAGTGGTGGACTGATCAATGCCCTACCATCGTTTGTTCACGGACATTCATTCCCACACCTCGTATACATACTAGTCTCTCCTAGACAGACTTCGATATTATGTGACTGACCTATGGAGTCGCCTTGCGGGCCAACGCTGTGCGCGGCATATACTCGACCTCCTTCTTTTTAGGTACTGGCTAAGACGCAAGTTCGTGTGCGGCTCTCGGAAGCCACGTGGTAATTTTGGGTTTTTAGACAACAACACTGTCAATAAGTTTTGCTTTATAAAACATTGGTGCAGAAACTTCAGGAAACACAAATAGGATACGTGACACCACCAGAGGTTACGGAGGTTTTTTTTTTTTTTTGAAAAAATCCAATTTCACTGTCCATTCAGGCGTGCGCCTTATGTAGGACGTCTGACTGCATCTACATGCTTGTTGTTTCCTAGGCTGCATAATTGTCTAACTCTACGACTGCGGGAGGGACTCCTTGGTGTATTATAAGGGGGACTATATATTGCAATTGATCCATGACCAAGGGGCACCCTCGCTAGGTGTTCATTAAAAGACGTTGACAGACGGCCATACCGATCTGCTTGAAGAAGTCCTTCTGCCATCCGGCTTTGGGGACGTAGGAGCACTTGCAATCAAGAAACGTCTTCCGCTTGTATGGCTGCACCAACTTAACCACCTCTTCGCCTGCGAGGCCGTTTTCCGTATTGGATGCGATGCTCAGGGTAGCAAATTTAAAGTTGGATGTTACTGAGGGACACTCGGGACACTCGGTACAATTGAATTCGCGACGACAGGAGATAGAGATCGCTCAAGCAACATATCGAGGAGAAGCCCCGGGTGGCTGCAGGTAGAAAGTCGCAGACGAACCTGGTAGAGAATAAGGAATCTGTAGAGTTTCCTGATGAAAGGTAAAACTAACCATCATTGCACCCCTTTTTGTAGCCAAACCGGATAACACTGGCATGAATGAAGCGGATGCCCTTGAGAGTGTTATGCTACCTCTCGTCTCTACAACTTTGCCGAGCATGATGACCAGGAATGACGAGGCCCACTACAACCGATAGTCAGAAAACGAAATAAGAAACGAAAAGAAAGAAACGAACACGAGGAACCAATAACCAATCTGAGTAACTAACCACTACAACGATGACGCCTGCATGACCGTATTACTGTTTGACTTTCCTCAGCTTGTCGTCCGCAACTCCTGAATATTAAGCCGGCGACCTGCAACGAAGTACAAATAATTGGCCTGCTGCTCAGAGACCACAAAACTCTGGGTCATTGACGAACCTTTATGCAGACGACCTTGAGGATTCAGGCAAAGCGAGAGAGCTTCAGGATGCCTTACTTGCCTCGGGTCGGTTCCGAAGGTGGGCAACTAGCCTTGATCTTCGACAGCGCCGTTTCTATGTCGGCTTTCTTGGTTTTTTCTGTAATAAGACTGTTGAGCGAGCCGTTCATGCAAAAGGCAAAGGATAATTACCATATATGATCTAAACTTCACCTGTCTACTTGGTCGATGACGCGACTCAAAGACGCGATATCTGACGGAGCGTCAAGGTGGTGTCAATGAAGCGCAATAGGATCCCCACGATCATGAGAGCCTTTATTGCTGTTTGCAAAATAGTTGGCCGCAAGTTAGTCGACCTACATTCAGGCATCCAAGGAGAACAAATGACCCACCCCCAAATACTAATCATCACAAAAGCCGAATTAAAGCCTTGGAGGGTCCAGAATTGCCGCCAGTGTCGTTGACGTTGACGCTACTCGCTCCTGAGTCCTGAGTCGCATGTGGAGCTTCACTTTCATTTCATTTTTTGGCATTGTCGTTACTGGCGGCAAGATAGAAGGGCCGCAGCTGATAAATAGACGAAAGTTGGTTAGCGAACGTTGACAACAAAAAATAAGAGGGGAAGCAAGCACCTTCACTCTGTCTCGGGTCGTGCAACATGCCTTCGCGGTAACAGGCATTAAACCTGGCTTCTCCGGAACGCCGAGAATATCGACAGTAGCATCTGGGATTCGACAAGGCAAATCTGTAGGTATTCAGGATTCAGAAGCACCAGAAAAAAAGAAAGAAAAACACACCTCCTGGCTGGCTCTGCCATCCATCCCAGCAACGCAAACGCCACGATGGGATGAACTTTTGAGTTTTCCAATACGCAGTAAGACTGCCAACTGCCATCAACACCGACGTTGTCATTGATCGATGATAGGGATGTTGCTCGCCCTGGTTCCAGAGTCCCTGGGCCTTCGCAATCGCCTTCGGAGGTCCGGAAAATGGCGAGCTATGTTGTTCGAATTGGCTTCAGGTATCCAGCGGAACGTCGATGGCCAAACTGATCTCCATTGTCACTGGAAGAGAGACCGCAAGATCTAGCTAGCTCATGTACAGACCGCCATAGACCTTGCCATTTTAGTCAAGCCAGTCAAATGTGTCGCGGCTGATTGTAAGATGAAAATCGTTGAGAATTTAGAAAAGTAAGATAGGAGAAGAGGGAAGGCACCTTTGAGGACGTGGCACCTGTGCATGAGAAACAGGTACCAAACCCGTCTTGTCTCCAACGTCGAGACCATGGAGGACGTATATTTCACGGTCAATGGCGAGGCAGCGCATGGGTCGCTCCTCGGAGGGCTGGCGCGTTAAGACTCCAACGTTGACGAGGAGGAAAACCGGTAACAAGGAGGGAGCAGGGAGACGTGCTATGTGTGCCATTGCCTGCCTGCTCCTGTCGTACCGCAATGCTCCACAGGTCCTCGTAACTCCTCCGATCATGAAGGCGGGCTTCATGTTCCTCCTGCAACAACCGAGCTGGAAGACCCGTCATTAGACGATGGCCCATTATTCAAAACATGACCTCCACGCATTCACTGTAGGATCGGTTCATAGAAATAAAACGCGTCAGTTTCAATCTAGTAAAGGACAGAGAATAGAACAGGTATAGACAAAATTATACACGAAAAAAAAGGAATCCAAGCAGCCCTCAAGAACCAACCTGCGCAAGGAACGAGAATCAACCCACCATTACACCACTTCCGTCTTCATTTGCAAGTTATTCGTGGTAAATTGAATCAGAATGTTGCTCTCGAGCTCCTCCAGTCGGGCACTGGCGACGTTCCCAATCCGAATGCGGTTCCAAAGGTGCTGGTGAACGGGGGGGAAAGATAAACTGCAGTATACAAGGGGTCAAAGGCTCAAAGGCGTTGGTGAGCAATTGGTGAGACGGTGTCAAGACGTTGTGGATGATGGTGAGCATAGTGGCTGTGTTACTGATTTGTACGCGTCGCGTAAATAAAATGAACTCCGAGTCTCCGACACTCCGGCGGCGAGTCCTCCGTTCTCTTTGACTATCATTCAACATTGTCCTACGTAACCCATTCATGAATTAAACGACACTCATCCTTGACTTTTCTGCTGCTAAGGGACCTTCAGATCTCTGATTTCTACCGATCCAATAGCCAGGGATCTACGTCTTGACGACATTTGCCTCCAAAAGCACCTACACCGACGCCTCGCTCTAGACAGTGTCTCCTCTTAAGTACTGCAGCGGCACCAGTGTACCCCTTTCCTCGCAATTTCAACATTGCACCCAGGTCGTGCGGCTGCGACGACGACGGGGGACAGGGGGATATGTCTCTGAGAGCGAAAGTATAACTATTATATTAACCTCTGGTAATTCGTGTCATGTCCATTATCGTTATTCTTTACTATGTAACCACCTTATCACTCTAAGGAAACCTACCGTGACCGAAAGAAGATACTTCAAAAATCTCATTGGACTTCGCATCGACGCTCAGTCCGACGTTGCATCATCTTTGGGTCGCGTCATCGGCCGAGTAACCTGGCGAAGGTTGTGGTAGCTGTCCTTGCCTTTTCCTCACGTCGCAACATGAACGGCTCGCTCAGCAGTTTCTCGTCAGAGAAAAAACCCAGGAAGCCAAAATAAAAACGACGCTGCCGAAGGGCAAGGCTAGATGCCCACCTTAGCAATCGAACAAAGGCGAATAGGGCATTCAGAAGCTCTCCCGATTTGTCTGAATCCTTAGAGATCATCCGTAAAACGGTTTGTCAAGGAATTTGTGGCTTCTAAATGTCGGCTAATTCTTTGGTTCTTCCTTGCAGGTCGCCAGCTTCATATTCAAGAGCTACGAATAACGAGCTGAGGAGAGACAGACAGGAACTCCCGTATTTGCGTTACTAGTAACGCCGTAGACTTCCAAAGGAGGCTCACATCGTCGATTTAGTATTGGGGATCTAGATAGAACTTAGTATTAGGTAGAAGCCCAGTAGTTTACGTCTGACATAGGGCTCGGCCCCAACGGACAATAAATGGAATTAAAAAAAAAAAAAAAAAAAAAGACAGGAACTCGGGCATAGATGCATCATCGTGATTTTGGGAAGTTACTCAGATTGGTTGCTCGTTTTATATGTTCGTTTCTTTCTTTTTCGCCCCTTGTTACTTGTCTGACTATCAGTTATAGCGGGCCTTATCATTCCTGGTCGTCATGCTCGGCAGAGTTGTGGAGATGAGTAACCACGGACTCGAGGAAACTTAACACCTTCAAGCAATTTCTCTTCATGCCACCGAGGCTCGTCCAGAAATCTTGACATGCAGCGACACGAGGCTGCTTACCGATTACTTGAGCAATCTTCGTCTCCGAACGGTGCGAAAACGAACGTGCCGTCTACTCCCTGGCCTTGTTATCACCATCTAAGTTTGCCAGCCTGAGCACCAGGTCGAAAACGGAAGGCGGTTTCACAGGCAAAGAGGTGTCTAACGTAGGTGCAGCTACAGAGGGGAGGATGTTATAGATAAGACGAAGGCTCAGGATTGACATATAGGTATGCACTTTCGGATCTGCGCGCTGGCTTATTCATTATATGATTATATATAGCAATCAACAGAATCGCTAAGCTTAGAGATTGGTGGGGCGTACAAGTCGATTTATACACCTCGAAGCCGATGCTGCAGTGGCTAGCGATGGTACCTGCCATGTAGCTCCTTCCTGATGGAAGAACGAGCTGGACAACCTGTAATCCGAGCTCAGCCCATATTTAATCCGAAATTCCACTCGGGGAGTCTTTATCGGGTGAAGCTTTTCTACAGAAACTCTGCGAATCGGTTCGTCGACCAGCCGCTCTTCCTAGGTCTTTAGCTCATATCTTCCTTTGCAGATTGCAATAGCTGCCGCAACACCTGTTCAACGCCTTAAGGGCGCTGGGATTAAGGCTTTCCTCCGGTGTCAACGGAGTTGATGAAAACCCGGCACTTAGAAGGGCCGGAGAAGGGGATCAGCCCTTCTATCTAGGAAACCAAGATGCATTCACTATCTTTGTGGAGAACTGCCAGTCCTATGGTGAAGGGATGAATGAAGGAGATCCCCCCGGCGCCAAAAATGACTTGCCCCGTGGTTCAAACGTTCCCTTTCGGCATGTCATAGCATAAATAGCACCCTCTCTCCTCATCCATACTCAGTTCCCCATCACCCTTCGGAAATGCCAGTAATCCGCACTACAAAGACCTTCAGAGAACTACGAAACCAGGCCGAAGACGACTTCAAAATCCATCATCCAGCAGTCGCTCTAGTTTACCACGGCGGAGCCGCAGTAGACTTCATCGGAATTCGCATTGAATGCTCCAAAGCTGGTAAAGAATTCGTTTCCAATATCGCTTTTGGCCGCGGTGAGTCTTACTTTTCATTCCATTAGTACGAGTCCATTCCTGATTCCTGAATTCCACCCCCTAGATCCTGAGGGAGAGTTGTATTACAACGATATCAAGGCACTCACAGGACTGGGTAAATACGAGATTCAGTTCCAAGTTGGTCAAGTACTCCAAATTGTAATCCGCAACCCCAACCAAGGTATCGTCGCCACCGTAAGTCCATCTCGCAACTCAGTTGTACTAGTATATGTCACTGATTCCCCGACTTGAACCTTGTAGTTCGTAGGACCAGACCCCGTAATATCGCTACTCTATTCTTTAGACTCCCTAAAACTAATATTCTCGGTAGGCAAGCGCCATTGGCTGGTTAACCTTCGACGCCGACCACCCTGAGGTACCTCTCGTAGGGAACTGGGGCGACTATAACGCGTTCGATGTAGCTTCCGTCATAAGCTGCAATCCAGGATCGACGGATGTAACCATCTCACTTGCCTCGTTATCGAAGAAGGTTACATTCCAGCTACCTAGAGCCTCTGTTAAAGGCATGAGTATGTCAATCCTTCTTCTCCTAGTAAATTAAGACTCACAGGATTTCGTAGATCATATGGGCACAACGACCATTAAATCTATTAATGATATTTCGAATGGTACACGCAGCATGGTCGACTTCGATGCTGATCGCGTTCTGTTCTATCCCCAGGTTGGCAGCAAAGTTATGACCGGCTACGTGAGTTTTTTCTATTAATGTGCCAAACGCCTCATGTTCAACTTGAATTCATTCTCGACCGTCTAGTTCATTCGTACGCCGATTAATCTGCCTTGTTTCTGTCTTGTCTGATTACTCTATTATTTTTATAGCCGCAGTCCAGGATAAAGCAGACTTGGTCGCTCTTGGACAACAAGCATTTATCAGTTCTGGCCCGAATGCTGTATGGCAAGCTGCTTGAAGTTTGAACAGATTAACAAAGGCTTCCAGTGGCCAAGGCCAATCGTTATATGTATCTGTAAATTCGAGTCCAATTCCACATGTATCGCGCATGAACTAGTAGCACCGTCGAGGTTTGAATTTATTTTCAGCTTTGAACAAGTAAGAAAACAAAGGATTGATGCCGATACTTCGCAAACTTGGGGTTCCGTTCTTCACAAGTCAAATCTCAATCTAGTAACTAGTTTACTACATCGTCGTCAAAATATTTATGCTATCTCACCATCTGTAACTCACAGGTGACAGAAGCGAGTTCCTCCACCTCTTTCCAGCCGACAGTGATATAACAGGAACTTTATCGATAGCGATACCGTGTGTACGACATGAAATTTAAGAGCTCAATAGAAACTTCATCGCTTCCTTGTCATCGGTCGAGTTTAACCACCGTTAGTCGTTACTCTCAGTGTTAGTCATACATATGAGGATTCGCCTGCGGTTAAGATATTCTAGTATTAGCCAAATGTTGGATATCAAAGATAGACCACGAACCTTCATGTCCGTCTGAAGCCGCAGTGTCTTGGCAACAATAGCGTCCACCTGTACATAGGTCAGAGTGAGCATCATCAAACGAGCAGAGAACAAAACTACTAACAAAACCACGATCAACATTAGCAAGTCCATACTGGACATCCGTTATGTCGCCGCGATGCTCAGTAGAGGTAACTATATGACGCTGCTGACCCTCTTGCATGAGCTGTGAGTAAATGTCGTTGACAATCGCATTGTGGCCCCGATCAGACTGAGCCAGAATCCATTTTTCCCATCGGTCCGCCGTGCGGAGACTGTTAGTTGAATGAAGGACGGCCCCTACTATTGCGCGTTTCATCGGCTCGGGATTGGTGTGAGCGTCCGGGAGAGGGATGTACAGTCCACTACAGAACATAATCAGTCCTCGTAGAAGATAAACATAGGAGGATTCTCATACGCAGTCGCCTGGGTTAGACCTTTGTAGAATTCCTCAGCTTTCTGAGAAGGATGTATATCTGTGAGAGAGAGAGAGAAGCCAACCCTGAAATCGTACCTCATAATATGTAATTTCGGGGACACACCCCAGCACGTCCTACAAAACTAACGTCAAAGACCGTAAAAAGAGGTCTAGTCAAAACCTACAAGCTGAATGTTGACTCTATTATAATCTTTGAGGATTTTTTGGTGGGTTAGAGCTATCACGACAAGGTAAGGGCACGAGAAGAACCAGATGATGCAGTTTTCTTACCTTCAGGGTGATCTATAGGGACACTGTCGCCGGGTTCACCGATACCGTGCGGGGGAGAGTCAGTGAGGAGAATGACAATTCTCTTCGCCGTTAGCCTGAAAGGCGAGCGACGTGCTGCATCTAGTCCGTCAATCTGCGCTTCCGGTCCGTCACCACCTCCAGACGCAACGAGGGATGCCAGTTGGTCGGCCAAGACGTTTGCATCAGTGGTGAAATTGTGCGGTTTCACAAGCCAGTCACAACCTTGCTCCCTATGATCGCGAAAGCCGATGGTACGGTAGCGTGCGGTACCGCCGTTTAGATTGGCCTGTGACATGATCATGGGGATGGCTTCCTTGACATGTTTGCGTACAGTGTCGATGTAAGGCTGCTGACTCTCGGTGCAGTCCTGGAGAAAGACAACATCACTAAATAAAATAATTAGAATGCTTGACAAACACGTCGTCGCAGAAATCTTACATATCAACTACCTTGTCGGAAGGGGGTGGCATATTTATGTTGCCTGGCATATTTGCAAGAGTGAGCGAGTCGGAGTATGCTAAGATATTCGGAAGAGTTTATATCGTCAGTGTCGATACTTAGTAAGTGAGCCCCCCAAGGAAGGCTGTACCTTTCAATCAAATGACAGGCACGTCTGTTCTCCTCACACTCGTTCTCTGACCTTGATGTACGAATTCTGTCCATTTCTAGATTTGGCGACTCGGAATAAGGAAGGACCGGAAAGCTGAAAATGGGGACGCTACTAGTAGTGTCGACAGGTGGAATGTTTGTGATCTATAATTAATCCCATCTTCCGAGGACATAGCTTGTGATAGACTCAAACCAGACTGTGAACAGTTATCGATATCGATGAGCCAAGAATTCAAGAGAGTCGGGACCACCTTACAGCCGTTTTCATGACGATAGCCGCATTTCAGTCCTGCTTGTTTATACTAATATTTGGTCCTATCTGAGGATCTGGTCAAAAGGAAGTGGTGGCCGACCCCAGAAGACATGATTCTATGTTTTCGAACTCTTGCCGTCGACCGGTTGCCTTTTGGTGGGTAAGAGAAGGCTTGGAACAACCAAACACGATCTAAACAAGCAGGAAGCAAATATCCGGCTTCGTCTCACGACGGGTGTCAAGATTATACTGAAGAGTTGAGGTTGGGTTGTTGACAAGACGAGACACGACGGATGAATGTAATGGATTGGAATAGAGAAACTTACAGGCGATCGAGAGATACTGTGACGAGCCGTGGGAACGAATCATGGATGTAGACGAAGGCCTTGCACAATTTTTGCTGGGCGCAACAGTACTTTTCGAGGCAATTCCGGAACAGTTAAAATTATGTCTCCAGGTCCTCTAGGCTCTGGTTGTCCTTAGAGCTCAGAGGTATCGCGGTTGGACGTGGAAAATCAAGAATAGTGACAAAATGGACGTGATGTCACGATACTCAACCTGGAAGACGGCGTTGAGGTCGCCCCGACTCCCAATTCTTGGCTTATCGATATCGATAACTGCTCACATGGGCTCACAGTCTGGTTATTGGTTCTATCACAGGCTCCCAGTCGCTATGTCTTCGGAAAATGAGATCATTTATAGATCACAAACATTTCACCTGTCGATAATCCTGGTTGCGTCAAGGTTGCGTCCTGTCCATGACTGAATTCGAAGACTTCTTAGATCTTGGATGCGTACAACTTTAGTTACAGTCGGGCCCCTCTTCTTCCATACCTCCCAGTGGACGGCGAAGGCTATGGGTCATGGGTTTGAGGTGTAAATTTGGCTGTAATCTCGGTTTGGTAGCTGTCGAAACCTATGGGTTATGGGGTTTAAATGTTTAAAGCTTCAGCCCCATCCTCGTGTTGATTCGAGCCTCTCTTACTCTCGCTGCCATGGCGCCGACTAAAGCTCAACTCCTGGAACTCTGGCCTGTTCCTGGTCCGTCCTTGACACAGTATACGGCTGCTCGTTGGCCGGGAAACTCTCCCGAATCCACTGCCACGCTGCGGCGATATCTTCAACGAGACTATGAGGAACACCATGGGTATGTACACCCTACAGTCTTTCATTCATGAACTCTCTAACCGGTACTCCAGGTTCTTCGACTACACTTCCAGAGGTGCTCACAATCACACAACCTTCCATCTACTGGTAGAGTGGGCGCTAGGCGGGACCCCGAAGCATCTAGATGCGATTTGGGAACAGCACGAAAACGTTGAGCGAGACTCACACAGATCACCAGGTGCCATCACCGCGGCTACTGCTTTCGACCATCTGGGTGACGGGGAATACTACCAGGCTTATCTTTACTTTTACTCCGATCTTTTGCTGAAAACACCAATCAGCGCTGTGCTCGAGGAGTGGATTTTCTCGTCCAAGGCAAACTTCGATGGGAAACAACCACAGATGCTAAATCGTCTACTGGATGCCATCCTCCACCCCATGCTTTATCTCGGCTATGGAATCGAGTTTAGGTACCATATTCTTCTCCATCCTTTATACGACAGTTGTGCTCAACACTTGTTTGACAGCTTGCCCGGTCTTATGGCTATGGGTAAGCACTTCTCTATACCTTGCAAGAAAGTATTAATGAAACACGATATTAACAGGACTGGCCCACATTTCTGTACACGGAGCCCCATCATCGACACTGGTACCGAGATCGGTGTTCGAAGCACCGACCAAGCGTGGGGCAGGCACACATGCATTCAGCATCGCGTCGCGTGTCATGTCGGATAGAGCGTTCGAAAATTACGTCGGGTCGTTCGACGATCTTCAAGTGAAACTTGGCCCGAAAATACAATCGTATGCAGCGGAGTGGCTTGTGGATGGGGCCAATCCCCAAGAGATCGCCAAGAAGGTGCAAGAGTTAACTTTCCTGAACGTGATGATATTTGCCCTGGGTGGATGGCGCGATGGTGTAGGGTTTTATAGAGCTGAGTTTACTCTGTGAGTTCTTTCCACAACAAAAGCAAACTTATACTGACTTCTATCCTATATAGATTACACCTTCTCACAAGTTCGATGACCTTGACGTCGTACATGGCGGTCATATCATCTCCAACATCGAAATCACTGCTCCTCCGCTCGTACTTCACGCGTTCATTAGCCTACTACGTTGCCCAGGGTCGGCCTCCGCTGCCTGTCCGCTCCTTCTTTGTGGCACCGATCCTCACAACGTTCCCAGGACCAGCGGTAAACCCCACAGAATCTGCATTCCCCGATCCCTCGTCCCCCTTCGCGGAAACTCCGAACCTGTGGCTGAAGATCATACAATCAGCACTGGTTCACCCCGACGATCATCTGAGTAAGGTCCAGCGCACGCTGGCCCATTATAGCTCGTTGTACGGTCACATTGCAGCTGGAGAATTCAGAGGCACAGAGCTGAAGGATTGCGAGTTGATTGATGGGACATTGTTTTTGAGGACAGCTGCGTTGACCATGGAATGGATGGGGAGGATTAGGGAGGGAGAGCCGGCTAGGTTTTGGGGGGACGATCCTAATTTCCCAGAAGCCAGAATTTACTGAACACCAGCATCCGCTTTTTACAGAGGGCCTCCGCCTCGATTTGATTACTTTTTCCCTCAGTTGTATAGCTCCTTCATGGCCTCTAACCCCGCTTTCTCTTTCTCAATTGCTGCTTCGTACATCGTCGTCGATACATTCAAACGTTAGGTTGTCAGCCTCAATGAATCCCAGTAGGCAGGTCCATTTCGTAGCGGTTGACGGAAGCTCCTGACTTGAAGCTAATAGTAGTATATTCTCGGTAAGATAACGGAGACTTCCAAATTCCTCTTGCCTACTCCTAGCCGACCACCTCAGCCCCGCCCAAATTCAATATCATGCAATGATTGGTCTGTCTGCTCCAACTTTACCATTGGACGGTGAGAGACAACCCGCGAGGGTTTGAATAGATCGGTACACACATTTTTACAGGCGCTTTCATTAGACCTGTGCAGTAATAGTAATGGATACATAGTGGTAATGGTAGTGGTAGTAATAGCAGTAGTGATAGTAGTACATAGTGATAGTAATAGTATTATCCAACAAGGTCCCAAAGTTGAACGCGAGAGTATCGGTGCAAGCATCTCTCGCAAAATTATTTCGCGTAGATTGAAGCTGCAACGGACTCCAAAATGGTTATACTAGAGGCACTGGATCCCAGATGTGATCTAACATATCCAAGTCGTGTTCCGTCTCAATAACTGCCCCACCAACTGCTCCGTCCGGCCGCTTGACAGACGTGATATTTAAATCGAAGGTATATCGCACCTCATCTATGTGGCCGCATGAATCAAAATCAACGACCAGAAATTGGCCACCACTCCAGTCCAGATTCTTCTTCACCATGATGTTCGTATCACGAATGTCCCCATGGACGAAGCCAGCCTGATGAAATTCCTGCAAGCATCCTCGGACTCGCTGCGAAAGAGACTCGCGAGCATCTTGACGTTCCTCCGATAACAAATCATCGTCCTTCAAGTTGAATAAGTTGGCGTAGTCCATGCTGACATCATCCATCACAACCATAAACAATCCTCCAGGGAGCCGTTCAACAGCATGTAGTTTCGGCGCAAAGCCTCTCGCGGCAAGGAATTCATGGCCAGCTTCGCAATAACGAGGTACGAATTTAACGCAAATTTTACCGTCGTCCGTGCTGCCGAAGAACAGATTCCGGCCCTCCATTTGGAAAAGATATTTGAACTGAATTTCGGAACCACCCCGGGATGTGAATGAGGTTGGGTATGGGTGTGTCGGATTACGCAAAGGTGAAGCCGGATTGGCGCTGTAGCCTCGATAATAGGCATCCAGAGAGTGAATCGCGCGTCGTAGAGCTCCAAGGTGACGCACTAGCATGCCCCCCATCTTGATATCAGTATTGTGATAATGACATGGGATGGCTGGGGACAGCATCTGTACCACCGGACGATCAGTCCATGCAGCACCAGCAAATGCGACGTAAGGACCTGAATGGGAAATGGTATGAGATACACTGAAGCGGACATTAAGAGTCAATTACACACCGAAAATAATCACGAGTATGCAGGGTAGAACAGAATTAAGATGTTGTGCGGCAAATCTCCGCGTGGCCTCAAGGAAATAGAGGATGGCTTGAAAAAATGGCTCAGCACCCTTGGACCCGACTTCATTCTTGAATTCGGCAATTAAAAGTCTAAAACGACCAAATGACAAATCTCCGTCAGTGGTATAGGGGCCAATTGCTGTCGCATTTATGTCTATTTTGTGTTCATGGAATATGGTATGAATTTCTTGCTGTCGAGATCTTTCGTTGGTGTAGATATTCGCCATGGCCTGCACGAATGCCAGAAGAAATTTAGCGTCGTCAGGCGTCGGCACATAGTCCTTGGCATCCTCGACGAAGTTCCCAAAAACGGGATGGAGCAGGCTTATGGGCAAAGTCGAGGCGTAACCATGCGGGCGATTACACAGAATATGCCCGTCAGCTGCGAGTTGCTCTTTGAGGAAGGGATCAGGATTCCCACCAGCCGAAGGAGCTTCAGCCTTTCGCTTTTTCAAGAATCTCTCCCGTTTCGCAGCCAGCTCGTCAGTAGATACAACTGGGGCCATATATGCAGATGGCGGTGGCCCACGAAGGGGTGCGCCTTGACAAAATAATGAGCAAAATGAAACCAACAAAATGAAACCAGAGTCGCAATGATACTCACCTTTGGTCATAACGCGTACAACAACGTGAACACAATTGGTATTGAGCCTTGAGCGGAATATGGCCGACATTAACTTTTCCGATCTCATCTTCGGTCCGAGAGTTGGGGGTTCCTTGGAAGGAAGATCATCAATGGGAAAGGAGACATTCCACAGAAGGAGATCTGACGCGGCGACATGGTTGAGGTGAGGGGCTTGCTTCTCCTTGATCAGGTCTCTGAGCATGCTGACAGGTTCGTTCTTATGGATTTTGACAGTGAAGGTCCGGTCGGAGTTGTCACCAAGAAGAAAGCAGTTGAGAGAAAGAAGTGGCGTGTTAACTATGACCTGGAGGCGACCACGCTCGACATTCGTGAACAATGCCGATAATTCTTTGCTAGGTGGCAACTCCGTAATGCGAGCAAAGTCGATATTCTCAAGCCCTTTTTCAAGATCATCGACGGGAATGGAGACCTGCCACAGTTGGAGATCTGACGCAGCAACATGGTTCAGGTGAGGGGCTCTCTTCTCCTTAATCATGTCTTTGAGATGGCTGACATATTTGTTCTCTTCAATGTCGACGATGAAGTTCTGGTTATGCGTGCCACCAAGAACAAGGCAGTTGAGAGAGAGCAATCGTGTAGGATTAAGGACTGGGGCTGTCTGTATCACTTTGAGAGGGGTTGATATTACATATTTCCAAAAGAGAAGATCGCCGCGACGTACCTGGCGCCTTGGCTATAACATGGAGACGGTCTTCCTCGACATTCTTGAAAAATGAGGCTAATCTCTTGCCAGAAGGCAACTTCGTATAGTTAGCAAGATTGATATTCTCAAGTTCTTTTTCAAGATCATCGCTAGGAATGGAGACCTGCCACAGTTGGAGATCTGACGCGGCAACATGGTTGAGGTGAGGGGCTCTCTTCTCCTTAATCAGGTCTTTGAGCTGGCTGACATATGTGTTCTCCTCAATTTCGACGAAGAAGGCCGTTTCGGGGTCGCTACCGACAACCCAGCAGTTGAGGAAGAGTTTCATGGTGGAACGGCGAAATACGAGGACTAGAATTAGATTGAACCTCGAGGGTATTTATGCCACAATGATCATGACATTGACATTGAACAAACTCAACAATTAGTCACGTGAACGACGCGCGACAATTGGTCGCCATCAGGTCGCCATACAACAGTCAGCTGCTTGAACTCCCCCTCCCAAATAACATATGTGTTGATCCAGCGCTGGTAGCTGAAGATCGATCTTTCAGCCTTACGGCGTTCTGGTGTAGCTCACCCAGGGCTAATTTGATGTCGACTACTCCGGGCTCTCCTTAGGGTCCCGAAAATTCCCTCTCTCCTTAGCTGCAGCCTGCAGTTCACGAGTTTCTGGCCCAATTTATAGCGGTAGATCCGAATCCGGAGAGGGTGAATACGCCCGGGAGGCGGGTCGGATCGAACTTCCAGTCGCTTTCATTGGTGAGTTTGGGTCTTCTCTTCTCTTTATCTTGGCTGCTGCATGCTTGCCTGTTTTTCGTTTGCCCTTATCGTTACATCTACGGATTGGAACTGACGCGACTTATTACTTTGATCCGCGCAAGCATACAATTTATTATGCAGAAAAACGCCTGTACTGTTGTGCTCATGAGCTTGCGTAAAGCCTTTCGCCTTCCATGTTCCAACCTCGCCTATAGCCAAAGTCGTTTCGACGTCCTGCCGTTGATTCTTGTCCCAGTCGGTTCATACGTACCAGCGTTAAGTTCTAGCAATGGCAATTGCAACAACACAGTATGCCCGACGAACACAATACGGGTGCAACGATTGTTCTGTGACTTCGAGCAAGACTACGCTGATGTCATCTGGCCCTCTTCTCCGTCCTCACCCTCCGTTCTCCTGCTATCAAATACGGTGAAGGACAGCTCGTGGTAAATAACTGAGCAAATTAATTACGCACGAAGACGCACGGGTACCAATACTGCCAATCTACGGGAAGTGTCAACTGAAAACTAGAGGTTCGAAGTTGCATAGCACTTGTGAATGTCGAAATTGTTTGGCAAGATTAATGTTGCCTTGTACTACAAGCTACCGGAATTTAGAATTTCAGGTGCCTCCAATATTGACTTACGTGACGAGGGAAGGAATTGAGTCTCAACGCCGGAACCCAAAAATACGAAATTGATGGGCGCTTATTTTCCTTGGACCAGAACAAATCAAACCTCACGCATCGAAGGAAACTAGAATAATACGACGGTACACCGTACTAAACAAAGTCTTTATGATATTTACGCAGACGAATTCGGTAAGGCAAATCTTGGTAGCTTCCGAAACAGCGTGCTCATGCGTGGACTGAAAGTGGCGTCGAAGTGCCTCCTCCGAGTTTATCAAATCGCAGGTCCGTTTCCCTCAGACAATTGAGACGCAAGCATTGAGGCCTGAGGTCGCGATCCGGTGACCTGCCTAAAATGAGGCATCCCAAACTCAATATCGGTCACCTGCAGACCTAATGGGAAATTCACCCATCCTTGCAGTCAGATAAGGTGGACGTTTTCCTCCTCTGGCGTCCCCTAGGCCCTGCCAGTGCACGCAGCCCGCTGCGAGTCCTCTGATTTCGGATCTGATGTTTCTTATTCTTCTGTCTGCCAATTGGCGAGATTAAATTAAAAACGCATGGCCATATTAAATTAATTGGCTAGACTGATCGAATTAAATGACAGTATGTACTGTACTGTACGTTATACACGGACGCAACACGGGGCAGGAGGAATCTACTTATTGAGTTTATACGAGAAAGCCAGAGCAACGCAACCGACGAGCGTCAATAGGGACCGTAAACCCCAGTGATGCTAATTATCATGTAGCGGACAGGAAAAGACAGAATAAAGAGTAATTATTCAAAGTGGACGTGGAATTATAACACGGATCCATTAAGGTAGGCAGGCGGGTAGGTAGGATGTTGTGGCAGGATATAAAACTAAGACTAAAACACATTGCGAGGTTCGAGATCGAGAGCGGGAGATCTGAGAGCTAGCGGGTAAGGACGGGACGAGGGGCGGGCAAGCGGATGCATTTGGATATCTGGGAAGGGGAAGAGGAAAAGTTGTACATTTGCCACCAAGCGGACCTCGTTTGTGCGTTTGAGATAGTACATCCATGGATAGAAAAAGCGAGACGGCGTAAAAAGACAAAAAGAAAAAAGGAGAAAAACAATAGAGTAGTATGGATTTGCCCAGAAAAAAAAGGGTTCGGAGCACTTCGACTTGCGTGCTCAACGTCCGAATTACAACGCACACGCAGACAGCGTTAGCGCTTCCGCTTCCCGCCAACCGTCCCATCTACATCAATCGCACCGTCCCCATCGACGCCAACACCCACCCCGAGCTCTCCAACGTGGTGCGACACATCCACGATCATCTCCTCGTCCGGCTCGTCGGTGAGGTCTGCAAGTGGAGATGCCCTATCCCCACCCCCACTCCCGCTGCCACTCCCATTACCCCCTGGCCCGGGGCGCGAAGCTCCCCCTCGTCTGGCCGCTCGCATCCTAGACATGATCCCGAGCCCCAGCCCAGGGCCCGACCCATCCCCCTCAACCTCCGTCTCAGCCCCAGCTTCGTTCCCGCGCACGCCGAGCCCCGAGTTGGAGCGCGTGCCTGGGAGGTGGTCCTCCATCGACATCGACGCGTCGACAGGGTTGTGCCCGAGGTCAGAGTGCGGTGGCGACTCGACGTCGACGTCGATGTCGATATCGATGCCGTCCGCGCCATCTTTAACGAGGCCGGCTTCGACCTCGTCGGTGTCTGCTTCTTCTTCGTACTCGACCTCTACCTCGACGTCTTCCTCGAGGTCTGCGAATGTGCGGCAGAGCGGGCAGGAGAAGGCGGGGTGGTGCGATTCGAGGAGCGGCCGAATGCATTTGTAGTGGAATGTGTGTGAGCAAGGGGCGATGAAGAGTGCTTGGCGGATGTTCACGCCGAAGAGGCCTGTGTTTGGAGAGATTAGTGAGGTGGTCAAAGCGAGAGGGAAAAGACTCACAGATGCAGCAGTCTGGAATTTGGGATTTGCCACCTGCGGGCAGCTTGACTGTTGTTACGGGTTGCTTTCCTGGTGCAACGGGGAGTGCAAGGGACTTGAGGTTCTTGAGGGCGTTAGTGCTGTGTGAAATATCAACAAAAGTCCTCAACAAGACAAAAAAAAAGAGTGACGAACTTGAAAGCATTCGCAGAGGCCTGCCACTCGCGCCCAATTTCGATCCTAATCTTCACGCTCTTGTATATATCCTCCGCCCCGCCCTGGTAGTCGACGCCGAGTTGGAGGATATCCCCATCCTTGATCTGGTAAGGCCGCGACTCGGTGTTCGCAGGGCTGAGCCGAACATGGTTCAAAAACGTGCCCGAGCTGCTCTTCGTGTCCTTGACGAAGAACCGGCCGCCAGCCTCGACCCAGATCTCCGCATGTGCGCGCGAGACGACTTTAGAGCGAAAGGCGAGCTTGTTCGAGCCGAGTGCGTTGACGGCTGCGAGCCCTAGCCCTGAGCGGTCGGTGAAGCGGCCGATGCGCAGTGCGGGATCGCCTTCTTTGAGATCACGGCCGATGGCGTCGAAGCGAAGAGAACGACGGGTGTCGAGGTGGGGCACGAGGCGGATGCGGTGGTTGTTGGCGTTCGAGGAGGAGGGAGTGGCCCCTGTTGTTGTTGGCGCAGTGGCACCGTTGGTGGGTGGTGGTGGTGCTTGTGAGTTGGGTCGATTGTTGTAGGTGCCCATGCCCAGGGCTGCCTGTGCCGTCGCCGAGGTCGCGATGGCTGGGGGCGGTGCTGGCACTGGGGCGACGTTCCCCGCTGATCGTCGTCGTCGAAGCATGGAGGTGATGCCGAGGCCCGAGGGGGAGTTTGATGAGCTGGAGTTGAGCCCTTGGACAGCGAGGGCAGCGACGGAGGGGGCGATGGTGCGTCGACGAGCACTGATAGCGTTGGGAGACGGGGGTTGTGGTGGCGCGGATGGCGAGATGTCTCTGTGGAGGTCGGTGTTAACCTGGATATGTGACTGTGAGGAATTCCTGGGCCGTCCACGCAGGAAAGACCCCAAAATAGTAGTTCTGCTCGGTGGCGATTCGGTCCCCGCGTGCAGGTGCCCGTCCATCCAGGCCGTCGTCGTCGTCGTCGTCGGGAGCTACGAGAGGTCGTGGTGGGTCCTGATCAAGTGCCAAATTACGGCTCAAAGTCCTATTCTGGCAGCCTCAGGGGAGTTTCGATCTCTTCCACCAGTTTACAGGGGTCCGCCCTTTTTTCAACTGGTGCTGTCAACTTTGGCAACGGTGGTGAGCGAGGGCGCTGGATGTCGGATGCGAACTAGCACCAGGCTATGAAGAAAATGTATGGGATTTACAGGTGGTCCACGTCCGACTTTTTTTTTTCCCTACAGATCTCATCAACATGGACCCTGTCATAATTTAGTTTTGCAGCCTCATTTTTCCGTTGCTTTCGCTGCAAACGGTACTAGGAGAAACACTTTCGGTCTCGGAACGTTATGCAATTATGAATTGCGGTCGGACTGGCAGGACACCACCGCAGAGGATACATATCTTTAGCCTAGGCGGACCTACTTAGCAGGGTACGGTGCTGCGTGGAATGAAGTCAGCTGTACGCAATTCCATCAACCACAAGGCAAGTCATGTATTCGACCTTATCGATATGTAATACAACCTACAGCGTCCTGACAGATGCATCACGTTTATCAGATGTCCTTCCGGAGGCGGCTACATACTGGGTCTTCCTGGGCGCAGTGGGACCGCTGCGAGGCATTGGAACGCATAAATATGGGTGTGGCGGCCCCGGCGCTGTCGGGATACCCTGCCAGACTACCTACAGCACAGGAATAGAGAGCAGCCTGATCCTCTCTATTCGCTGCTGTCGCTCTTGTCGATGACGATTTATTTTATCCGTGGTCTATGTTTAGCGCTCGGATCACCCCACGAAGCCCACTGGCCAGTGCTTCGACGCGGTTGACATGCAGACTCATGTTGGCACGCTAGACATGATAATAATTCGGTCATCGTGATTCGCTGGTAAAAGTAATTCATGTTCAAAAACTACTGGATTATCCGACCCCTCTGCCTAGCACGCCATGCCTCTCAAGCATAGGCCCGCCTCTAAATTTCGGTTCTCTCTCTCTTCACCGTCATCTCATAACCCGACCCACCGGCCCTGGCCCCAAAATCCGCTTCAAGTTTGACGGCATCCGACTGGTAAAATTCCCTCAGCAAAAAAAGAAAGAAGAAAACAGGAACAGAAAGACAACACCTCAACCAAAGCGCGCCCACCGAAGCCCATCACTGCTCCTCGTCCTCACGAACAATCTCGATCTTAATCTTTACACTCTTATATTCATCCTCCACCCCTCCATTATAGTCCAGCCCCAACTGCAAAATATCTCCATCCACAATCTCATACGGCCCCGAAGCAGTGTTCACAGCACTCAGCCTCACACCGTTCAAGAACGTGCCCGAGCTGCTCTGCGTGTCTTTCACAAAAAATTTCCCGCCTTCGGCGTCGACCCAGATCTCAGCGTGCCACCGGGAGAGCACTTTCGAGCGGAACGTGATCAAGTTCGCGTTTGCGAGCGATGTCGAGCGGAGCGCTGGCGGCGAGGCCTGCGCGGTCGCGGCAGATGCGCAGTGCGGGGTCGCCCGGTTTGAGATGGCGCTCGATGGTGTTGAACATGAACGCGTCTGGGGTGTCGAGGTGCGGCACAAGGCGGATTCGGTGGCTGACGTTGACGTCGGTTGGAGTGGGTGGATTGTGTGCGTCCATGCCCAGCGGTGAGAGCAGCGAGAGAGGCTGCGATGGTGGGTTTGCGCGCACCGCATACCTTGATTGACTGCACTAAATGACCGAGTTCCCACTCCCTATAGGCGTGCTGCTGCGTAGAATGAAGTCAGCTCCACGCAGTCAGCTCCACCTACTGGGACTTGTCCTTGGCCATCCTATTCCTACATAGGCGCATTAGGACCGCTGCGAGCGAATTCGAACATACAAGATACCCCGCCAGCCCAGCGCCGGGGCCGACGCAACTCTCGTCTCAAAACGTTTCCTACAATAGATCAAACAGCAGCCCGATTCGCTGTCGTCGCTCTTGTCTCTGGATCGTTTGTTTCATCGGCGGTCTATCTTTAGCGTTCGGATCATAGACCTCGGACTGTAACAAGTGAACCAACTATCGGGGTACTTCGACGACGCTTGGTATCCTAGGAGAACGATATTATTGCTTGCTTGCTGACTTTCGGTGTACAACATGTTCCCGGATCTTAACTTGGTATTCAGTTCGGGCACCCTGATTCTCCTGGTTGAGTTCCGGCTACTGTATGCACGGAACCGACTTACACTACTCTATGCTGCCGACCGACCTCGCCGTCCCGTAACTTCAAACCCGACTATGAAGCCCCGCCTAAATTCTCTCGCTACTGTTGTTCTATAACCGAGTCCCCATCGGAATCGGAGACATAAACTCCACCCACCGACGAGACAGACGCGCCCACATCCATTGTTCAAGTCCCCTCGCTCGTCGCCCGCCGTTTCAGGATCTGCGTACTACGCCCACTCCCGAGGCAACCCCAGGACCCTCCTGATCTCCGGCGCCGCACTCGCCACACTCGGGCTTCATCGTACTCTCGCCGGCGGGTAGGGTAGGCGAACGCACAGGGCAATAAGTAATATGGAGCCAAACGCGGATTGACACTTCAATTGGAACACTGAATCCGCCGAAAAAGCTAGCACAACTGAACATAGCCGACGTTTAAACCGGCTATGTACTCTAATTAAAATGGCAATCCCGTGCGCGCGAACGATTCGTCTAGCTCCGACTCAGCGCCTCGGCCCTCGGATGGACTGTCATTCTGTGCTGACTACGACGAGAGCTAGAGAGGGGGAAAGCCTTCGACCGATCGCGAGGATATGTTCTCCTCTCGCGACCAGTCGTCGCTTTGACATGCCTGGCGCGTCGTGCTCACTAAATCTAGAGAAAAAGGTCTGAGACGACCGATAGTATGTCTCCTCTTGGCCCACTTTCCTAGCGGTAATAGGGAATGCGATTAATAATAATGTCCTACGGAGTTCAACAGAGATGAGGAAATTGCTACTTGATCGACCAGTTCTTGCAGGGTCCCTCAACCACGGAACCGATAATTTACTTTCAAGGCTGTCCAAATTTCTTCCTCAATAATACTTAAGATTCTCCACATTGTAGATATACCTTACTTCTTCTAAGCCTTGTTCCATAACTGATTCTGGAATTTTAAATCAAGGATAGGATTGGTTAGATTGTCCAAAGTCCCAAGGAAAGAGAAATTTGCATACAAGAACCAAATAACTGTGTTCACTAGTCACTGCTGCCTATATCCTCTTTCTTTGATCCTGTATCCTCTTCACCTGCTTGCATTTCATCTATGACGGCTTGAACCTCCTCCCATTGTTTTGCTACTGGATCATTGTCCTTGTGATGGTGGCGAAGCAGGATAGGGCCCACAAATAGTTTGACCAGACAAAGTGCAAATGTGTCCTTTGAATCATCTGTGATCACAGAGTTACCAACATCTATAATTTTAAGTGGATGTTCATGTAAGGTTAGGCTATCCGGGGTTGGCAAATTGTTCGTCTGAAGAGAGATTCCGATTTCTTCCAGGTGTGGGAGCTCCTTTGCGATAATCAGGAATATACCAAAGTCAATTGATCCTACAGAATGTGCATATAGGTATAGTCTTGTGAGAAGTGGCCACGCCTTAGCAAACATGTGGAAATCGGCATTGGTGAGACAGTCAAAGGATAATCCAAATATGACTGTAGTAGGATTGAGGTCAAACAATCCAGCAAATGTCGGGGCGCTGGCGGGTCCCCCGTTCCAAGCAGGAGCCAATACCTGATTTGGAACAATCACAACCCGATCAATAACACTGAGTTTCTTCAGATTCGGGAATCTTTGATTTAAATCGGTGAAAATAATTCTCCAACATGTTTCTTCCAAATCCGGCTCGAGGACTTCGTCGGGGTCTCCTCGCCTGGAAAATAGTTGGAGCCAATCGAGCTCCGGAAACCTGGCGACTTGCAAAAGGGGGACAATATGAGGCAGAAAGGACGAAATCTCCAACATTTTCAGCGCAGAGAAATTGGCAGAAGTGTGAACAGGAGCGGGAGTGTTCGGAGAGCCCACGGCACTGGCTATCCGAAGGAAAGCTAGATTTTCTAAATCGGCAAGTTTTGCGAAAAACGAGGAATTTACTGGGGAGTCAACCCACCCTGATTCGTCGATATCCAGATCCATGAGACTCTGCATTTTTGAAATAGAGTCCAACGCCTGTTCTGACAGTGAAAATCGAGTGGTCAGGCTCCGGAGGTTGGGAGCTACTTGAGCGATAGTGTCCAGGTACGACCACGACCAAGGGTGAAAGCCATTGTACCCGGGCCGTATGGGCGTTGAAAGGCGAATGCGTCGAAGAGACGGAACGGCGAAGGTTATTAGATGTGGGCCGCCGACTCTGGAGGAGAATTGGCGAAGGGAAGGAAGCAGTGGCTGGTTCCTCCGTGCAAGTTGAAAATACACAGACTGATCGATGTTGGCCTCGAACTTATATTCGACGCTCCAAATACGTTTCGCATATTTATCCAGCAGACTCCAATGGCAATCGAGGATGGGGCCATTGAGATACTAAAAATTCTCAGCGATCAAACATGGGAAGAAGGTTGCAAAGTAATAATGAACATACGTAGACTCCATGGTGGAAACGTTGAAAAGAAGGCAAAAGCTTCAGCAAGCAAATTATGTCGTCGATATGCCTCCACAACTCGTCAAGCGCTGACTCTGTGAATGCGCTGCAAGTTAAAGCGATATTAAGAAGTGTTGCAAGGCGAGATTTATCCAGGTGATCGTCAGCGTATGGGATAGAATCGAGAATTTGAACGAAGATGTCTTCGTTTTGAATGGCTGGGTGCATCATTCCTCTGGATAAAAGAGTACGATGACAAGAAATAGTTTTTGGTGAGTGTTCTAACGATATCGGACCGTGGCCTTACATGGCGCCCTAAGAAACTGCTCCAATTTGCAACTAGGACTTTAGATATAATGACTATTGTTGAATGGAAACGTTGAACGTCGGTGTCAAGCAGCAATGGTGGGAGGGAGTAAGCAAGGAGTAAGCCAAGTTTGGCATGTCTTTGTGATTGACAGAGCTACACGTCGCGTTGATGGCGGCCTTCCCCGCCTCTCTTGATATCAAACCACTGTGCACCGCTCGTTGTCAGATTTCAAAGTGCCATCTTTCTCACTGAAATTTTGATTCCGTACAAGCTGCCAGGATAGCGTTTGAATACTACCTCGGACATTGTCCTCAAAAGTTCAACCATGCTATAAGTGTGTCATTGCCAACAAGTTGAATGGCCATACGACGGCGACGTTGGATTCGAATATTTCACCTGTTCTACTTATCTTTACTTGAGGATATTGCGGGCACCAACCCAGCACCCGCTTCTCACTTACCCGAACCCCAGCCGGCAGTTACCTGACAGGGACCGCGCTGGTTCACAATTTCACAAGAGTAGAATATATCTACAAGTAGAAAATCATTCAGAAGAGTGAGTTGGGACTGCCTTGGAAACAGGCTATTGGTTTGAGGAACCCTATACTCATACTCATATATAGCTTATGCTGTCCTCACGCTGATCACGAGTGGACTGTAAAAAGACGAGCATCAGCGATAAAATGCGAAATCAACGCTCCTCGCTCACCATCAACATGCGCATCACTCATGGCAGATAAATACAGGCCCGGTTGTCTGTTCTGCTTACAGCGGACTCCGAGTCGGGAGCAACTGGTGAACGAATCAGAGAGTGAGTAACATATATGTCACCTCCTCCAGCGGTTAAGGGGGTTAGGATGGAAAATATCTCGACTTTGGCCCTAATCCTCGACCGCGCTTCGACACCGTAGGGCCATGCAACATTAACAGCATCCTCTCTCCTCGCTACGAGAGCGCGCCGAGAAGAGAACGTATCTTCGGTCGTCGGCTAGTCCCTTAAGCTTCTTCAGCTCCAGTCTATCAACACAGAACAGCGGTGCAATCCGAGGCGCAGAGCCGGAGCTAAACAAATTGTGGATGACTCGTCTGCACAGACTGGTCACCTGGAGTAAGTACTGTAACTTAGCAGTGGGTGTAAGTGTCGGCCACGTTCAGTCGTACTAGCTTTTTCGGTGTTCCAAGCATCGACCCGCGTTTGGCCACACGCCCTGTGGGTTCGCCTACCCGTCGGCGCGATTATGATGAAGCTGATGGGGATTCAATAGTAGAATAGTAACAACGAGATAATTTAGGCTCTAGAGGCGGGGATTCATAGTCTGATTTGAAAGTTATGGAGCCGCCAAACCGGGAACGTAGGGGCGACAAGAGCATAGTTCACCGGTAAATATAGCACCAAGATCGAATATGGATGGATGGATAGATGAGACAGACTCTGAAATTTCAAATCGAAGATGAGATTGCGTACACCATCCAAAACTCTAGAAAACAAAAACTTGACATACAAGGACATAAGCTTTCTCTAGTCAGTGTAGTCACTATTTTCTGTATCCCCTTCCTCTGATTCTGTCTTCTCTTTTTCTGCTTGCATTTCATCGATGACGGCTTGAACCTCCCCCCATTGTTTTGCTGCTGCATCATCGTGCTTGTAGTGGTGGTGAAGCGCGATAGGGCCTGTAAATAATCTGACCAGACAAAGTGCAAATGTGACCTTCCAATCATCCGTAATCACAGAGTTGCGAACATCTATGTATCTAAGTGGATGTTCATGTAAGATTAGGCTATCCGGGGTTGGCAAGTTGTTCGTCCGAAGAGAGATTCCGATTTCTTCCAGGTGCGGGAGCTCCTTTGCGATGATCAGGAATACACCGAAGTCGATTGATCCTATGGAATGAGCATGTAGGTGTAATCTCTTGAGAAGTGGCCACGCTTCAGCAAACATGTGTAAATCAGCATTGGCGAGGGAGTCGAAGGGTAATCCAAATAGGACTGTAGTAGGGTTGAGGTCAAGCAAGCCAGCAAATGTCGAGGCGCTAGCGGGTGCCCCAATCCAGGAAGAGGGAGCCAATACCCGGAATGGAGGAATAATCACTGACTGAAGATGAACAATGAGTTCCTTTAGACTCGGCATTCTTTTATTTAAATCACTGAAAATAATTCTCCAGCAGGATTCTTCCAAATTCGGCTTGACGATTTCGTTGTGTTTACCTCCCCTGGATATTAGTTTGAGCCTATAGAGCTTCGGAAATCTGGCGACTTGAAAAAGGGGGACAATATGAGGCAGAAAGGCCGCAATCTCCAGTATTTTCAGGGCAGAGAAATTGGCAGAAGTGTGAAAAGGGGTGAAAGTGTTCGGAGAGCTCACGACACTGGCTAGCCGAAGGAAAGCAAGTTTTTCTGAACCGGCAAATTTTGCGAAAACTGAAGAATTTACTGGGGAGTCTACCATCCCTAATCCTTCTTCGATATTCAGATAAGTGAGACTCTTCATTTTTAAAATAGAGTCTAGCGCCTGGTCTGACAGCGGAAATTGAGTGCTCAAGCTCCGTAGATCGGGAGCTACCTGCGCGACGGCGTCTAGGTACGACCACGGCCCAGGGTGAAAGCCATTGTAAAATATGGACATTGACAGGTGGACGCGCTGGAGAGACGGAGAGGCGAAGATTACTAGATGTGGGCTGTTGACACTGGTGGAGAATTGGCGAAGGGAAGGAAGCAGCGGCTGGTTCCTGCGTAAAAGTTGAACAAATACAGAATGATCGATGTCGTCTTCGAAGATATATGCGACACTCCAAATACGTTTCGCATATTTATCCAGCAGACTCCAATGGCGGTCGAGGGTTGGGCCATTCAGATACTTAAAAAAATCTCAGCAACCATGCACCGGTGGGTGATTGCAGAGAAATAATGAACATACATAAACTCCATGGTGGAACCGTTGAAAAGAAGGCAAAAGGTTCAACAAGCAAATTATGTTGTCGATTCGCCTCCACAACTCGTCAAGCGCTGGCTCGGTGAATGCGCTGCATGTTAAAGCGATATTAAGAAGTGTTGCAAGGCGAGATTTATCCAGGCGGTTAACAAGAGGAAAGGCCAGGTGATCATCAGTGGATGGGATATTGTCAAGGATTTGAACGAAGATGTCTTCATTTTGAATGGCTGGGTGCATCATTCCTCTGGATAAAAGAGTACGATGACAAGAAATGACATTTGGTGACCGTTCTGACGATATCGGACCGTGGCCTTACATGGCGCCCTAAGAAACTGTTCCACTCTGCAACTATATAATTCTTATCGTCGAATGGAAACGTTGAGCATCGGTGTCAAGGAGCAGTCCAAGTGCAGTGTAGTGGTAGGGAGCAAGCCGAGTGTGGCATGTGTTTGTGATTGACAGAGCTACGCGACGCGTTGATGGCCTTCCCCGTCGTCTGTCACCTCTCTTGATATCAAACCACCGTGCACCGCTCGTTGTCAGACTTACCTCAAAGTCTAACTTTTCTCACTGGTACTCTGATTCTGTACAAGCTGCCAGGATAGTGTTTGAACACTACCTCGGACATTGACCTCAAAACTTCAGTCATGTTATAAGTGTATCTTGGCCATACCCCAACGACGACGACGATTGGACCAGAATATTTGATCAACTCTACTTATTTCTACTCGAGGATCGCAGACACCAACCCAGCACCACCTCATAGCTTAGTCGAACCATCTTGACGCTATATTTACCGGCGAACAATGTTCCAAACTCTCTTGTCGCCTCTACGTTCCAGGTTCGATCTCTCTCCACGGTCGCCCACCTTTGTCCCTGGGTCCAATCCAAATGGCAGCCCAAATACACCCACGTCAGGAATACCAGGCAACGGTGAACCCACCTCGCCGTCCCCGCGCTCGCCCTGGAGCTTTGCATCTCCACGGTCTGCGTCTGGGTCATTGCGTTCCCCAGGATCATTGCTCTCTCCACCAACGGGGGGGTTTGGGAGTTTCGGTGCTGCTTTTGGGCAGGGGTCAGAGCCAGAAATAACGCCGGAGGAATTTGCGAGAGATGTGCTGATTCAGCTTATGCGCAATTCGGTGGAGGACATGAAGATGCGCGGTGCAGAGGCAGATGATACTGATGGAGGGCTGAGAGGGCGTATGGAGGTCGGTTTCTTTTTTATTAATTTTTATTTCTGAGCACATGGATGACGTGTTTTATTTTTTTCAATTACTGCGTTATGAACAGATCCTGAGCGAAATGCTACGTATTATGCAGCAAGACGCGTGTACCAAGGAGATATTTAGGGAAATGGACGGGTTTCTGTCGCTTATGAGCGTCCTGTCTTCTTTCAGTTCGCCCATTCCCGTTCCCACTCAAGCGTCGACGCAACCGCAGATCCACGTTCGTGCCCCGAGCCACTCCGACACTACCCCGAGCCTCGCACAATCACAAATGGCCCCAATCCCAGCACTCGTCGTCGAGCCCCCCAACCAGCTGGAGGAAGATAGACGCGAGTGTTTGAAGCTCGTATTTATGGTCCTGAGCGAGGCAATGGAGGAGTGTGTAGAGAACGAGGTGTATTTCCGGGTGAGTTCGCGTTTCTTTCGCGTCAACATATTGATTGGAAAGGTCGAGAAGCTGATGAGTCCATTTTTATATTTATCCAGACAAAAGTAGGATACGAGTCTTTGAAGTTGGCGTTGCAGAGCATACCCTCGTCTCCGACCACCTTGCCTTCATCTACCGCCACCTCGTCAGAAGAAAACGTCCCAACGTCAACGTCAGGCCAACTTCTTCATCTCCATATTCTCTCTCTTTTCCTGGCACTCGGGCTGTCTGATTTCTCGTCCCCAATTGTTGAATTCTTTCCAGGCCTCCGTATGAAGTCGTTGGAAGAGGTTGATGAGAGAGTCAAAGAACTTATTTCGTCGAACGGTTCGGGGTCAAACTCTAAAGATGAAGTAACAGGGACGCCAACAATTAAGCACGCGGCTGCGTTCAAGGTTCTATGGGATATCGCGGAAGCCGACTCCGACTCCGATCCTCCCTTGGAAAAGAGGATGCAGATACGTGCTCGCTACGCCCTGTATAAGCTTTTCGAGGCACTTTTCGTGGTCAACCATCGAAATGGCGGTGTTCTTTCGAGTCTGGGTATTGTTGGCGGAGTTGTACAGCGGTTTAGGGAGCTGAGTGCTGGCGGTGGAGCGTCTTCTCTATCTTTGCCCTCGCCCGCACCTATAAACTCTGCTGGAGGGAATGATGAGGCAAAAGAAACGGAGAAACAGGAGGGTGATATAGAGAAGGGTATGGCTGGAGAGCCCAGTGGGAAAGACGAAATGGCAAAGGAGAAAAGTGTTGAGAAACATGGAGGCGAGCAGCAGAAGGAGAAGGATAACGACAGAGAGAAGACGAAACACGTCCTACAGAAACTCCTAAGGAGACTCTTAGAGATGGGCGCCAGCACGGCGGAAGCAAGGGCACTCTTCAAAGCTGCAGTGACCAATTCATCCCCTGCGGCCTCCACCGCTGTGGAAGAGCCCACAACCGCAACACCGACTTCATCAAACCAAATCCCAAGCCCGAAGCTAGACGCCGAGATGCTCGACGTCATCCGGTTCGGTATGAAGAGTCGGTGGGTTGAGCATTTCTCCATGGAGGGCCGGGCTGGCGTGGTGCTTGGGCTTGGACCTACTGAGGATTATTATGGGAATGGGCCTCGGGGGATGAACGGGTATGGAAGTACGAACGGATTTGGACATGGTCAGGCAAGTGGGAATTCACGTTGGAAGACGCTTCCAAAGGATGGGTTTACCTTCTTGGTAAGTCGCTTCCGATACATCTATTTCTCTGTACAATTTCTTATGGTAAATTTAGATGTGGTTCTTCCCGTGCTCGATGCCTTCAACTCCCTATACACTGTTTTCGGCCGCATCTCCGTCTGCATCTCTGTCCCCTGGAGTATCGCCGTCTTCTTCTTTCAATATTTCCTCGCCATCACCATTAGTACTTCAGCATTCCAACTCAATCTCATCGCCCTACCAAAATAATACACGGACGCACTTCCGCGTTGTCCTGCATCCGGATGGCAAGCTCTCAGTTTTTACCAACAGCAGCAGTGCATCCTCCGTCTTCAGCGTTTCAGGAGCTGGAGCTGGACAGGAGACGGTATTCTCTGCTGCCGGTGCCAAGTTTAGAAAGGGACGGTGGACACATCTGGGTGTGGTATGGTACCAGAGGAAGGGGCAGGCAGGCAATCCGAATCTCAGTGAGTTTGTTGACGCTACAATTATGGCGGAAATTTGAACGAGAATGCTAACTAACTTGCGATTCTTTAGGGCTGTATATCGACGGCGCATTTGTTGAAGGTGTAAACCTCACCTATCCGAAGGTTGATGCCACTTCGACAGGATCTGGTTCGGCGGGGGCTGGGTTGCGGTATACGATTGGCGATCTGGGGTCGCCTCCTGGCCTCAATCCCAAAGAAAAGGAAAAGCCCGGGATGAGCTGGTGTCTTGCTTCTGCCTATTTGCTTGGTGTGCCTCTCGGTGTGTATTTTCCCTCGTTTTCGCTTCGTTAATTGATATCTAACGACTTGCTTGATTCAGCTGACGACCTGCCCCGGCTCATCCACCACCTCGGTCCACGATACACCGGATCTTTTCAGGACCCCGAGCTCGTCAAGTTCCTCACATACGAGGCGTCCACGTCCTTGAATATGTACCTCGGCTCTGCCGCTGCCGCTCACTCCATGTCGGCTGCGCGGAGCCCGCATGCCACCACCAACCGTGGGGGGTCAGTCCCAGCAGGAGGAAAAGGCAATGCGAAGACGTCTCAAATGCCGATCGTCAAGGCTTTGCGAGAGGGTATGCCGGCTATGGGTCTGAAAGAAGAGACCCTGGTATTTGTGGTCGCGCCAGACGCCTTTGCGTGGGGGGTCGAGGGGGCTGGTGGTGCTGGTAGGGGGCAGGATGAGGAAGGTGTTGGCCGTAGTGGCGGAAACTGGTTTAGTGGTGGCGGAGGCAAGGCCGAACAACGTGCTAGTGCCAGTACCAGTGACGCACGGCCCGTGGGCGATGTGTTTGTGGTCAAGGCAGAAAGCCTGGACGTTGCGTTGTGGAAGATTGGTGGTGCGGCTGTTGGCCTGCGCCTTGTACAGCTCGCTTCTGTACGTTTTAATTTCTACTTTCCTCAAGTGTTTACTCATATCCGACATTGACCTCTTATAGACTCCGCATGAACTTTCTCGCACACTTGGGATATTGACAGATGGGCTCAAGAATAGTTGGCAGAATTCGGAAGACATGGAACGATTAAGTGTGTTCCTTCTCTTGTTGCCTTTATGTCATCCCAAACTACTATTGACTATCTAACAGGAGGTTATGAAATCTTGGGCGACATTTTACGGAGCAAAGCTCGCCTTATTAACCTCACTGCTTTTGAGACGTTGTTTGAATTCTTGGGGATCAACTTCAACATAACTGAGTAAGCCCTGATCACAATTAAGTTTTTTTGGTCAAGGCATGATATTTTTTCTGCAGGCAATCAACAATTGTGAACCCCCTCGGGTACAGAGCACTCGCCCTGGATTTCTCCCTCTGGTCACAGACACGCACGGAAATCCAGCAAGCCCACTTGGAGCAATTTAGCACCCTCCTTGTGGTCAGCCGGTACAAGGCGTTCAATTGGAAGCAGAGACTCGGCAAGACGGGATTGGTCAGGAAGATGCTGTTCGCCCTGCAGACCGATTGGTACAACTTTTCTGCCGGCAAGGATGGAGCTGAAATGCTTGGGCAGCTTGTTGAAGCGTTGGGTGCTACATTGAAGGCACCTGGTGGATTTGAGAAAGAAGATGTCAAGGCGGTTGTGGCATATCTCGCAGCAAACTTACATGAGAGTGGGTACCCGAATCGTTCGTCGCAAGTCCTTTCTAAATCGAGGTGACTAACTGTTACTTGATCATAGCATCCGGAGGAGACCACTCACCTCATTCTATTATTTCAAGATTCGAATTTAAAGTACCTCCACGCGAAAAAGCCGAGCTCGTTCTGGCACTGCTCGTCCGCATCCTGTCGTCACAGGCCTACTACACTAAATTCACAGCTTCGTTACCACTTACCCGCATTCTGTTGCTCCTTCTCGGTGATCGTCCATCGCCAGCCGTGTCCGTGCAGATACTCGGCCTTATTGCAATCAGTATCAGGATGTCAAGCGCATTCAGCCGGAAGTTTGAGCTTGTTAGTGGGTGGAGCGTGCTGAAGACAATTTTGCCCGGTGTATGGGATCCGGCAGTCAATAGGGCGGCATTTGATTTGCTCTTGGGAAGGGTCAATATATTAGGTGTAGAGGGCAGTCAGGCTACGACCCCGACGTCGGCAGCGAGGAGAGAAGACAGGGAGAGAAGGGGCAGTACGACGGTGTCGTGTACTCACATCTTGCCCACTATTATCTCCGCCTTGCAGACGGGCTTGATCGCTGTCGCTAACCACTGTCATGTCTCTGAAACCGATGAAGGTGCGATATCCTGCTTCTCAAGGTTAAGACTGTTTTCCAACCATCTATTTCTATCCTCAGAGGCAGCAAATCTGTCTTGGTCAACGGAATCCACCATGGAAATTCTTATTGAAGAACTTATCAATCTCCATGCTACAAGCTCGACATTTCGCCAGATATTCGAGTCGCAGCAGACGACCCAGTTGTTTATCGACACCTACAAGGCGATGGTTGCGAAGCTTTCAAGTGCACACAGCATCAATGGGTGGAATGTCAGAATATTAGAGAAATTGACGCATTTTGGGCTGGCATTGGCATTGGATAATGCTGTTGGGGGTAGCCAAAAACGGGAGGTACGCCACTGTCTTTCCTTGGTAACAGACCTTTGGATGTTGATCAACTGGATATGAGCAGATCCTGGACAAGATCCAGTCTGCGGAAACGATCCTCAACCCGAGTGCTAAGACCACTCTGATCGATCCTGGGCTCGTTGTCGACAACCGTTCAGTGCGACAGCGGATAGCGTCAGCTAGGTTCAGTATCCAAGTCGGCGAGCGTACCGTCATCAAGACCATCACACGGATGACAGAATGGCGGAAGACAGTGCAGGCGTCAGAGAGGAAGAGGTTGAGGAAGACCATTTTGGATATGTACGTTTTTCTGAATGGCTTGGTAAATCCTTACCCGATTGCTAATCGACCTCATTTGCTGTGTTACAGCCGAGAAAACAGACGCCAAGTTTCGAGGTTGACTGAATGGACCAACTTGCTCACCTCTGAGCGAGGGTTGTGGCCACATCACGAACCGGCCTTGTGGAGATTAGACGAGACAGAAGGACCGCATCGCATTCGGTAATTGTTACTATCTTTCTTTTGCGAGGATGAAAGTGATGTTAACCTTTCATCTTCATCTCAAGGAAAAAGCTAGAACCACAAAACGACCGCAGTCCCAGCTCAAGAGTTGACGCGCTCGAGGAAGTTACACGGGGTGTCAACCCACCAGAGGTGGACACATCATCCATAATTCAAGTCGAAGTGCCTCCTTGGGCTGAGTCGTATGAAATCGCTGCTACTGAGATGGATGGTGTGTCCACAATCTTTTTCGTGTCCATGCATACCATGGCTGAGTTTCCTGCAGACAGGCAACAACTGGCTGAAGACATCGTGGATGATAAATTGAGAAGAATTCGACACGAACTTGAGCCTGGAGATGTCATTGAAGCTGTCGCCACGGTTGCTCGCATTGATGGCGTTGATTCTTCACGTTCGTTCATCCTACTTGCTCGGTTCGTTACTGTCTTTGACATTTGCATGTGATGTAGCCGGCCTACTTATCCTAGGTCGCACTCACATTTACATGCTCGATGGGGTGGTTGAAAACGAAGAAGGAGAGGCTATTGATGCGCATGATGCTCCCAAGCGCTTACTCTTCATCCCTGGAAGCATCGTCGAGTTGGACGGTCCGCAGAAGGCGCAGAGATGGTTTGTTTTCTTGTTCTGATGACATATTGACTGATACTTACCCTCTTCATCAGGGCTCATGCCCAAATTGCTACTTGCAGTGACAAGAAATTCCTATTTCGAGATGTAGCGTGAGGACAGTTCATTTTTGAATGTTGCACATGGACTGACTGTTCTTTAGGCTGGAAATTTACTTCAAAGACTCGCGCTCACTTCTCATTGTATTTCTCGACCAAAAGCGACGTTCGGAGCTGGAACAACGTCTTTCAACGATCGTTGGCCGATCTTACTCGGAAATCACACCAGGACCCAATGCTCAGATACAGCGAACGCCAGTCTTTGGAAGGATGGGCTCAAGAATGTTGTCTGGTTTTAGATCTGACGAACTCTCGACCGCTACAAGAAAATGGCAGGCTAGAGAGATCAGCAACGTGAGTTTTGTATGGTCCTCTATTACCCATATTATTGACACTGCTTTCTGAATTAGTTTGCCTATTTGAGTATTCTGAACCAGATTTCCGGTCGAACACCAAGTGATGCTACGCAATACCCTGTTTTCCGTGAGTTCAGGTCAATTATTAAATTCAAGTCATAGTTACATGTTCTCGAACATTAGCATGGGTTTTGAGCGATTATAAATCACAAATACTAGACCTCAGCAACCCAGAATCGTATCGAGAGTAAGTTTGACGTATTATGTGACGTTTCAATGGGTTGACCTGGTACTAGCTTAACCAAACCAATGGGAGCACTAACACCTGCACGTCGGCAAGCAGCAGAGACGAGATACAGCAATCTCGAGAGCGTTGAAGAGGAACCGTTCCACTATGGGACCCATTTCAGTTCTTCGATGATTGTTTGCCACTTTATGATACGTCTGGCACCTTTTACGAACATGTTCAAGACTCTTCAGGGCGGAGATTGGGATTTACCAGATCGGTTGTTCAGGTATAGCCCAACCCTCATTCAACCAACATTTGCTGAATTTCTGCTTTAAAACAGTGATTTGGCCCGTGCCTACGAATCTGCTGCTCATGATGTGCGAGGAGATGTGCGAGAACTGATTCCAGAGTTCTTTACTTGTCCTGAGTGAGTTTCAATGTTTCAATCGCCGTTCGTCTCGTCCTGATGCATACAACTACTTCTAGGTTCCTCGAAAACAGCGCAAATCACGACTTCGGCATCCTTCAACAAACTGGAGAAAAGATTCACGATGTGAAGCTGCCACCATGGGCTCGACAGGATCCACTGTTGTTTATTACATTGAACAGAAAGGTAAATTGATAACTTGATATTTGTCTCCATGAAACTGTTTCTGATGACCATTCGCAGGCTCTTGAAAGTCCCACTGTCAGCGAACAACTGCCTGCTTGGATCGACTTGATTTGGGGCTGCAAACAGCGCGACCCAGCCTCGTTGAACGCATTCCATCCACTGTCGTATGAAGGCTCAATAGGTTTGTTTTTTCACTGACATGGTTGTTTACTGTATCATTTAACGCCTTTCTAGATCTCGATGCGATCAAGGATGATCTCGAACGAGAGGCCACAGTAGGAATTATTCACAACTGTACGATCTCTTGTCTTAGATTAGTATTTCCTTCTTACACATTTTCGCCAGTCGGACAGACCCCTCGAAAACTCTTTTCTACTGCACATCCTGAGCGGTATCACCATGGTCTGTATAGCTTACCCCTTGGTACTCTCCATGGCATCGAAGAAGACCCGCATCTCCTCGCACAAAATGCAAGGTGTTTCAAAGGCAAGGCTTGTATAGTTTCATGAGTCAAGTTGGTCTGACCTCCTGTCTTTGTAGATCTCGGTGCCATGTCACCGGTTAGGGAGCTCGTACCAGATATCATGAGTGAAAAAATGACGCCTTGTCCTGAGGGTGTTCTCTGTTTACCCCAGTACCCGCATGAACACGTCGAGTGGCACCCCAGGTCCGCAGAGCTCAGGGTCGTCGTCGACCAAAAAGTGGTCCAGGTTGTGGAATACGCGTTCTGCAACTGTGCTGCCTTCGCCGATGCAATCAGCCTTATCACAGGTTCCAGTGATTATACGGTTCGTTTGTGGAAGGTCAGCCGCGGACCGCACCCTAATAATGCTCCGAGTGGGATGAGAGTGACGCTCTCGCATATTATGCGTGTTCATACGGACGAGGTGGTCTGTGTTGCTGCGTCGAGGGCATGGTCGCTTGTCGTTAGTGGTTCGAAGGATGGCAGTGCTGCTCTGTGGGACCTAAATAGGGGTGTCTATGTCAGGTCGATATGGCACGGCCAAGGCGGAGAATCCACAGCTGTAAACCTTGTGGCCATCAACGAGAGCACGGTAGAGAAATTGTTCTTATAACGCCGGTTTATAACTGACATCTTAATACAGGGCTACATTGCCACTTGCTCAAGGCTCAAGTTGTGCTTGCACACAGTTAATGGAAGGCCTATTGCAACATTAGACCTGACGAAAACCTCATCCTTCACCCCACTCGTTCCGTCGATTACGTCCATGGCATTCCATGAACGAGAATACTCTCATCTTGGGGTCCTTGCTACTGGCAGTCCTGATGGTGCGATCACCTTACGGACCTGGACAGCGGATGGCACTCCGGAAGGCGAGAAAGCTCAATGGGAATTCTTAACCATCCGGACCATGAAGGTCAAAATGACACACAACCGACCACCTGCCGTGACTGCGCTAAAATTCCTTGGGTAAGTCGAAGTTCTTTCTTTTTTGCTTGTTTTCTTGAAAGCTGACGTTTTCCCCATCTTTCTGCAGAGAAAGCCTTTATCATGGCGAAGAAACAGGGAAATCTTATGTTTGGAACTTGCCAGATAGTTGATCGTTGGATATTCTCTACTTACCCTTTGCTCACGCTTGCTTTCGATCGCATTTCCTCAGGGCTCTTTGTATATTATTTATTATTTGCTTCAATTTGCTTTCGTTATTTCATAGCATCTCGGATCTCATGTCATCTAGAATTATTGCACATTTATCTTTGTATTTAGTACACATCGAACACACAATTTCGGAGACGCCTTGATACATTCGACCTTGAATCTTGAGACGACCAACTTGCAAGTGTTATTTAGTTAAGGTGATCACGTGTAAAGTATGTTTTAGGCAGGTGTGGTCCGTGCGCATATAGGGATAGTATAAAAGACCGCCACCAACGACTTGAATTCCTTACCACTCTGGCCTTTTGGCTTAGATCAAGTGTAGTATCTGTTCTTAATAGTTTAACCACTATTATGGAGGCACCGCCTCCATTCTTGGTTATCTTATTTTTGCCGCCTCAGTTCCTTGGGCTCTGCTTGCACCCCTCGGACGTGATGACCTTGCTGCTGCACTATTGGCTTGTGTCGTCGGAGGATTCCTCATTTTAGAGGACTTTTCTCTTTGCTGCAATACTTGTTTCGCCATCAGTTGATGCTGAAACGAATTCAGCAAACGGAACTGTCTCGAAATGGTTATTATTTCCAAATTATTTCCCTATCTAGTTCTGAACTGAAAGTATGTGGTTTCATGAGCGTATCAGCTAATCGGTTCTTCCATGATATGCGGGTCTCTCCTTTACTCTTGATGCGCCAATATCTAACTGAACAACCTGATGTCTATATGTATGATTCTTCAGATTTTCAGAGCCGGTACCCTGCCTGACAACCGACGTGAGAAGGGGACCAATATAAGAATCCAAGGTATTCGTTTTTGTTCTCTTACCCTCGGTGAAAAGCTGAAATCAACTCTAGAGGATGAGAACTTGCCTGTTTCTTGTACGAGCTGTGCTTGCAATAGCTCTAGGTATACAAGTCGGTAAGTCAGATATTAAGTTTATCGACGGGTCGAGACATTAGTAATTACTTTCATCATTTGGCTATAGCAAAAGGAGCAGCAGTGACGGTATACCGCGTCTCCCAGCCTGTCTTTGGCACACCCCCCACCGGTATTTCGGTCGAAGAAAAGGGGGTGACTCAGACAGTGTTCGCTATAGGCCCAGGCGCAAACGGCATGACCCAATACGTGCAAGAAGAAGTTATCAGCCTCCTCGTCAACCATGCCCCTGACACAACGATCACGTATATAAGCACGCCAACAACGATTTCCTGTGCGTAGTATTGCACTGTTCCCGGTGCTTCGGCAACGTGACTAAAGTCGGTGTCGTACATTTGCAGACACTTTCGAAGAAAACGCGTCTGTCCTGTACGCCAGCAACCCGCCAGCCATCCAAACCGGCACGTTCGGGGATTTCGAATTCGAAGGCATCGTCCAGAACTGCACGCTGGACGTCGGAAAACAAACTGGAACATGCGTGGAGGAATTTAAACTGCCGCAACTTGTCCCACTTGCGGGCTCTGGATCGTCACAGGTTTTCAGCACTCGGACGCTGGTTGCCACGCAGTCTTATACTGCTGCTTTGATCCCGGTTGCAACTGTTACGACAAGCGGAGCGTCGGTATTTGCACGAGGGCGTCAAGGGGTGGGTTCAGTCATCCTGGCTGGAGTGGTTGGAATGTTGGGTTTATTATAATTTATGATCCTTTCGGATTTAGTTTTCTCCTGCCTCAGACTCCAGGATTCACCTTATACAAAGAATGGCCTTGAAAAAACCCGATATGCACTCGGCGGTTGGGTATGCGACTCTAGCAGGCATGAGGCCGAACCTAGAGGAATAACCTGAGCGTTTTTAAAGGGGTATAAAATCGTTGGTAAATAAGAAGGGAGTCTCATATACACGCGGCGGTGCTAGGCCAGCTTACCGGAGAACACTGGAAGAGAACCCGCGGATAAACGATATTCAAGTTTGGACTGGCAATTCGTAGTGTAATATTGGAGATGGGAATGAGTAGGGTGGGCGAATTTGCGACAGTGTGGATCAAGCATGGTAAGGTGGCTGGCACTAACGACTGTGTCTGTTGGCATCTATCTCATCGTGAAAAGTTCAATGTAACGGGTACCAACCAAGGACTGGAGCTTACGAGCAGATATCGCACCGGTCACTCTGTGCAAGGATTACTATGGCATTCGCAAAGATCAATCCCTTTGCCTTTTGAATTGTTCAACAAAGCCCACCTCTTGCGGGGGCAGCCGAGAAGCCACATAAGCCATCTAAATCATTGTGCCTGTGTCCTTTGTCAATGATGCAATAGATACTTCCTGTGGATCTCGCCTAAATATTTTCGAGGGTGAGCCTAACTATCGACAATGACGTTGTGGTGCAAATCCAACCAAAGCAGGGAAATATTCGTGAGCCATTCCAATTTCAGCATGTCATCCGGGTCTATACTTACGAAGATAGTCCACGGGACTTGTAGATGAATGTGGATATGAATCGGAAGTCATTGTGGAATTGTCTCGAAATGGTTATTACTTCCCCCTTTGGAACATTTCCTTTTCTGTTCATCTCTATTCTCCGAGGCTCTGATTCCCTGAATTTAAATGAAAATTGACAGGATGGCTTCACTGAAGTAATTGTGGCCAACGCTGAAGAATTAAATTGCTGAAGGATCAATTAATATACATGTGGGGCGTCAGCGCATCAAAACTTCCAATGACTTTAAATACAGCTCATTGATAGATATTCAGGAGGTACACTGGTATCCAACTATCCTGATATATATCTTATCACGAAGTCGTCTTCAGCTCCATTGGATTCCCCGAGATATGCGACCTTCACTCGACTCTCCGTTACAAGGCAAACCGTCAACCTCGGATGACTGCTACTTGTACTAGGGTTTCCAATTAAAAGAATCCGATGGATGCGCACATATAGGTATGGTTCTTCTTCAAAGCCGGTACACGGCCTTCATGACAAGAGGTGGGCACTGGTATAAAGGTCCAAGGTGTCCATTTACAGGCGGTATATCTCGTCCTTCTTTCACCTCACAAAGAGTTAGAATCGACGCCTGAAAATGAGAAATTGCCCGTTTCTTGCACGAGCTGTGCTTGTGATAGCTCTAGGTATACAAGCCGGTAAGTCAGGGTCCTTTTGCGGTCCTTTTTATTGACAGGACGCGATGTTAATTACCTTCACCATTGACTACAGCAAATGGAGCAGTAGTGACTGTATACCAGGTCTCCCAGCCTGTCATCGGCACACCTGTTTCCGATGTTTCATTCGAACAGCAGTGGTCGACTCGGGTGTCCGCTATAGGCCCAGGAGAAAGCGGCATGACTCAATACCTGCACGAAGCAGTTCTCAGCCGCCTCGTTGACCATGCCCCTTCCACAACGATCACGTACATAAGCGCGCCGATCACGGTTTCCTGTGCGTATTGCATCGTTCCCGGTACTTCGGCAACTTGACCAAAGTCGGTGGCATGTTTTTCAGACACTTTCGAAGAAAACGCGTCTGTCCTGCACGCCAACAACCGGCCAGCCATCCAAACCGGCACGTCCGGAGAGGTCGACTTCGTAGGCTTCGTCCAGAACTGTACTCTGGACGTCGAAAAACAAACTGGAACATGCGTGGAGGAATTGGACGAGGTACAACTAGTCCCGGTTGGGGGCTCTGGATCGTCACAGGTTTTCAGCACCCTGACGCAAACCTCGACGACAACATTTACTGGTGCTTTGATCCCGCTTGCGACTATTACGACTAGTGGTGGGTTGGTATCCAGACAAGAGGTGGGTCCGGTCGTCCTGGCTGGAGTTGTTGGAGTGTTGGGTTTCTTTGCGATCTTGTAGTGTACTATCTTCGTTCAGTCGTTTTACTATTAGCGTGTAAGAGAAACAAAGAAATTCTGTTACATTTACTGAAGACCAACCGAAGACGGGCCTAGACGGCATCGTGATGGAAAAGGAACTCCCGTGATGGCATTATGTAACTACGACTCGCCTGTATCGCACCCTTCCTCTTTTACACCACGGCTTCTGGCTACACCAACGACACCAAGCCAACACGACGTCTAAACCGATGACAAAAGGGATTAGCACCGGCGTCCTAGTCTCGTAATGGCTGTGGCAGCGCACACAACGTCGGCCATTTCAAGCAACGACACTCAGGTGGGTGGGTGGATATACCACTACGGTGTCTCTGGTTGAACCCCACCACTCTTGACGGCACGGCCTGGAAAACGATGGCAGAAATGGCAGGTGCAGCCTCCACCTCACTACCAACGCCTAACGCCCCACCGCCTCGTCATACCCGCTCACTCCCGTGCGCCCCTCCTTCAAGAGATGTGGGCCGGGCCCGATCAGTCAACAGCTCAACAACCGGAGGCAAGAGAAGACGAGGAAACTAGGCGACGACACAAAGAGGGCGAGAAACCTTGACAAGAGGGTGAGGTGGGGTGCATTGAAACCGGACGGCTCGGACGAGGAGCTTCATACAGGGGCATACTACCCCTCCAGTCAGAGTATGTCTAAACCTCCCTTAGACTGCGAGTCTTTAATAAAAAGTGTACTGTAATAGCAGCAGACACATTAAATTCCGAGTCCAATTGCTCTCATGCCAGGTGATGGCCCCAGCTTGTCGGCAGAAAGCCAGCGGTTACATCCAGCTTTTAATAACCAACAAGTCCTGGCCCAAGCAATAGTTCATTACATTCTGTGCTGGTCTTGGCTACCCTTGTGCGATGGGTGGGTTGCTTCCCGGAATGCTTGGACATTTCCCCTTCTTGACACAGCATTTGTTTCTATGAATGCATTTCTTGGGATGAAATGACAATGAGAGTGGCTCTCTGACCTATACCTTTGCCATCCACGACATCTTCCTTCTATTTTTTAACACTTCCCTGTTCGCATCTACAGCTCATTAATAGATTTATCAGATGGTACACTAGTATCCACTATTCTGATGTATCTTATCGTGAAGTCGTCATCAGCTCCATCGAATTCCCCGCGACTTGCAACCTTCGCTCGACTCTCTGGTACAAGGCAAACGTCTCAAATGAGAAACCTCGGATGACTGCTGCTGGGGTTTTCGAACAATCTGATGGATGGGCACATACAGATACAATGCTTCAGATCTTCAGAGCCGGTACACGGCCTTCATGGCAAGAGGTTGGCGCTGGTATAAAGGTCCAAGGTATCCATTCGTGGGCGGTATATCTCGTCTCTCTTTCCCCTCGAAAAGAGCTCGAATCGACTGAAAATGAGAACTTTTCCGTTTCTTGCGATAGCTCTTGGTATTCAAGCCGGTAAGTCCGGAGTCCTTTTTACCGATGGCTCGCGATGTTAATTACCTTGACCGCATTTGCTACAGCAAACGGAGCAGTAGTGACGGTATACCAGGTCCTGCCTGCCACTGGCACACCCGTTCCCGGTGGTTCAGCCGACCAGCAATGGACGACTCGGGTGTCTGCTATAGGCCCAGGAGCAAGCGGCATGACTCAATATCTGCACGAAGTAGTTGTCAGCCTTCTTGTTGCCCAGCTCCCTTCCACAACGGTCACGTACATAAGCGCGCCGACGACGGTTGCCTGTGCGTCTTGCATCGCTCCCGGTGCTTTGGCAACTTGACTAAATTCGTTCTTGTTTTTTGCAGACACTTTCGAGGAAAACGCGTCTGTCCTGTACGCCAGCAACCCGCCAGCCATCCAAACCGGCACGTCTGGAGAGATCAACTTCGAAGGCTTCGTCCAGAACTGCACACTGGACGTCGGAAAACAAACTGGATCATGCGTGGACGAATTAGAAGAGGTACAACTGGTCTCAGTTGGGGGCTCTGGATCGTCAGGGGTTTTCAGCACCCGGACGCAAACCGAGACGACAACATTTACTGGTGCTTTGATGCCCATTGCGACTATTACGACTAGTGGAGCGTCGGTATCTAGACAAGAGGTGGGGTCAGTCGTCCTGGCTGGAGTGGTTGGAGTGCTGGGTTTGTTTGCGATCCTGTAGTGTACTGTCTTCGTTCAATTCATTTTAGCGTTTATAATAAGAGAAACTTATGAGAAACTTGAGAGAAACAAAGAAATTCTGCCACTTTCACCAAACTTGAAGCTCAATTGAAGCTTGAAGGCGGAAAAGGGAAAAGGGACGCCCGTGATGGCATTATGTAACCACGACTTGCCAACATCGCACCGGTTGTTGAATCTCTCACTCCTGGCGCAACGACCTGAGGAAGACGATGGCGGGTGCGGCCCCCACTTCACTACCCGTGCGCCCCTCCTTCAAGAGATGTGGGCCGGGCTCGATCGGTCAACAGCTCAATAACCTGCGGCAGGAGTAACATGAGGAAACAAGGCGACGACGCGATGAGGGCGGGAAAACCGTTGACAAGAGGATGTGGTGGGCTGTAGCTGTATCAAGATCACCCTCATATCAGGAACCTGTCCAGTTTACGCCGCGTCACGAAGCCAAATTGCTATACCTCTCGCATCCGATGTAAAGTTGGTCTATCATGCTTTTTCGTCCGTTTTTCATTCACGCTTACTTATCCGTGGTGCCCCTTTCAGAAATGCGGCAAGCTGGGGATGTATCCTTCAAGTCGCGAAACTTGTCTGTTTTTAAAGCTCGAATGCCTCAGTTTTGGAATAAAAAGACTTGAGTGGTTGCCCATACGTGAACAATCTCAGTACTCTCTCGCGGTTTTTGTTGGTTCGGCTTGTCTTGTGCCTTCCTGCTTAATGCGGGGGAATACTGTCCCTCCAGTCAGAGTAAGTGCTGGGGTATACCTTTACCATCCACAGCATTCTTCTGGACTATATATACAGCTCATTAATAGATTTGTCAGAGGGTCACTGATATCCACTCTTCTGATGTAGAAGTCGTCATCAGCTCCATAGAATTCCTCGCGACAAGCTCCCTTCGTTCAACCCTCCGTTATGAGGCAATGTCTCAAACAAGAAACCTCGGATGACTGCTGCTGGGGTTTTCAAACAATCTGATTGATGTGCACATACAGTTCAGAGCCGATACACGTCCTTCGTTGGCACTGGTATAAAGGTCCAAAATATCCATTTATGGGCGGTATATCTCGTCTTCCTTTCACCTCACAAAACGACGCCTGAAATGAGAACTTGCCCGTCTCTTGCACGAGCTGTGCTTGCGATAGCTCTTGGCATACAAGCCGGTAAGTTAGGAGTCCCTTTTATCAACAGGTCGCGATGTTAATTGCCTTGGCCATTTGGCTACAGCAGACGGAGCAGTAGTGACGGTATACCAGGTTTCCCAATCTGACGTCAGCATACCTGCTTCCGATTTTTCAGTTGAACAGCAGTGGACGACTCGGCTGTCCGCTATAGGCCCAGGAGAAAGCGGCATGACTCAATACCTGCACGAAGACATTATCAGCCTCCTTGTTGACCATGCCCCTACCACAACGATCACGCGCATAAGTGCGCCGTTGACAATTTCCTGTGCGTATTGCATTGTTCCCCCGTGCTTCGCCAACTTGATTAGGGTTGGTGTCATATTTTTACAGACATCTTCGAAGAAAACGCGTCTGTCCTGTACGCTAGCAACCCGCCAGCCATCCAAACCGGCACGTTCGGAGAGATCGACTTAGGAGGCACTGTCCAGAACTGCACGCTGGACGTCGGAAAACAAACTGGATCATGCGTGGAGGAATTGAGACTGGCACAATTGATACCAGATGGGCACTCTGGATCATCAGAGGTTTTCATCACCCAGACACAAATGACGACGAGGACATTTACTGGTGCTTTGATCCCGCTTGCGACTATTACTACTAGCGGTGCGTCGGTATCTAGACAAGGGTTGGATTCAGTCGTCCTGGCTGGAGTGGCTGGAGTGTTGGGGTTCTTTGCGATCTTTTAGTGCACTGACTTCGTTCAATGATTTAAGCAGTTTAAGAGAAATAAAAGAAATTCCGTTACTTACCTTATAATATAAACGGCCTTGAACAAGCATGATGTGAACTTGACGGTGGGGCAACGGGTGGTCGCCCCTTGGGCTCCATGAATAAATTTGTGGAGCTTCAACCCCGTCAGGTCCGGGCCACTTGCCGCAAAGGTATTTATCTCGAAATGGTTATTACTTCCCTTTTTGGAACTTTCGCTTTCTGTTCGTCAAGCATTTTCCAACCCTGGATCTAATTCAAATTGACTGGACAATTTCCTGGGGCAATTGTGCATAATGGTGGAATTGAATTCCTGAAGAAAATTGTGGAGCTCAGGCTCCAGCCCATGTGGTCTGTCCTCTTCCTCAGGCTTAAACTTAGCTCGGGGTTCAAGGGCAACACTCTATATACATCTCATTGGTAGATTTATCAGAGAGTTAACTATCCAGATGTGCCTCTCTCCATCACGAAGACGTCATCAGCTCCAGCTTCATCGGATTCCCCGCGACATGCGGCCTTCACTCGACTCTCCGTTACAAGGCAAATGTCTTAGCTGAGAAACCTCGGATGACCGCTGCTAGAGTTTCCATACACACATACAGCTACGATTCTTCAAAGCCGGTACACTGCCTTCGTGGCAAGAAGGTGGCGGTAGTATAAAGACCAAAGGTATCTACTTGTGTGATTGCTATATCTCATCTCTCTTTGACCTCACAAAGAGCTCGAATCGACTCCTGAAAATGAGAACTTGCCTATCTCTTGTACGAGCTTTGCTTGCGATAGCTTTGGCTATACGGGCCAGTAAGCTCGGGCATTTTTTCTTTCGACACGTCGGTGTTAACGTCCTATCACTCTGGCTGCAGCAAACGGAGCAGTGGTAACGATATACCGCGTCTCCCAGCCCGTCATAGGCACACCTATTTCCGGGTTTTCATTCGAAGAAGAATGGACAACTCGGGTGTCCGCCATGGGCCCTGGGGAGAGTGGGATGACCCGATATGTGCAAGAAGAAGTTATCAGCCTCCTCGTCAACCACGAACCTTCCACGACTATCACATACATAACGGCGCCGACCACGGTTACCTGTGCGTACAACATCGTCTCTTTCTCTGTCTTATCGCATGTGCTTTGAGAACGTGACTAATGTCGGTACCGTGAATTTGCAGACACTTTCGAAGAAAACGCGTCTGTTGAGTACCTCAGCAACCCGCCAGCCCTCCAAACCGGCACGTTCGGAGCGCTCGAATTCGAAGGCGTCGTCCAAAATTGCACGTTGGACATTGGTAAACAAACCGGAGCATGCGTGGAGGAGATCAAAATTCCGCTTCTGGTCCCAGAAGGGGGTTCAGCGGTTGTCAGCACGGCGACGCTAAACTCGACGACATTTACTGGTGCTTTGTTGCCGGTTGCGACTATTACGACCAGTGGCGCGTCGGTAACTAGCCGAGGGGTGGATTTGGTATTCCTAGTCAGTGTGATTGGGGTGTTGAGTTTGTTTGCGATTCTTTAGTGTATTGTATGGTCTGCGTTCAGAATTTGTTTTAGCAGTCTAAGAAATGAAGGAAATGGCCTACTTACCTGATATGAAAGAGGTTTTCGAAAAGCCTGACGAAAAAGGAACTTGACAAGATGTTATCCATCTCCGACAGGCCTGGGGGTCAAACCGTAAGCAAAATGGCCTGATCGAGTTAAAGGGTTATATATTCATTCAATATACAAGAACAGAGAAATCATAGCCTCATTCGGTATACAAGAGAGAAATACATCCGGCGGTGCTATAGCAAGGCCTGTTTGTTGAGGGATGTTGGGGAAAACTTCGAGAGGTGAATGGTATTTGGGCCAGACATCGTTGTGCCTGCGAGAGTAACAAATTATTCTTTCCGGGCAAGAAGCAATGCCACGGGCCATTCGACTCGGACGTTATCTTCAGCGGCGACGCCGGTACCTGGGGAAGCCTCCAAAGCCCCTTGACGCAGGTCCTTCCAGAAGCGGACGGCAATATCGCCTCCTCGCAGTTCATCTGTTGGTGCAAGGAAACGGTAAGCATCCTGGTCAGTAAAAAAGATGCAATATCTTACCTAATGGCTCAGAACTATTAGCGAGGTCGTCTTCGAGGAATCTCATGTCCTCCGCTTGCTTCAGATCTTCTGGAAACTTCTCCTGATACGTGTATAATGCACTCCAAGTGCGGAAATACGCAAGAAGATCACGCCATTTCATCTCTTTTTGCATCAGCACAGGATGAACTGGCGCATTTTTGGGGACGAAAGGCGGGATGTCCTCTCCTAGACTCTCATGATGAGTTTCTGCTAAGGCAGTAGATATAAAGGATGTACCACAGAAGTAGACTCTTTCCAATGCTTCGAATCCTTCCTTCACAACAGTAGACGGTTCTGGTACGTCTATTAAGTGTCTCTCGAGGATAGTTCGCCCTGGACGTTGAAAATATGTCCCTAAACTTGTTCGCAGGTCTGTGCCTTGAGCATAAGCAGTGATCTTGGGACCCAGGGAAGGAAACTGGGGCAAGCGGAATTCGGCGTACACCTGGTATGGTGTATGAGAGAAATCATCACTCGTTTTATCAGGAAGAACTCACCCAAAAGGCGGCGGTGCCACCTCGACGAAGCACACGGTATGTCTCTGGCCAAACCTTGTTCCAGTCAAACCAATGTGCGGCCTGACCTTGGGAAATCGTCAACTCAACGAGTAAACCTCCCGAAGATATTTCTACGAGTACCTGCAACGAGAAGATCAACACTTTCGTTCTCCGGTATCGCTTTGCTCAAATCTTCAGCGGAGCCTTGGACAAAGCTGAATTTTGGGAGCGTGGAATCCCTTTCGGGACCTTCTGACGAAGCAGCATAAAGTCGAGCTTTTTCGAGCATGCCTTGAGATGGGTCGACCCCAATGACCTCGCGAAATGGCCGCAGATGTATCGTCGCTTGACCTAAATGTAACTGTAAGAAAGGTATCAGTCCTTGATATATAGTGTACGCACCAGTTCCGCATCCAAGATCAACGGCCCGCTCCCATTGCGCCTTATTTAACTTGGACCCTCGACGGTGAAATGAGAATATATATTCGAAGAGCTGCGGAGGATAAGTGGGTCTAGATGCTGAGTATGAAGAGGCGTTGAACGCAGATTTGGCAAACGTTGACATGGAGGTTCGAAGCAAGGTCCGTGTGCTGCCCGCGATGATCGATCCCACTGTCACAGTGAAGGTTGAACCCTAACCCCATCCTTCAATCGACTCCGTGGAATAAATTTGCAACTTCACTTAAAGACGCAGGGCAGAGTTGGGGCAGAGCTACGTTGGCCAAGATATGGTCTTTTAAAACATCAACAATATATCAGAAGTCCAAGAGTTACATGCACGAATTAAGTATTATTGTGCACTAACATTTTATAGTGTACATGCAGTGGGATCGGATTGGGATCGGAGATGCTTCAGACCAACTTCAAGCACAAGTGTGCTCAGACTATCTGGAACGAAAAATGAATAATGAGCCAGGTATCACTTGACAGAATGATGAAATGAGTGGTTTACCCTTATGAATCGGCTATCGGTACAATGTTGATGACGACTTTATAGCACTCTTTAGGATCGAATCCAAGGAAGGGTGGTGGAGGGTTCACAGTCGATACATTGAACATGACATTGGTTTGCGGGTAAGTTCCAGGAAATGGGCATAATGACCACAGATCATGGAAACCATGAGCCGCGAGGAGGGAGTATTCAAAGGCAGGTAGCTTGACGGCAGAGTAGATTTCTGGCGCGACATGCGTATAGAGTGTCGTAGTGACCCAACCAAGAGTGCCGCCACTCATAACTTCCGTGGCGTTAGTTCTCCATGCTCCGCTTGTTGTGTAGGCTCGCAAAGTCTTATTGACGAGACCTAGAGAAGGGTAGTCGTTGTAAGGATATGATGCGTATGTCTATCATGATGTTAGCCAACTGAACAGGTCACATTGTGCATGTGCACTAACCGAAGTTACGTAGAATGATATTCCAGTACTTGCTCCTGCATTTCCAAGATCATCGATGAGTTCCGCAGGGTATAAGACGGTCTGAAAAGTATCAATCACCGTTCTGGCCAAGAACAAGGGGTGCGCCTGTGTGATTTGCGTTTGGAATCGTTGCGTTGAGGGCAGAGAGCGTGAAATTTTGGGGCAGATATCCGAGCGAGACTTGACCGAGACATAATTCCACCACGAGAGGCACCAGGAAAAAGGAAGCTAGGCTGAACACCATGCTTCTCCTTCAGAAATTGTGGTTAGAAAGTCTCTTCTAGTTTCCTGTAGATGGTGTTGGGAGACCAAGCTGCAAAGCCTCTGACGTCTCGAAGGCAGGCCAAAAATATCATGGGCTTTATACGCAGCAATCTATCCTCGACCTAGTGCACACGTGGGGCGACTAAAAGGCCATACGAGGCTATGCAGGCAGCTTGCATGCAGAAGAGGTAATCCGCGAGCTTCACCTATTTCACGTGGCCCATTTCATTGACGGCGGCAATTCTCCTTCCAGTTCATTACGGAGTATGTGGACAGACTTGGTAGGACAACCTCTATGCTGAGGTGAGAATACGCCCTTTCAGAGTAATTACTGACATGGCAAGTGTTAGACAGAGTGAATGTGTGGATGAGATCAAGAACAGAGTTTCAGTGAGACTCAGACTCAGATTCAAGAGCCGAAAATCAACGAGGACAATCGACCGTAAGCACGCGCCTTCCTTCGTATCCACCACATTCATCACATCCGTCTATTGGATTTTTTGTCTGAGCTCCGTGCAAAGCTTTTAATCGTTTGACTTTGCTTCCAGAATCATCGCCTAAATTTCTGATCAGCTAACCATGGTGGCAAGGTTAGGCAGGCCGTCCTGCTAAACTTTGAACTGGCGGTGCGGGCCAACGCTGCGCGTGGCATGTACGAGACCCTCATTGAGACCTGGAAACAGATCGAATCATTGGAAGGTGGGGGACTGTAAGGCAGGTATAAAGGCGCAACTCTTATCTCTGCTTTCGAGCCCGATAATCAAACTAATTTTATTCATCGCAGCTCTTCACTGCGGCTTGACTCGGCTAAAGACAGAACCCAGGAAAAAACAACCACAGGTACTCCTGCCGGATGGGTGAATTGTACGGCGGAGAAGGAGGAGTTGTCGGAAGCGGGGATGGATGGATCATGGCAGTCCGATGTGTACGCCGTTCATTTGTTAAGATCTTAAGTTTCTTAACTGAGGTATGTCTGACGGGCTGACTTAGGTCTTAGGTTCCCAGTTGTCTAATCTATTGAGGACAGGGCAATGTAAAGTATTTCTACAAAAATCATGCCTCACATTTATTCGACGTTCATCTCAGGCCCCATAATCGAGTCAGAAACAGCTCTCTGGATGTGGAATCACATGGTTCCTCTGCCGCCCAAAACTAAGCCGAGCCGAAGCCAGCCCAGGTCGGTCAGATCAACAGATATCAACAATGTTGATCTTAACTCCTGACCACCACCTGCCCTCTCCCTTTTGCGCTCTTCGTCTATCCCGCCGCCCCAAGACACACAACTTCATCAAGTTCTTGCCCTATAACGCCATTGGCGACGACCATCACCACAGGATCCACTTGACGCTCGAGCAGATGCAGATGATTATAAGAGGTGTGCCCGGATTATGTGTCAACCCCTGTCTACAAAATCTTATGCTTTCGCCCTGCCCGTGTACTTCTTTCTCCCTAGGACTTGCTGTCTGGATGTTATTGGCATCCACTGCGACTGCAGCATCTGCCTTTAGGGTTTTCTGCATCGAGGAATTGGCTTCCTCTTCAGCCCCTTGGGCATCCGCAACCTCAGACGTCGCGCGTGCCCATCTATTAATTCCTCAAAGTTCGTCAGTGCCTTTTCCACGTTGTATACAAGTAAAGTAGATAATGATTATAGATTAAAAGCCGGATTGGGGACAACAACACCGTTGACCCCTAAGAATACCTGTCAATTGCTGACAATGCATTTGGAACAGATTATTGTGTATGTAATTCTTGCCTCCCAGCCCATCCTATGTGCGCTCCAAAGTCCAAACTCGGAATTTGCTGATTTCGCAATGGGTGCTTTACCGGTTACTTCGCATTCCGTGCCGAACACAGCCACGCACCAGTACTAACGAGTGACCGCCTTACCGGAGGCCTTTTTCAAAACGCCTCTGCTAAGCCTACTTTCGCTTTAGTCAGTTTCTAAACAATCTAACCCCCCCTGGATCGTCGTCTACCCTCAGTGAATGACATCCCCAGCTTCCCTCTCAATTTTTATCACTTATCTTTCTCTATCTTGTCCTCACTGCTCAGCTGCCTTTACCTTTTGCACACCTGTCTCACAGCCCTCGCTCTTGAACTTCCTTTTGAGCTGTCTCTTATGTTTACAGCCTCGCTCTCACTCCTGACTTTGTACCTCGGCTTTCGACCTTCACCCATCATTTTTGTTGGACCCCCAGAATCCCGACTTGAGCCACACCTGTCTATTCATACCATGAGTTAGTATCATCGTACTACCACGCCTTTTAAGCTTGTCTAAAGGTTCTCCACATCATTAAAACTCTCATCGTACAATTTTAGAAGCTACTAACATCCTTCGTATAGCTAGGATACAGAATTAGGTATTTCAATGGATTTTAATGCCCTTCAGCGACGTACATACTATGCGTAAGCTGTGCTACCATTTTATGCACAAGCGGCACTGCAACAAAATCGTGTACGGTGGTCTGTAACCTCGCGTCAAGGCCCAGTTCTTAATAATTTCTTATGATGTCTTTCCAAAGACCAAACTGCAAAGCTCAATAGTAATAGTCTGAATCTTGATATCACCGGCCGATTCTTACAGACCCAAGCTCGTCGCAGTTTAACTGAACTTTTCACTCCCTCCAGCTTACGCAGCGCGAAAACTCGAAGCTGTTGAATTGTAAGAGACTTTCACCTTCCTTCCTCCTTTTGCAACTTCGACGAAGGCACCACCATTCGTAATCCTATGTCTTAGCTTGAAACGGCTGCGGCAGCGTGTCCTAGAGCTTCCAAATAAGCTGTATAGCTCTTCGACCGTTCTGCTGTCTGCTCGTTGACATGGCATCCACTTTGTTCCGGGAATACCAGCGGGCATAAAGTCTGAAAATGACCAAAAACTGAGGATAAAGAAGGGTAAGCACATCGATTAAAGATATCAAAAACTTGCCAACCTTAATGTTGTCATATACAGGCCACAGCCTCATCCATTCAGCCACGGTTGCTGGGACCAGGGGAGAGTCGGGCTGGGACACAGTTCAACAAAGACACGCGGAGCGAGGTGAGTCTGGCCTTAAGGCTCCAAATGTCAGGCCGACTTATGGAGAGGCTGCCAGGAGAACTGACCTGCCAGTCAAAAGGTCGGGCTACCCACACCAGCTACCACCACCGACGTCATCTATCTAGCTTTACTGTACCTACTCAATGCAACTCAAGCTTCAGCGCTTCAGCATCGACGATGCTCTGCCGATCTTGTACCCGGAAACCCACCAATTGGCGCCACGGCGAAGAAATATGCCCAGCGGTGCAAAGAATGCTCAGCGCTGATCAAGTGAGTTACTGCGGTTGCGTGGGCTCGTCTTCGTCGTTGCCTGTCAAACCAGTCTACCCTAACTGAAGTAAACGGGAACTGGCACACTCAGCCCCACGAAGTTGGCACCAACGAAAGGATAAGGAACATGTGACCACCTTCCAAATCGGGGGCAAATGTACTCGTATCGTGGGAACAGAACTGGCTCCTGGGGTACAAAAACGATCCCTAAAGGGTCTCGTAACTGGATTGATGGACTGAATGTGGACCTGCCAACAAGGACGGATCCTCCAGAGCAGGACGTAAATGTCTTTGCAGCTAACCTGACTGACGCTTTATTTTTCCTGTTGCTGAAGTTCTTCCATGTCTTTGGAATCTGGATGACGACTTTCATAAACTCGCGCACCCTTCAGTTACAGCGCCAGCTTGCTTGGTTGCTATAGGAAGAACCACATAAACCAGTAATTGGTGACACTCGCCGCCCCGCTCTCGGAAATTGCTCCAGCCTTGCCGATCAATCGTATTCGAAGTTACTGATTCTCAGAGTATCGCTCAGATGACTAGTAGGAATCTCTAGTTTTCTGCTCGTCCCACATCTCGCGAATGAAATTCTAGGAGTCGTTCCACGTAATCATACCTGAGGGACATCACAGGCCTGGACGCATGAGGTGAACGATGTTCGACCGCGAAAAATATTGCCTTGTTCCAAAATGCTTGCCAATAACTCCCTTGAGTAGTGTAAGCTGCGTCTATTCCTCATCGTGCAAACTAAAAATCAACGTGCCAGCCCGTGCTATTCCCAAACTGTCCCCGACTTCATAGGCGCCTAATTACCTACTGTAACGGCAGTCCCCTGCTCCTTTTATCTTGAAGCACCGCACCGAGGATCCCCTGTCGGTGGTTTACCGGCCTACTTTGAAACGCCAGCGAAACATTGTATTATTATTAAGGTCGAATCCTACACCTCCCAAGTTTTTTTCCCGTTACACAAACTCCATGGGTGACAATCTTGTAGGCCAGGGTTATACGGTTATACTCTAAGTAGACTCGAGTAAACTCGCCAACTCAAACTCTGCGGACGTGAATCTTGGGCATGGAAGAATTACCTCAATGCCGTTCATTATACCCCGCTCCTCGGGGAGCCTTCTTGCGATGGAACCATCCCCTGGAAGATATGGAAAAGAAGCTGCCTTACTGGAATATTATACGCAGTCCAGGCAGAGCAATGGCCAGCAAGTCCATCAATTTCGGCAATGCAGCTCGCTCTCTGCCATGGATAAAGGCTTCTTGCACTCTGGAGTATGACCCCTGAATTACTTGAATCAGAGTTCCGAAAGCTTTTATATCGAGTTTGTGGGTGGTATGTATGTAACATGTTTTTCCCAACAAATTGGAATATGTACAGGCGCATGACATAGACACTCTGGCGGCCGAATTAGGCCCTCACCGGGGCCTCACCGCGTCATGCATCATGGGCACATGTATCCGCAGCCCGCTCCGGTATTTTGATAATGTGAAAAATATTCCCGGTATAGAATAATCAGTCGGATTCTGCAGTCAACGCTATGGTGCACAACGCTTAGTCACCGCCTGTATGGGACAGCGGCCAAATCAGTGGACGAAAATTATTTTTTGTTCATCACTGCACTGGAGCCAGTGGAGGGTCTGTCACCCTTCGTTGTGCTTGGAATGAATGGGAAATGCTGTTTTCCGTTCATTTCCCATCTTTCGGAGACTTTCTAGGCCAAATTGAGATGCTCAGGGTCCGTCCTAATTGGGGGTATACCTGCTAAAAAAGGCAGGTGGCCAATTTCATTTTTTGTCAAAATCACAAAAACGTCCATATCTCGGTCAGTTTTTGAGTAAATCAAAATCTGTCTTGTAGAAATGTTGCAACAATCAAACGGAGCATTTTTACTAGACGGATAAAAAAAAGGGGGAATTCTGAGGGCTCGGGATCATTTGTACAAAACTAGCGGTGACTAAGTGTTGTGCACCATACATAGTAGCTATGATGTCTCTGTCAGGCGGCTACTGAACGCCGTCTCCGAAAATAAGGGGGTTTAACAGGACCCGGATATATAAATCAGAGATCTAGAAGTGGTAAGAGCACCTGGTATAAAACCGGGCTCACTTTCGCATTACAGGTCTCCCTCTTTCCTGTACCCCTGAAGCATCAAACAATGGTCATGAGCTCGTTCATCGCCAGAGTCGAGGAGTTCTTCGTGACTGGGTTCATTTCACTGGCCATCGTACTTGCCACCATTCGTGCATACGTGGCCAGGTTATCGGTCTACTTCGAATGGGCTGGATTTTCAGGGGTCTTTATCATCTTCCTCTTTTCAACGTTAGGCGTATATCTATATTTTTTGATGAAATGGTGTTGTCGGAGCCGGCAGAGGAGTGACGAAGAAGGCGGGACGATCGAGGAACTTCATCTCAGCCATGGTGGACAGTTCCGCGTTATGCCTATACTCCTTGATTCTCCGCGGCTGGGCGACTTGTATGGCAGACTTGAAAGAAATTGTATTAGACTGGAGGACTCGGATTCGCTAGGCGAGCACATTCAAATTTGCTGGGTAATGGCGTAACCTAACGCGGTTCGATGTCGTAGGAGAGGTACCACTGGAGGCACAATTCCAAAGAGCAGAGCTTCACCAATTTCCACCCCCAACGATGTGCGTATATATTTCATCATTCCATTGGTCTTGTGAGTAGTATTGAACATTCGATTCCATACAGCCGCAGAAAACCACAGGAGATCTTGGCTCGGTGAAGAGATCGCGGACGAGACTGTTAACCATTGTATAACAACCAATAAATGAAGCAACAGATATGTATCAAAATTTAACGTTTGCAGACTGAGCTTGTATTATGCGGATTGGCTCTTGACGAATTCCAAGGCCAATTTCGGGCTGGTGCACATTATGAGCTTGTAAGTTTTTCCTATCATAAATGACAACCTTACCTGTCGGCCGGAGACACTGGGAGCTTCTTTTCCATGAGTTTGCCTCCCTTCTCGAAAATAAAGTGACTTCTCTTCGTTTTCCCTCCTTCGCCTGCACCCAAAGCTGTGATAAGGAGCCTCTTGGGGTCCGAGATGAGAGGGTAAGGAAGTTCTTTCTAAATAGCAAAAAAAGGTTCATTCAGGTTCACATGCAGAGAAAACGTCGGAATTTATACCAACCTTTGTTTGCCATTTGCCTTGAGCGGTAGGACTGTCTGCGCTCACACCATAAACGAGGAAATTCGAGGATGTAAAATCAGGGTAACTATCCCGGAACCCGCACGCTTGAGTCGTGCATCCAGCTACGGAAAAAATGGTGAATACAGTGTTCTCGTTTGATAGTCAAAACTCCATACGGGTGTCAGCCTTGGGCACAAGGAACAGGATGACTCCTTTCTCAGAAGCGAGCTCTGAAATTTGGACGTCTTCTCCTTTTTCGTTCTTGAGGACCAACTCGGGCAAGCTGCCACCTATCTCAATTTTAGCGAGCGCCGGGCTGCTTCCTTCTGCCTCAGCTTTATTTTCCTCATCGTCAGCTTTGACCTGATATAAAACGGAAAGAAAAAAGGATAAGCTTGAAATCACGACTCAGACGTTGGGAAAAAAAGGCAGGAACCTTTTTCGCAGCTGAAGCTTCGCCCTCCTTTGCTTCATCAACCGCTTCAGCAGATCTTTTCTTCGTAGCCCTGGCCGGTTTCGGCTTCGCCTCTGCGGCTGGTGGGACAGGGATGGAAGCAATTCGCCCCGACCGTCGAGGCTCAGCAGAACTATCAGAGACCTTTCGAGGAGCCATGATGGGAGTTGTAAAAGAAGATACAGAGGGTGTTCGGTTTGGTTGTCAGTCCCACGCCCGCGGCAGCGACCAGCCTGAGGCGCGCCGCACCTTTGGGCTTTGGTCAAGTGCTCATGCCAGGCACGACCTGAATTGAATTGTTCTAGATTTCGCTTTACCTGGACGAGGACATGCCAAAGCAGACGCCATTTGCATTTGAATGGGGTCGAGGCTATGTAGTTCAACGGAAGCTTTTCCGATTCGACTTTCCAGTGCCAATGAGAAGTGACGAAAGCATAATTCCCTTACAAATCTTTAAAAAAATCAACATAAAAATCATATCGTGTCTTCACATCGTTATAAAAAATTCGAACCACGAATACATTTTGTAACAAGTGTAACAGACAAGTATTAGTAGGAGGTTGCCAGCCACTATAAGTAAAAAGCATCGAACTTGAGAATGAACCCAACAATCGTCGAAAACACAAGCAATTAATTATTGTGATGTAAATCCGTATTCCGCAAAACACAATGGAAGGGGGGGGGTGAGGCCAGAGGCCTGAAGTGTGTAGAAGGGTTTAGTCCTCCGTAAAAATGTCCGATTATATGATATGCTAGTATGTTTCTAACCCTGGAAATCTCCATGATGATCTCCATCTCCACCAACCCAATATCCCAACCGACCGTCTAACCCACATCATAATCCTGACCCGTAACTCATGAACCGACGGTAGGCGTCGTAGGCGACGTATGGCTCCTCGCAATGACCGGGCGGCCAGCCGACAAGGTAGGCGACACAGGGCTCAAGAACCCCCGCTGCGAAGTCGCAGACGCCGGGCTCTTCATCTCACCATCATTCTCCTCAGTCCCCGCCAACGACAACGACGAAGACGACAACGTCGGCGAGATGATGCTAAGAATCGAATTCGACGCTGAGCGGCTGCGCGACACATACGGCCTCGGCGCTGGTTTCGGGCTCGTGCTCTCCCTCTCCCTGTCTCCCAGCGTAGGCGAAGTAGCGGCGGGTATGTTCGGAGAACGGTTCGGGGACCTTTCGCGTGGTGAGGGCAGGTTCGGGTCGGCCATGGGCAGGCCAGAGATGATCTCCAGGCCGTACTCGTCTGTCAGCGGACGTGGGGGCGGGCGTTCGACCATGGCTTCGAGGAGCTGGGATGGATGGGTCAGAACACTATCAAATGTAGAACAAGAACAAGAGCACCAACCTCCTTGCGCAGCTCCTCGCCAGGATACTCTCCCTCCATCTCTTCCGGTCCAAGGAGGACCTGACCCTTCCTGAACACCTCGCCTTCCTCCTCGACCCATATCCTGGACCTGCAAAGAAAAAAAAGTCAACAACCAAGTCTCCAGAAAACAAACAACCCTCAAACACACCTATCAGTCGGCGAAGCAACACCCTCCCCTTGATACCTCCCCCCATCCTCATCCTCATCCTCCGACTCGTTAATCCTAAACGTCTTCGGACTAAGCACCATCTCCAGCTTCTCCGGCTCCGGCTCAGCCCTCCCCTTCCCCTTATCCACCCTCGGCGTCGTAGGCGTCTGCGCCTCCTCTTCCTCCTCCTCCTCCAAACTAGTCACACTGCTCGAGCTCGAATCCGACGACCCAACCGCCACCGCATACCCATTCTCGCGCTCCCGCCCGTTGATATGCGGCAGCCCGTCCAGCCGCCCATCCCCATCGTCCTCCGAGTTCTGCGCAGAGTCCAAGCTGAGCCCGAGCCCTTTGAGCGTGAGGTTGGGCCGCCTGCCGCCTGGCACCTTCTTGAGCAGGGAGAGGAGCTGGTCGTTGATGCCCAGGAGCTCTTCGAGCCGTGTGGGGTCTTCTGTTTCTTGGATGACGGTGGACAGTTCTGCAGCGACCGCTTTTGCTTTTGAGACTAGTTCTGAGAGAGACGCTGCTCCGACCTTGGTGGCTTTAGGCGTTGAAGGCGAACGAGAAGCATCGGGGGCAAGGATCCCGCTCAGCTGGGTCACATATGACCACGCACGAACGACGATGTCGCCCTCGTTCTGCTAATTAATGAACCAACGAACGAAACCCAAAAGACAACCAAAAACACACCTTCTTCTCCTCGCCCAGCCTAATCGACTTGGCAAGTTCGCTCTCCTCGATCATGCCCCAAACGCCCTTGCCCAGTCCGCGCCCACTGCCCACCGACGCACCATCCCCATGCTTCGATGCCCGCTCCGCTTCTTCCGTATTCCGCACACACGAGTTCAAGATCTCCCTACACATCCTAAACCATTCAAATTCATCTCAACAAAACACCACCCCCAAACAAAAAGAAAAACACACGTACCTCGCGAACTCCTCATCCCCCGGAGGAATATTCAGATCCAAACACCGCATCACATGATTCGCCTTCAACCCCGAGCTGAGCGCCATGACGCCGGCGATGTCGATATCGTTCGTCGTCAAGTCTAGATGGAGGAGCGACGTCGACTCGGGGAGGAACTCGGCGAGCGCGATGGCGCCGGCGGAGGACATGGCGGTTGAGGAGAGGAAGAGCCGTTTGAGCGCGGTGTTTAGGGTGAACGCTGTGCGGAGGGATTGGATCTGAGTTTTTTAGTTGCTTGTCAGTATAGCACGATGGAGAGAGAGAGGGAGTTGGGAGGAGAGGATGGACGTACGCCTTCGAGGCCGGGCCCGGAGCATGGGTTTTTGTTCAGGTCGAGTGTTTCTAGACTCGAGTTGTATTTCTGTCAGACATAAAGTCAGTCAAAATGTGTAAGTGAGGAGAAAGCCATCGATTCGCACCAGTGCCTCAGCGATAGTGACCAGACACTGCACATCCAGCTTATTCTCGCTCAAATTCAGCACCTTGAGAGTCCGATTCCGCTTCAGCACCTGCGCGATGTAGGTGATACCCGTCTAGAAAAAAGGAGAAAAAAGGTCATCATCACCATAAACCATAAACCACAAAAACAAAAAGCCAACCACACCCACCCTTAAATCATTCCCTTTCAGATCCAGCGTCCGCAGCGCCCCAAGCCTCGGCAAGCTATCCAACGCGCGAACCTTATCCAACAGCGCCGCACTCGGGCCAGCATCGTGCATCCCTCCATTCACACTCGTGCCTGCGCCTGCACCTGCATGCGTACCCCCTCCGCCCGCACCCACCGGAGGCACGGGATGGCGCGTCGTCACGCCCCCCTGCGACGACGACGTGATGATCGGGATATGCTGCCCCGTCGGCGAAAGCGGGTTCATCGCCGTCGTTGGCCCCGCTCGCCCCCGCCGCGCCTTGGGCACGTATGGGGTATACGTTGTCTGCATGCTCACCGCCGCCGTAGGATGCCGCGGTGGAGGTAATGCAGGGCCTGGGCGCGCGTTGGCGGCTGGGATTAGCGGGCTGTGCACCGCCGTTGTCGGTGTTGGTGGGGGCGAGGACATGTTCAGCGGGAGTGGGAGGCTCGCTATGGATGTTGTTGGGGAGGAGGCGGCTGAGGAGGATGGGGTTAGAGTTAGAGTTGACAGTGAGATTGACGGGGATGGCGAGAGCGGCGTGGGCACTACGTCGGGGTAGTCTCTGATCATGAGCGCGAGCGCGACCCCGCCGCTTGCTGAGATGCGGTTGTGCCGTAGCGATATGTTGCGTAGGGACGATGTACGCACAGCGCGACCTGGTTGGGCAGTTCAGTTATTTTTTTTTGTGAAGAGGGAAGAACGTACATAAAGCTTCGAGAGCCGCTGGTCTTAACGAGCAATCGTCCAGACGCAACGATACCAGACCAGGTTCAGGTGCCGTTTCCAACGCTGCCACAATATACTCTACTGCCTTTTTGTCCAGCATGTTCTGTGATAGGTCCAGAAATTGCAGAGTTTTCGCCTGTGATAACGAGCTGTGAGAACCTGCTGTGAACTCGAGAGAGAAAGGTACCTTTTTGACATATGCTCCGATGAGACGAAAAGCGGCGACTTTCAGACGACGATTGGACGCGACTGAGAGGAACGAGAGGCTGCCTGGGATCAGGAGGGCGTGCAGCATGGGTTTCAAAATCTACATGAACACCGATGAGAGCTCGTCGCATGAATGAGGGATCAGAACGTACCAGTTCATCCAGATCGCATTCTCGGAAAACTAATTTCCGGAGGCCCCATTCGATGGAGAAAACATCGGAAAGGATGGAGGCAGAGGTGAAGGTCAGCTGCACCCCCGACAAATCCACCGTCCGAGGGCTAGTAGGAGATGCGTGCTGCAAGACAATGAACATTAGACAAAAATACAGAGAACAGCATCAACATTACCTTGAGGGCGACGGTGATTGCTGGGTCAGGCTCCTCCTCGCAACCTGCACAACACTCCCGATAAAACGACTCCACTTTATCCATCGACCACCACTCCTCCGAATCCTGGCCCCCAGGGCTCGTCGAGTTCCCCCGAACGACCTTTTTCCGCCTCTCCGCCTCCCTATCCTCAATAGCCCGCTTCTCCTCCTTCAACGTCGGCGTCGACGGCGGGTTCACCGATGAGATGGGATAAACAATAGCAATCTGCGGCAAGATAAAGTGTGCCCGCTTCAGCGGCTTCTTCTCCTCATCGCTGGCGGCTTGTGGCTGCGTCTGGGTCGGGAGGAAGCGGCTGATGCGCGAGAAGAGGGACTGCTGCTGGGGTGGCGGCCGTTTGAGGATCGACTTGCCCGGCACGGGTATGGTCACTGCGGACGACGAGGGGGGGCAGGATGTTCCGGACGACGAGGACGCTGCCATGGACGATGTCGAAATTGTTGAGGTCAACGTTGTCAATAAAGTGCCATCAGAGTCCGTAACATGGCTTCAGGGTCCACTCATTATTTCTTTTGTCACAAGACTCTACTCAGCTCACCACTGTTCTCTGCTATGTCACTATCGCGCTCAACGGCTGCTCCTCAAGACAAACAGGGATGCTAGGGGATGACTTCAGCGTCCGGCACATCAGGAATAATTGATGCACAAGATTCTTTTTGAAGTGCAGTAATTACTCCAACTCGGAATACTAACGACGCTATTACTGTCTTCGCCAGCGATCTCTTAGCTGCATCATATTGATAGATTGATGGTTCGCATCATGACTTCCTTCGAGAGAAAACTACTAACATGGATTCTCAAGCAGAAACTAAGCGGATCCGCTACCTGACATGGGTTCTAGAACGACAAGGACGACAACAGACAATGTTGTAATCTCAGTTGCTACAGACTTTCGTCGCTCACACTGGCCAGGTGAACACAAACAGGCCTACAAAACATTCAGGAATAAAGAACCAAGTCAAAATGCGTACTTCAATGCCAAGGCACCGCAGGCAGCCAAAAAAACTCGATCCACTCGCCTGAAAGCAGTCCCAAGTCGAGAAGTAAAACTCGCAGAGCAACCGGCCAAAATTCAGGGCTGGAACAGGAAGGTTGCAAAGGGGGCATCGTCGAGTCTCGTCGACCTGTGTAGTAACTCCCGTCCAAACTTCCCCCCTCATGTTCGCATATCGCAACACGATCCTCCTTGATTGCGACCCTATAGTGAGGGGAGCATAGTAAGAGTCCATGCCTGTGGTCTCGAAAAACCACGTGAATTCAGAAACAAGAGGGTTCGGAAGACACAATTACATGGCATACGACGTATAGTCCAAGCAGAGGTACAGACAGACTCGCACTTCTGTTGCTCACACCCGCCGGGTGAACGTCAACGGGACACGAGTAGGCCTACAAGGTGTTCAGCAACATCCCAAGAGCCAAATTTGAATCAAAGCACGCACTTCAAAGTCAAAGCAACACGAGCAGCCAGAACCCTCTCCTTCCGCTGCTCGAACGTCTCTCCAGCGAACTGGGGCTCCTCTTTGATCGTAATCTTATAGTGGGATACCAGCATGGTAAGAGTCGCGATGCCTTCAGTTTCGAAAAACCTAGTAGCCTCGCTCAGCATTCAGTACATAAAAAGGCCTCAACAACGCACTTTCTTCCAAGGCAAGCACGCGCACCTACGTGGACGATATGGTCAGCCCCATAATTTTATGACATTGTTGAAGACACATACCCGCACTGAACGGCAAGAACGCCTCACGAGGCCAATCTTTCAGAAACCGGGCGGGTTTGAATGCGTGCGGGTCGTCCCAGTACCGAGCTGCAAATTAAAGCGGTTTTCACAAGACTGCACAAAGCCGAAACCGGTGATGGACTGACGATTATAATGCAATCCTGGAGTGGAGATAATGACGGCCGTTCCTTTTGGGATGGGCACAGTGATTTGCTCGCCATGACTATTACTAGCCACTAGCCTGGTGTCTTCCGCCGCGACCTTTGGGATAGATGTACCCTGCAAAGGACTCGTTCGATTCATGCTTCAGGGGATACTCAGAGTATTTACTCACTGGTGGAAACATCCTTAACGTCTCGTAAAACACGCTGTGCAAAGATGTTAATATATTCAGAGTAGCAAATCTGGAATACCACTTACGCCATGGCATAGGTCAACAGTGGCATCTCTTCGTAGGTCTACATAGATTTTCAGGTTTAGATACGACTGCCACATCACCCAGGTTGCTACGCACAGCTTCTCGGCCTTTAGGGACAACAGATCGGATGTGTTCATATAGCTCTTCTTGCTCGTCCGGATATAGGGCTAGCAATGCAAACGTGAACGATAGAGTGTGCGCAGTCGTCTATTGGAGGAGCAGAAAATTGAAACAGCATCAGACTCGTTCCGAACACAGGACGGCGAACACGTACCTCATGTCCAGCGACGAGGAACATGTATATGTTAGCTTACGAACGATGAACGTGAATACTCAAAAACATAATTCATGGAATGCGACACACCAATGACCTCGCTCTCACTCAGAGTGTTGCCGTCTTGACCATACTCATTAGCTGCCAATAGACTGCTAAAGAGATCATCACGTTCGATCTTCTCCGCATTTTCACGTTCACGAATCATCTCCAACATGTAGGACTATTGCAAAAACAAGGCAAGATATCAGGAAGATGTACCTATGTAGAACACGTCGTTCAGACTTACCTGCAATTCTACAAATGCCAGTCGAACTTTTCTGAACCGTTCTGTGAGACCCATCGCCCACTTGGGGACGAAGACTTTGATGACAATTTCCGTCGTCACGACATTGAGGGCGTCTTTGAAGGTCATCTGATGCCCAGGCGGAATCATGGAGTCTTCATCCCATCGGATGCTCCTTCCAAACCCTGTTTACGATTTAGAATGATCCTGACGTCCAAGAAAAACGAGGATGGTATCACCAGCAGCACCGATGACGAAGAGAGCAATCTTGCAATGACTGTCAGCCAAGAAGATGAAAAAAGAGCAAAGAATGGGACTTACAGGCAGCGTTATGTCAAGGCAATGGTCCACGTGAATAACGTCACGATCCTTCCAGACGTCCTGAAAGAGGCCTTGAACGATTTTGACAGTTTCAACCCAGACCAACTTATTGTTACGCTGAGAAAAAAAATATGAATATATTCGAGTCAACACAGGAAAGGTAAAAGCGGCTTGCGTCAGAGAAGGCCGGTGCAGATATCTTTCTGTATTTCTTCCATTCCTCTCCTTCTGACGCGACAATGTTGTGGCCATAGAATGAGAGGGCCTTGTAATTATGCACGGGTTTGGGGAAACGAGAGCGTGAGGATGTAACTTCCTGGGTAGGTATCAGACTTTGAGCATGCTTATTCATAGGTGAATGTGCCTTGTCAACCGACCTTTATAGCAGCAGCGTCCGCCAAGACGATCGTCGTTCTACCGTTTGGAAAGATGGTTATCTAAAGAGAGGTTAAATTAAGGACAAAGCAGACCGTGAAATCCCGACTTGCTGAGGAGTGGATATCCCATCCAGCAGATGCAAAGGCTAAAAGCACAGTTAGTCCACTTGCATTATTAAACAACAAGTCACTCACGCTCGTGCTTGTTTTCGAAAAGATGGCTTCTTCCTGAGGTTACACCTCTGATCTTGGGCAACAAAATACCTAGAATGCTCGAATTGGAGACCAAGAACCGCTGTCCAGGATGATTTCTGTATATACAAAGTAAGTCCCTGTTTCTCAGGCGGTTCAAAGGAGGCCATGACGAACTGGATCGCTCGGACTGCTCCCCAAAATCCCAGGAGGTTCGCGACACATAAATGAGGAATAGAGACAGCGTCAAGAGCAGGATGCTCTGCATCGCTATTTCTGGAGGAGTAGGAGAGGATCGAAAGAAGACTGCGGTGGATTCTTGCTGGTTATTGAATCTACCAAGTCGACCGGCCTGACTGCGGCTTCAAACAAGCTTGTGGTGGTTTTCCCTGGGAAACTTCAAGCTCATTGAGGCCACCGCACACGCGACGAGCTCCGATTCTTTTTAGGATACTGAACAGTATCTGTGAGATGCTTCACATCTGCTAAATAGTATCCATCTGTACCTACCAGAAACACTTTTAATCTTCAGTGCCAGAAATTTGAGATACGAAATGAAATCACCTAATGAACTTGAAATTACTTAAGAACCGTCGTTAGCCGCCGTTGAACCGTTGAGCCAATAAAGTGGCATGCTTCAACCTTTTCACAAATTGAACTTCGGTGCAACAGCGCCAATTTAAAATATAATTTGAGCTTGGGTTGGGCAATATGTAGTTAAGCAGGGATGTTCAGAGTGGTTCAAGTTAGAGAGCGGTGACCGGTCCGACGACGATGTGTGATGTAAATTACGTAACCGCGTTGAGCCCGTTGTCGCGATGCCACCGTCGTCGACCATCCTTAACCGACCTTTCATCCAGAACAGATGACTTACGGATACTCCACCGATTGACTGATTCGCCATCTCTCTGTCTCGGCAAAATTAGATAAAAAAAACCATGTCACCGCAATTCAAGAGTTTCAACACCCTGGACCATTATTATTCAACTTGAATTGCATTGAACTTGTCTCTTGATCGACATCCACGCCTGTCAGCGCGCTAACTGATACGACGGATCCACCGCCAGGCGAACTGATGGACATTGATGAAAAATACCTCGAACATATTCACTGCGGTAAACGGAATGCGCAATTCGCATTTCACAATATAATCCTGGGTCAGCCTGGTAAATATCTCAGACTTGTCAAGAATTTGCGCCTCGGTCCAGTGGACGTTTAGCAACCACTGCCCACTGCACACGGCGTGAGTACTTCACAGTCGGAGCTGTTTATTTGCCTTCGATTTCGACAAGCAGGGCTTTATCACTGATAGACCCAAAGTTGCAGCTTGTCAACCCGACGTCCACAATAGTTTACCGATTTCCATTTATTCAAAACAATATCAAGACGGAGTTGAGAGCTGGGCCACGTCACCGAATAGGCCGGAGGTGCCTCTCACTTCCATGGCATGTTCCAAGGTTGACAAGGATCTCAAGGCAAGGTATCCCTTGGTACCAAAATATCCCTTTGATAACCAGTGCCGATTCTATGGCGAGAGCAAAAGTCTACTGTTACCTCCAGGCCATTTCTATTATAAGTGGGCCTACTACTGGAATTCTGTGTACTCGACTGACCATCTGTTCATCTCTCCCAGAAATTACTTTTGTCGTTCTGGCGAGTCAGATACCGTCGAAATGGGTCTCCGTGACTGCTTTCCGAAGGAACCTGCAGCAACCCACGGATCCTCGTCGTTCTTTATCCGCATAGCATGTCTTACCTGGAAATCAGCGTTGTAAGACTATTGATGACCTCTCCTGATTCCACCTTCCTGACAGAAGGACTCGGTGATAAATTAAAATGCACTGGGTAAGATATTCTCGAGATTCCTATCACTTTTTTCCCTTTATGCTCATTCAACTGTCGCAGTCCGCTTTACATAGCATGTCCAGGCGTTCTAGAAAATTGACTTGACTCGGTGCGACTTTGAATCTCTCCCAACACGTCAAAGTGATGAAGCACCAATACGACTTGCAAGCTGTGTTTAGCCTGCGCCGCTTCGGCGCCTAGCTTTTTTCGGCCAATCAGTCAACTTACCATCAGGACGCTGTCTTCCGGCATTGCTTGGGCCGACGACTTACCAAGTTTAAATGGCTATTTCCTGATTCAGGGGAAATATTCGAGGCCGTACAGTCCGGGTTTGGACAGATCCTGTCACGATTTCGTCCACTCTTCCCGCCTATACCTGTGTAGTCTTTTTCAGTCTTCATCGCTCGCTACCGCGAATTGGTTACTAAGGTCGACTCATTTGATATGTGCTCAACGACGTCAAGGTCGGTCGACTTTCTTAACAGCATTGGATCATGGCTCTAATTCCGGGGAGGTTCCTACTCTATATGTTGGTCTCTACCTCAGAAGGCCGCGGGATACCTTGTCTGTAAGTGACTGACTGTGATTCACTTCTTGAACATCCCGATTTCCACCTCGACCTTCAAATATGTCCCTACTTAAACGATGAAGTTCTAGCAGGTGTAAATGGCATGTCTCCACATTGACACGGCAGAAGAGTCATTTCACTGCTCTCGGGAAATTCGGGTACTGAAAGCTAGAATCCATCGGAAGCTTTATCAAGATGCCAAGTAGCTGTGGTATTGGACTTTGTTCAAAGGTTTTGTATTGTATGTTCGGACAATTGAATTATTTATATAATGCTTGCGTCCGACTCTGCCTCTGTAAGAGAGGATTTTCTACTATGGATACACTACATTACGAAAGGTACTACTAGCGGTGTCCTGTTCTTCTGTGCATAACTATAGAGGTTCCTAAAAATACAATGTTGGGGGATATTGCGCGAGGGAAATAAACGTGCTATGAAACAGTCCAAAAACAAGTCCAGATAAGTCATCGACGAATCAAAGCAAACAAATTAAACCAGAAAAAACGAGAACACGATAGAAATATATACAATAAAAAGTGAATAGGATACCAAAATCGTCCCATTCTTGGGTATTATGTCCGGTACAATCCATTTTAACTGTCGGATCAGATTTCCCCGAGCTGCGAGGTCCAGTTGCTCGCGATATTCAACGAAATGGATGTTAAAATTCGTCCATCCATGGCTTGCATCGATCCCAGAGGCGACTCCAGCGGCCGCCATTCCAAGTTCGCACTCTAGACCACCCATCGTGTGGTGCCATCCTTTCAATCCAGATTAACACTGAACAGAGGGAAAAATCGGCGTAGGTGACATCGTGTCCCATAGCAACAACTCCGTCTCCGTCGCCGGAATTCTTATCCATGATTAGGGCAAGAAAGTCGAATTGCTCTTTCACTGCTTGCCAGGCTTGCTCCCTTTGAGGGCCAGCCAAGGCCCCGGCAGGAGCCCCGCGAAAGTGAGACTGGGTCCGTTCGGGTAGTTGTTGGTGGCTGAGTGGGACCATGATTGGGAGAAGGGGTTTCGAGAAGACCTCTTGAATATAATGGACGAAGAGAGTCTGAAGTGCTCTCGTTCCTTCAGGAAACACAGGACGCGCTGGATACGCTGACTCCAGGTACTCTGCGATGCTGTTGGTGTTTGAAAGTACCTGAGGAGGGTATCCAATTCTTGTCGGGTCTACGACAACGGGCAGTGTGTAGATTGGACGTCCGTCGCTGCGCATGGCAGAAGGCGGAGCTCCAATCTGCTGCAATGTTCGTTCAACGTCTTGAAATTCTACCCAGATTGTCTGGTATCGTAGACGTTTGTAGTTGAGAATAAATCTAATAACTATGTCAGTCACCGTGTGGGTATGTATATGATTCAACGTACCGAATTCTCCAAATGTTAGGTGCCCAGGGCTGCGCCGTATGCCCTGGAACGTCGTAGAGTGTGATTACAGGTGTGTGCGCATGGCGGGAGGACCCGTGGCGCGACGACATGTTGATAATTAACGGGGTGAGGGACAATAACACATTCTTTTCGAGCGAGTTTATGAAGACTTTAAAACCTTGATACGATCGCAGGGGGACCAATATAACGTCATAACGCCTCGGAGACAACCCTGATTCGTTAACAGTCATGTCCAGTCATAGAAACATCCAAAGCTGCGACTCTTAGATTGGGTCGTGTTTCTACAGGTTGGTACAATGATCATGAGCGTCGGCCAGAAACAGGAGAGATCTGTGGATTTAACGGGCGGAACAGCGGACAGATCTTTCACCGATAGTAGCCTGTCGATAGATGGACCCTGCTTACTATTAAAAAAGGGTATTTGGAAGTGAACAAAAAAAAGGCGGCAATTACATCTCGGGTAGCCAAAAGGTGAACAGAGATGAGAAGTGGTGACTTGGATAATCCCTTGGGCACAAGACATGAGTTAGTCACAAGTCTGTTTGGAAAGCTCTGCATATTGCTGCTAGAGAGAGCTGTATATGATGGGTAAAATACGAGGCAGTGCCGCAATTTGGCAAAATTACTTTACTTGGACAGTGAAATTGGTTCCGACGGTCATGTGACATGTAGATTACCACTTGCTCAAGAACTCCAACTTCCGAGAAGCTGCAAGTACGCAACAAGAAATCAGCATCAAAGAAATTTATTTCTATTCGCCTTACTGATCCAAGTACACATGAACCCTTGGGGAAGGAAATGACTCAGGGAAAGACTATGTCGCAGGCCTTGCCACGTTCTTGAGGATACACAGCCCGGCTTACAGATACAGCACATGTAAATTTCTTTTCGTGCCTTCCCCAGCTTCACTCCCTATGTCTAATACTTTTTGTCTTATGGTGCTGCAGGAATTCTCTGAGTGTCCACACGGCTTGACGACGGCGTGAAACACCGATGAAGAAATCCCTTCGAGGACAAGGGCCAAATACGAGTATAGGTCCTGATCCTGTCGGACAATTGACGTCGGGGGCACCTAAACGTGATTTACAAGGATTTACATGCTACCATATTGGGTATTTATACTCGGATTCCCTCCAACTTGGTGCACTGTACGTCCCATTCGAAAATGATATCATGCGGATGCGGGGTCCTGATCAATGGTTTGTAGAAGACAAACCTTTTGGAAGTTACAATTGACTCATGGTTTGATGCGAAACCCAACTTGACTAGTTTTCTTTGTCGGTTACGAGAGACTGGATAAGTTCCACGTTAACGGGAATTTATTTCCACCGCCCCAAGCAGATGGTGTCCCCTTGCGCAAGAAGGCGAGCTGTACTAGTATCAGCTATAACCTGGTTATTCGAGTCAAAGGGTGGCCAAGATCGATCGCTTCGCCCGTCCACGATATCAAACCTTCGGCTCATCCTTTTACGCTCTGACGATCCACAAATAATCAGTGCAAGACAAAAATACGCCCGTCAAACCCATTGGCAAATTCACTTGTACTCAATTGCGGGACAGGGTCGTCTTTTTAATAACAACAATAATACCTACCTCCGTCTCTCCCGAGCACACGGCACCAGCAGATCCTATTCTTGATTCTTGTCCAACAGTATGTCATTAAATAAGTCACTTTCATCTGCCCAACCCCAATGACCGTCGTCTTCACACAAGTTTCAGAAAGATTCGGGCCCGCCTGCTAGATCTCCTTTGACAGAACCGTCTAACTTCGAAAAGTAATGTCGTCCTGGTAGTTTGGTTACTCAAAATGCATTTTAGACACCTTTCATCCCGTACAACCATTGTCGGGGGCTATCAATTTTGTCCTGGGACGGAGTAGATAACCATACTGACGTGAGTTCAGTCGACAGTTTTTGACTCCAACATACTTTCTAGCTTGGAGCTGCGCCGCAATTCTATGAAAGGATTTCTTCACAGTGATGAGGCGCTAATGACCCAACCTAGTAACACCAAGGAATACGGAATCAGTGCGGAAGCGCTGCTTGAGTTCATTACATGTGGAGTGACGGGGCTCCATTTAAAGATCCAATAGGCGATTCCCCGTTGAGCTCTCTTCAGACCATTGCAACCATTCATCTAGTTGCAATTGTTTCTACTGGCTTCTACATTACCTTACCATATGTCTCCCGAGTTATGCGCCACCTTCAGCCAAGCCGCCCTTCGGGGGTGACACACGAATAGCAGGAATCTGTATCCCAAAAATCTTAGTGAATCGATCTTTGGAACCACCTTAAAGCAACGCTAACCATATGGGAGTCCCTCTCAATTCTATGATCTTGATCTTCAATTTTATCAAAGAGATACAACGTCGTCTCCTTGTCCGCGTGCTAGCCTATTCAAAAAAATATTTTGCACCGTTATTTTCTCACTTCTAGTTCAAACGGAGGTGCCCCATGGCTTTCACCGATGGAGACTATCTTGCTGCTGCCACGAGACTTCGTTTTACAATAGGTCGGGGTCAAGATACGTGGTTTCCTCCGATCTGATATGTACACTACTATTTTTAGAACCTCGAAGGCGTACGCGTCAAGTCTGTCGATTTCAAGTGTTCTGCACATTTACAACAAAAGGCGCACTCTAGAATTTCGGCAACTGAGTACCCGGATGGTATGCGACTTGTTTTTAAATTTATACTTACATCTGATGCGGTCCTGCGGAGCAGTTGCGGCGCACCTTGAGCGCTCAAAACGCCGTGACTAAAAAAGGATGAAAGGCAACATCAAACATGATCGGTGCATGATCGGGCTCAAGGGGAAGGGGAGGTGCGGTACGATCATACATGAACGAATGGATGGAGGTACGCAATAATGGGCGCTAGAGGTTTCGACGACGTCAATAGGTGCCTGGCGTGCGAGGAAAAGAGGCTACGGTCTGCTACGGCGTGCATCAAAGTCTACATATCTCGGGCCTATCCTACAATTCTTGTACCAGCCGTTACTTGGTCTATTAGTCAGAGGCGGGCAAGTGAAGTCCAACTATGGCCTAAATTTGCACTTCGATTACTTAGCTTGGAGCCAATATGATTCACAAATAATCTGTAACCGCACCTTACTCGTCAAATCTAGAGATGAATGGGGTGATATGATTTGGCTAGTAATACATCAACGATCAGAATTTCGGTTTTCTATTTCTAAAAACACAAAATGGAGAGAAGGAAGGGAAAGAAAAGAGGCGAATTGAAATCATCGCGAGGAATATCGTTTTTAGTCATTTACTCGACTTCCGACCGCCCGGACCTTGATATAGTGACACTGGTGGAGTATAATTCATCCTATCTCAACGAGCGGCCCTTTGACTGCTGAGTTCAAGCGGAAAGCTTTTCTCTGAGGATCTTCTTAAGGGTTTCACCGTCCTCGGCGAATTTCTTGATGCCCTCGTGGAGCTTGTCGAAGGCCATCTGGTCTTGGAGGAGAGCCCAGCGGAATTCGGGCTCGTTGTCGACGTAAGTGACCTTCGGGATAGGCTCAGCTTGAGCAGCTATGAAAGAGGAGAAAGGTTATCAATGGGTATTTCGGCCCGGCCGGGAGATAGAACCTACCGACACCCGCGTCGAGTTTCTTGGGGACGGGATCCGAGGAATTCTTGAGTTCTTCAAGGAGAGCGGGGGAAATGGTCAGGAAGTCAACTCCAGCGAGAGCCTTGATCTCTCCGACCTTTAGAAAAAAAAAACCGACGTTAGGTGCTGGAGTGATTACGATAAGAAAAAGAGCACATTTCGGAAGGATGCACCCATGACAATAGTGTTGTACTTGTATTGCTTGTAATAGTTGAAGATCTTCTTCACGGACTGGACGCCAGGGTCCTCATCGCCTTCATAGTTTTTTCCAGTATTTTTCTTGTACCAGTCAAGAATCTAAAGGCTTCTGTTAGAGGGGGTAATGGTAGAGTGGTACCTGCGACTTACACGACCGACAAAGGGTGAGATCAGAGTGACCCCGGCTTCGGCGCATGCAACGGCTTGTCCAAAGCCGAAGAGGAGGGTGAGGTTACAGTGGATACCGTCGTCGCGCTCGAGCTCGCGGGCAGCTTGGATACCTTCCCAGGTTGATGCAATCTTGATTAACACCCGCTCCTTTTTGATACCGACTGAATCGTAAAGGGCAATAAGTTCTTTGGCCTAAAAATTCGTGGTTAAAGACAATAAAATGACAGATCAAGTTCGAACGAACCTTGGCCTTAGTCCCCTCCTTGTCAAAGGATAGGCGAGCATCTACCTCGGTCGAAATTCGGCCAGGGATAATAGCAAGAATCGCCTTGCCAAATTCTACCAACTAACACCATCCCAGCATTGAATATGGTACGCTAGATAAACAGGTCGGACTTACGAGACGGTCCATGGCGGCGCTTGCTTGGGCTTCAACACTGCCACCCTTGGCTTTTCCGAATTGGACGGCCGTATCGACGAGACTGGCATAGCGGGCCTTTCCGACCGCAGCCAAGATCAGTGACGGATTGGTGGTAGCGTCCTACAAAAGAAATCGCTTCATGAATAAACGCCTTAACGAATAATCGAGAAAGGTGTACCTGGGGCTTATAGGCATCGATAGCTACATCGATGAGGTGGTTTATATATCGAGGTCAATAATACGCGACCAAAACACTCACATTCGAAGTCGCCAGAGTCAGAAACAACGACGGTTCCAGTCGCTTTGAGTTGGTCGAGAGATGAAGACATGATGGTGGTTCGAGAGAAAGGTTCTGGACTTTTATAATGGTAGATATTTAGAGTCGGGACGACCGGATCGGGGTTATGATAAAATGGTTATGTCATCTGATGACGCACTTGTTTCAGTTTAGGGGCTATCCGTTGAACCTCTACAAGATATTTCTTACGGTATCATTCTTTTGCGACGAAGCCAGCTTGCAGTTGCACTGAAAGTAGCAAAAGTCGTCAATACTTCACTTACTGCAGTTGCCAATTTCTCTATCGCAAAGCCATTAGTTCTTCAGTTTCTCAAACCCCGTGATCCAACGTGCATGCTTGCAAATTGGTGAGTAAGAACGTTTGTAACCTCCCACCAGTGTAGGTAGAAATTTCCCGGGACAGAAAGGCCAATCGGTAGACTCTAAAGATGTGTCAGTGGAATGTCGGGGACGCTGTGGTTAGAATCTCCGAATACGACGCGCTCACGCCCATGGGATGTAGGAACCCGGCTATCACAAAGTCTTCGGGTTATATCGCTTTGAGATTTTCGAGGAATCCGTAATTGAAGGATATCTTGTAATTACTGTAATTCCATTCATCAGCATGACTTCGCGACCTTTTCGAAAGCCGGTTGTCGCCAACATTAGGGAAGTGGATATTGGTCGCGCGACATTACATTGAATGATTAAGATATAGTCTGTATAGGCGCCAGATAGGATCCGATCCGTCTTTCGGAGGTTCCTGCGTGATATTTCGGGAATAGATGCGGTTCTCATGGAAATATCCGTTGCAAGTTCAAAGCTGGTCAAAAGGGTTCCTGGCGTCGGACATTGTCCAGCACAGTTTGGTATCCTCCTTGAAAGGAGCGTAAAACGGTCGAATCGGGGAAGTAGACATAAGTTTGTTTTGTGGGTGGAAAAGGACGTGAATAAATTCGATTATGTCGACAATGGGAACAGTATGGTTGACGCCGTCGGTTTCTTGCAGGTAGACGTCACTCGCTCTATCACGGTACAGGCAACACGATCTTCTGGAAAGGGTCGGGTCAACGTCAGAATTATAGATATGGTGCAGAACTAACTGTTCCAAAAAAGCGTCCGCGGCCGGTGCCATTTTCACAAAAGTCGAAGAGCAACTATTCAATCTGCTATCAAGCTTCAGAAGGACTACTGCTGAGGATGCAGAGAAGAACGAACCTGTCTTGGACAACAAACGCTCAATGTAGCCATCGTAATCCGTGTAGGTTACGCTGCCGCTTCTCAGGCTTTCCACAATAACTGAATTTGAGTGCGGAAGAATTGTAGGTTTCCACTTCGACGTAGCTTCACAGTAAGACCACTCAAGAAAGTCACCAAACTGACATTTGCGCAAAGTCGGAATTCGGGGCCAAATGATTTCTGAGATCCACTCGTGCAGCATAATGAGATCTAAGGAAAGTCGTAGGTGTCCACCCACGTCGAGGCACAGAATCAAAGTCCGTAATTGCGGTTGTTTGGGCCAGGCGCGCAGAAGATCGGAGATGGCCTGCTGAGGTTATGAGAGCGTGAAAGTGTTGAAAGGAGGGATGCAAAAACCTTCTGAGTCAGTAACTCTGTTGGAGGGCCTTTTGCCCTGGGTTCAATGTGAATTCCAATTGCGAGGGTTTGAAGGTCCGGAAAATGCTTCCAAAACGGAGCCTTGAGATAAAAATAGTCGGGAATCCGCATTTCAGTAATGGGGCGGGAGGACGACTTGAAGATAAGAGGTACAGGCAGGTTTTCCAGGGAAACGTATGGAGATGGCCAAATTAGAATCGAGGATACTGGTCGTTTAGGAACAAGTATCTGCAAAAGTGACAAAGGGGCTTCGATGGTCTCTAAACGCGACAGGGCCTTGGAATCCAGTTCGAATGAGGAATTAGCGAACGAGGTGTGGAATCTGGTTCTTAAGGACCGAAGGGCCGGGGTTTTCGAAAGGATTTGGCTTAATACAATTGAATCATCGATTTCGAATACTTCGAGTCTTTCGAGCAAGAGATTTCCTTGTCGTTCTACCAGTTTTTGAAGAACGGGTAAGCTGGTAGTCGAAAGATTCACAAGAGCATCAAAGTCAATGTGATCCCAAAGCTCGTCGAACGGATTCTCCTCCCTAGTATTGGAGATGACTGTGAGCGATTTCAGCCCGAGTGAAGAAAGTTTTTGGAGGTGCTTGTCAGCAACATCATCGGCAAGCACACAGTGTTTCAGGACTAAGGTCTCCAACCGTCGCAAACTCGACATTGCCTTGATGGTGCCTTTGGTAATCGTAGTTGAAGTGAACGAAAGATCTTGAATATTGGACATTTCTCGCATGGACCTCGAATAGAGAGAGAGGAACTCTTGAATGCACCACTTGTGTGGCATATCCCCCTTCAAGATCCACGAAGCGAATGCACACTTCTTCACGTGTTGAGCCATTGTATGTGCAGTGCTTTCGCGTTTGAGTATGCTCCTGCAGAAAGACGCGTAATTTCGGTAGGCAGAAGAATTCCTTTTAGTGTCTCCGTCAAACTCGAGGGATTCGAAAATCCAAGGAAGCGTGACTGAGCCAAAAAAGCGACAAACGAGAGCCAGACTGGATAAGTCGCGTTTTACGCTTGGGTGCGTCCAGCTCGTGGGTTTCGTTGACCTGACGTGTTGAAAAATTTCCAGGTATATTTCGTTTGGAATTTGGGATAGAGTTCTTGTGCCGCTTTTTCGAACAGGGCCTAGAAGAAACAATTCAGTGAGTAAGGCTAGTAGTCGAAGTTTTTAAGGGAAGGTGGGCGTACTTGACCACTGTAGAACAGACATGGTACAATAGTATTTGGCAGTCCAATGAACTGAGTACCAAGAATACTCTTACTCAGTGTGGAAAGAGGTAAGAAGCGTGTAAATTGTCAGGGAAATGCAAGTTGGAGCCAAGAGGGAAATGTTGAAGACCCTCACTCCTTCTGGGGCTAAGTACATATTGGGTAAGTGGATCACATAAAGTCACGCAAATTTAAAGTCACGGACCCAAACTTGACCCAAACTACAACTTGACTTCAATTCACGATCGTTGCCCATATTCCGACATTATCTCTTGATCTCTCTATTGAATTATATACATTTACAGGGCTACTTTCAGGGCTATGTTCGACCTGTTTTGTTCTCGTAATGCGTCCTCCTGCCAGAGAGTAACGATTGACGGTTAAATCATGCGGCGAGACACTGCTAGTTGACGCAATGACGCTCGAACGAGGCCATCTTAGACCAGGAAATTCCACGTATAAATGGCACAAGGTTTGCATTATCTGACCGTGCTGAGTCTACGTAGGCCACTCTTTTTGTTGTTCTCGGTAGCCCAATTGTGGAATCCTCCAAGGGCACTCTGAAAACTTTGAGCAAGATTCAACAACTTCTAGTTTGCTTCTAGTGTCTCGAGGTGTCTCTTAATTAAACCCTGTTGATACAAGCTTCGGAACTTACATGGATGAATGGTCTTCATATCCAGGAAAGTACATGATGCCCCAAAGACGAGGGTGTCGTTACAGTAGACGAGGGGAGGTTACTCTCCTCTCATTCTCATTTCAAGTCTTTCACGGCTCGAGATCAGTGAAATTTTCGGGGCTTTACAATCTCGCAATTTTATCTTCTAAGATTGCTCGCAGCGTCATACTTCTCCTTCACCGGCGCGCCATGCCACTTCAGACTTCCCCACTCCAATCACGCCAGGATGTGATAATCTCCGACAATCCCTTCATCGCATTTAATGCATTGAGTTGCTTCCAGCAAAGTGATATCCGCGTTGATGTATTCCACAACCAACTTCAGAAGCTCAAACGCCTCCTTGTGGGTCGCGTCGGGGAAAGCACCCTCTTGTGGTGTAGAAGATTTTTTGCTTACGGCCCTCTTTTCGCATAGCCAGGCAACTTGAAATATGTCAGCTAGATTGACGGCGACCTGGGGACTGCACCAACATTTCTTGTTGTCGACCTTAAATCAACAGAAGACGACTGCAGCGGTTATTTCCTGCCATAAGGATTAGACCCGTATTTGAAGGGCGTCGGCCAAGATATTGACCGTGGCGATCCACATTGTCCGGTTCCACTAGTACCACGAAGACCGGTAAGCTATCTGGCCATTTTCTGGGGGCTACTCAGTGTCTTCACATCGCCGCAGAGCATTAACATATGTCGGGTTGGAGTTCAGAAATGAATACTCGGCGTAGCCCTATACCGTTACAAAGACCAACCTCATGTAAAGCTTGTACACATTCGTGATCCCCATCTTTCTATCGGTTCTGATTTCTAACATTAATTGCCTCGTGTATTAGAGCACGGCGATAGCGTCGCCAATAACAGCGACAATAATCACTCACGATGCGTCACCGGCAAACCACTAAACAAGTTTCGATACGTAGTGGTATGATTCTTACCCCAAGGAATTTCGTTGCTCGCTTCCGACTGCCCATCGGTGAACCACAACTGATAACTGTCTTCGGAACATAATTAGAACGAGCTTCCTTGACCAAGAAAAACTCTCGAATGTCCGTGAACCAGGTTAAACACTCGGAGATTCGTGGAAACGGAGGAATGACCGAGGACGGGACCCGCGGGCATGTTGTTGAGCCAGAGAAAAGTTGTTGATCTAGCCGAGGTCATTCGAGGAATTGATTCATGGAAGAGGAAGGCGAGCAAAACAAGGTGTTGGAGCAAAGACTCGATCCTTTTTTTTTTAGCGCAATGGTTAACGGGATTGTTCGATATTGTCATTCGTGACTTCCGCTTTCCCACCCACCAGTGACCCAATGAAGTTTTGCAACTCTTCATGTGTTATTCTTCCAGCTTTGCAGTGGTTGACGAGGTTACGGAGGAAAGTGGAAGGCAGTTCCGCTATCCAGGACGATTCGAGGTATGACCAGTGCACAGTATCTCCAAAAAGACACTTGCACAATGACGGGAACTTGGGTTGTAAAAGGTTGTAAATCCAGGCTTCCTGTTTGAAAGGATTGAAAAACAATGGCGGCCACCCAAGTCGGTCGAAGCAAAGGTCTAGAGTATGCAATGGAGGATGCTCAGGCCATGCCTGCGTCAAAGCGAGAATCGCCTAGTGTCCTTGTCATTAGAATCTGTATGCGAGAACGACGGTGATGAACGAACCTGTTCAATCAAGACACTATGTGGCTGCGAAGTATCCGGTAAATCATCGGCACAGAAATCGACTTTAAGGGTTCGAATGTGTAGGAAATGCCTGTGGAACGGAATTTGAAGATAGAATGATAGAGGGATTTGCATGTGTAAAATGGGCGATGAAGACGATTTGAGAGCCTCGAGTTCGGGTTGGCTGATCGCGAAGCTCTCCAATGAGTTCGCAACGCGAAGAAATGATATAGGGCGTCCAGGGATCAAGCACGCTAAAAAGGATATGGGTCCTTCCACGTTTTTCAAGACTGGAAGTGCCGTCGAGTCCAGTTTGAAGTTCGCGGTCGAGCGATTCCGGATACAACAGACTCGGAGAGTTGTCAGTGATGGGGTCCGTTGAAGAAGTTTTGCCATCATTTCTGGATCGTCAATCATGTAAAGGTCAAGGGTCTCAAGCGGAAGAATGCCTTCTGTTTCCGACAAACGATGAATGAGGTACCAACTGTTGGTAACGAGGTTTAACAGAAACTTGAGGTTGAGTTCCTTCAATACAGGAAAGATTGTCAATGCAACGTCAAACCCCATCAATACGTGGTCTTGAGCGCTGAATGCAACCACCAGGCTTTCAAGTTCCAGAGACGAGAGATTGCGCAAGTGCCTGGCATTGACGTCGTCTGCTAGCGAGCAATCGCCAAGAATCAACGACTTCAAGTGCCGTAGATGTCCGATAGTTTGCAAGAACTCCTTGGTGACCGACGTGTCTATAAGTGAAATTTCTTGAATGTTAGGCATATGCCACAAGGCTCTCCAATATAGCGATAGAAACACTCGATAGCTGCAGGCCGGCACGAGTCGGTCGTCGTCCAAATCCCACATTTTCAACGTACACTTCTTAACATACCGCGCTAATTTCCTTGCAGCCATTTTTCCTTTGACTACGTCCTCGCAGAAGGGGGCATAATCCTGGGATGCAAAGACCTTGTATTCGCTTCCTATTCGAGGTGTGAATCGGAGGGTTTCAAAGAGCCATGGCACCACAACGGAGCAAAAGAGGCGGCAAACAAGGGCCAGATTGAGTAGATCCTTCTTTGCGCGCGGCCCCTCTGTCACGACGACAGCCTCCGTTAGCCTGAAAAATTGCAAGATCTCCAGGTATATTTCGTTAGGAAGGAGTGGTAAGGTCTTCTTGCCACGTTGACGAACTGAGGCTGCAAATCGATGAGTGTTATCTAACAATCCCATACAAGAGAAAACGCACTTGGCCACTTTATCTCAGACATGGTCCTACAGCGCACTACGAAGTGAAGCCCCTTGGAGGAAAGTTAGAATAAGTCCAAGGAGGGTTTCTGAAATTTGAATCGAAAAAGCACAAGTCGGTGATGTCATGTGATTTTCCGAGCCCCTATCTCAGCACTCTCCTAGCTTGCAGCCTAATTAAGCGCCGGATGTCTTGACTGCTGTGGTCATGTTGCAATGGGTAAGATAATAGCAAAGTGCACTAATGGATTTTTATTAAATAAACCTCATCCTGGATATAAAACGTTGCAGCTGTATAATTCATACATACCTCGTACCCTGCAAGCTGCAGTTTTGTAGCAGATGTCACCCTCGTTGATTGGAATGTCACTTGGCATAGCTAGACACTCAAAGCGCCTTTTTGGCCGTTATCGACACGAATTTCTTTTCTTTTGTGCCAAAATCGTGTCCTAGGAAATATGTGAGAACATAGACCGAAAGTGGCAAAAGCGTCCCGTTGATAACGATCAATGTCCCGGCTGTGAATTCCTGTGTTGGCCTCCCGTGGGTTTGCACTCAACCACTTTCCTCTCAGTCAGGTAGATTCACATAGAGCCAGTGTGCGATTCACACCGGAACCACTTCTCGACATCATCGAAGGACTTTCAATCAGGTGCTTTCGATCTATTCCTGATCTTACAATGAGCGCTAACGGGTCGCAACGCCACTAGACTCGACAATGGAGCATTCAACCAAGGACAAGTTAGTATAGAGGCCGGTCTGATTTCTATACCACTTTTCAGCATTCTGACTTTCGCTTTCGGGTCTTTTCATGAAGAATCGTCGACGTCAATGCAAACGGGAATGGGATAGAAGATGAGGGGACTGAGTAAGCTCGCCTTCCAGTTTATTTCCCGAAAACAAACCTTGATTCGTTCTTTGCAGGCCTGAAAAGATTGATAACGAATCTTCGAAGTGAGGCTTTATGATAACTGTTGATAATAAATCCAACCAGCTTCAGAAAATATGACGGCTACCGAGGGAAGAACGACCGCCCTACAGCCGTAGTCGGGGGCCTGCAGGGAGGGAATGGAAAGCCCAAGGAGAAGTGAGAAACGCTACGGCGACCCAGTGATCTTCAAGAGGTTTGCAGGGAGGGAGGGAATCACTGAATATTCGTTGTAACTCAGAGCACGCTATATTTTACTTAGATCTATTCCAAATTTTCTATTCCGAAACAACGTTGTTATTACGATGCTGGAAGATCGTATTAAGAATATCACATGTAAGCTGCCACAAACAATTCGAGTTGGAGGGTCTGTAGAACCCAAATTAGGCGCCGGTTGTGCTTCGACTCAATAGATTTCGACCTTACAAATACAGCCGGCAGTCGGAAAGTGGCGGTCTCTGACCATTAAAGCCTAACAGATAATCCACGGGATGTATGTCAGGTGTTTCTATAAAACAATCGCAGTGGTTTTACGATTGCTTTTGCCCACCAGTTTCCGGCGCCTAGAGGATTGATTTCAAGTTAAGATAAGATAAAAAACTGATAGATTCAATTAATCACCATAGTTTCATCAGTCAAATTGGTCTGTTAAAGCGGGAGGACATTTTCATTAAAACCAAAGATCAAGTGGAAGCGATGGATTTATTACCTCCTTCGAGATTTATGAGTGATATCATAGAAGGTTGATAAATACCGTTTTAATTATTCGCCGTCGAGGAAAATACCGGAAATTACGGAAAGATGGGGGGTGAAAGAAGGGCTGGAGGAGGTTATTGTAAAGTGTATCTCTTCATCGGCCGAGGCTTCTATCAAAATTCATAGAAGTAGACAGTCCAAGGCCGAGTTTGGCGTGTATTATTGACCAACCTGAAACAGGAGGTTCTTTTGAACCCGAAAGGTATCTGCCCAGTATGGGACTGACATGCATACAGTTCTACTTACCGGGTGACTTAAAAAATTCGTTGAAAGCATGCTTGGTGCTTTTGCGACGGTGCGATGACACCGGCATACATATCCCTGGTGTTACAGAGTCGGATTGTAAAATGTTGCTAATATACAATGAGAAGAAAACTTCGGAGTTGTACAGGGGACGGATCCAAGAAAACCGAGGTATGCGTTCGTAAGTAATGGAGAGGTGTGCGTCGTTGATCGTTTTGGGATACAGTCGCGTGATGGGTTCGAGGACAAATGCGTCTTGGAGCGATAGAGTGGGATGGTGGGAGGCGAGACGGTGAATTAAGGAATAATCATTTAGAGTGCCTATCATTTATCGGCTTGATGAGTTCTGAGTGGGATGATCTTTAAATGGGAAAAGGTAGGCGTTCACACTCACCGGAAAGATTTGGCTCGCAAGACCGGTATCTGATGGTAATCGTCGATCTGGCGAGGTGGAGACGAAGAACTTGAGAGAGCCAGACGGGTCCCCGCTTTCACGACAGTGTGAAAAAAGCCGTCTGTCGCTTAGGGCTCCTCCTAGCGCAAGAGAACCAACTTCTGATGGGTATATCGAGAACTGGCCATGCAGTTGTTCAGGAATAGATAACTATAGATGCGAATGATATACCGAGTCAGCCTCTCGACGAGCGTAGGTTCGGTATGCATTTATCACCTTGGCTAGGATCCGGCGCCGTATCCAACTTCCGTCGGGTGCTCCAGAGACATCAACCACTCGATACTGCTCGCCGTCAGTACTGACCACAAGACGGACAACAGAAAGTGGGCTGTGGGGCCTATGACGTGGTGTACAGTGAGCACAGGTGATAAACGACAGGGAACACAGAACTCACATTATTGAGAAGGGAGGAAGAGGGAACGGTGAAATTTCATTTAAACGACGACATCATTTATACGAACCTTTTGTACCTGCCCTGCGATGTAAACCCGGTCAGTAGTAAATTTGTTGATCATCCATCAGGTAGGAGACCTTTTTACTCTTCCCATCAAATTCGTGACCGAACACAACCACAAATCGGTCCATATGCCCATTGATTAGATGGTTGACGCGACGGGAATGTCAATTAGATTCTGCATCACGAAATATTCAAAAGGACGCAGTTCTATAGATAACCCACGGATTGTCCCAGCGAAATAGACCCCTGCACGTTTGATGGTTATGAGACACGAGTTGCTTCAGGTCCCCTCGAGGCTCAAAGATCTTGCATCCGAGGTCGCTCCAGGCTTCAGCATTCACCACCACAGGGCAGGTTGACAGTATTGACCTGTGACGGTTATGTCCCGACGACGGTTGAGGTGGGTGGGTGGGGTGTGTTGTCCCAGCCAGATGATGATGGGCTCTGGCAGTTTCTGAGATCCTTGGAGCTCGGCGATATGTATGGGTACAGTAAACGCTTGGAGAAAAAATTTCATGCAACCAGGGTGATCAATGGCAGCCTCGAGTTTTGCCCGACCACGCGCTGGCGGATGGAAGGGACGGTTCAGGTTGGATGGTGCCGGAAATTTGACTGTCCGAAACGGGCAGTCGGCACTTGTTTCTCAACCACCACAAGACAAGTGCAAGGGGTTGACGTTTCCATTTCATTTCAGTGTGTTTTGTCGCGCCCAACCCTCCTTCACGTACCAGTGAGTTAGTCGATGCAAAGTTTTCGTACGACCTGTTGACACTTGTCTGCCTGCCACAGCTGAACTATTTATTTTTAGTTGACTGTTGGATAGCTGTTTATAGGACCAGCTTCGCATATTCTATCATTTCTGTGGCTTACAGAAGAGCTTGCGAGAAAGCGATTCGGACGCGCCAGCAGTCTAACGTTCTACGATACCGGCGAATTCTCTGAATCAGAATCGAAAATACACCATGAGACAAAAATTCTCCTTGGCCATGGTGGCTGCAACCACATCCATCCCACACCTAAATTAAATAGCTTGCTACGCAGCATCCCTTCGTGAGTCGTTTACCATCAATCATTTCTTGACCTTCGTTCACACCCCAACCGTTCCGACTAGATGGGAATTACTATCGTTCACGTTCAGGAGGGCCCAGCAATCCCATGATGTCTTTTTCACTCATTGTAGCTGTTACCTATTGCCGCACGACCATGATCGGACGATCCGCTTAATCTACTGCACAGCCTTGGCCAACTTTCGACCAACTCGTTACTCCCACCGGGCCCCCATTCTAAAAGGCTCCCTGAGGTTTCCCAAAACGAGCCCGACACTAGTGACTAACCGCAGTTGCTTATGATCATGACCGAATGGTGAGATCCGTTCTATCATAAATAACGGTGATACACCCGCAAGTCCGCCAGGAAGGTGGGCTTAGGAACGGTGCATCTACGCTAAGCAGCGCTGTTTGGCAGACTTGCAGACTGCCCAGCCAATGCCGTTGGTCCGCGTCAAGCTTGTGCCTCAGTAATATGCCTTGTCATTTATTACAACCGTTACCTCGGAAGTTTGCAATGCCGCTTTTTTTTATGACATCTGCAGCATCTTGACGGTTTCACCATAATTAAAAGTCGAGTCTCGGTAATCAGCCAATGCCAATGCCAGTGCGGCGGAAACGGGAGAGGGTAAGTATAACGTTGGCACTCAGCCTGAAGCTCGGAGCCCCAGGTGAGTATTACAGGCCTCCCCTCACTCTATCCCAGCTGATATATTCGAATCATCGATGAAGTAAAACGTTACACTTTCGCCGCAATGGGCACTGCTCAAATGGAGAATCCGATTCTCAGAGGAGGGAAGGTTCTGCCAGTGCGGGTACCAGCCAATTCGGATGCCCGAGCTTGGTCATCCAAGAAAGAAATCGAGTGACCGGTCGGTTTCTCGTCCCACATTTTTTGTAATTTCTTCTGTACCAACCGCACGCCACGATAGATCGAAGCTCGATCGGGATGATTTTATCAGTCTCCAAATGATTTCGTTGCAGAGTCTTTGTCAACCCAATGAGTTGAATGACCATATTATAGCCGGTCACGTTATCGTGTGGGGTTTCTTTATCTCAGTCTCGGGTGCGCGTCGGAACGGGTTCTATCGTCTCTTACACTCAACTGCATCCCCACAACCATGGCATCCCTCAAAGTCGGCGACAAAATCAGCGAAGGCACCTTCAAATACGTGCCCTACACTCCAGAGCTCGAGAACGGCGTGCGTCGGCTTTTTCATTTACCCATCTGAACCTAAACTAAATGTTCGGCTGATCCTTGGAACCTCGCAGCTTGCATGCGGAGTCCGTAAGTAGCCCTCCTTCTGAATCTATATGATCCATGATGAAACAGCCCCGGACTGATTATCGAAAATAATCAAACCAGCCACGACGCTGTCCACGAACGACTGGAAGGGGAAGAAGGTCGTTCTCTTCTCTGTCCCCGGGGCGTTCACCGTGAGTTGTCCCTATTTTTGCGCACACCAATCAGTGGTAAATAATGTGATGGTCATTTTTCTTTTTTGCGATGCGGTAATCTAGCCGACCTGCCATGTGAACCACCTGCCGCCGTACATCCAAAAATACGACGAGTTCAAGGCGAAAGGCGTCGATGTCATCGCGGTCGTAGCCGCCAACGACCCGTTCGTGATGAGCGGATGGGCAAGGGTCGAGGGGCTCAAGGATAAAGTAAGCGAGATTCCATCCATCTCTATCAAATCGAACCTTGTATCGAACCTTGTATGCGTTGCAACTGACACTGATGCGACTTTTTCGTTCAGATCCTCGCTCTGTCCGACACCGAAGCTAAATGGAACAAGCAGTTCGGTCTCAGTCTGGATCTCTCCCAGATGGGATTGGGTGTGCGTACGGCGCGTTATGCGTTGATCCTGGATGATCTCGAAGTTAAATACATTGGGGTGAGTTTTTCTTTGATCTATATCTCGTTCTTCTAAGTACGAGTGTTGTTGGTTCTAATTCTGGTAACCCCCCTTTCCAAGGTCGAGCCCGCTCCGGGTGTCACTGTTTCTGGTGCCGATGCTGTCCTCGCGAAGTTGTAGAACGTGGTGAAGCAGCGTAATTATACATTAACTCTATGATCAAAGAAGACCCGAACCTGTAGAAGAACCATTAGAAAGTGGACCAATACATAAACTGTCGTCAATTTCGTATATAAACAGAAAAACTGGTGTATGAAGTGATGTAGCAATGTGAAAACAAGATACAACTAAAAAAATGCAGATGCAGGAATGAAATAAACCTCCTAAAAATTATGAATACGGATATCATGATGCCCAAGGATTATGGTCGTCGGGAATATCGTGGTAAAGCGGCGTCTGCACGCGAGCATGCAGCGGAGGCGTCGTAGTCCTTGCGACGACGACATCCTCCACCGGGACAGACGCCGTCCATCCTGACTCTGAGTCCCTAACCCCGCCCCCGCCACTCTCCTCGTTCGCATCATCCTCGTCATCCCCAACAACGTGCGCGACCTCCTCCCCAACATCCACGCGTCGCGCACCATGATCCCGTCCCTCCTCCCGTTCCTCCACCTCCACCTCTCCCCTAGCTTCTTCTTCTCCCTCCCCGTCCTCACCATCGCCGTGCACCACGAACCCCCTTCGATACACCCTCCTCAACCCCGACCCCTTCATAGCAGGCTCCCCCTTCCTCCGCTCGCGCGTCTGGTCTTCTTCAGCTGCATGCGGGTCTTCGACTACGAGGTCGACTGCGTCGGGTGGGAGCGGATGGACCGGCGAGCCTGAGGGCGTGTTCCGTGAGTTGGCGCGGGAGAGGGAGGGAGGCGAGCGGATTCGTGTTGTCAGGATTGGGCTGCCACCGCCGCTTCTGCTTCCGCTGCCGCTACCAATCGCGGCGGGAGAGGAGGAGGGCGTGTGTCGTGCTGAGGGGTGGGATATGCTCCTCACATATGGAGACGGCGACAGTGAATTAACATTCGAATGCGACTGAGCTCGCGATTGGGATCCCGTCTGCTGCTTGCGCGCGTTGGTCCATTTCATGATGACGTCCTTCGGCTCAGCAGCCACCGCGCTCCGCACATGGTCGTGGTCAACGAGCCTCTCGCCCCTTTGCACATCCGCCGGCCGGTCGTCATAAAACTGACCCCGCTCCCTACTGCTGCCCATCCCACTACCACTCCGCTGCAAAGACCCATTCCCAACACCAACGGCGCCATACCCAGCCCACACCGGCCCCTCCCTATCCCGGCTGCGCATCGCCGCCTGCCCCTTCGCGCCGCGGATAGGCGAAAACCACGCGCCCCTCTCATCTCTCAACACTCGCTCCTCCTCCGCCCAGATAAACCCTCGCGCAGACTCGGAGCTCACGTCGATGCACGGGTAGTTGTAGTCCCCGAACAGGTACTGCCTGCTGTGTGCGAACAGCGCGTCGTCTGCTTCGTCCGGCTCGCCGAATGGGAGACCGTACCCGTCCAGGTCGTCATCGTCATCGTTGGGAGAGCCCCAGATAGTATCCTCACTCGCATCCTGCAAATCCGGCGCGAGGTGTACCACGTCCTCTGCATCCCTTTCAAGCAGCGGCGCATGCACGCTCTCCCCCTCATCCGCTCCCACCACCCGCTTTATCGCATTATTCACCACCCGCTCCGCCCGACCCGGCGGTCGCGTGTCCTCCTGAGCCTTGGGCAGCCAGTACTTTCCCCGCCCGCCTTTACTGTACCGCAGCCCCGCCTTGATTCGGCGCTCCCGACCGAGCCCTTGGTGCATCACGCCCTCTGCTGGTTCGAATTCACGGTAATCCATGCCTTTCCCGCGGAGGGTGGTCCGCGTGTCTTCCACGACGTCGAGCAAACCGAATGCGTCTCGGAAGGCGTAGTACATCGGCATGCGCGCTACGAACGTGAAGCCGTGGAAGGGGTCGATGAAGTCGCGGTAAGAGAAGGCGTAGTTGTGTGCGATGGCGAAGAGAGGCATCTCGATGCAGATCAGGAGGTCGGTTAGTGCGACTGAGACGTGTTCAGAGTCGGTGTAGGGTCCGAGTTTTGTGATTACGCGGGCGGCGACCAGGGTTGAGATGCCGATTGATTGCCAGAAGGAGAAGAAGAGGATGCCCTTTACGCAGAGAAATTTGGGGACGGGTCTAGGATTGGGTTAGGCAGGGTTTAGGAGAGAGGGAGGAGTAGGACTTACCGGAAGGGTTTGAGGTCGTCGTTTACGCAGACCCAGAACATGGCGAGGCAGTATAAGCTGAGGCAGATGCTGATGTTGTATACGATGCTGACGTAGAGGTATCCCGAGTTGGCACGGAAGTCGCCTTCGTTGTATTTCCCGACTGCTTTGAGGATGAGTGCCGTTACTGCTAACAGAGGTTTGATTTGGACGTATTCTGGATGGTTGGTATTTAGGAGGCATCGAGTTTCGAGAAGAAGTTATCGGAAACTCACGGAGGATACCACGTTTGAGGAAGAGAAATGTGTAAGGGTCCGAGACGTCGATTTCGCGTTTGAAGAGATTGATAGGGAACACTGGGTCCTTTGGGGGCCGGCCGTGCAGGAGGATGAGAAGCGAGCGTTCGCCGCCTAGGTAGGAGAGGAGGAGGACGAAGAAGCAATATATTACGAAGGCCTGGAGGTGGGTTTGGTTAGTGTATGGTTTGAAGTTGGGTTCCGCAGTCGTTAGATTTTGCGCCCAATTTTGCTGGGTAGATGGAGAGTAGCATACGCACTTCGTAAATATCCCTAATCGCATCGATGACAAACGCAGCTTCTACCGAGAACAGCGAGATGAGCGACGAGATGGCGTATAGCGGTACCATGACCATGATGCGCACGACCATGCTATATAGCGAACAACCCGTCAGCATCAGCATAATTGTCAGGACACACCCTCCTCGAACGAGGAGAAGGAGAGGAAAACGAGCTGGGCTCACCGTTGTAAAGCCGGCTTTCGATAATTCCGCAGTTGGAGGAAGATGGACATCATCGAGACGAGCACAGCGACGAGCGTTGAGAGGCCTGCGAGGACGAGGACGGCCGTAGGGAGCCGCGAGCCGGCGCCTGAGCCTGCCATGTTGTCCCGCTCTTTTGTTTTGGTTCGCTTTTGGGTGTGCTTTGTCTTGTGGAGAGGAGGAAGAGGAGGGCAAGTGAGGGCAAGTGCCAAGCAAAAGAGGTTAGGGTCTGTGTTGATGATGATGATTGCTATAAACAGACCGTGACGGCTCCGGAGCCGATCAACTCCTTTTCTTCAACCACATGCGCCGCCTCGCTCAACTAGCAACTTGAAGGTCAGTATAATTTTTGTGCATGAAAGGAGGGGATTACCATAAGAATGACAGTGAGGTATCCAAACGACGATGTTTGGGGGCAAAGTGTTGTTTTGAGATGACTATATGCGGGGATGTCAGGATATTTTACATGGAAATAATGGAATGCGCACCTTGCTTGGGGCTTAGATCGTTTGAGCGACTGGTAGACCGGCTATCAACTGGCCAAAAAGTTGTTTTAAGATGACTATATGCGGGGAAGTCAGGAAATTTACATGGAAATAATGGAATGCGCACCTTGCTTGGGACTTAGATCGTTTGAGCAACTTGTGCAAAGTCTATCACGAATATTGTGTTAGGGAAGTCGAAGAGAACTTGAACAGAGCCACACCACAGCCTAAATTGTCAATTACCGCCCGACCTCTTTGAAGAAAAAGCATCTCACTTCGCGACGCTTGAGGAACAGTTTTGGCGGCAGTCGTGATAGTGAGGTTGTCAGTCGTGCTGAGTTCACTATATCACACCCAAGGGTTTATGGAGGGATGATGGCAGTAGGGAAGAGAGGGGAAACGACGGAATAGAGAGGCGAATTCGAAGTTGGGTCAGGGGGGGTTATATGACGAAAAGAGGGCGAAGGACACAATCATAAGTAAAAGAAATTCCCCAATGAGAAAGTTTTGGGGTGAGTTGAAGAGAGTTGAGGAAAGTTGAGCTCATCGACGACAAAGAGTTGAGTTCTATTTATATACTGTCTGCCTTGATCTAGATCTAATCTAATCTAACGGATGGAAGCGGATTGGCTTGGCTCGGCTCTGCACGGTTGTGCCCCTTGAACAGAACCGATTTTTACTGGGAACGTTGACGAACAGTACGTCTGCTATGTATCCGTGTCGTATAAGTATATTGCAGTTCTCATAGGCTTCCCAGGTGAAAAAAGTGCAGAGCACTCAATGGTCTCAACACCAACAAGACACGATGAAAACGCCCTACAGTTCAGGCTCTTCGCCGACGCTGAACGGGCATTCTCCAAGTCAATGTCGTGAACAGTCAAGCGATCGGATTCTCTTGTACATAGTCCTCAAGCACGACAGTCTTACGCTTGAGACAATAACTCGCATATCGAATATGCTTGTCTAGACAGACTTTCTTTTTCTCCAGAAACTCGGGCGGTCGTTTCTGAGCTCTCCTTCGCTCTCTGCGGCTATGTACGACACCTGGAGTGGACCCACTACGCATACCCACTTGCTCTGTTCCAGGAAGTCATTGTAAATGACCTAGAACTTCTGCCAGTGGTCCCTTGGATGCTTGGTGCTAAGCTTTCCAGGATTGTATCACCCTCTGCTGAAGACCAACTCACAGGTATCGGCGTCGATCGTACTGCACACAAATCGAACGTGGATATTAGCATACGCGTTTCCATCTGCTTGATGCCTGCAAACATCAAGAAGCTCAGGTTCATCTACCATGATCAAGACTCAGGACACCTGCTGGCTAACCAGTATTTTGGACGATCAGACCACGAAAAGGTGATCTCTGCTCACAGTGCTCAGTGTCAGACCAAAGAACCAATGGAAATTCTTCACGATCATGGTCCTGGGGTGCAACATTCGATGTCTTCGAATCTAACAAGACCTTGGTCCACTCTTGGACAACCTATTATCTTTGGACTAGCCTCACTAGCACACGGTGCGTGCGCCTCTGTACGCCTATCCTCAGTCACAAACTAAACCTAATACCGACGTCAGAAAAGGATACCACGTCTCTCAAGGGGTTTTCTGTCCATCGGTTAGTTGGTGGTTGAATCGGCCGGGGTCTTGACTGGACCACGGCTGGTGAGACGGCTTTACTTCCGCACCTCCGACGGCATGTAGCTCAGTCTTTTTTTGAGCCTTGGGATGCGCCATTACACTGGATATCAATCTCAATGGCTCATGGGACGAAAGCCCGACATATTTGTGCGTGTGTATGCTCCCAACGTCGATCTTCCGCTGAGTATAAAACTCAGGTACTGGACTCATCAACTTCCGGCCCAACGATCATTGGCTCAAGCACACCGCACCATCTGACGTGAGCCTTTTGTTCTCGAGCGGGTGAACGACATCTTCGCAAGGCGAAACAAGCAGGCTTAGGGATCATGATGAGTATTTCGTTCGGCCTCGACGGTGCTTTTCAAGCTATTCTCCAATCTCCTCTGCTTGATCATGGATTGCAACGCGTTGTATGATTCTGATCGTCGGCATGCAGATCAATATATTGCAGTATCTTCCTGGAATCTACCAAGGCTGATTTCCGGAGTCGACTTGGGAACGATTGTAGCTTTGGAGGAGTACGGTGTGTGCACTATATTTACTTATTTAATCAAGCACAAATCTAGTATTTTCATCAGAGAAGCTATTGAAGCGTTTTCCGTCCTATGGTCGGGTGGGACGTTAGCTGGACCAGGATTGATTAGGTGGTTATCTGTGGGATATGTTTTTTTCTTCTGCGCCACCAGAACGGCTGGGCTCAATTTTATTTGGTAGTAGGTATCAATCTGATAGACCTTTATAGTTGACAAAAAATGTCAGTCGCATCATGCATGACTGATGGTTGTCAAAACCAAAGTCAATCCGTTCTAGTCCATTCTGATATCTTTTTGCCTCTTTCTGCCTGCGACTGCGAGCCATCGTAATACAATCCGTTCTAGTCCATTCTGATTACGAGTCCTATTTATAGGGCTCGTTCTTTTATCCTTGGGTCCCACCAGGATTTTTGTCACGCTATACGAGCCGGCCCGCCGGCCCGCTGCAGTTTTATTTCCGCACCTTCTATTTCCGTCGTCGTCGGTTTCAACCACCTCCCACCCTTCGTCTCTCCAGCTCCATCCACTGTCCGTCTGCCGTCTTCTCACCAGCCTCATATAACATGCCCCAAAACAATGACAAGGACCGTTCAGAGTGCCCCTCCCCTCCAATGAGGTATGTGGGCCGGATTTTGAAGTCGACGAAGGATCTTGGGTAAAGGGAATACACCAGGTACGTTGTAAAAACCGACCATTGCTGTGCAGCTCAGCCTAGCTCACCCCAACACAGCGCCCGTCAGTACGCCGTCACCCCCATCACACGCCATGATTGCCGCCACATCACAGTAAGGACAGCCGGATGGTGGGCAACCCCATCCGCCATCGTTCAATGCGACGGCCGTCGCATGAAAACTCGCACCAGGTGTCGCCATTTACAGAGAACCCGCGTACACCTCTTTAGCCACCATGGATATATGGTCAAAACCGCGCCACCTCGTCGACGCTGCCACACCAGATCCATCACCTTGGCGGCGTCAACGTGGATGATGCAGCGCCAACTACTGCCCCTCCGCTTCTGCCCTCCACCACTGCCTACAACGCTGAAGCAAGTAAAATCACGCTGCCGCTGCCTTCTCTGCAGCCCCACAATTGCCCCTTCGACTGCTAACGTTACGATGCCGCTGCATCGCCTCTACCTCCAATGTTGACGCACATGACACGGCTCCATCGTTTGTAATGCACTTGATCCACCATCTCTTCCAGATATCTGCCAGCCTAGTTGGGACGCTGGTCACCATCAGCCGCGCCGAATCTGTGCTTTTCCGTGAGGTTGAAGATTGGCCTACCAGCGAGGCTTTGATTGTCCCAGTAAGTCTTTTATTTGTATGAGTTATAACCGACACTCATGATAATTTTTTGCATTCAAAAGTTGTGTTAGGTGAACCTGCTTCACTAGGCACGTTACTCGAATTAGGAAACTCTACCCTCAATGTCCTCCGCAACCTTGTCCAACAACCCGAACTCGACGAATCACCTCCATCCCTTCGTATGTCCGCCCCAGCCTCGCTCGTTTTGTGTTCCTCGGCGTGATATCGACTTGATGGATGCAAACTTCTTCGTCGAGGGCGCCGCTGCCATAGGTAAGTAATAATTTGTTTAAAGCTCGAAAACTCACTTAACCTCGTAACTAGGATTGTAAACCACCAATTGGAATGCCTTCAGACGATCTGATGAGACCACAATGACGCACCTTCTCCCTTCGCATCCCGACTAGGCATCCAAACCACAGACCCTCAACGCTCCGCAGTCGCATGTGTCGAATCAAACGACCATTAGGGAGCCTTTCGTGATACCCAAGTGAGTAACCCTTCGATTTGTCGTCAAATCATTACTTACCTTCTTTCCAGCACCTCAAGCTCGTGATTTCGACGTCTCAACGTCAACAGCCAGTACCCCACCATCACCTGCCGCCCACTCCCCGTCGCCCAACTCATGTCTTGCGATTGTCAAGCGATTGTCGCATCGTCGCTATGCGAATCTCAATTGAAACAGCCAAGAACGGAGGCGAAGCAACTCACCAGAAACGAGCTGCCTGCCTGCCTCTGCCTCCTTATTAACACTACCCCTCCTGCTCCTGCTCCTGCTCACAGCACTGCCCGCCGACCTGTGATCTTGACTACTTCCTGTAGCCGTCGCGGTCGCCTCTGCCTGTCATTACCGTTCCCTTCGTTCATTAGTTCGGCAGCTGCAGCTCGAGCCGCGGGAGGAGAGTATGGACTTCAGGTCGTTGCTGAGCGACCTGCAGGATCTGATATCAAGGTTCCCAATGAGCTTTAGGCAAGTTTATTGTTGCTTTCCTCTTCAATTAAACTTGCTCACAGCTTGTAGGGATCCAACGACATCAATATCATGAGGGATAGCTCCTCGGTATGGGAAGAGAGTGAGCTGTAATGATATGAAACAAGCTTTGTTCCCGCTAGAAATAAAATGGCACTCGCAAACACAACTGAAAACATGAAAATCATCGGGTTTCTCTGTGCAATTGAAATACTAATTCATGTGCTGGCTATGTACAATAAGTTCTACATTGATATCATAGGTCTAAAAGTCTTTGATTAGCACCTGAGTACTCTTAGAGGGAACTTAAGCTGTCTGCAGCACCAAAAAAAGGGGTCGAGTATATTCCATGCACAGCGTTGCCCCGCACGACCAGTGATGTCATAGCAAGTAGTAAGGACAAACTTGTAGAGAAAGACTCGTACATGCCATGCTTGCATTGGCGCACAAACCAAGTATCTTTTTGCCTCTTTCTGCCTGCGACTGCGAGCCATCGTAATACAAGCTTACTACTAGCGCTTAGCGCTTACTGCTAACCGGAAAACGTTCCTGCCATTCTCTTAGCCCAATTTCGGCTTGGCTTGGACAGCCGCGCCACACCCGCCGACCTGCATGCATTCCCATTTTTTTTCATCCTCTCTAACTCTGATAATCTCGAGACTCCCTACCCATTACCCTAACAGAAAAAAGCAAAACGCTCGTCTGAAAAACCTTTAGAAACATGCAAACGAGGGAAATCCCAATTTATTCGTATTCACACGATGCATGGATCCGATCAGATACAAAGGGTCCCAAATCGTCCAACCGGAATTATATCAACAGAGGGCTTGGCGAGAGGCACACCACCAACGACAAGGCCGCCCCTCTGGCCAATTGGCAATCGCCTTACACGCCACGCCCAAGCCGCAGCGTCTTCCGTGCCGTGTCTTGGTAGCTGCCCTCTCTTGTTCTTCTTTCAACCCGTCGTTAACCCGCTTCCCTCCCCACTAGCCGGTTGAGCCACAGGACTGCGAAGGGGTTCATGGTTAGCGGGCTACCAATACCAACAACATACTAGCGACACGTACAACCCGCCTTTTCCCTGGTTTGAACGACGACAGCCGAAGGAGGGATGCGTTGGTTTCTCCTCCTCAGTCTCCTCGCCTTGCGGGCCTCAGCATCGGTAATTGGGGCTGTCCCGGAGCAGGAGCTGAGTCTTGACGACATGGCGAGACGATATACGAAACGCACCGCGGGTGGTGTACACCTGCCTATCGTGAAGCGGACGTCGACGAATTTGGAGCGGAGGGTGGCTTCGTCTGCGATTGGGTTGGGCGACTTCGTCGATGTGTGGGTGCAATGCGTAAATGCGTTTTTGGCGTTGTTGGGCTGACTTTACTGCCGTGCAGCTCGTACACCGTTCTGATGACTATTGGCGGGATTACGACAAGTCTTATTCTCGGTGAGCAATTTGTTCTGAGGCGTCATACCCATCCTTTTATTCAATATCTCTCTCCTTCTTTAAGACTCTGGTTCCTCCGACTTATGGGTCCTGTCGGACGCCTGCACACAAGGTTGCACTGGCGGGGTACCCGTTTACCCACAAGCGAGCTTTAAATATTCCGGAGTAGACGTCTCGCTGCTCTACGGCGATTCTAGGACAGGCACCTACGCCGACGGTACCATTGGCGACGACACTGTGTCCCTAGCTGGCATATCATTACAGAGTCAATATTTTGGCTCCATGAACAGAACGAACACGAGCGTGCTCGAGACAGGGGCGGCGGGCATCTTTGGCCTCGGATTTCCCATCAACAGGTGCGCACATTTCATTCTCTCCGTGTATTCTTACAGTCCTGACTCTAACGTGAAATCGTGCAGTGTTATCTGGAATAACCTATTCGTCGCCGAAACACCAAAAAACAACTTTGGCAAAAAGCGGGACGAAGAAACCACTCTCTCAAAACCCCACTCCAAATTCGGGTCTCCCTTTCCTCACCTCAACTTCCGAACAACCACATTCCCGACCGTCCCAGGCCTGATGGGCGGCCCAACATCCGGCCCCGTAGCGCGCCAAACGACCTCGAGCATCCTGTACGCCGCGTTCGCGTCCTGGAGCACGATGGGCCCGTTCCTGCCTCGGCTCGCGGCTACCAGCGGGCTCTCGCAGCCCATGTTCAGCGTGACTCTGCAGCGGGATACGATCGACGTTGGCGGGCTTTTAGGCCAGCTGAGCATTGGCGAGCTGCCGGACGGGATTACGAGCGATAAGATGACCTGGGTGCCTTTGCGGCTGTACACCTCTGTGGAAGGCGGTTTGCCGGCACCGCCTAATTCTCCAGCTGAGGTAGGTGTCTATTTCTCTTTCTCCTTTTGCGAGTCTTTGGATAGTTTGTCAGTTTTTTCTGACTGTTTGCTTTGCAGGTGTATCCTATAACTTGGGAAGTCATGGTCGAAGGTGTATATCTGGACGGCGAACTGCTGCCACAGTCGACTATATCATCTCCAAATATCGGTCTCTCCGCACTTATCGACACAGTACGTATTCTCTCTTCCGCCTCCTTCCTCTGATGAGCTGATTAAATTCTCCATCAGGGAAACTCTCTTATCCGCGGACCCTCTGATGTGGTCTCTCTCATAACGAGCAAGCTAGGAGCCAAGGGTCTGTTCCCCTGCAACCAGCCGCACACACTCGCTTTCAAGATCGGAGGCAACATGTTCCCCGTTGACCCGCGGGACTTTGCGACGCAAGCGCTGCAGGATAACGTCCAGACGTGCGCACCCAACTTGGCAGCGACGGACCCTCCGAAGGTCGGCGGCTACCAGTTTGGCTGGAGTTTGGGAACGCCTTTTTTGAAAGGGTGGGTGTTCCTTTTCTCCATGTCTCGTGCTCGTGCTCGTGCTTAGAATGGTTTCCTGATGTGCCTTCCTCCCTTTTCTATAGCGTGCTGTCGAGCTATTACTTCGGAAACCTGACGTACCCATCACGTGACCCGCCGAAGATGGGTTTCCTGTCGACCGTACCGAGTGATGCAGGCGACAGGATGAAAGCCGCTGTGGCCGCCGCCGCGAAGGCTGACAACAACTTCCCAGGTTCGTGTCTTCTCTCCAGTGTTCCGAGTCGTTCTGGTTATTAATTCTTGCGACCTTTTTGGTTGTTTGTTTTACAGCTATTTCTGAACCGGCCCCGTCTGGGACGTCCGCGCGTGCGCAGACCGATTCGAATGGGATACCTCAGGCTACTGGCACTGGAAGCATGACGAGGACAAATAGCGGGGCGTTGCACATTGGTCCTCTTCGGCCTGAATGGACTTCCTTGGTTGCTGGATTGCTCGTGGTTTCATTGATGTATATGCGGACTTGGATCTGATAGGATACCTCGTCGATATATTTATCTATCGCTCATCATCTATAGGGATTCACGACAATCTTTACTATACCCCATTTACAATCTGAAAGGATCCATATTTACTGTGTAATTATATTTATCAACTACCTTGCAATAGACGTACCTGCCGCTTCCTTCCTTTGAATCATCTCGATAAATGGGTTGGACCAACTGTAGCTTCAGATGTCCAACCGATATTACGAAGGCACCGCCTCTAATACCAGTTATCACATTTTGCGACCCCCCGTTGTCCTTGGGTTCTGCTTGCACCCCTTCGAGTCGGATGTCGATAACCTTTCTGCTGCTTCACAGGGCGTCTTCCGGGGGTAGCCTCGTTTCGAGGACCTTTATCTTTGCTGCGTTTACTTGTTTCCGCATTGGTTTGATGTCGGAGACGAATTCAGCAAACGGATCGGGCTTGATACGGAACTAATTTCCTACTTTAGAAAATAGCATTCAATACCAATTTGTTGACAGGCGATCTCGGAGGCGATCCTCAGGAGCTGAGTTGCAGAGATAACACATCGGCACCTTTGGTCTGGAAAGGTCCTTTCCAGACGTATCACCCACGATGTAAAATATTTAAAATATAAACGAACATATATGAGCGTTAACCATTTTAAATATATCGCTATGTGGTAGATACCTTGGCATTTGAAATGCCGAGCATCGTGGAAATAAAAATTCCAAGCTGACAAACATTTCAAGGGAAAATCCCCGAGCCACGATGACCGGCATTTTAAATATAGGTGACGAAGGAAATAAAGAAAACATTTCGAATGAGAAATTCCCTTACAAGGTGTCAGACACTTTAAGTGGCGAGCAACGTGAATGAAAAATTTCCATTTTAAGTGAAAAGGATCTTGGAAAGTTTCCTTTCACAGTGAATTTCATTTCAAATATAAAGTTCCTTTCCAGAAAGCGCCCACCCATCGCCCACTCATCGCCCGCTCATCGTGCGCTCGTCAGCCACCCATTACATGGAATACCGGGTAGCTGGGCCCGAGCCGGCACCTGTGGTAGGCTACGTCCACACTTCGTACTTAGTGGACACTGTTCCCGCATAAATGCTGTATTTATTGAATATTATTCTTGACTACAAAATACACTACCCTATATAAGTATATACGCAGCCAAAGGGGAACGAGGACAGGTGGGGGCGGAAAGCTGGTTAGTAGAAAAGAGGGGGAACAGCGGCAGTGGTTGGCGGCGAATGGCAGTGGCGGACAAAGCCGTGTCCCCAGCACGTACTTTCCAATCGAGCCGGTTATGCCATCCGTTGTTGTTGTTGTCGTCGCTCCAGGGTAGCGAGGGAGAGGGGGAGCAAGCTGAGGGTGCTAAGCGAGGTGAAGGTGCTGGTTAGCGAGCGAGCGGCGGCAGCAGACGGGGGTTCTGCTGGCATTCACCTCGAGCTGCCCACACCCTCCTCCTGCGCGTTGTCGTCGCAAACCCTGGTGACAGAGCGGGTTTTGTCACCGCTTGCTGGTTCGCAGCGGATGTGGCTGGCGAATACTGCTGATGCCACAGTACCGCGCCACCCAGCAAACAACAACAACAACGTTGGCGCTGTTCATGCCACCGCCGCCTTGCCCTCGCTCGTCCATCATCATAGTCTACGTAGACAGCGGGGGCTGTCGGTGGTCGCAGCCTCCCATCAGCATTCCGGCGCTGCTGGTGCCGCCAACACTGACGTTGCAGCTACTGCCGCTCTCGTCCTCGCGGGGGTCATCTATCATGTTATAGCCCGCGTGTGAGGTGAGCTACGAGCTGGCAGATGTCGCTCTGCGGGTGGGGAAAGCAGGAGCGGGTGTGGGCAGCGAATGGCATGGCGCATAGCCCCATTTGCGAGCTGGTCTCGATCCTTGAGGCGGTGTGGGGCGATTGGGCAGGGATTAGTGAGCGGTGGTCGTCCTTCAGCTCTGTGTGGCGACAGGGAGAGGCGTTGGCGGTAGTCAAAGGAAGGTGGGTGGCTGCTTGACAAAGCGACGACTGTGGCGGCTGCGACAGACAAGAAATCGCGGGTCCTAGCTCGTCCAAGGATGGACGGCAATTATAGTGGGCCGCGGCAAGATGAGTCGGGGTGGGCAGGGCGGCCAAAGGAAACGATGGTGGGCAGGGCGAGCCGCAGGCGACGATGCGGTTGAACGGAGGTTGGAACGACGAGACGAACGGTATTGTTCGTCTCGTCTCCTCCGCGAGCAGGGTGCAGCTCGAGCACGAGCGCGAACACCAGCACAACTGGGTGCTGGTGCTGGTTGCTGGTGCCCGCCTGTCCGTCCCCACCACCCGCGCAGCCGTCTCGACGGTGATGGCTGGAACATGGGAGTGCTGCAGGCGCTAGACGTGGTCGCCCTGCCTCGATGGAAGACATCCCAGCAACACCAGCAGGCCGCAGCAATGGCCTGCTGGTGTCGGTGCCGCTGCTCGTCGTCGCGCATGCGCCGGCGTACGGTGTCGGGGTCGAACCGTTATCGATGTTGAAGTGGGGACGCCGGTATTTATCGGTGTTGACGACGAAGGAATCGGCATGTTTGAGGCGGCCTGGATGAGGTGGATTGATGAGCCATGGGTCTGTGGGTAATAGGTAAATGAAACGAGTGGCATAGACTCGTTTCGTGACTCACCTGGCGGATCTCCCATATCTGGGTCTCTTCTTCTATTCCACCTCCCCACTAATCTACTCCACCGTCCTCCACCGTCCGCACATCGGCCCACAGCCCTCAGATTGGAGGGGGGGCTCACGATGTGGCACCGCGTCGTTCAGCTTCCATTCGCGTCGTGAAACCTGGTCAAAAGATATAATGTTAGTTTCAAAGTAAATTTTAGCAATAAAAAACTTACCACATGCTTTGAGGGTCTTGAGTGAGTGGGCGAGCAGGGGGGGCGCGATGATGGTGGTTGAGAGTCAAGATCAACAGCCATCAATTCTGTTGATGTGATTGATGCCGTTTCGGAACGCAACGCAATTGGTTGGATCGCCCGGCCCGGTCAATATGTGAGGTCAGCTACGGGCGTCGCCGCCGTGCAAAGCGACCTGATGGGTGGCTGACGAGCGCACATTGAGCGGGAAATGAGTGGGCGATGGATGGGCGATGGGTGGGCGATGGGTGGGCGCTTTCTGGAAAGCTCCTTTTCACTTGAAATATATCTCATTCTGAAGGGCTTTGTGTAAAACTCCTTTACATCTGAAATGGAAAATTTTCATTCACGTTGTTCGCCACTTCAAGTGTTTTACTCCTTGTAAGGGAAATTTCCATTTGAAATGTTTTCTTTATTTCTTTCGTCACCTATATTTAAAATGCCGGTCATCATGGCTCGGAGATTTTCCCTTGAAATGTTTGTCAGTCTGGAATTTTTAATTCCACGATGCTCGGCATTTCAAATGCCGAGGTATTTACCACATAGCGATACATTTAAAATGGCTGACTCTCAGATATGTTCATTTATATTTTAAATATTTTACATCGTGGGTGATACGTCTGGAGAGGGCCTTTCCAGACCAAAGGTGCCGATGTGTAATTCTTTCCTTCCATCGCGTGAGCTTCACGAACAGGTACGTTAAGATTTGCACTTCTTCGAAGTAAGGGCTTCAGAAACGAGGCTGTCCGTGCCTTTGTCCTTTATCGTAAACAACGTTAAGAACGGGACTGACCTGATTAAGACCTCTGAAAAGCTGGGCTTCTGTGATCCCACCGAGGAGTCGGGTCAGCGCATGGATCCCCTGTGACGAGACTTGAGGCCAATAGCGCTGATAAATGTCGCCTGTGTTATCGGCGCTGAACATAGAAGTCGATATGATATGTACACAATGTTACTCATGCCACTTCATGTTGGCCTTTTTGAATTCGCATTTGATTCGTTGCCTGCGAGTCAAGCCACGCCGGTCAGGGTATCCAACCCGGTTTGTTAGTAGATAGACCAGTCACCAGGCTGTGTGAAACTGATAAGGAAGTTGTCTAGAAAACATGCACTTCGGGGCTGGTGATGCCGACAGATTGTGATTGCGGAATTCGAAATTGACGCTGAAATCCGCTGCGATGTTCCGAAGCACTATGTTGATTTTTGTGGGCTACGAAGCTAGTCAGACTTTGAGAGGGTGCGGAGATTAATAAAATTTGCTTCCATCACCGACCGCCAGAGTGCTGGACACTTTCAGAGGTTGCATGCCGTTGTCGTCGGTTGCAAGACCCAGAAAATCTCCACAGGCGCCAATGATAAGCTGCAGCTGTCATCGCGTGGCCAATCTAAATTTACTCCCAAGAAATACCCCCTAGTTTTACGACTTATGCATCGCCCTTGAGATTGCACTGTTTCTGTGATTAATTCCGGATCTTTACCTTCAACTTGAATTCAAATGCCTGCCAAGGATAGGAGAGATAACGACAGAATATGTCGACGTGCTTCGATTTGTTTTGCTGGCGGCACAGTTGCATGAGTGCTGATAGGGATAGAAAGCAGTATAATGACCATCTTCAATGATTTCAGCCTGATACCCGCTCCTTTCATTTCCCTAATAACTCTTGGATGGACCCCAGAACGTGTATACCCTGTTAATAATTTGCGGATCTTGAAACAGTGAACAAGTTACCACATTATGTATTAAGAAACCGGAGGCAGCAATCCCCACTTTTTCCTCTCAAAAAATGCTGCTCACCAAAAATATTGAAACTTAGTAACCCTGCAAACCAACAACAATGTGCAGATGTCAGTAAATCGATGTGTAGTCAGTAACGGAATTCAGTTGGAATTCAGGTTTAGCATTAGCATTGGAATAGGCGTACTCGGGACATATATTCGTGTCATTTGTTGCGGCATGGAAGCTTTATGTAAACCAGGGGAGCAACAGAGGCTCCCTCATGGTGATGGTCACTTGAGAAAATACCGTACAGTAGGAATCGGGCTATCAGTGATGACTGCCGCAACGTGCCAGTCACACGAGGCCTTTTTCAGGATCTTGCCCACTCCGTAGAAAGCAGAGATAACGGAGACCGCCTCCTTGGCTCTGTAAAATACGTCTCTTGACCAGACAAAATAAACAGTGTAAGCACCTTGAGTGAATAGCATCAAACGGCATGCCGCATGAGGATCATTGACGGGCGCTAATTTCGGCATTCATTGTCCACAAATCAATATTAAGTACATAAGTAGTGTCGTCACCCACTTACCCACGGCCATCTTTCACGGATCCAAGATTGGAAGCCGTGACACCTTGTGGGTGGTACAAGCGAAACAAGAGTTACTCCAGTTTTCAGGCTTCTGATCTGAATCGGAATGAGTGAATGTTTTCCGAGCTTCTGTGACTGACTGGATGTCTGTGTCCCCCCATCCAAAGATAAGATTCACAAAAACGAAGACAAAGATATGCAAATTCAGGATTCGCTTCGTTCTCTTCATGATCTATTCATTACCTTCATTAATTCACACCACGTGTCTCGGCCTCACAACGTTAGCGGCGAGTATGATATATCAGTAATGCCATAAGTATATGCAGCTCTTAAAACCGCACTAGCGTACCAGGCATCAGCGCAGCTTTTGTATTGCTTGTGGACCCTTTGTCCGAAGATGGACGGTCACCAGGTGCCCACTCACACTGGGTCGTATTCATGATATTATGCCTTCAGCCAGGCCTTCCGTCGCGTTGCGATTAATATCTGAGAAAGGTCAAAAGTAAAACCGTGTTGTAAGGTATATAATGAGCGACTTAGCGTTATGACAATTGGCTAGTGCTTATCCAAAATCGTCTGTCATGGAAGCGAGTACGAACCAGGAAAATGCGCCAGCGAAGCAAACTCGACGAAAGAAAACCGCCACGAAGATACCAAAGGAGAGAAAAAATCACCGGAAACTGGAGCATATACCCAAGCCAGTACGTTGTTCAAAGCTTCTGTCCTTTCAGCCAGTGATGTCCTGACCGATTTCAAATATTTAGTATTTCAACAATACTATCCGGTAGGCATTTGGTGGTGTCCACATTTCCGTACTCCATGTTAGAATCCTTGCTTTAGCCGGTTTAAAGTGCCCAAGAATCCTGCCCCGGATGCACACCCCTCTCCTTCGGTAGCCACCGAAGGTCGACTTCCGGACAACGGCACACAAATTGTCGGGGTATATCCCGAAGACGACGACGACATCGAGGCCCCTGACGACGACATGCATATGCTGTCCGTTCCGCGGACGGCTCGAACAGGTTCATTCAATTCCTCTGCTTCGTCCGAATTTTCGCCAATCTATTCTTCGACGTCCTCGAACGGGTCGTATTCGCCTCCACCTTACCCTCCGACCCCGCATAATCTGGCCATGCCGCGTGAGCTTAATGGACCTATTCCGAACCACGCCCAAAATCCAATTTTTGGAAATATTCAAGCCATATCGCAGCCATATTATTCGAACACTGGAGGTCCGGTACAAGGGGGGCAGCCTGTAAGTCTGTTCATTCCCGCAGAGCCTGATTGACAATTTGGTCAATTCGTAGATTTTGGATTACACTGTACCCCAAGGCTCGTCAATCCCACAAGGCGGTTATCAGAACTACGGAAGACCGCACCTTCCTGAGCATCATCATGGGCATGGAGTCTCGAACGCCAACCCTACTCATGCGCCGTTCGACTCAACGGCCGGTCCTCCCTACCATTTCCCATCGGGTTTAGAGACTGGCCCAGAATTCGTGCCAGTTAACTCCGCCCATAGTCAATATCCTAATGGGATGCTAATTCCGAACTCGGGGCAAAATACGAACGCCGGATTGATGGACTCGCAGAATACGTTCTTCGCTCCAATGCCAGCGATGCAGCAGCCATATCATCATGCGTTCCCCGGGTCGTGGCCGGCTGGATGCTTCTACACACAGGCGTCCCAATGGTCTGAGGGAAACGGTCCTGCGACTTGATAAACACGGCAGAGACTTTTCAATGTTACTTTCAATCTCTTCTTGGTTTACGCATGAGCACGCTGTTTCGGAAATTACTGAGATTTTGGCTTACCCAGTTCGTTCGCATAAATATAACATAAGGACCTTCTTTGTACCATAGAACCATATGATAATGCTGATTTATGGCGGCTCATGGAGTGGGTTCTAAACAGTTTATAAATATAAATTTCTTCGATTCGTGAGCTTTATCGCGTTACCTCAATTGCGAAACTAAGCGCCCATCAATTTCGGGTTGCTATTTTTGGGTTCCCCGATGCCGAGGCTCCTTTTATTCCTGGCCAGAGTCGCCACATTGGAGATACCTTAATTTCCGAAGGTCAGCCAGTTTGTAGTACAAAGAAAGGAAGGCAACCCCAATTTCGCGTAAAACAGACTTCACTTACTGTGTCAGATAGCTTTTTGTCTACTTTTCCTTTTCATTTACCTGATATGTGGACTCCAGAGGCTATGCCATTTGGTCCATGTCCCGTGTCGCACAGGCAGTGTTCGGGACCATTGTCTTTACTCCGGACTCTAGACAAAGCAGATGCCGGGGTACGCGTACGGTCGTCGCCACCACCTGCTGAACGTGAAGCACTACGAATGCCCTGAGGCGGCTTCCGCAGATAACACCCCGTCCCGGCTTGCAAGCGAGCTCAACATAATACGCCGGAGAAATCAGGCCGACAGCTTTGGTCGCGCGGGCGAGCATGTAGCTGACGAACTTGGTCAGGACTTGGAAGCCGAGGGCGTGGGGCAAGACATAGTAATGGGTGGGGGGTCGGCCTTGCCCTGGAGGTCACCGTGTGCTATAGACGATAAGGTTAGGCATATCGTTCATAAGATTGCATGGATATCCTTACCCTGCAAGAAAAAGTCGAAACTGTACAGATCAGTTACACTTCGATCGACGATCGTGTCAAACCGAGGGTTGCCGCTCCGGTCCGCATCTCCTGCTTCAGTAGGGTAAAACGTGAGTGGTGGCGTTTTCCCTGATACAAAGCATTAGAATGTATTAACCAAGGTGTAGGTAAAAAAAACCTTACGTAGATGACAATCGTCATAGCTGGGCAATAAGCTTTCTACGAGGTATCGAACTCTGAGCAGGCCAACCTGATAGCAGGCAGTTCTTCGTTCACGACGCTGAATTGTCCCTGATGACAACCGAAATCATTGAGTACGGTGACGTCGACTGAGAAGGCTCAACGCACCTCAGAAACGCCATCATGATAAATAAGGATGTGTTGAGGAAAACTGTTCTTATTCGTCATCTTATAGAGTGGCGCTCCAACATCATCTTGGCCAGGGTGGTCACCATCTACAGCCTGAGATGAGCATCCTCTCCGAAACTTGGACACCGAAGGGCACACCTCTTTTTTGACTCTTGAAGCTCCTTGGTGGCTGAGTACTGAGCGAAGTCTGAATTGTGGCCTGTGACAACTGCAGAAGTGGATGACGTTCCTATCACAACGTGGGGAGCAAAGTGAGCGACATCGATTACCGAAGAGCATAGTTGGCGGTTGTTTGAGCCATTTCATGCTCCTCGCATCCAAATCATGGCTGGTTTGAGAGTTAGATAATTAATTAGTCGTACACATACGAAAATTCGAAGCACTAACTTATAATAACTCCTAACTTCGTATTGAAATTGAGCACGATGTTCGAGGAGAATTGTGGTTGCAAGGCTGCATCACATTCAACGGTGTTTCCCAAAGTGCAGGAAATTGGACACGCCTTTCTTTGATCCTTCAACAGTCTCACTAAGGATCTATGGATAGACTAAATGTGTCAGTCCCAATCCATGTAAGAACAGAGAAATGCAAAGAAACGGAATTATCAACGAAACGAAAAAGAATGCAAGCAGGGACCAAGAACCAAAACGCAAGGAACGAAAATCAACCCACCACTGTACACAGTGTGTCTTCATTTACATATCATCCCCGATAATTAGAATCAAAACACTGCTCTGAACAATCCTCCAAGGTGGCCTCTGCCTCTGGGGCAATCCAAAAGCGGCTCCGAAGGTGCAAACCCTGCGGTGTCAGACGACCTGCGAGGGCGAGAAAGAGAAACTCGACGGGGCTAAGTGCTCGAAGGCGTTGGTAGAGACATTGGGGGAGTGTCCATGAGTGGTGGTGTTGCAGTTACTTGTCCAGCCGATGGTCGTGGCTGGTCGTGGATGTTGGGCAAGTCCAAAATGAACTCCGACGCCACACACTCGAACTTTTTACCACCCAAAAGTTCTTTTCACATTTCACCCTTAGCCAAAGACTGCTCGCATGAAAGGCGTGCACGACGACGAAGCACATGGCACCCCTTGGCACCCCGCTGACGGCCTGGCCTCTTGCCTACAGAGAGCTCGTCACAACTTAGTTAGACTCTGGTCAGGTCGAATATTTTCAGTTGTATGGACTCCGGCTCAGGCTGTGCGTACCTGGTCACCTGGCGGGTACTTCCAAACTCTTGGATTTCGGAACTCTTTGGGAAGCCTAACACTGCCCTACTGTCAACTAAGACTACACCTGTTTTCACTCATCCAAATTTAAACGGAAGCGCTTCTCTAAAAATGCCTTTTTATCTCTAACATGGCCCACTCCCTTATTGACATTGAGCTACAACCGCTGAGCATTGGGGACGATTTCGACCCAACCCTAGCTGACCGATCCCACTCATGGCACCCCAGGATAACACCCTACAGGCTGGCGTTTATTTCAACAACTCTCGTCCTGGGTACGACGAAGGCAGTTTTAACACAGCAAGGCAGAACAATCGCGCCGATAACGTTAGAGTGGGTCTCGGGCGTGCTTCTGGCGTTGGTGTGAGCCTTATTCATTTTTTCCTCTTGTTCGAATCAATCTTGATGTCGAACCGGATAGATTTTATATTGCCAACGCCTACGACACCGAATCACATACCCCTCGATACCTTTCGTGGTTCTTCACATTTGACTGTATGGACATTTTGTGGAACACTCTATCTCTCTTCTCCATCCCTCGCCCTCCATACATTTCTAATGAACTCCCGTCGCTGCCCAGCACCAAAGAAGGTCACCCGCCCATGACCTTATACCGCATCGTGCTCAATTTGACTGTCGTCTTATTTGGGGTGCCAAAGGCAGCACTGAGTTACTTGAGATATTCAATGCATGTTTCCTGGCTAGACTGGTTCATTGCAGCCATTCTTACCACTGTGTAAGTCGGCCAGATGTACCTATTCATTACTTCGAACCTCATCCACTATTTCAACGGGTTTAGGTTATATATTTTAGGGTTGTACGAGTACAACTCATCCAAAAAGTGGGCTCCGTTCTTCTTGAAAGATCGGACTTCGACGCTCGTTGCTGGTTAGTTTCTCTGTTTACTTTCGGTGACCACTATTGATATTTTTTCACAGTCAGCAAGCTTGGGTTTATCCTTATTCTGATCGCCTTCTATATGTCGCGCTTTGGCCTGACCACCATTTGGGATGCATCAGGAAAACAACACATTATCCTTGGTCGTTTCTACTTCTGAACTGACATGGCTTTGTCTTGTCCGCTACATTATCATCACTGGAGGTTACAGTTCCTGTTACGCTCGTCAGTCTCATTGCTTTGGGCCTCTAGTACAAGTTCAATAGATCCCTCCTCCCTCGCGTCGTCTCCGTGTATATGTAATCCGAGTCAGTCCGGCCAATATTTTCAATAGTATTTTTAATTTGATCTCACCAATCCAGCCCAAAGCATCAGATCTGAATCCGGGGACGCCAGAGGAGGAAACCTTGCCTGAACCCAAGGCTCAGGCTAGTTCTAATTCTAAACTGGCAGGAGTTCTGCAGGTGGCCGATATTGCGTTTGGGACGCTTCTGTTTGGGTGGGTCATCGGATTGCGAGCTCAAAGCTTCAAGCTTCAAGGTTAAGTAATACGCTCCCGGGCCGGCGGGCGCTTGGCTTGTGATCGCGTGATCATCCGCAGCCGGCGCTTGGCCGGCGCTATTGGATTTTCTCTCGATTTTCTTTGTTCACTATGTACTGGCATTTCAACTTTAGCCACCCTTAGCCAAAGATTGCTCGCAACGGCGCTCACAATGGAGCATAGCACCCCGCCGAACGCTTGGTCTTGCCTACGGGGAGCTCGTTACAGAAATTTAGCTAGCGAACACCGTGACCTTCAGTGGTATGGACGCAGGCTGTGCAAGCCTTGTCACCTGTCGCAGGTACTTTGAATTCGGGAGCTCTTTGGGATGCCTGACAGGCTGACACTGCCCTCCTGTCAACTAAGGCTACACTTGTTTGCACTCGCCCAAATTTAAACGAACGGGGTTGTCTGAAAATCTCGTTTTATCCCTAACATCATGACGACCCACACCCTTATTGACATCGAGTTACAACCACTCAGCATTGGGAACGATTCATACCCAACACCAGGTGGTCAATCCCGTCCATGGCACCCAAAGATATCACCCTATAGGCTGGCGTTTATTTCAACAACTCTTGTCCTCGGAACGACAAAGGCAGTTTTGACACAGCAGGGCAGAACAATCGCACCGATAACGATAGAGTGGATATCGGGCGTGCTCCTGGCATTAGTGTGAGTTCCTCATTTGCATTTCCTCTTGGCTTAATCAAGCCGAACGTCGGCTGTTGGCTGGATAGGTTCTACATTGCCAACACCTACGACACCGAATCACATCCACCTCGATACCTTTCATCGTTCTTCACATTTGACTGTATGGACATTTTATGGAACTCTCTAGCTCTCCGCTCCATGCCTCGTCCTTCATACGTTTCAAATGAGCTCCCGTCGTTGCCTAGCACCAAAGAAGGTCACCCGCCCTTGACTTTCTACCGCATCATGCTCAATTTGGCTGTTGTCTTATTCGGGATGTCCAAGGCAGCACTGAGTTACTCGAGATCTTCAACGCCTGTTACCTGGCTAGACTGGTTTATTGGAACCATTCTTGCGACCGTGTAAGTGGATGAGATGTACCCACTCATTACTTCGAAGCTCATTCAATTTCGACGGGTTTAGGCTATACATTTTAGGGCTGTATGAGTATAACTCATCTGAAAAGTGGGCCCCGTTCTTCCTGAAGGATCGGGGTATCTCTACGGTCATCGGGGGTTGGTCTCTTCTGCGACTTTATGTGACCACTATTGATATCTTTTCACAGTCGGCCAGCTCTCGTTTATCCTCATTCTGATCACCTTCTTTATATCCTGCTTCGGTCTGACCATAATTTGGGATACATCAGGAAAACTGCACATTATCCTTGGTCGTCTGATTACCTTTGAAGTGACAAAGCACGTAAGTAAACCAGATTGGGTAGGCAGGTTTTGGTTTTCAATAGGAGGGTAACTCCATAATCTACTTGTTCGATATACTATTTTGGACTTTATTTTCGCTACTACTCATAAAATGCCGGCCAATCGTAGCAACACCTTTCTTCATATCTCATGGCGAATATGACGTGTAATCGGCACCGCCTTTAGTATGTGCCCCGACGGCTTAGGCCTCCGACACGTACCAGCACCAATACTTAAATGAATACCAGCATCGCGCTTCAATGCCTATTCCCTCAAAATCCCCACATCTGCAGATGCTCCTTGCCAGGCTTTAAAAGGCGGTTCACGGAAAGCGCTTGAGACAGTGCCTTTAGCATCTTTGAGTTTCGCAATAATGCCGACATGTGGTTCGCGGGCAAGAAATCGGACGACTTGGATACAAACTATGCACAACCAGCGTAAATGAACATGCGAAATATCCCTCACCTCGATGGCAAAGGCAATCGGTTGCAAGGCTGTTCTTTCTGGGCCATTGTCATGTTATTCCTCCACAAACCGGTAGTACGCTTCTCTCACATTCAAAATCAAACGACCTCCTAGGACTTGTGTACTAAAACCAGCAACTGCAACGCCGATTTGCGCGCCAGAGAACTAGAGCATAGGTAACGAAAAATCAATATTTCCAGGCCGCGAATTGTTACTGTCCATGGCGAATGAAAGGGATACCTACTGAGAAATAGAACAAACCGACAAAATTCACGACGCAAACTATCAGTGCGCTGTCAAGAACCTTATCAGGTTTATTCAAGGACGCGGATCTCAGGCAAATTGGCTCACATGAAGGTGTACAAGATACTATCCCTCAGCAGCACATACAGGAACGATGAACGTCCAGGGGTGGAATACTGAGCCGTCACCCAGATTTCCCGGCGAGATCGTATCCCTCTGTCGATGGATAAACCAAGCATCAAAATTTCGAGTGTGATAATTGAAATCCAGAACAATTTTGACCACCAAGGAGATGGAGTTGGGAGGCACAAGGGCACGCCTCCAGCGATAACTATGTATTGGCCGTTAGTGAGTGGAATACATAGTCTGTAAGACGCACTGGTGTACGAAGGCGCAGCACTGGAGAAGCCCACCAAGACGCAGACCCCTATCACTTCAGAGAGAAAGACCGCAACGAGGAGGATGACGATTGTCCGAGAATGGTTGTACATGCTCGATATTCTAACGATGGTGATACCTAAACCATGAGACTCAGTTATAGGGACAGTTGAACGACATTTTTCTGTCACCTTGCGAAGCCCAGAATGCGACAATACTTCCCCAAAGTATAGCCACGAACGGATATTGGCCTATTAGGGAACATTCTTCAACTTTAATTCTACCGTTTGTTTCAAAGGAGGAGGAACGCACATCTGCGATAATTCAATGCTCGAAATGAAGAACGGATGTTCACAGTACATACGGACCTCTAACCGAGCGAAGTTAATGCTGCAAAATATTGGTGCAATCTAGGTTTAAACCACATTATTGCTCCTGGCTTCTGCGTTCCTAGTTAAGCCTGTGGATAAGAGCCAGGTGCTTGTAAGTCATACGAAATAGGTTTGCAATTTGTGCCACTTGCTTACGGCGCCATATCTAAAGTTTGAACATACGCCTATGTAAGTGTCAAGTGATAAGTTGACAAAGTCAAAGTACAAACATGAGTATCGCGTCGCTGAGGTAACGGTTCTGGGGTTGAGGTCGAGTAAGAGACGTGAACCTCAACACCAGATAATGAATATGACTTACAACGAAAAACAAGAATTGTGTCAGCTTCCACTTTGATTTATTCTGGAGTGCCATTTATTTTCACAAGAGGTTTTGGAGAATTATATCAAGCTTACCCATACAAACTCGACCTTTGAATTGTGTGGTTCAACATCGACAACTGGAAGACGCAAGAGAGATCAGCCAACCCACCTCTCCATCCAAGGTGATGACTGCAAAATTTAAAATTAGGGACACTACCGGAGAGATACTGACACAAACGCACGATGATCATAAAGGGCTCCGGCTGCTAGAGCAACTGCGTTTGAAATCAGGCTTTCGGAGGAAGTCCATGGATCAATAATTCTCGCCTGCTACATAGCTTACTGACCGCTCTTCGAGTAAAACTCGCGGAATGTCTGCGTCGAATGACATTATAATGAAGTCAGTTGGCAGAGATGGCTGGCTAGAAAACGTTAGAGAGGTGACGCAGTCGGACATCCGCTTTACTAAGATATAAGCCAGAGAAGGTTGTAAAGAACGAGGTAAGCTTGAGTCGCTACACAGCTGCGGGCGCCAGATGCCTGTCATAATGAAGCGCATTAACGCGCAGAAGTATTCTCTCCGGACCTGATTAGGGGACGATGATGGGAAGGGGAACCGATTCATCTGTGCCGAGAGGCTACGCATCGATACGTTGTTGGGAGTCGCAGGTTTGTAAAGTCGGACCCTCCAAGTGCAATCAAATCCCAGCATTTGGACCAGAGCTCGAGCTTGTTCGACGCATCGATCGAGACCACGGCCATGTTCCGCTCAAATATGTGCTAAACCCGAGGCCATTCCTGTCCTACTCGGTCAAAGCGCCACAAGAGGAGTAGCAGGAAAGGCTGCCATTGACCACAAGGATAAGTAGTGCTCGAAGGCGTAAGCAACCTGAGTTTCGATTCTTGAACGTTTTGAACAAGAGATCCGTGGGAATTACCTCGTCCTTTTGAATTCCCTAAGCCCCTCTCACAATTCAAGCAGATCCCTTCTCAATTTGGCTGCCAAAACGAGCAAAGGCAATGCTGATTTGTATATCGGTGAAATATACGGAGGTCAATATTTTTGGAGGCTGTTCGTGGAAAAGAGGGCGCTTGGGACAATCTCCCGATCAGCATCCTGCCAGTGACAACGACTTTTCTATGGCAAGGGGCCTACAGGCCGCCAACGAGAATGCCTTGTTTAGGTACATCGGCTTATGAGCTATGCAGAGCATATCGTATACCGCGAAGCGTACCTATCTATGCCATGCCGTGCGAAGTATCTCTTGCTTGTGTGGCAAATGCAATCGGTAAAATGGTTGTGGCTCGACCTTTGCTATAGTCGTTCTCAAAAGGGCGGTGGAATGCCTCTCTCACGTTTAAAACCAACCGACTTCCCAGAATTTGGGTCGCATAGTTAGCAGCAGCTATACCTATTTGTGAGCCGGAATACTAGATCGCGAAAACTGAAATCAAGGTTGACTAGTACCATGGACGAGAGCAGACACGTACTGAGAAATAAAACCAGCCGGCCAGATTCACGACACAGATGATCAGCGAGCTGTGGAATGCTGGGTCAGACCAGGTACAGAAGTAATTCCGATGACTTCGGTAATACGACTTACATGATTGAGAATAGAATGCTGTCCCTCAGGAGCACGTACATTAAGGATGGACGTTCAGGAGTCGGATATCGAAAGTTCATCCATATTTCCTGGCGGGATTGTACCCCTTTGTTGATCGACAGGCAAACCATCATGGCTTGCCGTATAATAATACAGATCCAGAAAAAATTCGACCACCAAGGAAGTGAAGGGGGGAGGCACAACGGTATACCTCTGGCAGTGACTATAATATTGATCGTTAATTGGAGTAGTCTAAGGAAGGCATTTTGAAAGACATACCCGTGTAAGAAGGCGCAGAATTCAAGAAGCCCACCAAGACAGCGATGAGTATGACTTCTGAGAGAAAAGTGGTAACGAGGATGACGATGATCTTCCGAGAATGGTCGTACATGCTTGATACCCTAATGGAACAGATTCCTGAAAATAGAAATAAGGCAGCAGTTTCAATACGCCGAAATAACATGTCGTATTTTTTTTTATCACCTTGTGAAGCCCAGAATGCAATAATGCCTCCCCAAGTTATCGTCACAAATGGATGTTGACCTGTAATAGTACATAATACATTTGTCAACTTTTAATTTTGACGTTCGTTCGAACGGGCAAACGCACATCTTAAATCGTGGTCAGAAAATTGAAGAAAATATTGGGCAGTGGAGATTCGTATACGCACTTCTATTCCAAAAGGATTTAATAATGCTGCGAAATATTGAATTACAGTGATGAAACATTTTAACGCACGGCACTATTCCGGGCATTCGCATTCATCGTTAGGCCTGTTTGTTGGAGTCAAAGGAGTTTTGGTCGCATAAGAATTTGCATAACTTACTTATGGCGCCATACCTAAATACATCCGCAAAATGTAAGTGCCTCAATTAAATACCATCAGAGTGCCATACTGACATTAATATCGCATTTCCGACGTAGCGATTCTACGGATTGTGGATAGAGTCAGGCTTCAAATTTTCATGCTTCAAGGAAAGCCAAAACTTACAATAAAGAAAAAGGACTGTGTGATTGTCCACTTTGACCTCATCTGAAGTACCATTTATTCCAATTTTTTTTAGAGATTGTTAAGTAGGCTTACCCACACAAACTGGATCTGTTGATTTTGCATCTTCAGTGGCCGGAAACCAAGATTCGAGAAACGCTAACTAGTGCACCTCTCTATCCAAGGTCATGACTGAGAAAGAAAATTAGGTCGTTCGGGTTTTGAAATAGGCGCCTTACGCACGTTGGTCGTATATCGCCCCTGTAGCTAGAGCAACTTTGGTTGATGTTAGAATACTTTATGATTTATGAGTAGACAGGCCTTACTTGCTGTGTAGCTCACTACCTGCTCCTCGCGCAAAAAATGCAGAATCTCTGCATCCGTTGACATACTTGAAATAGTGAGCTCCCAAGGAGGGCAGAGTAGAAATTCGGCGAGGGAGAAACTGGACGTCCAGGATTTTAAGGCAAAAACGGTCGCAAAGGGAAACCAAGCTAGTGACTACAAAGCCATGGGTGTCTGTCATCAACAAAGCCTAGAAGAGTCGCGTTGCTCAACCCCGCGTAAGGTATGCATGCATTGAAAATTCTTTCAGTGTTTAAACCGACGAGAGCCTGCAATAGTCAAAAAATCAGAGACTAATCTGCTTCCTGATGCCTACGTTACTTAGCGCGTGTAGTTTAGAAGATTAGATTTGATTGACCCAGAATTTGGACGATCGACTGGCAACCGAGAGAGTGCATGTAGACTAGACATTGATTGCGGTTTGTGGACAGATTGTAGCGGGTCGTCTGTTTCGAGTTGTCAATGTATATCCCCTCGTTGTCATCGACAGAGTGGCGACCACTCTAAGTCTCTAACCGTCGTTCGGTGGTGATTGGGCTGTTCTGTATTGTTCCGAGAAGTTAGCAACTGCCGATGTCAACGTCAATCAAAAACAGTGAAGCGCCGAATGGGACTCGGAATTCACTTCGTGGAAACCTACGGGCGATGGGCTAACTAATGAGATCGTGTTACTTGCAGTTAAATCATGCACAAAGATTGTATGATAGAAGTGGCAAACCTGTCTACGCGATGTCGACCGAAACATCCGTTGACTCTAGGGAAAACGCAATCGGCGGTAAGGCTGTTCTTGCCCGGCCCTCACTGTATTCGTCCTCAACAAACCGATGGTATGCTTCTCTCAAATTCAAAATCAAACGGCTTCCAAAGACCTGCGTCCCAAAAGCAGCAGCGGCGATACAGATTTGGTCAGCGGAATACTGAACCACGAAAAACGAAATTCAGTATCTGTTGCCGACAAAAAGGAAGGAACATACTGAGAGATAAAACGTTGAAACACAATTCATGATAGCGATGACCAATGCCCTGTAGAAGGTTGGGTCAGATGTATGACGGCACAATGTTGACTTCAAGCAAGGCAACCCACGTGGACGAAAAGAAGATGCTGTCCCTCATTAGCACGAACATCAAGGAGGGACGTTCGGGTGTGGAGATTTTCACCCATAATTCCTGGCGTGATTGTATCACCTTGTTGATAGACAGACCAAGCATCAAGGTTTCGCGTGTAATAATTGAGATCCAGAAAAGGTTCGACCACCACGGGGGTGAGGCGGGGAGACATACTGGCACACCTCCTGAGACAACTATGTTATTGGGCTGTTAATTGACATAAAACACCCAATGGAAGAGATCTGAAAGATGTACCCGTGTATGGAGGTGTGGAATCGAAGAAGCTCTCGAAGACGGCTGTGATTATAACTTCGGAGAGAAACATGGCGACGAGAAGGATAGTGATTTTCCGGGAATGATTGTACATGCTTGACACCCTAACAATAGTGATAGCTGAAAAAGAAATTTGACTGAAGTTTGAGGCTTATGAGAAAGCGTGTCATGTTTCTCTCACCTTGCGAAGACCAGAATACAATAATGCCTCCCCAAGCTATCGCCACAAATGGATGTCGGCCTGTAATACAAGATATTAATTTCAGATTTTTAGGCTTGTTAGTGGAGAAAAACGTACAGCTGCGGTGATTAGGCAATCAGTGCAGTGTAGATATTCGTATACGCACCTCTACAGGGGTATTAGTGGAACGGATCATGGTGAAATCGATAAAGAGGCATGTTTGTACGCACGTCACTGCTCCTGGCTTTTGTATTCATTGTCAGGCCTGTCTTTCAGCGTCAGCGGAGTGTAGGCTAAGAAAAGGATGTTGCACCACTCACTGACGGCGCCATATCTGAATATATGCCAGACAGGTTGAATCAGTTAATAACTATTTGAGCGCCAAACTCACATAAGTATCGCGTCGCTGAGATAGCGACTCTGGAGGTAATATATATTCAGCAGGCCTCGAACTTCAATAAAAAATCAAGAATAGGACTTACAATAAAGAACAAGAGTTGTGTGAGCGTCCATTTTGACCTCATCTGCAGTTCCATGATTTATAGATATTGTCCAGAATTGAACCCAAACGAGCTTACCCAGACAAAATGAATCTGTTGATTGGCCGCTTCATCTCAACGAGTAAAGACCTCGCAAAAGTAATATTCTACCCACCTCTCTATCGAGGGTAATGACTGGACGAAGAGTTAGAAAACTACAGAGAGCCGGCGGCGTAACGTACGGTGGTCATATATCACCCCAACAGCTAGAGCAACTTGGGTGATATGAGAACGTAACGGAGAGCTGTGAATAAGATAATCCTCACCTGCTGCATAGCTTACGAACTGTTCCTCGGACAAAAAATAAAGGACTTCTGCATCCAATGACATGCTTCGCTGCGATCATAAAGTTTCAAGGTCGACAAATAGAAAGATAGAGGACAAGCAGTCGGAGGTCCGTCCTTGTTAAGTTTTATACCGAAGACGACTGCGACAGACAAAACAGACCAATCGCCATAAAACTGGTGGCGTCTGTCATCTTACAATCGTCGAACGCTATGCCTCGCCTTATTGTGTAGCAGGAAGTTTTCTGCGCCATGTAAACAAACTTGGGTTGAGCAGGAATGCCAAAAAAAGAGACGTTGTCCGGTTTCAAGAAGCAAACTTACGAGGTCTATGCCACCGTAACCATTGCAGATTTCGAGATGAGCCCGTGAAGCGGCACCAAATGCCCAAAATTTGGCAGGTAGGTTATTCGATGTCGATGCGTTGAGATGTATGGTGATGCTCCAGTGAAACCTCATCCGCAAGCCAATCCCTACCAAACCTGAAACACGATCAACTCGGTAATCTGAGCTCACCCAACCAGAGAGGTACTAGACTCGGAGGAGGTACCAGATGCTGTCGATTGCCACCGTTGCAGGTGGCTTGGATGACATGTTTGATTAAAAACGAGTCAGTGCCACTGAAGTTTGTAAAACAATAGCCTAGGACCATGGTCGTAAAGCATAACCGGTGCAGCATTTCTTTTAGGTCGCTGATTCATCTCGAGGGCCCGGTGCGTTGTTACTCCAGGTGAGTGCATAGAACTTGAAGCTTAAAGAGTCACATTAGGTTTCCAAGTGAGAGTTCGAGATTCAGACACTCGGAAAAAACTTCAGATCAGGGATCACACATTTCTTGTTTCCCACGCAGTGCCCCATCATCATGAAGCGCCCGTCGTTTCAACGTTTCCCGGGGCATTTAATTTTCACACTTGCCCTTTGCTCCATGTGTCCTTGAAATTGAAAAGTAGGTCAATAGTATGCCCTCTCCTTCGCCACCTCCGATGTCAGTGGCTCGCTCGGAGTATTCAATGCAGAAACAAGGTTTTAGCCCAGGTATCGCCGAAGCCGAGATCTCTGTAAAATTTATACATAAGCATGGTGTGAATTGACAAACGTTCCTCGAAGGTCGAGATTGAGTTCGAGATTGGGTTAGCATAGGCAAACCACCAACTTAGCCAGCTGCAGGCTGTTGAATTATAATGGGAAACCACGTATAATGGATGGCCAATAGTCGAGGGACAGTTCACTCAGAGCACTGGAAGAGCTTTTGCGAAGAATTCATTGAATGCCCAAAGGCCATGGTCTATTTCAATCTAATTGGGCAAGCGTATGTTACAACCCTGGGCAGCAATGTCAGATTTTGGAAATATTCAGCATTGGGATATCATCACGACTCTGAATCACCCATCGTCTCCTGGGCAAACGCGATGGGTATCACTGCGGTGATATTTTCCAAGTCGTGTTCATCTTCTAACCGTCGATAATACGCTTCCCTCAAATTCAAAATCAAACGTCCACCCAGAATCTGGGTCATAAAACCAGCAACGGCGATGCTGATTTGTTTTCCAGAGAACTATACAAAGTATTTGAGCGTCAATACTGTTATTTAAATTTTGGTGGCGCTAGACAATTGTCCGTACCGAGAAATATATCGACCCGAAGAAGTTTATGAGCGATACAATCAAGGCGCTGTGCCAGACCGAGTCAGAGTTCTGAAGGGATTACAACTTCGGGAAAGTAGCACTCACATAAGCGGGAACAATATACTATCCCTCATCATCACATATAACAATGATGGCCGTGTGGCTCCAGAGATTGGATATCGGGTGAATAAACATGTTTCTGTCGGAGTCTGCAGTGCTCGATAAACCGACATTCCAAGGATTAAGACCTCAAACATAATGATTGAAACCCAAAAGAGGCTTGACCACCACGGGGATGGAGAAGAAAGACAGAAGGACATGTTTTCAACGGGGGTCCTTACATCTGTGAACATCCACCTTTAGCAGAGCTAAATGACCTGTCTTAATTGACGACCCACCGAAATGGGACTGAGTATTTGAGAAGGCCTCTAGAGTACTCGTGGCTATAACCTCACAAGCAAATGCAGCAGTGAGGAGGGTGATGATTTTCCGCGAATGATCATACAGGCTTGAGATTCGAAGAATCACGATTCCTTAGAATTAGGTCAGATGGTAACAAAATCAGGTCTGGGTGTAGCGAGACAAAATGAGACCTTGCAGAGCCCAGAATGCGACAATGCTTCCCCAAGTTACCGCTGCGAACGAATATTGACCTGTAGAGGCGGCTTAGCACGCTTTGGTAGGTATTTTTTTCAACTGAAGACCGTACATCTTTCAGGAACCAGTGTTAGAAAATCACAAGGGCGGGTATTCCAAGTAGATACGCACCTCTGATACAAGCAGAGTCAGTGACAAGTTAGAGGAAATAAATTCGGACTTGGGCCGTTTTAGTGCACCTTTTTAGTGTTCGCGTCCCCGTTCTTTATCAAACCTTGTCATTGAAGAGTATTGTGAAAAGGCGACATCGAAGGAAGGTAGAATCACTGACTTACAGCCCCGTATCTAAATATCAGTCATGTGTAAGTGTTTCCGTCGACAATCTTGAAAAGCCTTGTATTGTACTGACATAAGGATCGCATCGCTGAGGTAGCGATTCTATGAAATACATTGAGTCAGTCCCCGAATTCCAAGAGGCAGTCAGTAAAGCGACTTGCAATAAGGAATAACAATTGAGGGAGTGTCCACTTGGATCGGTTCTGGATCAGTACATTAAGTTACGTACTGCCAGACGTTCCGAACCCAGATTTCACTTGCCCATAAGAACCGGACCTATGTATTGAGCCATTTCGATGAGCAGGTTCGACATTAGACAAAAGTCTATCGCAGATACCTCACCATCCAGTGTAATTACTGAAGTGATTAAGTAAAGCATCAGGCGGATTCAGGCCTAAATCGGGGGAGATTTGTCTCGCGTACTGTGGTCATATAGAGCCCCAACGGCGAGGGCAACTTTATAAACCATGAGATTTTGCGAAGACCAATAAATAAAAACAATCCTCACCTGCTATAAAGCTCGCTAACTTCTCCTGATGTAGATTTTCGGCGTCCAAGGACATGCTTTGAGAAAATGCTCCGAGCCTCTGTACTCGTGGATGCAGAAGTTATTGGGAAAGAAGCAGCACCTTTAGCTTTAGCAAGCAGTCAGGTCGCTCCTTTTAAGCTGGAAAAGAGTGCCATGGTAGGTTTAGAGCTAGCAAGCCCGAGATAGCGTCACTAGTCAGCTTTGAGTCAGCCTGTCAACCACAAACCCGACGAACAAGGAGTCAAACGGTGAAATCAAATACTATCCCATTCCAGGAGTTTGACCAATTTATCACTATTCGTCAAATTACTATGCAACTACTTATCCTCCTGTCCTCAAACTTTGCCAGAATATGCGGCATTTTGTCTTCTATCTGAATATCAAATTTTTTCCTTAGAAAGTTGAGGAGAGGCGACAACGGAGCCCTTCCGGTGCTCAAAAGTCGAAGGTTCCAGGAGATTGACCATCCTGTAACGGTGCTGTCACAACAAATCACCGCCACTTTTTCGTCGGGTTTGCCCTGGTTCCCAGGAAAACTGTCACGATGTGTCACTTTTCAAAACCGCAAAACGACCATTCCTCGAGTTCTAAAAGATATAATCCACTTTCAAATATCAAATTTGGTATTTGGGATCGCATCGATACCCTAAATGACTTGTCCAAATTTCATGGGACGCGGACTTCGCGATCGGGCTGGATCTGAGTCAACATTGCTATACCTTGGCCCTTTGAAGGTAATCAAAATCACCCTCTCTCAGTTTTGCAGGATGCAGTCGTAAAACTCTCAATTTTTTTGGATATATTTATTGGGATAGACTACTAGAGTACATATGCAAAGTTTTGTGTCGGTCGGATAAGAATTGCCTGAGGAAATCGAAGTGGTCAAACTCCTGGAATGGTCAAACTCCTGGAATGGGATAGTAAATCCAACGCAAAGAAGGCACGCCTAACTGAAAACCTGCAGCTGCCTGCCGGCCTGCCACGAATTACGGAGATCAACACCACAAGCAGCTATAAATTGCTGAGATTCAGAAGTGATATTGTAAACGGTTGTTGATTCGCCAAAATTTTCGAACGATACATTGACGAAGACCAAGTATAGATAATAAGTATTCGTGGAGATCACGACTCGGCAAAAATCTTGGCGAAATATCAAGAGATTTAGTTCATCGTTGCGTTGAGGTAAGAAACAGGAAGCACCGACTCGGACTCGAAAAATGCTCTCAGCCTAATCACGTGGCACTAATTTCTAAGATCAAACTTGGATGGATGATAACACGTCCTCGGCCTGCGGTTAGACTCGATACCAATCTCCCTACGCGCGGAAAAAATAGCGTGGGGTTATGAATTAGCATATACAATTTTTTTCTCGCCACCAGAACGGCTAGTCTCGACTCTCGAGCCTATTAGCCTGCGATAAGCAACATGAACCAAGTACTGGCATATATTCCTATCGACGAAAATTACTGCAACAAAGTTCGACTAAACGCCACAGGCGGCTCGTTCTGGTTTATCTGATTACTGACATCCAAAATGACGTTGGCTTTTTTCAAGGGATTGTTCAGCTCAGGCCAGTTTGAAAGGACCGGTTTCATATTTATTTGGTGCTTTGCTATTTAACTGACATCAGTGGTAGCAAATACTCTATCCTTCACGCCTTGGAGAGCGATCTCGACGAAGGACTTCTTCCATCATGTCCAGAAGACGTCCAAAGTGGGTGTCAACCTTGACTTCCAACGCATTCAACCGCTCCTCCAACCTCGACTCATATGGGGAAAGAGATTTAGCCTGAAGAGGATCCTCGGCGGGGCTGCGATTGCCCTCGGGTACTGCTTTTGGTTTCACCTGTTCGTCGCTTGAAGCAACCGCCTCTTGACCCGGTGGAAGATTTTTTAGAGTATTCGCAATATCATCCACTGCACCCTTCACCTCCTTTCTAACGATTTCTAACCGCATATTCACCTTGTTTTCTAGGGCCAGGAGTCCCTCGTCAATGCCAGCATTGAGCCTCTTCTCCATGTTGCTGAGATGCATCTCCATCTTACTCGCTTTCAGTTCGACAGTTTTGATGTCTGCACTGTCGTTGATCCGTAGAAGGAGATGTTTTACAGAATGGGTTCCAGAAATCCCCTCTCGTGGTAGGACACATCTGCCTTGGCGTTCGCAATCAAGGCAAATAAGTGTGTCAAGGGCTGTCAAACACGGATGTAAATAAAGGTAACACCTGCGGTAATAATAAAAGCTGCTGGACATACCACAAGCAATGCAAGCCCAACATGGAAGCGTTACATCCTTACTGCAAGAAGCGCATATTAAAGGTGTCAGCGTGGGCCGGCTTGTAACAATGTTTTCAGTGTCTGCGTTCTTCATCACTTTATGATCCGAGCCTTTTAGGGCTTTACTATCGCGCTCTTTGGTCGAGTTTTTCTTGTCTTCAGATGCTTTGACAGACGCTTTGATCCTTTCGGAGAGTAATCTGGCTTTGGGAACGATGATGGGCCGTTCGGCGTTTTGAACAGCACGCGAAGTCCGAATAAGAGAGTGAGAAAGGTGATGAACAAATTTTCTTTCCTTGCTGAAGATCCGTGATTCCATACACTCCGGGCAGAGATCGACCTGGTTGGACATGTCTTCTTCCATGCAAGTAATGCATATGAGTCGAGTGAACACAACACGCTGGTCACACACATCACAGAGTTCCAAGCCCCTGGAAAGACCGAAGGTACTCATCAGTTGTATAGTTCAAGTAGAAGTGGTGGTTCCGAGACCTACAAGAAATGCACCAGTCTGGGATGAAGGTACTTCGCAAGCGCCTCGTATAATCTGGCAGTACTTGTTGGAACAGACCAAGACAAGTGGAAGAATTCGGCTCTCTGTTGGTCTGTCAGAAACCCTCTGGTAGTGCGGATCTCATTTTCTAGCATTTCGCGAGAGTATAACTCGATCCATTTTCGACGTTCAGAAATCCGAGCTTTAAAAAAGTCCCATGAACCCATTCGGCTTTGCGTTTGGAACAATACAGCCTGTATTGCGAACGCCCAGCGTTTTCGAGCGACAGTCCAAGTAGGATCAGAGGAGGGACCGTCGAGATAGTACCGGAAGCGGAAGATATCGGGAGAAATCATTGCGAAGTAAAAACTTCCGACTTCGCGTTGGCTATCGCCATCGTCGCTATCAGTATCTCCATCCACCGATGTAGATTCGCCAGATTCGGTGGACCATGTGCCTTTGATGGTCTTTTGTCCTGGATCATACTGACCGTCACATACAAGGTCGGAGTAGACGGTGTCAACAACGGTCAACGAAATATTGACGATTCCATCTGCACTTCCGTCTGCGGCTACTCCAACTGTTCCTTCGATATCAAATGGTCTTGAGTATGTTATACCTTTCCCTGTTATTAGGCCGTCCACAACAGGTCCAATGATAAACTGGAATGACCCCTGAAAAGCGATACCTGGGTTGTCGCTGCGGATACACATACCAACCCATTCGCCCTCTATTGAATGAGGTGTGTGATCAAGTGGTGCTTCTGAAGGTTTCAAGTCGGGCTCCTCGTACTCGAAACTAGGTGCAAGGCCTTTGAATAAAATGGATGTATCGAGGGGCTCTGAATTTGATACCGAATCAGGCAAGGAACTGTTGACATCGGTCACCGTAAAGAGGGTGTTCAGAGCTGGATGCGTTGTGGTCTGCTTGAAGGACGTGAGGAACTATGGCTTTGTATCAGTATTACGATCCAATTCAAAGAATGAGAGATCCTGATCACGTACCATGCCATATGAATGATTTGCGAACTGCGACTCAATATCTCGATTTGTTTGAAGGAATATTTCTGTAGGGTTGAAGAATTAGAATGAAATTGAAATTGAGAAAGGTACGGTCAACGAGCCATTAAGACTGCGCATGCGTGCGTCAAAGACCGAGAAAATGTGACCGAGTGACGTGGTGTGGGTAGAGAGCTCTTGCGTATCAAGGACGCGTTTTTCAGCCAGCTTGATAATTTCGAGATGGCGAGTGAGCATAAGATATAATAGTGGTAGGATCCACTATAGGCGCGAATTATTATATGAAGGCACAAATTTTCGGAAATGGGAGTAAGAATTACCGTTTCAACCCGGCCAGATCCAGCAATGAGATTGACATCTGATGGCGATTCAACGACGAAAGACATCGCTTTCAAATTGGTTAGGAGACGGTCTTCCTGTAAAGTCGCCATGCGTGCTGCTACCTCGGAAAGTTTGGGTTGCTTGCGAGCATCAGATGGGAGGGGCTTTATAGACCTGAGGAGACCTTCAATCCGTTGAAAATAGCTGTGATTTAGGTAATATCCAACAAAGGCTCGGTTGACTATATGAGCAGAAGCAGATGTCTCATGCATCTCAAGCATGATTGAATAGAGTTTAGTCCGGTAATTTGTGATATTGATGTGCCATCCTGATGGAAAAGTCAAAGAAGTCAATCAACAAGAAGACAAAATACTGACCAGCTGCCCAATATGCAATCCAGTGGAGTAAACTGCAGGTGTCAGAAATTATTTACTTGAGAAGAAATACAGAAATTGAATGCTTACCTTAACCCTTTCGGTCGCGAAAGAGCAAACTTATTTGCCTCGTTCACATTGATAAACCCAGATCCATCTTCATCCATCGCTTCAACAACAGGCTGGACGTGAGAGACGTCGATGAAATCAAACACCCATTCGTCCGAATCCTCAGGCTTTAATTGGTCTGAAGGCGGGTATTGCGATCCAGGTAACCTCGTGGAAGACAGCAGTAACGGTGACGGCGCATAAGGAGTGCCCGCAACAGAGTGTTCAACGACAAGGTGATCGCGTAGCGTCAATACAAAGTTTTTCGCCTTCACACTTCTCTTCAGGCCCTACTGCAGAATCAGTGAAATTACTTTGTGGGGTCATGAAGGTAAGATCACCATTCGATTCCAAATTTGTTGTAATTCCTGTAAAACGTGGAATTAAGCAATGAAAAATACTGAAATAGTATTGAAGTCGTACCGGGTCCTTTAACTTCACAGGGACACCTTTTGTGACAATCCTACCCTCCTCAAGGATTAGAATGGATGTGCTGATGAGCTTGTCCAATTTCTGACCATGTTCTTGCATCTGCTGCCCTTGGTCCATAAGCTCGTGCTCTAGGTTGTTATACTGGACGGCGAGCTGTTTCTCAAAGCGCGATACGCTCTTGGCCAGGACTTCGTCCAGGTTTTCCATCAGCTCTGCCATCAGCTCCTTGCGTAATGAAACAATTTCCTGGAGATCAGTAACAGCTGCTTTGCTGGCTTCCGGCGACTGGCCCGTCTTCACCAATAGCCCCGTCAACAGTTCATCCTTTGAAATACATGCTTTGGGCCCTCCATGCTCTTCAAGAAATCTAAGAGCAGCTTGTTCACGCGGAGTATCGAGTTTTCGGAATAGCGCTGTAATAGCCGTTTGCAGCTTCTGGTCCACAGAATCGAGTTTCTCGCCGACTTCTCGAATGGCAAGATTCGCAGCGTCGATTCCGGCAGCCGCGTAAGCAGATATTGTGGTTTGGAGCTCCGAACGTCGAAGAACAAACGTTTGGATATGGTCAGCAAACCGTCGTTCATACTTTTTGGAATTGATCAGCTTTGCTGTAGGGACGAGTCGTAAGAAATTTCCCGATGCATAAGACAGATACTGACAGACAAACTTTCGTTCCACATAGTAGTTCAAGTCGCTTCCGCATTTCATGATGTCGTCGGCGATAACTTTGACCAATCTTTGCAACCGAGTTATTTCCTGTTCTTTATCCCCCTCCTGAACATGTACGTGTCTCAGTTTTCGAAGTCTGATCCAACAAGAATGTCATCATAACTGACTCAAAAGTTTGACTGCCAATCTCACGTACTGAAACATGGTACACATCATATTTTGCATCTGTAGCTTCACCGCAAGAACTTTTCTGTCGTTTTCGCGTCTCGCCAAGTCCAAGCTGACGACGGAGTGGAACGCAAAGATAGCGACTGATAGAACCCCGATGTCAGAACTAGAAATATATAGGACACTCAATACGCACCTCCGAGGACAGGATGAACATTTCCTAGTACGACCAGTCCCTCCAATACCACGTTGGCCGTTTCCACCCAAGAATCAACAGCAAGAATTAGATCGGCAGATTTCTCGTCCTGGGCAATTGCTTCGGTGTCGAGAGATAGAGATCGCTCGATGATCGGTTCATTTTCTGCAAAGAAATGCGCAAGATCTTGCCACAGCTGCTCTTGATTCCGCTCAAGTGTTGAGGGCATAGATATTAATTGATCTTGAGCTGGTGGGCAAGAAGAAATCTCTAAGTCGCCGAATGAGGTTGTGTTCGAGGTTGTGTTCGCTGGAGGCGGAAATTGGTCCATCTGGAACTCTGGCAAGGTGTTGGAGTTCGTTGGTTTGCCACAGGACGAGATTACGAGCGCTACGTAACCCGGACTTGTCGGTGGAGATCCAAACAGAGCAACCTCATTTTTCACACCGTTCAGGGCTCCGCAAGGTGACTGGTACTTGAGACCTTAGATTCCAGGTTTGCGGATACGTTCATCGAAGATAACCTGGACTATTAGCTATTAGCCTCATTAACAAACCCGAGTGTCGCAGTGTAAAGTTTGAAGGCAATGGAGTTGGCGTCGTTGAACTAAGCGCTGAACGGTCACGTGACTCGCATCATACAGCCTTTCAAAGCCGATTTCTGATTCTTCAGACTTTCCATTGCAGTTTCCATCCAACCAGACGCTTTATGGTATACGATAATCATTCCTACTCGCAGGCAACATCATACCAAACGGATTAGCGAAATGCTTAATCAAGCGACAGGTGATCCCTACTGGCGGTGACGTCGATCCTGTCAATTTCTGACTAGCTGTCTTTGCAGGCGCTATTCATCGAAGCGGAACCACCACATTGTCGAACATTCCAAACGAAATTTATCTCCACATCTTAGGCAACCTCAAACCAGCGAATCTCGAACGGTGGCAGTGGCACAACCGAGCAACGAAACAACTTCTGTTGAACCTTGCTATGGTTTGTCGCCTTTTCTCTGTAATCGTTCAACCCTGGTTGTTCGAAACTTTGCGGTTCGATGCAAAAGAAGAAGACCTTGACATTCCAATTGGTTCCCGAATCGAGAATCATGTCAGTTTCTGTCGGAGCATACTCGATGGCGACCAAAATGCACGCGCACTGGCGCAACATGTGAAGAAATGCGTCTTTCACTCTTTTAGCATCCGTGACCTGGAGTCTCAATGGTGCTTCGAAGGAATTTTATCGTTATACTCGGCCGCGATGCGCCGTATGCCGAATCTCCAAGAACTCTCTTTCATCAAGTCACCGCTGACGAAGGATTTGGTGAAGGCGATCGTCTCACTTCGACGATTGACGGATCTTAAACTTGAAGACTGTTTGCTTGCGCAAGACGTAAAGGACGACGCCGTGCAAAATTTCTCCTCCCTCAAATTGAAACATATCGACGTCGGTTTTAGTCGCCCAAATTATGTGAACACCCTTCCAATGAAAGATCTCGTGTGGGCTTTGAAACCTCTCTCATGCATGAATGTTCTTTCAACACTGCATATTATAACCACCAACCATCCGATGATGATCCAGCTGTTCGCTGATGCAAGGAGAAATCTTCCCCTCGAGTCTCTTGAGGTTCGAGGAATAAGTATGAGCCAACTGCAATTATTGTTCAGCTTATGTCCACGGATCCCATCTCTCAGGTCATTGAGAATTCTCGATGTCCCCTGGGCTCCCGCCGTTTACCGCCGTGTCGATATTCCGAAGGACGCTCTACCAGCTTTGGAAGATGTTGATATCCCACTGGAACTATGCCAGAACTTGGTTCCTGGCCGGCCGATAGTGTCCCTGAAGGCAAGCGGCGACATACCTGAGGAGTGGCCTCATACCGAAAGTCTTTGGTCATCATCGCGCCCTGTTTCCTCGTTGCAGTTGTCCTTCTCCTCGTTTTCCAAAATTCCTCTTTGGAAGCATTTCCCCGACGTTCGCACTCTGCATATCCGGTTTGCCAAACAGGATATCATAACGTCAACAGTGCCCCCATTGAAGCAAGAGGATTTTCTCATTGATAAGGTGTGTATTTACTTGCGATTCCTTTGAAAATACCACTGATGATCCTTGCTCAAAGACGGTCCAAAAAGTAATAGACACCTGGCCTGCTTACCCACCATTATACTCCCTCGTTCTCGATTTCTTAGCCAGGTACGACTCGCTCAACCTTACCGAGCAGCACGACTGGATCTCGAGGATTATGTCCCCTTGTATTCCTAGTCTCCGCCACTGCCAAATTAACCGCTATATTGAATGGTTTTACTCCGTGTCCGATGCTTCGTGGAAGCCCACTTTAATTCCCAGCGAAGAGCAGGTCGTGCTGAAGTTGCTCAGAACAACTGAAGTTACACATGTAGATTATCGAGACTGCTTCCAGAAGTTTTTAGCTTCGTCATATTAGAAATTGTTACATAGGAACTACTACTGTACATAACATTCCCAGAGCAATTGTCTGCACAATGTTCAATTTGGGGGCAAAGGCTGCGCTAGTTTTCTCGAGGCCAAATTCGACAGAATGAAAAAAAAAAAAAACGCAAGAGAATTATAACTACATTGCATTGGAGAACAAGTACGTGGTATCAAATAATATACAGATAACATGACGACCGATACATGCAGGTAGTGCGTCCAACGAGAAGGCTATGGAATCAGCCTTGACTAAACAAAAATGGTCATGAACACAACGAGAAGCTACTCGTAATACATATCGGGGGTATTGATGTCGATGAACCATTGTGGTTCCGCCTCCATAATGTCTGATACTATCTTCACCTGCGCCTGTGTCGGTCTGTTGTCCCAAGAGTCCTTGTCCCAAGCGCATAAGGTGATAATGGTCACCTGTGCATCGCCTGCCAAACCTTCGCAGATAGTGGCATTGGAAGGCGTGTCGGAATCGATTGTCGCGCCTTTGACTCCGATATCAGCGTATTGGCTTTTGGCGCGAAGATATTGCAGGAACCAGAAAAGAGTTGTTGAGAAATTTGGGAGCTCGCTCCCCAAATGACGTTCAGTAAATTTCCTGACCCAATCCACGTTAACGGAAAATCCGTAGAATTGTATGTGGCCCTTGAACACGGAGGACAATGGAGGCGGTCGAGTCTGAAGTTTTGTCGCTGTTGTTCCAGTCCTCAGGTTTACTACTTCAGAGCTTGGGGTGCCACCGGTACGCGTCTGGCAGCCAATAAATCCAATAAGTAACAATGGCTGAAGAAGACTGCCGTACACACTATTTTGTTTTGTACGATTTGTCGTTGGAGAGCAGACATGTGAAAAGTTAAAGTGAGAGGGAGGAGTTTATTGGCATGCGGGCTTGAACACGAACAATGAGCGTTTACAGTTTAAAGAACCTTTGGTCGTGACGGTCACATTCAAAACAGAAATCAGCAGCCTAAACATACCGCTTTGGCTTTGTGAGAATGATTTGAATGCGATGGCTTTTTCGTTGTAGGACAGAACCTTACTAACCGATTGGATAAACGGATAAAGTACGAATTACAGGAGCAAATTGGATCGTAACCAACTAGTTTTGAGAGGACCGGGGACCTTCACGAACTCCAAAGTCTATGGATCTAGTTTAGTTGAGTGGATGGATTAGCGTCAGCTGCACCGACGACAACGGGATGTTCAATGATTTTGGGAAGACGGGTTCAACTAACAGGCTTTTCGTCCTCTGTGGTCGGAGCAAACGCGATGGGTAAGTCCAAGACAATGTCTCCCTCGTCGTCTTCGTCCTCAACCAGTCGATAGTATATCTCCCTCAAATTCAAGGCCAAACGGCTACCCAGAATATGAGTCACAAAACCAGCAACCGCAATGCTAATTTGTTTGCCAGCTAACTAATGAAATTAATGAAATGTCAACACTGCTGCTCAACTTCTCATGGCCGAAATGAGGATTAATCTTACCGAGAAATGCATTGAACCAAAAAAGGCTACGATGCATACGGTCAATATGCTGGAACAGGCCGCGTCAGAAACACTAATAAATTATATCGGTTCAATCAAAGAGAGCACTCACACGAGAGGACATAATAGACTATCTCTTATCAGCACTTGCGATAAGGATACGCCACTAGCTCCAGAGGCGGCATATTCGGAGAATAAACACATGTCTTCGGGTGATTGTAGCCCTCGACGGATCGCCAACCCAAGCATTAATGATTCGTATGTAATAATCGAAATCCAAAAGAGGTTTGACCACCACGGGGACGGAGATGGAAGCCACCGAGACACAGTTTCTGCCGAGGCGTCTACCGCATTGGACGACGGATGGGTGCTAGAGAAGCGTTCTAGAATACTTGCGGCTATGGCTTCGCAGGCGAATGCAATAACGAGGAGGGCGATGATTTTCCGTGAATGGTTGTACAAACTTGAGATGCGGAGGATCACGATTACTTAGAATAGATTGGATTGCGAAAGGTAAGATCAGAAGTGTAATGGAGAGAGTACCTTGCAAAGCCCAGAATGCGACAATGGTTCCCCAAGCTACAGCCGCAATTAAATCTTGACCTGTAGAAGGCACATAAGCTCCGCGTTTTCGTGTATTTTTCAGTTTAGTAGCGTACATCTGTAAGGGATCAACGTTATAAATAGTGACCCGTGGGCAAAGTAGGTACTCACTCCTAATACAAGTAAAATTATCGACATGTTAGAAGAAAAATCAGACCATTCTAACGCACGTCTTTATTTTTCGCACCCCCATTCTTTACCAGGCCTTTCATGGAAGAGTATTTAGAAAAGCCAACATCAAAGGGATGTCATGGTACTGACTTACGGCTCCGAGGCTGGATATACGTCATATCAATGCTTTTATTGATTTTTCACATTCTTTACTCACATAAGGATCGCATCGCTGAGGTAGCGATTCTATAAAACGCCTCGTGTAAGAAACCAATATTTCCAGAGAAAATCGATAACACGACTCACAATCAGGAACATCATTTGAGCAAGAGTCCAATTCCAGCGTTTCTGGACGAACATAGCCTAAGCCAGTATAACAATATTTCTGAACTCGGATTATACTTACCCATATGAACTGGATCTGTCGACGGCGCAATTTTGGTAAGTAAGCAAATCGTTGAACATTTGACATTTCGAGGTAGTACCTCGCCACCCATGGTTACTACTAAGGTAAAGCATCAGAATGTTAATTGTAGTGGTTTCGAGGCTATTCATTTCGACATACCGTGGTCATATAGCGCCACGGCGGCTAGCCCAACTTTTTATTCCATAAGAATCGTTGCGAAAAGTCAATAAAAATAACCTTCACCTGCTATAAAGCTCGCCATGCGCTCATCAAGCAAAGTGTGCTGAATTTCGGCTTCTAGTGACATGGTCTAGGACAGGATTCTTAGGCCTGGAGGTTACTAGGAGAGGGGAAGAACTCCTCGCAGGCAGTGCGAGCTCCTTTTAAGTCGGAAAGGAGTGCAGTTTAGTGTCCATCTAGCCATGAGATCAACCTGTCCAAAATAAATCCGACCAGCAAGGAATCGAAGCCAGAAAACTTCCAGCTAAAGAAACGTGTAGGGTGAAGGGCTCCGGCATGCCGTAGAAAGCTGTAGGAAGGTATCACAAGGTTTCCTCGACTGTGAGATTGAACTTGAAGCATTTAGAAAGTTGAGCCCAGCGAAGTTTAGTAGTAACGGAGGAACATTGGTGGAGACAAAGTGATTGCACAGAGCGACGAGTCCGAACGGAGGGAGGGATTGAGAGGGCTTTCTCGAAGTTCAGCACCAGAATGTCATCTTCAATAAAATCATGTGTCCCCAGCGCGCGGAGCTTTGGTAACAGTGTCGCCTATCCCGTCGCGGCGAATCGCTGGTTCGTTCTTCGTCAACATATCCGTATTCTGATACATTAATTCTGTTTCGGATTTTTGCTTGGCCAGTACTGCAGTAGTTTTCTGGTCTCTAAGCGCTTGAGTAGAGTTTGTTTGTCATGGCCGTGTGGCGAAATGGCATCGCGTCTGACTACGACGTGCTCTTATCAGGAGATTGCAGGTTCGACCCCTGTCTCGGTCATTCTTTTTTCTTCTTCATTTTGCAATTGAACAGGATACTCAAACCATCTCAATCATCTTTCTTTACAGCACGAATCCGACGTACAATTTCCTTGATGTCACAGCGGAGCTTTTGACCTATTGCGAAATTTCCTCACCCACGTGGGCCCAAATTGAAATGCTTTGAACCTGTCCTCCTTGGCCGATGGAGTAGAAAAACCCAGACCACCAAATGCAGCAGCAAGACGGTCCAGAAACGTTCGTATATCAACCGTTCCTTCCGCGAACCTCGACGATAAAGGTAAATTATATTGAACACATTATTCCGGTATACACTTAACGATTGCGAAGTTAACAATTAATTACAACTCAATAAAACCCAAACATCCGCCCAATGGCATCCTGCACACCCTCGACCCTCCCAATATCATGACCACCTCTGTTGGTCTTCAGCAGAGCGACCTTTCGCCCCTCAGCCGCAGCCACCTTGGGTTGCATTTCCTCGTAGACACCGTACCCTTCGACGATGGTGGTGGAGACGACTTCATGGCGCTTCTTCGCGCGGAGGGTATCTTGAGCGGTGTAGTTTCCCCAGTCACGCCGGGAGAGAGGGTTTTCGGGCAGGGCGGGGTTGGCGGGTAGGTATGGTTCTAGGAAGGCGTCGAAGAGCACTGAAGCGTGCGAGGAGGGTATATCTTTGTCGTCATCTAGGACCGGAGTCAGGTGCGGAAACCCGGAGAGGAAGAATATACTTGCCCGCATGCGCGATGAGAACGGAGGACTTGATTTCCTATATAGGGGGTTAGCGTTAGGTTCGGACGAGTGGATTTAGCGACGCGCCGGTACGAGAGTAAGGGTATCGAAACGGTGGACCAGGGACCATGTAACGAGTCCTAAGTAAATTATTGTCAGGATGTTACTATCAGTTTCAAACTTCAGACTTACGTGGGGCCAGTGGTATCATGGAGAGAGGCTTGAGAAGAGGCAGGCAGCCGAATAGGTAGTACTGGTCGATAAGTTGACGGACAGAGGAGAACGGCTGGATCAAGACATGAATTATTAATAGCACAACAAAAATGTTAGGTAACGCACCGACATCAGAACGGTACCCCGAGGATGGATACCTTCCCTGCCTAGCTCAGCAGCTAACAACCCAGCGATGGCCGTTCCGAGACTGTGCCCGAGAATTAACACATCCTCTGGCTTGGCACCCTGGCTCATCAGGTAATCCCAACCCGCCCGTGCGTCCATGCCCACACCTTCCACTGTAGGATGACCCTCGCTGTCGCCGAATCCTCGGTAGTCGATGGCAAGCACGTTCGCGTTCAGCCGCGAGGTAAATGCCGTGTAGAGCACAGTCCGCAGCGGGTGCGCTCGAGTACCGGTGTTTCCATGCAGGAAGAGAATAGTGGGGTTCTTTCGAAGGGCAGCGCCGATGTGCTCTCGTTGAGGAAATGAGAAATCACTGTTGGGCGGGGGCGGGTACGGGAGCTGGCGGTAGAACGGGTCGGCGAAGATGAACCACGCCCCGAGCGTCGTGTTGTCCGCGCTCTGCACTTTGAGGTTCACAGTCTTTCCAGCTAAAATAAACGCGATATTAAATCCTGGTGGATGGCACGTTCAAGGAAACTGCGTGCTCACGGGCCAAACCATAGTTCTCTGGGTGATCAAACTTGTTGTACCACAAAAAGTCGATATGGTGCGCGTACAAAACCCTAGAAAAGAACGAGAACACGTCAGCCTTTGGCGGGAAGAAAGATGGAAGAAATGTCACGGAACCGAGTCTGTATGAAAGGCGTCATGACCAGTAGCACTGCTAGGGCGTATAGCGACACCAGACCGACGAGCACAGCGCGGGCATGCCTGTAAAGGCGGCTCTTCACTGGACGAGCGCCACGTTTGAGGTCGGACATGGTGGTAGCTATGAAGGGACTGTTTGGCCCTGGTGCCAAAAACAAAGTTCAAACGAACGAGGTAACTTGAAACGTTGCCGCATATTATCAGTTTACTAGATCAGGACCGGGGTGCCTTTACAGTCCAGAGTGCCATAAAAGAAAGAGGAATCCAGCAAGTCGAACATAAATGATAAGTTGGTGATGTTGATGATAATTTCTGGCAAGATGGAAGGAAGATCAGAGCTGGATCAGACTGTGGGTTTGGGACGGAAATAAATAAAACGAGGGAAAAAATATGACCGAGACAGGGGTCGAACCTGCAATCTCCTGATAAGAGCACGTCGTAGTCAGACGCGATGCCATTTCGCCACACGGCCATGTCAAACGTGGCAGTATGAGTTGATACAAAACGTTTCTCAGTAATATATGCCTCACCTTTGGAAGTTCGCATCACCTTTGCCATTTCCTCTTTCCCTCTTGAACTTGCTTTTGAAGAAAACGCTGGAGCTCATTGGCTGATGCTGACTAAATCGTATACGACAATCAGGTAAAATCTCTCAAGGATCGAACACTGGTTTGTATTGTCAGATCTGCAGAACGCTGTTGTGTTGACGAAACATTGGGAATTCTAGATAATCGCATCATGGTCCTACTCGCATTAGGCCATGCCTTTACCAGAATGTCGACTACTAGCGATGAAGATGCTTCAGAAAAGGACGGTCGCTTAGGGCTGTAGCCTTGCAACGGTCGTTTAGCTCCAAGTCTCTTCGAACCGTTCTCTGGAGGCTCTTTATTCGGGTTGCCAATCATTCCACTTCCGTTCACCAGCTACACGTTTGGTTCAACCTGGGCTTAGCTTTCTGGATGAATCAACTTCCGTCATGGACACCTCACGATTTCTGAATTTACTCAGCGAATTCCTCTAGTACCCAACATGCGGTGCCAGTCTTCGTAATTTATGGCATGCCGGAAGGCCCTTTATCCTATGTGTTTCCTTAGCTTTGAATTTTTTTGTTTCACCATTCGACTCCTTGTCGGCCGGATTTGCTGCTGACCGGTCGATGACATGGTGGCGTAGCACTAGATCTGCCGTTGCACTCCTTTCCATCTTAAAAAGGAGAGGCCTCTGGCAACTGTTGGCTAAGAGTGCTGCCTGCCCCGGGCCCCCTCCTGATAACCTTCTACACCTACAAATCATTATCCTCGAGCATGGCCTTGGAAGCAGAAAACCTACGTACTTTACTTGACGAGCGCTTGGCGAGCTTTATAGCAAGTGAGGATGATTTTCAATCTGTAGCTTCGCAAAATAAAACTTATGGAATTCAAAGTTGCCCTCGGGGTTGGGGCCTTCTATGACCACCGTACGTCGGAATGATATCCTGAACTCCTCTGTATCCTGATGCTTTACTTCAGTAGTAACCCTGGGCGGGGAGGTACTATCTCGAATCGTCATCTGTTTACGTTTCACTTACCCATATGGCATCATCAACAGATTCAGTTTGTATGGGCAAGTGTAATTCGAGTTCAGAACGTCCTGCAAGAAATGACTTGGGGATGTGTTCATGCAGAATCGATCAAAGTGGACAGTCGCTCAACTATTGTTCCTAATTGCGAGTAGTGTTCTTAGTTTTCCCTTTAAATTCCAAATTCTTACCGAAGTTTTTCGTAGAACCGCTATCTCAGTAATGCGATCCTTATGTCAGTCCAGAACCCTTGGGGATTATCAACGAAAGCACTGACAGCTGATGTATATCCAGTTTCGGTGCTGTAAGTCAGTAAACATTTTCTTTTGACGTCGCTTTTCGCAATATTCATTTTCGTGGAAGGCTTGATAAGGAATGGAGAAGCGAAAAATCAAAAGGTGCGCCAGAGCAACCATTTAACATGTTGTTATTAATAATTTATTTGTATCAGAAGTGTGTATCTTCTGCGAATATGCCCTCTAGATTTCTAACATTATGACAGATGTACGTTTAAGGTCAAAGATACTTGATCTCCGAGCTTAGATGCCTTTACAGGTCAATATTCTTTCGCAGCTGTTGCTTGGGGGACCATTGTAGCCTTTTGGGCTTTGCAAGGTGCAACATACACTTTTTTCTGCTGCGCTCTAACCTGACTTTGTCGTAATCTGAACTAATTTAAGGAATCGTGATCCTTAGAATCTCCAGCTTCTACAATCATTCACGGAAAATCATCGCCCTCCTCATTATTGCATTCGCCTGTGAAGCCATAGCCACAAGTCTTCTCGAGGGCTTCTCGCATGCCCGTCCGTCGTCCAATGAAGCAGGCGCCTCGGTAGAAACTGTGTCCCTGTGCCTGTCTTCTCCATCCCCGTGGTGGTCGAGCTTCTTCTGGATCTCAATTATCACGTATGAGACATTAATGCTTGGGTTAGCGATCTATAGGGCGTTGGAATCGCCAATAAACATATGTTTATTCTGCCGGTACTCCTCCTCTGGAGGTGGAGGCTCGTCATTATCTTATGTAATGATGAGGGACAGTATATTGTTTCCACTCGTGTGAGTGTTCTGTTTGTTGCTCAAATCATTATAGTCCCTTCATCGTTCTGACGCGGCTGGCCACAGCACATTAACCATATGCCTCGTAAACTTCCTGGGGTCAAAGCATTTCTCAGTACGAATAATTTCCTTCTCGCCCTGAAATTTTGAATCACGGTATTGACATTCAAATAGCTGCCTGGAAAGCAAATCAGCATCGCGGTTGCTGGTTTTGTGACCCATATTCTGGGCAGCCGTTTGGTCTTGAATTTGAGGGAGGCATATTATCGACCGTTCCAGGAAGAACACGACGAGGGAGATGAGGGTGTGGACTTGCCCATTGTGTTTGTTCAGACGACGGATTGCGAGTCACCTCAGGCTGTTAGTTGAATTATCTTCTAAGTTTTTTAGCGTAAATTTCTTGTTGTCGCCGTGTAACTTAATGTAATCTCATCCCTTACGTAACTAGACGCATTGCCTTGAGCCTTGCAATAAGTTTGTAAAACCCCCCCGTATGTAAGGGCGCTTCATGAAGATGTTTGTAAGGAGCGACAATTGCAATTCCTTCCAAATTCCTTCAGCAAGTAAGATATAAGCCGATATAGACGGCTTGTATTAAGTTGAGGCGTCAGGCGGTAGGATGAATAGTTGGAACTACACACTCAAGTGAAGTAGCAATGGCAAATGACATAGGCTCAGCTCGGAGTCGGGACTGACACTGACACTGACAAGGGTAAACGCGACACCTCACGCACACGTGACTTGTTACACGCTCAAAAAGTGACCGTCAAAATTCAAATTCCCCTCTGCTTTACTCGCCTCCATGTCAGCCTCAGCTCTCCACCAACAGCTTGCCCACAAAGATGTTGTACGCCCTGAAACATTGCCTGTTGTTCTTTTGCTGTTGACATTTCTCTTCGAAAGGCGCGTCCCAATGCCACCAGTAAGATGGCAACGCGGAAAACCAACCCCGCTAGGCTTGAGACTCGACCCCCGCCCTTGCTTCCTGCTCGCAAAGACCATCTTCAATTCTACGGCTTCTATATAAACGAAGATCGGCTTATGGAATACGCGTCGTCTCATTGCAGCAAAAAGCTTAATATTTGGTCAACGATGGTCTGGTTCCTTTTCCACGTACGCGCGATTGCCCAATACGAAAACATCGATTTTCAAGTAGTTTATGGCGATGAAGATCCGCCATCTGATGCCACCGTGCACGAGGGATCAACTGGTACACCTTACTTCATGATATTCTCTTTATGTGCCTGGGAGGTCGAAGGCTGGCGATCTCGGCCTACACTAGAGGAGATCAAGAGGATTTCAGACATCATCGGAACGGAACCTAGGTGGTTTACGGATGCCAAATTTCCCGAGGACTATGAAAATGAGAATTAGTTACTTAAGCAGTGAGTTCATTGCACCTTCTAAGGCGACTCTGGCCCTAACTCGCAGTCAGTTTCTATTCACAATTTACATGTTGTACTTTGCCCATGGCCATGCCCTCTCAAATGTCCTATTGCTACTCGATTTATGTTACCCTCGTACAAGCTGCAATCGGTCTGGCTGTTTATGCATTACAGCACTCCTCGGTTCTCGTCATTCATGCCATATCAATATTGTCCATCATTAACAACCTGAGCCCGTCGAAGCCCAGAATCGCTGATTCCTGAGAAGAAAAGTTCAGATCTGTGTTTAAAGCCTTGGCCCTTGTGTGGGGAGGAGCAGGGGACGTCATGGAAGAGCTGGGAGAAGAGGACGACCATGTTCGCTGTGGAGAGGCAGACGATCACTTTAGTCTTACACCCTGCCGTCCTCGCCACTTTCGCACCTGGACGCCTCCCGAATTTGGAATAACCCAATAAACTTGTTTGTCAACTCAGGAGGCATTGGTCCCATAATGTGACTAGAGTCAAGTCTAAAGTGGCACATGTGAAGCAACCCATCGATTCTCCTTCTCCCTCTCCCAAATCTTAGTTCTTCGGCCTTCTGACTTCTCCTAGTGTTCATTTGGCGACTTCAAATATTTGGGCACAACGCCAGCTTAGTAAATGGAACTTGACAGCCCCTCCGAAAAACTTATGACGGGCTCTCGTACACAACATCATTCGTCAAAAGGTTTCATCTTTGCTTCATATCTATCTGGCTGTGTTGTGACACATGTCTCAATGTGCAGCTTCCTTCCAACCTGGAGAATACCCGGAGATTGTGTCGAGGCAGAGGAACAGATTTGGAAAGATCTCGACGAAGTATTTCGTGATGCTGGGTTGATTCTCTGGTCACACCTTCACAGTTCTGTTCTCTGTGCCCCTGATAATACCTATCCACCCTCCAATGGGTTCGGGTATGTTATACCCTTCAGATCGGATCCGCAGGCCATCGGAGGAGCGACATGGCTTCGCCAATTCCAATATACTGTTCGTGCATGATAATTATTTGTCAAACGAGCTGAATCTGACGTTGACGAGCAGAATCCCCTGTCCCGAGCCGCTCGAACGCGAGATGGTCTCGACGTTATTATCCGCATTATCGTTCACGGGAAGGAAGGGCATGACAATCTCAACATCCTCCGGAAAATCGCAACAAACGAAAGCGCGTTGTACGGCAATAACCATACTCTTCCAATGTTTCGGGAATTGCAGTTCGAGGACATCATTTTCGGTATCTTCCCTAAAGTGGGCCAGACTGTAGATCGTACGTATGCGACCTGGGCGAAGAACTCGGTGGGGGATATTGTTGAAATGCTTTTGCAAATGCTAGAGGTAAGTTTTCGTTTCTACTGCGTTCAGGATATGCCTCGATGGTAATGAACAGGGTCTTGCATTTATCCACGAGAAACGAATTGCGCATCGTGTGAGTGGCTTATTAGTATCTTGATGTTCAAGATATTTAAATTTGCCTCTTCCCGGCTTCCAGGATGCATTCTGTGACAATTTCCTCGTTCAATGGCACCCAGAGTCCCTAAGTACAATGACAATCTCACCATCCCGACCTCGGGTCTACCTTATAGACCGTGAGGTTGCCATAGATTCCCTCAAGAAAGTTCCAAGGATGAATGTGCCTGTACCGGTCTTCCTCTTGGTGGTTCTTTCTTGGAAGTTGAGATGTACAGCCGCCCAGTCGCTCCTGAATGCACATATGGACAGCCATACAACCCGTTTAAATTGGACGTCTGGCAGCTTGCCACTAGTTTATCAAACATAAAAGTGGGCCCCCGTCTCCTCCTTTGTCTCTATCAATTGTCTAAATACTTGTTGACTCTGTTCCAGACCAGAATCTCTGCAATCGACCAAGTTTTGGTGGATATGCGACATTTTGATCCACCACATCGGTTGGATGCACAGGCGGCTCTAGATGAGCTTCAGGAAATAGTTCATTCCATGCCGCCCAAATCACTTCTGATCGAGCCACAAATAATTGAAGATTAATAATCCCATTGATGTTTATGAAATACCCAGCTTGTTTCCGCTATGACAACAACCGAATCTGGTTCAATTCTACACGTTCCATACCACAAAGCTTGTGTTCTGGCTGAAATCAGTCCTTGTCCCACGTTACAAAGGTTTCTGGCCCCCTTACTCAGAGTTACTCTGTACTCAAGTACTGGTGCTCCGTGGGGTGAAAAGCGCTATCTGTTTGGGACTGGACTTCGGCTGTTATCCCATAATTTAAAGTACATGGATGGCTTGCAATATCCCTTGGGCTTTTCAATAAGCTCGTAAAACTTGCCTCCGTTCTGAGGACTGGAAATTTCAAACAGTGATAAACGCGATGCCTCACACACACGTGATTTGTCACATGTCACAGGCGCGTTCTCGCTTAAATTTAGATGGATTGTCACCCACTCTATAATTTTTAATTTAAACCCGCGTTATTTGGACGTCGTGTTTCTATTGCTTCATTGCTCGTCACGTCATGTCTGCTTCAGCTTTACACCGACAACTCGACCATCATGATATTATTGTACGCTTTGCATTTGTCGTATTTGATCTTGCTACTACTAACATCGTTCTTGAAGACGCGTCCAAATTCTACCGCCAAAGTAGTTACCATGGCAAGACCAAAGCCTGCCAGACTTGAGGCTCGTCTCCCACCTTTACCTCCCAGTCGTAAAGACCGTCGACAGTTTTACGGCTTCCATATAAATGAAGAAAGACTCATGGAATACGCGCCTCATCACTGCCCGAATGCCAAGGAAGTTGACCTCTGGTCCACCATCATTTGGTTCCTTTTCCACCTTCGTATAAAAGCAGTCTACGAAGACATTCAACTTGAATTCGTTGTGGCCGACCAAGACGCGCCGCCCCATGCCACAATTCGTCATGGGCCTACTGGGATCCCTCAGATTCCCATATTCTCCATTTGTGCTTGGGAGGTCGAGGCTTGGGCTGCCAGGCCAACACTTGAAGACATCGAGGCGATTAAAGAAATCATCGGAACAGAGCCCAGGTGGTACACAGATGTTAGGCGCCCAAGTTGGTACGAAGACGAAAATTAGTCATTTAAGTCCCTATTCGATAATGGCTCCCATGATTAACTTCAACTGGCAGCCTGTAGGCTGTGGCCTCGACCATCGGTCTCATCTTACTGTCAATTCCATCCCTATTTGATTTGTTGCCGTGTAATACAACTAAATTCGCCTCACATTACTGTCCAAATTGTGTATTGACGTTCGTAATGACGACATTTTGTGAATAAAAGGAACGAGAGAGCGTAAAAATCACGCTTGAGGATGGCTGCACGCTCTAATTATTGGTAGCACGAGTGGCTTGAGTTGTAATACCGTATCTATTTTTTTTTTTGGCTATCAACTGAAAAGTACTCGTTATTTAATTACTCCAGTAGAGACAACAACGGACGAAAACACCGTAATAATACACTAGCCACGGCCGATTGGTCAAGGATACTCGATAAGAACACCAAAGATATTTGAAAGATTTGATAAAAATTTGGATTCAAGAGTGCTAGTGAGTACTGATGCCAACCCTGTTTGCCAAGTGTTTCAAAATCATTTCGAATGCAAGTTTGGTACGTTCGATATCCGTGAGGCTAAGATGAATGGGCGATTGTCCAAAAATGGGCACAAGGAAAGGAGCAGGTATAAGGAACCCCTGCTCCTGCTCGTCGTCTTCAACATTTGCTGGGATATTAGGGATGTTGCTGCCCATGGAGCGAGTACGACGATCCGGCTTCGAACTCGGAGATGGAGGAAGTGTGTCACGCTCGATGTCAAAATAGGTCCATGAGCTACTAATGCAAATCATGCAGCTCAGAGTCTTTAGAGATGGATAAGAATCAAAGGCATGTCGAGCTTGCTCCGTAACCTGAGGAATTGTAGAATAGATTCCCGGGGAAATGATTTATCATTTTGCCCGCTTAGGTTGATTTCCTCATCTTAAGCCGCCGAGGATGGGTTTCGATGACGTTCCGCTTTTCGATCAAGTTCGTCAAATGTGGCTTGGTCCTGTATATTCCGCTCGTACGCGTATAGGCTTACTCCTAGGCAGGTGAACGCTCGTACGCGTATAGGCTTACTCCTAGGCAGGGTGATTCTACTTCGCGCAGGGCATTGCAAAATGTGGACCTAAGAATCCCCAATAGCCGTCCAGCAAATTGCTACGCAACTCTTGCGCGACGGCGACGGCGTTTCGCGGCGCGCTTGTAGTAGGCTGTCGAGGTGCGACGACAAAGACTTTTGAATGATTGTTGAAGTCACCTATAAGTAAGATATAATGTATACTCTGGCTTTACCGATTTCACAACGAGTCAGTGGACGAAAGATAAGATGCCAAGATGGCAAAAAGTGCCGAGCTCAGAAAGGCAAAAAGCCACGTTTTGAATCCCCGACTCTTAACCGCAACGTGCCGCAACGTCAAGGACTGTCAACCTGAAGAACCCTTGTCGTCCAGGATCTTGGTTATTGTCTTGCAGGAGGTTTCCATACTGGTTGGCGGGCCTGGTCCTGATCGAACATGACGCTGAATTCTTTACAATTGTTTTTCTATTCTTGGGAACGCCTGTGTTCATTTTCCCAACAGTTTATCGCAGGTGGAAGACAATAAGACGGGATATGGATGACGGTAAATCCGGCTCAACTTTGGCTTGCGTGGAATATCCCACCTGACCGCGCATTCGCTTCGCTGCTTTTTGTTCTTGCTGGCTATGTATATCGCTCTCCCGATGATACTTATAACGCCACGTCCCCAGCTAGGCCGGGTTTCCTGTCCTCTTCCGTGCCAACCATTAGGTGGTACTCTGCGATACCTTCACTCCTCTATCTTGGCCGGCCATTCATCTCGATCGTCTATTCTACTCATTACGCGCCTCAGCTTTAATATCTCTTACCAGTCATGAATACCCAGACGAAAATCGTTTTTCCACCCCCACCACCTACTTTTAATGAACTCTCTGCCCAACAACGCGCTCAACTTGTGCGTAAAACGAGGAAGATCGAGCAACTGCTTGGTACAGCACCCCGCCTCGTCGATACATCCCTTCAATCGAGTACGTGACAATCTTCAGCGAAAATGTCATATATACTCACTGCCACGAAGGCCCTATACACCTTACTTTTTCTTATGATTCTTCTCATCGTCGATTAACCAAGAGGCGTGTTTCGGTCGACTCCACATCCTCCGGGTCCTCGTATGGATCTCCGCCATCACCTGACAGCCCCCAGCGAACTTCCTCCATGTCCTCCAATTTTTGCTCCATCCGCACCAGAAAGTCTTCGCGCAGCTCAACGTCATCAATCAGCTCCATGTACTCAATCGAAAGTCGTCCACACGACAACTCTGCTCCATTACTCAGACTCGCCATGGAATCTCTAACTCTCGATACCATTCCTGCCTCTCCCGATCCCACACAATCCGCCTTCGCGGATACAGCGCCGCAAGCACGAAGACATTCTCGGTCTAGCTTGCGCGAGGAAGCCCCTTGCAGTGTGTTTCCTCTCACCCCCAAAGAAATTTCCTCACCGCGCAATTCCCTCGTCTCGTCTATCGTCATCGCTTCGCCCAATAGCCTCCGCAAGCAAAAAATGGACAGGCTTCGGAAGAAACTTGGAACCGGTGTTCCGTCCGACCTAGTTTTTCCCAACGAGAAGAATACCGGTCGGTCCGAGAATACTCCCCCGGCTGCCTCCCTGAACCTGGAGAAGGAATGCCCCCCTCTTCCTCCGCCCATTTCGCGTCCGACCAAGAGGCGCATTGCCTCGTCCCGTGATTCTATCTCGGACACGGTATCCATTCATCGTGCAAGACGCCAGGGGCACACGTCGTCTGCTGCAAAGCAAGGCCTCAAGCATAAGAAGACGCGCTCTGCACCTGCTCTGCCTACAAACCCCAACACAGATCACAAGCGTTTAAAGGAGAAGCTCTCCTTTATCATTGAGAGCCCAGACGAGCACGGTTTAGGTTGTGCAGAGCAATTTGGACATTCCAATATATCGAACCACGATACAGATATGGCGACGGGGTGGTTCGTCAGCTCGCACGAAACGGAAATTAAATTCTGGAGCACGAGGAGAGGATATGAAGGCTGGAACAAGCTGGCTCCGATTTCGACGTATAGCCTGTCGAGCTCTGACGACGACTCAAGTATTTACTTTACATCTCCGTTCGACTCTGCGACTTCAGAATCCTCGCCCTCTCCGGTGTCTCCGATCTCTCCTACATCTCTACCTGCCTTTGAGCCCAAGAAACGTCCTTCGAGCTATCGCAAGCCGCCTCCGCTATTCATCCCATCTGACGTCTGCTGAGTCCTGACGGACTGCCGTCAAGCATTGTAATTCATCTCGGAGTTTTATGCCACGATTTTCATCGTGAACACTCTCTTCTGCCTTCATTGTTGGATCGCATCTCCTTACATATGAATTTTCATGCTTCTGTCGTTCAAACATTCAAGTTCGAAGTTCGTTTCAGGGAAACTTCATTTTTGTGTCGTTTTTATTTCTTCTCGTTTTAGTTTGACCTTTCATAGCATTCCAATGGAATCACTACCGTGAAGTACCCATCGTGTCGTTGGAGAAATCTTAAGCTCCGATCTTACTAGTGGCAAACAAATGTATGTACTTGAGTACAGATCTTCAAGTGAGATGGGTTCCCCATTATTATTACGTAAAGGAAATAATAATCTTTCACAAGGTTTTGCAGCTTTTGTTGTTGCAACTCGCAAGTTCGCCCCGTTGCCTCTCTCTGCCATTGACAAGAATGCCGATAGATGTTAGCCCAGCTCTTTTGTAGTCTCTCCCAGACATTGCGGGGCTAACGATGACTTAACAGCAACTTTCCTCCGAACTCCTCTTGGAAATTTTCCTGACTAATACCAAACATCCTGCCGACCAAATCTCTTTTCCCGCTCTGCAGACTGCCCGACGGAGTTCACAAGTCTGCTACCTATGGCGTGAACTAATTCTAGGATCGCCACAGCTATGGGGCAGGATGATCAACCTCAACGACCTTCTAAAGAATGGCCCTGGATCAGAAATTTGGCGAAAACTGGTCATGGAAAGATCTGGAAATTGTGACCTTTGGGTCTCTGGAACAGTCAAGGATGCCAGATGCGCCCGCCTGTGGGGATCATTCATCAGTTCATTTTTAGGGTCTCACTGGACCAGAGTGCGCGCATTCCACGTAGTTGTCAACATCTATGGCCTATTCGACTTTTTCGAACTTGGCCTTTTGCAACTAATTCAACACCCAGCGCAACGGCTAGAATGGTTCTCGCTTCAGTTAACTCCAAGAACCCTTTACAATTCTCCCGAAACCATAGATAAACTCAATGCCCATCCATTATTCTCCAATCACTCTCCTTCCTTGCGAGTGTTTTCTTCTAATCTTCACTTTCATCCCACTGCGTCTTGGGCATCTCAGCTTCGCTCATTATCGATATCCTCCACCTCCTCCTTGTCCATTTTGAACGTCTTAGATCTGGTTTCCCAGCTGTCTCTGCTTGAGACTCTGACTCTTGACGTGGCCCTATGTCGGCCGGCAAATGTGCCCCCACCGTCGGTCCAAAGCGTTACTCTCCCTCACCTGAAACAATTCACGATGGTGGACTACAACGACAGCTGTACATTGTTGTTCGAGCATCTACATCTTCCAAAAGAGTGTTTTCTAGACCTTAAAATATTTTTATTATTTTCCTCTTTCAGAGCGGACCCACTCGGGGTTTGTGAAGGCATTTCACGTTGCATGGCACATTCTCCAACTGACAGCACGACTGCTTTACAGCTGAGCATAAATTGCTCCTACTCCTATATTTTGCTATCCAACCAATATCCCGGTCGTGTAGAATCCAATCTCTACCTCAAAATCCACGTCGCGGTAGATGTCCCGCAAAGCCAGTGGGGATCGGGTTTCGAGAATTTTTTCAAAACGATGGTCTCCTGCGTTCTTAATTCAACCTCGACCAATCGCGAAAAAATTGCCCAGGTGAAAGCCATTGAACTGGCAGTCAAAAAAAGTGCACCGCCCTTGACCTCTGCATCAGATCTTCAGTGTTTGCTTCGGTCGGTCTCCGGAATCGAGAAAATGAAAGCAACACTAACAACCATGGTCATACTGCTGTCATTTCGGCTAGATACACCCCTACTTTTCCCGGCGCTTCGGGAACTTGTTTTAATCGGAATAGTCGGATATGGCACGATGGACCTGGCCCCAGAAGATTCGACACTTCTAACCTTTCTTGACTGGAGGCGGGATGCTGGTGTTCCGATAGAAGTGCTCGATTTCTCCTTCTGCGTTGCCGGAGATGTAAACCTGAACTGGTTCAGAGGCATGACGGGCATGAAGATCAGATGGAGGACTGAGGAGCTAGGCTCCATCCAGGAGTACGTTTGCTAAAGCGAAAACTATGTTTGCAAAGGCATTTAATTTAACTTCTACACATATATAATCCACAATAGTCATTCCCAGTATTAATTTGCTTTCTCAATTTTATCTTCAGCTTGATAACGATGGTAAGTACCCCGATTGAATGCAATCTTGTAGTTTTCCCCATGGTATTGGTGTGTTGATGTTCGTGCCCAATTTAAAAGATTCAACTTGACGTCATGATATGATAGAATCTCCGCTGAAGTGCTGACACTGTCCCTGTAAGTTGCCATCATGCAGGCTATCATACCTGATACAATCGGTGCAGCTACAGAAAGGGAATTAATAAGCATGAAGTCCTCTCCGTGTGACATAGGGAAATAGTTCCAACACATACCATAAGACGTCCCACTAACTGGACCTGCGGTGCCATTCGTAGGCATATCAACACCGGGTGCGTAAATATCGACAACTGTTGTGACACTGAGTTAGACACAATGAAACTCAAAACAGTCAAAGGAAGAAAAACACTCACATTTCCCGTAGTTAGAACCCAGCACTATATCCCCATTCTGGATGTGCATGGGTCCGTCGTCCGGTCCAATGGCCCCGACGGTGATTACACCAGGATAGCCAGCTGGACCAAGATTTACTGACCCTCCGGCGACGGCCTAAATCATTATGATCACTGTCAGCGACGCAGGTGGAGGATCCAGGAGGTGCAAACTTTTTCTCCAGTCACTTCAACCTGAGAACTCCCTCTTATGTCAGTTATGTGATGACCATATTTCCAAACGAAATGCTAGCTACCCCATGGTTTCCGGCAGCGACCACAACAATGAATCCTTCCTTAGAGGCAATTTCGATTGACTTCTCAAGGGAGTCAGCTTTTTCCATGTTAACCTCGAATGAACAATTGATGATGCATGGAACCAGGACTTCCGGATTGTTCCAAAAAATGTTTTCGATTGCAGCTACAGCGCCGCCGGAGGTAGGAAACACCTTGTAGAGCTCCGGTTTCTCTAGGTCTAGGTAGACTTTGCGGCACACTTGATATATGTAGACACTTGCCTCTGGCGCAGCGCCGAAGTCTTTTCCAGCAGCGAGATCGGCTACCGCTGTGCCATGGCCTTCTTCACTCTTTAATTTTGGTTCCCAACCCTTTAGGCGGTCCCCCAGTTGCTGTAAAAACCGTCAATTTCGCACCCATTTTATTGAAACAGAGGCACACTCACGTCTTTCTCACCAGTGGCAGGAGTATACCCATCGTCAAGGATGTGAATTTTGGTGGCTTTACCAAGACCCGCAGTATTGTATTTCTTCTCCGTAGCTTGGTTAGAAAATTCCTCGGGGGTCAGAGATATTTTGGCCAGTCCCCAATTGTTCGGGTTATCCTTCATTGTGTAGGTCACGTCTGAGAACCTCATCGTTACGCTCCTCTCGATCACGTCGAACAAGGACTGCAAAAAAACAGGGTTCGTTAGAGCCAATAGCGTACTCGAGCAGGACTCCATATGACGCACATTCTGACTCCGAATGAACTTCTCGACGTTAGGCGCAAACTCGCCACTGTATCCTGAGAAGCACTTGGAGTATACCTGTTCGATGCCAGCGAAGCGGCGACTGGTACCAGTAGGCTCTCGGCATTTAAGGCGCACGGCCTGGATATGCTCGTCCTGTTTCGCTGAGGACACAGTCTTTTTGAATTGGACGATTAGTGTGTTGGGCACCTCGACGGAAATTTGTTGGGGTGGATTGAGAGCCGCCGAAGTCTGAGTTGTAGGAGGCTTGGACATAGCTAAACTGTGGCGGGTGTTGTGCGATGGCGATTCTCAGATGAGACTTCCACATCTTTATACATATCTCGCGGGTGACATCGTCCTCGAGGCCAGGCCGCCAGACGAGGGTCCTCAATATTCAACGTCAGATTTAAGGGGACCTTAAGCTTGACATCTAGATGTAACAATGTAGACAGGTCCCATTTTCTCTGTTGCGCCAATGCCTGGCATAATCCCTTTTGTGGTGTCAGACGAAGGGCAACGGCCCCGCTTGTACGCGTGCCTCGCGGCGGTGGAGGTTCACGATCCAAGGGAAGGGGCTTCTCAGGCCTCGATGCCGCAAGATCAAGGAGGAATAGATGCTGGGGGCGAACACTGGTGAAGGGGGTGAATTCCAACGACCTTTGTTGTTCAAGTCATCCAGCTGGAAAGTGACAATGGAGGACCTACCAGGGTCAGGTACACATACTATAGTGTACATGGTTCATTGTGAGTGTTGGAAGGAAGGAAGGAAGGAGTATGTCACTGGGACTCGGGCCCATCAGGAACGACCGGCCCGTTGGCGCTTAGCCGGCACTTTTAAGTTTAACTGCCTGCCGTAGACCAAACCTTCACCTAGAACAGCAAGAAGACCTATTATTAACCGAGATTCCAACCAGAGTTTGATATCCAAGGTTCATAAATCTCCGAGTTCGGATTCCCAGTCGTTGCTCAATGATCGATTAATGATCACTCACAATTTCTGGTTAAGATCGAGCAAGCCCGCTGTCCAGACAGAACATGTGTAGGTAAATGACACACCCCTTGAATGTTTGCCATTATTCAAAATTGACTGTGTGCCAGACAACGACATACTCAATTATTATTGACCCCTTGGTCAACTTACTGATCATCATTCGTCTATCTACATGCAAACGATAAATTTGAAATCGTTAAACTGTCGTCGAAGCCACCTGGCTTTTTTTTCACCAAAGAGTGGATTTTTGTTGAGAATTGGTTGTCAAATATCCACAACGCAATTATGGGCCGGCGTTTAGTTGAGCCGGCGCTTATCCCTTCACCTCATAGATTACTAACCGTTTGGTAATTCTCTTCTTTGCAAACGTGAGCTGTCTTGTGTTAGTACTCAGCAGTACATTAATAAAATGACCAGGCAGTTAATCACGCCCAGTGGTTCGCGAGATAGTTCGTTCAGAACTTTGACTCGGAAGTTTGGCCGCGTGTCACGAAATGTGACCCACCGCCAACCTTTTTGCAAACGGCAATAAGTTGGTTTTTAGCTACTACGCTCAATATTCTGACCTCATGGGCTTTGGAGGGCACCAGGAGATAACAGAGTGGTGGAGATGGTGGAATCCGGATCTTTGGTCCACTACCTTCACAATGCTGACTTTATCCCCCAAATTCCTGATAGAGAATGACAGTAAACCGGTAAATTTACCTCGACAAACTAATAATATATCGTAGGCTTATACCACGCGAGACTAGAGTAAAATTAGACGGTGGATACCAATCACGTCCATAGTCACTGGTGGTCATCCAGCAACTGAGAACTCCGAGTTAGAGAAGTCTGTAACACAGAAATTGTCGACGCTGAGTTGACGAGGAGGCAAGTTGATACCCCCTGGTCGAGAAGAGCAATAATATAGGGGCGATGGCCCATACACACAGGACCCGAAAACGTCCCAAAATCAGGGCCGAAAAATCAACCCACTTCGAATTCGGCAAGTGTGGCGTACTTACATACTACGCGCAAAATAATTAGTCGGCGTCTCTGACTGAATTCATATCGGTGAATCGACCACTCCGGTCCTCGAGGGGTTGTTAGGTTCTTGCGTCTTGCTGATAATATGAGGGCGGGTTGAATAATATATTACTTAAGGCAGACAGCGGCCCAGAGCGTTGCCTGCTTACACTTCCGATCACTGAGACGGGCGGTGATCGAAAGCCGCAAAATGAGGAATAATAGGTTTCATCCCTTCCGAGCCGCAGCGCGCAGTGAAAGGTGGCGGTGACGCAGCTTGACGCGGGCGGTCGGCCTCATGCTACGCGCATGGCTTCCGTTAATTTCTCGGACGACGTCAGTGTGTCATCGGGAACGGGTACTTGGGTAGCATGTTGAATAAATAGAAATGGGTGTGGAAGGCATTTCATTATTTTTGTCACTGATGATCAATGGACACAAGGTTCTGGGGGTGTGTGGGGTCCGCCTGAAGACGTGTCCGGAACGAGCTTGGTTTTGATGGACAAGCTGCTTCCAAGATGGTCTGGATATGGGTTGGTTGAGCGTTGGGCTATGTACTTGGGAAGAGAAAGAGAAATCCATCCGACACTAACTTCTGATAGTTGGTAGTATTGCTAGCCTTTTATTGAGTGTGCGGTCCGCAGAAAACCCGCCGTCCTGGGGAAGGGTGCTAGTCGACGTCGCATTGGATCGGAGAGTGTTCCGCAAGATCTGCCAACGGAACATGGCATTCATATCTTTGCTCGTCGTCGTCGTCGAGGATGCCGAGCTAGCATCAAAAGATTTCCTCTATCCAGGCGGTCTTTACCCACATATCTAGTTTAAAATGTCATCATGATGACTATGTATAGAGCGACGTCAAACGGATGGGCATCATGGCTAACCGATTAGAAGCTTATAAGTTCGCATAAAATGCATCTGGCCTGCTCTTCGTCAATAAAAAGTAGAGGAACTACAGTGCTTACTACCAATGAACTTACGCCAGTCGACGTTTCGTTACTAAACGAAGCTGGTGCGCAGAAAATGACGGCGGGTAAGCCAAGCATTACAAACGTCGTAGCGTTCTTCCGCCTTGAAATCGCTTGAACATTGAAGGAGGAAATCCGTAATATGCTGACCCACTACGAAACACGTTTTATTGCGGAGAAGAAAAGCCGTCCTGTGCGGGGTCAGATTCCGGCCCGTCACAGTCGGACGAAAACCTCCTGAAAAACATGCCTGCCTCTTATCTTCAGAGGATTTTGTGCGAATTAAGAATAGAGGTAGAATTGGAAGAATAGGTCTGGATGTTCATTAAAGATGCCATGGTCGTTAGGATTCAAAAGTGTGTACGAAGAATGCCAGAAAAAGCTCGGCGGCAGACCCGGTGTGTCCGGGGTCATACTAAGTCCGAAAGGCACTGGGCAGGGAACAAACCGCAGAGTGATCAGCAACGGCGAGGACACCGCCCTTATTTTCCACATTCTTTCTACTTTATTTCTCTCTAGTTCTCCTTTTGCCGCGCTGGTTCTCGGTGGAAGGAACCCACCTTGCCAGCCCCGACGACGGCCACAGTAGAGACGCATAAAAGTGCGGCATGTCTTTCTTCAAGCGACATCAACCTGTGGATGAACCAGATACCGACGAGGATGATACCATTGACCCCGAGCTGCGCCTGCGTACAGTGCGAACGGCTGCGTCGGCCATAGCAGAGTCTATCAAGTCAGAACAGAGAGCAGAGAGGAGGAAGTCGCGGTCGAGATTCTTTCGGAGACAGACAGCGGAGAAGAAACCAGAGCCGGCTCCAGCACCAGCAGTTGCACCCTCACCGCACAAGATACCAGGCGTTCGGAGGAATATCCACATCAACCACCCACTATCGGCCATGGAAGTAGATCACGACGGCGAGCCAAAAGTGAGATACGTCAGGAATAAGGTACGGACAACAAGTAAGTGTAATTTGCCTCTACAGTCACCCTACCGGGTTCTAATTGCCAACAGAGTATACATTAATTACATTCATACCCAAGAACTTGTATGAGCAATTTCGAAGGTGAGTTGAGGTTGAATTTCATCTGTTATCTTGCTGACTGTACACCTTGCAGAGTAGCAAATTTGTTCTTCTTGTCTCTCGTTATCCTACAACGTAAGAGACCGACTTTTTCTACGAATAAAGCTTAACATTCTGTTCAGTATTTCCTATCTTCGGAGCTGCGGCAGGGTCAATAGCTGTACTTCCCCTGGCCTTCATCCTGACGGTCACCGCAATCAAGGATGGTATCGAAGATTATCGTCGTGGCAGCCTCGACGAGGAGGTCAACACATCGGCAGCTACGAAGCTGGGAGGCGGATGGCGGAATTTGAACCAGCCGACGGACCCACGCAACTGGTTTGAGAAGCTGCTTGGCATCAATGCTCCTGGAAGGGTCACGAAAGGTGTTCGGAAGTTGCGGGACAAGGAGACTGGCGAAGCTGGGAAGGGAATGCGAGTGGTGTTAAGCAAGGGCGCCGACGATGCGTCGAGTGTCCTCACGCACGATGTGAGCCAAAGCAGCGTAGATCTCTCACGTAGAGGAGCTGGGGGTCGACGACTAGAGGATATTCAAAGTGTGGACTCGCACAGCTATCCACCGACCACTATCGCAGACCCCTCGAAAACGTCGTTGTCAGATGCCGCGTCTTCCCAGACCAAAGCAGGAGGGCAACCCGAATGGTCACAATTCGGGTCTCTTGCGCAATATCAGCAATCCATACATTCACAGTCCACCGTAGGTGTCGTCGATTGGAGGAAGCGCACAGCAGGTTCGGCGCGCTGGGAGCGGACTCTGTGGAAGAAGTTGGAGGTGGGAGATATTGTGTTGCTCAGGGATAACGACCAAGTGCCCGCTGATATTGTCGTACTGTCTACCTCTGACCCGGACAATATGTGCTACCTCGAGACGAAGAACTTGGACGGTGAAACGAATTTGAAACCGCGCAAAGCCGTCAAGGCAACGACCAGCATCACTTCGGAGGACGACATCGAGAAGTCTGCCTTCTACCTGGACTCAGAGCCCCCACATCAGAATCTCTACACGTATCACGGCGTCCTCCGTTACAAAGACCCGTCTTCCGATGAAGAGAAGCAGGAGCCTGTCACCATCAACGAGCTACTATTACGTGGGTGCGCGATTCGAAACACTGCATGGATAATTGGCTTGGTCGTTTTCACCGGTGCCGACACGAAGATTATGCTCAACGGGGGTGAAACTCCTTCGAAGCGGAGCAAGATCGAGAAGGAGACCAATTTCAATGTCGTCGTCAACTTTGGCGTGCTGTCGATCATGTGTTTAGTCGGTGCCATCTTCAGTGGTTTGGAGGATTCGAAAACAGGGACCAGTGCTGATTTCTTTGAGATCGCTACCGACCCGACTTCTTCAAATATTGTCAACGCGGTCATCACTTTCGTGTACGCTCCTTATCTTTCTGTTCGATACTTTACTTCTCACCTTTCATGCTTTAGCTCATGTCTCATCGCCTTTCAAAATATTGTGCCCATCTCGCTTTACATTTCGATAGAAATCGTCAAGACAATTCAAGCGTACTTCATCTCGCAAGATATCGAAATGTACTATGAGCCATACGACACTCCTTGTGTACCGAAAACGTGGAATATTTCCGACGACCTGGGCCAAATCGAGTATGTCTTCTCGGACAAAACGGGCACCCTCACGCAGAACATTATGGAGTTCCAGAAATGCTCGATCCATTCCGTAGCATATGGAGAGGGAGTGACTGAAGCTCAGCGTGGTGCGGCGACCCGCGAAGGCAATGCAGAGGCGCTCGACCCTCGAGAGCTCAACGAGAAGCTGGCTACGCTGAAGCAGCAGATGATCAATACCATGGAGCGCTCGTTCAAGAACCGATACATGCAAGCCGATAAGCTCACACTCGTGTCCCCGAAGTTCGCAGAAGATCTGACAAACCGCTCCTCAGAGCAACGGAAACACCTCATTGCCTTCTTCCGTGCTTTGGCTCTATGCCACAGCGTACTTGCTGATAAGCCGGAACCGCAGACCGACCCTTACCTGATCAACTACAAAGCCGAGTCTCCGGACGAGGCTGCGTTGGTAGCTGCCGCCCGCGATGCAGGATTCCCCTTCCTTGGAAAGTCGAAGGATACACTGGAGATTGAGGTCATGGGCCAGTCGGAGAAATACACGCTGCTCAAGCTGCTTGAGTTCAACAGCACTCGCAAACGGATGAGCGTCATTCTTCGATGTCCTGATGGTCGGATTATCCTGTATTGCAAAGGCGCAGATAGCGTTATCTACGAGCGGTTAACCAAGGACCACGACCCAGAGCTGAAGGCGCAGACGAGCAAGGACATGGAGATGTTTGCGAACAACGGGTTGAGGACGCTGTGCATCTCCTACCGCTATCTCGAGGAAGAGGAATACTTGAACTGGTCGAGGACATACGATGCGGCTACGAACGCTATCGAGAACCGCGAGGAACAAATCGACAAGGCCAATGCTTTAATCGAGCATTCTTTGATCATCCTTGGAGCCACGGCGTTGGAGGACAAGCTGCAGGAAGGTGTACCGGAAGCCATTGAGATGCTGCATAGGGCTGGAATCAAGCTGTGGATCCTGACTGGTGAGCTTTTTACCCCTCAAATAACCGGACATATAGGCCGTCATCTGACATGACATTAAATCTATTAGGCGATAAGCTCCAGACCGCCATCGAGATCGGCTACAGCTGCAATCTGCTCAAAAACGACATGGACCTCATGATCCTTTCCGCGAGCACGGCTGAGCAGACCCGTGCACAGCTTGAGGCGGGGTTGAACAAGATTGCCTCGGTTCTTGGGCCGCCGTCGTGGGATCTGCGGAAACGCGGCTTCGTTCCCGGCGCACAGGCGTCGTTTGCTGTCGTTATTGACGGAGACACTCTTCGACATGCGCTAACGCCTGAATTGAAGCCACTGTTCCTCAATCTTGGTACGCAGTGTGAGACTGTCGTGTGCTGTCGTGTATCTCCGGCTCAGAAAGCTTTAACTGTCAACCTGGTATGTTGGAATTTTACCCTTCAATGAACATTTTCTGACATTGGTGCTTGTGTAGGTCAAGGAGGGTCGTAATGCCATGACACTTTCAATCGGTGATGGCGCCAATGACGTGGCCATGATCCAGGAGGCCAACATAGGATGCGGTCTCTTCGGTCTTGAGGGATCGCAAGCTGCCATGTCCGCCGACTACGCCTTTGGGCAATTCCGATTCCTTACAAAGCTGCTTCTTGTTCATGGGCGATGGTCTTACCAGCGGGTAGCAGATATGCACAGTAACTTCTTCTATAAGGTATGAGTGCTCCTCGTTAGACTTCTGTGACCTATCGTTTACGCTGCTTATTAGAACGTTATTTGGACATTCGGCTTGTTCTGGTATCTCCCATTCAACAGGTAAGATCGCACGCACCTTTGGCGCAAACCTTTACTAATAGAGTTATACAGTTTCAATGCAACTTACCTGTACCATTACACATTCATTCTACTTTGCAATCTTGTATTTACCTCGCTTCCTGTGATTGTTCTTGGAGGTTCGTCCTGTCTGTGACCTTCTAACGACGCTGTCCTGATGATACCACTTTGCCAGCTTTCGACCAAGACATCAATGCTAAAGCGGCCCTTGCATTCCCCCAACTTTACATCCGCGGTATTCGCGGACTGGAGTACACCCGCACTAAATTCTGGATGTACATGACCGATGGCCTCTACCAGTCGGCAGTTGTTTACTTCTTTCCCTATCTCGTCTGGACTCTGGGACTGTCAATATCATGGAACGGAAAGGTCGTAGATTCTCTCTCAGATTTCGGAACGACGGTCGCTGTTTCGGCTATCGTGGCAGCGAATACTTATGTTGGAATGAATACTAACTAGTGAGACTTTTTCTTATGACTTTTGTACGGGATCTGACAACGATTTAGCTGGACTGTTGTTACATGGATCGTCGTTGTGGGATCAACGGTGGTCATGATGTTGTGGATTGTCATCTTCTCGCTCTTCCCGAGTAGCGACTTCGTCGATGAATTCCAAGTCCTCTTCGGTACCATCATTTTTTGGGCGGCCGTGTTCTTGTCGGCAGTAATTTGTCTTGGTAGGTGTGACTTACTGCCGTCTTCTCTCTTGTCTCATTCTCCTCATTACAGCCCCTCGCTTCATTGTCAAATACTGGTCTTCCGTGTATTACCCGCTTGACAAGGATATTATCCGCGAGATGTGGGTCAAAGGCGATCTCAAGGACCAGCTCGGCATATCACATCGGAAAGCCAGAAGGAACAATAGAACGGCGGCTAATCTGGAAGCAGCGCCGATGTTCCAAGAACAACACAGCCGCTCTTTCTCGGAAATCTCAAGTCTTCACAACAACTATGAGCCTGCAAATATGAGTAGTCCCGGCCCTGCTCTGAATGCCACCCCAAGGCAAACATACCTCGATACCCCGCCGATGGCCGAAACTATAGAACTACCTCCTCGCGAGCCTGGTGTGCAATATGCACAAGTCAGAGAAAACCCTATCAGCCCCATTCACCTCTCTCCACTTCCGCCCAGCGATGGGCGATATCACCATTCTGCTTCGCCACAACCTTCATATTATTCTGCTTCTGACCTCCCCCCTGCTTCTCCGCTACCGTCACCGAAATATCGATACCCAAACGGCGAGATTACAACTACTCCGCCCAGTAGAAGAACGAGCGTCGCCACGTCGAGAGCAGTGTCTGTGTCTGCGAGAGGGGCACCCCAGGCTCCTATGCCTACGTCACCACTACCGCCTCAGCCACGGTCACCAAACACGCTCCTTGTCCCAGCTTCGCCCTATGGCGGGGTCTATGTGAGCGAAGCTGCTGCGTACGAGATGCAGGTGCGGAGTGGGCAACATCATAACGATGCAGTGGGCCCATCAAGTTACGTGGCGCCCTCTTCGCCTGGTCATAATAGGTATGACAGGGCACCTAGCGAGGCATCGCATGCTTCATATGCGACGGCTGCTGATGAATTTTACGCATCTGAGGACGAGCGGGGGGAAAGTAGATTAGGGTACGCATCGGGGCAGCCGGAGTTCCAGACACAGGTGCAGCCACAACCTACACTATACCCATACCACCATCAACCGCAGCATCAAGAGCAGCAGCATCATCCCGCGGTGCTGGCAGTCGACAACGAGGAGGACGACGATATGGCCACAGTGACCGGCGACCACCGGCGGATGAGCGGGGTGAGTGGGGTGTCGACGTCGACGTGGCAGGGCGGTATGGCGCTGTAATTTATTAGACTAGTATTTGTTACCCGTGCTTTCACTCACTCTCGGATTCAGTGCTCTTTGATGTGTATTTTCATCTTCCATTCTCATTCGACGCATAACGACCTTCCTAACCAAACTTTTCTTCTTACCTGACGTCATCCTTGGCTTGATTGTTTTTTATATGACATATCTGGAAGAGACATTTTACTTAATTATTGGGTCTATACCAGAGTTAAACAATGCCTTAATGAATACCTTTCCGTCATGACATGTATGACGCCTTAGAACCAAGGAATCCGATGGCAGAACCTGGATGATTCTACTACCAGAACATATTCCAAAGAAAGAAGCCTGCAGTACACAGCGATCAGCGCCTAGCTTCTGAATAAGTGAGCACTTGAGTAGCTTTGAATGCCATGTCCAAGCCGCGGAGGGGCTCACAAGAACGCGAAGAAGAGAGATCGGCAAATCAGATAGCCGTTCCGATTGGCGTAAATCACACCTTGTCCTTCCTCTTTGGTCGATAGTGGCATAAAAAATCTCTACATTTTGCCGAAACAAAACGTTCAAAGGTCCGGAGTTTTGTTGCTTTTGAATTAGATGCATGGCACGAGGGTAGTTAATTGATGCTTAGCTGCTCCAGGAGATCAAGGAATGACCGAAGGTCAGGGGTTTATATATGAAATGAAAAGCCTTGGACGAGCCAGAGCGAATTTCACGATCCAATCGCAAAACACAAGTTTGAATGAAGGTTGGCGTACAGGTCGGGAAGATTCGGTTTGCGAAAGGGACTTGTGCACGCGGGAGAAGTCGATGGTTATTTATGTATGACTAGGTCTACTTTTACATTTTGTAGACACTTATAGTTCGATCACGGCTCTCTTTCAAACCACCATCATGCCTCCAGTGACGACGGCCGATACACATGAATCGCAAGCTTCAGCCTCGTCGTCCACGTCTATGCTAAAAGAACGGCGGTTCAAGCTCAGCAGGTGAGTGTTTTTGGGACTACTCTTTGAATAAAGTACCGAAGTAGATCCACTGGTTTTAAGGGCGTGTGATCGTTGTCGGTGAGCTCGTCTTTGCTCCTAGATATTACAAAAGTTGCTGATAGTGCTCTTAGAAGGAGGAGAATTAAATGTGACGAAGGGCATCCTTGTCAGGCATGCCTAACTGCGAACTCATCGTGCACATTCGAGGAGCCCGGCAAGAGGACCCACCCCCATAAATCAAAGTAAGTTTCATACTCCACGACTCCATTGCCGTATGTCAACATATCTCTATCTGTTTGTGTAGACGAACTGCGACGCTGGAAGACCGCATGCACCATCTCGAAACTTTGATCCAGGCTATACCGCCTGCTGTGTTCGCAGCTGGAGGATCCATGCCACCAGGACATCCAGGTTCAGACGTTGCTTCCAGCCCTGTCGTGCCCTTCATGTACCCTGATGGGCTGCCTTCTGGTGTACCACCGCCCTCGTTACATGTATTTCCTCTCATGAATCCATCCAATCACTTTACCCGAGATCCGAAAGTCGACGAACGACACAGTCCCCATCATTCTTTCAGTTCGCTTCTGAGTGGCCCGTTGCAGAACTCAGCGTCCACTTCGGAGCAGTCCAATGAAGAACCAACGAGGGTGTCATTAACTGCATCATACCTATACTTCGATGACGAGGGTTACACAAGGTGGCAAGGGGAAACATCAGGACTCCCAGTTCTTGACTTGCTTGTCGAACGACACACCCCAGCAGCTAATCGAGATATCTCCGACAAAGATCGCACCGATTCGAATAATGCGAAAGTGGCGAGCGCAGCTAACGCCGAATGGTTTCCTAATCGTCAGCTCCGGCGCACTGACGTGAATCCTCAAAACTTATGGAGGCTTATCACAACGTATATCGTTCCAGAACTTATGGACAAGTAAGTGGTACTTGTTGTCGATTTATTACCGTTCTAATTGGAGCTTAGTCTTGTTCAATGTTACTTGTCCACTTCATACTATATTTTACCCTTTTTGCATGTTCCAACGTTCTTGGCAGTGAGTTCTATCCCCCTTACTCCGCTTCTCACAAATATTCTAATTGAATGTTGCGATTTACGAACATTTTAGGATTATGGAAATCCACAGAAATGGGGTGAACCAGGTTTTGCTGCTTTCATCGTCGCCATCTGCTGCCTCGCTTCACGCCACATGGACGACCCCCGTGTCCGTGCAGACCCCAACGATGGCATCTCTGCAGGCACGCAGTGGTTCGAACTCTTTGGCCGATTGCGTACGCTGCCTATTGCGGACCGTCCTACTTTGTACAACATCCAGGCGAACCTTATCGCCGCTGTCTACGCTGTAGGACTTGGCAAGCTCTCAAAGGCCGCTGCTTTGCTTGCCGAATCTGTTACTATGTCTATCGACGCCGGACTCCATCGCTCTGCTGACACCTATGATCTTTTCGATGCCATCGAGGACGAAGTGCGGAAACGCACCTTTTGGTGTGTTTACATCTGGGACAAGCAGCTGAGCGCCCATTTTGGGCGACCTTCGTTGTTGAGGCTGAGGGATTGCGATGTCCAAGAACCTTCTCCGGTCGACGACGAGTTCATAACACGAGAAGCTGTTGGCACTCCTCCGCCAGGAACTGAATGCCGTTTAAGTGCTTTCATCGTAACATTACGGATCATGGTCGTTCTCGAAGCTGTCCTAGACGTTCCGCCGGTCCGCCAATCCGAGGATTCATCATCCTTCTTGCTTCGTGCCACTAATGTTTTATCCGGAGTTCGAAGATTCAAGGAGATGCGAGAGGAAGAGGCCCTGCTAGACGACATTCACAGAAAAGTGCCCGCCTACTGGTCACATTCACCAGAAACCGTCAATAGCGAGGATACGATTCGCCTGACCCAGGCTGAAAGATTAAACTGCGCGGAACAATTCGTTCGCCTTTTAATTTATCGGCACCGGTTCTCAGAACTGGTAGCTGAGAGGACCAGCGGTCCGGTGGAGGAAGAACAGACAGAGGCAGAGCAAGAAGCACTGATAGCGGCCCATAACTCAGCCTTGCAAATTGTCGGCGCACACGTTCATATCGCGAAGAAAGGATTGATGACATATTGTGAGTGTTTCTGCATTCACTATCTTTCTGAATCCTCACCTCGGGGCAATTAATTTTAGACGGCGTTCACGTGATACACCAACTGACCCAAGCTGGGAGGACTTTGGTTGCCGTCCTGCTCTGTTGCAAGACGGACGAACTTCAGCATTTGATTCCGCCAGGGTTAGACGCGCTCCGGTCGTGCATCGGCCTTTTGAGGAGATTTAGCGGTCGTTATGTCTGTGGTCTTCGGTCAGGAGACCTAATGGAGGAGTTCTGTCGTCGTACGTCGTATTTCGCTCCTTCTGCCGATCCTTTTCGGATGAGGGTTATCAACGCTCACTTTTTTGGGTTACAGTTACCAATATTCCTCTGGAAACTTCCCGCCAGGATGGTCCAGCTAGCGCAACGCGGCCGCCATGGATACGACCCGTCCGAAAGAAAGCGCCCTCTATCGCGCGTTCAAACCAAAGTGGGGATTCCCCTTCTCACCACAGCAGCCCCGAAGCATTCTCTCCTTCAGATTTTTTCGCCGAGCCTATCAAACCTGCCTTCTCCTCAGGTCCTGGATCAAGCTCCGGTGCCACTCCGCCAAAGTATCCCAGTGCCGCGGTCGGGACTCCTACCCAACAGGCCCAGCAGACTAACACTTCGACATTTATGGATACGTCAGGGGGGCTTGGAATGGACAGCTTGATGAGGGAGGACCCATCCATGTACATGTCCCACGAGATGATGGCACTGTTCAATGATGGGGGTGTTGATGTGCAGCACCTGTTCTCACCTGAGTTTATGCACTTACAACCTCAGCAGCAGGCCCAGCAACAGCAACTCCATCACCAGAGCGATATCCCCGGGAGTGCGGGTGCGAGCAGTAACAACCAAACGACGCCGGGAACGAGCTTCGCGAGCCCTGGCTTTCTCAAGAGGAATGGACTGGCGACCTCCCCATAGCGACCGACACGAAAATTCCCGTACGCCCAGACTGAGATACGCAAGCAAACGAGGGGACAAATTAATTCCTTTTTACATGTTATTTTCTATGTAGTTGCTTTCCCTCATCGCTATTACGTCGATTTCTCCCTGTAAATTCTTTTTTTGAATTAGTTCAGCAATCTGAATATCTTGTAGGGTGATTGCCCGCAAATGAATGTATTTCGTGGGGATGGGATGATGAGTGGTTGATGCGCAGACTTGATGCACCCTTTATCATCTAGGAGGCTCGGGAAATTTTAACGATTTTAATGCTCGATCCTGACTGAGCTTTCAATTAGTCTTCGTGTTTTCGAGGGTGTGGCGCACCGCTACCGAGGTTTCGGTTGAAGCGGTCCGGGAGTATGTTGTAAAGCACATCACGTGACTAATAATTTGCCGCCGCGCGTTTCAGATATGTCCCTCTTTTCGACGCGTTCTGACAGTGCTCTGATAAATTGCAGAAGAAGAGTAATTCCGCAGAATCAGAATTAATTTGGGCGTCCTCGGAGTGATTTTGAACAGAAATCCAAAGTAGAATCCGTTGAAAGAAAGACGTCTAGCTAGGAACGATGGTTGAAAGAAGTCAAATTTACGAGAACACATAACACGGATAAAAATTGTGTTGACTGGGAGAATTCACTAGCGCCCTCCTACATTAATTACGTCCAGCTTCTTGGGCGGTTCTCCTTTTTTTTTGGCTTACGAGTGATTCTTGTCTTCTTAATTACCAATGTAATGGCTGGCGCTCGGATCGTGTCCGGTCATGTTTCGAGAACGGTCTTCATCTCAAAACCTTCTGACATAGCTCATTACCAGAATAATTTGGAATCCTGCCGCGTCTCGCCTAAACCCAGGACGGATAATCATTAATCATATTCTCATGCTGAATGACTTGAACACGGAAAATTCGATGATTTGATTCAACTTATGACTCTTGCCTCCTTATTGAGTCCTTAATTCAAAGAAATTCGACGGTCAATAATTTTATTGATTCAAAAACTCCGGAAGGAAATAAGATGCGGAACGCAGCAAGAGCTTTTACTGTTTACAGCGGACAAAGGCGATCGAAGCACGATTAGTAGACAATGTGCACCCACTGCCCAGGCTTTGAAATAAGTTGATCAAGAGATCAGCTTGGGTCTTGAGAGCTTCCAATTTATTTATTCCCGCGAGGCTCATTATTGCTTTTGACTCGACGTTAAATGACTCGCACCATTGCACTCCCATAGGATCCCATAAGTACCACGTTGACCACATAATAATTAAAAATGTTGCATAGTCACTGAGAAAGGGGAATAATCGGGAGCTCGCTAAAAGGCAGCTTTAATATTGCGAGGCTGGGCAGCCCGGTGAACTACCATCTCTGTGCTCTTTTCGCTTCCTTTCTTTTAAACACTGCAAGCCTGAGTCAAACGAGCCAAAAGGCTAGTTCCCAGTGATCCTCTGTTTGTTCCTCACGGTCCTGGGAAAGAGTTGTCGCCCTGACATTGCGCTTCTTTCCACGTGAGGCGCTCGCGAGGGCGGATCTGAGATCGAAATCAGGGATCATCCCAATTCGAGCACGTCCCTTTGTTGTTGGGATGGAATTGGACACTCCTTTGAACATTCCGTAACGAAAAACTCGGTCGTCCCCTGCTCTATCCTCGATGGTTGGCCTAAAATTTGGCCTCACTAGCCGCTGCTTGGTGACCCACCCACCCGTACACGCCGTGTGGTCTTTTATTCATTTTGTAGCCTGAGCGACAGCTCACTACACCTGCTATTGTTATCCCAACAATTGGAGTCAGGTGCGTGTGTATTACTCCTCTTCTAGTCCGGTCGAACAATAAGAAAGTTGAAGCTGAATGACATCTCCCGATATGATCTATTGATTAAGCGTTCATCATCATCGAATTCGATATCTCGATTTCTTTTTGTTTCACAGGAGACAAAGAGAAGGCAAAGTACATAACGGGTTCCGACTCGAAGACTACTCCTTCACACTCCCCTTCCGCTATCACATCTGCATACCGACGATATGTATGCCTCTTGTCGCAACCAGGAGTTTGCCTCATCGCCAATAGCCCGCCTCCCTGTCGAGCTACTCTCCGAAATATTCTCCCTTTGTACGCTAGCTGCAGGCGAGCCTAGTCCAGGCGTCGAAAATGGCGATTATTCTCCACCTGTCATCACGACTGAAACCGTTCAGGTTCCCATTATTCTATCGAGCGTAAACCGGAGGTGGAGGGCCGTCGTGCTCGGTCAATCGACTTTATGGTCGAACCTTTGCATTACTGCAGAATTAATCCGCGACTCGGAATTCCTCGACGACGGAACACAAAGAACATCCAAGTTGAACGCCACTCAAATCACATCCCATTTACAACGCTCCCGTCAAGCGTCTCTCAACATCCTGATTGATGCTCGGGACCCGGAGTGGAATTTCTCGGAGGTTGGGTATGTGATCCGTTCTCTTTCATCTTCACGCTTTGACTTACTTGTTTTACCTATCTCAGCGTCGGCATTGATTTCGGTGATGGACCCACACTTCCGGCCCTCTTCTCCTCAGAACACATGACTGCTGCCGTCTCACTTCTCGTCACCCATATTTCGCGATGGAAATCCCTAACCATCCTGACCGACACATGGGCACCAATGCATGCAGCTCTTTCCACCATCAATCCATCCATAACCGCGTTTGGCGCTCCTCGCCTCGAGTCCATGACTCTCATGCGATGCAACGACTTCGTCAGCTTTTCTCATCAGTTTCAGCCTCGCGACTTGAAGGAGCCGTTGTTCCTATCCCGGGGCAGTTGCAGTGCAGATACATCTTCTCCACTGCTGCCAAACCTCAAGCACCTCTCTCTCCGAGGTGTACACGTCGACTGGGATTCCCTAGGCGACGCCCTTGCTGCCGCACGGCAAACGTCTGGCGGCAGCCTCGCATCGTTGGAGCTTACATCTCACTGCTCCGATGTCCGTCCTTCCATTGCACAATTCCACAAGCTTCTCACCTCAACGCCTAACTTGCGCACATTCATGGTGACCGGCTCTGGGCCCGAAATTCCAGACGAACTGGACGACGTCCCGCGACACCAATGCGACGACAAGCTAGAGCCAGTACACCTACCTCAGCTTCAGGACATCACTATCGGGTACCGCACAGCTCTGGAAGGCCGAACGATTCTCAAGTTCCTCGACGCCCCGAACTCGAAGACACTCGTCTTGGAGGACGCTACGTACCCTGCATACCCCGGCGAGGTTAACGGAGGGTCCATGTTGAATTTCCTTGGATCGAAGGAGTTTGTCAGTCGCAGTGGCGACAATGATACACCATCACAAAGCAAGGGACCATCGCCATCCCGTGCCGCGTTCCCTCTTCTCGAGAACGTCACCCTCAAGAGCGTCAAATCCACTTCGCGTCCCCTGCGCACGTTCTTCAGCGCCCTCCCACGTCTGCATCACCTCGAATTGGTCGGCATGTCGATGCAAGCCGTGTATGCACTTGTGCCTGGCTCTCTCCCGACTTCGACGTGTCCATGCCCACAGCTGCGCTCGCTGTGCATCCGCGATTCGGAGCATTTGCAAGTCCAAGACCTCGACTTTATTGTCGGCGACCTTGCCGTAGAAAGGGAGAACCGAGGCGCCTGTGGACTGCGTGAGGTGGACATCCACGTTGATTCTGCGCGAGCGGCGCGTGTCGCCTCTGCTGCCTCCTCCGGGACCAAAGTCAATATCATTAGTGACGACGAAGATGAGGAGGAGGACTATATGGATGAGGATTTCGATATGGACGACGTGGATCCATTCAAACCTGGAGGAGCATTCAACGACCCTGTGTTCGACGAATATTACTCGGCACAAGTAGCTGCACGATGACTACGACATTTTTTCTCTTTTTCTGTCTTGGGTTTGCGTTCCTCTCGTTTACTCGAGTAATCTCTTGTTATCCCTTTTTTGTCTCTTTTTCCTGTTATCTTGTTTCTTTATTGCCATAAGTAGAAAGCCTCCATCCACGGACATGGACTCAATGTGTACTTGTATGACTACAGCAGATGCGTCCTGCATTGAAAGAATTGAAATCGTAACAAATTCTAAAACCGTCCTGTCAATATCGAGCAAGCTGAGTGACCTCTCCAATCTAAACCAGAATCCAGATGGGCATCTGCGCCGGCGATGCGTCGCAGTTTTAAAATTTGGATATCCACGTTTGGGTAGCCCATGGGTCGGAGGATGCTGAACAATGCACCCCTAGTACGATTTTCGACGACAATAAAGCTTCGCAGTTCACATCCCATATGTTAGTCAGAACTTGAAGCTTGCCCAAAGGACAGAGGTTTCGTCATTCCCGTGCTATTTAGCTATTTTATTGCAGGGCTTGAGAGTGACCAAACGAGGGCAGGTCACCGAGGTCAGTTTACTATTACTCCGGCACCGACTGCACCGAAGTGTGTTACCGACGTTCCAGTATGTAGGAAGCACATGGTTGTTGAAACTCCGCCCAAGGGGGTGGCGGAATGTGGAAAATGTACCAACACTCACTAAATTATTTTCAGGCCGGCAGGCGACCCCCCCCCCTCCCCCTCCCCCCAAAAAAGGTATGTTTTCCGTGAATATATGTTTTTTCTGATGTTTTCCAGAAAGAAGTTGGTTCTCTCCATGGTTTTGGTTGCTCAAGTGATAAATTATGTGCAATATCCTCTATTCCTTCATATCAAAACTTTCCGTGCCATTACAAGTCGAAGGTGTTTATTTTTTTTCCCCTTCCGCTCATGTTTGACATAGTTGACGATCATATTAAATATTTTCCCAACATCCTCTAACTCTTTCTGACCGTTAGACCGTCTTTTTATGCCAATCCCATCTTCCGGCAAGGCAGTGAGCCCCAAGCAATTAATTTTACGACAAGAATTGAGAATGTCACTAATTTTTTTTCGGCCTGCGGCCGGACCCCCCCCCCCTCCCACCCTATGTTCGGGATCCACGTTCCGCCACCCCCCTTGACTCCGCCTCCGTGTTTGGCGTTTGTAGGTCCTGATTTCCATACTTGGATCAAACCGATGCCTAGCCTTTGGCCAGGTGTATTCAAGTACGGTTTGTAAACCCAGTACAAAAAGTAAAAGCTCATTGTTTTTGGAATTAACATCGAATTGGCTTTCCAGTACTAGTTATACAGAAGTACGGCGTCAAACTGTGGGTTCCTTCTTCTTCGCCCTGAACAACGTCTCTACCTACTACCTGATCCCCTGCCTTTCTATTCCAGGTATTCTTCGAATCGCCCCACCTAATGTCGTAATTTGTACTGAACTTGTGCGATGATCATGGCGTGCAAGTTTCAATTGACAGTAGATTACTCACATGTGATGTCATCGATGCCTCAGCGACGAAGTCTCGGAAATGCAAAAACTTATAAAAGCCCCAAAACCGAGCTGTTTCTTTCCATGTCCGCGCGTTCCACTCTTCGTCTCACACAGCATCTACAACCTTCTCGCCTTTTTCTCCGTCCTTCTACACACAACCATTATCTCGCTTTACGTCCGATGTCTACCTACAAAACTACAAAACATGTTGGTGGAAGCCTTATCGACGCCGTCGCGGAGGACCACCAAGAGGTAATCAACACCTTTATTTCCCACTGCTTTTCTCACTCCGTACTAGATGTATGATTATTATGAAGAATATGTCAGGAACGCCGGAAACACCGACGCACAACTACGCTGGTCCAACCAACTTGCATGGGAGGTAGCAAGGCACGCCGTCGGCGAGGAACTTGTCGTGTACCCTCTCATGGAAAAGCACCTTGGCGCCAAGGGTAAAGAGCTGGCCGACCACGATAGGGCAGAACATCATGTTTGTAACCTTCTTGCTGTCTTTCTGCTCACAGAAATTGACCGCCATATACTTTTGTCCGTTAGAAAGTCAAGGAGCTTCTGTATAAGCTCGAATCCATTAAGCCAGGCACTCCCGAACACGCCTCCTTAATAAAATCTGTCCTTGAAAACCTCAAACCCCATAACGACGGCGAGGAGCAGGAGGACTTGCCGCTTTTGCAAGAAGCCATCGGCGCAAAAGGCTCTGCAGAAGCGGCGGCTAGTTTCAAGCGTACCAAAAAGTTTGCTCCTACTAGGTTTGTTATACATTTTATTGCGTTCATTGTCCTATTTCTGAGCCTATTGCATTTAAAACTTCCAGGGCTCATCCCAGTGCTCCTGACAAGCCGCCGTTCGAAACTTTTGCAGGGCTGTTGGCGGCTCCTATCGATAAGCTCAAAGATCTCTTTGCTAAGTTCCCGACTGAGGAACAGAAGGAGGAGGCGAAGAAGATTAATTAGCGGCTGACAACTCGGAAGTCATGTTCAAGTTCTGTCTTCAGTATTGCATAAAATTGTAAACTAAATCCTTCTTTCTTTTCTTTTTCTTTGTAAAACTGGATTGTAAATTTGGAGGTTTGTTGTAACAGCACTACAAGTCAATCAATAAATATATGTCATTGAAAGAATCTGGGCTGATGACGTCAAAAATTGCAAAAAGCATCACAAATAGGCGCCGTGATAAAGTTTTAGGAAATCCAAAGGAAATCATGTTCTAAAATGCGTAACAAATTTGATCGAATATTGGATGTACACAAATACTTCATTCGAGTTACGCGCAAAATGCGAAGGAAATGTATCATTGTGGTACACAGTTTTTCTGTCCAAGGACATCGTGTGAATGGCTGCGGCTGTGCGGCTTGCACGGGCAGCACGGCAGCAGCATTTCATCAGGTTTAAATTTAAGCTCGACCTCAACGGTCAACGTTTCAACGTTCAACCTCGGTCCTTCACAGCTTCCAAGTACCTGCCCTATTATATTTCCTTGCAAACTAGACTCAAGAATTCAGTGGCACACAGAGATTTGAAAGCTCTAACCCCGTGCTTTTGGACATTGGTGCGGACTACTCCTTGGCTGAGTTCACGGAAGATCTGGCCAGATGTGAGAGTATTTGCTATGAATCCGGTGTAGCCACTGACCTCAAAACAAGATCACCTCCACATCGTCGCGAGGAATAGACCTGAGAATCAAACTTGAATATCCACTAGCGTTATTCCTCATCAGCTAGACCCATCCAAGGCTGCACCTTGCCAGCCCTTCGTGTGACCGAAGCCTCAACGATAGTTCTGAACCCATACGACGAACTTGGCGCCCTACCTTGCTTTAAGAGGCTTGTCTAGAGTCAACGCGAATCCATAGGAACATAGGAGGCTCGATGCCAGTAACAACCCTGCGAATCGTCGAGTCAGACGCAGAGGCCTCGCTGCACCCGCGTGATGTTTGGAATCATTGGAAGAAACATGTTATTTGGGATCCAAGGTCTTATTATGGTGCGTCTAGATACATCTTTCGTCATCAATTTATCAGGTTTATTCACTAAAGTAATGGTAACGGTCCACATAGGTGTGCTAGAATTTGGTGCTGCCCTAATCTCGCTGCTGTCTGTGCTGGAAATCCAAACTATCACGGCTTATGGTGTGTGCATTTGTTCCCGAGAGTCATGGTCTACAACAGTAACATAAGGTCGCCGGTTCAATTAAAGATCATCCAGGTTCTTTTCCCTGGTATGGCGTTCAAAAACTATGGTCGGGTATGCTACTTGGGCTTGGTGTTTCTCCTTTGTAAGTCCACATCAATGTCGGTCACGCCTATGGTACCACACCTGTAGCATGGTGCTAATTACTCATTAAACATCCAGACATTGGTACAGCAACCACCGACAGTCTGCTCATCTACTCACCCGTGTCCGTACTCACTTCTACGTGCTTCTCTTCCTCGGTGTAACACTTTTCAGTGCGTACCACCTTCCGTGCTTGCGAGGATTTCTGAACGACTGATCCATCATTCCCTTGACAGTATCCCAAACATTTATTATCCAAGAGCCTCCTCCATGTTATGGGTACAACGGGTGTGAAGTTCGGAACACGTTGAATTCGTGCATTTGGCTCTCGATCCTCTTTCGTGAGTTCCTTTGTAATACGAATCATCTCCAGGTCACTTAATAGCGGAAATGGCAGTGTTTATCGCAGCCTTCATAGTTTATACTGTCGCCCGCAACCCACGGAAGGACCCAGTCCTGGCGGAACTCCCTTCCCCGACAGCGGCAGGGATAGACTTTGAAGACGAGAGTCAGGCAGCCTGGGCAAGCGTTAATGTGGCTGATGGTATTGAGGATGATTCGGCAGAGCCAGAAGGCCAGTTGAGGCTGTAGCATTGGCACATGTGTGGTTAGTTCCCCAGGCGAATGTTGGCGCAAAAGACCTATCATTAAAACCTCACTGAATATTGTGATTGTTGTAGATGTAATTTTATATACCAGGCCTCTGCATTAATCATTTATGCCTCAACCTCAAACACAACTTGACGGAGACGACCTTCGTGAAGGACTCTGTAAAAGCTGTGCAGGCACTTTCGTTTCGGATTCAAGCGGAGACCTATCGACGCTCTCGAAACCTCGAGCGCTCAACGACTTTCGTCGATTTAGAGTTGGTATTGAACCAATTTTACTTATTCATACCTTTTTAACTCTCTCTATGATGAGCATTCATGTAAATTGAAGAAGATAAGAAAGGAATTTATCGTTCAAAGATCGGCCCGGAGTCGGGAAGTTTCCATCTCCGATGATGGTCGTGACCCAACTGGGATGCAGTTGTGAATTGCTGTCGTTGTTTCTTGACGGCGACCTTAGGCTGGTCCTTCACCCTCCCAATCGTCTTCCGGCAGCGCCATCGACGTATTCTCTGTTGACGGAGCCCAACTGACCATTAAATTTTCAAAAAACGACATCAATTACGACCTCAACACCCCAGAAGTATGGAATCGACGACGAACTTGGATGCGACCGGCAGGTCCGGTCTCCTACGACTTCGCATGAAAAGGACTGTGGAGATTCTCTGTAAACAATGGCTCTATATTGGTGAGCCATTTCGAGTTGCAAGGCTTTCTCCTTATGTTGTTTGCTTTCCAGGAATTGCCATCTTCCTGGCTACGCTCAACCTGCTGTTAGGGATCTTGACATTATCATATCTTCATCCAAAGAAAGATGGTAGTGTTATTGTCTATTCCATAATTAAACCTATCTTTATGGTATACCCACCCAGAACTTGTCTTTGGGATAGTTTGCTTTGCAATTCTACTGGCTCTCGGTCACTTTGCTTCCCTATGCTACTTGTAAGTTTCGCCATTTTATCAGTGACCCATTGCACTATACAACTTGTTCTAGGATACAACGAGCTAAAGACGATTCGAGCGATCCCCAGCTCATCGACGCCGCGTATTCCGCTGGCGTTGTCGGCTTATTTGCGAGTGCGTTATCATTCTATATAGCCTGCCAGCTCATGATCGCAGCTCGCTCACGACTATCGCCGACCCTCCAGTCTCTGGCCTTGCACTCACAGTCAAACTCCCCAACCGGTGCTTCTCAGGGCCAAATAATGAGCACCTCAAGATTATTGGTCAAGGATGGTGTAATGCCATCACGGCCATGGCTGTCTCTTCCTGGTTGGCCGTTCTTATAAGTATGTCCATTTTCTCAACTGTCAGAGTATACTTATAAGCTTGTTGCTGTATTCTAGTGATCATAGCCACCATTATCATTGTAGTTGCTGCACGGAGAGCGATTGAACTGGCCAAGATGCCTCCCCCCGTGTTCCCGACCGGAACGGAGGCACCTGTTATGAGGTGGCTGGACAGGAATGACCCGTTCCTTACGGTATCGGAACGTCGCCAGCAATACGTTTAAACTCGAGATGTTCCACGTCCTTATTATGATATCCGTCGACGGACGTAATGAAATTAACGTTTTTTGAGTTCAAGGTTTCAGATATGAGATCCTAAGAAGCTGGATTAAACGTTCACCACGCCATGCACTGGAGCAGACAAAGGACGCAGTCTGGCCTGGCCACCGTCATGTCCCTTGAATGAAATCGTTGTTAGGAAGACTTTCACAGAAGAATTTGAGCATGGGCTATTCTAGGTCGTCACTACTCTTCTTTCCCTGTATTCACCTAGGAGTCTTACGAAGTTCTTTGGATACTATGTCCTCATGGCCAGCGATAAACTGTCGTCATTGATTAAATTTACCAATGGACAAAGCAGGTTGCCTTTTGAGTTTGCTGTCTTCAATCTAGATGAGACTTGCCATGACTTGGGGGCTTGTACTTCTGGCATGAGATTGTTCAGCGTGAAATAGGTTCTGGACTTAATTCAGGAAGCGTCGTAGAAGTTAAAACGGGTAAAGACTTGTACTCTTCGTAATAAATCGCGCCAATTAAGGTTGGAATTAGGTCAGGCGTCGTAAAGTACAGATAATGTCATTACGCCACGAAAAGCCAAATGCGACTCATGAATGATTAAGGCGCTTTTGAGTACAACACCTGCCCCTTCTTCGAGAAGCTCTCGATTATCCTCTCCCCGCCATCAGGAGCGATGACCCATGACATGAACTCCTTACATATACTTTTGTGCTCCGGGGATGCTCGTTTACCACATAACAGATGTGCCGGGTTGAGCAAAAGGTCGTCAGAATTATCACTTCCCATTTTGAAGACCTCCAACGAAGAGGTTATGGATTTTGGAGCGTCCAGCCATGATCCCTTGTCGGTTAGAGTGTATTCAGAAAGGAGTGAGGCAGTTTGTAATGCTTCCCGTGGGAATCGGGGATATTGGTGGTACCACTTCGAGTAATTGAGCGCCCAAGGAACCTAATGGGAAGTGAAAATACGTCAATGAAGCTTGAGACTAGTTAATTAGTTAAGTATCCTGTACCTGACCGACAGTGGCGAATATTAGACTTTCTTTGATATTCGTAGCACTCTTGTCGAAGCGAGAGAGGAATCGAGTCGGCGGCCGTTGATCAGGAGGACACTAAGGAAAGACAAGTGAGAATATGGGAGGGGTGTCCAAGCCGTAGCATACCACAACATCTGCGTTGCCAGAAGAAACGATTTTATTGAACATTGTCAAGATGTCGTCGTCATTTGTAAGTTTAGCAGGATTGCATTTTGGTCCAACAAGGAGGAAGTGGTCCTAAAGTCGTCGGCGTCAGAGGCCTCTCTATCGTCTTAGGTAGAAAGGGCTTACACGAAATGCGTAGACACGCTCAGTCGCGGCCCCAGAACGAAGGAGCTGTGTTTCAGCAGCGGAGTTATAGGTTAAGGCAACATCGACGACTCCAGAAGCCAAGAAAGCGAGACTTTCAGTCGTATCTCCGAGATACCAAGCAACCTGAAGATGTATTAATTGCATGCAGCTAGTTAAGGAGGCTCGACACACCTGGAAAGGTTCAAGACCTTTGGTCACCACCATATATTGAATGAACGAATCGGCCCAGGCTTGGATCAAGCCTGTCTGACCAGCCCCGCCATTGGCAATGCGGAGACACACGCCGCGACTGGAATTTTCGTAGCCGCCATCGTAAATAGCGTGCGGTTTTGGTTGCGGAGAGGAAGCGTTCGATTTTCGGGAGTCGGGGTGAATAGAATCTAAAGCACCTTTGATGTCATCGAAGACGAGGGTATCGTGGGGCGAGTTTGATCCTTCAGGTATGTCTTCTCGGCCTGAAACCTGATCCTTTTTGTGGAAGAGTCGTGCAAGGAACTTGAAGAGCAACATAATATCGAAGTGGGGCGGTCCTTTAGTTCGAAGATTGGGCTTTACATGTTATATCAAGGCGCTTCGCCGCGTGTTTTTGGAGAGGGGTATTTTCTCGAAGCAGGGCTGGGATGGGCCTTCCGAATAATACGAAGTCGAGTCTAGTGGATTTAGACGTAACCTTTGAACGCCGGGACATGTTGCGAGATCCCTTTACTCTTGGCCTACGACGTTTGTCCAGAGCGAAGATCGGTAAAGGATGACATGTGGCACGGGGTTTATGCCCTCCATTCAGTGGCAGCCATCCAGGGTGCAGGGTCGCTTGGGGACTAGAGTCACCTGGACAGGCTGCACTGTGGAGTTCGCTTTGAAGACGACGAATGCCTAATTTTGAAATCGCATCCAGAACCCCAGCATGGCTTTGGTGAGGATAAATCAAGGGGTGGCCAAATAAGATTATAGATAGGTTGTCACAAGGCGCAGCCAATGAACGACCCCGGATTTACGCAAATACTTACTTGGGCCCATGAATGGGTAATTCTAACTATCGTACCGATCAGCCATTAATGAATTCGCAGAGCGGAGGGAAAGGTCATTCCTTACTAGAGAACTAGAACGCGTGCCGATGGCTCCGAGATATGTGAATTGGTGTTTCCAGCACGCCAACACAAGGTTTAGGTGATCATATAAGTTGGTAAACGCGCCACGGCGTGGTAAGAGATAAAAAACGATGTTAGATTGACACAGCAGGCGTCGAATGATTATAAGAAAAACCCGCCACTCGTCCTGTAATATGAAGAGCGTCATCATCATGCAAATTGACGCTGAAAATTTCGCGAAGAGCTTCTATCCTCTCAAGTTCGGTGTTCATCGACCTTATTGTCTCCGTATTTCCGGCGTCGTCGCTCCTCTTCACCTCCTTTCCGATCATGACCATCCGATAAATGATCTCTTTTGATGTAACGCTTTCAGACATGCCGCAGGCAACTACGTGATCATCCTCGAGGACGAAGTTCTTGACACATATTACATTGCTCCAGAACAGCCCCTGAAGATCTGGCATCATGGACACGAAGAACGAGGAACACTGGAAGTCTTTCGGGTAGAATTCTTCCTCAGAGAAGGTGTAAAGCGTTCTCCACGGCGTGGTATCGGTGACCCCATTCTTTTCGTGGAGAACTTCGAGGTTCCACCTAACTTCACTGAGAACACCAGAATCCTTGGAGGTTTCTGAGAATCGCATTAGTGATGTTAAGAAGTTAGCCTTGATTTTATTTCTGAATAAACTGACTAACCAACGCTTGAGTGTGGAATAGCCGTTCTTGTGAGCCTGTGCTTCTCACGAGGTCCAATACCTGGGATAACATTACCAGCCTCGTTAGAAAGTCGGATTGGTCTTGCTAGTCCGCCTGCACCGAATCCCACGTCAACCAAATATGTCTGAGTACTATCGACTACTGGCTGCACAAAGATGACTTGATGAAGGAGTGGTCTGTGGTTCGGCGGGCCGGAAGGATCTCCTTCATTTACCCTGGAAGCACCAGAAAATGCCCTATCAAGATCGATTAGGATCGCGGTCAGGATTGTTGACTGATGAAGAACGGACCTGTAGCCAAGTGCACGCAACATGCCCAAGAACAGACCATTCAAGCCGAAACAATAGGAACCCCCCTTTCTATCCACCACCAAACGCTGGAAAAGCCCTTCCGTTGTGATGTCCATCGCATGTTGCGGCGAGCTACCGTATGAAATATCGAGTTACATTAGCTTCATGGGTTTCAGACAGATAGAGCAAGCGACGGACTAGTGCATTGACGTATTTTCGAAGGGGAACGTTAGCAGGTGGTGTTTCATTAAGAGCGATAGGGTCTCTAGTGACGTTCCAGGCAATTCTGTTGCCAAATTCTGACCGAGATCGACTTTCATGCAGGCCAACCACTGCATGGCCTGTGCGGCGGTATAGCACGAAGCAGTGTTCTTGATCCATTCGTTGTTGCGTAAAGTACCACGATGTGTCTCTAGATCTCTCGACATGGTCAGTGATTGGGAAAGAGCTCTTGAGTCCTTCCGACGGGTGTCAGCGGTCCGAAGAGTTCAGGGATAACTTCGGGACCAGGACACGTGGATTTAGGAGGTAAAAAAAATTCGATTTCTGGAACGAAGAAGGGACAGGCATCAAGTTAAGGTCCTACCCTCCTGGTTCAGCTTCCGTTTCTTCTTCTTCGACCCTGAGCCTGCAGACTGCGGCGTGACATTCGTCGTACTGGGCATATCGTTGTGCGAGCGTTTGGGAGGCACTTGCATGTCTTGCTTATCGTCGCTAACACCTGTAAGCGAAGGAAGCGGCGGAGCTGGTTCGATGGACATCGCTTCAGAGGAGGTCGACGCTTCAGGAAAAACTACTTTCGGTTCTGACAATACCGCTCGGTACGTTTTCCGCGTCTCTATAAAGTGCTTTTAGTATGTTATATCAGTGTTGAGTATAAAAAATCCGTACCTGCTCGAATAACAAGTGATTTCGGTGTTTTGGTTAAAGCTTCATGAGCGGCGTCCTGGGCCAATCCTAGGATTTTAATTCTAAGATCGGCGTTATTAACACAGAAAAAAGGATAAATAAGATAATAATCACAAATTGGAAACATCTCGTGGTGCTCGGACATCCGCTTCAGCGACGACACCACCGCTAATTATCAGGCCTTTCCCCTTGGTCACGCGAGCTAGTTCCCTCGTGGAGGCCCACCAATTACGCTTGGCAGTAGGCCCGTTCTCAGCTGCATTAGCTTCGACGAGGACGACGTCATTCTCGCCTCCAAGTGCACCGACATAATTAATTTCAAACACAGCCCCGTTTTTAATCGCAGTGCGGATAAGAGTGTGTTTCAAATGGTATGGTAGCCGTGGCAGCGTTAGAGGAAGCGAGATTATATGAGCCGTAAGCGGCGAAGGTTGACTGTGTGTGAGGCATGCCAGAGAAAGAGTGTTGTGGGTGGTCGGGACGAGTGCGATCAAATCGTAACCGCTGAATAAAGAAAGGCTAGCGTTTATCTAGAAAATTCAACAATTTGCCCTTCTGACCAGAAAACAAATACTAACCAGACCGAATCCCTTTTCGCTATCCGAGTCAAGGATGATGTTTAATCTTTTCAGATAAAGGATTCCAGGTCTCGGACGCAGTCGACCTAGCATACTATCCAGATAATTTATGTGGGTTTTCGAATCCACTTTCTTGTTAACAGTCTGCGAGAATCCAATAACAGAATATCCTACTTGATTTACTTAGTAAATGACCAGTAAACCGTAAAATATCAGAACAACTCACAGTGAACAAAAAGATCTATCCGTCCTTCAATTGTTGATATTTCGGAGGCTGTCCAGGCCACTGTTGGTTCCTGCTGGGGTTGCTTCCCCTTCTTGGAGACATTTACCCTCTGGGGGGATTTTTGAACAGGGAAATTGAGGTCAAAGAACATCAAGATTTGTTCAAATTTTTCGAAACAATCGAGCGGAAGTTGGGACGTCACGGTGGGGGGGCGTGACAGTCAGTGATAGCGCGATCACATGACAGTGACAAAACAGCTGAAGTCGTCACTACCGCTTCTTGCTGCTTCTTGGTGCTCACGACCACAACCTTTATGGCACCTAAATCTACCAGGGCGTGCTTTATCCTGACTCTATCATGAATCCATCTTATTCTGGCTCTCATCTACGGGAAAGGGACCAATTAATCCTCGAGAAACACGAAGAGGAGATAAACGCACTTCAAGCCAAGTTTTGGCGGCTGAAATACTCTGCTGACGAAATTTCGAAGAATTTATTTGAAGCTTCAAATCGTGGCCGTCGACTAGCAGAATCTTTGGGGTTTAACGATGTCTTCGACGCGCAGGTGGCGATTGATTCTGCGGAACACTCCGTGACTTATCGAGAATGCCTGGAGCGTCTTCAGATCGCCGAGGCCCAGCTCAGCGTTGAGAAAAAGGATGTACAAATACTCCAGGCGAAACTTCATGAAAAAGAGCAAGAAAACAAAAAATTAGCCAAGGAGAAACGGTCAGTATCTTTGACATTCAGACCTAAGTGGTACTGACAATCGAACCAGAGCCCTAGAAGTGCAGTACGATGACCTTAAAGACAAGAAAGAGCGTGCTGCAGAGCGATATAAGGCTGATTACAAGAAGTACCGGGAGCTCAAAGCGTGGCTCTTTTCTGATGACAAGAAAAGTCGCAAGCACGAGAACGAGCCTGGAATTACCCCGCAAGAGAAGTTGGCCAGAGAGAAGCTACTCCTGCGCAACAGAGCTAAGGCGATTGAATTAGTAGGGGGATCAGATATCTCCGAAGGTATACTTTGTTCCTGCCACACCTGTTCTTTGATTCATATTGCCCTCAGACGCATCAGCGATGCTCACTCAACCAACTCCCTTTTCTCGTGAAGGCTTAGCATGCGACAAAGAAAATGACGGAACGCCGATGCCACCGCCTAAGAGACGTCGCATCCCGTCTGAAAATGCTACCATTTTGCCTAAGGGCTCGCATTCTTCAGCTGCTGTCACTCCCATTCCTCTCCGAAACAGCCTTCTGAAATCTGTCATCAACATCGCTCCACCTTCATCGTCCCCCACCGTCTTTTTAAATTCTCAAACAACCTCAACGACCCGTGTCCCTCTTTCTTTTCAACCTATTCCCGATACCATTCATATACCTGAGGAGCCATCGTAAGAATCAACCCTTTCCCGATTCAAATCGTACTGACTAACAATATAGATGCACCCCTAGTCCAATCAATACCACTAAGCAGAATAACGATACCCTGCATAGCTCTCCGTTATCAAGACCACATATACCATGTTCCTCAGACACAGAGGATGATTCACAAGGTCAGATTTTACAGACCGTTTTTAGAGAAATTCTCATTTTCTGCAGCTGTATTTTTTCCTTCAACAAACCCTCGTACTGGAAAGCCTGTGGTCTTCAAGGTTCCTGCCCCTCCTCCGAAAGCAGACCCGAGTCATCAGAATGCAAACACGCCGCATCCTAGTCTCCCATCTCGGCCTTTGTTTCCCCTATCTTCGCCTGAGCTCAGACGAAACTCGGCCATAGCAGAGCCAATGCGGACAACGGAGCCTCTCCAGCTTGCGAATCGAGATAGAGAGTCCGGCAGACCTGCGAAGATGCGGAGGCTGAGTGATAATGGCTGCGATCGTTCTCACATCTCTTCGATTGCCGATGTCTCTTCTTCGTCCACCTCTGAGCCACGGCTCCGACCCGGCAGCGCTTCCACCAAAGGAAAAGAGCGCGAGATTCAGAACGACATTCTCACACCTTTGACCGCTCGAAACATGGGGCAGAAACGTAGCGAAGACTACTCGGCCTTCAAAGGTAGAGGAAGATATGGCAAGACGACCCAAGACCCGAAGCAGTACGTCTAATCACGCTTTGTGTGACTTGTCTGGTACTCAGTCGAGTTTCAGGTCGACGATAAATGCCTTGTACACCATCGATCCCGCCCGAAATGGTGGGCTCGCCTACCAATATGACGAAGTTGTGAGAAGCAAAGATGAAAGGCGCAAGATGGATGCTGGAGATTGCGAGTGTTGCAAAGAGGTACAATCATTGATTGTAAACCAAAAGATATCTTTCTAACGCTTTGCAGTACTACGAAAGTGTCGGACCTCTTCCAAGCCGGCTGCAGCAGCCCTTATGGCGTTCACCGCCCGCCACACCAGTCAAGCCTTGCCCACGTCATCCTCTCTCTAACCCCAATGAGGATCACAGAGACCGTACACGTCCGTCGCCTTCAAGATCAGTGCGGCGCCAGTCAGATATCGAATTGCATAAGAAAGCTATTTCGAGGCACCGACACGCGTGGGCTCGTGCTACTACACCCCCTGGATACTGGAACATCGGCTTCCCGGATACCCAGGAGGTCGGGGATATCAATGACCAAGCCAAGGAGATTCATAAACGAAAGAAGGACGACGTTGACAAAGAGGCAGCTGCTGAAGGCGGACGATACCGCAGGAGGTGACTTTAGAGACATGAATTCGCCGTTCTCGCCTGGTGATTGTTCGTTACAGTATGCTTCTTCTCTTTGCCTTCACGTTTCTGGCTAAGTACTTACCTTTCGCTCAGGGAACTCGATTCGTGATTTTCGATGACTATGTTACTACATAACGAAGATAGTTATTTTTTTAAACTTTCAGAGAGAATTATTCAAAGAACGTTTCCTTTGGGGCGTGTAACACGAACCCATATGGTCTTAAAGAACCTTATCACTAACGATTTACTAAGGTTTTTTGCCGCTTTACACCGGTTTATAGAGCGTGTATTCAAGGATTGAATTACTGATACTGGAATAGTACGACCATTATCTATGTACAACTTCTAGTATCTGACTAATTCCCCACAGTGTTATTTATGAACGAGAGGTGGAAATGGGCGAAGGTGCACCACCAGTTCCCGGTTACTTCACAGTATGTTCTGCTCTGACATGAGAGTGGTGTCTTCCCATTTACAGGTCTATAGCCTGATGAAGGTTGCCTGAAAATTACAACGATTGGGATATGGACCGGGCAGATTTCAAATCATTGATAAGCTTTTGAAGTTGTGTCAAATGCCAAGCTACCGGGACCGGTTATAATCTTGCCGGCTTGTCCCAAATAGTCAGCGGGCGCTTCACATCGGACGCAGATTGGATAGTGGGTTTAGCAAGAAAGCCACGTTTCATTGCATCACGTCACTGTAGGAGAATCAGCGCCGGGGATATTACCAACAAATATTCGCCATACGACTACGACTCCACTTGTGTCTGCAGTCTCTTTGCTATGTTTGCTTGACAGAGGAGAACAGAGAACTGAATCCGGAATAACAATCTGCAACGGCATATCGGCACAAAGATAAAGGCAAATCCACTATTACTCTGATTACCGAAAACACTTCACCTGGAATTCGAAAAAGTCTCAACTGTTCATCGACATTTTCTTCGCTAAAAACATAAAAAACAAAGGTATGCTCGGGGGCACAAATTCCGACTGCTTTGCTCCAAGTTGGAGCCTGAGCGTTGGCTCTCCACTTAATGTTAGGACAAGAAATCCGTCATCGGGTTCGGCCATCACCATGATAATCGCCATTTTGAAAACCACGGGGGCAAGATCTGCCGCATCTGTTCAGGTCAGGACCCGTTGGCATTATTACCGGACGAATAGCCGTTGCGTTCTTCCTCCTCTTTTTTTTTAGAAACCTATAAATGTGGGTCGGCCTGGTTCAAAGTCTACTCCCTCCCTTTGCGATGTCTCATGCACAATTTCCAGACGCCCCGACGGCAGTGGGCTCCACCCGTTCTTCATTGACAGTTCTCGAGCACAATACACTACCTTCTCATGACTTCCGAGACAATCTCCCGCTATCAACACAAGGGACCAATCTCGAAAGCATCGCTCAACGAGACGAATATGAGCTTGAACGCTATGGAGGAGACTATATTCACGAACCACCTGCTAAGCGTGCGCCTATGCAAGACACTCCCTCTGCAGGTCCTACCCTTGATACAAATATGGTAAACTGGGACGGCCCGGACGATCCAGAAAATCCTCAAAATTGGTCGATTGCTCGCAAATGGTTGACCACTTTGGTGTGTATCGTGATGACGGTTAACGTGTATGTTGGCAATCGATGCGTCGTTTATTTGAATCTGATTTTGTAATACAGGACTTTTGCCTCGTCTGCCCCATCCTCAGCTACTCTAAGAATAGTCGAGGAGTTTCACGTCACGCAAGAGGTAGCGGATTTAATCACGACGGCATTTCTTCTGGGTTATGTCGTTGGAGTATGCTCCTCCTTGTTTATTTTGTCAGTTAGTGTCTAATCTGCGATCATAGCCTCTGTTTTGGGGACCAGGCAGCGAGCTTATAGGACGGAGGCCGATCTTCTTGGTGACTATGGTCCTATACACGCTTTTCATTCTGGGTCAAGCCCTCGCCAATAATATAACGACAATGATGGTCACTCGCTTCTTCTCTGGTTTCTTCGCCGTAGCTCCATTGAACAACGCCGGTGGTTAGTCGACGATTCTCTTCAATCCTCTAAGTAGTGCAATGCGGTTCTAATTCTTGCTAGGTCTCATCGCGGATATTTGGCCAGCCATCGGACGTGGACCTGCGATGAGTCTTTTCACCGCTAGTGTCTTCGTTGGCCCTGTCCTTGGACCCATAGCTTCTGGATTGTACGGCATCACATTCCTCACACCGTCTGAATGTCTTTCTAATCACCAAAAATTCTAGCATCGTCGAAAGCTCTGTATCCTGGCGATGGGTTTTCTGGGTTATGTTCATCTTCGCGGGTACTTGTACCCTGATCGCGATTCCCACTCTACCGGAGACCTACGCACCCGTCATCCTGTTAAAGAAGGCTCAGAGGATGCGAAGAGAGGATCCCGTCGGGAGCAAGAATCTATATGCGGAACATGAAAAAGAGGATTGGTCCTACCAGGGACTCATGAACCGGACATTACTTCGACCTGTTAAAATGCTCGCGATGGAACCTATCCTTATTCTCATTACAATCTACATATCCGTTGTCTATGGCCTGCTTTATGCTTGTGAGTTTCATCTGCATTTATGGCACCGTTTAAAATGTACTTACTCGCCTTGCGAATTATCTCAGTGTTCCAGGCTTTCCCCATTGTTTTCATCGAGAAACGCGGCCTAAAGATATCTCAGGACGGACTCATCTTCATCGGGGTTGGTATTGGGACAACCATTGGCTCTCTTATTAACTACTGGACAACGTCCCACTACCCGGAGCTCATCAAAAAATGGAAAGGTTTCCCACCTCCCGAGGACAGGCTTTACGGTGCCATGATTGGCAGCCCGGCACTTGTGGTTGGGATATTCTGGCTGGGATGGACTGGTCAGTACGCCAGCATCCCATGGTATGTTCCTGCGCTCAGCACTATTGTCGTCGGCGCGGGAATCAGTTTAATATTCATGTCATTCTTGGTATGTTCACTATACCTATTCCAACAAATTTTGTTAATTTCGTTCCTCATGACAGAGTTATCTGGTCGATACCTATTTGTGAGTCTTGTGCTGCGTTCTGAAGTTATAACGATTCTCACAAATTTCTTCTAGAATGTACAGCGCGTCTGCTTTCGCTGCGAACACCGTTATTCGCTCTGCGGTGGCGGCTGCCTTTCCACTCTTCACAGTTCAGATGTTTACCAAGGTGCGTTACACGTGTACTATAATTTCTGTTTCTTTATTTATAATGAAATAGCTCGGTGTCAACTGGGCATGCACTCTCCTCGGGCTCATTTCCCTTCTGTTTGTACCATGTCCCTTCCTGTTCAAAAAGTTCGGCCCTCGGATTCGCGGCCACAGTAAGTTTGCCCCATGCATTGTAAGTTTTATGGCTGTTGCACCTCCAGATGTGTTACTCATTTTGTGATACACAGGACCTTCGAATCGCGGAAGAATTGAAGCTGGAGGCTGCCAGTGAAGACGAAAAGAAGTCTCAAGCATTGCCATTACCATAGACACGAAAATTCCTTCCCATTTCTCTTTACGTATCTCATGACTGTGGATCAAGCCGCGCAGAAGGTCACCGCCTTCATTTATTCTCATTTATTCGTAACATCATCCCTCGCAAATTACCCCAGTTTTTTTCTAGCACTCCAGCAAAGGACCTATTTGCATCTCATAGACATTAGTAGAACGCATACGCAATTTCCGTTTACCATTTTCGTCGACAGCACATTAAGTAATAATTACAAGTTTCTTCAAGCCTTTTTGAACTCATGGACTGTTTGAGGCATTCGAGTTCAGCATTTTAAGCGGTGCATCAATTCTTGACAATGACGGGAAAGCATTAAAGGGCGATTTCAGACGCGATCGTGACGGAGCCCACGTGCCGTGAGTTGTCGCGTTTGCCTGGGAAAGATTCAAAAACAACGACTCGCAGACTAAGTCGTCGCTTGAACCTGCACCTCACAATCAAAGGCCTTCGCGATTGATGTGACGCGATGCGCTAGGCAGAGTATTTCTAGATAGGTATTGACGAAGGCAAGAAAACTCCTCATTTGCCAACTTTAGACTTCTTATTATTGGCTTTACAGGTCAAACTTTGAAAATGTAATGGCACACGGAGAAAATCTACACAAGAATCCCGTTTAGTTGCCCGTTAATGATCATGAGGTACCCAGGAGTATAGTCGACAGCAGTTCGCCGTTCAGTCACCAAGTCCAAGCCTGTCACTGGCCAACCCCACAACGGGCAACCAAAGAGATGATATCAATCCTTACCGGTTGGTGGAACCAGGAGTTCGGACGAGAAAGCTTGAGGGCTTCTATAATCTCCTTCATGCGTGGAAAGCCTTTCCATAAAGATAGAATCAAACGCCGAGAATTAATTTTGGCCTGACATGTTCATTACAGGAATCAGGATTAACTACCGTCGACCCTTCAGAAAGCTTCTGTCTACAGTTCTAGGTTCTGTCTGTCGTCGCCAATGTCTTGGAGCTATTGGTTGGCGCATTGAGGACGGCTACCTGGCATCAGGGGCCGGAGGCCTTGTCTGGAAAGCTGCCCGCAAGTTTAAACATGACCGGGAAACCGTCGTAGAACTCGAGCGCCTCGTCCTCGGGAAAGCCGTACTCTTGTCGTCATTCGTAAAGCCTAAAATCTTTGACCTTACTTCCCTCTTGACTGTCCCAGTACTGTCAGAATGCTCAGCTGGGTTCAAGTTTACAGACATCAAATCGAGTTTCGCTATCTACTCAACGGGTGAGGATTATCGAAGCCATATTTCCTGGGTGTTTTTCCGCCATGTTCCTGGTTAAATTTCACAACCCAGGAAAAATACCCTCCTGCCGAACTTGTGCTCAATTATGCGACTCTGACCCTGTCCTGAAAAACGCATTACCAAGGCTCCTCCTTATCGCAAATTAATTATTCGATAAGGGACCGCTCGCTTCCAGTGCCGTTCGCATTCGTGCTCTGATCGGCGTTCTATAGGCGTGGGCGGTAAAATATGTTGTTTTTCTGATTCATCTTCGCCCCGAGCGTTAATTAACACAATCTTCGGCAGCTGAATCTTAAATATTTTGTTCAGACTTCCCTAGACTTCCTTACCGACGGAAGAAAGTACCTGGTCTATTAATATGGTATGTTTTCCGCCGGAGTTGACACCACTGAGTACCTACTTACGCTATAGTTACGTTATACGACAACCTCAATACTCTTCACCGCCCTACCTTGTAAACCTTTTTTCTAACATGAAATTCTCTTCAGCACTGAACTTGACACAGGAAATTCTTATAAGCTCGAACGGCTTTACTGCTTTTTGTCGTTGAATTGTTTCCACAACGTTTCCAACACGACCATTGTGGATATCTTCCTTCAATAACTTGGACCGATATCCAGGGATCGTTGGTAGGCACTTCCGTCCCATGTCGATCAAACGTTGTCTCGGGGTCCGAAGCCCGACGTTCCTTTTCAAAGCCTGAGAGAAGCTGAGAGTATCTGAGAATTTTTGTTCAACTCAATTGGTGTTGTGACCACTTCCTCCTTCTCCTCGCATTGCATTGAATTGATCCGTAACGGCGAAAGCATCACAATCCTGAACTCGTGGTCGTCGGTCGATGGTGGTAGACTACCCATTACCTCCACCTCATCTCATGGACCTATGGGATATTTTCTTTGCCGGTGGGCCGGTGCCTTGACAGTGGACCGGGATCTGAAGCACTTTACGGTGACGTTCCCAAGCTCTTTTTCTCTACGACAACCCTGAACTATGTTTAGCTTAAAGATATCTTATATCTGGGGAAATGCCTCTCGTCCTTGCCTCCGTGGCCATCCCTGATTATGGCCGAAATAATAAGCAGGGAACTTCTTTCTGTCTCCACAATGTTCATCTCTCGCAGTGCAGAGGATGAGTGGAACTTGCTCGAAATGACGAAGATGGTCAGCTGGCAGAATTATTCCTGTCGTACGTACTACCCACTTAAACTTCGTCCAGCTATCCATCGAGCATCTCTTTAGTTTCTGCATTCACTCTACTTGCCTGGGATTATGCCCTTACATTCGCTGACGAAGTTTCACTAATATGGAGGTACGTAACATATATGGCTCCATGAATGTCACCTCCGTTGATCTAGCATTTAGCCAACCGTCAAATCCAAGCAAGTTCTTGTTTCTAGTTATCCGATATTTTGGTCTCGCATTGCAACTGTATGTCAACAACCGTATTCATGCTCTTTGAATTTGAGAGCTGACCCATGTAATTCTTAGTGCTAACTTCGTACTTTCCATTACACGATTTTCACACCTCCCAGTCTCGCATACCGCTTGTGCAGGGTGGTATGCCTTCGAAGCTGTGAGATTTTGGGCTGTATACGCCCCAAGTGATATCGTCCTTATGATGCGGGGTTCATTGCTCCTCTATTGTCACTGGACACTTCGCTAACGAGCTTCAAACCAGTTTATGACCTCTATCAGCAATCACATCGAATTGGGTTTGGCCTGGTCCTACTCCACGTCGCGGAAACGCTTGTTGTTAGCATATGTTGCTGGCACACGCTCGACTATGGGAGGTTCGATCCGATCTGCAACAGCGCCTATACCGTTCCCCGAGAAGTCATTGCCATTGTGTATGTGCTCCTTGATTTCGTAGGGTATTTATATTCACGTGCAATCGGGTTTAGCGTTACAATTATTTTCTCTCAATTCATACTCTGGGTATTGACCTTCATAAAGAGGGATGTAGGGAGAGGGAGGAAGCGGTCCAGTTTGACGGCTATCCTCGGAGACGGGAGGTGGTCATGGCTCATAATCTTGAGTGAGTCCTGCACTTTCAGAACGATCATTTGCGCCAGGCTCACGTTATCCAACCTTTGAAGCTATGCTCATGGTAATAGTCCCTACTGCCTTCGTCCACCAATTTGTATGGCCGCATCTGATCTTTTTTTCGTAAGCAAAGGTTCTATTCATGCATTCCTCGTGAGCTGACATCCTGGGCTTGATGAAGTTGGCCACCAACCATTCTCTCAATAGGAGTGAGTTCTCCGGCAGAAGGCTAACATATATTAGCGCTGACGGGAGTGGCAGACATGTCGAATGTTATTGAACACAGCGAAACAAAGTCGCGCCGAACAAGAACGCACCCAGGAAAGATGGGAACTTGACCCCAGAATTCGGATTGATTATCGGAGCAGGTCACCGCAGCAGCAACGATTACCACAAAAGCAGCCGCAAGCCATTCCGGAAGTGCAGGTTGTTTCGAAAAATCGTTCGTCAAACCCCATGGTTCCTGTCTCTTCCCATGGCCACCATACATCCATATCATATGTTTCTTCGCGGCAAGGGCCTTCATTGTACCCAACTATGTTCGGAGACAGCAATGCTTCGCACCATTCTGTCACGACTGCCATGACAAGTCTCGCGGAAGAGAGCTCGCAGAACACGTCCATCCAATTGGGTGGAGGAGATATCGAAATCGGGAGCCTTCACGCGAGTTCAAGCCTGAATTCTGAAGAGATGAGACGGTTCTGGAACGAGCCATAAACCCATGCGACTATCCATTCTGTTGCATCTAATCCAAACATTGATAAGTTACAGCAATGTGTAATACTGTACATTTCCATTACGATTCATTAATTCGTTAGAGAGACAGGTATCCGCCAAATTGCTATAGTTGGTCGAAAGACTGACAACAAAGTTGCTTGATATGGCCCGCGGAACCCTTGTTACATAACGCTACATAACGATGTAGTCTGTTCAGCAGTGCTATGATGTTCCCAGTTCGTCTAGGGTGATGACTTGCGAATCGGGATTGACAGGCGTTCTCGCGCGACTGTTGAAAGTCGATGATGGAGATCCCTCGTCATTGAAATCGATATAGCTCGTAAAAGCGATATTAGTGTTAGTGGATGCGTGACCAGAAAATTGACCTGCAACCGGAGTTACAGTGACTTTCTGCATATTCAGTATTAGGCGGCAGGCCGTGACGGACAGTAAGGTAATTGGCCAGCTGCAACCATAGATGAGGATGAGTCGGCGTTGGGTGAAATGAAAAAGGCGTACACAAATATAATGTGGGGTTTGAACACTTGGACAATAAACGAATAAGGAATGATGGCCACAAACATAGCTAACAAAAATAATGGTGAAAAAGTAGACCGACCATGAGAGGTATAATAAACGTACAAACGATGAGAACAAACACCCAGGCCCCGTCTCGTACCACGAGATCAATAAGTGGGGATTGTCCGAAAGCGACCTTACGCTTCCTGACTGTCAGAATCAGCAAAACCGTCTGAGAGAATACCACGGTCGCCCTGCGTAGCTGGAAGTGAGAAATCGGCGTCGACAATGCTAAAAAAGAAATGGACCCACATGAAATAAACGACATCAGCAGGTGTTTCAAGAGCATCGCAACTGGGTCCAAATGGCACATGAGGAACCGTCATCCGAGTACATGCAGTGACCACAGCGGCCTGAATAAGGAGGAGGAAAGCAAGAAAAAGACCAAGCTTGAGGCTGCGATTGTAGAGAGCGTAAACTATTTACGGCATTATTGGCAAATATCTTCATATAGTGATTCAGGCTCACCTCTGAGCATGATGACAAGGTCAACAGCGGCCAGAAGAAGGCATGCACACACAGTCAGGAATATCAACCAGGTCTGGCATTCGTCCCTCGGAACTGGGAGAATTGACAATGGAAAGAAAACAATGTATGTATTTGCCCTGTAAACATTAACGTTAGAAGTCATGGAGCCTATGCGTTGATTCGACGACCGCTCACACTTGAGTGCAGATGGCAAGGTACCGAGAGAACAAATATAGCAGTTTGACGCGGTTCATTGGTCCTCTGGTCGATATCTCAGTCAATGTCTGCGGGCCTTCCCATTTAGCGGGGATGCACACACCTCCAGATATGTTGGTATTCATTGTAGCCAGTAATGATGCACTCCCAAATCAACCAGACAAGGGCTCCTACTGAAGACGAGGAATGCAATCAATCAGGGAAACCAGCCCAAATCACTGCAATACCAACATGATGAAACATTCCGACCAAAAACCTCGTCTTGCAATGCACGAGCTCTCCAAAGGTGGGCCTCTTTCATGTTCTTGCCGTCATTAAACCTGGTGACGTGGGTTCAGATAATGACAATGGCGCCGCGCAGTTGACGGCAAGACGAGTACTGAATCCAGGTTTCCTTCGCTCCTTGGCACTGGCAGTCCTAGCCACGATCAGAGCTGTTGGTTGAGCGGACCTTCCAGCGAGGAGTGTGTGGTTCGGGGTAAACCTGCATCTCGTAGGCGAAAAGGCATCACGATTCACCATTTAGTCGGCGCCAATAGAAACTTGCAAAAATTTGGTCCGTGATGAAACGTCCTGAGATTTTTGGCCCATCTTCCTCTCAGAATGGATAGATGAGTGTTTGTTTTCACCAATCAGAATGGTCAAACCGTGGAACAGAAATGGAACATCAGATCTGTATCAAACTTTATATGCATTGACGTAAGTTTTCCTCTCTTTAAAGATTCGACTAGCAAACCATGCATAAAACCTTTTACCAACAATTTACAAAGGTATGAAATTGATGCTTTAACCAAGAAAGAAATTTGAGAATAAAGACCAGCACGGTGTGCTCAAGGGAAAGAATGGCGGAGCGATTCAAGAAATGTCCTTACGCACACGATTCAAGAAATGTCCTTACGCATTCTTCGTTCAATATTGCGCCTCACGGGTGATACGGAGTTCATGTGAAGCATGTCCATTGGAAGACAAATCTGTTGAGTTCGTGTATCTTTCGACGCGCTCCCTCGACTTGACTTCGAGCGAGATCGCGACCTGGAGCCTAGAAATCCGCCGCCTTGCTTCAGGGAGGAGGAGCCTGTGTCGAATGTGAAACTCGTCGGCCCACGGTTTTGGAGAGGTGACGATGCCGCCATATCCAGATCTGATGACCACGTATTGACCGGAGAAAACGACATCTCGAAGCTGGCCGAATATGACGACGACCGAGAGCTTGCGAAATCCACGTCCATGCTATTGCCCTCATACGAAAAACGGACAGGAGCGGTCGCGCTCTCGGAAACCTTTCGCCTTTTAGGGACCCTAGGATCGGTAAAGAAGTCGCCTTCGTCTTCTTCTTCGAGACGCTCGAGCAAGCCGGAGGGGCTCGAAATGTGGGATAATCCTCGTCTTCTTGACAATCGCATGGCCAATGGGCTAGATGGAGGCGGCAAGGTTCTATGGTGCTTGGGAGCTATCGATCGGGATTTAATGGCTTTCGGCGCGCCAGGAGTCTGAGGAACGATGCCAACCAAGGACTCGATACAATGGCGTATATGTGCATCTGTTGCTGACTCTGAGAGATCTATCTGCGTGGTATGCGGGAGATGAGAGTTGAAGAGAGTGGCCACTTCAACGAGCTGGTCGCGCGGCATCGTCAACAAGTCTTCGTGGCAGCAGAAAGGGAAGCGGGGAAGCGTCGTGACTACAATGGCGTCGAGAGGTTGGTCATGTTGTTGGATAGCAAGGCAGGCACGTAGACTCGTTTGATCCTGAGCGTTAGAGACTTCAGGAGGATCATTGTTATTTGACGCGTTTTGGGTAGTCAAAGGGGAAGTCCCAGGTTCCAAGGACTTGCTTGACGAAGTAGTCTCTGGAAGCCTCGTAAGAGTGGCCTCAGCCGCAGTAGCCAGTAAGCACAAGCCCTCAGTAGACGGTCCATAAGAGAGTTCCCTATTTCGTTTCCCCAGAGCTAAGATTGGGCGGGCAGTGGACTCGAGTTTGGAAAAGAATCGTCGCATTGGCGTAACCGGGACCCTAGATGGTAAACCTTGAGGCGATTCTGAGGTTTGAATCATTGGAGCGGAGTACGTGTATCAGACCAAGAAGGAGGGCCGAAAGTGACCAATAAGTCATTAAATGTGGACCCAGTGCAGGTGGCTGACCCAAGGACGGGCCCCAAGCTCGCCAACGATCGGCCAAACCGATCAAATCCTCCAAGAAGCGTAAATTCTGACCATCCTCAGCAGTTGAGTTCTCGAGTTCTTGAGTGCCATTGCGGGTTCATACTGGCTCATATCATGGCGACGTGCGTGTGTGGTTGGAAGAACAGAGGAAGGTCCTCAAGCCTTATCACGTGAAGTAATTTATTCACCGATATTCCACCTAATTTCACCCTTTTATCATCTGCGCTACAAGTACTTAATTAGCATCACAACTACACGGATAGGCTTCTTCCTTCTTTAAAATATCTTATGTCTAATGGAGTAACCAGGGGTTTTCTGCTAATGTCAACTATTTCCAGACCGTCTTTCCGTGAAATAAGTTTGTCTAAATATTAGAAATAAAGGGTCGTAAATAAAATTCAAGGATCCCATCTATTATTATAACTTAAAGGCCTATTGGTCCATCTGTGAATCGCATGTTGAATCTAAGGCGTTCTTACTTTAGATAGGCCGAGCGGAAGATGACGAAAACTGGGTTTACCGTGTAGGATCATATTTTGCGTAGGTATTTCTCATTTCGTTAAACCTGCCGTAGGTCGCGAAAACGTTCTGGGTCGCATCACATTCATTAATGTATAGTGGCAAGCCCGGAGAACGAGGAATGCTATGGGCGCTTAATGGCTTAGAGTCACTTGAGTGGTAAAAATTTCCACTCACCTGGAAAAAAGAGTCTGCCTGGCGGTCTCAACTTGATTTGAGAGGGTGGTCAATCCACTGAGCATTTGGGATTGAATTTGCACGGCTGCATAATTTTCCAGCGGCGGGTCCATAATATTTGAACCTCGTGCTCTTCCTGCCAGTATCTGGGATCGCAAAATTGGAGTAAAAGCGAGCACCGCTCCAGATAACGAGCCTTGGACAGTGGAGGTATACACATTCCAGCTTCGAAGCGCGTTCATGTATTGATCAACACCGCCATTAAACGCGGAAGCGCCAAAAAGTTGCCCGAAGCCACGACCCGCCCCGGACCCCAGTACGTTGTTCGCTTCCACGTAACTTACAGGTGACAATTGGGTGAATGACGCAGGGATTGACAAGAAGTCTCCAAAAATACTGGGAGGTAGGGAAGGGCCATTATAAAAAAGCGTCAGAATATGGCTTGGGGTTATAACGCTGCCATTCACTGTATTTGAGAAGGCCATAAGAATTGCTAAGGATTTTGTGAGTTAGAAATTAGCCATAAAACCGCACATGAGTTTACTTACACGCTTTGGGATCGCTGACAGTGTTGACATATTTATGTGTGGCGTTAATAAGCGCCTCTGCGGAAGAGTTTGGATACTGACATGACATTAAGCTATTTTGGCAGCGGGGCGGCTTCTGTGAGCACGTACCAAAATGAGTCCTCCGAAAAAGTTTTTATCTGCATCAGTCCCTGTATGTATGGCCTGAACCTCGTAGCGAGTGACAATGCCAAAACGGTTAGCGCCTCCTTTTAGCGCGCGAAAGAGATCCGCGTATTGGTTGGTCGCATTAGCCGTTACAAGTTTCCCAGTGACCAAGACGACGTCCACTTCGACGTAAGCGTCGGAAGAGAACCCAAACTCCCCAGACAGATAACTGAGTCCACCACCGAGAAGAAGGCCCGTCCCAACGTCACTAATAGTTTGTTTTGAACGTCAATAAACTAACCACGGTAAATAAAAAAAAAGGAATTCACCCAAGTCTTCCTCCTAGCGGTGCAACGCCAAGGGGTTGGAGCTGCGTCAAAGCGTCGTCCCAATGGATTCCAGGCTGCAGAGTGATGGTATCTTTTACAGAGTCGTACGAAACACTGTTCATGTGAGAAAAGAAGAACAGAATGCCATCTTGAACTCTAAAAAGGGGCTCAATAACACAGGCCTCCGCAGCATAAGCTAAGAGTTAAAGACACGCACGTATTCCACCCAGTCATGGCAGTGTGGCCACCTGCCTGGACAGCATAGTGAATCTTATCCCGAAATATGGCGGCCATCGCTGTCTGCACGTGGGACGCCTGCTGGGGGAACACTGTGCATGTCGGTCTGAGTTCGGTATTGAACAAACTCCAGGCATTTGTAGTGCTGGCCAAGAATTCCACCCCGGATAGCTGTACGATCTCAGGGCCTAGGCTCGTTTGAAGTAGCGTGCACGTCCGTAGAGCACTTAAAGCACGTTGAGTAGTCGAGTTCGTCGCCAGGACTGGGCCAAAAGTAGCATTGAGGGCGCTAGCAATGAGAAGGTGGGCACTAAGGAAGCGCATAGTGGGGTGGTAGTGGTACTATTGGAAGAAAGCCAGGGCTCCAGAAAGCGTGTAAGCGGGCAGCATTCATAACCCAAGTATATCAGTGTTACTGAAGTTGAAAAACTTTGATTAGATGTCCGCGTCGTGAAAGGAGATACCCGATACATTTCCATTGGGTCCCAGGGGCAATGCAATTTATCTTTGGAAGCGTTCCGCAAGGTGTAAACATTCTTTTTGGAGACGGTGCGTGAAAGGCGTTTGATCCCAAAGTCAAGTCAAGGGTCGTCCACAAAATTGATAGGCTTTCCCTTGATCGCGTACCTCGTGGCATTTGGCACCGCTCGTGAGCACCATCAAGGTACCTCCCTGTTCGTTCTCCTCTTAGCTCTAAGGGACACAGAGGAATTGAATCTCATTTATACCTTGCTCTATATTTAGGTCTTCCAGCCTAAGTCCGTCCGTCGTTCAGAGAACTTCCTAAAGGTACACACCGATCAAAGAAGGTGAGGTCGGTGCCGATTCGCGGCATGCAGCATGCAAAGAAGTCGCTGCAACAAGCTCAGAACCTGGAGCACCACGCACGGCGGAGACTGGAACACGGTTTGGAACATTACAGAATCCAGTACAATGTGATCTAAATTTCTAAATTATCCTAAAGGAGGCATCGGAGTGAATATTTCGATAGGCCTGGGAGCCCTTGGGAGTGCCGCAAGTTGAGTGCATTTCCCTTACACCGTGTAAAAATTGGGACAGTTCATGGATATTGCTGTGGATTATGGGCCCTAAATTAGGACATGTCCGCTGGCGTTGGAACAATTTATAAAAAGAATTTGTCCAGGTATTTATAATTAGTGTTCTCGATAGGCAGAAAGATATAACCAGTACAGAAGTAAAAGTTCTGGATCCAATTTCTCCAGGCGCCGAAGTTCTCCCTTTTAAATTATTAGAAGTCGCAAAAACCTACGCTTGGTCGGAGGAATCTGAGGGGAAAGACCTGGAAAGACAGTAGCATCCGAAGTGCATGAAATTCGAGCGTGTGGGCACAGGTGATAGTATTATTTCTGTGGCCTCTGGGGGATGTCGTGTCGTCTTCACAACTTGAAAGAAAATATTTGCCGCGGAGACAACACTTCAAAGTTCGTGGCATTTTCGCAGGGCGGCCGGTACCGCGATCAGGTGTGATATGTAGTGGATGAGAATGGCTCAAGTTATTCCCAACAAACATTGGGTTCCGTGTTTGATGGGCTTATCGCTGTCAGGGGAAGAGTCTGGCGGTACCGTGAACGAGGTCGTTGGGAAAAACAACTAAAATTATTCGCGGGTGTGGAACGGAATTTCCTCCTCCAACTTCAAGAAGTTGTGGGAATTTAAGTTTAGTTTCTAGAAACATAGCTTGCGGCGATTGGTTTCGAGAGTGGTTTCCATAAGAGCGGCACGCGCTTTGAATGGAGTTAACAAGGTGCCACTAATTTATGCCACCGAAGTGCGCAAAGTTTTGTTCTTCTGCTTCGTGCGGTGGTCCAGAAACATATTAATGCGCCTGACATTCCCTACCTCAGGTTGCATTTTAGAGTCCAAATTGACCAGATGGTTGACTGACAGTTGACTGACCTAATTATCTGGTGAGGAAACACTGCCTAGACCTCATGATCACCTTAGCGAATCAGCATGAGAGAAAGTTAAGCACGATAATGCCCATGGTGGGATGTAAATTTCCGAGTGTAGGAACGACCCACCGCTCAGGATCACATCCGTCAAGCAAAACTTAGTAGCCAGCCACTGAGAAACTGCAGTCAGTGTCCTGTAGTCTCCAGTTGAGCAAATTGACTTAATTAAGTCCCAGAACATCTTTGGTGAATCTATGTCTGCTCTGGTTCCGTTATCTCCTTTATAGGACGATGAAATTCAAGGAAGACGTACAGGGTCATTTGACAAAGAATTTATGAAGCCGCAAGACTGAGAAAAGACCTGGTTTCGAGAATCAGTCCTAGAAGATGACAGAAGAGTTTAGAGTCTTGGATGCAGCTGCGGAGACCGTTACTTCTCGCTCTGCCCATGGTTTGGCCCGCCGTGGTGTAATAAACAAGGTTGACAGCAGAGCGCAGTAATGATACCACAGTGTTATAGTCCGCGATTCCCACTCTGTGTCTGTGGACCCTACTTTGTGTAACAAACGCCGTCGACAGGTAGGGGTTATGCAAAGGTTATGGTCAAGATCAACTATCATCAACCCCAGCATACTCGATTCAAAATTCGAAAGCACGTGCTGGGAAATCAAGCCAGCCTGCTGTGATGGTCGTGACGTGACTGACGCGGTTTGGAACACACCACGAGCTCGATGTCGGCGACAGTGGCAAATGCATCGAGCTCACGAATTGGAACGACCCCCGTTAGGGCGATCACCTCCACAATAGCCAGTAGATCTGCGCCCTCAATTCCTCCTGCCGTTCAAGCATATGAACCTCTGGTCAAATCGCTGTTTCGCCACAGACTCAAGTTCATTCTATTGGCTTCTGCACTATCTACTTGGTTCATCAACGGCTCATGGGTGTGGTGGCAAGTGGGAGGAAACCAGAACATTGGATTCTTGGCCACTCTTTCCTTTCCCTTCTCACCTTCAATCCTATGCATGAGTTTTCTAAATTGGACGGCTGTTGCCCTTCCAGCGATAATTCTACGTAAAACCTTCTTAACAGGCAAGTTTTGCCATTTCTAGTGACGAAGTCTCAAATATAACAGATATATGAATTTTAGCACGGCGTTCTGGCGCGACTTCACCTCTTGGCATCGTCAAAAGTGCATTTGCGAATAATAGCACTAAAATTGCTTTGCTCACATACTCGCTGTCTGCGCTTGCCTCGCTCACAATTCACACAATTATGGCATACCAACATGAAGTGCAGGCTCGTGGTGATCCCAAACTCTCCCTCTTTGTGAAATCCAAGTGCGTCCGTACGATTGCACTCTTTACTTTGTTTCACTGACCTTGTATATTAGGAAACACCCTCACTACCTCAACGGCCGACTGTTGTTTTTGTGCTTCACTCAGATATTTTCTGCTTTGGGATTTTCTGTGCATGGTGCTATGGCCGATCGTTTTGTGTACCGATGGAACTTTGCAGTAAGTCTGTCAACTTCTCATTGAAACCTACATTCAGTCTCGCAACCAACCAGCTGCATAGAAAGGACTCGTCAAAATACTTGGTTATCTTGGGGTCCTTCTTGACCTCTGCCGTTTTTACAACCCTTGCTGTCCTCATGGGAGCCATTGCATTCGCATCTGCGCGCATGCCTTTGCCCATACTTTACAAGATACCCATGTTCTCCCCAATTTTACGACCCTTCACAGCTCATTTTCTCAAAGGGCAATGGACGATGATCCTGCCTTTCAGCCATCTTCCTTTGCTATTTAGGGCTTGGTTTTTGGCTTTCAGCACATTTCTGACTGCGGAGATTTCAGATTCTCTCTTCGAACATGTCGTATCATCAGAGGCGAGTTTTTTCTTCTTGGGTGATTGTTCCTGCAATTGACTTTAGAATAACAGACAACACCAGTATCCAGCCTCTCTGCAGATCCTAATACGGCTCTTATTTCGGGTGTCACGTCAGCAGATAGAATATTCAAATTTTTTGCCTACGCTGAACTGAAAGACTTGTCAACCGATAATTCCGCCAGCGCTACGGCACGAAGGATGGCCATTTTCGGTGATCAGAAAACAGCGCTCAACTTATGGGCTTGTCTCTTAAGGGAGAGTCTCCTTCTACTAGGAGAAGATTATCAACTGTTCCTTCGCCGAGGCCGACCTGTTCCGCCGCCCGCGGCCACACCAGTGAAACGCATCGCTCTTCCTACCCCAAAAATCGCTACCCCGACACCACTGCTTCGACAAAGAGTTTTCAAGACAGCCCAGGAATCTCCTGTACATGCAGCCCTTGATGCACTGGCATCTGACGGGCCTATCGCGAAGGTCGTCGAGGTAGGCGCCGACGCATCCCACGTGCCTGAGTTATTTAGGAGTGTGGAGACAAAAGTCACATCTCCTATTGCTGAAGAAGCAAAGAAAAGCGTCGCAAGCGCGACCAGCTTCGGGAGTCGGCTGAATCACAATGCCATTCGGTATACAACATCGGTGTGGAAGCATTACGCCCCCGAATCGCTCAGAGAGGCATTTACGATGTTTTTGAGATGGTGTACCGAAGAGCGGACCAGCAAGATCGTCGAGGCAACTTTGCCATACCGAGAGTTGGACGTTGCTGTGATCGATGGTATATTCTTCTCTTACTATGCTTGATCTTTTTGCTTATGACTCGTATAGTTCTCTCAAACCTCACGTGTGCCTCCTTGACCGAAGATCGATATGGAGTTGTCCAAAGAGATATACCTCGAATATTAGAAGCGATGGTGTCATATCTGTCGGCCGTTGAAGAATACCAGGTCGAACTCACGGCCTCACAAAAATCAGCCTCTTCCAGCCACTTGTCTGACAGCGAGAGGCAAACACTAATAATGGAACATGAAAAGTCCCAAGAGATTCTATGTTTCATTGGGGATGGTGCGTTGGTCAACTCATTTTCTCTCTTCATTTCGCTTACATGACCAACCCCAGGACTGAAAGAAGGGATTGGGCGAATCGTGCGCACTTTTGGCGACAAGCTCACGGCGTTCAAGTTTCCTCCGAGAATAGCCCAGAAGTTGCAGGCATTTCTAGATTACTCGTAATACATGGAACGCTCTCCTCGTGCCAATAAAAGTTGGTCATCGTTGGCCATGATATTTATTTAGAATCGTAAATCGCGCGGACCATTAAGCCCTCCTCGTTATCCTGACATGGGCATGGTATCCCCTACCACCTCCAGTCATTGCATGAGCGAACCAATTGGCCAATTGCTTGAATAATATTGGTGTATTATAAAAGGGACTCTACTATAGGGAATGTTTTGCAATATCTTTGATCTGTCTAAAGAATTCTCAAACGTATAAGTGAAAATGCAACGTACGGGCACCTTCCAGGACCAGGACTCTAGTAACCAGTGATGCTGGAAGACGACAGGGTCCTGGCAATTGTCCAATCCCCCGTCTGGAATTTGGCGGATTTTTTTTAAGCAAGTACACCGTCGACATTCCACGCCAGCCATGAAAACGCCCAAAGGTTAGGTCCGTTGGAAGATAAACTCCCCGCTTTAAGAAAGGTCTTCAACGGTTTTGACACAAAACAAGATTGGCAACCAAGTTGAGGTATATCGACCCAAGACACCAGAATGGACACTGGCGTGGGCAGACGCGTCGGGTCACGCAACCATCCGTCACTCAGCTTACTTCCGAGTCTCCACCTATACCACGCCAACGACACGCCAAAGAGAGTATATCATATCAAGTTCACACCAGCCAGTTGTCGTTCAGCAGCTCTTGTGCGCTTGGTCGCAGCTTCGGATCCAAAGTCAGACACCTGCGCATGAACGCAGCGGCACCCGGGATATCGCCTTCATCCACAACTCCAAGAGTTTGCAAGACCGCTTCGATGGAAATATGCTCGAAATCGCTGGTTGTTCGAAGAAGCTTGCCTAGTAATTAAACGCGTTAGCTTCGTCTTCGTTTCATCGTGCGTATAACAGTCGCTGAGGTGCACTCGCCTTCCTTGTCAAAGTACTTGTCTCGATCCTCGCAGGCTTGGAGGAACTCGAGCGGGAACGGCCCCAAGGCCTCTTCTATATACTGCAAATGAAGGTCATGGGAGTAGTTTTCAGTGTCCTGGTTGCATATTTGGCGTTCGGTCAGAAGCTCGAACAACTGAGAATGCGTTTCGGCGTCAGCGGGGTGTGGTTGGGGCAGCGCAATAGTAAAACGTACAAGGCAGCCGACTGTCCATATATCGATGGCGGAAGACCAGGGATATCTGAGGGTGACTTCTGGGGCGCGGAGGATGGACGGCTGACGATATATTTCACCCTTACCCCGTTGGGGGTTATCGGCGAGTGTTGCTGTTGGTCTTGTCAGTAAGAATAGAAATAGAAAGAAGGTGAGACCTTCCTCACCTTCACTGTAATCCACCAAGCGTACGGAGATATCCTCTAGGGTTCCACCGAGGTCGAAATATGGGAGAGCTTGCGAATGCGAGAACACAAGAGGTAGAGATAATGATTTCAGGTTGAGGGGAAGGCCATAGATAGCTGCAGGGTTTGACTGGATGTAGTCGTCTATTCGTGGCATTGTTGGTTGAGGTATGTCAACGAGGATGTTCTCGGATTTAAGGTCTGAAGGATGCAGCCATTAGCATGCGTGATACTAAGAATGCGCATGACGATAGTAGACGAACCGGTATGTATATAACCGCATTCGCGATGCAGATAGTCCAGAGCAAGGAGGACCTGCTTCGTTATGCGCTTTGCGATGGGCACAGTAAACCGGTTCTGTTCAGGTGGCCGAAGGGTTGCTAGGCTTGTGCTTAGAGCGTCCGTCACGAAACAGATATGACTGCCAGCCGCGCTCGTCGTAATGAAGCAGTGTCGGACGGTCAAGCAGTGGTTGAATCCGGGGCTTTTAGGATTTGTAGACTCGATCTTCTTGTGTACATCATATTCTGGTGAATTGCCGCAGACGATTTGTGCAGTTGCCTGCGTCGTCAGGACCTTCATGGCGACATAGGTTCTGATATTCGCTGATGTGTCTCTGCATTGATGTGAAAGTCAGGCCAACTCTAGAGTACTGCGGATTGACGAGAAGCTCACAGTGCAAGCCATACGGAGGAGGAACCAGCCCAACCAAGCTGTGATCGATGTTTAGACACGATTGTGAAAAACAAGTTTGCACGCTGACCTTGCGGGCGAACTTGTACTGCTTTAGCGAACGCCCAACTGCCGCATCAGTGAAGTACCCAAAACCCTCCTCGAAGGTAGCGAGCAAAGGCTCTTCCGGAGGCTGGTCGTTTCCGCCCATTGCAGCAGCGAGAATTTTTGGATCGATTGCTTTGACCTCCTTTTCAAAGGACTGCGCTGTTTCTTGTAACTTGTCAGGCATCTTCTTCTGGGAATGTGGTCGTCGCAAGAGATTGGAAAGTGAAAATGTGCGGCGAGGAGGATATGGTTTGGGAATAACTATGCAGCCGGCGCGTCTCGGTCGCGGATTTAGCACTGCTTCGCCCAACGTGTGGCAGACAGCCTTCTTGCTGGTCCTTCGAGGACCCCCCAAAGCCCACAAAAAATTTTGTAGCCGTATCGTAGAGTGCAAAGCCAGATGCTCGACAGTACGGTACGGTGGTAAGAGGTTGTACGGCGCTTGTAATGGCACTTTTGCCACACGTGATATTCAGTTGCAGCGGCTGTAGGGGGCCGCAACGCGCTCAACGTTCAACCACAACCTCAAGCAACTTGCTATCTCATTCGCAAGACCACAAAGGGAGTATGAAAGGGCGATGTAACGCATAGGACATGGTGGTAAGAGATAAAGAAGGAAATCTAACGACGAAGGAGATGATGAGTCTAATGACAACAAGTGTAAATACCCGAATTGGGAACTCCAACTCCGGACACAGTACTAAAGGCCTTGTCAGAAACTTTCGCGAGTGACCAGCGTGCATGTACCCTGCGGCTTGGGCAACTACCGTGCAGTTACCGTTAAATCTTGCACGGTGATCGCTGCACGCAGTGCACAGTGAATCAATGTCGTGCTCGGTACTGCACGGTAATTTTCTTGTTCCCGCGCGTCTTCCAGGACCAGGAATCGAGTAACCAGTGATGCTGAAAGACGACAGAGGGTGCCTAGCAATTTTCCAATCCCCCGCCTGGAATTTGGCGGATTTTAGCAAGTACACCGTCGACATTCCACGCAAGTCATGAAAACGCCAGCGGTTAACTTGTTAAGTACCGCCGTTGGGAATATATTAATATAACCGCTCTGTTTTACGGAAGGTCTTCAACCACATTTAATATAATTCAACCAAGCCATTTATCCTGATGTGACTGAGCAGTGAGTAGATAGCGGCTGAACTACTTGACTGGTTTGATATGAATCCGTAGAGGACGCCTGTGGTGTGGCCCTTAAGCGCTGACAGTGATAATCATCGGTATGGCTCACAGCCTCACACAACCCCAGCTGGCCCCGTGAGCTTCTCCGATATGTGGAGGACTGGTATATCCTGCGCGGTAGATAAATCAAGTAAATTCATGTCCTCCCTAATCCCCCATCTCTGTTTATCGCCGTTATTTTTCAAATTCAGGTGGACTCCGAAAACGTCGAGAACAGGCGTTGTGGTTAGCTTTGCCTGTCTCTCCTTCAATTTATTTTGAATCACTTGTGATCTGCGACTGCCAGTGCACCGCTGACCGACCTGAACCTACCATAGGAAGCAATGAGCGGAAACGGCAGTATTACGGATATACAAGGATTTAGTGAGCATTCCAGTCAGGAACACAAGAGGCCAAGGACGTGACGACATTGATGCTTACCACTATGTAAAATGTCCTGCAGCCAGAGAGCAGCCAGCTACAACCCCAAATTAAGTTGTCCTATATAAGTGCTCCTTGCCGCAACTAAAGTTGAGAAAATCCGATGCCCGATTAGAACGATGCGTAAGTATCGGCCGTATCGGTATCGGCCACCTCTCGACTCAAAGAAACTCGAAAATCAGTGGCAAATATCAGAAATTCGCCACTGCGGATAACACTAATTCTATTTGTAGGGGCGCGAGGCACCATCGCGATTCGCGCCTGAACTGACATGTACTCTAAATTAAAGTTTTAAAAGACAAGATCAGATTTTATAAACGGAGTCCACTTGTATAAGTTCAAAAGGCCAATCTGCCAGTGGCTGAATTGCCCCGAGATAGACGAGCCTGAGCTCAGCGTTCGGAGGAATTTCTGGGAGCCTGAGGTGACCTAGGACTTTTTTTTTTACAATGATCCTCAGGGTGCCTGTCGTCACAGAGGTCCAGAATATGCGAGTTTACTCACAGAAATTCTATGGCTGGAGCGCTTTCATCATACTCGACTATGGCGTGTATAAGCACCCCTTGGAAGTTTTCCGAGTTGAAATTGAACGCGTCGTCGATCGCCGATCACCATAATTCGGTACAGAGGAAAATATTAAGTACCGGAATTTTTTTGTTGTTGTTCTACAACTCCGTATTCTTCACTTCGAGCTAGACTTTACAAGTACGCGCGCCGCCTCGAGAACGACTGATGATTCACCATGACTCCTCTCGGGTCAATTCTGCTGCGCAGATTTCTGTCGACCATACACACTGCGTTTCCTCAAAATTATCTACCCCAGGATATTGACCTGGATATAGCACTTTCCCAAGATATCCCGGGCCATGGATATTTCACGTATCTAGCCCTAGACATGTTCGACATTGTTGCACGCTCCCCACTTGTCCATGGCAGAGATGCCCCGCATATTCCTACTTATCCATGGCTTCCTACTCTAAATATTCTCATGTAGCCATGTATTGTTTCTACGATATCCCACATGAGATAAGTAGGATCACAGGTATGTCTTCAGGTCCACATGCCCGGAAATTCGGGATATTCAGGTCGTTAGAACTCAGAAATGGGCTTCCTAAGTATCGACATGAGACAGCAAAAATCATAAATTTGGTATTTTTTATTCTATGTATGTAGCTAGCTATTACTGGCTACGACGATAGCCTTCTATGGAGACTGGGCAAATGTTGAGGCGACGGCGTTGGGCTGGCTGTCTGATGCTCGACATTTGTTGGGACCCGCGTTGTGCAGTTGGTCTGACAAAAATGAAGGAAGGGTAAAAATCAATACGGAACAGTTGCGGTTACAATTGAACGAAGACGCACCTCTTTCATGACGCACTGCACAAAATGCCGGCCTGAAGATGTTCCGTCATTTGCAATGTATGGGTGGATCAAAGAGGGTCTGCCGTATTGAGCGAACTCGAAAACTTCGCGGTCTGCCTGGGGGTCGTTGACAGGGCGAAGGCACAAATGTGTTCTAGTGATAAATTTGTCGCCACAGTGGGAACATACGTCGTTGTTTTATTCAATAAGCTGAAGAACAACTTAGAAGAAATAAAATGGACACTCACGAAGCCAGACTTGGTTTAGGAGAAAGAGTTAACCTTTGACTTGAAAGTAAACACAGAAGGTTCCCTTTAAATATGTGGTGAGCCATGGATATTTAGGCTAGATAGGACAACCAGATTGTCCAGGTTGGAAAGCATAAGATAAACGAGTGAGCCGAAACAATACATGGTGAGATGGGTGAAAGATTTCGAGTAAAGATAAATTGTGACACACCAGAAAGCCACCTATGGATATTTAGGATTTGTCATGTTTCCCACAAGTCTATCCCTCGTATATTCGACAAATCCCGGTGACAGGATATTTGGTGTACACTGACGTATTCACAGCTGGACATCTTGGAAAAGCGACTTATCCTAATTATCTAGGGGGTGCATTGTTTGCAGAAAACGCAGTGACACCCAGTAATTACTACCAATTTTATTCTTTCCAAGCGATTGAGCTTTACCGCTTTAATATTGGAGAACTTTATTCATGTCGCGGAGACTTGTCGTCAGAAAGATATCGTATTAGACAAAACCTCAGAAAAACCTCAGAATTTTTGAATACATAAACATAGTGACCAAATGGGGTCGGTACCATGGAGCCCCATGGGCCGACCACCCGGGGACGCGGGCATATTAGGTGATGGGAAATACCAGATAGCGACGCGCGGGGTGACGCAGCGCTGAACCTCATTAATTGGTCACCGATTCGGGAGCTCGGGACCGCGACGCCAAGAACACGAATGTTTTTCGAATATTCATCGACGTCCCTCCTAAAAAATGACCTTGTCCAATTAGCGATTTCATTGGAAGCAAGCCAACCAAACGTGAACTCAAAAGTCTACCGCGGCCGCGTATTTAAGAGTTCGAACTCAAGTGAATGGTCTTAAAATCATAGGTACGACGACGTTCGAGTTCTCGTCTATTTTTGTCGGCAGAGGAACGGATCCAAGTCCCTAAAGGGGTAAATACACCAAATATGGCATCTCAGGGCATTCATCGATGTTGCCACGCCAAAGATAGCTTGTTCCGCCGAAGCCCCAAGACGGATGCTCCGACGCCCCGACAGCAATCTTTTACATCTTCATCTACTACTAAGTAAGTAGTAGGTGACAGTCTGAACAACTGGAATACTAGCGCCTATAGCACAACGACAGCGCCCTCAATGAAAACGTCCGAACGTCCGAACAAGAGGTCAGATAGCGTCTGGCGTCGGCAATATTGCTCATCCCGAAAAACTGCAGGATTGCTCGCGCGCCGTTCAGAATAATCAAATGTCATGTGGTACTCCGAATTTTCCTTTTCAAGGTCCACATGGCTCCCAAGAAGTCAATCGTCAGATCCACCCCGATCAACCATAGTTGTCCTGTCGTGTGCGAGTTCTTTTCATTTCAAAATTAATCTCTCGGGGCACTGGGGCGGCGCTTCAGGGCCATGGATTTTTGAATTAAATAGGACGGGATCCGTGGCTTCACGATTCAGGACTCTTTCCCCACCTTACCGCAACCTCCTCCAACGTCCTCCGTGAACGATGTCGTCCTCCGCAGGTCCTTTGAGAACCGCCCGTATTGTGACTCTGGGTCTTTCATGGTGCATCGCCGTCGTTGCGGCCTCTGTCGGTGAGTGTGTTTCCTCTTTCCCCGACTTTTTTCACTGACTTTCCCCGTTGATTACCAGGTCTGAATGCGTTGATCAAGTCCAATCAGGACAAGACGAGGTTGAAGAAACTCGCTCCCCCTCCAGCAGTCGTTGACATCGACACCAGTGGTGAGCCCGCACAGAATCCCAAAATCCATTAAAATCGCTGAGATCAAATCGTTAAGATATCTTCGATGTCGGTGTCCTTGCGACTGTAGCCTCACTCGTGATATCTCTCCTCGTCTTCAACTTTCTGGCTGGGATGTTCATCCCCGGAACCAAGGCTCTCGTCGCGCGCACTCTGCGCCTTCAAGCGATCGTTCTCACTTTAGCATGTCTCCTGCTATTCGGAGCGATGGTCCCGTACATGGTGTTCTTCGTGAACCGCGAGGCCAGTGTCAAGGCTTTCATCAACGGCGTTCAGCTCCCCGATGCCATCGTGAGGGGCGTCGAGGCTTCATCGGGGTCCACGAGAGTCTACAAAGACATCCATTACCGTGCGTATACTCTACTCAATTACCGCTACCCCAGGTGCACTTACAAAGATCCCTTACTATCTATTAGTCAAGCTTGTCGCGATTATCCCGTGGTTTTCTCTCTTATTCTCCTTCATCGCCGTCGGAACCCTATTCGCTGCTTCATCGCGATCGCGGACATCCGCACCAAAAACAGCGATGGCACAGGAAACGTCCGCGCCTTCTATGACAGAGAAGGAAGATGTCTCCCATCACGAAAAAGCAAGCGTATAAGCGACGCCGCAGTTCGACGTTCGATGCCTAACACCTATCATGACAGTGCTTCCTTTCAGACTTCATGCATAATCACATTCATGACGACGATATGGACAGTTTTTCTTCCTCGCATGCCTAGTGTATAATTACCTACATACATCATACCACGATCCGAAATACCACTGGTACAAGTTGACAGCTCCTGACAGTAAAAGTATGGATTATACATAGTATCCCCATGGTCATGAGCGGGGCGGGGATGATCAATCATCCTGACGTGCAGTCTGCAGCCTGACGGGCATATTATTTCATCGTGATGACGACTTGAGCTTGCGCGGGCATGGGACCTGCTTAGTATCGCAGGTACAACACAACAAGGACCATTGACGAGTAGAACGCTGCTCGAGTAGGCGACGTAGAACCGGCGACTCGCACATGGGCATACGTACCGCTGGACAAGCAGAAATGGAGACGACATGTGCTCGGAGGAGCTCAATTCCACGGTCTCCACTATTCAAAAGGTCGGCTACTATTGGTATCCGTCCTGGTCAGACAGAATTGGCACCTCCTGGGTGAAACCATCTCGTATGCTAATACTCAGATGATTGACATGCCCAAGAATTCGGTGATTGGCGATTGACGTGCATGTTCACTGACAGTCTGTTTACTTATACGCATACTAATCAATTTTTGCATGGACTCCACCCGGGGCCAGAAATTACCGATAACGTAGATGGTAATACTGAGAGATTCATGGCTGAACCGTGAACGAACTGTATTTCAAGCGAAGAAGGGCGAAAATCGTGGGTGTTCCATTTCATAGGTCCCGAACTGTGCACATTTCAGAGAGCTCCATCCACGAAATATGACACTAAGATGACGTACTACTTTCGGACGGGCCTCCGACTCCAAGTCGCGCAGCCCAGAAGCCAACCCATTCAAGGACCTAAATCATGGAATTATTTCATATACGGAGGCCGTCGGTGTGCATTGAACGCGTACCTGGCTTGGGTGATCCGTCGGCCGTCCATCTATGATCTGAACCTACATCAGAGTCTCAATTTGGAATAATGCGCCACAATGTGGGGACCTCACTTGAAATTGCAATTGAAAAATGCACAACCCCGGGGCTGGAGCTTGAAATTTTTAACGCCGGAATATCGTATGGCTAATGTTGAAATTGAGGAGTGCGGGCGAGCGCAGAGCCGATGGCCCGAGAGAAAGGTCAAAAGACATGGCGCAAGGACTCGGAGAGGGGACTCGGGAGCGGCGAGCCTCCAAATTACGAGAACAGAACTTGAATCAGCCGTGAATTCTTACTGTCAATGGCCTTTTGAAAATAGTCGCTTGGTTCATTGGCTGACGAACACGTTTAAAAAAAAGGCGACAAAGCAGAAGGAAACCTATTAGGGGTTTCACAATTAATTCGAGGGTCAATTGTCTATAATTGCTATAAGGTACGAAAAATATACCCAGCAGGTGGAGCCACGGTACGCTCTAGAAAAAAAATAAGAATACAGCCTGAGGTCACAGAAGTTTTTCCGCGTTGAAGTTTCCACACGCACCCAATAAGCACCTTCCTGGAAATGCCAGTGGAAGAATAGTCGTGGACCAGTTTGCTTCCGTCCCGTGTCCTGTCCAAGTCTACAAAGATTTGAGCAGGATCTTTGCCGAGGATTCGATTGGAGGGAAATCGAGAGTGCGGGTAGGGCAGAAAGAGAACTTTCCAGCAATTTGTTGAAGTTCGCAAACCCGATTCGGGTATTTACTCGTGTTATCATTGGATTCTTTATCGTCGACATATTCATTTCTCCTCCTTTATCTCTTACCACCATGGTGATGTTGTAGCACGCTTATGCGATACTTTGCCTTTTCATACTTCACGTCAGCGGCCATATGCATCCAGAGCTAAGAAAAACTTGGAATGAAGGAGGTTCTAACTCCAACTAGTACTGTGGTTGAACTATTTTGGTGTCCATGGCAAGTCAAAACGAAGCACAAGGTCTGAAATGTACTTTGCTCGCCTTGAAAGCTTTAATCTTTCAATACAACCACTGCAGCACTGACGCTCTGATAATCTATAGACAAGAGCTTCCTTAAATTGACTCCGATGGGCGAGGCGCTCGAGCTTTCTCACGTGTGGCTGTTGCGCATTAAGCAGGACCCTGACACTCACAGCCATGCTCAGCGCATATCCTCAACGTTCACCTCCTGGAATACCGAGACTACATGTCTGTCGACCTAGAAAGGCGGCCAGCACGACTCGATAGCCAGGCCACGAAAGTTGAAGCCGAGGAGGAATTCGATGGCCCTTCTCTGAACCATGGCTCCGCAGAAAAATTGCCCAGGTTTAGCTTCAACCAGGCATCGTTACCTGATAATCCATATAACCCTGTAAGTGGATTCACGTCATGGACGACCTATCCTCTGACTTACCCCTCATCAGGCACCCCGGCGCCAAAGTAGAAACCCAAACCTGAAAGGCCCGTCGCCCATTCCAAATTCACAGCCAGAATTTCAAGAACAGGTGGGTCCTACCTTGCCGTTATCGTTATGGCAAAAAATTTACCGAGACCACTATGTAGTTCGGCGACCGACCTTGGCACTGTGGAGACCCTCATCGGTATGGTGCTCCCAAGAAGGGAGACGCCTGGCAAAAGTGCAACGAATTAACGGAGAAGTACGACAATGAGATGTGCTATGCCTGGAAGGAGGAGGTCGACAAGCTCCTTATTTTCGTGCGTATTTTTTCTTACTGTTCGCGGTCAATCTGAACAAACCAATACCAACGTCTCACAGGCTGGTTTATTCTCGGCGACCATTACATCCTTCACGATAGAATCGTACAAATGGCTGTCAGAGGACCCCAACGACGTTTCAGTTCGCCTTCTCGGGGTACTCGCAAGCCAAGCCACCAATTCCTCCGTACCCTCCAATCTACTCCTCCAGCCCTTTTCCGTCTCCGCCTCCGACGTCCGAATCAACGCCGCGTGGTTCCTCAGCCTTACCCTCGGCCTAACCACAGTGCTAATCGGTATTCTCTGCCTCCAATGGCTCCGTGAATATCAAAGAGACGCGGCCCTTCCCCACAAAGAAGCCGTCGCTCTTCGGCAAATGCGATACGAAGGACTGCTATATTGGCGCGTGCCCGATATTCTTTCGCTCCTACCCATACTCCTTCAGTCGTCCCTCATTCTCTTCTTTATCGGACTGCTCGATCTTCTATGGGCCCGGCATACGCTGGTGGCTGGGTGTGTCACTGTAGCTGTGGGGGTCGTCATGCTCTTTCTCTCCGCTACGACTGCGCTTCCAGCTCTCCAGCACGCGTTTACCAAGGACAAGTACCTTCGAGTCAAACAGTGCCCCTATAAATCCCCTCAATCCTGGCTATTCTACCGTACAGGCCACACCCTCTTTTGGATATTCAACTCGTTCGAACTGCCATGGTCAAAATTTGACTCCCCTCGGTTCCACCGACTGCTCAAATCCGCAGGTGACCTCAACTGGATGACATTCGACATGCGGTGGAGGCAGTTCAGAGACGCGGATGAGGTGACGAGAGGCACGGCGAGGAAGCTGAAAGACTCCGACGACCTGGTGCATGGCCTTCAGTGGATCAACACCACGTTTTCGCAGAGTGTCGAGGCTGTATACCCTATATACCATGGTCTTGCCGATTTGGATGTCTCGACTGCGGCCACGACCATCTCAGGTTTCTACCTGGGTGGCCAAATCGACGACGCCACTCTTCGAGTAATGCTAGATGATCGATTTTCCCCCGCAGAGGAACAGAAGCGCGACATCCTCTCCGCCTACTACCTTCGTCTACACCAAGATGCCCACCCCGTACTCAAAAACTCGTACATCGAAGCCGTAATCCGTATCCTCAACTCGCAAGAAGTACCGCAGCCGTTCTACGACTGGCTCTCCGAGATCCTGCAAGAACTCGCATCGACGTCACCATCGTCCTCGAATGCCAGTGCCTCGCTCTCTCTTCTTAACCCTGAAATCAACGTGCAGCTCCTGCTCAGCGTGAAGATGCTCATGCCACGGAAATACGGCTTGCAGACGCACGACATTGTAGTGGCCTGGGCGCTCCTCCACCGGCTCCTCTCGCCGACCCTCATGGCGTCTCAAGAGGACCGAGGCGTAGGCTTAGGCTTAGGCGCAGGTGTCAATGTTGACCACCTCAAACTGGCTTGTGGAATGTTTGAAGAGTTCGAGCAGTGGATAACGCGCGGCAAGGAGATCGGTCGTTGGGACAGGGTGAAGCTCTGCGCCGAGGGGATGTTGACACTCTTCCCGCCTTCTGTCAACCTTGTGTGGCTGGAGAGTATATGTCCAGACATGTCCAAAGCTTTGTCCCTCCTTCGTGCATTGGAGGTTCATGTCGCCACACTGGGTGGCCCAGCTGCTGTGTTGCTTCGAGAAAGGTGGTGGCTGAATTATTGGGAGGTGTTTACAGAGAAGGATTGGCACCTGTTGCTGGAAATTTTTGAGGTTCTCATTGAAGAGTAGTTGGTTCAGTTCTCTATTGCTTTGTGATTGGGACAATGTGGACTGCATATTTTAATTACTATCTATAGTTATTTGGTCTTTTCTAACATGTGTATTTCTATTCTTTTCTCTTTCATTGCTGGTTGATTGTCAGGGCCCCTGAAATACTTGTCATTGGTTATACTGTCCTTGCATGTATGGAAGCAACCGTCACGGATCACAGACCCCCGGTTGCGTTGCTAATTTGAAGGGAGGTCACGGCTCACGGAGGGCGAGTTGCTAGTGATAATTGTGACATATAAAATCTCAAATTTAATTGAAATAAAATCACTACAAAATTGCATCAATTCTCACAGAACAGTCGCTTTATGTGCACTAGAAAATTGAACAATGTGCTATTACTTGTGACTAAAGGCGACTGGCCATGGCCCATGCCTCAGAACAGTGGCCTATCAGGTTGCTAATTTAAGCAACGGTCACAGCTCACAGACGGCCAGTTGCTAACTTTGACCACAAAAATTCAGTCACGGTGCCCCCCTTGGTTGCTTCCCTACATGCAAGGACAGTAAGTATTCCAGGGGGAAATGATGATATGCTACAACTCTTTGGAAACTGGTGTCTATAGCTTGTGTGCAGCTTGTCCGAAGTCTCAGCTTGGGCATTGCATGAAAAATAATCAACCAAAGGGTTTTTATAGCCCATGTTACATGATACAAATACAATCATGATGAATTCCAAGTGCCATTGACATTATGCAGTATCAGTATTTATGCCTACAAAATTAATCCTGCTGTGAGCACAGCTATTGACATTGAAAGAAAAACCACAAACGAATTGGATGTTTTCTGATAATGTGCACCAGCTGTTTCCTATATTCTTTTGGGTCCAAGTCCCTGATTGCTTTGTTAACATCCTCCATGATGGTGGACTTTATATAAGCACTGAAGACAGTTGAAAATGCAGTTGAAAACCCCTGTTCTTTTGCAGATGCTTGTGTAAATGTTTGCTCAGCACAAATAGATAGTGCTGTAGAGAATGAGATGCAACTTGTAAGGTATCAAAATGAACAGCTGCATACCAGCAATTAGCTCTGCCCAGCCTGAGAGTGTCTGTAATGAATCCTCCTAGAACAATACAAAAATAAATAATAAATTTGTACTGAACCATTGGTGTACACACCAAACCAGGAAATTTGTTGAGGAAAACTTGAGTGCAGAATTTGATGTTGTCATCCTAGATTAAAAAATGTGAATCATTAATGGTGGAGGAAGAAACTATAGATTATGTTGGGTGACAAACTCACAAACTGAAAACCAGAGAAAAACAATAATTCAGAAGCACTAAAATGATCTGCAAGGGCCTAAATAATAATAATACATACTATCTGCAGACATGGTAAAACACAACAAAGTATACTAAAAAATATGAAATTAACACTCACATTCTGCAGAGACAAAGCAGAGGTCATTTAACAAAATAATGCAGATTTCATGGCACTAAATTGACACTCACATACTGTAGAGACAAAGCAAAGGCCATTCAGCAATATAATGCACATTTTATGGCACCAAATTGATACTCACTTTCTGTAGAGACAAAGCAGAGGTCATTCAGCAAAATAATACAGATTTTACGGCACCAAATTGACACTCACTTTCTGTAGACACAAAACAGAGGTCATTTAGCAAAATAATGCAGATTTTATGGCACCAAATTGACACTCACTTTCTGTAGAGACAAAGCAGAGATCATTCAGCAAAATAATGCAGATTTTATGGCACCAAATTGACACTCACTTTCTGTAGAGACAAAGCAGAGATCATTCAGCAAAATAATGCAGATTTTATGGCACTAAATTGACACTCACGACCTGTGGAGACAAAGCAGAGGTCATTCAGCAAAATAATGCAGATTTTATGGCACCAAATTGACACTCACAGGCTGTAGGGACAAAGCAGAGGTCATTCAGCAAAATAATGCAGATTTTATGACACTAAATTGACACTCACAAACTGTAGAGACAAAGCAGAGTTCATTCAGCAAAATAATGCAGATTTTATGGCACCAAACTGACACTCACAAACTGTAGAGACAAAGCAGAGGTCATTCAGCAAAATAATGCAGATTTTATGACACTAAATTGACACTCACAACCTGTAGAGACAAAGCAGAGGTCATTCAGCAAAATAATGCAGATTTTATGGCACCAAATTGACACTCACAGGCTGTAGGGACAAAGCAGAGGTCATTCAGCAAAATAATGCAGATTTTATGACACTAAATTGACACTCACTTCCTGTAGAAACAAAGCAGAGGTCATTCAGCAAAATAATGCAGATTTTATGGCACCAAATTGACACTCACTTCCTGTAGAGACAAAGCAGAGGTCATTCAGCAAAATAATGCAGATTTTATGGCACCAAATTGACACTCACATCCTGTAGCAACAAAGCAGAGGTCATTCAGCAAAATAATGCAGATTTTATGGCACCAAATTGACACTCACTTCCTGTAGCAACAAAGCAGAGATCATTCACTGAATTAAACAGATTGGCATCATATTGATACTCACCTCCTGATAAGATGGCACACCAGAGGGCAGTAAGATGAGACATTTTGTAAAGGTCAATAGTACAACTTGTATTTACCTTCTACAGAAGCCAATAACACACCACTTAGTCATTAACTCCAAGATTGGAATTTGAACTCACATCCTATACAGTCATCATTTTATCAACATGGTTGCCATTAACATGAAAGGACAATTTGTATCACTTACATACTAATTTTAGATATTTTTAATCCAATACTTAGTATATCCATAACAAGTAAATAATATGTTCTGACCTTCTAGTATGTCTGTCAGTACCTTCATTGAGGGAAGATAAATAAAACATCATACAAACTGAAGGACTAAGTTAAAAAAAAAAAAATTATAGAAATTATTGAAAACTCACATCCTGTTTACAGAGTATCAAGTCAGTAGTCAATATTTGTGATTCATATTCCAAAGCCTATAAAAAAATATACCTTCTGCATTTTCCCAATTGGACCAATGTTGTCAGAATGGTGTTTTCTGGCATGAAAGTATAGCATCACCTACCCAGACATGGGGGAACCATGATAGAACTGCTCTTACAAGTGCTTCTAGCGGTATCTTATGATCTAGAATTTTTTCATTGCATATCAGAATTCATCAGATGCAAAATATCAAGCTTGCATTTTCTTTCTCTCACTAACAATCCTCTATGAATTCCAACAGTCCACTAATAAGCAAATAAGCACAAACAAAAGAAGAAGTCACTCACTTGTGTACTCCTTTATGAATACAAAGGTTGATGTTATTTTCTTGTACAGACACAAATAATAGCTTCAGTGTGTCATCATTGAGTACACTTGCTGTCTTTTCAATGAGTTCAGTGCAGTTACTGGCCACATCTCGCATATCTGACCACATCATGACAAAATTATCAGAATGCCCATATTGTACCAATTGACTAACCATCCAGTCGGACATAGCCAGATGGTTGGTATTTTGTTGCCATAAGTGGTTCTATAAAGTTTGTGTTCAATTTCTCTTTTGCTCTTCCAAACCTTTTATCTTTTGCTTCTTTGATACCAAGGTCTTTATGCTCTTTTCGAAGCTCGTTGAATGCTGTAGTAACAAGGCCATCAAATTTTGTGAAGATTGCAACCACGGGTACTTCAATATCACAATTAGCACAGGTCCTGTACCTAAAAACAGTCACTGACCTCTTCCACTACCATAATTGTCAAAGAACTTCTTGTCGGCCTCCAACAGTGGCCGGTCTGTGTCCGTGGGGAGACAATACCTGCCATTTATCCAATGAGTGTTTTCATCTTTGGTTTAAAGCAATAAATATGCACCAAATAGCATGCAGCTGTTTAGACAACTCCCTGCTTTGTGCTTTTTCGGTGACGAAAGAGTGTACTATCTTCATTTCATCCACGGAGCCGGACTCGAATCCGCGAGAGTCATGGAAGATGAACTGCGGATTACTCTTGAATATCAGCTGGTTTTTGATGTTATGCAATCCACGCTGTGTTATGTTAAGTTGAGGTGAATTTGAAAGAGACAGTAAGTCGAACCTCTGATGATCCCTGAACGGTTGCGAGATTGAGCTGCAACAAATCCTTTTTAGCCGACTGGTCGCTTTCAAGCGCTAACTTGATTACCTTTTTGCCGGATGGACTGAAGATCTTAGGATCATCGATCGAATTGCATACTTTCTTCAAGATGGTTGTCTTGCCGGCATTGGCCCTCCCAATGACGAGAATGCGAAAATGGCCACATTTGCTTCTGAGGTCGATAGCGCTGTTCATGGGGAGCGGTAGACAATGCGGGGAAGAGATCGTGGAACTTGAAGCATCGCCACTTTGCACTTCGTGGGAAGTCTCGAACGGCCTGGAGATCTCTTCCTAATTAGGACCTCCCTTCCCTCCTTCCTTCCATAGGTCGGAGATGGTCCTGCCTACTTTCGCCTCCGAGCCGCAACTGAAAGATCAGGTGGCTATCCAATCCGACGTAACCTAGATTGCTGATAAACACCTTTAGTTCACATAACATGTCACCTGCACACAAAGACGCTGAAACCTTCCTGAGGTTGCTTCCTGCTTCCGTCAAAGTCAGTGCGGTCGCGCATCCGCGTCCAACACCTGCGTCTTGACTTTTCACCTCCTCACTATGGACACCCGTACTCTACCGCCTACGTTTGAAGGTATATTGGAGCAATGTCCAAGGTGCGATCTGTTCCGATCGCACGTGCAGGTCATTGTTGAGTACTTACAATTGATAGATTCCGAATTTTGTTAGTCGGAAAGGTGGGACGCTCCACATTGTCATCGATGTCCAACCTAAGAAAGATGCCTAGTCTGGAGTGGGAAAGTCCTCACTCATTAACCATGCATTCAATGTCGACATTGCGGTAAAATCCTTCCCCTCTCACACCACAATCACCGTTGAGACTCGCGATAGACAGTATCACATCAAGAGCATGGAATATGCGATATCAATACCGAAATTATTTCCCCGCAGAATCCGCGGTTTGTACTTCACGATTCTCAAGGTTTCGAGCCAAGCGAAATCGCGAACTTGGAAAAGGTGAAACACTTTATCAAGTCGCATGGTGAAGACGTGGCTCTCAAAGATAGAGTTCACGCTGTTTGGTGAGTTTTTCATTTTAACACGGCCCTACCACCTAAGGCGTTGAATTTAGGCTCTGTATAGAAGTCCCTTATGCCGGTAGTCGAGTTTTTGAGACTGGTGACGAAGAGTTCCTTAAATTTGCTTCGAAAGGTGAAATCCACGAGCCCTCTCTGATTGAACTTACCTGACGAATTATGCCGCTTACAGTACCCGTAGTTGTTGTCTTTACAAAGTTCGATAAACTAGTCAGTCGTATGGAGGAAAATCTGACTGATGACGAGTTGGAGAAGTCCAGTGAAGACATCGACCGCCTTTGTTTACAGAGAGCCGATGACGAATTTCAGAAGCTATGCGTTGCTCCTCTCGAAAAGATCAAGCATAAGCCTTCTTACGCCAAAATATCTGGTTGGATAGCCTGTTTTCTAAGCCTTGTTGACGTTTATGACCTCCTGTCTAGTGGACCCACCATACCAATCGACTTTGGCAAATCTTATCGACCTCACTCAAGGTCTGGTCGAGAACAACGTGGAAGGGGATGTCTGGCTTGTTTCTGCAACGGCTCAGAGAGCCAGCGCTCGAGCCAAAATCAATTCCTCCATTGAGTAGGTCGCTGTTCTCGTCATCCCACTGTGATTTACTGACCTTTGTCTGCGGTCTATAGAGTTGGCATGAAACGTAACTTGTCTGTTCTTGAAGCTCGAGGAACTATACTACTCACATTACTCTCTAGAATACTGGCAGGGTCTCGCGTCGAGTGCTAAACTTTCGGGATCTACCCTTGCGCAAAGTTTGGCCACAATTCACGTCGATATCACCTCAAGTTGGAACTTCAACGATCCAGACAACGTACGCTCGCTATGCTACTTCCGATCGATTGTTGTGCCGATCTCATTTTTCTCTAGTTGTTGAATAGCGCCGATTTTCAGGAGAAAATCAAGATTCTTGCACAGCTGGTCACCCTGGACCCCTCGGAATATCATTCGTGGTTGTGCGTATCAATATAGCACTAAGCTTGGATTCTATCCACATATTAACCCTGTACCAGCAAAAATCTGGAACGTATTCAGAGTCTTATCGGTGTGGGGACAGCCTTGGCCGCTGCGGCGGCTCCAGCCATTGCGGCCATCGGGCTTTCAGCCATGTTTATAGATTGGATTACTCACGTCTATCAGAAGTCGTGAGTATGACACTACCACTTCACCCATACGCATGTCCATTTACACGCTGTTTATAGCCCAGAGGTCCTCCGTTGTCTCATGGGCTACATAGTCGACCTGACGCTCGTGATGGATCAGCTTTTCTTAGACACCCTACACATCAAACCGCCCCATCGGGTGGTCACTGAAGAGCAAGTCACTATGGCATTAGAACATTATAAGATCTCAGAGGCGGCCAAGGTTCATCGAGCCATTCGAGAATATGCTAATAACGCGACTTTTGTGAAGATTTTGCAGTCCAACAAGGCGCAGGAGAAGGTTATAGAGCTCATCAAGCAGCACCGTGGGCGTGATGCGTAAACGAAAATGGAATCACTTATTTATCGTCTGTTCACGATTTTATTTACCGCCCCTCGTTGTCGTCGTATGTATTCCTTCTTCCAGTTGATGTTCGCAAGAACAATGTTTATTATTTAAAAATCTGTATCAAGCAAGATATTTGAGATACAAAGTATTAGGATAAACGGAACGACGCGGGAAGGGAATTCAAGGACATTTCCGCCTCTGGGTTAGTCAGAGCAAGGTCGGTCCCTCTTCATCGGATTACTCGACATCTCATACCCTGGTTGTTGGACGCGTTACCGCAGCTGTATGGGTGGTCATGCATTTCCTCCCTGCACCACCCTTCCAGTAAGGACAAGCACCTTCGGATCAGTACCCTTGTCCTGAATATCGCAGGAACTCGCGGAAGCCGCTTTGGATTTGCACCATGACCTCCTATATCGTCGACAAAAGCATGCTGTAGAATTCCAGGTTACATTGAGGAGGACAATCAAAACAACGATGCGCAATGATGCTCACAGGGACTCCGCATGCTTCCTAGACAGTCTGAATCGAACTAGTTAATGGCAACATGTTCTTTCATGGTTCTGCAAATATATATAATCGAGGTTGAAGGCTTCCAGGCATCCAATTTTCGACCACAAAATCACGGATTATCAGTACATGAACGGTAGATGACGCTCAAGGAGGGTAGTTGTCCGAGAGGGGGAAACAATGAAGAGGAGATCCGGAAACACATAGAAAACCTCTGTGGAAACGAGGACGTGATTTGGCTCTCAATTTTGTGGATGAAAAGCAAGGAGGGTACCTAGAAGGTTTTTGAAGGAACAACTCTTTGGTAATCTAATGTTGCGTCGTCAGACTCTCTGGCTCAGTAAAGCACAAGGAAATGCTACATATAAGAAGGAATATCAACACCTCAGGACGCTCCTTAATTACGATGGAAACACTTGCCAACATTTTCAGTCTACAGCGACAAAGGGCTAAAGCTTTCAACAAATTTAGACCGAGAAGAAAACCAGGACGAATCATTATAACCAAAACTTCAAGCATCGTCTTGCAAGGATGTACAGCTGATTGGGCATTCCGTTCCATGAAATTCTTTGCAGATACCAGAATAATTACCCTACCGATGGTAGTGCAATTCTTTGTCCGTGAAATTATGATGGTATGGATAATGTAAGTAATAACAGTAAGTCCCGAGCTGTAGAACCAATGTCGGTCAGGAAACGTCAAAGAAAAGAAAAAGGGCTTGACTAACTTGTACATTAGATAAATCAAAAACCCAAATATGAAGAATACAGCTCCCAGCTGCGTCATACTGCTGGTGATCCCCACCACCACGATAGCACCTTCGAAATGATCCAAAACGCGAGGAAAACTCCAACGATGAGCATGGCAATTCGCCAGGGTTTCAAGCTGCCGGTCCCAATCCCAAATGCCTGCCCCGCTCTTCGCGAGGTTTGCATTAAAGATGTGCCAAATGCAGAGAAACGGTCACCCTGCGAGAACAGGTAAAGGTTGAAACGAGATATCGAGTATTTTGAGACGTACTGTGTCGTCTAGTATTAGGTTCTGCGCTTCGACATCCCCGTGAATGTCTGTGGTTATCTGCGCCAAACGTCATTCCCCATGAGTGCTTCATGCAGTCGGCAATCTGCTGAGCTGCGTACCCCACGTAATGTCCGTATTTTTGAGTGCAATTCATCGAGGCGTTGGTCATTTTGAGATTCGTAGACATCTTCTACACGTCCTCTAGAGGTAGACATTGTTGCCTAGGAAATGTGTAGCAGAGCGATTAAGAAAATAAAGAACAGAATGAGTGGAGGTTGAGAGGCACGGTGGCCGACAACAATGCGATGGCCATGCGTGCATTACGTAATAATAAAATATTTTCGATTTAAATCACGACAATGCCTCTCTGTTGACAACCACAGTGGATTTTATGAGTGGGAAGGTTCTTGCTGGTTTTGTCTCTTTTGTCTTGCTGTCGTGGCCCATTATCTGGTCGATATAAAATGTATCCATTGGATATTATTTTTCCTCTGAGATCCTCTCTCCGAGTCGAGCCTTTTCATGCCACTCGCCCAAACAAGTCTGGCGACGACTTTTTCTCTTCTTGTGGCATTTCTAGGGCATGCAGCCATCCGTTATCATTCATACTCCTCGGATTTCTCTACCGTCATGACCAGAAATCTTCCTCCTGAAATCCTCTACGAGATTTTCAGTTTACTACCTCAAGATCCGCTTTCAAAACTTGCTCGCGTTTCTCGGCAGTTCAACATCATCGCAATGGAACTTCTCTATCACCACATTGTACTCAAAGGCCACGATCAAATTTCAAGTTGCTTTCAAAGCCTCACATGTAATCGCGGCACAGCTCAAACCGTCCGCAAATTGAGAATCGACATTAGGCGAGTATCGATTGGTTCAACTTTTTTTGTTGCCATTTGTCTCATTGGTCGTTGTGCAGGGACCCAGAGGCACCGAGTCCAGCCTTTTATGAGATACTCCGCACGGGGCTTACTATCGTTTCTGGAAACTTGACTCACCTCTCGTTTGAAGACCGAACTAGAGACACAATCAAGGAAGTTGGAGTAATCAAATTCCCTTGTCTCGTGTACTTGGCAACTGCATTTCCCACTGGGCTCGGTTTGATTTCTTGGATAACAGGAGGTCTCAACGTCCAGTGTCTTGAGGTTTACGGCCGCTGGAACATTGGATTCAACGCATACGAACGCGGGCTCGAAAGACGTACCGCAATCATGCCCCGCCTGGTTAAATTAACCGGACCTCCCCAACTCGTTGAGTTTATGCTTCCGGGGTCGTATATATCCAATGTCGCGATCCTTTCGTGTCAGCTTGAATCTATTAACCCCCTTCTGTGCATGCGTGTCGCTAGGGCTCTGGGCAGGACCAACACGCCAATAACCTCATTAACCATCACTTATCCCCTTGTCACAGAGGGTTTCTTTAAAGAAATATCCGACCATCTACCACGCCTACGCGTTTTTAATGTCCAAATGACCGAGGTGATATTAATGGCTTCCCCTGGTTCAAAGGTACTTGTTTGCATAGGTTTCGATTAACTTCTAAATACATTGCTGAGAATTTTCACCTGTCAGGACTTGTATCAGTGGATTTCCGAAATGCTCCCAAAAGTGCCACACCTTCAAAAAATCGAACTGAGGTCAACGCCTTCCTACCCTATATCATGGCAACATCTCCAACGGGAACAGGAAATCTTATCGCGTTGGTCTGAGGTAGCCGATAACCTGAACATATGTCAGATGCCTTGTGAGTAGAATCTCGGTATTACCCTCGATTTTTTCGACTCATTTGTCGTTGCAGCCGGAACATGGTGGGGTAGATTAAAGAAACCTCCTGAAGCACTCGAAGAACGCAAACATAGATGGATTGCGGTATTTTCCTTGCACGCACCTGTTGCACCAGCTCAGCGTGCGTGGTGGTTGTCCAAGCTCTGGGAAATCCCCGAGCTGGAACAGATTACCTGCGGCATGAGGCAAAAGCGAACAGAAAAGTTTACCAATTTCTTGCGCGGTGATTGGGGAATGAGCACCTGGGAGTCGAGTGGCCTAATGATTGACTTTCCATCCATATGCTCAGAATCGTAGAATTAACCAATCTGGGATTCAAGTTGACTACTGCTGACTGTACTCAATCAAAAAGTTTTCGTGTGTAATGCAAAATGTGTGAAAATATTTTCCCGTGTCGTGGCCTGGACGCCTAAAGGTACATTGGCGGTTATTTCGCAAGTACGAAGGCATAAGACAGGCTCTTTTCCATTCAAGCGAAGCCGAATTATACTATCACTTGAAGTGGATGTGTTGCGTCCAGTAACGTTCAGAAATTCTCGTTAGCTTTAGGCACCCGCACTCAAATATATCCACGATGATGATGCCTAACGTTTCTACAGCACTTTCAGAAGCTCGGAGAGTAATATCAATCAAGAGGAAAGTGTATTAAATTTATGATAAGAGGAAGTTCGTTATCGACATATGGTATTCAAGTCGTGCGAAGAGCGAGCATCTAAAGAGTTATGACAGTGAGATGATACTTAACCATGCGAAGGCAGAGGGTAACGACGGCGGTGGCAATATACCCAGTCGACTTGGATGTCGGGGGTCACCACAAACATGTAAAGGGCGGGACGCTCTACATGTGGATAGGTTTCGAGTAGGCGGCCATCGCAGCTTCCTTGAACGCCTCGCTCAACGTGGGCTAAAAAAGCAAACCATCAACACAAAAAACTCTGCATCATCAAAATGAGAAACGCACATGGGCATGGCATGTCCTCGCCACATCCTCCGCACTCGCACCATACTCAAGCGCCAACACGCCCTCGGCGATCATCTCGCCCGCATTCGGGCCAATGATGTGCACACCCAAAATCCGGTCCGTCTCCTTCTCCGTAAGGATCTTGACGAACCCTTCCGTGTCCAGGTTGGTCTTGGCCCGCGAGTTGGCGGCAAAGCTGAATTTTCCGACGTTGTACTTGACTCCTGACGATTTGAGGTCTTGCTCTGTTTGACCGACCCAGGAAACTTCGGGATGCGTGTAGACGACAGAGGGGATGGCGGCGTAGTTGACGTGTCCGTGGCCGGATTTGATGAATTCGACGGCGGCGATACCTTCTTCCTCAGCTTTATGTGCTAACATGGGTCCGAAGGTCACATCGCCGATGCATTTGATGTGTTTCTGCGATGTGGTGAATTGGTCGTCGATGACGACTCGGCCCTTGTTGTCCAGTTCAAGACCGGCTGCTTCGATATTCAGACCCTCAGTGTAAGGCCGTCTGCCGACAGCTACGAGAACGACATCGGCTTCGAGCTAAGTACAATGTAAGTTTAATTCAGTCATCCGGCCGGAGAGTGCTTACAGTTTCTGATTTGCCACCCTTGGCAGCCTCAGCTTCGAGGAAGACTTTTCCGTCCTTCTTTTCGGCGGACAGAACTTTGGTGTTGAGTTTGAATTTGATGCCTTGCTTTTGGAGTATTCTCTGGAAAGACTTGCTGTAAGAAAGACTCAGTAAAGCAACACCGAAACACGAGACCAAAAATACTCACGCAACCTCCTCATCAATACCTACACCACCAATTGCTCCCAAAAATTCGACGACAGTAACCTCTGCACCGAGGCGACTCCATACGCTGCCCATCTCGAGTCCAATGATACCACCACCAATGACAACCATTTTCTTCGGCACTTCGTGAAGATCCAGAGCACCAGTTGAGCTCACAATTTGCTTCTCGTCAATTGTGATTGCGCCGCCTGGGAAGGGCGACACCTCAGAGCCTGTAGCAATGATGATGTTCTTCGCCTCGACTTCGGAGGGTGTGCCGTCCGGTGACTCGGAGATGGGTGAGATTGACAGACGGTTTGGCGAAATGAAGGAGGCGGAGCCTTTGATGTAGTCGACTTTGTTTTGTTTAAAAAGGATTTCGATGCCTTTTGTTAAGCCTACGACTGCGTTCGTTTTTGCTTCAAGCATTTTTGGCAGGTTCAAGGAAACGGTGGCTGTCGAAATTTTTAGAATGAGTCAATTCCAATGCTTCAAGGGACTTACCATCAATACCGCGACGCGCAAAGTCATGCTGGGCTTGGTGGTATAGATGCGAGTTGTTTAGCATGGCTTTTGAGGGTATGCAACCGACGTTGAGGCATGTTCCGCCGAGCGCACCGCGCTTTTCTACACAAGCTGTCTATAAACAAGGACCGCATTAATTTGATGCTGAAAGAGCAGCAAAAAGGATGACATACCCGCAGCCCAAGCTGGGCAGCCTTGATGGCAGCCACGTATCCTCCTGGTCCTGTAGGTCGGTTAAACGGTTAGGAAAACGATTCATATTCCACATGAGAGAGAGTAAACGAACCTCCTCCAATGACCACCACATCGTAGGGCTCTCCACTCGCGGTGGCCAGCCCCCGCAAACTTGCACTTTTGCTCTTGCCCACACGGGCGATATTCTACATGGCAAAACGTCATCAGAGGAATATTTTTAAAGACAAAAAGAGCAGGTATTTTACCCTTTGTGCGACGCGCCTCAGATGCAACATTGCTGCTCGATGACGACGACGGCGACAGCGACAGCAATTTGAAGGGATGAAAGTTGAGAGAGACGTTTGGAGGAGCGTCAAATGGATTTTTCGGATCCAACATATGGCAGTATCACGTGTGGTAATTATTAATAATGCTAAGTCATCTGCTAAGCTTTGGTCGGGACTCGGGAAGGCGTCGGGCGGGTCAGGTCTTAACCAAAGGGCGGGATCATCGGGATTGTTCAATTGTAGATCTATGAAGAACGGCGCAAAGAAAAATTAGTGGATGAACCACAACAATTCAAAAGTTCAAAGTCAAACATTTACGCTGCGTCTCCTGTACAATTTGATATCACGATAAGTTGTGAGGTAGGAATACATGTACATCTTGTGAATCAAATAAATCCTAGTGAGGGAAACCGTGTACAAATAGAAATTCAAAAAGCCATAGAAAGCCCGACCAACGCCGGCCACACGATAAACACCAACCGGAACTTCATCTTTTCCAAATCAATATCCATCTGCCCCCCTCCAAATCCAAGCGCACGCCCAAAGCCAAAACCACCGACGTCTGTGTCTGTGTTTTCATCCGCAACCCCCCGTTCCCTGGCTTTCCATCGACTGTTCATAATGTTGCTGGTCCCATCGAACTTCCACCCGACCTTCCCACTCTGACTCTTTGCCTTTCCCCCTGCCGCCCCGGTGCTACCAGTTGCGCCAGAGTCTGAAACTCGGGAGGTAACGGTCACCGTCGTAGTAGCAACAACCCCGCTGGGAGAAGTTGAACCTGAGATTGAAGTGCGGGATCCGGTGGTGGTGGAAGATGCGTAGGGCGGCGCGAGAGAAAAGGGAGATGGTAGGACGGCGAAAGATGACGAGTAGATGATTTGCGGCGGCTGCGAGGATATGAAGCGGAGAGTGCTGAGGGTTATGTTCAGCAGGAGAGAAGGGAGAGAAGAAAGAAGAGACGTACTAGGACCGGTAGTTCTTGGGGATGTTGGCCGGGATGTAGACTGTTGTGTTCAAAACGGTGGCTTGGAGGTCGCGAACGAGCGTTGCTATGTATGTCTGTAGGCAACCAAAGAGTCCGAAATGGCAGCAGAAAGACAAAGTATAGCGAAGAAAAGAGGGAAAAGAGGCGGGTCAGCGAGTTGCCTCAATATACAGATCCGAGAGCCAATGTCAACACGAAAATGCAATGACGGCGGTGGTAGCCCCAAGGTAAAATCGCAGTTTCGCAGGAAGAGCATTAAACACAGAGATGCTCAACGCTTAACTGTCGAGAGCAGGTAGCAAACTGTCGCCCAGTAATTGGCCGTATGAGGCTCATTGGAGCCCAAGCCGTTGCAGCGCAAAATACTCACATTATTCCCAGCATAAAGGTCGATCTGCACGCCATAAGTCCCATTTAAAAACGGCTTTTTACCATCCTCCATCCACACGACCTGCGCGGGTGTACCAGCCGTATATACCGTGCTTGCAACGGGTTTGGTGGGATACAAAGATGCGTCGACAGTCCTGAGCAAAGAGAATATGACGAGCAGTATGAGGATGACTGGAAGCCTGAGTCGTGTATTTTGCTTTGGGATGTTCAAGAGGTTCAGAGAATCTCGGGCCAGGGTTCTAGGCATCTTTTGAGATACAGCGAACTCCACAGTGAAATAGTTAGACCGAAATCGGCACGCTTTGGCCAAAATCCCAAGAAGGCTGCTGCAAGGAGTACACGTAGGAATATGGGCCCAAATCTTCGGTGGGTCTTGCGAGAGCTGGTAATTTGGACGAAGCCAGGTGCAATGTCTGTTGTTGGTGTCGTCAAGGTTGTAAAGATTGCAGTCAAATTCCCTGGAGCACCAGTTCCGGGTGAAAATTTAGAGCCACAGCCTAGGTCTACCAGAGACGAAATCGAATAATTCTGAGGTTCTGCCGAGTATAAGAAAGTGGTCGAAGAGCAAGGCAAGTTGGAAGCTCAAATGAGGATATTGGAGCACATTACATAAACAATGGACCACACAGTGACAAAACATTGATTACCTAATTATCACACATGTTTCCCATTCAACAATTGCGGCTTGGAATTCTCTCTGAACTCAACTTCTACTTTCCTCTGGCCCCGAGGGCGATTCCAGGTATTCCAGAAGGCAATATGCGAAATTTCAAAGTTACTTACCGAGATAGTTGCTCAGGAACTTTTGTGGGACCACTCGAGAGGTTCCAATGGCTACCAGCGACTCAGATGCCGAATCTGTTGGTTCTGTCTCGTCTCAGTCCCAGCATTTCGAACCACATGAAGACGACGACGAAACGCTATGGGAAGTCATAGAGATTACCTCGGAGAAGGGTGACCAGTATAAAGTACGATGGAAAGGCATCGACCCAAGTACGGGGAAGCCGTGGCCTCTGAGCTGGGTTCCGAAGAAGGATTGCACAGACGACCTTGTAGTTGAGTGGAAGCGGAAGAAAAAGGAGAAAGAAAGGCGAAAATGTATGCTCTTGGTTCTATTCATTTTATCTTATTTTCTATGGATTTTTTATAGTCAACTTCTTACACTTTGTGCTGACAAAAGTGTTTAATCTCTAGCGACGACCTCGAAACGCGGACGTGAATCTACAGCGTCCAGGAAACCGGCGCGTGTATCCACCGCGACCGTAGCCATATCCAAAGCCTCGACGTCCAAATCGCAGCTGCAAAACTCGCGCCGATCAACATCCACGATTAAGGCTGACGATGCCACGACAGCAAAACGCGCTCAGTCGAGTGCCGCGACTGGGCGTTCAACGTCGACGATCACACCCACCACCAACCGGACGAAACCGAAACCGAAATCTAAACGCGTTTCCAATGCCACCACGCACATTATCGAAGAAGACGAATTGGAATCGGAAGTTGAGGCTGCACCTACTAACGCGAAAGGCAAGAAGCGTAAACTGGCAGAAACCGAGAGTGCACACACGTCTGCGAACAGCGGCACAGGTGTTGGTCCTGTGGACGTCAATGTTCGAGACCCTACTCCCAAACTCGCTTCAGGCCATCCGAAGAAGAAGAGAAAGATCGAGGTGGAAGTCGTCAAGCCCGAGCCAGAAGCAGAAGAGGAGGACTATGATATTCTCCCACCCCAGGGTCACGTCCAAAGCCTTTTCCTCCAGGAAGAGGAGGAAGAGCGCACTGTGGAAGACGCGCTTTCCGAGGGCATGCACAGCCCACCCCCAGTGGACCATTTTGAGGAGGATGGCCCGTATTATGACGACTATGATGCACCGGCGGGAGGAATGGAGGTCGATGTTCCACCGAAACCGGACAAGGGCAAAGGACGCGCAGTTGAAGTGTCTGAGAGCGAACGCGAATCAGAGGTAGACCAACTCGAAGTCGAGGACGTGATTGTCGTACCACGGCCTCCCACTACCAGAACCAAATCTACGAAGGCCAGCAAAACTAAACCCAGCCTGGAGACGACAGTAAAGAAAACCAACGGGAAATCCAAAAGTACGAATACCGGCAAGGCAGCTACCACCAAATTGCCAGCAACGTCGACAACAACCGGAACGGAAGCTTCCCTAAAACCAAAGCCAAAACTTAACCCGAACCCTCCGACAAGCATCATCGCTCCGCCCTCCTCTCCGCGTCCACATTCACCACCACTCAAGGTCGGACCACCGAAAAGACGTTCAATGGCCAACTCTCAGCCCATTTCCAAGGAGAGCTCTGTGGCTACCGTGGGCTCTGGTACTGCGAAAATCTCTGCGGCTGGTCCTTCCACCACCGCCAACGGGAAACCAGAGTCCAGCGTCAAGTCTAAATCTAAATCCGCGTCTGTCGTGAGAGACGACGAAAACAACGCAGAAATACTCACCGCGAAACCAACTATCAAGGAACCTCCTCCGGAGTCTCGTCAAACCCAAAGCCGTACCCGAAGTAGGGCAGTCGCCGACTCGTCGTCGTCTTCGGCTTCGGACAGCGACGATGGAGGTCCTCCGCCCCTGGAGTGGCCTGCTGCGTCTGCGTCTGCTCCTCCTGGTGCTGATACACGACACCGTGCTCCGACGGAGGAGCGCTCTGTGTTCTGGGATGGCGGGGTGCCTCCTTTGGTTGTTGACCAGGGAGGAGACTATAATGAAGGTGAAGTGGACGGCGAGCTGCAGTACCCGCCTGAGCCTGAACTTGAGCCTGAACCTGAGCGGGCGCTTTCGCCTGCTGCTCTGAAGCGGTTGCAGGAGTTTGATAATGACCTTGAGGCTTTGAACGCGGCTCGGGCGACAGGACAACAGGTGGAGACGGACATTCCTCAACAAGAACGTCAGGCCTCTGCGCCAAAGCCTGGCAATTCCAAGCCCGCTGAGACTGAGTCAGAAGTCGAAGTGGAACAAAAGAAGGAGAAAGAGAAGGAGCCGCCAAAGCCGAAGAGGAAAAAGCCAATGTTCAGACCGAACGCCTCATCTGCGCTCATCATTGGCTCTGGCCTCGAATACACCTCTGACGCAGCAACAGAGGAAGGAGAAGATGTACCAGCAGCGGATGCCGAAGTGCGTTCGACTCATTCCACTTCCAAGACCTCGAAATCAAAGCACAAGGACGACCGTAAATCAGACTCGGAGTTCTCTAAGTCGAAGTCAATATCAAAACCAAGGTCTACGTCTTCTACAACCACGACGGCGAGTGCCTCTATCGCCAAACCAGCACATCAACAACTGCAACAACAGCTCAGCCCGAAACCCCCTCCCAGCTCATACAACACCGACATCGTACCCGAAACGGATCCAGAGCCAGATTCACAATCGCAACCACAGCTGCGATCGCAGGACCTCGATCTTCCGACAGCGCCTACAGTGCTGCCATCATATCCATCGCGACCGCAGACACCTGGAGCCAAAAATTCACTCCGCTCAAGGATGAAGCCGAGGACACCTTTGTCCCGGACCTCGTCCGTCATTGAGTCTGGAAGAGATAAAGTGCTGCATCCTATACCCATGCTCTCGCCGTCGACTTTCCATCCACATTTATCGGCCATAGCCGAGCCAGAGTCCTCTCTGCCTGAGAATATTGAGGTAGATTCAGACCGTCAGCGGCGGAACTCTCGTTCTCATATTGAGAACGATAACGATGATGAGGAGGACGCGCCGATGAGTTCAATTGAGCAATTCGACTCTCCTGAGAAGGGCAAGGCGAAGATCAAGAAAATCTTGCTTGCTAAGGACAAACAAAAGCCCACGCAGCTTGAGACTGCTATGACTATCGCGGAACTGGACGTCGTCAAACGTGGCCAGGAGATCGCAGAAGCTGCGAAGAAGCGGAGGGAGATGAATGAGGGCCGTCTGGGCAGCTCGCCGCCGAGGACGAAGCGGACGATCGCGGACATACGAGCTACACGCACTACTAGGAGTCGGAGTGGCACTGCTACCAGCCACGCCAGCGACGGCTCAGCTAGGGGCAATGGCTCAGCTCAACCAGGTCTTGGCAGAGTCGAAGAGCAAAAAGAAGCTGAAGGCGACGAGGAGACACAAAACGCCTCAACAGACGTTGCTCCTCCGACATCGGGACCACGGACTGCACCGGAGGTGGAAAGTTTGGTGGTTCAAGAAATGGAGCATGCCTATGTTGATCTTAGCGGTGGTGTAGGCGACCCCGAAGGCCAGGACCAGGACGATGACGGTACCGACCTTGACAGTCCTCAGATTGTGCGGCATCCCGTGCTGGTGCGGCAGGAGGAGGAAGAGTCCACCCAGGACCTCATGATGGAGCTTCAGGCCGTCCAACAGCAACAAAGACGGATGAACGACGTCGATCTACGAAACGGATGGGATCTAGGGCCTGCAGAGGGTCAGAATGAAATTCCAGTTCCGGCACCTGCTCTTCAAGCACCACTGGATAAGGGTTTGGGCATGGGCAAAGAAATGGAGGGTTCGATTCCGGATCTCGATCTCGACTATCCCATGGGGGACCTGGATATTCCAACGGTGTGTACATACCAACTACTCCCAGTGGAGCTTTCGTTAATGAGCACCCTGCTTTGTGTCTAGATTGTCATAGAGGGTGCCAGTCGAGCCGCTTCCGCTCGACCCTATTCACCGGATGAAGAATCACCTCCAGACCTGCCTATCCGCTCAAGGTTGAGATCAAGATCGAACACACCTTCTGTTGCTGGTAGTCACAGGAGCAACGCGAAAGAGAAAAAGTCCGAGCCTCTTGCAACAACTAAGAGTAAAGGAGGATCTTCTAGGCAATCATCCTTAGCACCTGTAAGTCGTCTTTTCTTGCATTTATTAATGAAGTTCCCCAAATTGATTCTGAAATAATAACACCAGAACGATAACATCACTCAGCTCCAGCTCAACGCCGCTCTTGACCTTCTCAACTCTAAATCCGAGGAAATCGCAAGACTTAATGCTCAACTCGCATCCGAACGCGCCAAGAACGAAGGACTACAGCACGAAGTGCTCGCACTCCAACCACAGCTCGTCCACTTAACTCAACTAGAGTCGGGCAAGGATGAGGAAGCCATGAAACGCCTCGCAAACCTGGAAGCACAACACCTTCAGCATCTTGCTGAAAAGTCGGAGTGGCAGATGGAGCAAGCCCAGTTCGTTGCCCAGACAGAGGCGGCTAGAAAGGGCAAGATGGAAGCCGAGAAGGATCGGGATTTCTTCCGCGAACAATACAGCCAGGCATCTGGCTATGTAACCTCTGTCCGTGACGAGAACCGAGAGCTCGAGAAGCAAGTCCAGGTAGCTGAGGGTCAGGCACAAGCCGGCGTAGCTCTTATCAAGGCTACGTTCGAGCAGCGGATCAAGACCCTCGATGAGGACCTCAAGGCATGGCGTAAGATGGCGGAATTCCTTATCGAGAAGGACCGACGGTCGAATGGCGACGAACTGAGGCGGAACGCGGCGGAAGCCCCCGAGCTCCGAGCGCGTTGTTATCGTCAAGAAGGTGCACTCGAAGGGCAGCAGGAGCAGTTAGATGAAATGGAGGAAGAGTTGAAAACAAAAACGGAGGCCCTGCAGGCGTCCGACCAGGAGCTGGAGCAATGGAAGAGAGTGACAGCGAGGTTGACTGTCGAGCTAAATGAAGCCAACATCAAACTGGATAGAATCGGCAGGGCTGGCCCCCACGATGAAAGCGCCGATGCAAGTAATGGGCATGAATTTGTCTACCGGTGTCAATGGAGATCGCATGACGACCCCGAGACTGGTGATTGTCGTGAGGTCTTCTCAACTATTTCGGTGAGCCTCTCGATATTCCTTTCTAACCTGTCTTTATGTGAACGATTTTTCTAGGAACTTGAACAACACTTGCTGCACTCCGGAGGACATCATGAACTTCATATCTAGATATCTTGGTTACTTTAATGTTGTATTAGTACTTGTAAATGGGGACTATCATTCTATACTGGAGGTCCAGTGAAGCTGTAAAAAAGCGATCTTCAAAAGGAAAAAAGGGAAAAAATATAGCTGTCGGTAGCTGGAATCGAACCAGCGGCTCTTCGGAACGTTAGTACCACAACGAAGTGATTTAACCCCTAATCGATACCAACGCTGGTAATTGCCCCCATTGGGTCCTTGAGAAGACACGACGCCCACTGCTAGAAAAAAAGAAATTGGGTAATATTTATGCCAAGACCAAAGGAGTACTAATACATATGATCCTCAGTTCACGTTTACATTTCTCAACTCTGACTCCAACTCGTAACAGTCGATGCGAACCCATTTATGTTGCCGGCTTGGTTGACAACGCCAGCACCGTTGACACTTACTTGGAAAGTCGTTGCCACAGTGGACAGACTATAAATGTTCACCCCAGTCGATGCCGTGTCGATATTCGCGATTTGTGACTGGCAGTTGTTGGCTCCGCCGTTGACGCATGCCTGTGCAAAGTTCTGCATTTTAAGTGAGTATATTTGGTTCAGGATAGCTCCTATGCGACAAGGAAATATTCCTGCTCACAATGAAGAAGCTGTATAGACCGGCACCAAATACGAGGATATTTTGTGAACTGTTGATTGAAAGCGCCCATGCGGATGGGTTGCTAGAGTACGGTGTAGGGTCCTTAAACGTAGAACTGATGGTAAATGGTGAAGGAGAAACCGGATTAGGTTGGAAATAGGGCTAGATGACCGACTTTCCATCAGCAAGAAGAAAGAAATCAGTTGAGTAGTACTGACGGATTCGGTTTGTATCAATCCCATGTAATGGTTGGCGGCGTGGACAAGACTGTATTGATATATGACGTGGTGCTCAGCTGCAAAAGTACGCGTCAATTGAGCATACTCAGGAATACTGGACAGGAAGTCATACATGCTGAAAAACAAAGTGAAGTCGTTAGCAGGAGAAAAATCAAATAAAGTGACGAACTTACATGTCCCAATCAACCATACCGGGCCCTGAGATTCCGACAGTATACCGCGTCCTGAATAGACTGAGAGTTGCCCTTCGCCAGCCAGATCAAGATCATGATCAGCCACCCACACCCAAGTACCCTATTATTCGAGAGCATATTAATCGATTTTGTTGTTGGAAAAAAAGTCACTCTGACTAACCTCGAGATAAGCAGTCGACTGAGAAGTAAGATGCAGGTCTAAAAATGATCCAAAACAGTTGGTAAATCCTCCAGAGCCACTCGAAGGGCATTTGTTCCCTTCCAGGTTCGTTCCTGTAGCTCCAGCCGTTCTGAAAAAGGAGCATCGGCGAGCGCCCAAACTGGATGACTTTCAAAAAAAAATACCTGATGTGGGAATCCCACATTCCAGCGCCTGCTTGTACGCCAGACGGTTGTTTAACGTTCCATTCCAGAATAATTGCGCCAGCAGCTGTATAAGAAGAACTTGTAAGTTTAAAGCTGGCTGTGGGAGGTTGTCACGTACTAGGTCCAATAGTCGTGAATAGAATGTCGGTGATTTCTAAGATACCTTGCGATCCCGCGGCGCCAGCTTGGAAAACGGGTTTAGGGTTATTCTGGTCTTGGAATGCTGAACCCTTTCCAGCGAGAACAGTCCACGCTTCGCCGACCATCTGGGTGCCAGCAGGAATGGTGACAGTGTTCGAAACCACGTAAGTTCCAGCATCGAAGAAAATGATCTTGCATCCAGCAAACTGTCGTAATGAACGCTGAGCATCGAGTAAATTATCAAGAAAACGGCTTGTGGCGAACCTTGTTGAAGATGCTGGTCAGAGCAGCAGTGTCGTCAGTGACGCCGTCTCCTTTAGCACCATTGTCTTTCACGCTGACGAACTGGCTAACAGCATAAGCGGCGTATTGCGGGTGAGTTTTGCTGACAATTCGGCCTGCGCTATCCAGGAGGACCGAAGGTTTATTGGGGGCAGGAATGTTTCCTTGGGTAAATACGGCATTCGGACTCGTTCCTCGGAAGACGTTTCCTTGTCCCCAAGACGCGATCGTGGTCGTGCCTCCGTTGAGAACAACAGCTCCACCGACGACGCCGACAGCGACAGGGACATTGTTCAATTTCACGTTATTCAATACAAGTGAACCTCCCAATTTTCCGTTGCTCGGCTGGGAAGTTCGAAGGAAAATGGGTGTGTTGGTGGCCACAGCGTCGATTATAGCTTGAGCGCCGGTGGTCTGATAGTAGAAGCAAATCGTTCGTGAATACATGATATCGATTTCACTATGGGAAACACGGACCTGGGTACCTGTGGTTAACCCTCCTGTCGCGATATCAAACCCAACCTGCAGCAGCATTAGAAATGGAAAAATCACGATGAAGATATAATCCTACCTGGCAGTTGTTAAACGTTATTCCCTGGTAGGTCCAGCCTAGATGACCCATGAAAACAGTTTATAACTTCTAAGCCAAAGGACTCACCCCAGTTCCAGGAACTATAGACACCGGTTTGCGCGTTGTTAACAGTGACATTTCTAACTGTAAATCTGGAGAATTTTTAGCATGGGGCAACGAGGAAGTTTTCCTCAGGCTTACTGTTGATTTCCGCCCCATATGCCGAATTTGCCTGCAAGGAAGGACGACAAGTCAGTCAAAAGAAAAACCCACAAAAACTCTCTCGACTTACCTCCATTAAACACAAGGTCACCCATGAAGCCACCACTATGGACAAAATGATAAGTAAATTTGTTGAACAAAATTCAGAACGTCATAAGCAACATTACCTTCCATTTTCCATCCAGATTCCTGGCATTCTTGCCTTCAGCGCACAGAGCTATTGTAAGGGATGTCGTACGTACCTTGATGCGCCGTGTTTGAGGCAGTGGACATTTGAACAACGATGTTTATCAGAGACGTGGCTTGCGCCACCTGCCAATGAAGTCCTGTTCCTTGTGAATTCGTCGCAGCAACGCTGGGTGAAAAGGATTAAGAACTTCCTTGACAGAGTGCTGAAGAGAAAGCCTACCGTGTAACATCGATGACGAAGTTTCTAACCGACCGGAAGCTAACCAAAATCCATCAGCTAACAAATCACCAATGAAGAACCAGTGTACTTGCAAATTATTTTGATTGGTATAATACTGGGCGCCTCCTCCGCCAGGGATGTATGGATCGGCATCTGTGAGTGAATATTCATTTCAATAAGATCTACATGCATGCTGCGGCGGAGTATTTACCGATCACGGCCATCCCGCTGAATGAAGCAGATGCGAGCAGGGTCGGCGGCTTTTTGGCGTCTCCGATAAGTTGGGTATAGTAGTAAGGGATAATCGGGGAGGAAACGAGGTAAGTCCTACGTCGGGAATGAGGGAAGACTTTACTTAGAGAACCATTGTACGCACCCTTTGGGGAAATACACAACGGCGGGGGTAACGCTGATAGAAATTCCCATCATCAACCAACTGATAAATAGAACCAATGTGCTTTTCAAAACGTACGTTGATGAATGACAACTTCCTCCACCGCATCGACCTTGAGCAGTGATTGCCGCACTAGAAGATATATGTTACTTGCAAGTCCTCATTTCATGTAATCTAATTAGCTTACTTGATCGCTGCAGTATCGTCGGTGACTCCATCGCCGACCGCACCGTAACTCTAGAAAACAGGTTAAAATATGTCTACCCATGGACAAACGGGTTGCATACCTTCACGTTTCGAAATACAGTGTAGGTGCTGGGATTAGCATTGAAGGCCGACTTTCCTTGGTGCTTGATAGTTTCCAACCAGAAAGGATCATTGGCCCCAGACGTTCCAGCTCCTAGTGGGGCTGTGCATGACGTCCCAAGACCAGAAACCAGGCTAGCAAGAGCAAGGCCGACTATCGCCCTGCTAATTGAGGGTAATGAAAACATCGTGGTCGATGATGCACTCGATAGGACGGAATCGCGGCTTTATAGATATTTCTCCTGGTCATTTGCCGAATGCTGAAACGGCAGGATGGAAGACGCAATTGCACATGATGGCGCAAGACAAGTCGGAAAGGAAACCCGACAGAGGTACGCGTATCCGAGTCCGTTGGTCCCAAGGTCAAGTCAGGGATCGACTAAAAGACATGATTGCTTGTTCAGCGTCGGTATGGATTGCAACATGGAAGCAGTTCTGGTCGAAGGTTTGTAGTCACCTGGTCAAACGATGCTTGGACGTCGCATGTATGCAGAGCAGAGAAGGAGACAGGAAGACTAGGAAAAACCAAATATCAGTGAAGAAAACTTCCAGGCAAAGAAAGGCAGGGTGCTGACCTACTTTGGTACGCCTTCTAAGATAGGACTTGGGTCGCGTGAAATGTGAGATAATCCACCGAATCAGCCGAGTCTAACCCGGTGATTCTGGTCTCCACTGGCGCACTGGAGGAGAGTGCTTTTAGCTTTTATCACAAGTGACGTCGCCTTTTTGCCAATCTAGAGAACTCTGGGTGTCCGACAGTAGCTTCGTGGTCATGAGCACTTGAGCATTCGACCGAACCCTAAGCTAGAAATGAATTGCACTGCGAATCAATAGATCAATTCACTCGGAGATAGTTGAAAATTTGTACGGATAAAAGCTTGCCTATTTCCGTAGGGTCTCGAGGCGGCGAACACGTTGCTACATTTCTTTCTTTGGGAATGGATAAGGAGTTTTCAGCCACTTCGACCGAGTTCGACCCTCGGGCAGTGGGCCGCTAATTTTGGACCTCGAAAAGACAATTGAACACATGACCTGATGTTCGCAATATCCGTGCTTTCAGGTTAATGGGAAGCTCGAAACTGTGATGGTCAATTTGCAGACGCAATCATGCCATGATGAACCCCATGTTACTGGTCAGCATATGCGCATAAGGTTGGCGTATGAGGTCCTTCCGAAGCACAACAGCTTGCATTTGCGTCATTGTTCAGATAACTACGAACAGGAAAAAGGTTGGACCCGTGGTCAATGCACTGGAAGGCAGGAAGTGAGTCAATAAATACGCACCCAAGTCGCTTCTACGGAAAATGATTGATCCATACCTTGGAAATCAGGAGGATAACGAGTTGCATGGACATTCCTCTCAATTATCCGCGGCCTTCTCTAATAGTTTTTTCTCACTTGAGCTTTGGATAGGCCGAAAGAAACCACATAAAACTCAAAGATAGATGGATCATTTGACATGGGGTGTGCACAAAGTGGTCGTGGTGAAGGTCGAAAGCAAGAATTCATTTGGCGTAATTCTGATAAATATTCAAATATTCACAGTCCGACGATGTTATCCATGCCAATCCGAGCGGATAAACCTCCGTCAAACCTGCGTCAAACGTCCACTATAGTACTACCGTTCACCACAAACCAAATGCTACCCTAGCCCCGGAAGAAAATTACACGACTTCACAAGTCTACAGACCTGTCTGATATGGCTGGTCCTGATTCTCTTTGCTTGGTAGGCTTGATAGCTGAGGTTGCTGCGATGTCTCGAATGTTGGATGTCATAGCCTAACATGTAGGTTTCTGGGGCCCGGTATTTTTGGTCTCGCGAAGAGGTTCGAGTATATTGTCTACGAATATGTCTTGGACTGCCGCCTGTCCTGTGCTCGACCAAACGAGTTAATGCATTTCTACCGTTTATGGATGCTATTTTCGAAGATTGCTAGTCAACCTCCAGGGAGACGACGCCTCGCACAAAACTGTATCCCCCAGGGCCCATAGTCAAAGTTGGCCTGTGTTACACTGAGGAAGATGTAGAGTCGTTATCGAAGTTCACCGTTGTCTGCCCATACCATATCGACGAACGATGTCGATTTTTCCGGACACCAGCCCAGGCCGCTGTAAAGGTTTGTTGAAAAATGAATTTGCCGTTTGGACCACTCATTGACTCTTTTTGATTATTTAAGGCCTTTCACGGACATGAATCTACTATCATTGAAATATTTAATGTCGTCCCAGGATCATATCCAGAAATTCGGGACTACGCCAACGAAGAAACCGGTCACCCAAACGCCTAGAGTACGGCGGAGATTACTGCTTGGCTGGTTTGGGATCCAGCTTTCCGTTGCGTGCGTACATTGCGTTTCTTAGCCGCACCGTGAATCACACCACATGGACCATACGCTGCCGCATACTTTGCTCGGTTTGGATTAGTGGCCATATTGCTGGAGTAGATCATGGTCCTATGGACATGATAATGTCCCTATTTCTGGCCATGCTGAATGGGCTCAGTCGAAATTCTGGAAGGACTTTTTGACCAAAAGAACAAAACAGACGAGATCTTACATACACGATGCCCATTGGGGACTTGGACATACGTGAATCTTCGTTAAACTGATAGGTAATCGCTTCATTTGTCGTTCATGATCAAGGTTCGGTATGTCTAACGTGTCGCACAGATTTCCTACAGCGAAAACTATTTCCGCTCAGCCTTTGCTGGCTTTGTCGTAACGAGAAAATTATTCAGCAGACGGCTCTGTTCAGGTCTCACACCCTCGATATTCGCCTGAACATCTGCAATGAAACACCCATCAGGACTATACATATTTAACTGCAAGCTGGTCCGCACTGTCGTGTTACCCCATGCAGACTCGATCGCTTATCACAGACTCAGAGAAGATGAGCCTTGGTACCTCCCAGCTTGACCCTTCGACTTCGGAAACAAGAAGCATGTCCGCGAGGAGGTCAATTGGTGGAAGGCCCTGTGGGCTGATGGTGATGCAGACAGACATGGACACGACAATTCCATCTCTTCTTTATCGCAAGCAATGCAGCAACAACATGAACATGTGGGACCGTACGAGGGTCTGGAATGTGGCGAAGCAGTTGGAAAAGTTGACAGTCTTCGGTAACCATTTGTACCACTACCGTCATTGCGATAGTATTTCTGCAAATTATTCATTTCTTATTGCAAATAGCGTGCTATCATTGCCTGTGTCGAGTGTACGAAGTTCCAACAAAATTCAGCGACCGTCGACATCGCTCATAAACAGGCACTGAAGAATGACTCATGGTTGGTTCAATGGTTGGTCTGGTTGGTCCTGCCTGTCATGTAAGTCCGGCCTGTACGCAGGATCGGTGCTTACCTTCAAGACAAAGATAATATGAGCAGAAAAAAGGGCCCCGACATTTCATTCCACTACCACCGACGTTTGGCATAACATCATCGGTGATCATGACCAACGAAGGCACTGTGAAGCCTTAAAGGCGAAAGCGGAAGAGGCTCCGGCGGCATGCTATTTTTGTGCACGGCAAAACATCCGCGTCGGTTGCAAATTGTGACATGTGGAGGTTTTTGGCGTTCTTTTCTCCACTTCTAAGCAAAGAAATGTCATCACCAACGGGTCGTCTACCGCCCTCGCCGCTCGAAATGTCGACCGGATTCTCGGAAGTCGTGCTTTCACTCCCTTTTAACCCGCAACTGGAGCGACGCAAGCAACATCAACATTCCCCGGACTGAATACCATGACGGCTCAGACGAGCACCCCTTCATCTTCACTATCACCCCCCCGTGCTTCGTTTGCGAACGATACTCCACGGTCCTCGGTGCGATCGGACTCGGCACCTACTCTCCCAGGAGAGCGACTACCAGAAGATGCGGACGAGGAAAGTCCCAAATCACGCATGTCTGGGGCTGAGGACGAGGCTACAATCAAGGAGGAAGATTCCAACGTTGTTTGGGTTGATTGGGACGGCCCAAAGGATCCTCTAAATCCAAAAAAGTTTGTCCTTTTCTACGAGTGCCTTTCGTATCGCTAACTGAAAGAAAATAGCTGGTCGTACAGGCAGAAATGGGCCGCCACACTCGTTGTCTCTTCCTTCACCTTTATATCACCGGTGTCATCGTCTATGGTCGCTCCTGCGACCGAGCAGATCGCACGAGAATTTGGCATCACGCAACCAGTATTAATAGCAATGACGACAAGCGTTTTTATTTTGGGATACGGTACGGCCATTCACCATCGTTTTCGTAAGCAACATTTCATTAATAGTTATGGATTAGCTGTCGGTCCTCTGGTGTGTCTGAAGCCTCGTCTTTTCTGTTTGACGAATCTAAACCGCCACTTATAGTTCCTAGGACCACTCAGCGAGATATACGGTCGCTCTCGAGTGCTCCAATGTTCAAATCTGTTCTATCTAGGTGCGTCGATATTTTTCCAGCGAGAAAACTCAATTTACTCACATGCTACTCTTTTTTTTCAGCTTGGAACCTAGCTTGTGGGTTTGCGCAGAACCGTTCTCAGCTCATCGCATTTCGATTTTTGGCTGGCTTAGGCGGAAGTGCACCTCTCTCCGTACGACATCATTCCCGTTCTATTTCTTCCAGGATGTTAATCTCTTTTCTCAGATTGGCGGAGGCGTGCTGGGAGATACTTGGCATCCAGAAGAAAGAGGAAAGGCGATAGCCATTTACTCGCTCGCACCGCTTTTAGGGCCTGTCGTTGGGCCTGTGTGCGGAGGATGGTAAGAATATTTCATTCCCGAATACTCGACCGAAACTAATCAGCAAATAGGATCGCCGAGCTATCCACTTGGCGATGGGTCTTCTGGTCTACGAGTATTGTTGATGTGCTCATCCAGATTTCGGGACTATTTTATCTTCGCGAAAGTAAGTCCTGAGCCCCAGACCCTTTGTGAGCTTAAGACTTACGTAGTACCATCTCTTCCAGCATATGCCCCATACCTTCTGGAGCAAAAGGCGAAGGAGTTACGCAAGAAGCTTGATCTCGAGAAGGGCCCACTCATGACTGTGAGGACAGTTTATGAATCGCAGGATGATCGAACGTACGTTACCGCCCTTTGCCATCGCAAGTAAATTTGACATATCTTCAACAAATATAGATGGAAAAAAATATTCGCCAAAGCTTTGACAAGGCCCTTCCTGCTCTTCGCGGAAGAGACTATCGTACAGCTCCTCGGTATATATATGGCATTTGTGTATGGAATCTTTTATCGTGAGCTCTTCTTTTTTTCGTTCGTCTGACCTTCCTCCTAACGGAATGTATTTCAGTGTTCCTCACAACGATGCCTGCCATCTTCAGCAACACCTACCACGAAACACCAGGTGTCGGCGGCCTGCATTACATCGCGCTAGGCGTAGGACTGTCTGTTGCCTCACAAATCAATGCTCGATTCATGGACCGGATATATATTCATTTCAAGAATAAGAACGGAGGTGTTGGGGAACCCGAGTTCAGGTTACGTGAGTTGATGCCTTTTGTCGTTTTGTCGCACATCGGAGTTAAGCTAATCTGTGAAAACTGTACAGCGGCTATGGTTCCTGGGTCGATCTTGCTGCCTTTTGGGCTGCTACTCTCAGGATGGGCGGCACAGACGAGGCTGCCTTGGATCGCCACTGATATTGTATGTCGGTTTATAATGGCTTCTGTCCAGTATTTATCTTGTCTCGGTCAGGGTATTGCATGTGTCGGTGCTGGTATGATCCTCGTTTTCCAAGCCATGCAAACATACGTTGTGGATGCTTTCACTCTGCATGCGGCTTCTGGTATGTCCTTTTTGCTCTTCCCTTGTCTTTTTCTTTACTAAGAACATACTTATTCTATTTAGCTCTAGCGGCAGTGTCGTGCCTAAGGTCTCTAGCTGGCTTTGGATTCCCGTTATTCGCACCTGCGATGTACGCTAAACTTGGGTACGGAAAGGGAGATACGATCCTCGCATGTTTAGCAATCGGATTGGGGTGTCCGGCGTGAGTTCTTCTCCTTTCAATCCTTGATCCTCCCGTGTTTTCGATCTGTTGCCCCTTCTCTGGGTTTGCATTGTACTGACTTCTTTTTCCTTTTAGCCCGTTTCTGCTGTGGACATATGGGAAGAGGATCCGGATGAGCAGCAAATACGCCCGCCAACCGCAGCTGCACCGACCGAATGATGACAATGGAACTATAGACGAAGGCAAAGACAAGGGTGCTGTTTAAGGGCACAACTCTCGTTGTCTTGAGGTTGATTTTACCCGATGGAAGGGCAAGGTCCAGCGCGGCTCAAGGTCGACATTATAGGACCTTGAACCCGATGACCCACAACGACTCATTTTAGACTACAATACGGCCTTGCAATGCGAGACACGAAGAGTTATGAAGGGAGAGGCCTTGTTGATTATGGGCTCAAGTATGATAATAATTCGTATAATTCTTGGACTTTAGACGTCGTTCTATCTGCTACATTATGGTCGTAATAAATCGACACTTGTAAATTGTTAATAATTCTCGATGGCTGGTGTATTACGTTTCAGTCTTGGGACTGCCAATGAGTATTGTGCGGTTGGGAACGGTTGACGATGCCTGAAGTGGGGCGGGTGGACGGTCCGAGTGTCGCAAAATATCCGAACCCGCTGGAAAATAATTTGAGCTTTGTCTTGGACCACCACTAACGCTGCAAAACATCTTCTCGACATCCCATCCATCTTTATTCCACTTCGAATAAATTCGAAGGGAAAGACAAGTGAGAATTTATCTTCTCTTTGCTTTATTCATAAATTTGTCATAAACTGAACATCGCATAGATATTTGGCTTGCGGTCAAGCAAACGAGTCAGTCACTTCTCGAGTCGACCTTACTAGAGCCTGCCAGATCAACCGAAAGTCGGTCCCTCATCTCTTGGAATAGCGCAGGCGAGGCGATGAGGACGATGTCTTGAAGATTCGGGTGAGAAAGTGCTGTAATTTAAAAAGACTTGTGACCCCAACCTGCCTCTGATTCGATTGATCTAGGTCACGAATAGGAAACGACACATGCATAAGTACGCACGTTCGGCGAAGTTCTAGTATCGCCCTTATCTCTTTCGCTCTTCTTCGAATTTGCACTGCGTCATGAGTCGATTTGCTGCGCGCGTTTTCTGTTGCTCAACTCTGGCTGTACTACTCCTCGTCTTGCTGTGGTACATTGTGGCATATGGCGTCGATGTCCCTGTCGTATTGTCAAATCCACAGTCGCAAGGCGTAATGCGTCGACCAATTTCCCGTCCCCCGAAAAGTGATCAGAAGTGGTACACCAAGCCGTTCGACAAATATTCGAAACGTGAACTAAAACCCATGCACTATTGCATGGCAGATGGCAAACGCGCCTGGATGGTCAGGTTCGAATACTACCCCATTGGTATCTGTGAGGGTGGAGCGGAAGCAAATATCAATGGGTTCGCAAAGACTCCCGATTATTGTTGGTGCGAAGTCAGTTGTGATAATCACTTTATAGATCATAGAATGTACTGACTCAAAAACACTGAGCAGTCCTTCGAGAGTGACATAGGATATTGTGAAAAGACTCTTGTATTATGGTTTCTCGAGGACGAAGAGTGTCGAAACCTGCTTGCAGCTTTTAATGTTGAGAAAGAAAAGGTTGAAAAAGTCAGTAAATCATTATTATAAACTACAGAGCTCTCATTTCGATTTCAATTAAGGAAATGAAACAACCGTGGTGGACGGGTCCACTCAAAATTTTCCTTCCTAACGTTGACCAAGATCAACATTATTTTACCGTATCTCACCATACAAACTCCCTTTGGACGAGTATCCTCCGGAATGAAGCTTATGACAAGGAAATCCAGCTACTTTCGCATGCTGAATTACTCCCTGAACGTAAATGCCGCGCCGGGACACACAAACGCGATTGGAGTACCATTGTTTATCTTGGACGGCCTATAGAATACAAGTGGAGCGAGTGCAATGAGGTCGAGGCATACGTGCACGGAAAGTTGGTGAAACCAGACTCTTGTGAATGCGTGGTTCGTCTTCATTTGTTTTTAATTGATTTTCTTCTACCGTTCAACATTGTGCATTAGGATCCGGACTACCTATGTAGTGAAATGAAAGTGCATTGGCTTATTGATGATAGATGGTGTTCTTGAAGCGACTGTGAATTTAACGGGCGCCTTTTTGCAGAAAGGTAACGTGGTTAACTTCAGTCATCAACAGGGTGGCACGTTCGATAAATCTGATGTATGTTTAGGCGACCCCTGCCGACTCATGCTTAATTTGATGATGTACCACCAAACGGAACCCATGTTGCTCAATGTTACTTGGTTCCAGTCATCGTATCTTTGTCCGCACCAATGTCTAGATGTCGAATAAGACTCCAACCGTCCTATACCTACTGTATGTATACGGTTAATACCGTATATGTATACGTATGGTCTCCCGAGGATAAATATATGGTATACATATACATACAGTATATGGTTTGGAATAATGGGCTCAAAAACCTCGGATTTTGGCTCAAATTTCTCAGATTGGCGCTTTATCATTGACCCAAAAGATGTCCACTGTATTTTCTGTAAGATTTCCAGCTGTATTTTTGGCTGCGCTCTCACACCCACGGGCAGTCCTCCACGCTAGAACCGCTTGAAGTGCTCCGGATAACATGCCGCTCTATGCCGACGACGACTGACAATTGAAACTCGCAGAACGACATTTACCCAATATCCGATCACGCTCATGTACAGATGGAAAACATCCACCTCGGCGGGACGGCATGAAGACTGAATGATGGTTAGGAGATGAGAACTTGAGAAGCAAAGTGATGCATAATAAGCAAGGGGATGTCATCAACGGGTCGTCTACCGCAATACGGTTCATGCACCACCTTGCAGCTTGGACCACGCTCACCACTGGGAAGACTCGAAGTACGACTGGACTAACGACATCGACGAACCAGCAAATCAACTTGATTTCAAATGCCCAACGCCAGTACTAGTGGCAACACTCCGAGAAAAACGACATCAGTGTCTTCTCCTTCTCCACCGCGATCGGATTCGGCACCTACACTTCCTGGAGAAAAATTACCTGAAGACGCCGACGAAAAGACCGCCGAAGAACGCGTCTACGATGCTGAAACTGGAAGACGAGTTGACAAGGAAAAACAGGAACGCAAGACAGAAGGCGAGGATGACAATGTGCTCTGGATTGACTGGGACGGTCCTAAGGACCCTCTGAACCCTAAAAAGTATCGTATATCTGCGCATCATGACGTCAATACTCTACTAACAAAAATAAATACAGTTGGTCGTACCGAAGGAAATGGGCTGCGACGATTGTCGTGTCTTCGTTCACTTTTATATCCCCAGTGTCGTCTTCCATGGTCGCGCCGGCTACTGAACAAATAGCAGAACAATTTGGCATCACGAGCCCTATACTCGTAGCAATGACGACAAGCGTGTTTGTTTTAGGATATGGTATGCCTATCTTTCAATGTATTGTAACCGAGTCCTAAACGTGTCGGTGTTATCAGCTTTTGGTCCGTTGGTTTGTTTGTTTCCGTACCTTCAAAGCATGGACGGAACTAAAACATCGTTTAGATACTGGGTCCCCTCAGTGAAATATACGGACGTTCTCGAGTAATACAACTCTCCAATCTGTTCTATCTGGGTAAGCAACGCTTGCGTACCTCTCATTATTTTGTCTAATCGCGTTTCTCTGCATCTAGCCTGGAATATTGCGTGCGGCTTCGCTAAGAACCGTTCCCAGTTGATTGCATTCCGATTCCTCGCTGGCTTAGGCGGAAGCGCACCGCTATCTGTGAGCACATAGACTATTCAATCTTTTCGGTATTTCATATATTGGATACAGGTTGGTGGAGGCGTTCTCGGGGACCTGTGGCATCCAGAGGAGAGAGGCAGAGCGATCGCAATATACTCTCTTGCACCGCTTCTTGGACCCGTTGCTGGGCCCGTGTGCGGTGGTTGGTCAGTGCTGCTGTCCTTGGGTCTTTAATGTTTTCACCGATAATTACCATACAGGATCGCCGAAAATTCTACTTGGAGATGGGTATTCTGGTCAACCAGTATTGTGGATGTTCTCATCCAGATTTCAGGGTTATTTTTCCTGCAAGAAAGTAAGCTCTTGTTTTGCTTGATTACTGGTGGAAATACTAACTTTATTTCCTGTCTAGCATACGCCCCGTATCTTTTGGAGCAAAAGGCGAAAAAGATCAATATGGACCTCGACGTCGAGAATAGCCCTAAAAAGATTGTTAGAACAGTATATGAGTCGCAGGAGGTTAGGTCGTACGTCGCGATTTTCCCGTTCCTTCACACAGCATCCAGTAAAACGAGCGAAATACAGATGGCAAAACATATTCGCCAGAGCCTTGACCCGACCCTTCCAACTCTTTGCGAGAGAGCCGATTGTGCAGATTCTCGGAATCTACATGGCATTCATATACGGAATCTTTTACCGTGAAATTTTTCCATTCGTCCTTCACGTTATTCGAGCCTGCTAATTCCGTTCTAGTATTCCTGACCACCATGCCCCTTATTTTCAGCCACGTATACCACGAAGGGCCGGGTATTGGCGGCTTGCACTATATTGCCTTGGGAATAGGGCTGACGCTTTCCTCTCAGTTTAATGCGAGGTTTATGGACAAGGTATATTTACGACTCAAGAAGAAAAATGGAGGAGTCGGAGAGCCCGAATTTAGGATACGTCAGTCTGTTATCATTTGACTGTTCTATGCGGCTTTCGTGTTCAAAGTTTACCCAGTGCTAACATCCAACTTGAATCTCTTTTTATAGCGACAATGATCCCCGGGACATTTTGCCTCCCAATTGGCTTGCTTTTGTCAGGCTGGGCAGCCCAGAACAACTTGCATTGGATCGTTACTGATATCGTATGCCGCTTTCCATCCGGACTCTATGGCAGGAGAATTTATCATAAATTTTACCTGTCCGTTCACTAGGGCATCGCACTTGTCGGTGCAGGATTAATCCTCGTCTTCCAATCTATACAGACGTACGTGGTGGATGCATTTACCTTGCATGCTGCTTCTGGTACGTCTTCCTGTTTACTCCAGACATCAAGCTGCATCTCATGCATTCTCAACTCCTTCAGCTCTAGCAGCCGTATCATGTCTGCGGTCCTTAGCTGGCTTTGCCTTCCCTCTGTTCGCGACAAAAATGTACAACAAACTCGGTTATGGGAAGGGTAACACGATTCTCGCGTGTTTGGGGATTTTGCTGGGCTGTCCTGCGTAAGTCATTGACCCTCCTCCTCAATCCTTTATTTCGATCATCGTCTTTCTCGATTGGAAATTGATGTCATTCTGTGTAGCCCATTCCTCTTGTGGACGTACGGCAAGCGGATCCGGATGAGCAGCACGTACGCAAGTAAGCCCCAGACGCATCGGCCTAGCGATCATGATTCGAAGACGAACGAGGTCCTCTCCCCAGAAAATAAAACGTGAGGTGAAGGAGAGCATAAAGCAAAGGAACTACGGGAGATCTTGAGAATGTTGGGTCGTTTTGACACCATTCGGGTTAGAACTGGGAGACTTGAAGGAAGATCCATCATACCACATTTTATAATCCTGGGGTTTAGACGTGACCCTATTTATAAGATTAGTGTCACCGTTCTACGGAAATATTTGCCGTTGACCTGGACGTCTGGACGCTTAAGTTTCGGAGTCACAACGGACGAAGCTGAACTACTGCCGACCAGCACACCATGAAGCAAGGGAGAACTTTAAACCTGGTATCTTTATTATCCCTCAATTGCTGTATTGAAATGTGAAGGATCGAACAGAGTTTCCTGCTCAAGTTTTAGCACTGACCATTCTAGATAAATAAGCTTCGAGCCTTGGAGCCAAGAACGACACTTCGCTCATTCAAATGTGGTTCATTCGACGAAAACAAGTCCCGAATTGCGCTCAATGGCGGTTTGAGCTAACTGCCTGGAGTCTAAGTTTGCGATATCGGACCCCACACCAAACAAAGTAAACTTTCCACCGCTTTTCAAATACCAATCGACGTGCGCAAGCGTAACTAAGTAGCCGAAAGCTCACCATTACTCGCGTAACTGCTTCAGTTTCGACGAAGGCACAGTTGGACGAAGGCTGCCAAATCGATAGGGTAGTCATGTATGGTACACGACTTGCACACTAGATATGAGGAATAAATGTAACCCATCTAACTTCGTCATATGCTGCTTGTGGAAGATCTCTGAGAGTAGTGAAGGCTTCAGCTAAAAGAAGGAGCCGGGCGATCATATAAAACGGAATGCTGACCACAGTAACAAACTTGACTACTCTACCTAAATATGGTGCCACCCTCCTTCTGCGACCCTGCCAACTTCTGACAGTGTACACATAGGCTATCGTGAGGAATGGAATACCTGTTATCACAATGGAAGAGATGCGCCAGATAATAGATTCCGCACGGGAGGGGAAGGTAAAGATCCACCCAGTGCAGTGGATACCACCAAATATTATTGCAGAGATTGAGGCTAATGTCATTGCCGTGTCATCGTCGTTTGACTCAGTATAGGCATAGAATGTGGACCCCGGTTTCCCAATATCCGCTATAGGCTTCAAGTCGCCAATTTGAGTAAGACGATCAAATATTCCCAAGAAGATGGCCAACGGGCATATATGAGAGGATTTGCTTTTTGGATGTGCTAAGGTATGCGTCGTATGAACAAGACATATCCGAGAAACAAGAGATAGAGTGACACGCACTGTAACAGGCCTGGGTGTGGGGTTGTTCTCGATAATTGTCCATCAGCTGGATAGGAACTGAACACTGCACAGCAAGAGGCTTGTCCCACCAGAGAAAATATATGACCCCATTTAAGAATGCGAATGCTGCTGTTGCTAACTCGAGCTCTGTAATGTAGAGGCCGTTGACGCGTCGCGCAATACACTGCAGCACAAACCACAAGGTTTGACCGATAGCAAGGGTTTTCGATAGCCCATCGCTTTTGCTACGATCCCGAATCTCACTCTCGGAAATCATAGGCAATTTATTCGTTGCCAAAGTCTTATTACCATTCCAATCTATCCCATAATATCCGGTCCCATTCTCCCCGCGGCGGCGGACAAAACCTTGAAAAGCTTCACCGTCGAACACAGGAAATCCGCCCATCTGCACAAAGTAGCCATGCGTTTTAGTCCACAGCCCATCTGAAATGTCAAGCTTAGCATCTTAACCCAAATAGAGCAATACTTGAAATTCAATGCACCTGGACACCGATTTACCAACTTCCTGGCTCCAATCCATTGCCGCATTGCCCACAAAATCATTAGTTCAGGTGCGAGAATCGCCCAGATCATGAGCTCCAACCGTCGCAATGGAAACATCCACCATTTCTCATTCGGCGGTGGGATATTGGGATGAACTGAGACCCAGGTACACGCGAAAATCGTTGCAAGGCAGCTCCAAAGGATGTCCCAGATGGACCTTTGATCAGGAGAGGATGAGAGCTGGTTGGAAGGTATAGGCTGATTAGTGGACACGTTGCAGGCGATAGGAGAGGCTGGGGCCGCATTGACGAAACTTCGAGATAGGTGGAGGATAGAGAAAGCGAGCAGCATGCTGACCTATTGAAGGGTGTCGTCTTCGGCTATCAATTACTTATATACAAAGTAAGTGGCAGTGCACACGGCAGGGGATTCATTGACATGGGACGTCGTACTATCAATAGAGAACTTTAGAAGCAATAATACGAATAATGAGGAGTAAGTATCCGACCGACCCAGGCCATCCTCGGTAGATGTAGAAAAATGACGAGGGCAACGGGCAGTCAACAGATGTGCTTCGGGTGGCAGACGGGTTTGGGGGTGAATGTTGGCGTTAAAAGCGGGCTGATGCCGACACGGACGGCGACATTGGTATTGGAATTGACGTTGGTCTTGTTGGCGAGGAAGAGTGCGGTGGTAATGTTGATGTTGATGTTGAAGGAAGAAGAGATGGTGCTTGTGGTGCCATCCCAACGCTCTTATCCTCGCGCTTGATAACGCTGTGCTCGTAGAATCGCCAGCGGAAGCCAATCCACAAAAAATAGAGGGCGACTGGACAGCCTGCATCGCATCCTTGTCCGTGCCCAACCCAATATCTGCGCCTTCCTTCAGCTTCACTGCCTCAGGCCCCATCTTTGCTTCATTCTACACTGCATGTCCGACCTTCGCTTCAGTTACAGGACTCGAACCGCCCTCATCACCACCCTTCTTTCCTTCAGCCTTGCCGGTAGCCTTGCCTGCAGTGCCCAACATCGAACCGATTTCCCGAACCGATACCCAAGGGCGGCACATAGCCTGACATGCCCTCCAGTTCTGACCGTGGCAATGCCAAAGGTGCGGATGAAGGAGACGTCGAACTGAAAAGGACGGCAGCACCTTCGCAGAGAGCAACATGGGAGAAAAAACGGGGCGGCGGCGATGGTTGAGTGCAATGGTGATGCTTTACGCTGCCCCGGTAGCTGTAGGAAGAACTCTCACTGCAGTTCCGGTTCCCGTTTCGCATGAAAGAAGAGAAGGAGAAAAATCTTCAACAGATCCTTCAAGTGACTGCCGGCTGACAACGGCAGCGGCGAAGTTGGTATTCCAGTCCCATGCTCGTGCCCATCAGCCTCGTCTTGCGTCCCAACACCCGTGCGGACGTGCTCGTCCGCCTCCCTGGCCGGCACAGGAGGTGTGATAAAAAGTGGTGTTGAACTTCGGTGGCCCGGAGCTACCAGCATATGAATCGTCCATGAAAGCAGTTGACGTTAAAGAGCCGAAATTATTTGGCTGCGCTGATCATTCTGCGAGGCCGACATTGAAGTTGACAATGTCCCTGACGTGGCTTAATGAGGGGGTAACTCAAAGCCTGGACACAGCAGAGGATGGCAGATCAGCGAGTCTTCAGGAGAATCCGGCGACTTGAGATTTTTCTGAACCTGAGGCCAGGCCTGAACCCACACTCGAGAAACTGGAATCAGAACCTGGGAATGGGGCTTAAGGCCTTTGGAAGAGCATGACGAGATTCAGGCGATTGGGAAGGATGTGACCGACGGCAGGTGTAGTTTTTGTTGGTGTAATAGAAGGGCTGTTATCTGGCAGCTGGGGTCGGGTGATAATAGGTGGAAGAATAGTCTGATAGGAAGTGTTAAAAAGAGAGAAGAAAGAGAGGATTTGAATAAAACTTACTCAAACACGATAATCAAAGCTGAGGTGCGATACTTGTCAAATGTAGGCCAGTGGTAAAGCATGGCAGAAACAGGTCCAAGTCGATATGGTATTATACCCAACCGGCTCCCAACTTGCTATGCAAGTCGACTCCAACCTCGCCCTATTCTAGTAAGGTGAGCCGGTGTCGACGGCGATCGCAAGACGAGCCAACAATTTGCCATGGTTGAGGGCTGAAGGATGAGCTGACACGAACAGACACGGACGCCGTAGGCCGTTAAGGTTGGAGTTAGTGTAGGGGTGAGTGCGGGCGAGGGCGTCGGCGTCGGCGTCTGTGTCGGTGCCGGACGAGATCTGGGACATGGAAAAATAATGAATGCGGGTTTGGGCTCAGCGCAGCCAACAGAGAGGACGGTCCTCTAGCCAGGGCTCTGGACGACGAGCATCAATAGGGATTGGTTGAATGAAAATGTCGATGAGAACTGGATCTTGCCTTTGACCTTAGCTGATCGTTAGATGCAATTGAAATGCATGCGATGAATCGCCGCGGATGAACGTCGCTGTCGTGATGGGTAGATGTGTAATTCTGAGCATCGTTTATACGAGAAATTGGACGCTTGAAATCTGATATGCGGTGGGCTCGCGCTTGGGCTTCTCAGCAACGTCGCCAGCAACTGCTGGAGGTGTAAACTTTGATGGGGTCGTCCCAAGAGATAGTCGGCGTTGTTAGAGTTGGCCGCACCGTTTCCTGCCTCCTCATGCCAAGAACACTGCATCAGCAGCGATGCTCAGCCGCGACGTGAACCCCACCACCAGCTCAATCATTTATCCTCCGCCCGTCGTCGTTGAAGTGGCATTTATCGCCAGCGACGAGCACGGCTCACAGAATCAGGGAGTCCCAACAGTAACAGACAAGCAAGTTCTTCTGGCAGGTGTTGAAAAACTAGAAAGAGCGTAATTCATTTAGTAATAACATTTAAATACAGAATACTTGCACTCGTTAACACCTATAGGAGACACCGCGGTTAACTGAAAACTTTTAAACGATGAAGAACGACAATGTCGTTGTCCAGAAAGAACTCGGGATGCTTATGTAATCCCATCACAGGAGTTACTGGCCTCAAACGCTCGTTCCTGGTGAAACAACACGGACTCATGTCGAGAAGATTGACAATATCTGACAGAATTTGTTGAAGTGTCAATGCACTCGACTTGGTCTTGCCGCGTGCTTGGCTAGGTGGTACCTACATGAAGTCTACTTGGAGATGGGTCAACGGGCATTGTGGATGTTCTCATCCAGATTTTGGGGTTATTCTTTCTTCAAGAAAGTAAGCTCTTATTTATTGCTTAATTGCTGATGGAAATTCTAATTTTATCTCCTGTATAGCGTACGCCCCTTATCTCTTGGAACAAAAGGCCAAAATATCGATATGAACCTTTGATGAACCTCGACGTCGAGTCTCGAAAAAAGATCATTTAAATTAGAACACTGTATGAGTCGCAGGAGGTTAGATCGTATGTTGCGGTTCTCTGTTTCCCTTGCATCCAGTGACATGAGTGAATACAGATGGCAAAATATTTTCGCCAGAGAGCCATGACCCGACTTGGACCCGACGGTCCTTTCCAACTCTTTGCGAAAGAAAACGACTGTGCAGATTCTTGGGAATCTATATGGCGTTCATATATGACATCTTCTACCGTGAATATTGCTCATTCGTCCTCCACGTTATCCGAGCCTGCTAAATTCGTTCTAGTATTCCTGACCACCATGCCCGTTATTTTCAGCCACGTATACCACGAAGGGCCAGGTACTGGTGACTTGCACTATATTGCATTGGGAATAGGGCTGACGCTTTCCTCTCAGTTCAATGAGGGGTTTATGAATAAGATATCTTTGCGACTCAAGAAAAAAAAATGGGGGAGTAGCCTTAGGAGAGCCCGGGTTTATGATAAGTGCATTGTCAATAGACTGGTCAAAGTTTACCTAGTGCTAATATTGAATCTTTTTGTCAGGCTGGGTCGCCCGGAATTCCGAATAACCTGGCACTGGGTCGTTACTGATATCGTATGCCGCCCTCCATTCACATTCAATGGCAGTAGAATTTAAATTTCACTTGTCTGTTCGGTAGGGCATTGCGTTCGTGTTGGATTGATCCTCGTCTTTGAATCTATACAACCGTACGTGGTGGATGCGTTCACCTTGCACGCTGTTTCTGGTATGTCCATTACATCAACCTGCATCTCACACAATCTCAACTTCTTCAGCTCTAGCAGCCATATCATGTCTGCGGTCCCTAGCTGGCTTTGCCTTCCCTTTGTTCGCGACAATGATCTACAACAAGCTCGGGTATGGGAAGGGTAACACAATTCTCGCGTGTTTGGGGATTCTGCTGGGCTGTCCTGCGTAAGTCATTGGCCCTCCTCCTTAGTCCTTTATTTCGATCATCGTCTTTCTCGATTGGAAGTTGATGTCACTCTATTTAGCCCATTCCTCTTGTGGACATACGGCAGGCGGATCCGGATGAGCAGCACGTACGCGAGTAAGCCACAGACGCATCGGCCCAGCAATCATGATTCGAAGGCGAACGAGGCCCCCACTCCAGAAATTAAAATGTGATGTGAAGAGCACAAAGCAAGGAACTACGGGAGATCTTGAGAATGTTGGGTCGTTTTGACACCATTCGTGTTAGAACTGGGACAGTTGAAGGAGAGGATACGAAGGTGCATCATACCACATTCTATAATCCTGGGGTTTAGACGTGACCCTAATTATCACTCAAATGCTGTATTCGATTATAAAGGGCCAAAACCGACTTTCCTACTTAAGTCTTAGTAGAATCGGATATCCTAGATACATAAACTTTGAGCCTTGAAGTCAAGAACATCACCCTGCTCATTCCAAATTACTGTCAAATCAATTGAGTAGTTATAAATACAGTACACGACTTGCACACTAGATATGAGGAATAAATGTGACCCATTTAACCACGCCAAATGCCGCTTGTGGAAGATCTCTGAGAGTGGAGAAGGCTTCAGCTAAAAGCAGGAGCCGGGCGATCATATAAAACGGGATGCTGGCCACAGTAATATACTTGACTACTGTATTTACTGTACCGACTGTACGTAATGTATATGTTGCCACCCGAGTTCTGGCATAGGCTATCATGAGGAATGGAATACCTGTTATCACGATGGAAGAAATGCGCCAGATAATCGATTCTACATGGGAGGGGAAGGTGAAGATCCACCCAGCACAGTGGATACCGCCAAATATTATTGCAGCGATTGAGGCCCATGCCATTGCCATGTCATCCTGTTGAGAGTCAGTATAGGCATAAAATGTGGACCCCGGTTTCCCCGTATCCCCAAAAGGCTTCAAGTCGCCAATTTGAGTAAGACGATTGAATATTCCCAAGAAGATGGCGGACGGGCGAATAGGAGAGTGTTTGCTCTTTGGATGTGCTAAGGTACGGGTTGCATGAACAAGACATGTCCGGGAAACGAGAGATAGAGTGACACTCACAGGCCTTGGTGTTGGCACTGTTGGGTTGTTCTTGGTAGTTGTCCATCAACTGGATAGGAACTGAGCATTGCACAGCAAGAGGCTTGTCCCACCAGAGAAAATATATGACCCCATTTAAGAATGCGAATGCTACTGTTGCTAACTCGAGCTCTGTAATGTAGAGGCCGTTCATGCGTCGCGCTATACACTGCAGCACAAACCACAAGGTTTGACCAATAGCAAGGGATTTCGACAGGCCATCCCCTTTGCTACGATCCCGAATCTCACTCTCGGAAATCATAGGTAATTTATTCGCTGGGAAAGTCTCACGCCCGTAATATACGGTCCCATCCCTCTTGCGCGAGTGGACAAAACCTTGAAGGGCATCACCTTTGAACACGGGAAATCCGCCCATCTGCACAAAGTAGCCATGCGTTTTGGTCCACCGCCCATCTGAAATATCAAGCATCTTAACACAAATAGAGCAATACTTGAAATTCAACGCACCTGGCAACTGCTTTGCCAACGTCCTGGCTCCAATCCATTGCCGCATTGCCCACAAAATCATTAGTTCGGGTGCGAGAATCGCCCAGATCATGAGCTCCAACCGTCGCAATGGACGCATATACCATTTCTCATTCGGCGGTGGGATATTGGGATGAACTGAGACCCAGGTACACGCGAAAATTGTTGCAAGGCAGCTCCAAAGGATGTCCCAGATGGATCTCTGATCAGCAGGGGATGAGAGCTGGTTGGAAGGTATAGGTTGAGTAGCGGTCACGTTGCAGGCGATGAGAGAGGCTGGGGCCCCATTGACAAAACTTCGAAATAGGTGGAGGATAAATAAAGCGAGCAGCATGCTGAGCTATTAAGGATTGTCGTCTTGGGCTATGGGTTACTTATATACCAAGTAAGTGGCAGTGGACACGGCAGGCGATGCATTGACATGGAACAGAATGCATGATGATGATGTTGAACTATCAATAGATAACATTAGAAGCAATGATATGAATGATGAAAAGTAAGTCTCCGACTGACCCAGGCCATCCTTGGTAGATGTGGAAAAGGACGAGTGCAATGGGCAGTCAACAGGTGTGCTTCGGGTGGCAGCCGGAGATCATCCCCGTTGATGATGGCAGAAGCGGCGGGGCCAAGGCGGGGCGAATGTTGGCGTTGAAGACGGGCTGATGCCGACACTGACGGGGACGCTGGTATTGGCATTGATGTTGGCCTTGTTGGCAAGGAAGAGGTGGTGGTAATGTTGGTGTTGCTGTCGAAGGAAGAAGAGATGGTGCTTGTGATGCCATTTCAACGCTCTTATCCTCACGCCTGATAAACCCCACCACCAGCTCAATCAGTTATTCTCCGCCCGTCGTCGTTGAAGTGGCATTTATCGCCAGCGACGAGCACGGCTCACAGAATTAGGAAGTCCCAACAGTAACAGACAAGCAAGTTCTTCTGGCAGGTGTTGAAAAACTAGAAAGAGCGTAATTCATTTAGTAATAACATTTAAATACAGAATACTTGCACTCGTTAACACCTATAGGAGACACCGCGGTTAACTGAAAACTTTTAAACAACGAAGAACGACAATGTCGTTGTCCAGAAAGAAGTCGGGACGCTTATGTAATCCCATCACAGGAGTTACTGGGCCTCAAACCAGAGGCTGTCGGCCCAACGTTCGTTCCTGGTGAAACAACACAGACTCATGTCGAGAAGATTGACAATATCTGACAGAAGTTGTTGAAGTGTCAATGCACTCGACTTGGTCTTGCCGCGTGCTTGCCCAGGTGGTTTTTACATGGAGTCTACTTGGAGATGGGTCAACCAGCATTGTGAATGTTCTCATCCAGATTTCGGGGTTATTCTTCCTTCAAGAAAGTAAGCTCTTATTTATTGCTTAATTGCTGGTGGAGTCACAAATCCTAATTTTATCTCCTGTCTAGCATTCCCCCGTATCTTTTGGAGCAAAAGGCGAAAAAGATCGCTATGAACCTCGTGCCGAGTGAGTGAATACAGATGGCAAAATATATATATTTGTCAGAGAGCCTTGACCCGACGGTCCTTTCCAACTCTTTGCGAGAGAGAGGCGATTGTGCAAATTCTTCAAGTTGGAATCTAAGTATATGGCATTCACTTTTACCGTGAATATCGCCCATTCGTCCTTTCACCCCATACGAGCTTGCTAATTTCGTTCTAGTATTCCTGATCACCAGGCCCATTATTTTCAGCCACGTATACCACGAAGGGCCGGATAGATATCGACGACTAGCACTTTAATATTGCCTTGGTAGTGTGGTTGACGCTTTCCTCTCAGTTTAATGCAGGGTTTATGGACAAGATATATTTGCAACTCAGGCTCAAGAATAAAAATGGAGGAGTTGAAGGGCCCGACTTTAGGATACGTGAGTGCGTTGTCAATTGACTGTTCAGGGCAAGGTCAGGGTTTACCTAATGCTAACATTGAATCTCTTTGTATAGCGACAATGATCCGCTGCACATTTTGCCTCCCGAATGGATTGCTTTTATCAGGCTGGGCAACCCGGAATATCCTGCACTGGATCGCCACTGATATCGCATGCCGTCCTCCATCCAAGGGGGTGTCAGTAAAAAAATATGTGACATAGGGTCGGTTAGTTAGTCCAGGCCATGAGGCCCTTAAAAAAAAAAAGTTTTGAGGCAATATTTTGAGCCAAAAGAGCCTACTGTTCATTTGATTTACCCTCATGAGGAGGAATAGACCTTCAAAGTTGTAAATAAGTGCAAAAAAGTGAACTAGTTTCTAGAATTAGTTGTCTATGCCCTCTATATCTGGCACTGAATGATACTTACCCCAGTGGCCAAAGTGGCTTATTGTCAGCCATATTACAGTGAACAAATATAGAATATTTTTTTCCCCTTCATTTACTCTTCCACCTATTTATCCTAAATTTTATAGAACTCAAAAGCTAATGGGCCATAGGCCACAGAAACATTGCAATGGTCTGTGAGAGCTCAGGCAAGCCGGAATGGACAAAAAAAAATCAATATAATTATGTAATAATACCATATATAGTTATATATTCCCACAGTGGTTAGTTAGTCCAGCGACTTGGGCCTTAAAAAAAAATCTGACCCCATATCCGATTTTTTTTTACTGACACCCCCTTGCCTCCATCCACACTCAATGGGAGTAGAATTAAATTTTACTTATCTGTTCGGTAGGGCATCGCGCTGTCGGCGCAGGATTGGTCCTCGTTTTCCAATCTATACAGACCTAGGTGGTAGATGCATTCACTTTGCACGCCGCTTCTGGTACGTCCTTATGTTGTTCCCCGACGGCAAGCTGCATTTCAACTCTTTCAGCCCTAGCAGCGGTGTCATGCCTGCGGTCCCTGGCCGGCTTTGCCTTCCCTTCCTTCGCGACAAAGATGTGCGACAAGCTCGGTTATGGGAAGGGTAACATGATTCCTGCGTGTTTTGTGATTGTGATGGGTTGTCCTGCGTAGTGGTTGACCCTCCTTCAGTCGGTTGTCGACTTAACCGGTGGTTGATGTCACTCTGTGTAGCCCATTCCTCTTGTGGACGTAGCCCCAGACGCATCGGCCTAGCGATCATGATTCAAAGGCGAACGAAATCCCCTCCGGAAATTAAAACGTGAGGTGAAGGACAGCATAAAGCAAAGGGGCTACGGGAGATCTTGAGTATGTTGGGTCGTTTTGACGCCATTCGGGTTAGAACTGGGACATTTGAAGGAGAGGGTACGAAGATGCATCATACCGTATTTGATCATCCTGGGGTTTAGACGTGACCCTAATTATCACTCAACTGATGTAGTCAAATGTGAAGGACCAAAACCGACTTTCCTGCTTAAGTCTTAGTAGAATCGGATATCCTAGATACATAAACTTCGAGCCTTGAAGTCAAGAACATCACCTTGCTCATTCAAAATTACTGTCAAATCAATAGAGTGGTTACACATATACAGTACACGACTTGCACACTAGATATGAGGAATAAATGTGACCCATCTAACTACATCAAATGCTGCTGGTGGAAGATCTCTGAGAGTAGAGAAGGCTTCAGCTAAAAGCAGGAGTCGGGCAATCATATAAAACGGAATGCTGACCACAGTAACATATTTGACTACTGTACCTAAATATGGTATCTCCCATTCTCTGACAATGTACACATAGGCTATCGTGAGGAATGGAATACCTGTTATCACTATGGAAGAAATGCGCCAGATAATCGATTCTGCATGGGAGGGGAAGGTGAAGACCCACCCAGCGCAGTGGATACCACCAAATACTAATGCAGAGATTGAGGCCCATGTCATTGCCGTGTCATCGACATTTGGGTCAGTAGAGGCATAGAATGTGGACCCTGGTTGCGCATAATGTTTCCCTAAGTCACCAATTTGAGTAAGACGATCAAATATTCCCAAGAAGATGGCCGACGGGCGAATAGGAGAGCATTTGCTCTCTAGATGTGCTAAGGTATGGGTCGCATAAACAAGACATGTCCGGGAAACGAGAGATAGAGTGACACTCACAGGCCTTGGTGTTGGCACTGTTGGGTTGTTCTTGGTAGTTGTCCATCAACTGGATAGGAACTGAGCATTGCACAGCAAGAGGCTTGTCCCACCAGAGAAAATATATGACCCCATTTAAGAATGCGAATGCTGTTGTTGCTAACTCGAGCTCTGTAATGTAGAGGCCATTGACGCGTCGCGCTATGCACTGCAGCACAAACCATAAGGTTTGACCGATAGCAAGGGATTTCGATAGGCCATCTCCTTTGCTATGATCCCGAATCTCACTCTCGGAAATCAGAGGCAAATTATTGGCTGCCAAAGTTTGTCGTTGAGTCACAACTTTCCTGTAATACACGGTTCCATCCCTGCCGCGCTCGGAGACAAAACCTTGAAAGGCGTCACCGTTGAACACGGGAAATCCGCCCATCTGCACAAAGTGGCCATGCGTTTTGGTCCACAGCCCATCTGAAATGTCAAGCATCTTAGTCCAAGTAGAGCAATACTTGAAATTCAACACACCTGGACATTCATTTACCAAGCTCCTGGCTCCAATCCATTGCCGCATTGCCCACAAAATCATCAGTTCGGGTGCGACAATCGCCCAGATCATGAGCTCCAACCGTCGCAATGGAAACATCCACCATCTCTCATTCGGCGGTGGGATATTGGGATGAATTGAGACCCATGTACACGCGAAAATTGTTGCGAGGCAGCTCCAAAGGATGTCCCAGATGGACCTCTGATCAGGAGAGGATGAGAGCTGGTTGGAAGGTATGGGCTGAGTAGCGGTCACGTTGCTGGCGATGAGAGAGGCTGGGGCCGCATTGACGAAACTCCGAGAAAGGTAGAGAATAGAGAAAGCGAGCAGCATGCCGGCCGTTTGAAGGGTGTCCGACAGTCTTGGGCTATGGGTTACTTATATATACCAAGTAACAGGCAGTCCACACGAGGCATCCTGCAGGTGATTCATTGACATTTGACAGGATGCATGGTGATGTCGAACTAGATAAGATTCAAAGCAATAATACGAATAATGAAAGTAAGTCTCCTACCGATATCCGAAACCTCTGGATCCCAGTCTCCTTCTCTATCAAGCTCACGATCATCAGACGGCGTGCGGGGGCAACTCCATCACACCGGCCAGCGTTGGTGTTGGAGCTAGCGTTAGCATTGTCTGGAAAAACCTGCACGCGAGGGTAGATGTGGAAAAAAGAATGAGGGCAGTAACGGACATAGGGGTGAAATCAACAAGTGTGCTTCAGATAGCAGACGGCGATGATCCCGTTGATGAAGGCAGAAGCGGCAGCGCTGAAGGGTTTGTGGGCAAACACGTTGGCGTTGTTGATACCGATACTGACGATGCCGTTGGTAATGGTACCCTCCAGCCCACTAACACCACCAACGTAGCCGATGCCCCCCACTGCTTCACCTGATAGGGACCGCGCCGTTAAAACTCATCTATCTTGAAATCAAATCTGCAAGCGCTTGATCATCTCGAGATCAGCCGGAGGAAAGCAAGAAAAGATGTATTCCGATTTACCTCTGTGACGGCAAGAGGACAAACGGATGGGGGGCTAAAGTACGACGGCGGCTTATGTATATAGGGATGACCCTCGGGCCCCTGCACTCACGTTGACGCGCTCTGAGCACCGCAGCCACCTCATCCACCTGCGTCTATGTGGCTGGTCAACAGATGTGCTTCGGGTGGCAGACGGGTTTGGGGGCGAATGTTGGCGTTGAAGACGGGCTGATGCTGGCACTGACAGGGACGCTGGTATTTGTATCGACGTTGGCGTTGTTGGCGAGGAAGAGTGGGGTGGTAACGTTGATGTTGATGTCGAAGGAAGGAGTATGGTGTCATTCCAACGCTCTTATCCTCACGCTTGATAACAATGTGCTCGTAGAATCGCCAGCAGAAGCCACTCCACCAAAATTCGAGGGCGACCGGAAAGCCTGTATCGCATCCTTGTCCGTGGCCAACCCAATATCCGCGCCTTCCTTCAGCTTCACAGCCTCATGCCCCAGCTTTCTTTCATTCTACACTGCATGTCCGCAGTCCGCTTCAGCCTCAGGACTCAAACCGCCCTCAACACCATCACCACCCCCTTCTTCTTCAGCCTTGCCCGCAGTGCCCAACACCAAACCGATACCAAGAGCGGCGCATAGCCTGACATGCCCTCCGGTTCCAACCGTGGCAAAGGTGCAGGTGAAGGAGAAGTCGAACTGAAAAGGACGGCAGCAGATTCACAGAGAGCAACATGGGAGAAAGAATGGGGCGGCGGCAATGGTTGGATAATGTCAATGGTGATGCTTGATGTTGCCCGGTGAATGTAGCAAGAACTCTGGCTGCCATTCCGATTCCCGTGTCGCATGAGAGAAGAGGGAGAAAAGTCTTTAACAAATCCTTCAAATGACTGCGGCTGACAACGGTGGCGGCGAAGTTGGTACTCCAGCCCCATGCCAGATTTGAGATTTGAACTCGAGATTAGAGTTCGAGTTCAAAAGTGAACAACTGCCCCATGCCCGTGCCCGTGCCCATCAGCCTTGCCTGCGGTCCCAACAACCGTGTGGACGTGCTCGTCTGCCTCTCTGGCCGGCGCGGGAGGCGTGATAAAAGCGGTGTTGAAGTCCGGTGGCCTGGGACTACCAGCCAATGAATCGTCAACGAAAGTGGTTGACGTTGAAAAGCCGAAATTGTTTGACCGTGCTGATGATTCTGCGAGGGAGACCTTGACGTTGACGATGTCTCTGACGTGGCTTAATGAGGGAGGTAACTCAAAGCCTAGAGATGGCAGAGAACCGCAGATCCGCGAGTCTTCAGGAAAATCCGGCGACTTGGAATTCTCCTGAACCCAAGAAATGCGACGCGTATACGTACTGCACCAACACGAGTATTTGGTGTGTACTCCCCTCGACGATTCCGCTTGCACCGTCTGGCACAGAAATCGATGAAGAGCAGCACTGTGTGCTTGTCAACGATATGGTCTCGAATCTTGCCCACTGCGAGAGCATCTTTGAGGAACACCTGCAAAAAAGCAGATACAGTAAGGAGACGCAGAAATAAAAGAAAAATGACCGGGACTTACATTCGATGACTTGACAACGGATTTCTGGGTTTTCCTTCCTCAGGATCTTCGGTTGGCTTCTGTTCTTTGAGCCGCTGACACTCGCACATTTGTCTAAAATTTCACATAGGTTGCTGAAAGTGATAGCTGAGTTGGAATAGGAAGAACAAGCAAGTCAATATCATACCATCGCCGTCAAGGTCATCCAGATCCTCCAACTCCTCGTCTTTATTTTCGTCTTCGAGGCTGCCCGTGTCCAAGGCTCCGAATATCGACTCAACGAGGCCGTCAACATCATACTCCTTTGCCGGTGTGTCATTGTCAACATCAACATCGGCTTCGAGGGTTTATTGATCAGCGCAGCAGGCCGGTACACCGAAAGATTGAGTTGCTTGAGGTGGGCGTGAGGGTACAACAATAGAAGGCCCTTTCAACAGGCCTGGAACTGCATGAGCAGCTGGCGAGGGGTTTGTGCTGCTCGAACAGGTAACTGTTGGCTTGCTGGTGAGTAATAGTTCAAAGGTTGAAGGACAAATGCCGCAAGCGTACATGTGTCGGATGAGGGTGCTCCGCAGGAAGTCAAGGTTGCAAGGGCGGCCATCCCAAAATGAATCTAAAGGTCAGAGCATGCTGCCCGCAGAAGTTTTCATTTCTTTATGGCGAGGCTGAACAGAAAGTGTAGGAAATGAAACGATGAAGCTTTAGACAAAAGGACTTACAGCCTTACAGGTGGGTTTTCTACACGCCTTCCGACAGGGTCAGTGCTGCTACCCTTGGGTCCTCAATATTTTCGCCGATAATTGTTGGAGTATGAAAGGCGACGTATCGCATAAGTAACGGTGCTACGACATGGTGGTGAAAGATAAAGGAGGAGAACGAACGAGAGGAAGGACAAAGTATCTAATGATAACAATGATAAATACCCGAATCGGGAATGCGAACTCCTCCTCCTCCGCGGCTCGCATTATATAGGTGTGGTGGGGCCAAATATTAAATAAAATTAAATAAATTAAATCGGAATAGAGGAGAAGAGAATAATTAAATATGACCACTCACATTGAATTAAATCTCTGAGAACTTCAGAATACCCTTGTGAGACCTCGGGAATGCGACGCGCAAAATAGGACATTTTTTCCGGGCGCGCTTCGCGCGCAGCGACTGATAAACCCGGTCAGCGTGGCAAAATATACCGAAAATGCAACAAATATGCACTATTTTTCTTTCGCGCTTCGCGCATCCATTAATGTTTTTGCTTCCTTGGAAAGTGGGTCTAGTAAAGTGCTGTTTTCTTGTTTTAAAAATTAAATATGAAGCCTTTGCTCTAGTTAAAAAAATTTACTTGACTCCAGGGAAATAGTGAAAACATAGGTATAACCTTTTTTTTTTCAGGCGCGCTTCGCGCGGACCTGGTTAATTTAAGGCATCTCAATATTGTACTCAATACTCCCAAGGACTCTAAAGAGTTTTTCTCTCCCAAATCTTCGAGCAGGTGTTCACATATCAAGTGATAAATTAGGCACACAATATATTCAGAAATTCTCTACTGGCGGCACACAAATTCCTCCTAAAATTCCGATTTTTTGATAGACAGCACTTGATTAAGTTTTCATTCATTTGGCTGATTAGAATTTCTGAATACTTTTCTCTTTCATTCAGGAATGGTTCAACACGATAGAATTGACACAGAGAGATGGGTCATGTGACTCCACCTCCACGTGAACTATATCAATTCAAACTCAGTTAGGTCTTAGTTGGCGCACACCTATCGAATGTGAGCCCTCCTCGGCTCGCATTATATAGGTGTGGTGGGGCCAAATATTAAATAAAATTAAATAAATTAAATCGGAATAGAGGAGAAGAGAATAATTAAATATGACCACTCACATTGAATTAAATCTCTGAGAACTTCAGAATACCCTTGTGAGACCTCGGGAATGCGACGCGCAAAATAGGACATTTTTTCCGGGCGCGCTTCGCGCGCAGCGACTGATAAACCCGGTCAGCGTGGCAAAATATACCGAAAATGCAACAAATATGCACTATTTTTCTTTCGCGCTTCGCGCATCCATTAATGTTTTTGCTTCCTTGGAAAGTGGGTCTAGTAAAGTGCTGTTTTCTTGTTTTAAAAATTAAATATGAAGCCTTTGCTCTAGTTAAAAAAATTTACTTGACTCCAGGGAAATAGTGAAAACATAGGTATAACCTTTTTTTTTTCAGGCGCGCTTCGCGCGGACCTGGTTAATTTAAGGCATCTCAATATTGTACTCAATACTCCCAAGGACTCTAAAGAGTTTTTCTCTCCCAAATCTTCGAGCAGGTGTTCACATATCAAGTGATAAATTAGGCACACAATATATTCAGAAATTCTCTACTGGCGGCACACAAATTCCTCCTAAAATTCCGATTTTTTGATAGACAGCACTTGATTAAGTTTTCATTCATTTGGCTGATTAGAATTTCTGAATACTTTTCTCTTTCATTCAGGAATGGTTCAACACGATAGAATTGACACAGAGAGATGGGTCATGTGACTCCACCTCCACGTGAACTATATCAATTCAAACTCAGTTAGGTCTTAGTTGGCGCACACCTATCGAATGTGAGCCCTCCTCCGCAGGATCGCGGAAAGTCTACGGTGACGGGCCGGGGCCTTCTACCTGGAGATAGGTATTCTCAAGGGGCTACGCCCGGAAGATTCCGAAACACCAACCCACCTCTCGCTGTTCCCTCAGATGCAACCGGGGTCCTGTTCAGGGCTCCCTATATCAGGAAGGTACCGTACGTTTTCGGTTTGGGTACGGTGCGCCTACATAGTACATACTGCAGAGCATTCCGTGAAGTACTCATCCGCCCTTCTGCGATGAGTTACCGCACTCATCTCTTACATATCTCTTTCTCTTGACGGCTTGCAATACAGAAGAGAAGTTATGGCATGTTTTGCAGTAGTAAGTCTTGAATATTGCTTTAATCCCTTACTCAGTTTCGCCGCCGCTAATCTGGTATTTAAAAAAAGAAACTTTCACTTGACTGCCTAGTATGCTTACAGCTTACAAGTCATAAGCTGCTACACGAAATCACTTTCGGAGACATGATTCTATCCAAATTCTATCGCGATCGACAGCCGAAAGGCAAACAGCTCGCGGCTGACCGAACAGCTTGCTTAATTTTTTCCATGTCTGTATTGTAAATAGAGAAAGAAATTTGCTCATAATTAGGCTTAAATATGAAAGGCTCAAGTGGGCTCAATGTGGTGTGTCAACGAGAGGAATTGCCCATTTCACCACGCATCTTCAAGTTGTGCAAACCGAAAATGTACGGCACCTTCCTGATATAGGGAGCCCTGAACAGGACCCGGGTTGCATCTGAGGGAACAGCGAGAGGTGGGTTGGTGTTTCGGAATCTTCCGGGCGTAGCCCCTTGGGTATTCTGGTCAACCAGCATTGTGGATGTTCTCATCCAAATTTCGTGGTTATTCTTCCTTCAAGAAAGTAAGCTCTTACATATATTGCTTGATCATCGCTGATAGAAATCTCAACTTTATCTCCTGTCTAGCATACGCCGTATCTTTTGGAGCAAAAGGCGAAAAGGCGATGTGAACCTCGAGGTCGAGAATAGCCCCAAAAATATTGCTAGAACCGTGTATGAGTCGCGTTCTAGACGTGGACGCTTAAATTTCGGAACCACCACAGGCGAAGCTGAACTACCGATCAACACACCATGAAGCCAGGGAGAACTTTATGTAAATAAACCTGGGTATTTTTATTATCACTCAAATGCTATATTCAAACTTTAATGTGAAGGATCGAACAGAGTTTCCTGCTCAATTCTTAGCACTGATCATTCTAGATAAATAAGCTTTGAGCCTTGAAGCCAAGACCGACACCTCGCTCATCCAGAATTGATTCATTTGACGGAAAACATGTTAACAAGTCCCCGAATGGTGCTCAATGGCGATTTGAGACGTTTTAAGCGCTAGCCAGCTGCATGGATCCGGAGTCCAGGCTTTTTACGATATCGGACCCCTCAACCAAACTTTCCACCCCTTTTCAAGCACCAATCGATGTGCGCAAAGGTAGCTAAGTACCCGCAAGCTCATTATCACACTGGTAGCTGCTTCAGTGACAGACTAAGGCACAGTTGGATGACCGTCGAGGCTGTCAAACCAATAGGGTAGTTATGTACGGTACACGACTTGTACACTAGATATGAGGAATAAATGTGACCCAGCTAACTACTTCAAATGCCGCTTGTGGAAGATCTCTGAGAGTAGAGAAGGCTTCGGCTAAAAGCAGGAGCCGGGCGATCATATAAAACGGAATGCTGACCACAGTAATATACTTGACTACTGGATATAAATATGCTACCCGCCGTCTTCTGGCAATGTAAACATAGGTTATCGTGAGGAATGGAATAGCTGTTATCACGATGGAAGAAATGCGCCAGATAATCAATTCTACATGGGAGGGGAAGGTGAAGATCCACCCAGCGCAGTGGATACCACCAAATATTATTGCAGCGATTGAGGCCCATATCATTGCCGTGTCATCCTCGTCAAATGCAGTATAGGCATAGAATGTGGACCCCAGTTTCGCCATATCCCCTAAGTCGCCAATTTGAATAAGACGATGAAATATCCCCAAGAAGATGGGCGACGGGCGAATAGGAGAGCGTTCGCTCTTTGGATGTGCTAAGGTATGGGTCGTATGAACAAGACATGTCCGGGAAACGAGGGATAGAGTGACACTCACAGGCCTCGGTGTTGGGTTCTTCTATGTAATTTTCCAACAACTGGATAGGAACTGAGCATTGCACAGCAAGAGGCTTGTCCCACCAGAGAAAATATATGACCCCATTTAAGAATGCGAATGCTGCAGTTGCTAACTCGAGCTCTGTAATGTAGAGGCCGTCGACGCGGCGCGCTATACACTGCAGCACAAACCACAAGGTTTGGCCGATAGCAAGGGATTTTGATAGGCCATCTCCTTTGCTACGATCCCGAATCTCACTCTCGGAAATCATAGGCAGTTTATTTGTTGGCAAAGTCTCAGTCGCTCCCGTACCACCCCAGTAATGTACACTCCCATAGCTGTCGCGCCGGAGGACAAAACCTTGAAGGGCGTCACCTTTGAACACGGGAAATCCGCCCATCTGCACAAAGTAGCCATGTGTTTTAGTCCACAGCCCATCTGAAATATCAAGCATCTTAACCCAAATAGAGCAATACTTGAAATTCAACGCACCTCGACATTCATTTACCAACCTCCTGGCTCCAATCCATTGCCGCATTGCCCATAAAATCATTAGTTCGGGTGCGAGAATCGCCCAGATCATGAGCTCCAACCGTCGCAATGGAGGCATATACCATTTCTCATTCGGCGGCGGGATATTAGGATGAATTGACACCCAGGTACACGCGAAAATCGTCGCGAGGCAGCTCCAAAGGATGTCCCAGATGGACCTCTGATCAGCAGAGGATGAGAGCTGGTTGGAAGGTATGGGCTGAGTAGCGGTCGCATTGCAGGCGATGAAAGGGGCTGGGGCTGCGGTGACGAAACTTCGAGATAGGTAGAGGATAGAGAAAGTGAGGAGCATGCTGACCGATTGAATGGTGTCGCCTTGGGCTACGGGTCACTTATATACCAAGCAACTTGGCAGGTGCCGGCCCTAGCTAAAGCATGGCAAAAACGAGTCCGACTGTGCATAGGACAACAATCAATGCGATACTTAACCATTGGGTTGTTGCAATTAACTTTAACTTGAGAAGCCGTAGAAATATCGGATGGGTGTCACATCAGAAACCTCGCGAGCGGAATTTGTATGCTCGCTGTACGGGCTCACAGTGGGGTGGACGTATTGTTTCCTACAGGTTAGATACGGGGATGAGCAGGGTGAGCAGGGACTGCGGCGTGCGTGTTACACACCTAGGCTTTCATTGCCAGTGCACTCTTTCTTATGTTCGGTGCAAGCCATAGGGATGGTTTTGGCATTATATTGGGTTAATTGCGATAGCTGGGGTCCGCCAAGGTGGTATGGTTTGTTGCAGTCATAATAACCTGGAATAAGTCTTGGACCCGCACCGCGCCGTCGACTTCTAAGCAAGAAAGCGGCTTGGGATGGCCAGCAGCATCTGGTAGCATAGCTATTACTACTGCGGCTACAGCAGTGAAAAGTGGACGCGTTGCTGCCCACAGTCTTTTTCTCCGTGAATGATTTCCGCCTGGAGGAAGTGAACATCAATAACAGACAAGTTAAACGGTCGGTATTGGTAAGTTGTTGCGACGTGGCAGGAGTTCCAGCAGGAGTTCCAGCAGGCTCTGGAGTTGCGCGGGGTGGCTCAGCAGCACCATGCCTCGTTTTTGGCCACCCACCTGATGCATTTCACCTCTTATCTTGTGTCCCTCTGAATTTGCAGATTTGCTTTGTGTTTCATTCCTTCTGCAGGGCAGGGAAACGATGAAAAAATTTGATAACTGAAGTCAGATCGCGGGGCAAGAAATAAGAATTGAAAAAGCAGAAAACCAACGTTATAAGTCAATTGCAACACTTACCGAATGTTAAATCTGCCAAACCCGTTCAAACGAAGAGGTGAGCGACAAGTTGAACAACGAGGATCGCTTATCTAATCCCATCGTGGGAATTACCGGCTTAATTCAAATTTTGGCTTAGGTTGAAGATTGTGTAACGAGTCCTCTTTACTTGTTCTGAGTTCTCGGTCCACTTACAGCTACTCTCTGGCAATGCCCCGACCTGATTTTATTGGGGATCCAAAGACTCGCGAGTGGAGGAGTCCAGTTATCCGAAAATCTCGGTGATCTACATGTATAAATAGCCACACACAGTTTGGCGGACCGAGTCCCCGAGTGCGATAAACGGATCCTGATCTTCACCTAATCTTCACCTTCCTAAGGGAGTCAAGCTGGCTGAGCGACATCTCTTGGAAACTTACTATACTCGATGTATTCAGGACTCGGAACAGCTGGCAGGTTGCTTTCGTATCAACTTCGGTCTAATACAACCGCCAGAGACCGCCCAAGCATTCCTGCCTCATGACCAGACGATGGCCAACTTGATCTTGCCAGCAGAGCAAAGCTCGACAGATGAGTTCGGTGACATAGGCGTTGGATTAATTTCGCAGTGATACAGTGATAAAGTGATATGGCGAGAGCGATACTTATAGTTAATGCTGCTGTCTTTCTTTCTGGGTCTTCCACTTTGATCTCCTCCGAACGTCCAAGACCTCGACGTATCTACATCTTCGTCCAAAATGAAGGTCTTTTCCCCTCTTGTCGCTTCAGTCCTGTTTGCTGCTGGTGCCGCCGCCGCGACGGAACCTCTGATCGTCAACAACCTGTGAGCTTTGTCGCTCGTATGACCTTTAGGAAATTTCTAATCGTAGGTGTCACCGCCTAGATATCTTCCATTTGCCAGCGTCTGTGAAGCAGTGACATTCACCTGGTCTGGAGGAACTCGTAAGTACCTGGATGTCGTTGGCTTATAAAACGTCACTGACCGACCCTCTATAGCCCCCTACGCCTTGGTTTGTCCCGAGGTTCTTCATCTATCGCGAACGTGGCCCTGACATGTCTTTCTTTCGCCTTTACTTATCACAGTTGTATGTCTTCCGTCCTCGATGATTTTCTTTCAATATTCTTATTCCCATTTAGCCTTGCCCAGGTGTACGTCTTCCCGTTTCAACAAAACATTGCTACACCTCATTCCCATCAAGCATTTCATACACAGAGACCAATGACATCGAGCAATTTCCTGCTCAGCTGGGCACAAATTTCACCTGGGTTCCCAGTATGATCCCCAGCTCGAGTGCGTATCCGATTTGATACGAATACGTGAAACTAACAGTTCGACTTCAGTCGAATTCGTCCTAAAGGTCGTTGATACCGCTGGCAACTCCAGCGAGTCATATCCTTTCAAAATCGAAGATGGCCGTAAGTTTTATTTTATACCTGAACGGGCGCACGTAATCCTGACCATGATGTTTGCAGCTGATCACTCTTGCCTGCCAAGTCCCCCACCCACCAGCTCCAGCGCCCCTGTCGAAGCTACCACTGAATTCCACAGGATTGGCTGGGCCGAGGCGCTAGGAGTTTGCCTAGGTGTTCTCTCCCTCTTGCTGTTCCTTGGTGGATTACGCCTTTATGTTTTACGCAGGAGGCGATTGGCAGCTGGAATTGACGGAGACAAAGAAAATCTCGTCCTTGACCAGAAGTTCCAGCTTTCTGAATTCCGGAAGCTGTAAATGCTTGTAGATATATACGACTCTGGTGATAATTGGGTATTCAATGTATACTTTGTAATATAGGTCTATTGTACGAACTTATGTCGTTTATGTAAACGTTGGTAAATTCCAACCTTGCCATCCAACATCAACTGTACTACTTCAGGGAGATCTTTTTTCTGGCTGACAGTAGCTTCATATTTGTCGCCTTCCATGGCCGGCAGATACTTTTCGACTTCGTAAGGAAAGAGCTTGACCGAGAAGCTGGCTATCGTCATCAAATGGCCCAGTCTAGGCTTCATGGCAGTATTTATGATCAATAAAGTCACCTTGTAGATTATGCGCATGCATACTCTACTTCATGCTACGGATCGCCTAAACACAGCCTCAGTGATTTAGTCATAAATATAGACCTCTTTCATTGGCCTCAGGCGGGATGAGAGCACCTAAGTTCCCCTCTCGTCAACCAAACGCCCCAACTGCGTCGCCACGTCCCAGATCCTTTTACGGTTCCACATGCTCATGCTGCTACTACACTGCTTGCGGTAGAGGAACCAAGGAATCGCCAAGTCCACGCCCTCTCCAGAAATCCCTCCAGCGGCCCACTGGGACGCCCACCACTCGACCTCCTCGCGACCGTGCTTCTTGTCCTTTAATTCGAAAGGCCCAGCTGGGAGGTACCAGGGTTCATCTTCCTTGAGCCGTTGGTGTGCGATGGAGTCGGCGTGAGGTAGGATTGAAGCGCGGACACGCTTGCAGGTGGATATCAGAGCAAATGTGGTCCTGATGGGTATTTCCTCGCAGATGGCTAAGAAAATATCAACTGGGAGAGACTCAAATGGAGAGACCCGTTTGCCAGAGTCGTTGACGGAAAAGGTTGGGAAAGGTGCAGCTGCAATTGTTTCAGCTATGGGGAATCTAGGTTGGCGGGTTAGCCGTGTTGCGAGTTCGTTCAATAAGAACGATGATACCTGTCGGGTCTAACGAAAACCCACATATTCCCTCGTCCTCGCCAGGCGTCGTGCAGAATTTCCTCATCGGTTTTATTCTTCTGCGTCAAGAGGTTTTTCCAAAAATCATTCCTGCGGTACCAATCGTCGTCTTCACAGATGCCCAACCAGTCGACGTAATCTGGATTGGTGATGTGGCCTACTGGGCCATAGTCGACTCCTTTGATGTGGCCAAGGTCCCCAAGAGCAGAGCCGTAGGCGAGGGCGTAGAGCGCGTGGGGTGTAACTTGCGGCGCGGCTTGCTTGAGGATCAGGTATGCCGTATATGTGACGATGAGGGAGAATCCAAAGCTGGCTACCAGGTATTCGCCGCCATACGCAAGTGGATCATGAGGGTCTTGATTGATGTAATCGCCGAGACTTGGGAAGTCTCCTGGTATTACGTTGAACACGTCTATGATGTCGTTTTCCGTGTACTCATCGGGTCCTTAAGTGAAAAAGATGAGCTTCCAAATGTCTGATGAAGTGATTAGAGACGAGCAAACCTTCGTAGTCATCGACTATCGAATCTGTGTTGATACAGATATCGTCTTCATGAGTCTCATAAGGGACAATTGCGACGTACGTGGAGGACGCTTCGACATCCTCCTCTGAGTAACGTAAGCCCTCAGCGATTGCATCAGATACAACAACATTGTTGTGGGTCTGGGGATCATCGTCATCTTCGTCCTCAGGGCTTGAGCTTTTGTCAAGGCCGCCCTTGAGATCACATCGGCTGAAAACGGCATTCCGAAACTAGAGAGAAAAGTCAATCATGGGTTGATATTTTGAACTGTATGAATTACACAGACTTCTGTGGTTGAAAGGAAATATCGCGTGCCAGAAACCTGTTCAATCGTTGGCATCAGAGTATTCGTACTAGACCGTATGTCTTCCTGGAACAACATAACATACCGAGCAGTAGAAGTCCGATCCACCCATGGCTAGTGATTGTTTGGCTGGTAAATTATTTTTCTGTGAAGTTGAGATATGTGTTTGCCAAAGTTTCGCCTTTAACTTGAAGGGCGTTGAGTGACCGATGAGTACAAGAACAAGGGACGAATTTCATTGATTTGCAATCCGATTACATCCATAATTCCTCCCGGAAATTGGGCCATGTCGAGCATTCGCCAAATCAATGAAATCCGGAAAGAAGAAAGAAGCGAAGATGACTTGGCAATGTTGGTATGTCTATTTTTAGCACGCCTATTTTGATTTTAAACTCCGAAACCCTCTTCGGCTAGTCGTCGTCGTTGTCAACGCCCATGCTTGACCAGCTCTACGACTCAAGAAATCCGGCTATCTTCCATCTGACATTCCTTTGCTTTGCTTTCGAGTTATGGAGAAAATTTTTCACAATCGATATCCGCGAAAAAACATATTCTTGAACATCGTCCTACTCGAGTAGTGGCCCTCATAATTGTGCCACGTAAACCTAGCGCTGGAGCCTTGTCGCAGGGCACAAGTTTCTACGCTGCGGGTTCAGGAGACGAAGAGGAAGGTCGTCCGGTAAGCAATTTCTTCTACCCTGTTCAACTTGACTAAACCCAATATACAGCAAAACACCCTGAACAGAGTTTAAGTGATTCCCAGCATCCACGCAATTTGGGACCCAAAATGCGGTTCTTCTTGAGGTCCGAAAGCTGAGGTCCTATCTCGACGCCAACATGTATACCAATGGCTTTCCTCGCCTTACCGCCTTGAACCCGACGTCCAGTTATGCCATATACACGTTTCTAAAATTAAACGGCGACATTGTTTGGTGAGTTGAGCTTATCGTCTCGTTATAACTCACTCTGATATCATCCTCCAGCACTGTATCCCAACTGTAGATCCTTCAAATCCTTGAAAGTTCATAACCATGGTGCAGTGATTCAACAACCGGTGGTGTTGTTTCCTCCGATGAAAGGTAAGTCACAAATATCTTTAGACCTGACCGCTTGACAAACCCTGAGATTAGGTGGATTGGCAATAAGCACGCAATAACAGGAATCAGAGTCCCTGAGTTGCGTTCTTCAAAGAGTCAATGGAGGCGGCCAACACCAGCAGATGGAACGATGCGCGAGATCAGCCTACTCTATCCGAGTCGGTGGGCACCTAGGGTGAAAAGGCCGGACGACGGTGGTCGACGGTCATCGTTCGTTGATCATCTAAGTAAAGACCATCTTACCCCTGCCGCAGTACCTTCAATTCGTCCTGCCTCATGTAGAGATAGTGACTCCGATTCCCGATCTCGCCACTACTGGCACAAATCTCGACTAATATGGGTGCATTAACTTCACACAGTGATACTATTATTGTGACAGAGATATTTATAAGTAATCAAGGCCAGTCTCCTGTTCTTCCACGGTGACCTTGGCTATACTCCACGAGGTATTCCTCTCCTCGTTCACGAGTTCGCGATGAAGTCCTTCGCCCCAGTCGCCGTCGTCGTCGTGTTGTTCGCTGCTAGCACCATCGCCGCCGTAGAGCCTCTCGTTATCAGTAACTCGTGAGCTCTGATTGCCGCTCCGACTATCTGGGAACTTCCTTATCGTGTGTGCCGTTTACTAGGGCGACTGCTACTGTTTGTCAACCGTTCACGTTCACCTGGACTGGAGGAACTCGTAAGTGTTGACATACATTCATATTGGAGATATCACTGATCTGTGCCTTATGTAGCCCCCTACACTTTGGTTTGTGACCATGCTTCTTAGTAGTCATTTACTTTGACTTTAATGTTACTTTCGGTCATTGCAGTCGTATGTCTCCTAGTACAGTTAATTCCTTGCACGATACTCATCTCTCTATCAAGTGTTGCCCAGGTGTATGTTGTTCAGTGACGCTGCAAACGGGCTATATCTTACCCTTATCCAGTCTGTCAGATGTAATATCTGATCCGCTCGAGGAATTTGGAGATCACACCGACACGTCCTTTACATGGGATGTCAGCCTTGCCCCTGTCCCGGGTGCGTTACCCAGATTGTACGAAATATCACCAAAGCTTACTTTATCTGAAGGCGGCGAAACTCTTGTTCTGAACATCGTTGATGGCGATGGTACTTTTAGCCAATCCCCTCATTTCCAGCTTCAAGACAGCAGTGAGTTTCTTAGACTTGAATTGATAGATATGTAATTGATCTGGTCTTGCAGCCAATCACGCTTGCCTGACACCTCTAGCCGTTTTCACTCCGTAAGCCCGCCCAACTCCTCTCGCTTTCTAGGATATCCCTTGTCTGATGAACCACTTAGACCGAATGGCACGGTCTGTGCACCGCTCGAGTTTAGCTGGATTGGAGGAACTCGTAAGTGCTTCATGACTTTCGGATAGCCAATGATGCCGATTCGTCTATCTATAGCTCCATATACCCTGGTTCGTAACGGTGCTCTTGTGTCATTTATGACGTTAATATCTCTCTTCGCGGCCTTCGGCGGTTATAGGTGTATGTTTTCCAACTTCAATAATCCCTTGCAATATGCTTATTTTTATTCAGTCTTGCCCAGCTGTATGTCTCTCAAGGTCGACGATGCTTTGTTATACTGATACCTATTCAGTCTTTCACAAGCTGTAGGTGCTGGTGTCAAGTCATTCCCAGCTCAAATAGCCACATCCTTGGATTGGGTTGTCGACATAACGCCTATTACGGGTGGGTACCCAATTATATCCAGTCTTTTCAAAGTTCACCTTTCGACTCAAGGCGGAGACACCTTTGTCCTCAACGTCGTCGACGCACCCGGTAACATAAAGCAGTCTGGTCAATTCCTCATTCATGATAGCAGTAAGTTACCTTACACACGAATTGGTTGATTTAATTCTGACCTCACCTTTCGCAGCTGATCACTCTTGCCTGCCTGCTGTTACCGGCCCCAGCTCCATGGGCATCAATCCTACCATAACGCTTGTCGTCGGACCAACTCCGAGCTCTTCTTCGAGCACACCTGTTCAGTCTACCTCTTCATCCAGTTTCCTGAGTGAGGGCAAGATACTAGGAATCGGCTTCGGCATCCTCGGTGCCGTACTTCTACTCGCAATATGGCGCTTTTATGTGATACGCACCAGGCGACGACTGACTGGCACTTTCCGTGACACAGAAAACCTAAAGTTCGACCAGAAGATTCCGCTTTCTCCGATTCAGAAGAGTTTTACCTAGTGGGTCTACCGCGCCAGGTGGTAGTTGAATATTAGTATTCAATGTGTACTGTGGATCATTTGTACTTCTTGTAATACCTGTTGTATGTACTTCCGACTCATAGTTCGGTATGTGTAATTAAATAGAATGTATTTTGCTTTCTTGTTTATCGATTACGGGTATTCTCGACCACTGGGCGCACGCCAAAGCTATGTTTGCCATCGGTCACGATCAGCGCTTATTTTTCTTCCTGATGCGCCAATGAGGGTTGGCCAGAAGTTCTTTCCCTCAGCCGGGCCGATTTCTCACTGATCGGACTTGCGGAACCAAACTTGAATTACCTCCTCTTCAACCGCAACTACATTGTCTACCTTCACTGACACTAAAAGAATGTCAGCGAAGCTTGCTCGAAACCGAAATAATACCCATAACCGTGCCATTCATTCAACGCCGCCAGAAATATGGTCAACGATATTCAGGCTTGCTGTTGGTGAACACATATGTGAAGACCAGTTCACATCCTCTGAGGGCTTGAGGTTGGCAGGTGGGCCCGATCGAAAGCAGCTGAAGGCTTTTCGAATGTCGTTGGTATGTACTTAACGGAACCTTACTAGGAATCCTACTAAACGAAAAACTCGTGGTCCGTAGGTGACACGCCGGTATATCATACGGGTCAGCAAGGCTTGGTATGAGATGGCATCGCCTCTTTTATACGAATACGTTCTTCTGGGACTGGGAAGAAGTATCTTTCCGCTTCGTGACGCAATGTTGGCGTCTCGGCGGCGACTATCTGAAGCAAATGACGGAGAGCGTCCAATCGGCTGGTGGACGAAGAGGCTCGACGTGCAAATGCGGGATGATGGCACAGCTGGAAACTTCGACCCGTACCTCGTTCTCGACGCCGTTGCAGAAATCATTGCTTGTCTTCCCAACCTCCGCATTCTGACCTTCTTAATCATCGGACACGGCTACAACGTGAAAAAAATACCAAGACTTCCTTCCAAAGTTCTTTGTTCTCTTTCTTGCCGGGAGTCACTCAAAGTCGTCCATTGGTACAATAGGCTCCTTCGGCCCAAGGTCGATGATTGGACATCATTTCTCCAGAATCACCCATATCTAGAGTCAGTGCGTTGTAAAAACTGGTCGGACATTAGCCCCGATACGAACGTCGTCAAGCTCCCTTCTTTGAAGATTGCATATTCCGCTTATAAGTTCACCTTCTATGACTTCATGCAACTTGAACTTCCCGCTGTTCGCTTTGCGGTGTACGACGAATGCAATACGGGTCTCCTTTCTCAACTTGGCGAACAACTTACAGTCCTCCAGATCGAGAAGTCCGAGACTGAAGCCTACGATCCTCAGGCTCTGTTCGCCGAGATTCGAGAAAAATGTGTCAACCTGCTGCAGGTCAACTTAATCGGTTTCCTTTTACCCGACATGTCTTTTCCGTCCACAGTCAGGGTCCTTGGTTTGGATCTTATACACACAATGTCCAAAGGAGGGGCAAGATACGTTTTGTTGGCATTGCCAAACATCTTATCACAAAACCCAAATCTCAAAGTCATCCGACTGTTGAGCGGTATGATCGCCCATGACTTGAAACTCCACCCACATGCACTGATAAACCTAGTCAAGCAAATGGAAAGTTCAGGCATCATCTTACTCGACAATGAAGACTGTCCTATCACGGTGTGTCTATCATACTATCTCATCCTTTCCCAAATCCTTACCATTTATGTCAGTCCGGAATGCTTTCTATAAAGCAGATGGAGTAAATCATTATATGATAAAATCCATGTAGTCGGCCTCTAGGCGATATAATGGTCTTGAATTGGGTTGGGAGCCCCTTCAACATGACTTCGAAAATTAAGGTGCGGTGGCATCTAGGTGTGCGTACTAATACTTCAAAATAAATGAGTTGTCAAGGTCAAGGTAATTCATCTAAAAACGACGGGGAAAATCGCCAACGAGTTCTAAGATAATGTAGTGGTTTTAGATCTCCTCTCTTTTTTCCTTGTTCCTAGGAATGTGTCGGTTCGTGTCAATGCATGTCACTAATGGGAGCGCGCTGATTTGACCTCGTACGCTAAATAGGGTACTCAGACGGTCTCTCGTTGAGAAGTTCGGAGTCATCGTTGGGACAACAATTGAAGACCGAAAGCTGGATGATCGTCAGGACAGCTAGCACACAAACTAGCAAGGCTAATGCATCTCTTCTTCTACGAAAACTGAAAGAGTTAGCTGGCGGAAGACAAGGGCGGATATCCGCAACTCATCCATCCTAAAGAATCCCTGAGCCGAGCCGATTTTTCGGTGATCGGACTGGCGGAATCAAATTTGACAATCACCTCTTCATCCGCAACTACATTGTATACACTGAGACTAAAAGAATGTCAGCAGAGCTCGATCGAACCCAAAATCGCAGTCATGTCCCCGCCATTCGTTCAACACCGTCAGAGATATGGTCGACAATCTTTAGGCTCGCTGTTGGTGAACACATATGTGAACTTGATCAGTTCACATCCTCCGAGGGCTTGAAATTGGCAGGTGACCCCGATGAAAAACAGTGGGAGGCCTTTCGAATGTCGCTGGTAAGTACTTTTATGCAACCCTTGCTTATAATGTCACCAAATGAAACACAGGTGACACGACGGTATATTATACTGGTCAGTAAGGCCTGGTATGAGATGGCGTCGCCTCTTCTATACGAATACATTCTTCTGGGACGAGGAAGAAGTATTTTTCTGCTTCGCAACGCGATGGAGGAGTCCCGGCGACTATTTGAAACAAATGGCGGAGAGCGTCCAATCGGCTGGTGGACGAAAAGGCTCGACCTGCAAATGCAGGATGATGGCACAGCTACCGACTTCGACCCGTACCTCGTTCTCGACGCCGTTGCAGACATTATTGCCTGTCTTCCCAACCTCCGCATTCTGACTTTCTCAGTCATCGGAGACGGCTACAGAAGGGTAGCAAGACTTCCTTCCAAAGTTCTTTGTTCTCTTTGTTGCCGAGAGTCCCTCAAAGTCGTCCATTGGTACAATGGGCACCTCCTGCCCAAGGTCGATGATTGGACATCATTTCTCCAGAATCACCCATATCTAGAGTCAGTGCGTTGTAAAAACTGGTCGGACATTAGCCCCAATACGAACGTCAAACTCCCTTCTTTGAAGATCGTATATCCCCCTTATAGGTCCTATCACGACTTCAAGCACCTTGAACTTCCCGCTGTTCGCTTTGCGGTGTATGACGAGTGCAATATGGGACTCCTTTCTCAACTGGGCGAGCAACTTACAGTCCTTCAGATCGAGAAGTCCAAGATCGAAATCTACAGTCCTCAGGCTCTGTTCGCCAAGATTCGAGAAAGATGTGTCAACCTACTGCAGGTCAACTTAATTGGCTTCCTTTTACCCGACATATCTTTTCCGTCCACAGTCAGGGTTCTTGGTCTAGATATTGTCAGCGCAATGTCCAGAGGAGGGGCGAGATACGCTCTAATAGCATTACCCAGCGTCTTATCGCAAAATCCAAATCTCAAAGTCATCCGACTGTTGAGCGAAGTGATCACCCGTGACTTGAAATTCCACCCGCACGTATTGATAAAGGTAGTCAAGCAAATGGAAAATTCAGGCGTCATCTTGCTTGACCATGAAGACTGTCCTATCACGGTGCGTCCTCCATACTGTCTCGTCCTCTCCGGATCATCACCAGTTTCGTCAGTCCGGAATGCTTTCTGGGAAGTAGACAGAGTAAATTATTATATGATAAGATACGTGTATTCTGCCTTTAGGCAATATATTTTATTTGTCTTGAAAGCCCCTTCAAAGCGACTTTTCAAAATGAGGCTGCTGCGATACCTCGACCTGCGTACTAATTCTTCAATAAACGACCGAAATCGGCAACGAGTCTTCTTAAAATGAAGGAGCGGCTTTAGATTTCCTCTCTTTTTGCCTTGTTCCTGTTGTTCCTGGAAAAGTATAGTTTCGTTTCAATACATGTCACCTATTGGAGCATGACGAGGTTTAGCAGGAGTATTCGGTGTGTGCGGCTTCTTGACAGAAAAGTTCGTAGTAAAACTTGGCGATAAAGAGCTAAGAACTCAATGCATTGAGAGAAGGCCGGGTTGGGCGGCGAGCGGTCGATACCAAGCATTATGTGGTTGGAAGGGCCTGCGACCGCGGTGTCGTCGTAGCTGTCGCTCTCCTAGTCTGAACCCTTCTGAGCTTCCTCGGGCGATCTTGGGCATCAAAGGAATTTTGTCTGAATTGGGAACGACAAATTCGTGCACTAAGATGTTGACGATTTTGAAAAGTAGGCCTAGATTGTCTGGAACGTCGCCATTGAAAATAAGTTTGGAGTCGCCGTTCTGGTCGTGAGTAATGATGGCGAAGGCATATTCGATACGGAAACATATATCCCTCATTTCCTAGAAAGCAGTGTGAGTTAGGATAAGGCTGCCTTTGTAGTAGTACTCTGGACGCGACTGAGTGACCCAAAAAATTGAGAAACATCTGAGAACTCAATTAGGACTCTCGATAGGTAGAGTAAGAACAAGGGCTTACGAGTTAAAGAGCCTTCGTGAGCTGACTCCGCCTCCGAGATATGGGAGGAAGTCGGAGAAGGTTGCAGATGGATGACGTGTCGAACTGGTAGGTTGTCGCATAAGAGCCAATTTGGTTACGCAGGGTGCGCAGACAGTTCGAATCTAAGTAAAAGTTCATATGTCATTAAAAAGTCTAAGTAATCGAAGAAAGCACCTACAGGAGGATAATGGCTCGGCACTGATCTTAGCTAACCTACCCAACTCTTCAGTTGCCTCTGCATCCGTACGCCGATGGTATTTTTCGAGCCTTCTTGGCAGGTGGAACTTGTGAATTCGAAGCGGCAGAACGCTTCATCGCTTTGGTGGTCTTAGCCATGGTCGTATTTCGACACCCTCAAACGTTTCCTTTCGAGGCCGGCATTGACGTTTGACGTTTGAAGGTAGGATCTTGCAACGTTTACCTTTGACGCGGGTAAAGAAGGAGGGTGACGGCGAGGAAGGTGCGTGGTCAGAACCGCGGACTCACGTATAACTGCGTTCATATCTAAGCCAGAAAGATCAAGTCAATTATTTAACACGAGGTAAAAGAAAATTACCAAAGAGCCTCTCGGGAGGAATATCGACCTTGTAAAGAAACAACCGAAGAATCCTTAAATTTGCTTGGTTGTCGTGGGGAAAGAGATACTTCTCGTTCATCCACTTGCAGTCAAGGCTTCAAAATTAGTCTGATAAGCCACGTCAGAAATTAGTCGACGATTAAAGCCAAACGAAAGGACATGTACCCATGTCCAATTTCGATCTTCATAGGGAATAAACTTTGCCGACTTGGGTCGTTGATGTCTGAGTCATCCGCTCAAACAGACCACCACTGTAGGACGTGGGTTGCAGGTAGCAGCCTTTGAAGCCTTTATTGCGACGGTAAGAGCTGGTAAAATTTGCTCTAAGAAGGTGGTCAGCGGAAGAATGAAAAGCAGAATATGGAACGGTCTACAATGAAAGTATGAGTTGCGTTGATGAGACCAGCAGCCACGTCTTCAGAAAAGAAGCTGTTAGAGTTTTTTTTTTGGGGGGGGAGACGCAGGCGAACAAAGTCCCAAGCTTCTTGAAGACGGAAGGTTGGTAGGAGGCATAACGGAATAAGGTGTAACAAAACAGAATAAGGACGCTATGTGCCGTTTTAACTGTATAAGTTAAGTGGGCTGCTCAGACAGTCTTATGTTGAGAAGTTCTGACTCTACAGAGCCACCGTTTGACAATGATTGAAGAGCGAGGGTTAGATGATCGTCAGGATTGCCACCATAAAACATAGCGAGGGTAATACATGTCATCTTCTAGAACTGAAAGAGTTAGCTGGCGGAAGACAAGGGCGGGATATCCGCACCTCACATCGCCCATCCTAAAGAATCTTCACATCCAGAAAGTTGCTATCCAGGATCCATCGAAAGTTTGAGCATCCGAGCAGGCCAGAGGCGGCGCATATCGAGCCATAAAAAATCATATATATTCATTTCGAAACGCAAAAGTGAGAAAAAAGAAAGAAAAAGGCGTAAACCCACCCGTCCACCCTGAGGAGAAGAGATACGAACGGAGTAGAACGCCATCAACTCCCCGCGGCCAACGGCGCAGGAATGCCTAGTAAAAAGCCGAAACCAAAAAAAGGGGAGAACAACGCTGAGTAGAGCCGACAACAGGGAGTTGCCACACACCTATGTAATACTATGCGGTACACGGGAACGCGGAGGCCGGAGACGAGGACACAGGCTTTTCTACAAGAAAAAGAAAATAGATTGGGGTGGATTCGTGGATTATGGGAAGGGGGTTCGCCCGGTGAAGAGAGAGGTCGAAAGGAGAAGATTTAAAAGGAACTAGCTAAAAAGAATAGTAACTAAATTGAAGTAAAATGGAGAAAAAATAGAAGTTAAACGATCATGGGTAGAGGGTAAAAAAAGTACCGTCCACCATGGCTCGAATGTACACATACACATACAGTCATACAAACACGACATACAGCTTTTGTGTACACACTCTGAGATAAGACAACAACATCGAAAGCAAAAAACGCGAGGAAAGGCGTAACGATATAAAAAGGAGGAAGAAGAGGGTGATAGCGATAGCACGACGAGGGCGTTTTAAACCATGATCAAGAAAGGCGGCATGATTCCGAAGCGGATTCGTATGTTTCGATTCGTAAGAATAAATAGGCCAGACATGCAATACACCAAGAGAGATCGGAAAATGTTACAACGATTAGGTGGCATCCACGTCGCCTAACCTAATGTATAGGAGAAGGTCTGTTGCGCGAGACCAGGGGGATGTCGGGAAATGAGGTGGCATAAGACGGGTTGAGATAAATTGACGGTGACACAGATGCGAACGGGATTTTATTCATGATTCCGAGTCTAAATGAGGATGAAAAACCCTACGTTTGAGGATTTCGACACATTAATGTACGAAGAGAAATAACTGACCGCTTAGGCGACAGCAGCAGCAGCCTCCTCCTCGGGCTCCTCGGCAATGGTCGCGTCGACTTTAGCACTACCAGTAGCAGCGGGTTGCTGTCCTTCAACCTGTAATCACAGTCAGCCTCATGCCCGCGTAGTTGAAACAATCATGGAAACGAAAGTTCAAGGGTCCAAAACCCGGTCCGAGTTGAAAATAAAGTAGACAACGACTAACCTTGGAGGCAGGCTTCTTCGACCCTGCTCGGGATGCAGGCTTTGTTGATGCTGCGCGGGAAGCAGGCTTAGTGACCTTAGACGCCGGTTTGACGGATGCCTTGGAAGCAGGCTTCACCGACGCCTTGGAGGCGGGTTTAACCGCTGCCTTGGACGCAGGCTTCGTCGGGGCAGCTTTAGCCTTAGAGGCAGGTTTAGCCTAATAAAGAACGTTCAATGTCTCAGCATCTCTGAGAATGACCAATAAACACTGACCTTTTTGGCTGCAGGGGCCTCTTCACCCTCTTCTGCTGCACCGTTGGGCTCCTCGGCAGCCTTTCGTTTGGTTCCTTTAGCAGCCTTTGGCTTTTCTTCCTTATCGCCGGCTTCTTTATCTGCTTTCTTTGCCCTGGGCTTCGCTGGGGCCTTCTTTGGAGCAGGCTCCTCCTTAGGTTGGTCCTTGATGCGAGACGAGCGACGAGGCTCTGGGGCATCGCCAGATTCAGCGGCGGCAGCGGCGGCTTTGCGAGGCATTGTGGAGGGCGGTTGAAAAAAAAAATGCGGGAAGCGGGGGGTTAAAATGGGGGTTAAAGGAAGAGACGCGTTTCGACCCAAATCGATTCAACATCGTTTGTTGACACAGGCCAAAATAATTTCTCATCACGTGCTGCGTGTCTGGTCACGCACAAACATTGTTCGCGTCAACTCCGCGAATTAGATCAACAATCTCTTCCACAACTCACACGAGCAACGAAATCACAGGGAAAAAACTCTCAAAAATGCAGAATATCTCCGCCGTTGCGGGCTGACAGTAGAAAACCTGTCCGTGCCATCCATGCTGTCTCTGCTTCGCGTTTTTGAGCCGAATATTCCTACCTTAGACCTAATTCTACGCGATTATCGACCGGCGAGTGCATTTGGGTAATTAAACAGGTTTAAATTGTATTCCCCTCTAGGCTGATTTTTTACAGGTAAATTTCCATGTCGTTTTGTCTACGATCTATTTTGTATCGCATCCTGCTAGGTCAACTTCACTGAAATTCGGTAGCCAGGATTCTTACTTCATTGATAGGCAGGCTCACTTTAGAACACACGCTTTGGAATACACAAGACAGGAGCCTCGGCCCAACAAATTTATTCCCTGACGCTTTCACCTCAGAGAATCCCGGTAAGTAACTTGTCGACGAGAAATGGTCAGTCAGAGCTGCAGAACGATTCCAAACGAACGATGCGGCTATTAAATACTCAACCCTGTGTCGTCGACTGCCCCAGATGTGCGAGGGATTCTGTATTGGCTCTATATAAGATAAGAAAGGAACTGCGCTTTGTGCTTCAAGTTAGATGTCGACTCGAGGCGACCATGCCCACTTGATGCCACAGCCTAAGAGGGTTGCTTTCAGGTGTAAAAAAAAATAAGTGTGTCAGATACAAATAAGCACCTAAGATCAATCCAACGCATATTATTTTTTCCCCCACCACGCATTGCGGTCGGACAGACTGAAGTACAAAAAAAAGTATCTCCAGAGTCCAAGGAATCGATTCAAAGTATCTGCCGAGATACGTGGGAAACCGGCTTTGCATTACGACACTCACCGCCATCCCAATTTTTCTGAACTGCACCTTTCCATTCTTTTCAAAACTTTCCACCATCATACAGCCACGACGGACACGAGGAAGTTCAAGGGTTTAAGCCATTGCAAATAGCCATTTTTGCTTTTGAACGGCAATTTCATTCGGCACTGCCAATACCAGCCTCAAGCATCCATTAGGACCATTACCCTCCACAACCAACGACCGGTTGAAATAGACAAGATAAAGTTCTCAGGCGGTACACCTTCTACTTGACAAGCACACGAGAACCACCAATGGTACCATAGATGGTCATGCTATTGTACACAGAGTAGCTGTTGTACACAGCCAACAACGGATGCGGTACGTGCATGTGGACACGTGCCAATCATTGGATGGGTTAAACCAGTGAGACCACTGCAGATAAACCAAGTCTGAGGTCTCCACTCATTTCACTGCAAGAACGATCCTCAAACCCTGATCAGATACACGCCCACAACTATCGGCGTCTGCAGAAAACCCTCGTTCCAATATGCCTGCTCATTTCACGGTTGCAACACATGAAGCCGAACCTGTCGACTGCTCCAACCCCGAGCTCAAAAACCCCGAGGAACTCCTGCGAAACTCATGGGGACAACGAAACAAAGTTGCTCGTTGCGAAGAGTTTCTTCAGTCCTCTGTCGAAAAATCAAAACTACAGGCAATGCAAGTCGAGCGTAATGGTTTCGTCGACACAATCGTTAACGCTTATAATAACCATCACCACCTTACCATAAAGTATATCCATATTTTCTCGATTATTGTAGTGTGGCGTTGATAAATCTTTTGATTTATCGCAGACCAGATGACGTTTGGATGGCCATTCTGGGTCAGTTCAACTTTTAGTGCGTCCCCCCGCCACAATTCTTTCGATGCTCGTGAATAATGAATAATTTTGGATCTAGTGTTAACGCCCACGCAGAAGAGCTCCGATCCCACTTTGTGGTCCATGAAGGCAAAAAGGAAGTCGTCGTAATCGACGTCGGGACGCGGTACACCGTGGATTTTGGAGTCCTCGCCAACCGGCTGTCCGACGAGATTCAAAAAAATGTCTGTCATATTCCGACGAACCTCCGCCCAATCCTAACCCACCAGTAGCTCGTCGATAAGGACCTCCGAAACTGGATCCTGCCAAATTTCTCGACGACGACGGACAATGATACAGTCATCTGCTCCGTTTTGATGATGGCAACTTTAAGCGCGTAAGATTGCTTTAATACACCACTCATTCGTTAATTGATCGACTGTGCCTGATAACCAAGCTACTTTGACCGTAAAATAATCCTCCGGTGCGGAATCCCCTCTGTCACCCTCGAGGGTGAGAAAGCGGACTGGGAGAAACTCCTCGCCCGTCTCGACAAACTCAGCGAATTCGGAGCGGAGCCGACAGCATGGGCAGGTCTCCTCCGCCCCATCCTAACGCGCTTCGTGAAAGCCTTCGACGGCGACCCAGACATCGATTTCTGGAACCGCGTATGTCACGTCCACCCAGGCGGCTCAGGGCCGTCCTACTTATCAGGCTGGATCACCGCCTTCTGCGTGTGGACGAACCAAGGAAAATGGCAAGGACCCTCCTTGACCGAACCAATAGTGCCGTTTGCTTTTGGCTTTCGCGGGAAATCAACCATACCCGTGCTGTCTGTCGACGACGCTCAGTACAGCCCCATCGACACCTCTGACATTCCGATCGGGTTCTGCGAGGTCGACATAAAACTGGACGACAATGGGCAGCTTTTTGATTGCATTATGGTCGCCGGTCATTTGGCCAGCCTCGTCGAAGGTGAAGAAGAGGATTCCCTTCGGCCAGCGCCTACATGGTTTATGTTTATAAAATCAGCTGGATGGGCGTGATTTGAGGATGCTGAGACCCTAGTGTATTGTTACTCCATAGTTTGTAGATTGTATCTCTTCGTATCTGTAGCTCCAACTGTATGTATCCTTTTAGACTTTGACAATTAACTGGTTTCCGGACCTGGTCGTTTGCGGTCTCATCCTAATCAGTCTGCGAGGCTATACGCAGTCCGCGATATATGACAGCATACTTTGACAGAAGGACGGCACTCTGAGCTCCCCTCCAATTCCCGCCGCCAATTGTGCACGCAAAAAATGACTTTGGACTGGGGGTTAGTGCAAGTCATAGTGGCCCTCATTTTACTCCCTCTCGTCGTTGGAGGCTATTGGTGGAGAATTCTCAACACCGCGACACGACGATTATGGGTGTCAATGCAGCAAAAGGATGGTCAGTGCCAATATCTGGAGTGGAAGCAAATATCCGAAATCCCTGGGCGTTCATTTCATAATTGCAGCGGCCCTTGGTGCCTCCATTCTCAGCATGTTCGCGGGAAGAAATGCTGGAACGGAACCTTCGATAACTTCTTCAATGGGACAAAGCAGAGAAGAACGATAAAGAAACCACCCAAACTTCCCTTGCGACAATCATTCCTCTGCGTCGACAAAAAGGTCATCGAGGCGTTTATTCTCTTAACGGTGGACGACGAATTATGGCCAAAAATTGTGCACAAGCCACCGCCGAACTTCCACTTCGGTACTCTCGAAATAATCCCAGAAGTCCATAAAGCTTCTGGGGAAATCTTGGTCCACGTCAGTTCAACGCCCAATCCCCACCCAGCTCGAAATCTGACGGTAAAAGAAATCGACTGCCTTCTCAGAGGCTATCCTCCATACTACCGAGAATATTTGGACTGCTATAATCAGCGCGTCCCGTCCCCTATTCGGAATGACGCCGACGTATATCGGGGAGGGTGGATTATTGGAGTGGGCTTGAGCTCTACAACACCAGTGCCTTTATATTTTGACACCTTCCGAGCGCCAACCGAAGACAGAGGAACAGTGTTCTGGAAGGCAATCACTCGCGTGAAGACAATCGTCGAAAACAACATCAAACCGCTATTTCCAGACGAACGAATTGCACGAAATATCCAAGCCACCATTAACGGCCTTGATTACCTGATCAAGGAGAAGACGATAAGCGGACTAACCCATACGCTTCAATATAGCGATATGGCAGGCTACACAGCAAGAAATCTTACCCAGAATGAATGCGCCACTGCTATAAGGATTTTTAACGATAGCCCCAAGTTGGATGAAGCCGGGTTGGCAAGGCTAAAAGATGAACTTAGTCCCATGCTCCTCGAGGTATTAGCAGCCGCACTGAATGGGGCGAGAACCTGCGTCGACTATGTCCGGAATCCGGGCAGAGAACTAGATCGGATGATGCCTGACATTTTGGCCCAAGCAGAGAGGGTCTTCCTTCGAGGGTGTGAGGATTCATTGTGAGATGGCCCACTCTCGTAGTGCATTCGATAGCAGGCGCCAAGACGAACAAGAAAAATAATGAATGACTTCGAAAGCTTGGATGTAGCATGTGCATCATGCAGTTTTAGACGTCGGCATTACTGTTGAGCGGCTCCTTGGGAGATGGGCTTAAGACCTTAGGCTCTTGGCGATCCAAAAGGTTTGCAAAGGATCTAACCATGTGCATGAGGGATCATGATCACTCTAGTTCTGATTCAACAGGCACAAACTCAGAGGCGCAGTTGAAGTTTCGGTTCTTGGTAGAATCATTGGTGAATGCATGATTTCATGGTGATACTGATAGGGAAAACTTGAGCACGCAGGGGTATAAAGTTACGCGCTCAAGCTTCAATTTGTGAATAGAATACGGTAAATTCGGACGTGAAGCGGAGCACGCCTGCGTTCGGCACGATACTAAAAGAAAAGGTAAATATTGGTCTGGCTTGCGTTGAAAATCAGAACTCACTTCACGCATGTCTTCTGCGGTCAGCCAACTCTTGCGTCCGGTCTGGGAAAGGAACATGGTAAGTTTGAATCCTAGAAACCAGCCCGAGAGAAAGTTAAACATACATCGAGGTCAATATCAGAAGTCCGCTGGGGAAGGGTCCGCTTCCAGGCATATCCGATGCCATAGAAGATAAGCATGACCGGGAAAGCGAGGTAAGATGCTAGAGGGAATGAATGCGAGTTTCTCAACCTATACAACCTCGCGCTTACAGAAGAAAACCTCAGCAACTTCCTTTGGATCTGAGTCCATCCCGCCAATCGGCCAGATTGCCTGGAAAGTACTCGTCAGTGGCTATACTGGGACAGGTCATCGCCCTTACAATGTAGAATTGGGCGATGAGAACCACGACAACAAGGATGACGCCGAACCACGAGCCATAAACACCCCCAAGGGCTTGGAAGGGGAGTTCTTCGATAGAATGGCCTTGGACAGCCCAAGCTTTGCGGAAGCGGATACTACATTTATGACCATACCGTTAGCGGAGTCGTGGTCATGATAGAAAAGATACGAACTGGCAAAGGCAGATAGCAAGCCATGTGAAAAGTGTCGAGAGGCCAGATAACGCAAGAAGCCAAGTAACTATGAAAGGATTAATATATGAGACGATATATTTGATTGATCGACTCACAGACGTCGGCACCTTCGGCTACGACATTAACATACCCAAGGGCACCGAAGAGCAGGATGCAGATAACACTCCAAAGTGGCCTGCTGGACTTATCGACTAGATGTGTTTGTCAGAACAATGATGAGTGCATACCGATCTGAGAGCTCTTACCGTAAGCGAAGAATTTGGGAGCATAGCCTGTCTCGGCGAGCGCGACGAGCGTTCGAGATCCTGCGTAGACGCAAGACAGACCAATAGAAAGAACAGAAATGCAAATTGTGATGTTGACGAAATCTAACAAATGGATGTGTTTATAAGCGAAAGACAATGTGCATGTAACCTGTACTGACGATTTAATCCATAAATCTTGGCCTTATCGAGGGCAATGACGAAAGGAGAAGCATTAGCACCGCTTCCGCCCAACAAACGAGGCTCGTCGTAGGGGAGAAGAAGTCCGATAATCGTCAAAGAAGTGACATAGATCAGGGTCTAAGGGATGATTCCAAAATGAAAGGAAGAACTGGATGTTAATAACACGTACAATTCGCCAGAAAGTGCCTTTGACAGCCGCAGGCATCGTCTCACGAGGGTTTGGGGTTTCACTGGCTGCCAGACCGACAAGTTCAGTTCCAGCTAAGAATTGGAAAACGTTTGTTAGGCGTTCATTAGAAATTGAAGAATGAGAATCACCGAAGGAGAATGCAGCGGTAACGAAGACCGAGCACACGCCCTTGAAGCCGTTGGCAAAGGCTCCGGGATTGGACCAGTATCTTCCGCCAATATATTCGTCATAGAGGCCACCTTTAGGGCCACCACCGCAAATGCAGACACTACACGCAATTTTGAGATATATCATGGGTATCCACTATGACCAGTTGATTCACTTACATGCCTATGAAGACGAACATTACGACAGCGAACAGCTTCAAGCAAGAAGACCAGAACTCTTCCTCAGCGAATCCCAGGGTTCCAAAGATCGAGACAATAACTAAGATCACATCAACAACTCTCGTCAAAAGTCTGAAAGGAAAATGCTCACTGATCAGGATCCAAAATATAGTAATCCATCCAGCTATGGGCATGATATCTTCACCCCAATATTGTACTGTGGTTCCAGCTACAGTAATTTCTAGGGGCAGTACGACTGCCCATTGGAAAACATAGTTCCATCCCATAGCAAAGGCGAAAGAGGGGTCCAAGAAACGAACAGCCAAAGTGTAAAAACCTCCTGAAACCGGATAGAGAATGGACATTTCACCGATGGCCTTGAAGAAGTTAGTGAGGCTGTTGATTACTCTGTCATACAAGACATACCTGTGTGACGTTGATCAACATGATGCCTATGAGCACCCATGCAATAAGGACACCAGCTGGTCCACCACTGCGAAGGGCGCCACCCGAACCAACGAACAGACCAGTGCCAATGCTGCCACCTTCATCAATCGAACGAGTTTTAGTTGAACATGACAGTGGGTGTCCAGGAACTGGAAGCCTTCTCACCAACGGCAATCATTTGCAGATGTCTGGGCTTCATCTTTTGCTGGAGCATTGGGGCATCAGCAAGGACCCGCTCGAGATCCTGGACATTATTCCCTCCAGCAACGACCTGACCACTGTATTATCACAAAAAAAAATTGAGCTGGAATATTGAAGACAGGAAGGAAGCTTACCCAGTTGTAGCCGGAGCGCGCTTGAAACTCTCGGGACTCAAACCCAAACGTGTCCAGATGCTCTCCTTGGAGGGGTCGTAAAATTCATACTTAGGGGCCCCAGATGTGACGCTTGACGTCTCGACGTCCTTTTCGTGCTTAGATTCCATAACGAAGGGAGGGGGGTAAGAGCTCGAAAAAGAAGCAATGCAGATATTTATTCATTCCGCTTGGGTCAGCTAAGTTGATCAAAGTTTTCACGAACTGGAGTCCTCCACATGGGCGATAAGCACAAGCAACAAGCTACACCAAAACGCGTTTGGGCATCTGAGCTACTTCAGATCTTATTCTTTCGTATCGAGCCTAACAGGACACGCATTGAAATCTTGTATGCCACTTATAGGCACGCGACCATTTTACTCCAATTTGGCGATCGGCGATAGTGGTATTTCAAACGCGCTGCAATTGCCAATACACCATCGATTGGAGCCATTAAGTCCTTTGTCCAACTATCCTGGGCTGGGCTATTCCCGGCTGCATGGAAAAAAATGCTTAGTACTAGTCCCTGACATCGATCACAAGTGAGTTTACCTTGGCTCGCCTATCCATATATGTTCACCGGTTTCTTGAGCCTTCTTGCATATCAACTGGCCACGGTCCTGAACGGATACTAATTTGGCGAGACTAGAGTTGTGCCGTGCGACTATCAAAAGCCGCGTGAACGCTCCGCGTTATAGAGGCGGCGAGTTTCCTGACAAAAGTTCATGCACGCCTTAAAAATAACAGAGCTGGTTGTGTTTTGGGGTTTTAAAGAACAGAGGTAGAGGAAGGTCTGTATATTAGTCGGTTGAACAAGAAGAAAGGAAGAAAGCCTAAAGGAAATAGACTCTTTATTTGTACTTACTGTACGTAATCAGGTACCCGGACAAACCGGGTACTCGGACATTTACACTGTACAGCAACGAAAACTGGTTTCCCCTCAAATTTTTTGAGCAATTTACATAGCTTGCATTGAGACCTATCAGTACATCTAATTTTTACCCGAAAATCGTAAGTATCCGTTGAGAAAATCATGTCGGACAAAGTGAATTTGACTAAAAATGCCGAAATTCCTAATATAGCTTATGTCCATATTTAGAAACGGTCATCCTGACAGTGCGATAATCGACGTTCAACGCTCCAAAAGCTCGAATTGTTGTAAGTTTAGGTCTTCTTTATCTATAAGATCCTAATTCCTGGGCACTGCACCAAAGAATACACCAGAAAAGCCATTGTATTTAGCTCAATCAGGTGCTTTTTTGCATGTAGTCACACCATTTCTCGAGGACGCTGCTGGGAACACCACGAAGACTACCTGGGAAATTTTAAGTGGACTGGGTAGAATACACTTTTGTTAGCTAGTTCTAGTGTATGAAAGAATTTTACTGATTTTTTTGCAACCTCGGAGTGGTGATCTGCTGAAATAGCTCTATTTCACTCATATAATTGTTTGAAATTTTTTGTTCAGTTTCAGTAAGGTTGGAAATAAAATGGGTGACCAAAATTAACATCTAGTATCCATAGATGCTTCCTTCCAGAAAAAAACCGCACTTCAGTAGCTTTCCCGCTTGTGATTGAACGTCAGATTATGTGAAATTTCACTATTTTTGCCACTATTTGGGCGGGTCATTTTTAGTGATCACCGACAATCTGACGAGGTATCCAAGTTTATCTATACTCTCCCAATGTGCTAGGCTTGTACTTGAGTGAAATATACGAAAGGGGAAGTAATTTGAGCATTCCCCCCCCCCTGCCCCTTCCTCGTCGCAACTGCCAGAATGTGCTTGAATGCACCTAGGAGATCACTGCGCACATCTCGTCGGAAATCCTCTGAAACAGTTCTTGATATCAACGATGATATTTCACTGCTTCCTGACCTTGATGCCGTTCCACAAGAGGAGCGCCTTGCACTTGCTGTTGAGGCTATCAACAACAGTGTGCCGTCTTCTGGTGGGAAACCCAAATTGACATTGCGCCAGGCTTCTAAAGCCTATGGTGTCCCAAAATCTACACTTGCTGACCGCCTTAATGGCGTTGGTACACGCCAGGCGGCCCACGAATTTCAACAGCTTTTATCAGCTGCCCAGGAGACTATTCTTGCGGATTGGGCCAAGGCACAAGCCCGGCGTGGGGTTCCACTTTCACCGTCCACCCTTGCAGATCACGCTAGCAATATTGCTGGACAGCCAGTCGGAACTTCCTGGCAAGGACGTTTTATGGATCGACACCCCGAGCTTAAGACCCGTTGGACTCAGAGCCTGGAACAGTGTCGCGCGAACAATGTCAACCGCCCTACTGTCTACAAATTTTTCGATATCTTGGAGGAGCTTGTAAAGGAGTTTAATATTCCTGTCGAAAATATCTACAACATGGACGAAAAAGGTGTTCAGCTTGGGGTTGGAAAGCGAGTCTCCGCCATTGTTGATCGTAACCAAAAAAATGTGTATAATCTCGAACACGGGAGCCGCGAGCTTGTTACGATTATTGAAACCGTCTGTGCCGATGGCACTGCTCTGCAGCCAACAGTAATTTTTGAGGGAAAGCGGGTGAATTTAGGTTGGACGAAGACGAATCCTTGTCATGCAAGGTGTGTTATTTAAGCAGTGACCGGTGACTTAACTAGACTCGTGACCAGCCGTAGAATGAGGGAGGGAGGAAAGCCTCGATTCTCCGACTGGTACGGCTGAGCTTGAAATGGGGGGGTAGCGACTATCAAAGAAGAAGCTGATGCCATCAATTGGAATGTGCAGAAAGAAGGCCGGATTTGGGAGACTGCTTAATTAGGTAGCCCGTCGGAAAACCACAGCTTGTACTAAGGTTGTGCCGCGTCGCCTCCTCCCACTTTCTAATACTCAAAAAGGCATCAGATTTGGTTCAAAATAACTATTACATTTTACGGTGACCTTGGACTCTTTTTGCGCAGTCTGTGATCGCCAACATCGCATTCACAATGATTCAGTAGCGAACATTACGATAGAACACACAAAATATACCACTCCTAATGATTTTTAGTCTTAAAGTCAGAGAACAATAAATCTTAAGCACCATTAAGTCATTCTTAAACAAATTTCTACGGTAGAAGACGCGCCAGAGTCGGCGACACGTCCTTTGGTGAAAGTAATGGAGATCCCGATGTACTACCTAATTAAGCAGTCACCCAAATCCGGCCTTCTTTCTGCACATTCCAATTGATGGCATCAGCTTCTTCTTTGATAGTCGCTACCCCCCCATTTCAAGCTCAGCCGTACCGGTCCCTCTAACGAGGGCCTTCGGCGTCGCCTCTTAGAGGGGGCGGTCACCGGTCTATGACTTAACCACGGAAAATGATATATATTCCGACGCAGCGTATCTTGCTCACCAAAGGGATGGACAGACCAGGAACTTGGCGCAAAATGGCTTGAGAAAGACTTCGAGCCAATGAGCGCTGCACGGAACAAGACTGGCGGTTACCGACTGCTCATTCTAGACGGTCACAACTCACACTGCACATATCGATTCTGTCAATTCGCAAAGGACCACAATATCATTATAATTTGCTTACCGTCGCATACCACCCATGTTTTGCAACCTTGTGATGTTGGTGTTTTTGGTCCTCTTGCATCAAGCTGGAAAGCCCAGGTCAATCAGATGGCTAGGGCTGCGCACCGACGCCGTATTTACGGTTTACGGCTACCGAATGTCGGCTGCCGACGCCGTGCCGTGAGGCTTGGAGCAGGTAAAATGTCGGTACGGCGACGGTACGGTAGACTGCCGTTACCACCGTAGAAATACGGCAATAAACGGCCGTATTCGGCGGTACGGTGGTGGGTTGGTGGTGGGCCAGATTAACTCAGAACTTCCTAGATTTTTGTGTAATATTTTGATGCCAAGCCGCAACAAAGATCTTCGGGTGACAAGTTAACAATGAAATTGCGTATAAAAGGAGTAGAACTTACTGTTTCCGGGGTTAATAGCGAGGTAGTAACGTGAGAGCCTGGAAGATTGAGTTGGTTTTTCTCTAAACCTCGACAATTCGGGTGTCGAGCCGCATGGGTGTGCTGAAATAATGATTGTTGGTCAATATGACCACTATTACCTCCTTTCCTGCGTTAGAAATCGCAGTCAAAGAAGTCGGAAGTAATAAACAGCCGTACCCCCGTATACGGCCGTTTTTCACCGTTTTCACTGCCGACCGTACCGTCAAGGACCTTTTTTTCACCGCTACGGTACGGCTATGGCAGACCCGTCGCCGTAAGACACCCGTAATCTTACGGCCGTATGCTGTTACGGTACGGTGCACACCCCTACAGATGGCAAGAAATTATATGCCAATAACCAAGTACAACCTCCTCGAACAATATGCCGCTGCTCGAGAACGAGCATTCAAACCCGAAACCATCTGTTCGGCTTTTAAAAAAACGGGGATATGGCCGATGAACCGCGACGCCCTCGACCCACATGTTTTCGAGCCTTCATTAAATACAACGACACAAGCAGCCCAGCCCTTGCCAGCTACATTACCATCTCCTGAGCTTGTCACCATCACAGCGACCACTTCTACCGAGGCGACTACCATTTCGCACGCATCAAACTCATCCAATGGAGCACCTGCTGTCTTGTCGTCAAACTCTCAATCCCTGCCTGACAATGAAGGCAATGTACCAAAACTCAAATTGAAGATTCCGAAGCCTGCGAAGGGCACAGCATCACGTCAGGAGCTCCGAGAGCAAAACAAGGAGCTGTTTCGGCTCCTTAAGCTTGCAGAGGAGCAGATTCAGCGGGATCACGCTCAGAAGCGACTGATGGATCGGGAGAACGAGCGATTGCGTCAGCGGCTGCATTGGAAGGAGAAGAAGAAAGAGGACAAACGTATGACATCGGATGCACGCCACCTCACATCGGATGAGCAATTGGAGGAGGGCGCGAAGGGACATTGGCGGATGAGAATAAAGGAATTCCACGATTTGGCGAAGGACATCTTCAAAACAAAGCGCGAGGAGATCGACGAGTATTACCGCAATCTTGTGGTGCAGGAGAAGGCAAGTGCAGATGAGGAAAAGCGACAGGCAGCCCAGGAGAAGAAGGCTCGAGCTGCTGCTGAGAAGGAGGAGACGGCATGGAGACGAGAGATGGCAAATGTGGCGAAGTATGCTGAGGAGTATGAGGAGACACTGAAAAAGAAGGCGATCCAGGAGGAGAAAAAGAGGAAGGCAGCGGCGGTAAAGGCATTTCAGGACGAGAAAAAGCGGGCGGCAGCGGCGGCGAAGGCTGCCAAGGGCAAGCGCAGACGTGTGGAATACAGCTCTGAATCGGATGAAGACAACAGTGCTACGGAATCCGAGGAATCAGTTATGCAGGTGCCAAGTAAGCTAATTCATTTACTTACCTTCGGGATAATCACTAGCTGATCCTACTCCTCCTCAAGCCCAGCAACAACGTCCAGCTCCTAGACCGCTTAGGACGGTTCGACAACCTGCAGCTGAGAAGCAGACCGAGGACACGGCGAGAGGGGGGGTTTCCGTCGTTGAACCCGAAGCAAGCACATCAAGCGCCACAGGAGCAGAGGTCACGGATTCACAACCTGCACCTGAAGCTCGCTACGCGCTGCGGAAGAGGAAGACTTGAAGTTGTCGTCGTTGTCGTCGACGAAGGCTTATCAGTGAGTTATCGGCTTCAGATCGGACCAGGGTTGGCTGATATGTGAGCCGATCAGGCCCTGTGACGCTCAGTAAAAAGAGAAATTCGGCATTAGTCACGCAAAAGTCGGACAAAAGTCATATTTGCAAGAAGTCTGACTAGAACCGGACTATTTGCCTGACTATTACCTGACATGGGTTGCATGTCTGTCATTACGTGGAATGCCATCGGATTTGTATTGACAGCTTAGCTCAATGGTTTAACATGTAAATGAAATGTAGTACTTACGTTACGTTTTCGTGTAGTCAAAGCTTTTGGTTCGAACCTTCAACATGCCGGTACAATTAAAATTTATTGAATTTCGAAACCTCTGACTTTGGCCGGCTAAAAGCCAGCAAAAGTCATTCCATAGTCAGAAAATCTAGTCGGGCTAAAGTCAGGTTTCTTGCAAGTCTGACTATTGCGTGACTATTACACGACTAATGCTGACTGCTACATGACTAATGCCGAATTTCCGTTTTTACTGAGTGTGACGTGGTGTGATGCACGTGTCCGAGTACTAGATAACCGAGCTCGGACACGACACCCTTTCGCAAAATATTCATGGAGGGGGAACGACAGTTATAAAAAATCTGAAACTTATAAATCAGGTAGAAAAGATGCTAGACTACGCGAGTGTCAAATTTTTTTTAAAAAATCTTTAAATTTCGTCAAGTAACTCGAGGATTGACCTTAGGTGTCCGAGTACCCGGTTGTAGACAGTAATTAACGCCAACCCCAATATCAATGAAGTACAAACAGCTTGGAATCCGTCCCTTTCTGCCCAGAAATCTTCGAATCAACTAAAACTTGAAAGTGTTCAGAAACCTCGCTCTATCATGGAGATCTAGTTTCCCGGAATACTGTACGAAGGAATCCCACTGAAGCAAATATTAAATTTTTCCAGTCTAATCAGCGTCCACGGAGAATCAGGGGCTGCACATTTCTTCACCCACGACATGGCCGACCGGGCCAACCAAAACAAACCAAAAAGGTTATCTGCTTATCAGCAGAAAATGCTTTTTGAAAATACTGTATGGAGGCTTTTGGCTGATTCAAAAGAGGTGCCTGAAGTGCCTGGAAGCTGGAGGTACGAAAAGACTCAACGGTGCATTCAGGAGCTTAGCGTCAAGCTTCCTATTATCGAAATCCATAGATCAGTCAGATAATATCGAAATCTGTCTAGGATAGACTAGCTTCAAACCAAGTACGGCTTATGGAAGGAAATCTTAGGTGCACAGGTCACTTTCTTACACTTGTGTCTTGAATAAACTGAGAATGAAACGAAATACTAGGCCTATCTTCTTTTATCTTCGGCGTCGACATGGAAATCAAAACGAAATATGACCAATTATGACAACCATATAAACATATTTGACCGGTCCAAGGTGGTAAATGCGATTGTGGATTCAATCGATGTCGCCTCAGGTATTTAGCTTCGAAGTTCATATGAAATCAGAATGATTCCGTTCCGCTAGGCTAATGCTCCTATCCTGGTCTGTTTAATTACGGGCCCCGTTGCGTATCACAGCCTCTGCCTAAGTAAGAGCATGAAAAATATAACACAGGAAAGTAGACATAGTAGAACAGACCCTATGATGACTGCGTTTGGACTCTTTTTTCTTCTGGCGCTCAGGCTCATAAAATCATCCCAGCGCTTGTAATTTGTGTGGCGCACAAACCGGAACCTTTAAGCAATTGGAAATTTCAAAAATAGAATCTCAAAGATCATCGTGTCCTGCTCAAGCGCTTTAACTTCTTCATAATTGTTCTGCAAAGAGTTTAGCATGAACTCTTTCTGATACCGATAAGTTCACAAGGTACCTGTGTCCAAAGAGGTAGAGGGCACGGAGAGCTTGGTTGAAGGGACAGGACGTCCGACGTCCTACCTTTCATGCGGTTGTACGTCAGAAAACCTATCAAAAGCTGGAACTGATTTAAATATCTATCCGTCCTTCCTGCCCAGAGGAAAGTGATTTATGTACAGTCAACGGAAACCACAGGTTTCCAAATAGAATTATTTTATAAAACGAAATAGTAGAGGGGACAAGTACATTACACAAAACTAAAAGAGGAATCGACAATGGCAGTATTGAACATAGCAAGTATCCTTACAAAACAACATGTGGTTGAAAATGACAAAATAAAAACAAAAAACAAGAAGTCAGTCCAAAACAGACTTTCACCGCAGTCCTCCGTCATCGAGGTCAGTGGCAAACCGTCCTTCTCCATACCCGCCTCCTGCTTTGCCAACATGTGCAGGTGCCTTCGGATCCGGGCCATTATGCGCAAACTCTGCTTGAGCCGGAGTGTTGGGGTCACTGCTGTTGACATATGCACTAATATAGTCGTAATGGTCGTCGTCCCCATCACCTCCTTGTGCAGTACTCAGAGGTCTTGCAGCAGGAGCAGGACTGGGACTTCGCCCAGTAGAAGCAGTTCGTTCTCTTCCAAGATTCACATTCGGCCCTAACTGGTCTCTCGCAGGATACGGAGAACTCGGCAGACTCTTCTTCATAAAGTCCCCGGAAGTGCCCATATTATCCGCACTCGGATTCCGCGGCCTCTTGAACGCCGCTGCCGATATCGTGCGCGCTCCCATAGCGGGCATAGGCGCGGTATTGAGCGAGCTGGTCGATTTAGTGAACGCCGTGGTCGCCCCGAGCTGGCGAGGACTGGAATTCGGGTATTCAGGCGGGGTGCGATAAGGGGTCGAGCCCTCAGATTTCAGGGACCCAAAGCGCGGCTCTTGCTGCTCGGGCATGCTTATTGTCGGCGGCGGAATCTGGGTGGAACCACTGGTCTGAAATCGAGGCGGGAGCGTAGATACGGGCGACCCCGGAGACTGCGACCGCGCAGCTTGGAACCGAGGAGGCACTGGACTGTCCAATGCCTGGAATCTGGGAGGACGGGAGGAGGTGGGGCTTGAATGCCCATCCGGTGTTGTCGGTTGCGAGTAAGAGTTTGACGACTGATATGATTGAGCATACGACTGAGCAGGAGTTGTGGCCGAGCTCTGGTATGGTTGAGGGTAGGACTGGCTGCCAGGTGAGTACTGCCCTCCGTACGGCGCTGGTGCAGGAGCAGTGGGGTTAAGTTCGGCATAGGGATGAGGAGACACCGAGCGAGCTGCAAAGGGTGCTGAAGGAGGTATTAAAGGAGACGTGTCTCGCCCGTTGTACGGCTGATCGCCAAGCCCGCCAATAGCGATTGTTGGTCGACCACGGTCGGGAGTAGTTTCATTTTGTGGCTGTTGAGCAGCTGTAGGACTCGGTGGTTTGCCCTTGAGTGCTTCCAATTCTCGTGTGACCTCACGTGCGGCCGCGGCATTGAGAGCTCCTTCGTCTTGTTCATGGTTGAACGCAGGCGGAGGAACACGATAGTTCATAGGCTTGCTGGAGTCGTTACTAGTAGATCGTGATATCGATTCAGGAACCTTCTCGTCTTTATCAAGTTCTAGGACACATAAGCTCGCAGTCGAAATAAGAGGAACAAAGATGTACCTTTTTCTGGCTCAGTCGACGAAGCTACAGGCTCCACAACATGAGCCTTTCCTTTATCACCATTATTCGCAGCCTGTGCCTGCCTCTCCTTCTCCAATGAGCCGCGTTTTTCCATCTCCTCGTTAACATCCTCCACCTCCCCAAACCTCACATGCCTGCTTATTCGGTGTTGCTCTTCGTCTTGGGTCGGGGCGCCCAGTTTCGCCGTGCTAGGAGCAGACTTTGGCGGTTCGTGACGCTCGTCTTCATGCAAGTCGTCGTCCACCGACGACATGGTCATATACGCCAACAAAGCATCGTCGTTATTGGACAGCTGTGAGATATTACGACTGTGACTGGGTGCTTGCAGCGAGCTTTCCTGGTTACCATATGCATTAGAGAAGTCTGGCAAGGCAGCTCCTGGTGGTGGGGGTGGAAGGGCCGAATTTGACGCATTTCGGAGTCCAGACCATGGAGGCTGATGCGCGCCTTCGGTTGCCAACGAGGTTTCGACAGACTCTTTCTCGTCCAATGCTTCAGCAATCGAGGCTGAAAAAGATTGTTCTGGGTCCTGCCGCGAGCCGAGCGATGGCGTGTCTTGCAGGGTATATCCACCTGCTGAACCTAGCGGACGCGTCTTCACTGGGAAGGTAGCAAACCTTCCGCCCGACATGTTGGAGGTGTCAAGTAGTCCAGCCGACCGGGTGTTGACACCGAAGTCGTCCATTATCTGTGGCGGCATCTCTGCGTTACCGCTCAGACCTTGCAGGGACCCAGTTTGAGAGAGCCCTGAACCAGAAAGCTGTTGATGATGATGAGGAGCATACGGGCCGCCAGCGAACGATGACCCTGTGCCAGTTGCAGGTGATATAGATGACACCTCTCCCTGGTAATTTCCGGCAAAAGGCTTCTGACTGGATAAATAATCGGTCTGCACAGGAGGCGGAGGTTGGGATTTAATATCGCTCGCCGACCAGTTGTATCCTTCCGCAGGAAGCTGAGAACTAGTTTGTAACGGCGTGTCCTGTGGGACCGGTGGAAGTGTCTGTTCACGACTGTCGTACTGTCTACGATCACGGAAACCCACTGATGCAACAGTAGACAATGTGACGTCGTTGATGCATCGATGAGCCTCGCCGACGAGGCTTTCTGTCTTGCTTTGACCATAGTATAGAGGACGTGGTAGCCCCGGCTGGGTGATTTCTTCAGAAATTTCCTGCGACTCATGCGTGAGTAACACCAACAAATTGGTCGCACACGACTCACAGAAATTAGCATTTTCCCGAATTCTGCAACAATCTGGGTCCAGACAATGAGTAAATGAACTTAGTATAAGTGCTGACACTCACAGTCCCCTTCTCGCAGCATTCCAATAAACCTCCAAACTTGAGACCCATCCACATTCTAGCCGCCGACCGCTTGAAATCGCCCAATGCTGCCTCCTCTGTCATAATGTCCGAGTCCATCAATCGAATTTCGTCTCTGAGTCGGTTCAGAGTTTCAGTCTGCATCGCAAGATTCTTGTGCTCCGGGCTCATCTTGCTCAGCTTCTTGTCCGCGTCTTCGGCCTTCCGATGCACTGTCCGTCTCCGCCGTTTGAGGTCTTCGAGGGACTCTTCTCTTGTCCTAATGGCCTTGAGGTGATCTCGCATGACGTGTCCATGGGATGCATATTGTGAAAGGGCGGAAGAAAAGTGATTCAGAATTGTAGTTGAAGCACTAAGAATGTCCTAGAGAAATAACCGTCAACTGAATGGTTTTAATTAACACCGTCTCGAAACCTACCCCGAGATCGTCGCCTTCATTTAATCCCCATGTCCGCAAAGCCTCTGAGGCTTTTGAATAGTCTACGCTAAGCTTTTGTAGTCTTTTTGGGGTCAGTATGACGCTCCACGGCTACGATGACCGATACTCACGATATTAGGACGGTTTTCTCTGCCGTTATAAGGTCTTGGAGGGGCCGTAAATCCTGATTCCCGCCTAGTGCTGGAAGTGTCGAATTGTGTGCGATCTTCGTCGCCGCTGTCTTGAACATGGTGGTCGGGGTTGAAGAATGCGCAGCCTCTGTTTGGCCGGGTTTCCGCTAATCGGAATGACGATAGTGGACAACTTGAGGTTATTCAAGGGTTATTCGGACTTCGACGGCGTTATAAAAAAACAAGGGAACTCTATATATGAATGCCTCTTTCCGCGGACAAATATATTTCACACCCAATTATGATGCATATCGACATTGACAGAAGTGTAGCTATTTTTTCCGTCACTGTTTCCAGGACTATCCATCTAGCGGAACACCACGTTCGGGGTTAACTGACCGCAATGGTACAACGAAAAATAATACTCGTAGTTGGAGGTGTTGAACAACGAACACACTCGTTGTCGGTGAAACTGTCCCAGAGCGCAAGTTAGCCAGCTACAATACCTGATGAATGTTGCGCCCAAAGTCAACGTAACCAGCATGCCTGTCATTCTGATGGCTATGACGGCTAGAGTTTGACGACTGAGGTAAAATTAGGTACCATCCAGAAGAAGCGTGGTTTCTTGTTGAATCTGGATACAAGGCTGTATAATAACCTAAACTTGCAAGCCATCAAATGAAGCAGACCAGGCGGAGACAGACTCACCTGGAGTCTCAAGAACAAAGTGTCATTCAAACGAGACTTTATCCACCGCGTAGGCTTCATATTCATGACGGTTGCATCAGGCTAACGCAATGTGTGCATCTTGTACATCCGTAGACCCCTCCGGATCAGCTTGGCGCTCTGGGAATGCCTGAACATGCAAAAGAACTGTTCGAGACACTGCAAGATTTGGCGATGACTCCCAGATCTTGCAAGACTCCGTTGGATCATCACGGTGGATGAAATGTGCTGGATCCTAGGTCTCTGAACAAACAGTATAACAAGATGCTAGACCCTGATTTCTGAAATCTGAAAAGAAAACTTGGAGTTGCAGAATTTGGAAGACAAAACTGGTTCGCAACATACGGGGGACGTGAAGAGGCATGAAGGTGAGAAAAGGGTCATGTCTCTTCGAAATATCACATTTTATAACTCCGAAGGTTGTCCTCTTTCAGTCATTCTGCTGATCCTCTAGGTCTTGTCTAGTGGGATTATCCAAGATTCTAGGCTTGTTTATTGACTGAGGAAAAGTGAAAACGGAATATCGGAAGCCGCCTCTATCGGTATATGTCCTGGGTTATCGATTCAAACTTACAAATTTAGCTCCAGATCCATATTATTGTTTAGCAATGCTATGCTCCCCCGACTTCGATCTGTTTGTGTCAGACAATATTGAATCTTACCCTTGAAGTTTTCTGAGGCCATCGGAAAATATCTTGCTCCCTAATTATCTTCCGGTCTGCATGCTGCACCCTCGTACGTCTATCTCTTAATGAATAACACGGAACGATTGATTTTTTTTTGATTTGGTGCGCAGATTTCATTGTTAGCTTCCTGCAACCCCAGGATAACCAGCCTGAAAAACAGATGGCACCACTTTACCGGACACCTACCACGCAATGGTGTGCGTTTGAGAGCCAACGCACCGTGGAGCGGTTAGAACCCCGAAGATTGGAGTAATACAAGGGTCCAAAACGTATCATACCCGAGAATATAAGACCACTCCAAAGGTATTTCCAAACAATAACCACCTCACGCACACATCCTCACAAGATGACCATTGCTCTTACAGACTCCCAACGCGTCGTTCCCAAGAACTCCGCGAGGGTGAAGGGACGATCACCTAAAGCGTCCTTTCCACCTCCCATTCACATCGCGACCGACCTGCCATGCCCAGCAGACAAAGACCTAGAGGAAATACCACACCCTGCCTACACGCCCGACGAAATTAGCCGGGTACAAGGAATGTTACTTCGCTTCGTTCCAGCTGAGCTAGCAGACGCTATTCTCGACATGGCCGAGTACTGGCCTTGGACAGCGGTATCGCGCAACTCATTCACATCCGCCTATTCGGCCCTCGAGGCCCCAGATCACAATGCGCAATGGTGCTACCTCGTCACGCCAAAAATCCCTTCCGTGGAAAGGGACGGAGTTCGCTTGCCAACGACAGTGAAGATGGTCAAGTTTTACATCAAAACTTACGAGTCATCGTTCGGAAAGAGCGCCGATTCCACAGGTGCGTTTTCGACGGACCCGCCATAGGTTAACTACGGGTAAATATGCTCATACTCATTTACATAATTACAGACACGACCCAAGGTTTCACGACGTGGTTTGAATCCGCGATCCTGAAAAATGGGGAACCAAGCATGCCATCCTACGACACTGACTCTCGCCCCAACGACTGGTACGCGAATTTAGCCGCGCCACACCCCAAATACCTCAACGACTTCCGCGAGACCGACTATCCCGGAAGCCCTATTGAAAACCCTTTTGACAACAAAAAGAGGTGGCAAGTTCCCACTAACCCCCAAGCGAACACGGACAAGGCATGGCACCAAGTTACATGGAAACATGATGACATTCCGGCTCTCGAGGTGGACCCACAAACCGGAACTGGAACAGGTTTGGGATTTGTTGATTCTCTTTCGGTCGACGATCAGGTTGTCCTTCTGGCCAGAGCCAAGGTGTGTACCCCCGTTTCATATATTGGGGTTTTTTACTAACTTATTGTCACCCTTCTGAAAAGTCTCCTGGATGGGTTAATTCCGTGTTTAATGTCAAGATCGAAGTTTACTATGCATTCTCCTCTTCTTATCTTTAGATTTTTTTAGACATTCTTTATCGGGTTTTATGGAAACAATTCATGTAGCATTTGTCGAGCATTTAATTTCACCTTAGATTTCTCTAGAACATTACCACGTAGCACACCAAATTGTAGGAGAATAAAATTTCAATCAACATAATCATAAATTGCGTGAACTTGGACATCATAGTGCAGGTGAATGTGGTCCATAAACGGGCTGCCAATGGTAAATTTAGTGACTGTGGATGCCCACTTTTGAGGCTTCTTATCAGACTTTCACGCTTCTCAGATCTTCGTTAATATTCCACGATCATGTCAAGCTCTGACAAGTAGATAAATCGAGTGAAAATATAATGCACTGGTATACGCCATTGGCACGTCCGTCTCAACAACGCCAGCAAAGCTTTCATGTCGGATGCCTCCCCGATTTGGATCAGGTCGTTGAGTTCTTCAACTTCACGTTCAGTTACAGCAGCCATTCCTCGAGACCAGTCAATCGGAAACCCGTTTTCCGATAATATTAGTCCTATGATCCTAAAGATTTCCAAATCCATGGCTTGCCATCGATGAACGATCTAGATTGCTCCTGTCGCAACAAAATTAGGGTGTCGCCAGTTACTCTTACAACGCCTCTTGGAATATCTAATACACGGTGTCCAGAATGAGCACATTGATTACAACATCTATCAGAAGCATGGCACTGGGTTAGAAGGGTGGAAAATTATAACATGAACACTCGCCTTTAGACAGGACTATAAACAGGCGGAAGCTCGATGCTTGAGGGTAAAATATTCCCCGTTTCGACATTTATGGAACGCACACCACTGTCGACGTGTTGCAATGGCTGGGGGACAGGTGGTGTATATGAATTGGAAGCATCTCGCTCATGGACGCCAGCCATCTGTTGGTGCTTTCTGACTGTGTTTCGGGGACTTTCTGCGAGCGGAGATGAACCAACGTTGCCTAGGCCGTTAGAGGTGGATGAAGTGGTAAGAGAAGGAGGTGACATCGGATGGATCACGGTTGTAGAAACAGTTTGCCGGCGCGTCTCGTGCAATAACGCCGACTTTCGCGGCACTGCATCGGAATCGGAGGCTGGGCTGCTTGTGGTAGAGGGCGAACTGGGGTGATGACCGTGGTGAGAGTCGAGGAAAAAAGGTTCGACAGTTCCAGCCGCAGAATGTCCAACATTGAACGCTAAGGAGACGATGTTAAATATGAATGGAATACGATGCAGCAACACGTACGAAAAGCAGACTCTGAATCGATTTCGTTTTTCGGCCAATATATGGGCTGAACGTGAGCGGCTTCTTTTTCTTTCCTTCGACGCCTTCGGAGGAAGATAAAGACCAAGGCAGCAAGAAGCAAGGCAAAGACGCCTGCGACAACACTACCCGCGATGACACCGACGTGTTTCTTCTGTGCAGCAGGCCCCGATGGAATTGTAGGGTCGGTAGCCAAAAAGTAATCAAACCAGATAGTTCCTTCTCCGGGTCCAGAATTATTATTGAGTTGGACCATCGTAGCGACTAAATTGCTGAGAAGCGTGTGTGTGAGTGACACACTCCAAGGATGTGAATTGTGGCGTACTGTTCTCCCAGTGATAAGATAGGCGATTTCCAGAACTGCTGATTAAACGTATCACCAGAACCAGCTTGGGAAACTACCTGTACAGGAGTTGCACCGTCGATCGAGTAGTTTGTCAAAACCCCACCCGAGGTTGAGTCGATTGTGCCATAGACTGCGATTGAGGTTCCTGCATTTATTTCGGTAAGAATCACGACGACTAGGATACAATGAAACCCCCACCTTTGAATTTTACTGTCAAATAGTCACCCACATTCGCCGTGCTCGCCACAGTTTCGTCGTGCTCGTGCGATGACCCACCGCGAACCCACGTCCCAGTATACTTGACGCGAGTGAGGTCCTGGTCGTCGATAACAGTGTTGGACATGTGATTTGGCGGCAAGGAAAAGTTTACAGCCTGGTCACTGGAGAGCCTTTATAGCATTCCGGGGCGTTCGTGATCAATGAAGTGATACGAATCGGAGGAAATTGACGACCATAGATTTCATTATCTTCCCGCAGTCAACGACCCTGAATAACCAGATAAGATTTCGCAAACTTGAGCCTTGGCCGTAATTGAGGCTCGCTCTGGTAGTTCTTATTCTGCGGCAGATAGTGCAGTAAATATCTTCACCATTAAAACAAGTATTCAAAGAATCGTCCCTTTCTTGTGCAATCGGCTGCAATGCCACCAAAAAATCTCTCTGCTGGTGGTCGCCATCGACATTCCCTTGAGGCTTGAAAAGAGCCGCTGAAGCATTAAAATATTCGTTTCACCTGTCAGATTTTTATCACTCCACGGAGGAACGCATGGCCGACCGTCCAGCATCGAGCTACCGGGGTAAAGGTGCATGGCACAAGGCTTAAATAAGTTCGCTCATTTAGGTACCGGCCGGTGATAACTCACCGTAAGACCATAATTTTTCATAGAATATCGGTCATTTCGGTCATGACGGTTTGGAGAGACAGCTAAAGACAGTCAGACAACTCACTGGGGAATGTAAAGAAGTCGCTTGACAGAATCCCAGCGTCGTTGATTGTACAAGAGGTATACGTTATTGAAGGCTGTACACGGGAGGAAGCTCCACGGTCTTTTGACATAGAATTATCGATAGCCCACTGACATGCTTGATCTGGTATGCGTACCAGAGTGACGGGAATTTCTGGTTTAGCCCTTTACTACCTGATTCGCTGTCCGTGCCGAGAGGAGTTACTCAAGTAGAGGTGGCCGTGCAAGAAGAATGCTTAAGAAGGGAAACCCGGAAAGCAGCACACTGCCACACTTCGCCACCACATGGTCAGTGGGACAGCCATGACCCAGATGTGGTACAAGTCGACGTTGGTACAGAGAAAGACGGTGTTCATGACTGGGCTGTTAACGTTGTAAGCTTTCCATCCATTGGTAGAAACGCAAGATGGTGGTGATTGGGCAACATCAGTGCTAGTGGCGCCATACGCAAGCCACACATGTGGACCAAAGATGACCTAAGCCATCCTTGGCAAACGGATTAGCGCCGTCCGGTCCTTCTTCCCCCGCCCAGCGCTTGTTCATTTGGGCCCGTCAGCTGGTAGCTGGTATTATGAGCGATCTCGCTACATAAATAATATGGCGAAACTCGCTCGTTTCCGTGGCGTTGACTGCCAAAACCTTCTCATTGACATGCAATGATTAAACTTTTCAGATCTCCGGACGCCTACCCGATGCCTTCCTATCCCGAATGCATTTTAATACTTCTTTTATACATAAACGCTACCTCCAGAGCGGAAGAGAAATAAAGGGACAACCAAAATCTGGGTCATTAACCACTTAAATAAGTAGAGGATTCAAGTTAGATGCCGACAACCATTGGAAAAGCATACAACAAAATAATCCGCATTCTGAAGTGCACGGACACGTCAACTGGAGGAGAGATTCACATTACTGGACACTGTACACAGGTGGAAGTTCCACAGGCCTGATGCCTTGTCGGGTATTGAGAGCGCGGACACCGCTATCAACATGTTGTATCGGTTCTGCCTCAGGCATCCAAGCCAGAGCTAATGTGGGGTTCGGTCCTTTGCCATGTAATGCATTACCAATGGGCTGGGATGAAGGGCTGGCTGTGTAAGAAGAGACCGAAGAAACAAGGGGTTGAGAACTAATTGCAGATAGCGAGGGATCCCGGACTTGGTTCTGGTAGAATAAGGTTGCCTGTCCGATTGGCATGTCGACATTGGAGGGTGCGGTACTTGCTTGTATGGAGGGTGGGCTATGGTTACAGTCGAACCCCTCATAACGCATACCCCTCCTTGGACCTCCCGAGCTATGCGTTATGAGGGGTTATGGGTTTGGAGGGGTAGGCTAAAAATAGATTGCGAAAATTATAGCAAAAATATTCGACCAAAGTCACTAAATTGCTGCTTAGATATGGCATAAGAAATAGATGAGTCCTATATACACGAGGTATGGGTTATTTCAGCTGGATGATTCCGCACGTATCATGGCCAAGCCTGGTGAAGGTTGTCGGGGTCGTGCGAAAATCATGCCCTGATGTGGTTTTTGAGGCGAAAAGAACAATTCAGCAGATCAAAAAGCTCGAAAAGGGTATTTCAATGCAAATTACGGCTTACATGAAGTTACATCAACTCGAAGTTTTGAGAAGGTGCTGCAATTTGACCCCGAAGTAATGATATTCAGCCTCATATGGCACCCAAAACCTATGCGTTTTGCCTGCCAATGGGTATGTGTTATGCGTTATTGCGGACCTATGCGTTATGCTATGCAATTCCCCGCCTACCAACTCGGTGGACGCATGAGGCTATGGGTTATAAGGGGTTATGCGTTATCAGAGGTATGTATTATGAGGGGTTCGACTGTATCTGCACCATCGAGAGCAGTGTCGTGTCTGAGGGGCTCGACGCTAGAATAAGCATTGAGAAGCCGGCCATCTGGGGCATTATCTGTTCACCAGTAAATGAGTTCGAATTTCCTGTTAAAGGATAACACTTACGATAGAAATTTGGCTCTATCTCTTGCTTGTATTCTTCAGGACCAGCGAGGTCACGACGCTGCGTTCGTCGACGGCGAACAAAAAAAAGCAGACAAAAAGCCGCAATTATTAGACATAAAACAACGGCAACAATTCCCCCAATGATAGCACCGAGATGGGTAGTCTTACTACTGCCATGTGCTACAGCTGGTATGGGTGTTTGTGTAGCGGAAGCATTGACAGGGATAGGAGAAATGGTTTGGGTAGGTGATTGTGTGATGGAGTTTGCGGCTGGGGAAGTAGCAGCATCTTGAGTAGATGTTTGCGTGGTGGAGCTCGAGATGAGAGGTGTCTGGGTGGATGTTTGTGAGGACGTAGTACTCGGGAGGGCGGCGGGGGTCGTCTGAACTAGGTCTGTCACTTGAAAGTAATCAAACCAAATGGTACCCTCTCCATTAGGTCCTGGATTTGGAGCGCTGGTATTGAGCTTGACCATCGTAACCACCAAGTTGCTGCTCAATTTTAGCCAGTATAATTCGATCAGATCAGATCATGACATACTGTGCTTTCGTTGTTAAAATTGGTGACTGCCAAAACAGCTGGTTATAAGTATCCCCAGTAGCCCCGCTTGAGGTGACTAGGGAAGCCAGTGCACCATCGACAGAGTAGCTAGTCACTACGCCACCTGATGTTGAGTCGATAGTGCCGTAGACTGATATGCCGGCTCCTACAGCGCAAACTCGATGAGCTTGTAACCATAGAGGTATGGTCAACCTACCATTAAAAGTGACGGCGAAGGAATCTCCTACAACGGTAGAGCTTGACACCGTACCCGCATGCTCATGGGGAGTTCCTCCTCCGACCCATTTCCCAGTGTATTGGACTTGGGAATCTTGATCGTCAATAATCGAGGTGGACATGGGTGGTCAAAAGCATGCGTGCATCACCACGCCCCAGCATGAGGGTTTTATACCCAGGTGCCGTGCTTTCGACATTCATAATCACGATAATCATGCCGTCTTCACGGCTGAAAACAACCAGATCAAGTTCATGAAGCAAGTTGCCCACACTCGTGCCTGTACGTAAGTGTGTCAGTATGTCGAAGAGACCTTTCGCCGTACAAGCAGCACGAAGATAAGGCCAGTAATCTTGCGGAATTCTTCCAAAAGATGGATTGTTTCGGTCTGAGGACCACACCCTTTACATGAAATATCCGGTTTCGAGCCACCAGTGAGACCTACGAAGCCTGAAATCAACGGTTGTTTTGAATCGGTCGTGGTCTAGCAAGCGATCTTATCAAGGGGCTCACGGCAAGATTGGAGCCTATTATAAGAACTCTTCGCCCACAGGGCTGGATATCCGCAAAGAGGTACTTGGGAGTGAAAGATTAGAGTGATGGTGGCGTAGTAGTGGCGTAGAGGTAACCCGAATTTGATGACCTAAGCAAGCATAGCCGAATTTGGCGCTCGCCCAGCGCTTGAACATTTGTACCTTCAATTGGGAATTTAAACCTTTGTGCTGTCTCTAAATTTATTTGGCATGGACAAGCAAATGTATGGGCTTGGGATGGCCAAGATTTATAGATCATTTGATTGTACAGTAGTTGAGAACGCTTTAATTTTCGCTCTTCGCCTTCCTGTTCCCCGTTGTACAAAATTTTGAAAACACAATGAATACGGCGTATAAAAGCCTACACCTCCGCCAGTATTTATAGATTAAATGCTTGTTCTTATAGGAAAATGGGACTAAATGATAGATCAAATTACGCTTGGCGATGCATTATAAATAACACCTATAACCACAGGCTTGGTTGGACGGCTTATGTATTAGGACGCTTCTACCTGCTCGGAGGGACAACCAAAGTGGTTCCTTATATTAAATAACTACATAACTTCAGTGCTAAATACTGAGAAAAGAATGTGACTGATGAGTCCGCTTCCAGAAGCGAGCTAGTAACAACAGGAGCCGAACGAGAAGCCTACATTACTGGGCACTGTACACTGGAGGAAGTTCCACAGGCTTTACGCCTTGGACATCGGTGACGCGCACGCCACTGTCGACGTGCTGTATAGGTTCTGGTTCAGGCATCCATGCGAGAGTCAATGTGGGGTTTGGACGTTTACTGTCTGATGAGCTGTTCATGGGCTGAGATGCTACGGAGCTGGCGGCGTAAGAGGAAGAGCCGGAAGAAATGAGTGGACGAGAATTGATCGCAGATAGAGAGGAATTCTCCGTTTGGTTTTGGTAGTATAAAACGGGCTGTCCAAGTGGTAAATTGTAGTTGGTGGGTGCAGTACTTGGTGGTATAGAAGGCGGGACAAGGCCATGGTTGTTTGGAATACCGATCCCTGGGGCATGCGCTGGCTGTCCGAGTGGTAGGCTATAATTGGAGGGCACAGCACTTGGTGGTATGGAAGATGGGATAGGGCTATGGTTATTGGGGTAACCAGGACCTGGGGTATTCATGAGGGGTTCCGTACTAGAATATGGGTTAAGTAAAGGTCGGTGATCAGGCGTTGGGTCTAACAAAGGGCAAGTGAGCTCAGAGTATTATTCGAGTGCAAAACACTTACGATAACGGAAATTCGAGTCGATCTCTTGTTTAGGTTGTGGAAGGCCCATAGGACTAGGTTGCCTCCGTCGACGGCGAAGCAAGAATACCAGGAGGATTCCTCCGATTATTAATGCCAGGACAGCAACAATCCCCCCAACGATAGGACCTAGATGGGAAGTTTGGGTTTTACGATGGGCTATAGTTGGGACCGGTGTTTGTGCGGAGGGCCCGGGGGTGTTTTGAACGGGATCCGTTATTTGGAAATAATCGAACCAGATAGTACCTTCCCCAGGTCCTGCATTGGCATTGACTTGGACCATTTTAACGACCAGGTTGCTAGAATCATACTTGAGTATTAGATACTAAAGTCCAACCGTACTGAGTTACGACGTACTGTTGTTTTGACGTTAGAGTGGGTGACTGCCAAAACAGTACATTATAAGTGTCCCCAGAGCCAGCTGTAGAGGTAACTTGGGCAGCCTGTGCACCGTCGATTGAGTAGCTAGTCACAACACCTCTTGACGATGAGTCGATGGTGCCATGTACTGAAACGCTGGTTCCTATAGGTTAAAATCGATAAATACACGAATCATGTGTTTAATTCCCTTCGCACCATTGAAAGCGACAGTGAAAGAATCTCCTACAGTGGTAGAGCTCGCCACGGTCCCTGCATGCTCATGTGAAGTTCCTCCTCGAACCCAATTTCCAGTGTACTGGACTCTAGAATGGTCTTGGTCGTCGATAATCGAGGTGGACATGAGTGGTCAGAAGCAAGCATGCACCGCCATGCCCAAACCATGAGAATTTTATATTTCCAAAATTGAGTTTGGTTGCCTGTATGTAAGTATGTCAGTATGTCAACGAGGCGCGTGCCAGCGAGCCACGAATTTAAGAAAAGAAGGCTATGAAGTATTTCTTGAACCTGGTTCTAAACCACTATAAGCTAGGTCAGCCTAGGACGACAACAACGACTTGGATTATTTCTCTCCTTGATGACGTCGGGGAGGGAGAGGGTCGTTCGCCCGCTCTGGTGTGATTGTCGGTCTTTTTAGGCCTTTTTTTCTTGTTTCGTTGATCGGTGACCCGGTCGGACCACAAATGAATGATTGATCCGACCACCCGCAAATCCTCAGCACAGCCATCTGGACCCGGGTTTTTCAACAACCTTTATAGTTAAGTATCCCGCGAATCCGCGTTGTCCACTTTACTTACTTTGATCTGCACTACCAACATATGTAGAAGCACATACATTCCTCATGTCCTACAATCTTCGTAGCAAACGCGCCCGGCCGCCCACAAACCAGCTTGACAGAAGTGCAGAGATTCATCGAGGCGCTTCCCCTGTCCTGAACCACTCTATCCAACCAAGTTCTTTCCTTGGCTCCAAATGGTTTGAAAGGCTTCATTCGGCGAGCACAACTGCTCACGGACCTGAAGTTAATTGGCAGCTTCCACTTCCTTTCGACATAATGTTAACTGTCGTTAATGAGGTCTTCCACCAAGAAGGCTCAGCCCCGACCATTAGAATTCTCACAGAGACTTGCCTCAGCCTCGCCAACCTCTGTCGCCCAGTGAAATATCACACAATGAGCATAAAATCAGGGTTACGTCGTACCAAACAACAACTTTCGCCATCAGAAAGGTTTGCCACTTTAATCCGCAAATCCCCAGACATCATAGGTTACATCAAGAATCTGCAAATCCTCACCGCTGGCGACGAGGAACCCTTCTACTATGGAGATTCAAATTCATTACAGGTACAGGAGGCCTTGTGTTATACATTGACACGTCAATATCCCAAATTAAAGCGCCTTGACCTGGATTTGCGCAAGCTGTGGACAACATTACCTGTCAAGGTGCAACTCGCCTTCCAGTCCATATTTTCTACGCCGACCCTCCGAGAGGTAGCATTCTTAGAGTACTTCCCAATGCCGATGAATATTTTGTGCTTCTTCAAGAACATCTCCGCTGTAGAAATCCATCTTTCTCAGACTGCAGCAACCTCAGAAGGTTTGCCCTATGGAGGCCAGAGCGATTGCACCCCAGAGCGACTTTTATTCAAGGATAAAAGTAATGATGGATCCGGCACTAGGATGCTGTTCAACCAGCAGTCATCACTTAAATTCACGAGTTTGAAGCGGCTTCAGGCCTATACGAGGAGTACTCAAGTGGGCCTTCTGAAAATCCCGTTGGACCAATGTTCAAGCACCCTGACAAACTTGGAAATTTATGTGAGCACAGTCCGGCGCAGTCGTACGTCCTCTTCTCTTATAAAACTCCTATGGTAACTCAGGCATTCATAGCGTTTGGAATGAGTATACTCAATCTTCAGAGTCTGCGCGCGCTGAGAAACCTCACCCTGACCGCCGACATGATGCCCGAGGGTTCCTATAGTCTTGACCGCTTTAGCTGGCTCGTTGCAATCCTTCAAAGTTGCCCTCACCCAAATAGGATCGAGGACATCAGTATCATTATCGGGACTAGAAACATCGATGCCGTGAAAAGTCAGCGATGGAACCGCCTAGCTGCAATTTTTGGCCCAAACATCAAAGAGAAATGGCCGAAATTGGCATGTCTCTATGTCGATGTGAATAATGAGAACGAAGCAGACTTACAAAATTATAAGGAAGGATCATTGGACGTGGTTGTGCGTCCACGGATGCGGGTATTTGACACCAACACCTTAAAAATCAAGGTTCATGGTGAGCGCCTGGGGTTTTGGAATATGTAGAACGGACATGTCTTCTTTTACCGCGCATTTATTTCTGAGGAGAAGGTACTCTCAACCGCATCTAGAGGAATCACGGCTTCAATATAGCGAAGTGACTACTTGGCGCTCATCGAGAGGGCGAAGCATCCAGTATATTCGGAAATTAATGCGCGAACACGCTCAGGAGCCAATGGTAATTTAGCTTGGCTGTGTAACGAAGCATGAGATTAAAAACTCAAATGAGACAGAAAATCAGCAGCCACCCGGTAGTTTTGAGACTGAGTGCAGAGGGGGAGAGAAACGATAAAGACAACGAGTGTTGACGGCGGAGAGAAGGTCCTAAAAATAGAGCTCGTAGAAGAACATCTCTTTCTCGAACAATTCTCGATAGCCTGGGCAGTCAAAGTATACCATAAAATTCGTGAACTTCGTCAGAAAAGTCATATGTAAACGACAATATCAGTCAACCTATCGCTCAACACTCTGAAACTTGACCGTCAATTGCCTACCCAGAATCAATATCCTTCAGTCACCCTTAATGTGCGTGATGGCCGGGTTGGTGGAGTTGTATCGCATATAGTGGTTACCGTCGGCCCAGACATTTATTTCGTATATGTCACCAGTTCCGTCAATGAAAATGTAGTCGTAGTGTTCAGTGGTGGTGACGTCGAGCCGCCATTCATAGTAGGAGCCATCACCGTCGACACGATCTTGATTGTTTGCGTAGAGCCTGTAACGCGTAATTGCTGCGACGGTGAGAACTTGCCCCGACGTGGGTTTCCAAGTGTCGTCGCCCACTGGCCAGTCGACTGCGATGTCGAAGGGCCTCTTATCCTCAGGTGGCACAATTACCCCCTTCTTCACTCCGACCTGGAAAGGCGCCCCATTCTTGCTTGTGAAAGTTTTCCACTCAATGGCATTGTCATCGACAACTTCGTTCGACATGGTTGTTCTGTATAGACGTAGAAAGGGGGGGGAGGGGTCAGCAAAAGTGCTTCAGGAATGTCGGACGTTCGAGAGACTTACGCTTTGGAGTGCGTATGATAGTGCGATGAGTAACGAAGGTAATAGGGATTCCTCAGTCCATCCATGCCTTTTATGCTAGAAACTTTCCTTGCCTCGAGGTGACTGTGGCCCTTTGCAATTGTTCTTCGTATGAACATTTGTCCTGTAGCCTGTCGCATGTGTAACTTATTCCGACAGGGGCAGCCAACAGACACTGCGACGAAGAATTCAATCCGTATAGGGCTTTAGGGATTTATACAGCGCCGGAATACCGTAAGTATCAGTTGATTATTAACGAAACCTGAGAGTTTCTTATACAAAGTGAATCAGTACGAGTTTTCCCGCTCGTCGCTACCATCAATATAAGTAAGTTAATCATCTTACTAGGGTGTGTTTGAATTTTTTCAGCCAACGGGTGATTTGGGAGTAACATAGCAGAGCAAGTCCCTTCTGCATTGGACCGACCTGTCGAGTACGGTGAGAAGGTGAGTGTGAAAGCAGTCAAGGAAGCGCCCAACCTATGTTTCTGGGCCTGATCAGCACCCACTTCCACGCCAACGGCTGGATGGAGCTCAGTGAATCTCACGTCCGACTTTGTGCCTCTTCGAATTCGTCAAACTTCAACATTTTCAGGTCGGCAGAGGAAATGGCTGGGTAGTAGATCCATAGAACAAGGACCTGCTTAAAGTTAGCGCGTTAACGTTGCATTTTGGCACAGTGTGAAGACGAGTCGAGATATAAAGGCACCCGGCGTTTCCTCCAACAGACCTCGTGTGCCTCGTGAAAAGACTGTTCTGAGATCTTCCCTTTGTCCAGAATAAGCCACTTAAGTGTGTTGCTTGTCGAACGGATATTTTGGTGAAGTTTGAGGACGAGCAAATAGGTAGTTGCGAAGGAATATACCAAATACTCGACATATTGTCAAACTCTTGGAATGAAATAGTAATGTGGCGTTGAAAGGCCTGGCGAGTGGATTCGGAAGGCTGGATGGTAGGTAACTAAACAATACTTGTCACGAAGCTCCGTGCCAGGGCCGCCTGGTTGGGCCGCTCCTGGGTGTACAGCACGTCTGGATGCTGGCAAAGCAGAGAGTTGGGACAGATGGGATCCGCGCCGGTTGGCATAAGCGAACCAGTTGCCCAGACCCTGGAACCCGAAGGTGAGCTGCTGCACATAAGGAATGTGGTTGATGTAAAATTTGGAGGTTTGGCGCAGACTTGGGCGTAATGGTCCAGCAAATATGGATGTAATATAAACAAGGTATTGTCAGTAAAATGATTCCAGCGATCACAGGGAACGGCTAAGAAATGGGTTACGATGACTGATAACAAGGATGGTAGGAAAGAGCGCGAAGTCTGTTCGATAACCCGAGCCATTTTGCCCTCTAATTCATTATTTCGAGCTCCACACTGTAACGGTAGACGCAAAGCCATCGATATTGTCCTTCTGGTTGATCACCCCTGAGCCGTCGACGCTGAGCTGATAAGTCGAAGCCACAGTCGAGAGGCTGTAGATATCAACACCAGAGACCGAGTCAATGTTCGCGATTTGAGCCTGGCAATTTCGGGTGGTCACACAATCTTGAGAGTAGTTCTGGGCAACATGAACATGATTAGATCGCAGGTTGTACGGCGGGGGCATCGAGAAAATATTTACCACGAAAAAGCTATATAACCCGGCACCTGCAAAGCATCAACAAACATTAGGTCGAATAAGCCATGTCCAAACAAAAAGAATAGAAAGTCTCAGACTCACCGAAGATTAGAATATTGTCAGAAGCGGACACTGTCAAAGCCCAAGCAGACGCAGTTCCGTAATAGGGAATAGGATCCAAATATAACGGGTTTATGCTGAATGGCGCTGGAACAGCGGGCTTGGGTTGGAAGTAGGGCTATATAGCATAAATATATAGCCATCACTCCATGTTTGAAGACGCAGAAGGTCAAATCAGGAAAGAAAGGACGTACGCTCTCTGTTTGTATCAAGCCCATGTAGTGATTTTTAGCCCCGACCAAGTTGTATTGGTAGATAACATGATGCTCTGCTGCATAAACAGCCAATCAATGTAGAGCAAAAAAAATATGCAATAAGGTAACATACAAGCGGTTCCAATCATCCACACAGGTCCCTGGGATTGAGAAAGTATCCCTCGACCAGCGTAAACGGTGACCTGACCCTCTTCTTTTTTGTCTAAATCGTGATCCGCCAGCCAGACCCAGGTGCCCTACAAAAGATAAGGTTAAGTACAAAGCGTATGAAAGGATACAAATATTTACCTCGAAGTAACCAGTAGCAAAAGGGGTTATATGGAGGCTGAGAAAAGCAGCGTAACAATTGTCGTAGCCTCCAGACCCATTTGTAGGGCAATTCGATCCGTCGAGCATCGTTCCAGCGCCTACGGAACAGGTTATGATTTCAGAGGTTTCAGAGTGACTATCGGGACCTACTGCCAGCAAGTCTGTCATCGAAGTCCATAAGTTCGTCTGCTTATGCCATATAACGACTGGAAACTTCACCTAATATGTGTATCCCACATCCCAGCACCTGCCTGCATGCCCTCAGGTTCTCGGACATTCCACTCAACAACAATGGCGCCAGCGGCAGGCCCGACTGTTGTGAAGACCACATCTGTAATTTCCGTCGGACCATCCGACTGTTGCCCTATCTTGCCGACTTTGACTACCACCTGCGGATCATATTGGTCCTGGAATGCTGCCCCTTTGCCTGCGAGTACCGACCAAGCCTCTCCTACGAGGCGAGTGCCAGCGGGTATAGTCAGAGTCGAAGACACGATATAGAAACCCGCATCGAGGAAGATGATCTTGCACGAAGCATACTAATAGGTCAAGGTTTGAGTAAGTGATAGGTCATTGGATAAAGCTTGAATGAAACCTTATCGAATAGAGCTTGAAGGGCCTCCGTATCATCGGTTACACCATCCCCTTTAGCACCATGGTCTCTCGCGCTGATGAAATCAGACACGTCATGGTCTTCGTACTGGGGATGACCACGACTGACGATCTTCCCGTCCGAGCCAAGCAACGAGGCAGCCTTGGTAGGTGCGGCCACATTGCCCTGTATGAAGGTACCCTTGGGGTTAGTGCCTTCATAGACATTGCCTTGCACCCATGATGTGATGGTCTTCGTTCTCACAGCCGGAGATGTACCGAGAAGAACGGCTGAACCGTTAGCCACGCCCACTGCAACTGGCACATTGGTGAGTTTGGCATTATTGATGACAATCGACCCAGCCAGACTGCCGTTCGAAGCTTGGGATGTGCGTATGAAGTAGGGGGTATTGGTTACCACGGCGTCGATGATGGCCTGCGCTCCTGTAGTCTAAATTGGTTTTGAGTCGAGCAGCATTGGAATCCATAAGGTTTATAAAGTACCTGATTCTCCACCGTGAGGCCTCCAGTGGATATATCAAATCCAACCTGTGCGTTTCATTCAAACTTTGCTTCACGAATGAAGGCGACGTAGCACACCTGGCAGTTGTTGAATTTGACATCTTGATAGGTCCATCCTTTCAAGAGTTCAGCAGAATATCTGGAAAGACAAAACTGACATGAGGCTTACCCCAGTTCCACAGACTGTAGACGCCAGTCTGTGCATTATTGACAGTGATATTTCTTACTGTGAACCTTAATGATGTGTGGTGAAAAGAAGTCCGTTGGCATAGAAGTGGAAAACAGACTGTTGATTTCCACCCCAGATAGCAAATTTTCCTATAAAATTTGGGATGGTTACTCGTAAAAGAATCATTTCGAGAGAGAATTACCTCCATTGAATACCAAATCGCCCATAAAACCACCACTGTGGAAATTGTGAACTTCGCAGTACATTTATCAAGGGAAACAAGTACCAACCTCCCATTTTCCATCCATATACCTACAAGATGAAAGTATCAGTCAGCATGATGTTGAGATGCGAATATTAAATGACCTTGATGGGCAGTATTAGGGGCGGCAGACATCTCAAAAACGATGTTTATGAGGGATGTAGCCTGGGCAACTTGCCAGTGTATACCCGTCCCTTGTTGTTTTTCGGGAGGAACTCTGTTGAAATCCACGTTAAGTGTCTCGGATACAGAGTGCGATTGGTTTAGACGGAAGAAAACAGAACTGACAGCGTGACATCGATAACGAAGTTCCTGATGGAACGATGGCTGCACAAGAAGAATGAACAGGTGGACGCAGGAATTTGAGGCAAGTACTCAGGCCTACAAATTGTTCGTCGCGCCAAAGTATTGAGCGCCTCCACCCTCTGGGATATAGGGATTCGCGTCTACGGCATACAAATGTAAGAGCTTTTGCAATGAATAGCAATCCATGACACACCGATAACCGCAAAGCCATTAAAACTGGGGGCAGCTAGTAGCGTCGGCGGAACTTTGGCATCGCCAATAAGCTGGGTATAGTAATACGGAACAATGGGGGCAGATACGAGATATGTCCTGCGCAAAAATGTTGATTCTACCAGATATAAGGAAAATAAAATCTCAGTTACCCTTGCGGAAAATAAACGATGGCTGGCGAAACCCTGCAAAAACGTAGCACGCTGAGCAAGTTCTATAATCTCGACACGTTTTAGAATGGACTTACGTTGAGGAAGAGCATCCACCACCACCACATCGGTTCTGAGAGGTGATAGCAAGGCTAGCAAAGGCGCGTGTAAGATGAAAAGCTTGAGAGTTAAAAAAGAATCGTACTTGATGGCAGCAGTATCATCGTGCACGCCATCGCCGATGGCACCATAGTCCTACGGTTTGCAGGCATCGTCAGCTGTAAGCCACAAGAAACGCGTTAAAATGCGGACTTTGACATTTCTGAAGACTTTGTACGTTTTTGGATCGGAGTTGAACGGTGATAGTCCCTGATGTTTGATCTTTTCCATCCAGAAGGGATTCGTGTTTGCGCCATCGGTTCTTGGTGCTGGGGTCTGCTTGTCGCATGTATTTGAACGCGACGATGAATGAGATGAAAAGAATTTTAGGGGCGATTTCAATATCGATGGAGCCATTTCAACAACTTCTCTGGTAGAGGATATGGCAGCGGCGTGCACTTGGAGATGAAAAGAAAGGAATGTGAGTGCGAATGTGATCAGCAAAGAGGGTGGTATGACACGTGACGTCATCGTTTTTTACGATCGAGCAAGTCGACGTTCAAGTTGGGGGGATGCCTAATGACAAGACGCAAGGGTAGTGGACTTTATATAATGAGAACAATATCTTGAACCGAATTTCGAAGCGAAGAAGGCTGGTGGTGGCTTTACGTGTCATTTTACTAGCATTGATTTGGTGACAGTATTCCGTATTCCTTTGAGAAGGGTGACGATGATAGGACACTACATTTTTTGATTATCGAGTACTCTAGGGCTTCTGTCAGCAATTTCGGAATTAGTGAGAGAAGCAAAAGAGGGAAATTAGAACCAATTACCCTTAAGGTGGTCAATAACGCGGCATATGCGGTGACTCGGTGTACTTTCGAGTGTAACAAAGTTAGAGGTCATCAAGATCGTTAATCAAAGCCGAATGGTGGCCAGTAGAAGAGAGGTCGTTAACTGAATTGTGGGCGCTAATACAGCATGCAATGTTGCCGAAAATTTTCAGGGGGACTTCGGAGCTCAGGGTTCTGCCAGGCGCTGGAGTGGTGGACTTTTTGGGCTATTCCGTTGAAGAATGAAGAATTGCTCCATAGGTGGAAAATTCGAAGCCGAGTCTATCTTTGAGGTCATCAAAAGCATGAATGCTAGCTATAGGAGATACTTGGAGGAAAGAGGCCATGAGCAAAAAGGGACTCGGAGACCCAAAAAGGGACCAACCTTTAACACGTGACATAAGTACGCGTCAACGATATCAACCCCTAAAATGGGAGTCGCAGAAAAGAAGATGCAAAGAAGATGTTTGCTGGTAACCAGAATAATAGGACGGTCGTGGCTTTTCAAGGTCCCTTGCCGCTATGTAAATCACATTGGAGAACAACCTCAACCAGTTCTGTTCCGCTCATTCCATTAGAAAGCGACAGGGGTCGAATGAATATAAAAAATTTAGCACAAAGATTCCAGGGTTCGATTCACGAAATAGCGACAATCTACAATGTTAATTGATAAATTAGGAGTAAAAAGTGAATTGCAATTGTAAAACAACAGGTCGACTAATCGACTTCGAATGGATGTTTGCAAAAGGACGATACAACACAGCATGTCGGAAAAGCGTACAAATTAAACTGGCAAAGCAGAGGTCTACATTACGATGAATGGGTATGAAACTCAACGGTGGCAAAGAATACGGGGGAAAGCTGATAAACATAGCACGGGACGACAGAAACGGATCAGAGGAGGCGTTCTTTCACGCTGACAGCTTTAATCCAAATTTCTCCTGGCCGACTATGGACAAAGAGAGACTATCAGCACGCCTGATCAAAATCGAGGGATGTTGTCCGAGCTCACCTTTTCTCTCTTAAGATCCGGAAAACCTTCCTGTTCTCTACTTGGGCCTGGCTAACCTGTCCATTAACCCCTCTCGGTCGTGGAGGGAACGCCCCTGGCCCGCATCGATCCTGCAGATCTGCAAGAGCCTCATTCGTGCCTTCAGTTTCCACAACGATCGTTCCATACCAACCTCCGTCGACGAAGAGGTTACTTGAGTCTGGGATGGGTATACGTCCGTTGAAGGGTGGCCCTCGACCACCGTTGTTGTACCGCTGCGGTCCTCTTGAAGGTCGAACAGAGAATGAAGATCGGTGCACCCAACGGACAACGTTGTGATACGCTCCTTGAGGGCTAATTGAACGAGAAGCTTATAAGTAAGGTATGCTCACAATGAGAAACTTTTGTTTAACTTACGTTTCAGTCCTTACGCGATCTTGAAGAAGTTGAAGGTTCATGGCGATCTCCTCACCCCACGGGCTGATATCGACATGAACGACTGGGTTACTGACATTTGGCCCAGTCCGTATCACTCGATGGAAATAAGAAGGTGGAAACGCCAAGGTAGGAAGGTATTTGGGAAGATCTCCAATTGGGGAGTAGGTATAATCCAGATCCTGTCGAACACAAGTTGAATCTCATTGAACGTTTGACATGGCACATCATGCCCAGTAAGGAAGGGAAAGTTAAACTCACAATGAGATAGCTGCCATCCCATACCAATCTGCCCACATTGCCTTCATCCCCGACAGCGACGTCCCAAACAACATCTCCTAAACGCATGAGATGCCCAACTCCTGCACGTTTGCACTCCGCTTCGCATTCCAACACGCTTTTGTCGGACAGCCAATCGCCTTCTGGCGAGGGCACGAAAACGCGCAAGAGTGGAGCGCGACGAAGTCGGAACAAAGGCGATCGGAAGGTAAGACTTGTCTGCGAAGAGGTTTGCTGGATGGCACCGGGTGTGTGTGTAGGGCCATAATGAGAATGTGAGTTGTTGGAGATCGTCGGAGAGGGTGCCCGACTTGAGACGCGCGACGCAGTTCCACCTCGGGCTGGGGAGAAATTGCCCGACTTCATAGAAGTTGCGGAAGGAGGTGGTTGAGGGAGGTTTAAACTCTGCAAACTAGCTTCCTTCTCAGCCTGAGCACGTAATCGTAGCAGAACGCGAGTGTAAGCACGAGTCGATGCAGTGAGCGCTCGGACAGTTTCGGATAGAGATGGATCACGGTGGTTCGGGTGTATTGTTAGAGAGTGAACATACATGCCAGCGACGCGGGCGTATTCATGGGTCGGAGTTGAGACACCTCTCATATAATCGTTTAAATCCTGCAACTTAATAAGAAAAGCGTCAAAGTAGACAAAACAAACAACCGACCTGCAATGATAGCGTTAACGGTTCTTGATCATCCCATATCCACCTTGAATATCCAATTGTCCTCAAGTGAGACTCCAAAACCACCTCTTTCAAAGCAGGAGTCCGAACAAGGAGGACCCGTATCTCCTTCGAAATTGCCGACAGAACACACCAATCGTAGAATGTAAGGAAGGTCAAAATTGTCGACAAGAAATGGGGGTCCGACAGGAACTTTACCAACGTGAAAGGTTCAGGTGGAGGGCGATTGTCAACAGCCGCGATAGCATCCACCACCGTGGCGGGAGGTGGGTTGACCGACTTCCCGCGCTTGCGCTCTTTCCTCGAATGGCGGTAGTCTTCAGGCGAAACAGGCGTGAGAGGCGTTGTGGCACCATTTTCTTTCAAAGGTTTGGCCAGCTGTGCCACACTTTCGACAGACCCATTCGTCGTGTCATCTGTCCCTGCAGCACCCTCTATAACGCTGTCTGAAGACGCAGAAGGCCCTTTCAGCGAGCCTTTATCCCGCAGTCGCTTTATGCTTCCCTCTTTCGAAGGTGGCGGTGTCGCGGGCTTCAGCATCGTCACGCCCTCCACTCTCGCAAAAGGGTCATCATCCAACGGGATACCCGCATTCCGGATCGTGTCTTCATCGACTTGAGCTGGTGGCTCAGGTTGCGCAGGCAGAGGTCGGCTGGGTGACATGGGGGTCGACGGGATAGGTCTCGAGACGCTCCGGTGGCTTCCATGCTGATGAAGTCGGTGATTAGTTTCAGGAGAACTCTGCAGGGTTGTGCTGGAGCCGTTTGGATGGCTGCTGATGGACGAGTTGTCTAAATTGTTGCGTGGTTTGCTGAGCTTCCTTGCACGAGGAGTAGCCTGCGGCGAGTGCAGCTGTTGGCGGGGTTCATCCTGGGGTAGCGGCCGCGGAAGGTTTGTACGAGGGGTTCGTAAAGCTAGGTCAGGTTGTTGAAAAGGTGCTTGGTCTGGGATAGCAGCCTTCGGAATGGAAGGGGGCGGCATTGGCTGAGAAGAGAACCAGTCTGTCTCCTTCGATGAAACATTGTTCGGAAGGGGTTCTGGGCGAGACTTGGGAGTTGCAAACTCTACAGACGGAAGAAGTGAGGCCTGTTGCGGATGTTGTTGGTTATGGTTGATCGGAGGAAGTGGACGATGTGATATGACGTGGTGAGGTTGTGGTGATTGCGATTGCGACTGTGGTTGGTATTGCGGCTGATTCTGTGCTGGGTTGTATTGTGGTATAGTTTGACTTCGAATTTGTGGCTGATGCTGCTGATGTAGTAGTGGCGGTGGTGGACCGGGCAGAACATCCGGTGCCGGATCATCTTCATTCTCCTGGGCCTCCATAGCAGCGAAGATCCTGGGCTTGCCTCTCATGGGAGCAGTGGCACCTTGCAGACTTGATGATTTCCGCAACGAAACAGGAGCCGGCTGCTGTTGTGGATGAGCTGGGGGCTGCGGTTGTGACATTGGTGGCTGCGGTTGTGGTTTGTAAGACTGAGGCTGTGGCTGAGGGTGCTGATACAAATTTGGCGGCTGATGACGGGCAGACGCAACATCAGACTGTCGTGACTGTAGATGTTGAAAATTTGCTGGTTGCGCGGCACCTGGAGGCAAAGGAGGTGATACTGGCCGACCATTAGGTTGGTTGGGTCGTTGTTGAAGTTGACGTTGATTCTGGTAACTATAAGTTGCTGGCGAACCATTTGTGGTGGCCAAAACGCGAGGCGGTTGGAAATCTTTGAAAGTTGGGGCTGAAACATCGGGGCCTACAAACTGGCTCGTCGTAATACCCATTTCCGGAGGCGGTGGAGGAGGCAAAGGAGGACTGGGTGGCTGGGGTTTGTTGGCGAATTGTGGGATAGAAGGTTGGGGTTGAACTTGTTTAACGTCGCGTTCCAAATGGACACTCTAAAAGCAGTTTCTCAGCGACAGAAAAAGCCTTCATGATATCATGCTAAAATTAAAGAAAGGGACTAACCGAAGGCGGAATAGTAGAACTAGGCACCTGTTCCGTAGGCTTTATGCTGCTGAGAGAAGGTCGGCGCGAGTTCAGCGAATTTGGGGCACTCGGGATGGAGATAGCATCGCTGTATTCCTGTGGACAGAGAAAATCAGCGATCAGTCCATAATCACCGACGATTACAACACTAAGACGCGTAAAAGTGACCGGAAAGAGTAGAAAGACAGGCGCAAAAGGGAGCTGGCTTTACGCGATGAGATCATAACAGTCCAGAAAATCTTGCTCGTCCTGGGCATTACGTCCTCTCCGACCGCACGTGGAAGTACCGGTCAAGCTTATCTGCCCCAAGCTCGATCATGCCAGAGCTGACGAGATTTTCACGGAGGGCGGAATCTGAGCATGGAGGGTTAACCTCTCCTCCGTCGGCAGGAGGGAAGGTTGATTTGGACGATTGGCACACCAATGCAACGAGCCTCAAGGAGGTCGGGGATGAGATTAAGCTTACTTACCTGGAACAAGGCAAACTCAGGAGGTAGATCCAAACCACGGTCCGACACTGGGGTTCCATCTGGTCGAATTTGTCGGGGTCCAGCTAGGCTCAGCCGGTTCGAAGAACCGCCTCCGATCCCGTTGATGCTGCCAAGAAATTCCTGTCCTATGGTTGGCCGTTTCGATAACTGTGGCGCTGGGGTTTGGATAGCAAAATTGTCGTCGGTCGTAGGATGGCGTTGCTGGCCAAAACCAGCGGCTGGTGTTGGCTGCATCTTGTGGTTGAAACTAGTGTCAGGCGGACCAACCCCAATGGATCCATTACGTTTCGGTGTGGTTGTTGGTGTGAATTTATAATTTGACGGAGGACTTGCTGGTCCACTTTGGTACGATGCTTGTGCGGAGCCAGGCCGAGGAAGCGGCTTGCTCTCTAGATCCCGAATGTCCAACGACGATGAGCGTATACCCTGCTGCTGTTGTGTCTGGAACGCAGGTGGAGGCCCTGCACCTCGATTCATCGTCGCTCGCCGAACCGAGCTGTCGCTGTTGCTTGCAGCGATCGGTGAAGGAAGTGGTTTATCCACGATCACTCGGGAAACAGGTCGCTGGGATGAACCATAACCTGATTGTGGGGTCTCCTGCACCCTTCGGCGTGCCATTTCGGCCTCCCGACTGCCAGCAGCCAGCGAACTGGTTGAATGCCCAAACCCTTTCCCTGAACCACCTCGTTGCGGTTCCCTCCGCTGACCAGACAGTTGCATAGGAGAAGACACGATGCGCGGCGTTACATCTTTTGGATTGTTGGTCGTGGCGAACCGGGCGAATAATGGAGGCGGAGACGCAGAAGCCGAACTTGCCAGAGTCACTGGCGACGATATCTTTATGGCTGAATCCTGCTGCTTGGTTTTTTTGCGAAGGAAACCAGCCATCGCGGTCTTAAGCCAGAGCTAGTGCAAGCTGAAAGGGTGCGACAAACGTCAGAGCGCGGCCTCGAGGCGTTGAACATGAGAAACGTACCGCGCAGGCAAGTTGCTCGCAGCAACAACGACCCTTTACATACATGGCAAGTCAATGAAGACCTTGTTCGGCGATAATAAATCTGTTCTCACCGCCCAGGCGGAAATTGTGCCTGAAATACCCTCTTCCTCCGCGTTCTTGTAATCCTCCAGCAAATTATGCTGCTACCTGGCAGCTACCATCATTTCATTCAGCCTCAAAAAGGGTAAATCCGTCAATGAGTACGTACCACGTTTTCGACGTTGTTGTGGTAAGAGGACAAGAATAACTAGGCAAAGCCCGTTGAATCCTACAATGTCGGCTTATTTGTCTGCCTGGACCACGGACCACAACACATTCCGGAATTTGCACCAACCGCGGCGAAGAGGAAATGCTCATACTACCGTTAGAATAGGACGGGTACGACATATCTACCTTCGGGAAATTAAATTTGTTGATTCGAGGGCAACGCCGATGGACGTTTCTTGTGAGTGACAACAAATTTTTCTACTCTGCCTTGCAAATTTTGGAACGGATAAATCTGATATTCTGCGGAGGTTGTCCGTTTATGTTTTTGGATAACAATTCTGTAGGACCAGAGCCGATGCATGGAGGTCACTTGCACAGTCTGACTTGCACCAGAATTTCTTGTTTCTACAGCACCTGCTTATCGCCCTGAATCTGAAAGTTATCATCATCAGATCAACCATATCGCCATTGGTACCATACGTGAACGTCATGAATTTGCTTTTCCGAGTTCTCGTCAACATTTGACATGGACAGGAAATAATCAGTCACCTAGTCTTGACAGGTCGACACGGTTCTTGTCATCGATTCGTCCCTACTATTTTGGCACTGACCTGCCTCGACTTACGCCGTCCATGAATGGGTCACCAGTCTGGCTGCGGAGTCCTGGGTGCTTTGAAAGGGCGTCCTCACTACGATGATTTACAAATCTACCCAATGTCGGAACATCTACCAAGTATTAGAATTTCTATTTCAGCCTCGGATTGAGAAATCCTCTGGGGTACTTTTCGCTACTTTTCGTCAATAGGTGGGATATCACCTGTTGTCTCTTCCAGATATGGTCATTCCACCACTCCGAGCAGTAGCCCTAGCACAGTGTCGATGGAGGCGCAGAACACGGAGGACCGGTTGCCTTTGGGCAAAACATAAATTACCATTCAACACGATTAGCCCCGAATGTCCAAAACAATGGTCCTGACATGGTGTCTCTCTGGCCTCCGAACATCTCTCAAAGCGGTATTACGACTCCGAATGGTTTGCAGAGCTCAGTCTGGCAAAATCGGCGAAGAATGAAACAGGTATAGATTGTTCACAGGCATAGCTTGATTGTACAATTGCGAATATAGCTAGATCTTTCCCGACCTGGCCGACATCATCGGCGCAAATTATCATCATCCATGAATCGCTATCTAGGCGCAATCATAATAATTTCCTGGAATAACCTCAGGGCACCCGGCCGTGTCTACGGGCGAGGAACGTAAGCTGTTGTTTCGCCAGCGATGGACCGTAGATATGTATTGCTCACCCATGCTCGTAGGGCAGTCATCCTCGTCGTCACAACACCTGATGCACGCCCGTGGTCCAGCGGGCTCGAGGATTTCCACGTAGTGGTTGTAACTATCTGGGTAGTTATTATCTCTCCTGACCATTGGAGACCGTGAACTCACCCAGTACACACACTTCCAGCAGGGTTACCATCCCCGTCCGCACCCCCGCTCGAATCGTATTGGCCGCCTTCATCATCTGGGTTAAGCCTGTCGAGCGTGTAAGGGTTGATGCAGCCAGTAACTAAATATCGCCCAAGAAGTCTTGGTCAGTTTTTAATCAAGTTCAACAGCAGCAGACAATGGGGAATAAGAATAAAAGAAATGGACGCACGCTGTGCGTATCGCCCGCCATTATACCCATTGCCAGTAGTAAACTCAACATTCCGCCAGAAGTCCTTGGGAATAACGCCTTGGTCTGACGAGAAATGCGCGGTGGTGGTACAATAAGACTGCATCCCGCCTGGCTGTTCGCTATCGCCTACGTCCGTATTGGTGTTTCTTATAACGAAAGAGGGTGTCAGGAACATCGCCAAATGGAAAACGGTTTATTCACCTCGGAACGACTAGGCTGATTCCCGCTCTTCGTTAGCCAGGTGATATAGATGAAATAAATGCATGGAGTCGCACCAGAAATCGTCGACTCCCCTAACAATCACAGTATTGTCCGCGGCCGCTCGCTTACCGAGGCCAAGAGGGTTTGGATGAGAGGAAACTTGTTGGATAGAGGTAATAAGCGTGGCGAGTAGGGCGACTGCGCATTCTAGGGTCATTCGTGCATGAACCATCGCGTTGTGAGTATAGCCGGACTGGTAACAGAGAAAAGTAAATAGCGATTTGTTCGTTAACGCTCCAGGCGAGAAAGATGAGTCGAGGTAAAAGGAATTCAAGTGAAAAATGGATGAAGTTACAAATAAAAACGAGAGGGAAATGGAACCCCGAATGACGTTGGAGGAAGGGAGTAGAGAAGCACTTGCGATCGGCACTGTCAAATAGCGGTGATCGCCAGTCGTCCAAATTTGGTCCAAGTTCACGATGGACCCACAACTGCCCAGTACACTTGGGTGTTCCCCAAAAAGTAATAGCCTATGTGCCCTTGAACTAGCGGGAAGATCGTTTCACCCCGGACGACGACTAATATGGTAATTGGGGACCCACACAAGTCCACATCTGGGCTAAGCGAATCGCTCCTAATGGCGAAATGGCGAAATCTCGGTGAGATTTACCCCAGATTGGCGGCTAATTTTGAAATTGTCTTCCCCGTAGCGAGTTGCTCCCTTACGGCTTGCAGCTATGTATGAACTGTGGCCCGAGCACTCAGGCTGGCGTTGTGCACATCCTCTTGTACCGAGTCCTTCAACCCCTACACCTGTCGTTGGAGGCAGGCCTGCTTAATACCTGTGATCAATTTGCGATAATGCGAGCATTGACACGTGAAAACACGACTACATATCTACGAGTAAGGCAGTACTCACATAGACTCCCTTGAGTACCCCTATTTTAACATTTACTATGAAGTTCACACCCTCTTGATATCCGCGATTTAATTTAACGGCCGGAAGGAAGCCAAGACAAAATTGCACGCAGAATTATCTCCTTTCATCTCTCCTAACATCCTAACCAACCCCAAAAATATATTTTACTTTAGAAATTCTTCCAAACGGTGTTCAATACGAGAAATCAAGTTACAAGATTACCGAAACCAGGCGTTCAAGTCATGGATATGTGGATATACGCGGCTAACTCGGCCTTCGGAGTCCGAAGTACACACCGAAAGGGGATTGGAGCTCTGTCGATCACCGTCCCCTTTACCAAACCTTACATCATACCATCAAAATCGAGTTGCCGCCAGCGCCGCCACTCGATCATGGAGAGGATTCAAGGAAAATCCACAAAGAACTGCCGTTAGGGGCGACAACACCACATACTTCATTATTTATTTAAATCATGCCTTTCAACTATCGTCGTCGTTTCCCCCCCTTTTGACCTCGCTGAAAAATGCTCATTACTTTGGGGAACACCATCGGCGCCAGCTTTTTGGGTACTGTGGGGGCATGCATGTGGGTTAACTCTCGTTATGGCTGCTCGTCTCTAATTTGTCTTCGCCTTCGCGCGCCTATCAGTCTCTTCGGCATTTCCCTCGTTCAAGCGTACATCTACTATACCAACTACCCAAAGGACTGGCTCTTCCAGAAACTCGTCGTACGTGTACTTGCAATTGTTTGGAGAGAACAATTAACGCAGTTTATCTCAGGTTGGGCTTCTATTGTACGAATTTCACTTCTCGGATTTCTGGCAGCGTTATTAACAAGTTCCAGATTACTTGACACTTGCCATCTGGCGTGCACGATTCATACGACCTATTACTACACCATTGAGCAATTTGGAAACGCCAAGGCACTGGGGAAGATTGTATGGTAAGTCGCAGACTTGTATAAGTGGAGATCTCTTATAATGTCGTTCTATTACCCGCTCGCTACAGGAGTTTTAGGGTATGTACCGTATCTTGACGTGCCCACGTCCGCTCAACAACTGTCTTTGGCTTAGGTTCAAGTCATATTCAACGTGCGTACGTCTCCCTCAGCTCATACTCTTTATTAATATCAGCTCTTGTGCAGGTTATCATCGTCGTTATCGTCCAAAGGTGCGTCATGGTTCTCAAGTTTGCATTACAAAATGCCTCTGACCCACCGCCCAGTTTATATGTTCATAGAGTTTGGAGGCGTTCGTTTTCCCCTATCGATATCTATAAATTTGAGCTGAAACTTTATTTTCAAGTTGGAAGCCGCTTTTCTCGAATCTGGCCTGCGATTGTCGTGCGTCTACACTATCGTTGCCTCTTCACCATTGATTCTGATATATTCTAAACCAGATCGGGATTTTGATCGCAGGCTCAGGTGAGTTCACTTTTAACAAAATAATCATAAAATCAGGTCCATTTACGCATTTCTTAGTTGTCGGTCTCCGTGAGTCTCCGGTACACATATTCAGATTGACATTGAGCTGACGTTAAATCCCAGTATTAATATACCACACGTAAGTCAAAGCTTAGCAGATACGTACGGCTCGTGAATTGCGACTTACTTACCCAATCTGATTGTAGTTTCAAGCTCACTGGATGGGATGATATGCATTCGGCGACGGTAGGTTGCCATTAATATATATTTCCACATATCTGACATTCTTCGTGTTACAGTGGGTTCTTTACGCGACGTTTTCGACCACGACCGCGATCGACGTTCTACTCGCTGCTACAATGTGTTACTACCTTAACAAAAGCAAATCGGGCTTCGCCAAGTAGGCAGTCTCTCTACCCTTGCTTCGGTTGACTTACTCTTATTTTTCTTAGGACCCACAGCTTGGTCGTTACTATCATGCACTACGTGCTGATTTCTGGAGCTTTAACTAGGTATTGAATGCCGGTTTTATGACCTCCGCGGGGCTCGTACTGACGAAAGTCTGCAGCGTAACCTCGGTGATAGCGCTCGTCACGGTGCGCTTATTCCATATTGCTACGCTGTAGTCCACTGACCTTCCCAAACCCTAGTTTGTCACGATGCCCAACAATCTCATATTCATAGGCATCACTTTCTTGGTCACCAAGCGTAGGCCTATTATTTTTTTTGGACTTAAATAAAAATAATTGACACTTTATCCCGGTGGAAAGTATATATCAACAGTTACGTTGCAATGTAAGTTATCCTTTCCTCCCTGCCGGCCAATTTCTTATGGCCGATGTCTGAATTTTAGGTTGAACGCACGTAACAACATTCGAGAAGACTCGTCTATCAGTGTCGATATCATGAACTTGCGTTCGGGCCTCACAAAGCCAGCCGACACTACCATGGGCAGTCATAGTCATATTCATAGCAACGACAAACCGCTTAAGGTATCTCGTCATATCTTTTTAACATTGGAGATAACTAAATATCCTCCAGGGCGAGTCCCTCCAGCTCTCTTCTATGACCTATCGTGGAAACGATATTGATGAGGAATCTTCCGACTCGAAAGAGGTTCATGTTGCGATGCCTCATGCCGGGATGATAGGTGTAAGTTCAATGATTTACCACCGTCGAGTTAATTAACACCATTTGATTGAATGTAGATCCATGTTCATAAAACAGAGGAACGTAGAGTTGAGGGTGATGGCGGTCCTTGGAGCCCGGCGTAGTTGATTTTTTGGGACTTACAATTATTTTGGAAATACCTTGCATCCCTGGGACACTCTTTTACATTACAAATACAAAACACATTCATGCAGAAACGGCATTGTTCAAATCTATTGTAGCCGATCGTCCGAATTGTCCAAGATTCCAACCTCTGAATCATCCGAGTCCCCTATCGAGCCGCATTAGGCGCAATCGAAATAATTCCCTGGAATAACATTGGGGCACCCAGACGTATCTAAATTTATAAATGAAAGGGGTAAGCCAATATACGACGGCAGGGGAGAAAGTTTGACCCATGGTAGTAGGACAATCTGCGGGGTCATCGCAGCATCTGATGCAAGCCCTGGGTCCTGCAGGTTCAAGAAGCTCGACGTAGTGGTTGTACCTGAAGATAGCCTATGAAAACCAAGTACCTATCAAAATGAGAAATGAACGCACCCTTCACAAGCGCTTCCTTGGGGATTTCCATTTCCACCCACACCGCCGCTAGAGTCGTACTGACCGCCACCATCGTTGGCATTAATCCTGTCAAGCGTCGATGGTTTTATGCACCCTGTAACTAAGCGCCCAATACCCAAGTCAGTTCCGTTAATTAAATTACGCCGGCCGGTGATGGCGGATGAAATAGTCGACATACGCTGTGCGTACCGCTTGCCATTGACCCCGTTCCCCGTCTTAAATTCCACGTTGCGCCAGAAATCACTGGAGAGTTGGCCCTGGTCCGGAGAGGAGTGCGCTGATGCGGAGCAGTAAGCCTGCATCCCGCCTGGATGTTCGCTGTCGCCAACGTTCGTGTGTGGAGTTCTGTGGAGGTATTAGACCAGTTTGAAAGGAGGCAAGGTAGCTGGATTCGGCGCACCTTGGAACGATGAGGCTGATAATACCCTTGAATTGGGAATCTTACAGTTGGAATATTGCACGAAGAGACTTACCAATAGTTGTCAGACCCGACAACGGCCACCGTATTATCTGGCGCAGCGCGTCTGGCTGAACTGAGCCGAGTTGGACCAGCGGAAGTGGTTGTGAGGAGTGACGCCGTCAGGATCATCAAGAATTTCGTTTTGAACATCGTTGTTAACACTGAAGGCTTCGAAGCAGATACAGATTGGATGTGGTTGAATCGCGACTCTTAAAGACGCAGTGGCTCTAAGACTGCAGAGCGAGTCTAAGACTAGGCATGTTCGAATAAAAACCTTGGCGTAAATGCGGAAAGGGTGAGGCAAAAACCCCTATTCTAGCTGTCAATTGGAAGCACACTAAGCTGGAGGTTTCAATTGTACGCAGGAGATAAACCCTGAGCGCTGAGCGTCGAACACTTCATCGAACTAGCGGTTCATTTCGATTCTCTACGGCCCAGGTAATGAAAAGCATTCCAAATCGACATGAGGCAGTGCACATGATAGCTGTCCTTGGCTTGAATTTCAACATCGACGAATAAATCCTCCAGGCTGGAAGCGTTGAGCCGATTAGAGTAAAAATAGAACAAGCGCCTAGACTCACGCTTCGTCATCGAATAAGCATCATAGCATACGCAATGTGGGTTTGTTCGCAGGCCAGAATAAGCGATTATTTTCTACAATAAAGTAAGCAAAGCACTGCCTATTATCCGTTCATCTGAAGCATCAAATCAAAGTGTAAGTTCAACCCTTAGTTATTGAATTACACTTTAAAATGAGCGAGTCTCTGAAATCTGGAGAAGACGACGCGGACAGATGGTCCCACTGCAAAGACCAATAATCTGTGAGAGGCTGCGTGTTTCTTCTCAACAACAGAGATGGCAATTCGAGCGACCATTTGACAGCCGCACAGGATCTGACGATAAAGAGATTTGAAACAGCCGTTCAATTTTCGTATTGTTGGTGGAAACATACCCAGGGTAAAATTTAATTGAAGAAAGCGATACGATGTCATTATCTCTGCTAGGAACACTGCTCCGATCGATAGGCGGTCCAGCCTACAGTGCCTAGGTCATCAGCCCAAGAACGTACGATCTCCATGAGAAGAACCGACACACCTTTATTCTCTAGGTACCTATCCATCGCAGTAAACGCACACCTTCTTATCTCCCTCTCGAGCAGCCAAGCATCATCGCACTGCACGACACCACAGTCATGCAGCACACATATCGCTTCGAGAAACCATGTCCGGGAGCTAAACTCCGTCGACGCCTGTGTCGGGATCGCGACCGTCTTGAACATCGGCAATAAACTGTCCTTGCCTACGACATCATCGTAATCTCCCAAAAATCCCACATCCGCAAGGCGCAGGATGGCTACCACAAGTGGGGAAGAAATAACGTCCTTGGTTTCGACTTCAAACTTCCATAGGCCTACGGAGTCGGTATCCACGACGTGGAAGATGGTCCCAGAGGTACCTATGGGTGTTACAGCGGGATTGGGCACGAAGAAGGCCCAGTTCCACGAGGCTAGCTCACCGCGGTAGGTCAGTACCGCGTAGAGCAGCCCAGGCTCAAGCTCCTCTGCGCTAAGCGGGTGTGTAGCATCTGGAGTGTCCGGGGAGTCCGTCATTTATCGTTTTCTTCAGCTGCGGTGGAAGATCAGAAGGAAAGCACTTCAAAATATCTAATCTCGCAAGGATCAGCTGGATTTAGAATTGAATTGATGGCTTTCCCAGCATGCCGTATTTTCGATGTCCGCGAACGAGGACGTTGCATTGGGCTTGGGTTGGAGGAAAAGGTAGGTAGCGAGTGATATTCAACCCAGAAAATTTAAAATTAGGCTTCCTTCCCCATTTCTAATAATCGGGCTGGTCCAGGCATCTCCACATTTCTTGATCTCTTTTGAGTGGAGTGATGAGTCAGGCACTCACGAAATCTCACTACATATAAGACGCACTGCAATACACACATATCGTGAGCCGTAGGGCACATCACATATATTTTGGTCTGGCTAGGAGAGACTAACTGCAATAGGACCTTGGGAATAAGCGACGCGATTCAACGGCCGGGCATTAGACATCTGAACACAATCGATAATAATGTACTTAAGCTTGTACCCAAATCGTGGACAACACAATTTTGAACCCAGAAAAACCCGCAAGTTAGCGTAGGAAGGAAGGAAGGAAGTAAGTATATTATACTGACGTGGTCCCTCATTGGAACAATCAGTTCACCGTAGACTGACAAGTAATTACTATATAGGTGGCTATCTATGTAGTCACTACAGGAAGTCAACGGTACACACATAGCTACAATAGGATTTGGAGAATCTAGGCAGAAACAATCATTCCTGGCCTTTAGCCCAGTTCGAGCAGGAGCAGTGGTTAAAACCTGTGTGAGGTGGTAGCTTACAGTCCTCTGCATAGCCCCGTAGATCCCCACTGTCCAGAATTATTGATGTCTGTCTATTTTCTGCTTTTCTATCTGCTAAGCATGCCTGCCACCGAGTGGCGCCTTATTGTGTACGATTTTAGGGCTTATGCTGGGCGAGAGTGTCGCGTGAATTGCGCGTGAATAAAATTTAAAGAGCACCAAGCCGGTAGGCGTGATTGCCGTCCGGTTGCTTATGCAATCGGGGATTCAGGGCAACGGTTGGGCTTCGTCCAAGCTTCGTCGCTCGTCGTTCTCCTTGGGATGAGTTTGGAGGCCTGTAAAGGGCTCGGTCTGCTTCTAGCTTAAACTAGGTGAGCTCTAGTGTTTCGTGAGACTTTGACCGTGAGTTTTGGGTGGATTGAAGTAGAGTTTGGGCTGGGTTGGTTTTGGTTTTGGTTTTGGTTTGGGTACTATCTATGACCTATTTTTCTTTTGTAAGTCTATATCTACGGTTTGGGACTGTATTCTAGCTAGATCAATGCAGTGGATGTCGCTTTTCGACGATTTGGAGTTTTTGATGATGGTGGTGGAGTGTGCAATAATCGAGGGAAGGAATGTTTACCACTTCTCGTGTCGGATTTCCGCCCTTTTACCCTTGTACAGACAGCGAAAGCGGAGTTGGATAGTGAAGAATCTATGGCCGGAATCCCTTGAAATCTTTCATTATATTTTGGAGGCTATGATGGGCGAAATTCGAGCCACGCTGATAATCCCATTTACGGTTTGTGCTCATAAACCCAAGTGTCTGTATGCTGGCCCCCCATACAGGCTGAAAAACGAAGAAAATCCGCGAGCTGTGCTGGAGAATACTGGGTACCCGGGTAAGACGAAAGGATTAAAAGAGAAGGAAAAAACACGCTGCTAATAGCCATAGCCATAGCTATCAGGATACCAATTGTTAAAGGCGCGAACCTGCGAATTGATGCCCATCAACGGCTTGGACCGGACGCGGGGGCCTGCGATATCCAAAAAGAGTCCGCCTTCCACGCAAGGCTTCAACTTGTCTTTGAGTTCTTGTCCAGCAGCCACCAATTTAACACAGGAAGCGCCGATCAATTTTATGGACAAGCATTTCAACGGCTGGGACTTCGATGGCGCGTTGATGCATCTTGACTTGACCATGTCGTAAACGCTATCGGTGTCTAGGAGGTTGAAATTGAATAACTTAAGAGTAGAGAGTCGGGACAAGATGGTGCATGTGGGTGAATAAGTCAAGGCTTCAAGAAGTGGGGGATAAGTCTCTGAGTCACACTCTACTTCCAACATTTCCAGCTTTGTGACTTGTTGGAGGATTTTGATGAGATATTCCACAGGGTATAACAATGTTTGCAGTGAAAGAGAACGAAGCAACGAGAAATGCGGAAGATCTCGTAAGGAAGGCAGTTCTTCGGATTGCATTTTATCTTCACCGACGAGAGTAAGAGTCCTTAGTTTTGGAAGATTAAATAGTTTGATGAGGTCCACGGGATGTGGGAAGTCGAATAGAATTTTCAAACTAAGGTTTTCAAGGTGAAGGTGCTCCCGCACGGGTTCCTGCAAAAAATCGACTTCAAAGAAGTCCCTGATGTAGAAGCCGCCGACTTGCATCAGAGGAGATAGCACCATGACTTGGATCCAGGAGTCGACGGTGAGGCCCTCCTCGATGTGAACATTGGTCAATTGAGACCAAGGGACGACATTCGATACATCACTGTCGCTTATGAGTGTTTTCTTGATGGCGAGCTTATGAAGAAGAGGCGCCTGATTGAAGATAACAACTGGTTCAACCGCACCGAGCTCGAATCCTTCTTGACCAAATTCTTCGTTACAGAAGTGGGCGCTTGGGCTAAAAAGGTCAAGCCTTTCCAAACTGCGCAAGTCCCAGTCGGGATCCATATCGAGAAATAGGGCGAAAATAGTGCTGACATAAGGAGCGCCGATGCCCAAGTGACGAACACGAGGAGCGAAAGGCGCGAACGATCGCAATACCGACCTGTAACCGGCAAGATGGTCGGCGCAATCGTCTGAATCGAGGTCAAAGTGCATGAAGAAGGACAAGGGTAACCCCTTTGCCCGTTTGAACCACTCTCCCAGCAGCTCTTCATAAATACCCAAATCGCGGCGGCCTTCCCAAAGTTCGAGAAAGAGGGTTGTCCATAGACGGGGCGACGACAGAGCGGCTGACCTCCAGGCCGAACATACATGCGATACAGAAAGCGGTACGCTGCCACGATACGGGGCAGGATGCTCAGGCAATGCGTAGAGCGTGATTTCGCGGAGAATATCGAGTGGAACACGTCGGATTGGAGAGAGAACTGTATCGCAGGCTTTCAGTCTGATGCGATGCGGTGTAGTATCCGCGCGTAAGGATATTTTTTCTCTCCTGAGGCTCTCCATTTGTTTATCGATGTCAGAAATCCTGCTTTCAATGCTACGAAGGGCTTCAGCGGGTCCCTGTCTGAATGCTTTAGTTGCATGAACCGCGTCTTCTGGTGGGGGCGAGTTGCTCGCCAGAGCAGATGCCATTTCGGGTGGGTATTCGCGTTCTGCTTCAGCCTGATGCTTTTTTCGTGCTTCCTCCAAACGTTGGCGGTGTCCGAATCTGCCAAACGCCGACGACATCTGGCTGAGGCGTTCTTGTGTGATATATCGCGTCTCAAGAAGGAGTGTTCACGAAAAGTCCGGGACTTCCACCGCCAAGGGCATGTACCCATCAATGCACTCGGGGTCCTTGTCTAAATTTGGTAGGTATGGATTTTGTCGGTATGGCAGACGGTCGTCGTAAGGCCTCAGTCACCAGTATTAACACTAAAATGGTTGAGCCTGACATTGAATATCCAACGGTTGTCTTGTACTCTTCAGGGATTTCTTCTGCACCGGGTGACTGGGATGTAAGTAATATGCTTGAATGATGTTCAGGATTCTCTCCCTTCGCGGTAGAAAAGACTTTAGAAAGTTCACTGATGGAGCTTAGGGAATTTAATAGTGTAGGTAATAGCTTCCGCAGGGACTCGTGGTGATTGGGCAACTCACAGATACCCAGACGCCCTGCAAAAAAAGACGTGGTTCAGTCACACGACCTCCTGGTTGATTATTCTAGAGCAAATTTATTACAGTAATGCTGGGGCAAGAGGTTTTGACCAGAACGGAACGTGTAACTTCCAGGACACTTTTGAAACGAAATGACATTTGGACGCTTCGGAAAATAGATTTTACCTTGAGAGGGGGAATTAAGCTATGATACATCCCTTTTGTACGTCCTTCACCTCTTTCTTCTTGATAAGGATCCCAAGTGCACAGGTAGTCGCGGTCCTAAATACCTCCATCACTCCTTCACCCGTAAGCGCACTGCATTCGACATAACTATACGCCCCGATGCTTTCTGCAAGAGCCTCACCCTACACGAAGTATCAACAGAGTTCACAATATAAAAATAAAACAGAGACCTCTTCTGTTGTGACTGGGGGCCGTCGGCTCTCTGTTGTTCGCAAGTCCTTTTTGCATCCAACAAGAACAAAAGGAACTTCGGGCAGGTGTTCTCGAGCTTCTTCGAGCCACTAGTGATTTAAAGCAACTGATGAATATATATATCAACAAAGAGGTGCAAAACAACGATCTGACCTTGTACTTTACGTTGGAGAGAGTCTCTTGGGTATCGATGGCAAAGCAGATGAGCAAAGCATCCGCTCCTGAATAGCCGAGCGGCCTTAACTTCTCATAATCCTCTTGGCCAGCAGTGTCCCACAAAGCCATTCTCATGCTGCGGCCAAATATACTCACATCCGCAACGTAGTTTTCAAATACTGTGGGCTCATATTCCTGTAGGTAGCAGGTCATCATGTAACCAAGGCGAGAACCAAACTAATTCGCACCCTTGGGAAGTCTCCCGATGCGAATTTGACGAGCAAGGAAGTCTGAAATTTGGTTGAGTTTACGTGGAACGCCGAGCTATTCAAAATTACAAACCTTTCCACACGCGCCGTCCCCAACGATGACAATTTTGGCAACATCAAGTTTTGTTTTGTCTTCCTTTTTCTTCCCGGCCTTCTTTATTGTTTGTTTCGTGTCTTTTTTGTCCTTCGTGTTTTTCTCGATGTCCTTGCCCTTCGTGTCCTTCTTCGTCCAACGACTAACGATGCTGTGCCGAGTATCTTTTGGCGAGCCTGGCGGCGAAGAGCCTGAAAGCGTCCGTGACAAGCGTTTGTGCCATCGTGGGGGTTTCGACCTCTCTAGGAGCGAGTTCCCAGCATCAGCCGCCTCGGTGGGCAATTGCAGAGCTAAACACGTTAATCCATTGGTTGGTATATGATCTTTCTGGTGACTTACTTGCGGAAAGTGTAGAAACAGTAATATCATCAAAAGGCTTAGAAAACGTCAGTTCTGTCAGTTCTGCCGAGGGACCCGCTGAAGAAGGTGCACTAAAACCTGGTGCATGACCGGCTTGAAAGTCATCGGCTGAGATCACCAGGTCGGTCCCCGGAATTCGTCGAGGAGAGCCTGAATCTTGATCAAGGACCGCTGATACTGTAATAGAAGATTCGACTGAAAGCTGATTTTTCATCGGACTTGACAACTGTGGATTGCTTCCTTGTATTTCAGGAAACTTCGATGTGACCCGAGTTGTCCACGGGTCAATTACTTTCACGACTTCCTCGAACTTTGGTCTCTCGGAGCGGTTATCTGCCCAGCAGCGTTCAATGATGTGCCACATTGAATCTGTCAATCCTCGTACGACAAATTCAGCTCCTTCAGGTCGCTCTGGCCGTTCACGATCGATCACAACAACCTGCCGAATGTCGTCCTCGGGTAAATGTTGAAATGGTGCTTCGCCAGTGAAGACCTGATGATTCGAAAAGCTCCAGTTAAGCCTATGTCAGCGCCTACGATAATCGGGGCACAACAAACCTGATAAGCAGTCATTGCGAAGGCGTATACATCTGTGGCGAAATTCATTGTTCCTCGGCGAAGTCGCTCTGGCGCCATGAATACTTTAGTCCCAGGAGATTTCGGAAGTATCGCCTCAGAAATATCACCAACAGTCTGAGTCGTCAAAGCAGACTTAATCTTTGAAAGGCCAAAATCCGTTATGCGAGCACGGTGCGCACTGTCCATTAAAACATTTGCCTGTTGGTAAAATCATTAGAGCCTTGTAGTTCTAGCGCCAGACGAGTAAACAACGTACAGGTTTGAGGTCGCCGTGGATGATTCTTTGGTTGTGAAGAAAAATCATACCCAAGCAAATTTCATGACACTAAGAATTCGATAAGTTAGCAGTACGAATCGTTGAGCAAGGTGCCACGATATTCACTATGTTCGTCCGGCTTGCATTTGGAAAATCATTTAGATAAACAAGCAGATTGCCAAATTCATATAGCTCGGAAACAAGAAGTGGAGGATTGGACTCGATGCATGCACGAAAGAAGGAGGCGACGTGGGGATGTTGCAGTCGTCGCCAAATGTCAATTTCTTTGATGAGAACCTGAAATTTTGTAAGAGGCTGGATCCGCAAATTCTGACATCGATCCTTACCTGACGCGGTGTTCCGCGTATTAGCTGTTTGACTGCAACTCTTGTCCCATTCCATCGTCCCGCATAAACCGTCCCAAAGGTTCCTGATCCCAAAATCTCGCCTTCTATCAGAATCTCAAGAGAGGAAACTGCCCAGTCGTACGAAATGACTGATGGGTAGTCTGACGGTTGTCGTTCCAGAAGAGTTTGAAGACTGGTCGCAGCAAATTGTCTTTGAACGGCATCGGTAATACCTCTTTGCAATGTCTGTAAAACTTGTCAACTATCTGAGAACAGCAGTAAACAAAAACCAGACATTTCGCAAGCCACGAATGGCTTCCATTAGTTGATCTCCGCGCAGTTCAAGAGATTCTAGGATATTCTCGTCATTCTTTTGAAGCTGTTCCAACGTTGATGCAAGGTGAATTTGGTCTTGCTGACGAGCTGCTTCATGCCTCGAGGTCACGAAAGCAAGTGATGTTATCCCTTTAATCTTTGACCGGTTCAGTAGATTTTCTCTGGAGGGCAGAGGTAAACTTACATGAAATAATTCCAAGCAACCGTCCAGACATTTATGAACGTTCTCAATACTACTGGAGATTTCTTGCCGTTGCAAGAACCGCTGCAATGGTGTCTTCCTTGATAAATGTTCAATGCAGATGAGAACTTTGTTTAGTGCACTGCAGATTCGATAACTCATTCAGTAATGCCAAATGACAGATAGGATCTCTTACTGCTTTAAGTCCGTTAGGTGTTCTGAATGTTCCAAATCCTTGTTCGCCTTGCACAACCGGTTGATGTGAATGCATAAGTTGGTGCATCGCTGCAGAAGGTACATGCACTGGTTTGAATTATCCTCTGCTTCTTCGACAGCGCGAGCGATAAGGAGTATCGTGGCCTTTGCTGGTGCAAGAAACGGAAGAACATCTCCAAGGGAGGCCAAGAGTTCTAATGATTCCTTCATTTTTATAGGCGACATCGAGGTTCTAGGAAAGAACTTGTGATGGAGTATGCATGAAGGTCCTCGTTGAGTTACGTGCCCATAAATGTCAGCACTCAGGCTGACCGCGTGCCTGAATTTGTAGGCTATGCACAATCAGCCACTGTAGAGTCACCGCATTGAAATCAATTATAGGCGATTATCGTACCGCATTCCAGTGCCTTCAATGCATAGCATAGGTAGAAATCCAGTATGTATTATCATAGTGACAGTGTTCGGCGAACGTTCAAAATTCGAATTCTCCGGACTCCGGAGAGATTTGGCTTTGTACATGTATCCCATCAACGGCTCAGGGCTGCCAACCAAAACGGCGCCAGGCTTGCGTCAGGCGATCTTGCTTCGCCACAAACTCCTCACCAACTCAACTCGCAGTAAATCCACCATTTTTTGGGGCAAAATGGTTCGAATTCTCGAAAACGTTCACATTGTTGTAGAATCTTGGCACCGAGTCCGATATCAAAGAACTTGACCTCTCTCAGGGGTCTGGAAACTGCCATTTGGTTTCAACAAGTCGTCAGCATTCACAGAATTTCAGCTGCGTCCTCCATGTTAAGCCAATTCTTTCAAGGGATTTCATACTTATGTAATTCAGTCTGACTCTTGCCTATTCTTGTTCAACAAAGTCTTGTGGCACAGTCGTCAACCCGAAGTTTGGACCCGCAGAGTTTTTGGGCCTCGAAACTCTCCCTAGAGTTTTCAAATTATACACCTTCATTGAGAATTCTATTGTGAACTACGTATGCCCTGCACCGACCTTCTACTGCAAGAGAAGTCCTCACTTGTCAAATTCGTTTCCATTTCTCGTGACTCATCGGATAACAAATTGTCCATGGATGCCTCTTGTGCCTTTGGACATCATCTTTGCAACTAGTAGGCGCACCAGGAGAAGGCCTAACGCTCTACTGATGATCAAGCCTTAACTTCATTCTAGGTACAGACAAAGACCTGCGGATAGCTCCAGGAAAGCCTTTGGACCGTATTCGGAACTTAACCTCATGAGTCTGAGCCATTTACAACTCAAGCAACCAGATTTACAGCCGAGCATCTTACGAAAAAAAGTGTCTGGAAAACTTTGCTTTCTATTCTGCGTTGAATTCGTATACTTACCGTCGTCTTTCTACTCTTATCCATTTTCCCGAGACCTCGTCTGTTTTTACAGACGTGGGTATCATCGAAAACCCCATCCTTCCACTGTGGCACAGCTTCACGAGCGAATTGGCTCTGACCACCTTCAAATCCATACATGAATTCACCACCGGTTGCGAGCCTTGCCCCTGCTGCTGCCATTGGAATCCCTGTCCCCCTCGATCGCGTTCAGACCATCGATACCGTCGCGGATTGCGGAAAGGTGTTCATAATCGATGCTTTACTTCGTCATTGTCCTTTCCACAGCCATCTTTCTCTTTATGATCGTTCTCCAGCCGCCGGTTTTGCAAGAATGAAGCCCCAACCCCGGCCGTCATTCTCCTGAGGTGTACCCCATGGCTTTATTGTTATTGTCGTGAAACCGTCCATTATATTACGCTCAGGGCTTCAATCGGTATCGCTGACCCCGATGGGTCATTCATGGGTTCAGGAAACCGAACGGCTATCAGCGCATTCCTTACTGTGAGCTCCTCTTGTTCCTCATCGCTGAATGATGTGCTGAGTTACTTGTACGGGTCGTATGCAGGTACATGCCAGGTCATTCTTTCACAGCCTTGTTCACCCTGATTTGTACGAATGCCTACATACTCGTATTACCCCCTAAACTTCTTCACAAGCCAGGGAATCTATATGACTCTATTCACTCCTATTCAACGAAGAAATCCAGAAATGTAACGAAGGAGAAAAATTGCCCACCAGGGCATTCCCGTTTCCAAGGGAGAAACCCACCGAAGTAGGGTCAATATCAATCGATTATACCCGGCTCCCGCACACCAACGAAACTAGGCCCGACTCGATAATTGAAAAGCGCACACTGTAACTGGTGTTCGAGGTTCACTTCAGTCGCCCTGGTTATTTTGAGATTTGTGACGTTTTATCTTGTTGCCCCCGACATTGAAAAATCAAAATCAAATCGACGACCGACATGGACCAAATCAGCAAACCATCAACTCGTGGGAATATACGCCGCCGCCACCCAGGATGATGACCAGGAACTTTTAGCGTTGCGCATGCTGCAGCGGACAATAGGAAGACAGGGTCCAAGCATGTCGCGATTGTTTGGAACTCCGCTAGATGTTCCCTCGTAGCTTCCATCCCCAACCAAAACCAGGCATCTTCAGCTCGTTCATGTAGCAAGCACTGGAGTACGAGTCCCGACTTTTCGCACTCGAAGCACACATATTGAGCGCTGTTTCACAGAGACCCTCGATCCTTAAAGCCCGTTTTGGTGTTTTCATCATTTACAGAGCAACCGTTGGCTTTTCCCTCCAAAGCGAAGGTTGGATTCCTCTTGGGAGACGCGAGTTTTACTGTCAATGGACACGTCCTCTAACAGAGTCCTTGTGATTATACGTCGTACGTCAATTCCTTACTCAATCGTCCGCGCTTCTCGATGAAAATAGGAACTTACCTAAAGTTTAACGTCTAGTTTCGGTGGCGACTTGTGTTATTTATGATCACGGTACGGATATTTCATTAAACCAGTAGCCTTGCTGTAAACCAATTATTTGACGGCAGCCACAACTCTTGATGAGGAGGTAAGTCCGCCTCAGCGTTTCTTCCCCATGCTATGAACAGCCGACGACGTATTTCTATTACCAGGTGGAACTCATTTGGGTACATTTCTCGTTGAGGCTGATTGCACGTCTCGGCTCATTATTCTATACGCAGAAACGACCAAAGTGGACGGCAGTTCAATTTTTCTTCTTCTTGGTGCGTCCACCTGATTGATTTTCAATTCGGTTCAAATGGATTACTGAAAGTTCCTTCAGAATCGATATGTTGGGGATGCATTGCAAATGTTCGTCTATGCTCTATACCTTTACTCCGATCCTCGACTGACCACTTCATTGGCATGTAGTTACGCCGCTGTTAGTGCGTGTTGTTCGATTATTTCATAAGCATTCGCCAACTTAATATTTGAAAGTGTGGGAGAAGCATGTGTCCGCTGGGGTACGTAGACCTTTTGGCGCTATCGTTTACGGTCAGCTCACTCCACTATGTCGGTGACTCCCCCCGAAAACAAAAATAGAGGTAAACTTCCTAGTTTGCATTTGTACGCTTCAGCGAGATTAAATTTCTCGGTATAGTTGTCCCTCTAACTCTTCTATGACATCCGTCCTTGGCTATCTCAATCTTATAATCCTTGGTTCAATGCAAGGCGCGTAAAACTCGACACCTGACTTTCCTTATTCCCCGGATGCTCATTTTACACCTCCAGCCATCATGGTTTACCGAGTATGCAGCATGCACAACAACGACCGCAAGATCAAGGCTCTTTTGTTCACCGCACTTATTCTGGAATGTGTCGGGGTTTTTGTAGTTCAGTCTATGGCTTTGTTCATTAAGAGGAAAGTCGGTGAGTAGGGTTTCTGCTGCTTATGTTACACGTCCGTCCTTAAAATATTGTCCAGCTCCCCACGAGTCGACAGGTATTTTTCGATGCTCTGCCTACGGATTTCCACCTTGGATGTTTACAATAGGGATACCTATTGTGTGCTTTGAGGCTCTGGTCTTGGGCTTTTCCCTCTCTCTCGCTCTCAAGTATTACCAGTCTACTAGAGCCTTGCGGCGAGAGTCGCCATACTACCAATCATCACCATGGCATAATAAGAACTCGTTGGCGTACATCCTCCTACGGGATAGCATCACGTTCCCATTTATGTACGTTCTTCACCTGTGCAGATCACGTTCATGCAATCCTAATCGGTTGTATATCCTAATGTAGCTCTATGGTTGTCTGCACCATCAACCTCTTCTCATTCCTAAACCTATCGGTAAGCACAACCCCAGCATTGCGGCGCTCCTACACCACCTTAATTTTTGACCACAGCCATTGGCCGTCCAAATCACACTCATCGCCGCATCCTTCACGCCATGCATCACTGGTCCCCGGCTCATCCTTAATTTGCGCGAAACTTATTATCAACCCTTTGTTCGTGAATGCGGTGGCTCTTCCAGTTCAGAAGAGGGAAGGAGGATTGAAGGCCGGTCCACGCGTGGATGATCTCATCAATCTACCACCATAACGAGTTCCTTCCTGGAATTGATATTATGACGATCGATAGACATGTATGCTCAAAATGTTTTGCTTTTTTTGTACCATTGTTATGAATGTACTCAGTCTTTCACTGTGCAGTAGCTTATTTGCGTGGCATCGCTCTTGTACTAGCGTGGCCACTGCCCATTTGTTCTCTTCGGTATCCATATCGACTTGACATTAACTAGCTAACAGACGCCGTTGAAATATAAGTTCATTACGATTAACCCAAGGAACCAATGAACCAGGGCAATTGGTGAAGGAGAAGATGGAGTTTCTTATACTGACGAGGTCCCCGACGAACACATCTAGTTTACCGAGAACCAACACTACACTCATTGTGAGTGAAGTTTTCGAAGGTATCATCGATTAGCCACAAAGATGAACGGCGGGTTAAAACAGAAGAATAGTGGTACTGAGACGATCAAAGACTCGAGGTTTATTGGGAACACGACGCAAAACAACCGAGCTGTAACAATATAGAGTCTGAAAAACACAAAGATATACGTAAATGTCTGGAAGAAATAATACACCTCATTCTCCTGATATTCTTGCTTGATGTGTTTAAACCAGACGAACGCCGCCATCTACCAAGCCATTGGACTCAGCCGTTGTCGCCAAAGTCCAAGCAGGGACCCTGTAATCCGGGTCGGCGACGGGACTCGTCCCACGAGCTCGCTTAGCAGCAGTAAAAGTAATGTATCCAGCAGCGGCACCTAAATAAAACGATAGGTGAACTCGTAAGAGGGGTTTTAACTTCAAGAACGACGACTGACTTGCTGATGCCGAGACTAGGAAAAGAGAAAAATTAACGGGGACCACGATACTGCGAATGTCCTTTGAGCCATCGCCTTTGGCGTATTGAACTGCTATGGGGAAAAAAAATATCCCCAGATTAGCTATGAACAATGTGAGCGATCGTATTTGGAAGCAGGATACATTTAGCCACGTACCGAGACTCGTCATGACACACCACTTGGCGAGGTTGACATGATGTACCGCAGTGATCTTCTTTGCACCAGTTTCGGGGTATTTCTTGAAGTGGGAACCAAGCCTGGTCATCTCGTGTCAGTTATATCGATCTTACAGAGGAGATGACTTACAAGACACTGATGCCAAGCAGTGTAATTAGGGAGTAGAGACCTGAGGAAGCAAACCAAACCGCTAGCAAGGAAATTATTTGGATATTTGTCGAGCCTCAACAAGACCTATACACATATCTTACCTTGTGCGTCATCTGTGTCTGACTTTGGTGTCTTCTTGGTTATGGCCAAGATAAACCCGACCAAGCTCAACGAGATTTGTAGAGACTGGGAAACGAAGACAATCCCTGTACGCCAGGTTTCAAATCAGTCATTCCAACTTGAAAGAACTTGAAACTCACAATAGTATGTCAAGCGCTGGAACAAAAAGCCTCGGCGTTTCGATTCAGCATCGACAACGACAGGTAACTTCTCTTTCTCCTCTACCATGAGGGGCACACAATCTTCAGAAATTGGTTCTGGCATTAACTTTGAGAGAGGATTTGGAAAGGACGGAGTGGAAGGTTGATGAGAGAAGGAAGGAGTGCGAATTTGGGCGAAACCCGCGAAACCCGTCATATACCCATACTGATATCTAAAAATAGTTAGCCGAGAATCGGCCCGAGATGGGCCAGCTCAGTAGCTCACCACGATTCACATTTCCACTTACACGTCCCACTAAAACCCTCATCTATGTCGCCGAAACATTGCCCAGCACCACTCCGAGTGCCCCTCCCTCCAATGAGAGACGTGGGCCGGAGACCGAAAGATTTCGAGAAGCGGGGGGATACACCGGTATGTCGCGAAAACGACCTGCAGCTATACCACATAGCCAAACATCAGCACTGGTCATATTAGTGCGTCTCTTGCCTATGGTACTCCGAGTTTGCCGCCACGTACACTCGAAGCGGAAAGCCAAGGTCGCACTGCCTCCACCACTTCAAACTACGTTGACGCGACCCCTCACCAGGTCTCTCCGCGTCTTTGTAGTCGTCCCCCGGCTTTTCCGCGAGACATTTGCGATAAAGGCACACAGGAGGTGGGTTAGGTAAATCTTCTCGTCAACGGAGTCTCTGAGAGGGGAAATTGTACTCTACCGAGGGTGCATCCAAGCCCCCTACCTTCTCAATCACCCTGATTTACCCAGAACAAGTCGCTGGCATCTCACCTTTCCTCGGAGCGCCATCAATATGCTTGACAAACGAGGAGCACACGATCCGGTTTTCTGGGATAGTAGCAGTGCAAGACCTAGATTGTATCAAAAATGTGTTAAAAAGTTGATGAAGAAACCACTTGCAAGCTCAGCGCTCAATACTAATATCGAAGTATTAAGAGGTGAATGGGCGATGGATTAAATTGAAACGCTGGCCGCACACTGGCAGCCCTGGGGTAATTCACATCTGCTCACAACAAGCTAGATAGAGAAATTTTTCATGCGATGGGTCCTTGCATGCTATCACAACGTGTTCACGGCAGTGCAACCCACAAGATTGTGATCACCCACCAATCTGGCTCTATCTTTGGCGATAATCTCTCTGGAATTCGATTAGCGCGTGCCAAGAACTAAGACAGGACGGTGGCGTAAACGACATCGTGGGACTTGAATTCGAGCGCCGGGCCTCTTCATGCGATGGAGTACTGTATCGTTTCGACACCAACTCCATGTAACATGTACCGTAACAGTGTGAATTGGACTCATCTGCAAACTGTATCGCGTAAAGAGGAACAAATCCTGTACTGGTCAAGATGTACTCGAGTATAAACAAGCGCCCAGAGCGGACCCTTAATTTGGCCTATTTTTAGCGTAATGAATGTTGGAAGTTGAACTAAGTCTGTAACGCGTAACATGGCCTGAACATGAGGTCGAAACAATACAGTATGTCGAAGACATCTTGCATCCAGGTGGAGTGCGGCCAATAGCATTGACGAAGGCTTAATTGGTGTGGCCGTGCCAACTTTCATTAATTTCGGTAAGCGTGAAGCTGGAAATTGGAAAGGTCGTTTGCACCGGAAATTTGAGCAGAATACCACAATACTTTGTCCTAGGGTAAAGCATATATAAACCACCTTATTTCCGCCCTCCTTCCAACTTACGCCCAAGAAATATCAGCATGGGCACCTTGGTGATTCTCCGACTCTTTTTTATCCTAACATTTGTGGCGACCCAAGGGGCAGGTGTGTTGCCAGGCAGCGAAACATTGGCTACTTCTGTAAGCGATCTCAAAAACCCCAGTCCATTTTCTTACCCTACCTGATATCTACACGCGCAGAATAACTGTACCGTCGGATCCATACCGTGCGGGCCAGCGCCGTCTTGCTGCGCCTCTCGGTAAGCCGTGCTGTACACTCCACTTCTGGTACTCGAAAGTCACGATTCTCAAGGTCCACCTGCAACTTTCGACGTGGAATTCCTGTTTGCGTGGCTCCTCAAGATCAAGCAATTTCTGGATTCGATCATAGTCCCTGTGCAGACCCATATCTCTGTAAGCGGTTTTATATTTCATTTTTAGATTAGTAACGGCTAATTATACGAACCTTCAGTTAGATGCGATGTTATCATCGGAATAAGCGGATTTTGTTGTCGTACGTTGACGCCTGACCTAAGAAAACTCGTGAGACTTATTTGATATCAGCCATTGGAACTGTGTGTCGTGCCTTACAGACAGATAACATTGTACACTGTATCGATGCCCTCGGAACAACGGCTCTTGCACTCCCGTCAGCTACAACTGGCCTCGTTCCATCTGCAACTCCAGTCATGGGTGACGACCGAAGCATCATTTACCGCCCATCAGAAGCGTGGAAGGCTTCCAATACGGATTCAACCTGCAGTGTAAGTAAAACGCTTCATGTAACAAGCACCATCAACGCCTCGGTATCGTTTAACTTCACTGGTATGGTTTTAGTTTCCTACCTAAGTACGATTGATATTCAATGCGCACCTCGCGACAGGCCCAAGTATTATGGTCCGGACAATCACGTCTGCAAATGGAGGTGTTTTCTCGGTCTGGATAGACGGCTTCAACACTTCCAGCAACGTGGACACCTTTGCAAATCCCGGAAATACCGTACTCCCTTCTTGCTACCCACTGCAATTCCCTCCGTTTGCAGTTACCCCTCCTGGATTTGAAACTCACTCCAACCACACCATTACCTTAATATATACAGGCCCATCCATATATTCGAAAGATGGAACCGCTGGTGCGGTCGAGTTCGATTCATTCGCCATTCCTGACCTCCCCTCTCATCTTACAGCGACTAGTAGTAGCTCCTTGACTTATACTCATGATTTTCACCTCGTCGTTTTATTCCTGTTTGCATTATTTTTCCTCTTCATCGCGTTTTAGTACCTTCTGTAGATGAAGGTTTTAGATAGGTCGTATCGCTGTAAACACTGTACCGAAATGTAAATTGCAAAGCGTCTTAAGATCGTTCTGAGAAGGGAAGAGAAGTGGCAGGATGCGACGACAGATATAAACTTGAAGCACGAGGGAGTTGACATCAGACAATAGTAAAACCAAAGCTAAAGCGCTAAGCGCTAAGGCCAAGTCTCATACATTCGAGTCTGAGGTACGTAGAGAGATGTAGAGCCGCCCGTTATGGATTTTCTGGATTTGTCCTGTTGTGCTTGTCAGCTTTTTTACTGTGCGCATTTCACTGGGAACACGACACCGTATTTAGTTACAAAATATGATAAAGAATACGGTAAAAATAGTCAATGTACAATAAGCATAGTTGGCAATCGAAATATGGTATGAATTACGTAGAATAGTTCTTTGTCATATTTTTTCTCCTCTATTGATTTCGCTCCAAAGAAAAAATATGACAAAGAAGGATTCTATACATATTTGGTTCGCTAACTATGCTTAAAGTACATTGACTATTTTTAACGTATTCTTTACCATATTTTACAGCTAAATACGGTGTCATGCTCCCAGTGTTTCATGCTCCGCAACATGCCAGCTCCGCGATCCGAGCCTAGATAATAGGATGCCTCACCTCCAACTTAACGAGCCATGCATCGGGTAGAAGACTTGCTAGTTTTTCACGAGAGCCACATGCTTGGTTTAGATCACGTTGGGGTAGTCCAATCCGTCCGGACCTGGGCGGCTGGGGCTCGGAGACGCGTCGAGCAGTGCGGAACCGCGTCGCACGCGATGGCAAGAAGCAAGCAAAGGTGAATATCTCAACTACGGGCACGCTGGCACACATACCGTGCACAGCCACTGATGGGATCTACGCTATCTAATCTACGGCGAGCTCGGTCCAGATCTCACTACTACAACGTCTGCTGCGCACTGAGTGACTTCGAGCCACTCTGACTTCAATGCCAGACCACGATATATGTGATGTGCCCTAACAGAGCTACATCCGAAAGAATACTCGTGGTTGGCAGTGGTGCTACGGAAGTCGTGAACGTCGGATAAACATTCGCTTGAGTGACAGTTATGGACTGGGGACTCGCATGTGGGGTTTGAGGTTTGAGGCGCGGGTGAGAGTAAGCCCTAGGAAGGAGAAACTGTGGATGAAAGGGCACGCGGCAACCAAAATAAAGAGAGGGAAAAAATGCTGCATGTGGCTTGGTCGTCGAGACATTGTGACGTGGCCTGAAGATAATGTTTAGAGCAGAGAATTTAGAAAATGAGGTGCGAGACTGCTTACCAGGCGGTCGGTGTACTGGATCAATGAGAACGAATGTTGGCGAATGCGGCTGAATGCGGAATGGGAGAAACGGTGCTGTAGCGGGCAGCTGCGGTGTGGGCTCCGTGGCAGCATCGATGAAGGGGGAAGAATGGTTGAGGAAGCCAGAAAACCACAGGCGCCGAAGGGGCGCTGCAGCCACGTGTCCTTTATGGTTTACGAATCCTATTTATAGGACTCCTTCTATTATTGTCCGAGGATATTCCAATTAGGGACAGCTGGGATAGCTAATCAATGATCAATCAGTTCAGGCAGGACGACAGTAAAACAAGGACACCAACTTTATTTCTTTGGAACTGGATTGCTCAGAGACGGGTGTCGGACGCCTGCTAGGGATAAGTATGGCCCGGGTTAGGAGTAAGCGATTCTGCACACTGGCAGTACAGATTTGGTACAGATGGGCCAGACCCACTTCCGAAAGACTCGGATGGCCCTATCAGATTAGCTGGAGCTGTCAATTAGCCTCTACTAGTCAATTCAAATGTCACATTGTAACAAATAGTCAAAGCCCAATCCACCTTCGGAATCGCCCCACAATGCCTCACAATCGACACCCATAACCTTCTCTCACTTCACACCTTCACCGTTTCACAGCCACTTGTACCATCGTTTCTGAGGTCATGCCCCGTTCGTAGGTGTGTGATCTTTGAACTTGACGCCAAGTGTAGAAAGAACATTGAGACTTACGAAGGCTGCTGATCACAGGATTGGTATGGGCTCCTCCATCACATTCATGATGAACCATCACGAACTCTGATAACTCTGATAACAGTGCGCAGTCAATTCAACATCCTACACCTGATGAAATGGTCGGTATTTGGAAGAAGAAATTTCAATTCGTACTCCCAAAACGACTAGACGATAACTCATCGATATGGGGCCATATGGTAGTGGCAAGAACATGTGTTTTCACGCATTTATTCTACGGAATCACAATGTCATAGACGAACCGCACGCCTTTCCAATCGCGTTGACGCTGTTTCACGGGAGAGAGCTGCATTAACAGTATAAATACCAGTATTACCCTGAGGGCGATTGACACAAGTTGCAGCCAGCTTCGAAACATTACTGCTCCTCACGATGTCTACTTTCGATGTCAGCGCCTACAACGACCTCCCCTTTATCGCAGACGCCAACACGCGCTTAGAAAACCAGCTCGCATCCGCAGGCCTTACCCGTAGCGAATTCTTTACGAAGCTTGTCCCGCTCTTCCGGGAGGCCTCGTACGACGGGAAATATGCCGTCTGCCTCATCCACCGGCACTACGCCCTCAATGACGGCGAGCGCATGGTCACCACTGGGGACAGCGCCAAACCCTCCACCGACACCTCTGCGAACATTGTTGGTGAGCGCTGGGCCAGCAACGGCGAAGTCATCGAACACAGATCTATCGACGACCCCGCATCCCACCCACTCCCTCCTTCCCCCGAGTTCTTCTCCAAGTTCAAATCCATCGTCGATGCCCATGGCATCGATATTTTAGGCATATCTTGTGCTCCGGAAAAATTGGACGACGGCTTTCTGTTCTTGGAGTCGCCCGGCCGCCCGGGGGACCGAGAACAGGTAACAAAGGTTGTTCATCACTTATCCGAATCGGAAGAGCGAAAGCACAGCTTTGAGGCCGCGTGGATCCCGAGGTTCGATTCGAAGAGCGGTTTTTACACCATGGGGGGTTGCACTAACTGTGGCTCATGTGACCCGCCGCCGCCGCCGTGCCCACCTCCATACCGGATCACCTGCCCAGTTGGCAAATTTGGAATCAAGGACTACTAATAGGCAGCACCTTTGTGGTTCTGTCGCTTCCTAAACCCTCACCGTATCGTCTTTTACTTTTAGGACATAAGCTTCTTGCCTTGCTTTTTGTACTTGTACAGAAATTTCGTTCCAGCTACCTGTCTTTGGTTTTTTTGGTTTTTCGATGACTGAGCTTTTTGTGAAATACAATTTCAAACTGTCACCTTACGTCCTTTGTTAAGCATATCATAAGTGAGAACCTACCGACAGGCTCATGGTTTGACTAAAACGAAAGTTAAAAAATACATCTTAGTCTTACAAGAATGGCGCTCAAAGCAACACTGGACAGTGGCGTCGGCGCCGGGAGGCGAGTTACGAATTGGAAACAGAATAAATTCATCGCATGATATTAATCTTCTATCTACTTTGCGAGGATCCCTTGGAGTGAAGACGTGGCCGTCTTATGCACCTTGAAATAGTGGCGCTTGTCAGCTAAAATGCAGTTAAAATCTCAGAGAAATGTACATCGCAGCTACTCTACTCGTGTGAACTCAGAAGACGATCGTTGTGATTGGCTATTCCGAATTCCCTGACAATGTGGGCTTGGTGGACCTAGACCTGGTGGAAATAGAATCACTGGAGGAATTTGGTTTGAGGAGCCAGGAACAAAGCTAGGCACGTCAGATTGCTCTGGATCTAATTTGTAGAACAATTAAATTCAAGTTCGAAAAGCGAGAATAAAGAAACCTTCCTTTGTTCGTAGTCTCCTGTCTCTCTTTCTTGATATCGGCGCGTATCCTTCGATATAGAATGATGAGAAGCAGAGAGAAGCTCTGTGAAAGAAACGGAATCCGTATTTATAAAAAAGATCTCGTTTCGATTGACTACTCACACAAGCTGACATTATGACGAGAACGGGCACGATCGCAAACATATCTGCATATCATTAGACTTCGGGAGAAAGGTGAATTGCATCGGAAGGAGGTTAAATACCTATAGTTGCGCCTGTAGATGGTTGGTAGATGGCTTAGGTTGAACACTTTAAAAGTTAATCAGGCCTTACCGAATCCAGCTGGTGCGCCGGGCAGATTTGCCCTTATGGATGAAAATGCAAACAATGCGCCGACAGGAACTACAAACATCTCCGAGTAAATTTCTGGGTTTGGATATACGATTGTTGCCACAGAAATTGTGAGGAATACAGCAGCGGTAAGCCCTAGATATTGCATATAAAAATTGTACTAATGCAAATGCAAGATGGAAGGAGGTTGAAGTTTTGGACACTCACAATTCATAACAGCCACAACAACTACGAATATCTTGGTCGCGGTCGACCTCTCGACTCGTAAATAGATTTGGAGATACTCCATTCCAGGTCCGTTGCGGTTTACATGGGAGTTTAAGAGCGAGATTTCAAAATTTCTGTTCTGCGTTGTAATTGATTTTCGAGCCAGGGGCGGCGAAGAGCTACTTACACTGCAATGCCAAAGGCTTGGGAAATTTTCAAGGCAGAGACATCACCTGTCTCTATATTACGGGTGTAAAATGCCAAAGGAGCAAGATATCTAAAGAATTGATTATTATCTATTTCGTATTCTTGGTCGGCATGTAGTAAGGCTTACGCGTCAAAGGGGTAGTTCTGGAAAGACGACTGATCTTCCATAAGACGAATGACAACATACTCCTTGGCCGCGACGAGTTTTGTGATGGTTCTGAAAGAAGAGTAAGCTTGGAAGAGACCGAAACAATTTTGGGTGCTATTCAGGCGGTAAGCTGGCTGGTCCATTGTCTGCGGAGTCCATGATGGACTGTCCATATCCAAGAGCGTACTGCAGGAAATGCATCAACTCCAACAGCGCGATGGCCTTATCAACTCACTTGGGTAGATAAATATCGATAACCGTGGGTGGTGAGGAACAATTTACGGACGTCAATGAGGGGTACCAATTCATGACGATAGTTCTCGATATAGGGTCAACGGAAATAGCTTCAGCCACAAGGCTGACCTAGAAAGTATGTCTCATAAGTCATAATATGACCTCAGGAATTTTAAGAACAAACATCGGGCAAGAAAAGATCATAGGTGCTCGGTGAGGGCGCTTGAAACTGGAGAGGTTTAACCTGCATACGCCATGCAGCAATCATGAAAGATATCAAAAATGGAGCTACAAGGGCGATCCAGTAAAGAGAAAATTTTGTCGAATTTTGTTGGGGCATGGTGGCGGTTTGCTTTTGGGAAGGCTGCTCGTCGTATGTTGAAACCAAGGGAGGTATCGACCAGTGGGGAATGGTGAACAGCATGAGTCCCCTTGAAGTATCATAAAGAAAATGTCGGACTGAGACGCAATCCGTATTTAATTAATATCCAGATTGTATGAAGCAGACGTGCACTTCACATCTTCACGCAGTCATGCACAAAGATGGAAACATCCACCCAGTTACATGCAGAGCGCCAATTAGCATGAGGCAAATGGATGGATAGATGGATAGATGAGTTATAACCGGGGCACAGGGTTTTTTGCTGTGCTATGGCCGTGCCGGTTCGTGCCGGTGCATGCAACCTCGTTCTTTAGCATAGGTAGCAGTCCATGATGTCGTTCCTCTTCCTCGCATATGGTGCGCTGCCACTGTGCGCTGCACGGCACGATGTAGTAACAGTAGTGAGCATGGGCAGGCCCCGGCATCCACCTTCAAGTTGGTTAGAATAGACATGAAAGGATTAGATAGGGTCGAACCCACCGCGCCGACGTTTGGATGGACAGGTTGTGTAGCAGGAGCACGACCCGACAATAAAAACACCACTCAGGCCTCGCTGCGATAGCGTGTCGCTGACAGGACAGATTGGGCCCCTCCAATGAAACAAAACACTGAGTCGTGTTATGCCGTGCCCGGCGATTGCTGCTGCATGCAGCAATTTAAATTGCGACGAAGAGAAATGTGAGAGAGTCCTAGGTAAAATGGAAGAGAACGCCGTTTGTCCAGAATTCTTGGTTGGTACTAAGACAAAGCAACTTGGTGGCGCTCTAAAAGAGGCAGAGTCGCTAGCAGTGGTATTCGCAAGTTAGCGGGTTTATTGTATTAGGATAGCTGTAACACACGTCCTACCACAATTTCTACCAGACTTTGGTGACCTCACTCGTCCCTGCACTGAACAGCCACGTATACAGGCGCCTAGAAATTCGTGAACTTGAAGAATTAGAGACTCGTATCTATTTTAAGAATGAGGTATAGGTTTGACTCACTCTCTGGTGGCTTACACAGGGCTTAATCACGTCGGAACTGCCGTTTACTGTCTCACGGCTAAGCTTTGCATCCCAACTGTTAGCTTTGATCAATGAATAGTGCAGTGAAATTGAACGATGCAGGTTGAAGGATCAGATGTTGTTTAGCGCTCGTCTTGTTTAGCGCTCGTCCGTAAAGGGCAATACATCAGGGGCTGGCACTGTGCGGGCCGTTTTCTTGGACGCATCCTAGCCACATCCGCCGCATACTCGAGAATTAAGTAGGAACTTCAGCCAACCATTTCAGTTGGCCTTGAACTTCATTTGGAAGTTTTATTACGGGAGCACAGCCTCCAATACTGACGGGCATCGACCTTCCGTTTTTAATGTCCACGAGTGCTATAGCGCGCGCATAAGGACTACTACAGATGAAGCCGGTAGCACCATAAATTCATAACGAATGGTCCGACTTATAGTTCGTTATAGTCGATTTGGCACCATGATTCAGATGATTCCGAACGCCTGCAAGCGCTTCGGAACACAATCGGAACCATGGCGGGAATTTGTGTCGAGATTTCCATTCTGGGACCCTACTCCCCGAAGCTTCGATTCCTTTATGCTCTCTGGGTAGCACGAGGTAGCATGACCTGTCCTGTCATTAAAATGACTTAAGATGACTGGTCAGGTTAAGCTTTCATGTTCGATGGCATATTCGAGTTGGCACCTCGGACGGCTCCAGACGGGCTAGACGAGACTCCTTTGTCATTACGAAACAATAAACATCCGGCAATGGGACCTCGTCTTTCAAAATGCGAATGGATGAAAAACTGAGCCACTTTGAGTCCCGAAATCCTGAACAAATGCTTGCACACGACGTTTAATTAGATGTAGGTTGGTGATTATTTCTCCGCCTATTTAATGTTGGATGTCGAGATGGTTTACTACTTGAATCACCTTCGCGAGCAATTAGCGAGATAAGGAATTGCAGGTATTTCTGCCTTTCTATGACTACAAAGGCTGTTCTCAGATTTTTTGCTCCAATTTCAGTTCGACACTGTTCATCGTACAACATATTCGGAAAGCATTTCTCCTGCCCCTTTGTCCGCATTTTCCACCGTTTCTTCAGCAACATTTTTTCCTATCCTTTGACAGTATCCTTGTTCTGTATTTGCTAGAGTTTTCGGCGGAATTTTGTGCCACCGTTCTCACGGAATTTGCGCTGACGGAACCGGACTCGTTGCCCTTTCTTGGCACCCACCACGCCCCAACTGCGCGGTCCTCGTCCTTATTCTCTTCGTTCTCCAGCTATATCCCCCTTAGAATCTCTCTCAATGACTTGGAACGCCTAAAGCACAGAATATCCATAATTTGGCCCTCTTCAGTACATTTTGAACGGCGATAATACGAACGACATGTCCAATGACATCCACAAAGCTGATCAGATAGCTTTCCACTTCTATACCAAGCTTTTCTACACTGTAAACCATGCACGAGCGACGGAGGAGTCTAACTCGACGTCCAGGGTTGATAAATGGGTGCGTGGATACTCTGTTTTGCCGGAAACGACTGACAGCGACGATGATTAGTTCAACTTGGAGACACCAGACTCGGACCTGTTCACGAAAGAGGCGCGAGAGCCTTACAGAAATATCTCGCTGGCTGCTGCTCCAGGACCGCCTCCTCTAGAAATCCAGGTGCTTCTATCAGTTCCGGAGCTGACGAACAACCAGGTATTGGTGTACATGTCTCCTGACTCATCGAGAGTCAGAATCGAGCCCACGCCGAGGTTCATACTACTCGAGACATGGTCGCTAGCGATGCAGCCTGGCTCGAACCAGCACGGAGACGCGAGCACAGATGTGGCCCTTCCGATCATCTACAAGCACGGAATTGTGCTGTTTCGCAGCGTGTTTAGTCTGCTAAGGGTGCTGCCCGCGTGGAAGTTCTACAAGCGGCTAAAGAGGAAGACGGGTGGTGTTAATAGGAACGGGCATCTGGGGATCACCCTGAGGGTGCGGTCGTCCGGAGACAGTGAGACTGATCGAAACATACTTGGATTTGGTGAGTACGAGCGAGCGCTTACGGTGCCATCTAATGAAATTACTTCCCAGGTGCTAGACCATCGCCAACGTACCGTTCTCCACTTGGGACATCGACTCACACATTCCCCACGGTGGCACACCTATTAGGCTCATTCACGCTATCGACAACTTATCTGACGACACCCAACTTCCAACTTGACGAACTGGAGTCTCTGCTTTCGTCGCGGTTCATATCGCTGGATTTAGAGGGATTCATCCCGACACTGGACAAGAACCGACAGCGGGATTCGATGTCCGGATCTTCTTCGCTGCCGAACAGCAGTGGGATCCGGTCGGTGCTTTCGCGTTCGCCACCAAAGGCGATAGGAAGAGCCACTTCCACTGGGATTGGGGGTGTGGACAGTATCACTGTTGCGGAGAAGTTTATCCTCCCTTCACGGGTGCCCAGCGTTGGGGCATCGACATTAGGGACGACAGCGAGCACTGGGACGAGTGCTCTTATACCCCCGCCCCGCCCATTCCCGACTATGAGCCCTTTAAGTCCCAGCAGCAATTCTACCATCCCGTTTTCGAATCTGGGTTCTGTCGCAGCCCAACCTATACCCGGCTCAGGTCTCGCTATCAACCGCCTGAGGAAGGAGAGTCTGAACTCATCCTCATCTTCATCAGTGTCCACACGGGACCTTCCTCCTCCTGGGCCTAACCCGGGCATGTCGTCCCTCTCATCTTCTCCAGTCACTGGCCCTCTCCCGATCCGACGACCAAACATCAACCCCGTCCACCCTTTCAAATCCAACACCCTCTCCAGTGCCTCAGGCTCGTCACCCTCCCTATCAATTCGGCAAGGTCCAGGCGCAGTCGGCGGCGGCGGGTCCCCGGGCCTTCCTTCCTCCTTGTCAGGCACGGGCGGCGTCATCCCACCCTCACACTCCCGACATCCCTCAAACGCATCCCCTATCGGGAACCCGGCCCGGCTACCACCGTCTCCCATCAGTGGCTTCAGCGCACATCCCTCTCCACCTCCGGGCACCACTGTGTTTTCGCCGTCGAGCCTGGGAGACCGACGGCCAGGGACTAGCGGGAGTGGTGCGAGCTCCGACCGGGATCGGAGAGTCAGTATTCAAAGCCTCGGGATGGGGTCAGCGGGAGGAGACAGCGATGATGGTCGAGTGCACGTAGGTATGGCCATGCCTCCGCGGAAGAGGTACTCCAGCAGTTTTGGGCATCGTTACGTGGGCAGTGTCGGCAGTGGAACAGGCATAGTTGTTGGTTCTACATCTGCAACTGCTGGGAGTAATGAGAGCAGGACAGCAGGGATGATTGGTGATACCAGTATGCCGGGCAGTGGCAATGTAAGTGGGAGAGCCACACCTGCTAGTTTGAGTGGTGGTGGTAGTGGGTTAGAAGGAAAGAAAGAGGCGAGTCATCCTTCCTTCTTTGTGTCCTTTTATAGCGATTGGGTCTGCATATTGCCTGTTGGAGGTTCGGAAAGCCGAACAGCCGTGTTGTAATTTTGTGTGGGCGCTATCAAGCGCTAAGGCCCGGTATTACCAAGATTTGGCCTGCCACTCGTTCTGACTCGACTGTTGCTCCTTTTAAGGCTCGGCCTTTTATTTTTATACTTCCGTTCTCCTCGTCTCTGCGCCGCTCTTTCCATCTCTCATGAGCTACTCAACTCCCCTGGATTCGGATCTTGCTAACGCATTTCTTTCACTACAGGGAGTTTCTTCCTTCCTCGGCACCGCAACAGACGATGACGACATCTCCATCTTCGTCCAGGACATCGACTCACGCAAGCCACTCAGTGGCCGAGCAAAGGAACGAGAGAAGAGAGAGGAACTCGAAGAGCAGGAACGCATGTGGCAGTATGCCCACCAAGGCCAGGTGCACGAGCACGAACGTAGCTCCGACGAACCGACCGTCAAAGGCAAGGAGAGAGAACGGGCGCCTAGATACGACATAGGCGCACAGGACCGACGGCCGCTTAGTGAGGTGTTCGCTGATGATGCTGCGTACACGACATCTCCGCCACCTCTACACGACACTCCAAACTATCCGCACCCATCGTCGGATATGGACATGACGCCCGCCGCCGTTGCGGAAAGGGCAGCGCAGTTTTCTACATCCCCGACACGAAGCCCGATGCTGACAAGCCAGAACGAGGTCGAAGAGAGGCTCAAGAAGATGAACGAAACGTTTTTGAAGAGCCTCGAAGGGATCAGTGGCGGGAGCACGAGACGGAAAGACAGACGGAAGGATGCTGACAAGGACCCGTCCATTCCGTCGTCTTCGTCCGCAGCCCCTATGGACAGGGAAAGGGAGAGGGAAAGGGGCCGTGAAGACTCGAGTAGCAGCAGCAGCAGCGGAAACTACCCCTCACGCGCCTCTCGCGGGCTTGGTCTCGGATTTCCGTCGTCTCGTGCCAACCCCGCCGAACGCGAGGTCTATTCCCCGTACCCGTTTAATACCCCCGGTCTGGGACTGGGCCTTGGAAGAGGGAGGTACGCCTCCACGAGCTCGAGCACGCTGGCGACTAGCGAAGCTGGTGCGAGCCAGGGCTCGGAGGAGGTCATTGGCCGCATGGAGCTGTATGAAGAGAGGAGGAGGAGTGGGTATCAGGGGTAGTCGGTTGGGTGGGTCGCTTGTTTCTCATGTTCTTTCCGTTGTTTTGGGTTCTTAATATGCGCTGAAGTTGTTTGTGCGTCGTTTGGGTATGGAGGAGCGGGAGGAGGCCAGTGCAGGTTGTATCTCTATTATATGTATTACTTGCTTGTTGGGCGAATCCATTGATATGCCACAAGTTTTATTCTGCTGCTCTTTCTCATTTAGTCCGTTGCTGTCATTCCTTTCTATTTCTTTCATTACCCACACCACTCATGAACATGACCGTTATAAATAATTGCTAGGTACCCTCATGGTAAACTTACTTCTCCCTGAGGCTCGTTGATCTCGTTTACATTTAAATGTCTCCACACTCTCGTTGTGGGTTGCGTGCTGCTTGCGAATGGTACCGGATGCGCTCCGGTGACGCTAATGGCAGAAAAATATATCACCCAGGCTGCAATGACCACTGTATTCGGTATTACATTGTCAGAACTTTTGTGTCAAGATACGAAGGTCATGTTAACGTACTAGAAAATGGGGCCGCCCATGATATGGTATTCATGACTAGAACGAGCTGGCATCGCAAGTTACCCAGGAAGTCTTTGGTGTTCATACTCAAGCAAATTCGTAAAGAACCACTGAATGGAGCTCTTAACGAGGAGCTGAATGCTGTTGAATCCATTATTAGCGGTTTGATGAGGACTGGGAAGTAAATTAAGGTACATACAAAACATGAAGAAGGCGATTATAGAGGACCCCGTAATATGTGTCTGGGCGTTGGTCATCCAGTGGGAAGATTCGGGCATTTGACTGTACTTCATCCTAAGATGGGTTCATCAGATGTATACTGCGAGGTAGATGATTGCCAAGATCGACTAACAAATAGTGGATTGAAGCTGCTAGCACTCCAGAAAGTGTGGCCATAAACCCAAAGTATATAACTTTATTGTAATACTCAGACTCGATGCTTCAGACAGAGTTGAGAGAACCAGAACTCACCGTCAAATATAGCAAATCGCAGAAAGGATAGTATAAAAACGAGAGCATTGAGGAAGCAAGTTATGGAGACGGCGAATAACGCAAATCCTGGATTTCAAATTGTCAGCCAATCCGGTACGGGTACTTGCCCCTAGGAAATGACCAACGATAATATGTCCGAAAATCTCTCAACACTCGTGACCTTCCTAAGCGCGCAACTGCATTGGATAGCCGCCCGGAGGGCTCGTAGCCGTTTGCGGAATTGTAGCTCGCTGCAAGAGACATCCTTGGATGCAACAGCGTCAGTGATGGTGGTAGCAGAGAAAAGAGAGAGTAGGCTGTTCACTTACGTGTACGGCCGGCTGCTGGGTAACAATAGAGTATGGGGATGTAACAGGTTTGATGAGGGTTGCTGATGCTGTGATGCCAGTGCGGCTGCGGGCGGTTCGCGATAAGTCCTGTTAATCGCTACGATTTAGTGATCGCGTTAAATCAATCACTGGATTTAATTCGGCTCCACGGGTGTGACACCTCCAGGGTCGAGGCGAGAAACTGGGAGAATGCGAAGAATTTAGCATAGGACATTGAGATAAATGGTGGATGAGGCCGGGATAAGCTCTGTAGGAACTAGAGTAGCACAGAAAAAGACCTAATTTTTGTTTCTACAATGTTCTTCCAACCTGAGAGTAAAAAGCCAGGTGAATGGCTCAAATTTCACAGTAAAAAAGCGAAGTTTCCAAGGGTAATTGCTATTAGATTCTCATAATGCATTAGAATTTAATAATTGAACAATCTACCTACTAACTACTGTTAAATAAAATGAACAGTGCATGCTACGGTGTCCTGTATTGACTCGCGCACTGCTGCACGTCTCGAAACGCGCATGCGCCAAGAGTGAACCCCACACAGGGTCCGCGTTGGGAGCCGAGTAACGTCGGTAGACAAAGCGCTCTGGTTTTCCGTGGCCGTTGTCCGTGTTCCGGGGACTGATCCGCCTTAAATCAGTTAAATCATGATTAAATCAAACGGAATAACTACTTTACCTGCCATTTCCCGCACTTATCTCCACTTTCCTTAAATTAAACCCTCGGAACGTTAGTAGCAACTGTAAAAACATTGAAATCAGCCTCGGAGGCTTCATATTTCGATAAAATCCATTATTTACTACCTAATTGCACATTTGATATAGTGGAGCGGTGAGAGAGCAGAGTGCTGGAGAGCGAGCGGCCCTCGGGGAGGCCATCTGCACACGAAATCCAGCAGGCGTGTGTCCCAAGCGCGCTTCCCCGAATGCGGTGACAGCCTGTCAGGACCCTGCGCGAGCCTCGGAGAACACCGGCGCTTGATGGTCCCTTGTTCGGACATCACGTCCGAGCAAGCCCCAATCCGTCATCGAGGTGCCGCGCTCCCCTCGAGGGCGGTTTCCCTCCTTTTTCCCTCCTTTGAGAGCGCGCTTTCGAGCATCCAGTCCATCGCAGCGGAAGGGAGGCGCGGGTCACACAGTGTGACGCGTTCCGATCATGCCGAGGCGCCGGCGATCAGATTGGTAAGCAAAATTGCCTTATCGGCTTAAATCATTCGACATAAGTATACTTCACAGCAAAATCCCCGAAGCGACCTCGGTTAAACATCCTTGTACAGCTGTACATATATAAGTGTTTCGGCGATGCCAGAAGTATTGGTCCGACGGTCGTCGTCATGACCGCAGTCGTAGATATGTGATATGTGGGCCAGATGTAGGAATTTATGGAACAGCCTATATTCAACCCACAGCTTTAGCCTCAATGAAATTATAATTGCCTTCGACCCTTGCCTCAACGTATACGTATTTATTATCTTTCTTCAGAGAACCTATCAGCCTGCACAACTTTGCCCGAATGTCGAAGGAAATCTTCCGCCCAGCCTCGACAGCCAGCGTTTTTGGGCGGATGGAATTGGCCTCAGCTTTTCGAACGTTCTATCGACGCGACTACCTTTTAATTCAGAGTGAGGAAGACCCAGAAACCAGCCTCGAGGAATCGCCTTCGACCCATGTAGCCCAAAGTTATTGGCATTTGCTACACCACCAGTTGACATATTTTTGTATGACGTTTTTATTTCATCTTCAGCGAAAAAGCTGAGATTGCGGTTTGCGCAGTGGTCGCATTTGCTTTAATCGCCATTAATACCGTTCTCTATTTCATCGCGTGGATTATTTCCATGAAGAGGGACTCCAACTGGGATAGCGAAGGTCGGCCATAGGATGGTCTGCATAAATTTAAACTGACCAAGTTATTTAGCGTTCCGGTTTGGGTTTACAGGGATGATATCATTACTGTGCTTCGGCATAATATTTTCACTGTGAGTTCACGTTGCTGACTGTCGAGTTCTGTTCTGAGAAATCCATTGAACGCCTGTTCTTTTTTAGTGTATGGACAACCCCCGTGCTCACACCAACGACAAGAGCAACAGCACAGATCCAGGTTGGTTCCACTTTCTTTTTGATTATGCTTCAGCTATGTAAGCACCCGCTTCATTAATTTCACGTCGACGAACTCGTGAGGCTAAATCGACCAACCTGAATGATAGTTGGAGTCTTCGCCCTACGTATTTCGAATTTAGGGGACTCGCCGAGCTGTTTGAACGGGGACGTCCGATGTAGCATTATCACGGCGATGACGAGCATTGGTTTGCTTTCACCTGTCCCTCGTGAGTCGTTTCTGTGAAAATCTCGAGGAAACTTTGGCAGAAGGATGACCATGCTCCATTTTCGTAGTTATAGGGGCCGCAAGAATAGCGTACCTAGCCGCAGGTGGTACTGACTTTGTGGCCTTAGGCGATGTGTAAAGGTGACTGTAAACGGAGCCCTAGACCACTTTGATCTGGTAGTCCGTAGGGAGCAGAGGCTAGCAGAGCAGTCTTGTAGGGCTCAGAGGAATGCTACCTACTCTATGGCAAAGTTTAGCTCTAGATTCAACATAATTTGGCAGTTATACCGTGGTTGGCAATTTCGATGCCTTTGGTGATTCTGGGGTCAACACGAAAATTGAGATCATGTACTCCTGCGAGCATGCATGAGCTCACAGATTTGAGATATCCGCATAGCCGCAGAAATTGTTGAAAAGCTTTTGAAGCAGACTTCATTTGGACCTTTGAGCAGTGGATGGTTGATGTCAAGTTGCCAATAGCACCCGTGTCGGCCAACAAATTTCGCTGCTTGGCGGCCGGGCCGTAGCTTGCTTTCTACCATCATGTCGCCGACGCTGCCACACGCACTCTTTTCCTTGCTTGAAACTTCCATCCTTCATTGAGTGGTGAACTCGTCGTCGTTAATGGTACATCCCAATTCGTCATTTGCGATAACTCTCAAACAGGAAATTGCGCGTGTAAGAAAGGAGTATAAATCCGCTGTCAGATCCGATGGTGTATTCACCAATCAGGAATCTGTGGACCGTATGCTAACCGACCAAAAATATCAGGTTCTCTCAGCTCTTAAAATGAACTTCGCGAGCCAAAGCCTGCCGCTTTACATCTCCTGCATATCTCCACGGCCTGTTGGCTGACTAAAAGAGTGTTGAGAGGCTAGATTGCTCGTTGTTCATCTGCAGAAGGTTCAAATCCTACCCTCAGCGAGAATCTCAACTGCACCATCTACATGACGACAGAAAAAAGGCTCCGTATAGCTATCATGTGTGTTTAACCTTCTCATCGCCTTGTCACTTGTTTGACCTTGAGGCAGTGGAGCAGGAATAGGCGGTCTAACCCTATCTGCAGCTTTAGGATTCCTCAGTGACGAGCGGGACTTGGAGATCAACATTTACGAGGCTTCCTCTCACATTTCAGAAATTGGCGCTGGTATCAACTTTTGGCCACGAGCATGGAACGTTTTGTGTTCAATTGGCTTGGAAAAAAAACTCCTCCGAATTCTGCCACAGGCTCCGGATGATTCAATTCGTAACCTCCTCCCTTCGCAATACTACAATCAACTTACACTAGGCCAGGACTCGTGTTCGAGGTTCGAAAAGGCGACCAGCCAGAAGGTATTTTCATCCAAAATATGACCTCGAAAGGTATGTATGCAAGTAGTCTTTGCTTATCTTCCAGTCAGCTCAACGATAATTAGGTGGTTCTGTAAGGTTTCATAGAGCCGAATTGCAACAAGTCCTCCTCGATTCTTTAAGCGGGTATTTACACCTATCGCATCGCCTCATTTCTTATGAAGAGATTGGTGAGGAGGTAATTATGCAATTCGAAGGCGGAAAGACTGCCACATGTGACCTTCTTGTTGGAATGGACGGAATCAAGTCAACTGTACGAAAGTGCTTCTTGTCAAAAGAGGGTCTATCAGATTCGCCTTCCGTACACCCTACGTGGTCCGGAGACATAGCATATCGCGGGCTTATTCCAATCGAACAATTGGAAGCGGTATTCCCAGGGCACCGGGCTATTACTACACCATTGCTCGTAAGCTCTGAATACTCTATGACGTCGCATTGGAGTCTCCTAACAGCACTACTCTGCAGTACACCGGGAAGACAAAGGTTTGATTCTTTCAAGCATTGACAAAAGCAATTTCTCACTTTATTCAGCATGTAATAACATACCCAATTTCGAGCGACAAGCTAATCAACTTCGTCGGCTTGACCGCTGAGCTATCGAAAGTAGGAACCAATTACAATGGTCCGACGGCGAAGCCTTGTTCACAAGACGATCTTTTGTCGATTTTTCACTGCTGGGAAGAAGAAGTACATGCGATGCTCCGGGTGAGCGGACACACAGATTCACGGTCGATCGAGGAAGTATTTAGGACGCAATACATACAGTGCATCAAGAACCCGATCAAATGGGTCGTACGTTCTGTGCAGCCTATGAACCGCTTTTCACGAGGCCGGGTTATCCTTGCCGGAGACGCAGTGAGTTATCTTGAGTTACTCGCCATTTGTCTGTGCGGCATTTTAAAGTCAACAAAACCTAGGCTCACGCTATGGTGCCACATCAAGGCGCAGGGGCTGGGCGAGCAGTCGAAGTAAGTTTTTTCTTTACTCCTTTGAACGCCTGTGTCATAAGCCCTTGGATAGGATGCGTATATCCTTGCAAGCCTGATCTCAGACAAGTTGTGCACCAGAGAAGTAATCCCCAGAGTTTCCGAGATTTATAACACTATCTGTTGTCCTGCGGCCAACCTAGTTGCTGAGAAGTCAAGAAAGTCCGGACGACTTTGCCAGTTACACGCCCCTGGACTGGAAGACGTCCGCGAAGGAGATAGCGATGTTCCTTTGGAAAAATTGGAGGGCGTATATCAACAATTCAGCAGCGAACTTGAGTGGGTCTGGAAAGAATCCGCTGAGGTGGACAGAGCGCGGGCCTTGGCAATGTTGAGAAGCTTAGAAGTGGTACGGTCCACGTCACTGTTCTCCTCGTTTGCGTATAGAGTGTGTCGCTGACCTACTTTCTAGGTAGGTACAACGCATGGGTTGTAGTGGCTAAGGAGCAATGTATTACATGTGACCACCGTCATACCATGGCCCCGAATTATTTTGTGGCTTCCTTTGAGAAGCTTGATGGAAAATATCTTCTTTTTCTACGTGTTGGCTTGACGAAGACGTATCGCCGGAAGTCCGGGCCTTTCAGGTGACCAGTTGGCGGTCCCGTGCCCATGCTCGAACACGATTATTGCAATTGACGTGAAGTCAAGAACTTGAGGAAGCGAGCGTTTTTGTTTGCATAAATATACGGCATGGCTGGCGAAATTTTTGCTGAGTGATTTGTTTCTTCGACAGGCAGCTCTTATGGTCTCGACTTATCTGCGATATGGTCTCCTGGCTGCTGTTATACAGCAGGCGGCTTCACAGGCGACTCCTGCTGCAACTCAAGGGAGCCCCGCCGCGTCCAGTGTGCAGTTGACAGCAGCACCTACTCCAGCCGCGTCGTCGGCTCCGAGCGTTTCGACCCCAGACGCCAATGGGGTGAAATTTCCTCCTGTAGGATCGGTTCCAAGGGATTTCTCTCCGGCTGGTTTGCAACGACTATGGGATATAGTAAGTCAATAAAGCATGATTTAAATTAACTGGTCAATTTCTTACCGTGTTTCGTAAACTAGGTTGGCCCCGTTCAGCCTCCGCCATTTACTACCACAAGGGTTCCGAAACTGCCGATCCCTGTTCCGTCGCCTCCTCCTCCAATGTATCCTTCATGGTTCACCCCGGCCCCAGCAGACATTTTGCCCAACATAAAATTGCCCAAGGGTTTCTTCTTTGGAGTAGCTACGGCTGCTTACCAAGTCGAAGGCGCGGCCAAAAGCGAAGGGAAAGGGCCGACCCTTTGGGATTGGAATAGTCGACAACCTAACGGTGTAGTCGATGGTTCAAATGGTAAGAAATGGAGGCAACCATAAACTACGAATCATAATAACATTCTTCCCTTCAGGTGATGTCGTTGACCTTCACTACCTTTTGTACAAGGAAGACGTAGCTCGGGTAGCTGCCCTGGGCGTCAACGCCCATTCATTCTCGTGAGCCTTACTGACCTCTATATATCGAGCGGAAGTCTGATTTAGGGTTGCAGGATCTCCTGGGCCAGAATATTCCCATTCGGGACTGCCGATTCCCCAGTAAACCAAGCCGCATTGGATCACTATTCGGACTGTAAGTGGGATGAAAGTTAATAATTTCTTCACGCACTGTCTGATCTATATTCTCGTTCAATGAAACAGTGATAGATTATCATATTAAATCCGGGGTGGAACCGGTGGCGACGTTGTGTAAGTAACTCTCGATGGATTGGACTTCTCCTGATATTATTTCTTCCCCTAGTCCACTGGGATACCCCCCTCTCCATACAGGCTTATTATGGTGGCTTCCTTTCTCCCAAGGTCGTTGACGACTTTGTCAAGTGAGCACTCGTTAGCTATTCTTGTTCACGAAAGGAGAACCTAATGAGCACTGCTAGTTATGCGAAGACCGTCTTCAAGGCGTACAATGGCAGAGTGAAGACATGGTTTGTCATACATGGTTCAGAAATACGTTAGGAAGTTCAACTCGAATTTGTAGGTACACATTCAACGAACCACGCGTGTATTGTGGTCAAATCACCGGGTATCCCTTCAGTACGTATATCTCCTCGTTCTCTCGGTTCGTAGGCCTTATTCAAGCTGGCAGATGCTACGCTGCCCGCTGGAACGAACCTGACGACTGCGCCGTATCAATGCGCTTATAACCTTCGTAAGCACCTGGCCAGACATGTACTAGCATCTTTTACTGACTAAGATATCTAGTCAAAGCTCATGCTGGAGCGGTGAAGGGTATGTTACTTCATCGATATGTACCTGACTCTCCGATGCTAATCTACTGTTAAAAATTCAGCTTTCAGAGAAATGAAGATTCAGGGAGAGATCTCTTTCAAAAATGACGATTTTGTGTGAGTAAGATATTCAAGTTTCGCTTCATTTATTAACGCGAACTTCAGCGGCATCCCATGGAGGGCCAACAACACTGACGATATCAAGGCTGTTGACCGTCATGCTTCATTCCACATCGGCATATTTTCAGACCCTGTCTTTACCACGGGCGACTGGCCAAAAATTATGACTGACATCTTACCACCGTCAATCCTTCCACGCTTTACTGCTCAGGAAAAGAAAGACATTCTAGGCGAGTACGACTGACATAAAGATTTCGAATAGAGGCTTATGATCTTTTCCTGTCTTAGGCTCTGGGGACTTCTTTGCGATTGACCCTTACAGAAACATGTTCGTTGCCGCTCCCCCCGACGGTATTGCAGCCTGCGTGTCCAACACTTCACATCCGTTGTGGCCCGAATGCCATACCACTGTACTATTCGACTCGAACGCTGGTTGGGCTGGTGGTCTGTCCCCGGATCCGGCAAGTGACTCTTGGCTGCAAGCCCAGCCCAATAACTTGCGGCAACTTCTGAGAGACCTGCAAACTCGCTGGCCCACCAAAAAGATGGTACGTTCACCGATATATTATCCTTCATTCATTGTACTAAGTAACCTGTACTCTGAAGTACATCTCCGAGATTGGTTTCGACGAGCCCTTTGAATCGAATCGTACGGAACTCTTCCGTATTACGGAAGATGCCACACGCACCAGTTAGTGCAATTTCTTATGCTTATTGCACTTCTCGCTAAAGCATCATAAGATTATCTCATGAGTTCCTACGGTGAAATCTTATTGGCTATTCAAGAGGATAAGATACCCATCGCAGGCATCTTCGCCTGGGGTAGGTTTGTGAAAGTCGACTTTAGAAATTTAACTAATCGTTCAATAGCGATGTTCGACAATATCGAATGGAGTAGTGGAATTTCAGCCAAGTAATCATTCAGAGCAACTCATTCAAACTCGACATTCTAACTTGTTTCTTCAGGTTTGGCATTCAATACGTAAACTATACGACTCTCGAAAGACATTACAAGCGTTCGGCTTTCGCTTTATGTGCGTTACAACGTAATATATGCCAATCGTTGCTAACTTATTTCTTCTTAGCACAATTTTTCAAAGGTCGTATCCAGAAATAAGGCAATTACCTAAAATGACAATGTTTATATCTATTCTTTCAATTGAGCCTACTTAAATCTTCGGGCGCACTTATAAATACGTATGCAACCCGCAATTGTGTCGCTCCAAAGAAAAGTTATGAAAGGTGTCCGTGTCCTCGGAAGTTAACGTTCAAATTTTCGACGTTTCTTTTGTTATCTTATCAGTGCGGTCTTCGGTAATAATGTTTACCGGACAAATCTCAAAAGGAAAGGAGGTTTGCTGGGCCGCGGCAGCAAGGCGGGTTGGATTCTTTATCCATCGCACCCTTCATCGATATCGCGTTTTCGAAAGGTTGAGAACTATACGCTTGGTCAATTGTGCTTTATTCAGAATGTCCATCTTACAGCCACAGCCACGTCGAGAATCGCTTGTGATTTCTCTACCAACATCAAATCAAATCAAGATAGAATTTGTTTTTCCTGATTAGCTCCGATCGTGGCGAAAGAAATGTCTTCAGATGCTTCGAAAGTCTGGTTGATCACAGGTAAGTTTTCCATGTTAGACCGCATTGAAATAAATGAATAGTTATTATCCCAGGGGCTTCCTCTGGCTTCGGAAAGCGTCTGGTGATCTCTATCCTTGCTCGAGGGGATCGAGTGATTGCTACGGCCAGATCCATAGAGAAACTTGAGTCTTTCACCTCAAGTTTGAGTGTTCAGGACTTGGACCGGTTGCGGACAATATATCTGGATGTCACGGACGGCGAGGAAAAAATCAAGACACAGATCGACCAAGCAGCAGCATTCTGGGGGCGCATCGATGTCCTAATTAATAACGCAGGTCTGCCCTGTTCTTCTTTGGATGTGTCCATGAAGAATTATTAAAATGCCTCAAGGATACGGTCTTCCAGGTCTCATGGAGGAAGGAGGGTAAGTTTGACATTGGGATATACCTATGTTTAAATAAGTTCTGACTTTTCTGTGAATTATCAGGAGTAAATTACTACGCCGCCAGTTTGAGACCAATGTATTCGGCGTGCTCGATGTCACCAATGCTACCCTCCCCTATTTAAGGCAAAATAAAGCCAGCTGCCTGGTCGTCATTGGGAGCCGATCCGCCTGGAAACCTGAGCTTCCAGTAAGTAGTTCACTGTTGGTTTAATGACCCCCCCGTGGCTCATACAATTTACACAGGGACTCGGTTCGTATGCCATGAAATTATAATAGCTTATCCCTTCTTTACCAGTCCTTATAGGTATTTATGCCGCTTCAAAAGCAGCAATTCATGGTAAATAGGCTCCTTGTCAAATTCGATCCGTCTGATATTAATCTAGATTATATGCAGCTGTGACAGAGTCCTTCATGGCCGAGCTTGCGCAGTTTAACATCAAGGTCCTCCTTGTCGAACCAGGTGCTTTCAGGACAGAGGGCATATACGGCCAACCATACTTTACCGAGAATCCGATACCAGCCTATGATACTCTCCGGAACGCCAGCAAAACCAGGTTTGCTTCTGTTTCAGGCTCAGAGAAAGGAGACCCGAATAAGGCTGTGGAAGCCATCGTCGATGTGGTCAATGGAGAAGGAGTAGCAAAAGGACGGCCTTGGCCTGGTTACCTTGTTCTTGGGGAAGACGCCGAATTTGATGTGAAGACAAAATGCACGAAGGTTTTATCTGTGCTTAATGACTGGGTAGATGTTGCGAAAGGGGTGAGCTTCGACGTTCCATCCTCCTTGGAGAATTAGCAACACAAATTAGAGAACAAGCGTCGGTGGGTACGTAGAGGATACCACCTACCACGATGGCGTAGATCGCCTTTATGAGGCCGCTTTTAGCATGTATACATTCCTGATTTTTTCCGCAGCTCAGGATACAGAATTGCGGGGGAATCATGATCACTTCGACGGTGTTCTAATCATCACAATTTGTCTTTAAATCAAAGAGAAGTCGTCAACTTTCCTCAGAGAGGAAAAAAATACACCGTTTTTTACTTAGCTTCCCCAAATTCTTTCCGCTCCAAATTATTCTTGCGCGAGCCACTTTTGCAGAAGCTCGAAGCGACCTGGACGATCGTGGGACTTCTTCTTCCTCTCCTCTTTCTTTTGGTCCACGGACGAACTAGTCTCTCCCAACCACCATGGCGGTGAAACCAACTAATGAAAGGTATCTAGTTATCGGCGGCTCTGGATTCCTTGGTTCTTATATCGTTCAGGCTCTGGGGGACCGCGGAGAGCCCTCAGTGGCAGTTTATGACTTGACGAAACCTGAAGAGGCAGACGTGGTTGCAGGAGTTAAGTATTTCTGTGGGGATATCCTGAACGAAAAGGAACTCTTGGATTGTTTAGAAGAGGTGTGTAACGCTCATGCAAGGAATCTAATTCTGAACTGACTCATGCTTCTTGGAACAGACAGCTGCGTCGACAGTATTTCATACAGTATCTCCTGTCCATGGCCTCAAAGAATCAATATATTATCGAGTAAATGTTGAAGGAACGCGTACAATTCTCTCAGCATGCCAGGCTTCCGATGTGAAGTCCTTCGTTTTCACATCCAGCACGTCTGTGGTTTGGGCTGATCAGGACGTGAGTGGGCTGAACGAGGACGAGGTGACAATCCCGGAGAAGAAGTATGAGGCGTACAACCACACAAAAGGGATCGCGGAAGCAATGGTACGTTGTTTATTTTTCCTCGGAATACAATACTAACATTGTGCAAGGTTCTTCAGGCTAACGGTGTCAAAGGTATGAGAGTGGCCGCTCTCAGACCGTGCGGAATGGTGGGGTATGTCATATTTTTAACTAAACACGTTAACACACTATATCTTATCCATCTGGAATGTTCAGACCTCGAGATCGACAAGCCATGTGGCGTCTAGCCAGCGCCTACAACAACGGCCAGCACAAATACCAAATCGGCAAAAACACCAACCTCGTCGACTTGTGCTACGTCGGCAACGTTGCAGACGCACACGTCCTCGCAGCAGACCGCCTATTAGTGGCAGCGTCCTCTCCTTCGTCTCCCGACGAAGTCTCTGGTCAGACGTTCTTCATCACTGAGGGAAAGCCGAGGCTGTATTGGGAGTTTCCGAGGATGGTTTTCAGACAGCTTGGCGACAATGGGAAAGGCATCGTCGAGCTTCCGAGACGGCTTTGCCTCGTCTTTGCATTTTTTTCTGAACTGTGGGCGAGCATCTTTGGGGGTGTTCCCGGGTTTCCGAGGTTTATCGTAGTTATCGCGACGCAAAAGCAATGGTATAATATCGACAAGGTATTTCTCATCTTTATGCAGCGTGTAGCATCGTCTCAATGATTTTTGTATTACAGGCACGAAAGATACTTGGTTATGAACCTCGGGTCTCCCTCGAGGAAGGTACTCGATTGATGGTCGAAGTGCGTAATCTCATTCAATAATTCTTCCGGGCTGAGGTTCGTTCTAAAGTGGTGGAATGATCGGGGCCTTCAAGAGCACATGAATGCGGTGGATTCTAGAAAAAACATATAGATCAACCTGTTTTCTTCTACCATTCCGAAACCCTTCGTTTATACTCCCTGGGATAAATCGGAAGTCTTCTCAAAATGTGATTTGGCCCACCAAACTTGATCTGAATATGTGCAACGCTCGACACCGAATAACTGGCAAAGCAATTGATCTAATGCTACAAGACATCAAGTATTTCTTCTGAGAGAATTTTGAACGAAATTCTGAAACCCTCTCCGGATACTTGTGGTTAATATAATACCGGTACGTACTTGATCTACGGTGATGGACACTGAAGAGGCCTAAATACTTTGATAGAGGTTCAAAAAAAGCTGGTTGACTCCTATAGAGGAGTGTTTGATAAAGGGCACCAAACCAACTTCCTATCATATTAATGGGAATTATCCGAGGGCAGATCTTTCAGGATCAACCTTATTTGCAACTTTTCTCCCTTCTCATCCACGACACTCTCAATGATACGACTTCCCATGCTTAAACCATCGCTGATACTCTTAATGCCTCCTACAATGCGTCAACCATCATCGGCAGATGCAAGAACATTCCGACCTGGCAAGGTGCGCATGATGTCGCGTATGGTTTAATGGAAGTTGTGCAACCCCATCCCACCTCTACATGAATTTGTGAACACAATCCAACAAGTGATAGACGCACCAGGGCTCCAAAATGTGTCTGCCACCGACACTATCGTTCAAGGAGAGCCGTGGATGAATATACTTGCGACAGAAATCTACGATATGCTCATGACTGTGTCTGGAGATGGGCAGATGCCGCCGCCAGCCGCCGCCATTGTCCCGCAAAATCCGTTTCCCGCCACTGTTGTGATATCTGGGGCTTGCGCTCCCACCAGGCTCAGTAATTCGGTGCACTGGCTGGATTGACTCCTTGTGGTTCTGCAGTCTCCTGGATCTGTGCATATTCAATGTTCAGATTGCCACTAACGATATAAATGAATATGACAGTTGTCCTATTCCCCTCTCGTGCCTCGTCACAACGACGCCGGATACTTATTTGTTGAATAGAATCTTATTTGCCATGTCTGATTTTTTTGTCTCATTAAGATTTGCAGAACTGATTCTCAACAAATATAATACCATTTGATTCAACAAAACATTTGTCTAGACTCGTAACCAGCGGTCGAATAAGGGAGAGGAGGACTTCGATTCTGAGGGCTATATTACGTAATCGTGTTGATCCTAGGGCGCTCAGTTCAGTTGCTACGAAATTTATTTCTTTTCAACTTCTGACCACCATCATATCGACTTTTGAACCCTACGGTCGTTTTGCCTACAATTCTTGGTTTCTAGTCACCCAGGGGCACTAGCAGGAACGGCCAGATGCATGTCTCTCTCATGGCACCAGCGCAAAACTCGGTTAAGTTCGTTACTCAAGGGCCTTGGAGACGAGGACGCGGAAGGCATCGCCCTCGACCGTCTTATGCATGGTCAAAGTGTTATTGGGAAGACAGGTGAGGCGTATAGTGTTGGATGTTGGTTTCGGAGGACCTCATGAATTTCTTTAGCGAAGACAACCGAAATCGACGACTTGAGGTTCAAAGATAGAGATTTGGATGTGGTTGGAACGTTGGAATACGGCCAATTTGGTGTCGTATGTGTCTTTTTTTTAGTTCATTCTAGCTTGCCGATGTCCTGTTGGTCAAATAGATTGACGTCGTTGCCTGCCGACTGAACAATCGTGTCTACGTTCGCAAATCGATCGAGAAGAAATTTGCATTACGAACGCGCGAGGTTCGTTTTCCTTTTTATCACAACTAAGCTTTTGGGCTCATGAATACCATCTAGCAATGTTCACCCCAGTTCGAACGCGACCTGCTACTGCAAGCTCTGAAAACAGACTCTCCCTGGGCTCCGCATCTACTGTGTGCATTCCAAACACAGACCCATCTTAATCTGGTCATGGACTATGCAGAAGGCGGCACGCTTTGGGACGTGCTCGAGTCGAGTCCGCACGACGGCCGCGTGCCCGAGTCGGACTTAAGGTGGTGGGCACCGCAGATCGTGAGCGCCATTCACTGGTGTCATTCGCAAGGCTTTGCTCATAGGTGAGTTTCTCTCCGATGCGTCAGATCAACGACTTCTAAACGACGCGCTCAGGGATATCAAACCGCACAATTTCGTGCTAACGCCGGATGCACACGTCCTTCTTATCGATTTTGGTTCTGCTGCACCGTTATTGCCTCCAAAGCCAGACGGAAGCCAGCTCATCTCCAAGAGATATTGTCTTGTGCCTTGTGGCACTTGTGATTATATATCTCCGGAAATTCTGCAAGCTCACGAAGAAGCACTCGTGGCGCTGGAATTGGAAGATGAAGATGAAGTTGTTACCTTTGGAAAACAGCCAGAATCGGAGGGATATGGTGTGGAGACGGATTGGTGGAGTCTCGGTGCCATGCTTTATGAAATGGCATACGGCGTTGCGCCTTTTTTCGCCAATGATATCAGACAGACATATTCTAGGATAATGAATCACGAGGTGTGTTGGTTTTTTTTATTCCCCAAAGACCTTCTTTGAACACGCCTTTTCCCTAGAAGAGTTTACGATTTGATCACAAGGTTGAAATTGCTCCAGAATATCAGCACTTCTTACACCGGTAGGTTATTAAGATTTAAAATTGTCGATATCTGCTGACTTTTTCTCAAAGGTTACTCACGCATGCAAAACAACGTCTAGGACGTCGGAATGTTATGGAGATTACCGACCATCCATTATTCGAAGGTGTCGACTGGACAACTCTTTCGACACGTAAGCTTGGTCTTCTCTCAAATTGGATTTTTAGTTAACAATCCTCCCATCCAGAACCTGCCCCACCAAATCTACATCTTCCTCAATTTACCTACAGCGAGCCTAAGGCAACGTCTGCCCAGCGCGAGACGATTCCACCAGAACAAGCAATCGATAATTCTGGATCTTATTCGCAGGGCTTTGCATTTTCTGCCTTCTTCCAGCCCTCCTCGACAGTATCTCCCGGATTATCGATATTGAGGCCAAGTCCTCTCTCGACGTCATGGAAGGATTCCTCCAGCGCAGCGTCTAGTTTCATCGGGTTTTCATGGGGTCCTCAAATAGACGCCTTTCCTGACAACGTTGCCAGCACACAACCAGCCCAACCAAACACGAACACAAACCCAGGTATGCAGGGCACCCCTCGCCCGCTCATCCGCACACCGCTACACAGGCCCCACCAAACACCCGGGCCCGCGAATTACACCCACCATACGCTTTCCGTACCTCTGACATGGGGCCCTGGAGCTTTCACCACCCCAGGTCCGCTACACGCGTACAGTACGCCTATCAAGCCATATGCTCTCTCGCCGTATGCCACACTTCCGCGAACGAGCACTGTGCGGCGTACAGCCCCACGGCGCAACGTGTCGGACCGAGAGGCGATGAAGCAGCTCGTCGACTGTGTTGGTATGAGCGCAAGGAAGAAAGTGCTCGAGAGCGGGCGGAAACCGAGGGTTATCGGCGTTGCTGGTATCAAAGGCCAGTATGGGAGCGCGGGCACGGGCACGGGCACGGGCACGCGGTACTCTGGCTCCACTGGGATGGGCTTGAAGACGGGCAGCGGGGGAACACTGCTGAGGAAGGAGCTAAGGTTCGATAGGTTTACCACCCCGATTCCTGGGCCGGACTACAGCCGTGCGAGTTCAGATCGCTCTCGAGCCCTGCTCGAGGCGAATGCTGATCCCGATCCCAACACCATTAACCTCAACGAAAACTCGGACATCTATTACCCGCAGGAGGCGTACAACCAGCACCTCGACCGCGACGCGTACGCCTCGTCCGAGAGCACCGAGTCCGAGGGTGGCCATCCTCCTAGTCCCAGTCCGAGCCCGCGGCCTGGCTCGGCGATGTCGATGATGTCGATGTCGAGGCGAAGCGGGACACCGACTATCAGTGGGTATTTTAGCGGGACGGGTTTGGGCATGGGCATGTTGAGTGGGCGGATGAGGTCAGGCTCTGGGTCGGTGCTGGTTCCAATGGGACTAGGGGATCGGGATAGGGACAGAAGCGTTACGGCTACGATGACGATGACGACGAGCAGTGGGCTGTTGAGCATCCCCTCTGCGGGTGCTGGGAATTTGGAGTTTAAGATCGGGCAACCGCCAGGGTTGAAGGTGCCGATGTCGGTGGCGGCGACTGCCAAGATGCCTTTCGATGAGCGGATTCATCAGCCTTCGTCGCAGCAAAATATTCAAGCGACGGCTCCGCCTGCCGTTTCTACTTCACTGTCGTCTCGACCTCTTTCTGCTCCCAAGGCCAACACTGAAGTCAGAGCAGCCCGAAGGCACTCAGTGGGCAGCAGACGTGATCTAAACCCAACACATGGCTCTCGTCAAGGACAAGCAAGCCTTCCACTTGATACATGGCTCGTTGAGTTGGAGGCGAGGCATGCTGCTATGATGCAGGATATCGAGGACCTCGAAGAGAGGTTCAACGAGGTTTCTATGGTCGTACGGGGTTGATCGCTATCGTAGTTCATGTTTTCGCCTTCTTTCGCTTTTCTTTTTTCTAATTCCTTGGATATGGATTTCTTGTGGTACTGTAGTTGATCAAGTTGGCTTTTTAAGTTGTAAGTTTGTGTTATCTTTATTAATTGCCTTCCTACTTTCGAACGTATATCTTTCGGCTTATGTCAAGACACCAAATATCAGCAGCTTCCCGGGGCCTGTGGTTGTTTTCGAAACAGGAGCCCGACGACGCGGTATCTGCGACCAAAAATGGGTAACGAATAGTCTTGTGCGCCAAAATGGAAATGCGAACCTCGAGCTACAAAAAGAGGGACCATTTTGTATGTCACATCAGAAGAAACTCAGTTCGTTCATAAGCCATGTTAGAGCCAGAGCTGCGAGTACATAATGTTTGGCAAAAGCCGACAAGTACAACAGGTTGACAACAGGACAAATCCAACGAATCCATAATTATGGGCGGCTCTACCAGTTTGATTATTATCTGATCTCAGGCTCAGCCCCCTCATGCAGGCCTCATGCTTCAAGCTTAAGCTTCAAGTCTGTAATATCTATCGTCGCATGGTGCCCCTTCTCCGCCCCTCTCAGAAAGAGGCTCCGTGATTTACATTTCGGCACAGCGATATGAGTGCTACATTCGACTTGTACCCACTTGATGATTTTCTGGCACCAGTTAACCAGGTTAACCCCGCAGTTTCAAACTTCTAAACCCTTTGGCATGACACCTGCTCCCACCTTCAATGTGTATCACGGCCAAAGGCTCTGATGAAGACCCCAAATTGCAAGGTGTGCTCTGGTTCCTATCTTCCTATTCTGTTCCTGTGCATTCCGGATTTCGGGTCCGTGGCTGTTTCTAGAAACTGGCGGTGTGGGCCAACGCTGCGCGCGGCATGTACGAGACCCCATTGAGAGATGGAAACAAACTTAGTGGTTCCGTACAGGTGCGCATTGGGCGGCTCATTATTTTTTACGAGGGCCAAGAAGGGAATGGCAGGTGTGGAACCTGGGCCGGGCTGTTTGTAGCGGCGTAGTGACTGCAGGTGCTGCAACACCCCAGAGGCTGCCGTATACGAAGTTGTGTTGAAAGAGCGGAAACGGTGTCAACCTTGGCTAATAAACAAGTGGGTCATGTGATCTCAGTTCAATTTCCCGCGTCGCGCGTACAAGCTCGCGTACATTGAATTTCTGGGATATACTCTATTTTTTAATTCCTCGTCTATGCCAGATATAAATGATCTGTGGATATATTACCTGTCTTGGTGGGTTTTCCTGTGAGTTCTCGCGACTTGCAGGTTACTTACCTTCACATCCAGATGCGGGTGCGGCGCATGTGGGGAACCAGGCTGTCCAGTGCCGAATTACTTCCGTGTGTAGAATGCTATGGCCGGCTTTTTTGTGCCGCTGTATTTCATGAAGTTGACAAGTCCACCGGTTAAACTCTGCCGCAGTGCCGCCGATCCGTTCATTCCGTCGTGGAGCCAGATATCTTTGTTACGGTCGATATATCGCGCGGTGAAATGGTTGCTTCCAAGATATACTACGCCCTTTAGATCATATTCTAAGTGGTTCTCGACTATTGTTATGCGATCTTCAATGTCGAAATCGCCCTGAATCGGGCAAAAAAAGAATGGAGGGGTATTACTTGCAAAGTCTGGATGAGCTAAGTACGAATTTGTTCCTCGTAAACGGCATTTTGAACATAAACAAGTTTTTGACAACCTGTTTTGGAGCTGTCCAGATACCGAATTAGGGTAACCTGGACGGGGGCGATTTAAAACAATGAGAGGAGCTAATTGGAAGTGATTCATTTCTTTGATAGCGTGACAATTCTCGCATATCCCAATTGTGATCGAGTCTACCGAGATATCTAGGAGATTTTCGACCACATTCTGTATGTCGGTGCCTACTTTGCCGAAGGGAAATTTTTTAGCGTCATCTTTGTTATACAGAGTGCGGAGCCTGGTCCGGACACGATTTAAGTTTACCTTTGGGTTCGAGAATTCATCGATCAACATCTGTGTGTAGTTGGAGATCCCCTTCCATTCGTTTGAAGCACTTTCCCGTTTTTCACACCACGCATTGTAGAAGATAAATATGATGGAGTCGTAGGCACAACTCCAATCTCGGCAGTCCCATGATGGTCCAAAGAATGGGCCAGTAGTATTTACCGCACAAGTTGTGTCATTGGCCCTTTGTTTTACAGAACCGCCCAGAGGTAGTGGCTGTTTCGACAATTTAATTTTTTTTGTTTGTGGTGGTATGGGTTCTGCACCCGAATTATTTTCATGTGCGTTGCTTGAAAGCTGAGCTGATCTCTTTTTGCGCTTATCGTTTCTGGTTCGCTCTAGCGTTTCAGCGTACTTTTGTCTTCTTTCATTATTGAGTCTCATGTTCCATAGAGCGCCGTCGCCGTCTAGGATACCACCTTCGAGGTCTGTTCGAACGTTTAAGGCGCTGTGAAGGTTTATTTTCATATCTGGTATTGTCTTCTTCATGTCATAGTAGGACTTCAGGGTAGGGTTTCGCAGATCAGCTATAGCGTCGTCCGGTATGAGCTTATAATATCGCAACTCCGTCATTTTATTCAATATTTCCAATTCCCTGAACTCTTGTCTTAGGTGACCCGATATACCTCTAGTTATTTTCTGATCATCAAAGCCTTGCAGTATTGCAGTGTCTTGAGCAGTGGCGCTTCGCGAAAGTGCTGTGTAAATAGCTTGGTGGTTGCGACTGCGCCCTAGGTCGACTATGTTTGTGTCGCGTGTCTTTCCCTGGGACGCATAATCCGTCATAGCGAAGAAGGGAAGAGCTGGAACTTGCCACCTTTTGACTGTCAAGTGGTCTCCGTTCGGGGTTTTGATTGCGAGTGGTCCGTGGAGAGTAGTGGGAATAGGGACGACATTTCTTGGTAGTCCGCTGAATTTTACGTCGCGCGGAGGTTTGGTAAGTTTAACAAACAGGGTCTTTAGCGTTTCCTTTCCATCGGGGAGCGATCCAGAATCCCAACCCCATACAGTGCCGTCTTGTCCTTTTGTTATGCATAACTCTGTGGCGTCGTTATTCCTAATCATCACCGGCATTCCTTTACATAAAGATAAGCATGGTGCAATTTGGTCTTTTCCTGCCGATGGTGGTAATTTCCATAATTTTTCCTGCAGAGACGGGGCCACTGCATTGACCTCAATAAACTTGATTTTCTTGCCTACCGTTACTGTTCTTGGAGGTACCACAGAATCAACCGAATAGAAATGGTGGAGCTTTTGGTTGTGGTCCTGTGCGAATTTTTTTACGCCAATTTCGTTTATTCTGTCTTTTTGAGTGTTTAGCGCAGTAATAACCGCTGTGCTCCGAAATTTCTTATTTTTGAATCGAGACTTGTTCGGCGAAGTGGAATTAATAACCAAGCTCTTCAAGAACTTTATATCTTCAGGTGTACAGCTGGCGTATCGCATGTTTGTCAGGCATGTGCGAAAAGCATCGTCGTCTGCTGATTCTGATTTTTGTCTCATATTTTCTGTCAGAAGCACCACGGTTGTGAATTGATGCCAGATGGCTTTACCTAAGAAATTTTCTTGCTGTATGACGCTCGGTCGGGTTTGTTGTCCTGTGACGGCGCCATTGTACAAAGAGGAGCCACCTACGGGTGGCAGTTGAGCGAAATCGCCTAATAGCACAACATGTAGACCGCCGAAAATCTCAGAGTGGTTGTTAGTTATTTGACATAAACGTGCACTGATGACGTATAGGTCGTGACATGACAGCATTGAAATTTCGTCGAAGACGATGTATTCGACGCCACTGAACCTTTCTCGTGCATCTCGAATCAGAGTAGCCTCATTGCGATTACCCCCTTCGAATTTTGGGTCACGAATTCCTAACATAGAATGATAGGTGGAACCGTTCAATTGAGCGGCAGCACTTCCAGTGGGCGCCATGATCACATAGCGCCCGGTTTCTTTTCGTTCTTGGAACAGCCTTCGAAGCGCGTGGATTACTGTTGATTTACCCGTTCCGGCCATTCCCCCCAAGTAAATTTTCAACTGCTTTGGTGCAAGCGAGGAAGCGTGATTGGCAATTATCCGGAAAGCCCTTTCCTGGTCTCGGTTTAATTGCAGCTTAGCTACCGTGCTATCTATGATGTTTTGTGCCTTTTGTGTTTTGGCTTGTAGTCATTCAAAAAGTATTTTGCATCTAGTAAACGGACTATTTCAGCATTAGCTTTTGAGTGAGTTTGGGGCAAACCGTTCAGCTGGTTCCTTTCTTCCTTACTGTTACTCTGGATCCTAAAGCTTTTCAGTACAGCATCTCTGATATTTTTGACCACATTTGCCCATCCACTTGGGGAGAGAGATATGGTAGGTTTGTTATCCTTGATCTCAGTAAATGAGACCTCTCCCTCAGACTTGAAATAACCTGCAGAGTGTAGGATGCGGTCCATTTCGTGTTCTTGTTCTTGGCGCAAAATATCTTGGTGATCTGATATCCACAATTCGTCGTATAATCCATGTTCGGCGGCTTCTCTGACAAGGTCTGCGTCTCTTTCATCTAGGTCGTAAGAAGAGTTATTTCCCGAGTTTTGGAGATTAGACATGAAAGCGAGTGCGTGTGCGGCTTTTCGCTTCGCACTGTGGTCATCACGGGCGTCTAAACACTCGTAACGTAAATTAAAGTTTTTCATAAGTTCTTTTTCTCTGTCAGTGAATTTGTGGCTTGTGTATGCGTCATCCCACCTTTCGTTTGAATTTTTTAAATCTTGGCCATGGCGAAAAGGCTTGAAAAGGGTCATCATAGTTGAGCAATAGAATTCACGGTCACCCTCGTCTGATCTTGGTAGTCCGCCACCCAAAAAATTGGGCACAATTATGCCTAATCGGTGACGATTGAAAGACGGGTAGTGGGTCAAAAACTGGGGGTGGCCACGCTGGTATGCATTTCTCAAGTGGCGTTGAAGTAGTAGTTGTAGTGTCTGCTCGCTCTTGTCCTTCAATGTGTCTGGGATGATTGCGAGATCCACATCGTCCACGCTATTCACCGAGCTGATATTGGGTCCTTCGAAGAGTCGGAGCAAGTACTTGAATATTTTTATTTCTGTCTTGGTCCGGTTGTTTTTGGTACTTCCTTGTACCCAGTTGTATAGATTAGTATTTTCATATCTAAGGGGCCGGTGTATATAGTCATGTACATTACTCTTGATAAAGAATTTCTGGTCTACTTGTCCAATTTCCACTCTTTCAGCGTCGGCTTGGGCCTCATCAAGCTGTAGTTCTAAGTCAGGATAGTCGTTTACGACAGGTACGAGGATATTAGTCTCACGCCGTATTTGGGCGACGAATGATCTCCAGTAAAATGGTACAAACTTATGGCTAGTATAGTGGTCATCATGACCCAATAAGTACATTGCAGCCATTGGGCTTCCTATCTCGAGCTTTGTCGATAAGGAGTTGACAATTTTTAGCAGGGTTCTACGCGCGCCGTTGAGAGGTTTGGAGTGGTCGATTGGTTCGTCGTTTTGTTTTTGTAGAACTTCGTATGCTGTTGTGAATAGCTGATGTGTTTTAAGCGCCTGTTTGGTGACGTAGTCGGTCACGTATGAAATTACGGCTTTTACGGCTGTTCCTGATAACAATGACGTCGTGTCGGTATTGCATCTCATAAGAGCCGTCAAGGGGGGACTAAATGTATTAATAAATGGTTCACTTTTTTTCATGTCGATATGTCCATCTTCAGGGTCTACTATCGTGCGCTCATAAAGGTCCCTAGGGAATCTGGCGGCGCATGTACCATCGGCTGTTATGCAACCCTTGGGTGCGTTGTTTGGTTGTCCATCTCTATCGAGGTTTTTGTTCTTGGACGAAGCCTTGCAGGAATGGACATTGGAACGTAGGACAATATTGTCTACTTCTTCTTTAAATGACTGAATCCACTCAGTTTCTTTTGGACACAGTGTGCACCCTCCACAATTGTCATCTTGGCATATTTCTGGAGGCATTGGTGTTACGTATAAGGTGGGATCGTGAGCTTGAGGAGGAGGTTCGGCATCGTCTCCGCTTACGCCGTAGACTCTTTGACGAATTTCGTCGATTGAGCCAGTCAAGAAATCACCAGAGTGAGTATTTTCCAAGTATTCTACTAGCGCTTTTTGGAAATCTTCATTTCCAGCTTTTAATTTGTCTCGGATCTCTTGTGGGCTTGGACAGCCTTTAATCCATAATAGCATATGAAGATGTAAAGTTAACCTACCCTGTTGTTCAACCATTCCGTAATATGCGTCTGTCTCGCCGTAGAAACCTTGGGAATTGCCCCCGACCCCCAGCACATGCCGAATGAATGCATTGACCATGAATCGAAAAAACCGTGCGGCTGCTACGGGGTTTTGAGCTACCATTATTGACCTCTCTTTTGCCGATAGTGGGACGGTTGGGTCAAAGTCAATTTTGGTACCAGCGTAGTAGATACTTAGTGGATGTCTTGAGTCCGCGGGAGAAAATGTGATGAACCAGAGTGGCGCACCTTTGAACGACATGAGCGACCATAGCTCATTTCTACGAAACTTTTTCGATGATAGCGATCCCTGTACGTGGCCGCCAATGTGGTCTAAGTCGTTCAGCAACGAGAAGCATGTTTTCTCATCCTCCGTGACAGGAGTGAAGCTCTCTCCCGACCGCAGAGAAGCGGCAATGTTAACGAGTGTGTGGGGATTTAATTTTGACAAACGATTGGCAACATTCTCAAAGTTCCCGCGTTTAGCTGCTAAAAAGCTGCCAGTGATTGCGCTTTTCATCTGTTCGTGGTTAAAAGCAATTATGGGAAAATGAACATCATTCTGAAATCTTTTGTCATGGAACATTAGTAAATGTTTTTTATGCGCACTTTCAGACAGCTTCCGCCGAAGATGTTGCTGTCCAAGGCCGCCGAAGCCATACGGGAAAAGCCAGGGAAACATTTTTGGATAAGCTTCAGGGTGATCGTACATTGAAAGGGGGATTCCATTGTGGCCAATGCCTAAAACCTTGCCTTCCGCTTGCAAGTGCCTGAGCGCTAATGCTTTCATGGCTTTAGGAGAAAGCGTTGAGTACTCTTCGCCAGTCAAGCCATGCACGGTGAAAGGGCATGGCCCATCTTCGGTCCCATCTTCGACATCGTTGTCGTTCAGACTCATTTCTGAAGGCAGCTTATTTGCGATCCCATCAGTCTTACGGAAGTCCACCGCAACGGGGATGCCTTCTTCGGGGTATGTCGATAGATTTTTTTCAGATATTTCAATATCTTCGTACTCCCGGTTATTTAGCTTTAGCCAATTCAATGCATTGGCAACTTTATTGCGCCTTACCAACAGAGGTGTTCTTGCAAAATCTTCTGGAGTGGGAGCCGAACTCCCCATGTAAACGAAGGCAAGAACTTCGTCGAGATCTGCTCTGGGAGGCGGTAGAACTTTGTATATCTGTGGAATTGGGTTATTAAGCATAACGACGTTTGCAATCATTTTTGCCCTACCAGATGATACACGAACCAGGCAGCGATTATGTCTGATTCGCGGTATCAACATCTGTTCCGCAAAAGTGAGGTTACGCAATACATCTGGAACGTCTCCCATCCACAATCCATTGGCAAGTGCATTCACAGGGACCTCTCCGCTCATCAATGAAGAATGGCAAGTCATACATACCCCAGAACAACCGGAGGCTAAGATGGGTTGGTCAATAGGTTCTATTGGGTCGGCTTCGGAATTTCTTTCCACTCTGGTTAGATGACTGCGCAATAAATTAAGGTCGTACGTACCCTTAGAAATAGGTGTAAGTTCTCGCTCAAGAGTGAGTGCCCCACATACCGCACAACCAGATTCTTGTATTTTGGCAGGATCAAATTCAGCCGCACAGGCGGTCATCGTTGCGTGTAATTGCCTTGTAGTGAGAGGGCTCGGCGGGAACTGAACATCGGGCACGACTGCTTCACGTTCCTTTTCTGGTCTTCTCAGAAAAGTGACAAAAGTAGGACATGAATCGCAGGAGTGTGACTTTAAGGCATCAATAATCTTTGTCAACGTAGCATTTTCGTGAGTATAAATGTTGTGGGCTGAAGCGATCACTCGCAAAACAGGTAAAGGCTGAGTGTCGCAAAGTAAGTCTAGGGGTATGTTTGCACGGACCAACGCAGTTGAATTTCCTGAGTTCCCTGCGGTTTCGTAGCTGTGAAATTGAACATTTTCATTGTTGGCGTCGTCGTTGTCGACGGGATCGATTAAAAACGGCGCAAGATCAGAGTAAGTCATATTTGTTCGCTCGTGTTTGGCGACCTGTGAGAATAAGCAGATAAAATCCGGACAATTTTTGCAGATATGTCGACTGAGAGCTGCGGACAATACTGCCGACGATCCGGCGGTCCCTATGCCGTGAAGCTCAGCTATATTTCTGAGCGAAGAGAGGACTTGAAAGTTACAGAGGATGTGCAAGGGTATATTGGCTTTGATAACGTTGTCAATATCCATGCATTCTTCAGCATTTTGATAACCAGTGAATCTCACGACCCGATCATCATGTAGTGGTATATATTCACCCTGGATGTAATCTTTGATGTCAGTGAGCTTCATATATAGTGAGCGCTTTGGTTTTGCTTGGATAAATGACACGAAAGAAGGGCAGTTCGTGCACTTGTGTTCTTTTAAGGATCCAATGACTTTTCGTGCTCTGGCGCTGATAGGAATATCCAAGCCATGTAGTTTGGCAATATCTCGCAGTAACGAAAGAGGTTGAGAGTCGCATAAGAAACGTAGCGGTATATCGGCTTTTAAAACGTCTTTGCTTGCCATTGCAATGTCTTCTGATTGATAGGCGCGAATTATCACTTCTTCGTGATCATCAAGGTCTATTGACTCGTCATCCCTGATGAACCGCCGTATTTCGGATAGAAACAGAAAGGAGTCTTCTTTGTGCTGAGGTAGAAAGACGCAACGATGGCTATCACAAGTATCACAATGATGAGCATTATCAAATTTTGAAATAGCCTCTTTGCGGCTAAGTTTGGAGTGAATGAATATATCGTGACGGTTCCCTAGAGTCCTAATATCAGCAACTCCAAGATATTCTGCATGTAAATGTACTGGTAAACGAGCGGGAATGCAGCGAGGATTGGCCACAGTAAATGCCTCCAGTTCGACGTCGTTCATGTAGTCGACAAGCACATAATCTGTTCCCAGCACTGTAAGTCCTGCTTCCGGGTCAATAAACTCTTTGAGTAGTGAACCTTTCATCACTTTTTTTCTAGAGGCTATACCGCCTCCACAGTGTCGTTTTGGTGCTTCCTCTAATTCGGATTGTTCATTTACGTTGGGAATAATGACCGTATAATTTTTGGTAACAATGACGTCTTGCCTTGTAGAGCTGACGAAGTCATCAAACAATGTGTCTACCCAGAAGCGCGTGAAATTTAGCCAGCCATTGGGTTCATAGATGCGGACGCGATTAGCCTCGAACCAGAAATCCAATTTTGTTAAATAGTGGCGCACGATTTTCAGGTAGGCCCATTGGGCGCGCACCGCGAAAGTTTTTGGGAAAGAAAAACAGTGATGCGCACACAGGTAAGGCTCTGAAATACCAATCTGTGGTATCTCTTGTTCGAAAATTACGGGCGACAACGGCGACAGGGGTGAATTTATAAAGTCCCAAGCTATTGATGTAGCACCCCATTGAACAAAGTCAAGCAGTTGTCGTTCTAAGGGATCAAAGTCTTCTACACACAGTGAATGGCTGCCAGTAAGCATATCATTACAATGTGGGAAAGGGGTGTACGCGGGACAAAATCCGTGGACGGTCAATGCGCTGGCCAGGGAGCTACTACACGTATCCGAGGACAGCCTAATCGAGATCGTCACATCGAGTGAACTGCATAGAATAGCGGTTACGCCGCCACCCGTCGGGTTATGTCTAGCTAGATCTTCTTGAGATCTGCGTAGGTGCGCGATAGACGTATGTGAGGAAAAGCTAAGACCTGTTGGTAGTTGTCAATGTGAGATCGTCCACATCGTGGCTACGACTCTTACCGCTTGGTTCAATGAGGATGGCTTCCCGGCATCGTGCTGTAGCTGGTGTATTTGAATGCTTCTCATAAGTCACCAGGAATGTCAGTATGAGTGTAAAAAGGAATAACGGGTTGAGCATGGTGGTGGAAGGGAAGAGAGATTGTGGATCACCGGGTTGATAAGGAGAGGTAACCCCTATCATTGTTGAAGCCGACTGTCGGCCAAATTTTTTCGGATTTAACACATTGCGTACATAAGACTTTGACGGCAAAAAATGCATACATAATCCTCAATCTATCAACGCCTTCTTGCGCGTTTGGCTACCGGTAAGTATTCGTCTTCATCGTCCTCATCTTCCTCATCTTCCTCGTCATCCATGTTCCAGTCTTGATTCAAATCATCCGGTTCCACCCACAATTTCCAAGATGATTCACGACCACTTTCATATAGGATGTCTAAACTCGTTTCACCCGACGTTTTAACAACTTGGAAAGCATAATTTGTTAGTCAAGTCATCGAGCCAGCAGACAGTGACTTACCAACTGGAATGCTGTCGTAATCTATTGCAGGAGTTATCACGCAGTCGAATTCGAAAGGAAAAATGAGGGAGATAGGTTTGTCACAGTTGTCGATAGCCTGCAGTATGGCATCGTGCGCATGAAAGCAAGCCTTGATTTGCGATTCAAATGCGCCAGAGGGGAGAACAACTATTGAAGGTTTGAAGACCCAAGAGGCTATTTCTTGATCGTAAGCGATCATGGCGCGTGCCAGGTTGGAAATAAAGGGAATGAATATGTCGTCGAAAGCGCTCAGGGCTTTATTTGTCGCTGGAATGATGAATGTGTATTTGGCGTCTATGTGGTGGATTATTTCCCAGGCTAAAGCTCTGTGGTGAATGCACTTTGCCCGGGTAAAGCCGCTCATCGCGTTAAGGTCGTACATTTCCCGATGGGAGGAGTAGACGAATCCGGTGTGGACTGGTTCAGTATGATCATATGTTTCGGGTGAGAAAGCGTTCGTGAAGATTGAGATTGCACACATTGAGAACAAATTCAGCAGCGAGTTTAAGTCGGTCAACGTTGGAGCATGAAGCTGAGTTTGTGGATCTCGAAGTAGCCTTCTCGAAACAATGACGTCGTGGTAGAAGACAGTCATTCGGTGTATCAAATCACGCCACTCTGGGTGATCGGTGTTGGTGGATATGTTGTTGCAGAAAAAGTTATGGACGATTCCGACAAGTGTTTCCATCATGGTTGGAGAGCTGATGAAGTGACCACCGTGAAAGATGGAGTTCTCGGCGGTGAATACCGAATGAGGCGTGTTTGGAGGGAGAATGCTAATTGATTCATTAATAAATATGGCTTAAGAAAGATGTAATGCTTACATTTTATCGCCCTGCTCCAAGTATATCGCTTCTATTTTCCATCGATCCGTGCAAGGTGCGTATTGGTCGAAGTCTTTTAAAAACAAATCGATTTGATGGAACGCCCCTTTAGTGTGCGGCGTTCCGACGAAAATAACTTTCCCACCACAGCCGCCAACGAGGAATGCACCACAGCCATTTGCGTCAATGTGCCACGGATGGTGTGCACCTTTGGTAGTGACCAACGCCCACCGAAGAGCGTTAGCGGGAAGGACGTCATCCTTGCAATAAGGCAGTCCCTCTGTCGCTATCCATGCTCTAGTTTCCGAAGAAAAGGGGGTTGGCGCTGCACCTTTCCAACCCATTGGGATATCGAGCGCATTTAGGATCTTTCCCAGCGGATCTCTAGCGCATTCAAGAATGTTTTCTAGAGTCGCTTTCTTATTCCGTTTTTTGAAACTGCCATCTTCAGGGGGAACGGAAAAGTCTATTTCTTATTAGCGATTAATTAAGAGCACGATGCATAAAATGATTCACCTTGTACGGAGAGAACTGCGTCAAGGTCCTTAAGTTCGGATAGTCCGCTTTCGTCGAAGTTCGTTAATTCGACGGCAGAATCCGTCAGTACCAATATTTTGTGAGCCGACAAGTTGAGCAATTCCTTTTGATTTTTTTTCATTGAATCTTCCTCCGTCATGATCACAAAGGCCGAGTCTGTCGGTGCTGTCATAAAACTTGGCTTTTCGTCGGTGTATGACATTGTTGAAGCGTCGAATAAAGCGAAAATTTCGTCAAGTTGATATTTGTCCTATCCTGTCACTTAGCAAGTACAATAAAAACGATCATGTTGTACGCACATGGAGCTCGGGGGTTATAATTCTGGGCTGTCCCTTTGGATTGTAAACAGTGAAGGAGGGACGGTCAATATTTTTAATTTTCTGTTGACATTGTTATTCGTTAATTATCCCTTTTTGGCCTGTAGACTTACTGTAGCACCGTCGCAAACGTCACTGTTTGTATCAGGCCTGCCCGACTAATAATTTGTTTAGTTGGAGTCAAGAGAATAAGGACTTGACAAAAAAACGTACCACAATAGCGTCAATGTCAATGAACTCAACCTTTTTGTCGGTTGATTGAAATTCGACCAGCTCAAATGGAGCGGGAATATCCTGAGCGAGTGAAGATGTTCTTTTGACGGTTACACTTCTCAGTCGCTTGTTATTACCATTACGCAGAGAACCGTCTTTATTTTCGTGATTCTTGCGCTTTCCAATCGTTGTAGACTGGGTATCACTTAATGGTTGTGTTGATGAAGGGTTTTCTCCGGGTACTATTGGCGCCAACAATGAATCACTAGGGGGTGAACTGAGCGATGGGTTTTGATTTGGCGGATCCCCAGAGGTAATAGGAGCAGGCGCTGGCGTGTCAGTAGGAAGCGGCACGGCGTCATTGTGGATTGCATCAGTCGCTTCAGGCGTAGTGGGTTGTCGTTGTTGGTTATCCCCCCCCGTATCCTCATCTCCACCAGTAATGGGTGTCAACTGATTCTCGTTACTGCCAACCTCAGGCTCGCTAAAGTCAGGCGGCCTAGAAGCAGACGATCGCCTTGCCACTACAACGTCGTCAACTAAAGTTAACTAGGAGGCTAGCTTGTGTACTATTTACCTGCATCGAGGAACGTTTGCGCGTGCGTCCAGTCATCGGGTACAGCCGACGCTAGATCAAAGTCGTTGACGTCTTGGAGGATAGGTGTGTTTTTGTCGTCAAAACCTATGATTCGATGCGTTGAGTATGAATTCTACATTGACTAACTACCTCCTCACCTTCGGTGAACCAATTCGGACAGTCGGCGTTACGAATCTCATCCCAGTCAATGCGATCGAAGCAGTCTAGTAATGCTGGCAATGGCGCTTTTTTTGCGGACGCTATGTCAAGTAAAGTTTTCCATATTTCGCGTTCCACGTTCTGCAATACGGGAGGCTTGCAGTTACCGATTCTCTTCGTCCACTATAAAACAACTCATTGGACAATTTTATTAAATTATGTGAGTGGAAGGACACATACCATTGCGATATCAGACTTGCTTAGGTAGTGGGTGACGAGCTGGTGTGGTAAGAAAAGTACGATTGGAGAGAAAGTGGCAGCAAAAAGGAGGGGGTTGCTCAGAAATCGGCTTTCTTTGCTTTGTTTTCCTTCTCAGGCTATGAGTGTACCTGCCGAAATTTCGTTGTAGTCCCCTCCTTGAAACTCTTCTGTACGTGAAGCGTATTCGGTAATGGCTTTTGCGAAGTCTGCTGCGGCGTCTGGAATATTGGGGATATTTCCGTCCGGCTCGTCGTCTTCAAATCCGTTCATTACCGCGATATCCATGGCCGCGATTACCACGTTTCGAAGAAAAACTACCCCATGGTCGGCGGCATCAACTTGCTCACAAAACATCATTAATGATTGGAAGTTACTCATTTGCTGCCATCCAGCAACGGCTGGATCTTTGAGGGTTGATAATGCAGTAATAGCCTCCTTAGCTCGAATCAACGTTTTCGGCCATTGAGCGAACTTGGCCCACAACTTTTTAAGATTAGTACGTACTCATGACGATTCAATGTCGCATGTAACGTACCTTTGGCTTTTTGACAATGAGCGTCTTCGAATGTTTTAAAACGACCGCGGAATCGACATCCGGATGAGCATCCATACACGCATCTAGAACCCGAAGGGCTAGAAGAAGATGCGTCAACTTGATTGTGGTATGCGTAGAGAAGGCAGCGGTTCGGTTGATATCCGGATTTAACATGCTTTTGATTTCGGAAGAGGCCATATCGTGGGCAGTATACATGGCGTGAAAGCACTGATCAACTTTCTTGGCAAGCGGCTGCGAGATGGATTGAATGTGGCGACCATTAAGGGGGTGTACGTAGAAACTTACCAGCAATATTCGTCTCCGTGGATCTTCAAACCTATCGCGTAATGGGCCCTCTGTCAGAGCCAATTTGCTTAGCCACGGAAATGCTGCGACCAATGCGGAATTCTCGCGTAAACTTGGTGAGGCATGTAAGACCTTGGACAATCACAAAAGGGTGAGACTGACGTTGTCTGTACTGCTACAAGGGCCTGCGCATTCGGTTCCTGTATTGCTAGCATATCTGTATTTGGCGTTAGAATGAACGATTTAGGGCATACTGTTTACACACCAGACTGATGTGCAGCACTTGTCGACGTCGAAATATAAATTTAGAACAGGAGAAGATACGCATGCAAGTTGACAAGTCGTCAAGTCAGCTCACATTAGGGCAGGACCCGGCAGGTTCGTGGCAAACATGTGATCCGAAATAAAGTTTTAATAAATAAATTTAATTGAGAATAATCTGAGATTTCGCTTGGTATAACAAGGAACTGTAAGTTACTGGGGCGTTCCAAGAACCACTACAAACTGTACGTTAGGGGAAACACTCCATTTTTCGCTTGCAAAATATATGCCGCAAGTATAGCCAACTGCCACGAAGGAGCCTCGGGGCACTTCGCCTGTGAAAGAAGGGAGGACGTTAGCTAAATTTGGCCAGTCTCTTTCTGCGTCGAACAACGTGTTTCTGGCGTCATAAACTGGAACTGATATGACGTCAATAATGTTATGGGTAACCGTAAAGTGAAAAACACCCACTTCTATCGAAAGCATTCAAAGCGATTTCACGACCGCTGGCAGATGAGTTCCCTCTAGTCGAAGTGGCGGGGCTGGGTTGAGCTGAGAAGCCATGGTTGGATGCTGCCCAAAGAGATCGGTCAGAGGCAAATGAACAAGAAGAGTGGACGAACACTGGTATCGGCCTACAACTTTGGTTGTGTATGAGAGCGCGTCCGCCTTGATTTGGGCGTGTAATATATTTTGACCGAATGCCATCCCGATAAAAGAAACCTGCCTCTCCCACTCCTGGCTGTGAGAGATGCCTGAGATAAGCTTCTGAGGCATGCCCGAGGTCGTCATGGAATGCAAATGGGAGGCAGCACTATACATGCTACTGATCAGAATGACTGGTACGCCATCCCGCATGAGATTGGAACGAAATCCGTCTTCAGTGACTTTCAGCGCCGTCGTAATCATGGGGTTAGCACGAGAGGGGTTAATGAATCTGCCGGATTCTACAAAGTTTACGATCGCTAGGCACATCCTACGATCAAAACAGTTCAGCCTAAGGACGACGGCGACAAAGACCATGTAGACATACTCCACGTCCATGTCCGGGCACTGAGATCCCCACGAACTGAAATGGTACTGTCCGGGACACGGTCCCTCATACCATGTGTTGAAAACGCACAATCTGTTCAAAAAATGAGTATATTAAGTTAATTTTTATGATAGCTAACTCACGATAGAGGGGGTAGACCAATGTAAAACTCTGCTAGGAATGGATCTTGCAACAACGAATTGAACACCTCACATTTTTTAGGCAGTTTTCTGTGAAACGTTAGATATGAGAGAATATATGGTGGCCACTAACGCTAACTTACTTTACACGGTATTCGTTTACAGGGTGTCTGGTTGTGGGAGTTGGGGTGTCTGGCTGGGGAGGCAGGTTCCCGCTATCACCCACCAAATCTCTGAAAGTGCGACGACCGGATTTAGATGAAGACCCACCGCTACCCTGGGTTCGCAGGTTAGCAGCTTTAGGTGTCTTCACCAAACTCTCTTTCATAGCTTGACTACATAGAAAGCTTTGTCAGTTACATCATGAAGAAGAGAAAACTTGATTACCGCATCATAGCCGCTTCTGCTTCGCCATCGCTGCTATTTTCAGCGTCGGCATCTCTGTGAACATTGTCAAATCGACGAACAATAATCAAGATATAGGTGTACCTTCGATTGCTCACGCCTCTGTTAAATTGAGACGTGTCCCAGTCTGGCGATTCACGGGTAGGTGCCTTTCCTTTACCTTTCGCACTGAAGATGTCACCATCGGTTAGACGGTAACACTTAATTCACAGATGAAACACTTGCGCTTGAGCAGTAAGATTCTCGGACTTTACACGCCCAGACGCCTTCGAATTCTCACTGGAAAAGAATTAAAGTGCGGCCTAGGATTATAACGCTTCTAACTCACACGAACACATCTTTCTCGCTAGCTTGCGATAACATCTCAGAATCGTCGCTGATGATACAGAGTATTAGTTGAGTTACAACGAAACTGAAGATAACGGTCGCACATGAAACTATCCGCCAAATCGTATTGGTCCATATCAACATCCGAACCCTCGGATTTATCACTAATCAAAGATTAGAACGAAAAATGCATTCCATAAATTTGAAGAACTTTACCTATTCTCACTCTCCGAAACCAGGACCACCTTCTTCTGAACGTTACGAGCTCTTTGTCTATTTGCCCAACTGAAACGTTACGACGAACTGGTTAAGAGGGAGAAACACGTACGGGGTCTCAGGCTTCAAATCTTCACTGTCCGACTGATTCGTCGACGCGTTAGAAGTCTCGCTGGCAGTTTCGATGTCTTCCTTCTCGTGCTCACTTAAAGGCAATTAGTATGGGCATGTCATATAAAATATAACATACGGTTCATTGTCAGCCATGACGGATTGGAGGTCTTCTGGTCTAGAATGCGCGTTAGTGATCATTCTATGTCTGCTATGGTGACTCACCTTTCTTGACTCTCTTGACGAAGACCGTTGTTATGAATTCCCACTTCAGACCTGTTCTAGCCGTCAGCAGACTTGTCAATTAACCATATACCATAGCATTACGGCGCATTGTTGGAGCTCTTCTTCGAAGGTTTTTCCATCGACGTATTGAGTGAGCCGCTATGAATCGTCAGTTTTTCCAAGCAGGCAATTCGTGGTGCAGGATCCGTACCTCTTACTAGCCTTATCCTTGCTCTTGACAGGCGACGCGTTTAAACTTAGTGTTTCAAATGAGTAAACTTAACGATGACGATTTTTAACAAACTCACCTTTGCGTTTTGTTTCCACCGCCTTTGACTGGAGTATCCTGAACCTCAGTGGGACTGAGAAATAGCAAAATGAGAACAAGAATCGCGTTGGAGGAAACATCTCACCGTTGTTTCTTAGATTTGGGCCTGATTCAGAAACAACGGAGTCAATCGTTAGTACAGAGACTAAGACGTAGGCACTTACATTTCCAATGCCTCTTCTTGACCCGCTGGGTCGCCCCTACCATTACAGAAAGTTAGTAAAAGGAATATTAAGAATGGTCATCGACTTATACCTCTTAGTATTCATACTGGCCTCTTGATCTGATACTACCGTTATATCCATACTCTCGACGCCAGGTTCCTTAGATTCCCTGAATCGAATGTCAGACTAAGGAATACTAAAAGATCAAGTAATATTAAATAGGAACTACTCACGCAGTCTTAGATGACTTTGGCTTCCTCAAGCCAACACGCCGATTTGACCTATTTGAACGGCCGTTAAACACTCATGGAACCAGGAGATGAAAGACACTCACTTCGATGGAGTGGGCTCCACGACATCTTTGGTCGTTATCTCAGCAGAATCGTCAGGATTCTTTCTTTTCCTAGAACTAAACAAGCGCATTGGTGAATAAGACTATGAATGAAAAAACATAAATACACACATTCCATTCGCTCCGCGCGTTTTAACGGAAGGCCGTGCGGAACCCATCTTACTCTTTGACGCAGTGGGCTTAAACATGGTATCGTCCGGGTCCAAAGCAATGACATCTTCTGAGCTGCGATAACTTTCAGCCAACACCAAGTGAAGAGTTTTGTCGGCAAATAGTACGTACTTGACTTCGCTATCCGATAGGACGACCACGTCCCTGAGGGGGGAGAAGTGAGCACTGACCTAAAGAAGAAGTCAATAAACGTACTGTGTTGCCGCTGAATCTTTTACCCTAAGGAACTTGAAGAGTTAGCGTCGTTAGGTAATTGGACAAAGTACTCACTTGGACTCGGTGCGGATCCTGTAATGGATGTAAGCGTCATAATAAAGGCCAATGGATAGTACGTACTTGACTTCGTTCGGTTGGACTACGGCCTCTCTGAGAGAAGACAAATGAGCACTGTGACAGCGACAAAGTGGATAAACGTACCCTGCGCTCACTGACTTCTTCGCCCTAAGAAAGAGTTAGCTAAGTCAAACAGAAAACAAGAAAAGGACTTACTTGGCCTTCGTGCGGGTTCTGTCAGGGCGGTGAGACTCATATGATGAAGATGAAGTTGATGCCTAGACTTACGCTGCCATCGTAGAAGTCAATGAAAGCTGTTTTTTGCCGTCAGATGTCTTGTTAACGGTGGAACGAGGAGGCATGAGACAGTGGGCGACCGACCTTTTTTTTTCAGAGAGGCTTATATCATATGTGACCGTCTAAAATTCGCTGGTGGAAAAAAAAAATGGAAAGGAGGCTATGGATTGGCAGGCCCTGATCGTTCAAATTAGAACAGACGCTGGTTTGCCAGAAGACCGGCACAGGTACAGAGGTTTTACTTGGCAACAAAGACCTCTCGAATGATCCGCATTGTCTCGTCCGTTGTTTGGGTCGGTTCTCAAGCAACAATTCAGTTGAAAAAGATAGGCCCTACTTTCAAGAACCGGAACAATCGTAGCACTGGGAACGACCACGATAGCGGAGTTACGCAACAATTCAGTTAAACCGATAAGCCCTGATTTCAAACGCCATTCTCTCTTTCCCGAGTAACCGGAACATCTGCAGTGCTCGGACATCCACAATAGCGGCGTGGAGACGTCGGGTGATGCACAAGTAGGTAGGGAGTGGTGATCTTGTGGATTAATTAACGGATCGAAATGAGTCAGACCGGAAGTCGCGATCTTCGGACACGCAATTTTTTAATAGTATTGTCCGTCGGCCGATAGTCGTTCATCATTTTGTGGAGTGCCTTCGCTATGAGTATGTAGCCAAGTTCCTCATCTTGCGCTAGGGAATAGCGCATGTGAGCGCCACATGGTTGTAAGGATCGGAGCGACACGATTTGCCAGAAGATTGCATGGCCGATTGAATCAAAAAAATTATGAAGCACCAGAAGTGCTCCTGAAAAGTGATAAGAGTCACCCGGATGTCATCAGACAAGCGTCTCAGGTCCTATCTGAAGATAAATGCAAAAAGAAAAATCATGAGCCTTTGTGATTGAATTCCAGTGGAGTAATTCAAGGCGGCGCAGTTGCCGATGACCCAGCACGCAATCGAGCCAAGGCAAAGATGGGGATTAGCAACACAAGCTGAAAAGCCAGATGATTTAGGAGACTACAAGCTAAACATGGAGCATCGGCAGAAAAACCAAGAAAGTGTGAAATGATTAGGAGATAAGCGAATGAATTCATGATCGAGTCATGGAAGTCGACGTGGCAGACCAATTGGGTGCAGGAGCGGCATATTGAGCACACGACTGTAGCCAAGGAAAGACAAGGCGCACCCATGCAAGCCATATTCTAAGGAACTATGGAGGAGAATGATTGACCTGACCTGTTTGACCGAAACACAGAAGACCGTGTCGATAGCGGTCTAAAAGGATCATGATATAACTTTCCCACGAAAATATGCGGCAGGTCTCGCTTAGATAGCATTTGAAGCGTCTAACCGCAGACGTCATTAGATAGCATTTGAAGCGTCTAACCGCAGACATCATTAAGCCCAGCGTTAGTCCGTTCACCCAATACGTCATCAATATGCGTTGCAGCGAATTTTCTGCGACATTTGTCTACTACTTGCATCCAACATCCAATCATGAGTACTATGTTCGATAGCTCCATGTTTGTTCCTACCGCTGAACAGAATAACGCTCTTCAAATCATTGAGCGTCATATATTTGAGCCAACCGAGCCATCACCAACCCCATTGCGACTTTTGGTTTACGGAGAAGCTGGCTCAGGCAAACGAATACTGGCTTCTATGGTCGCCGCTATGTACTCCGAACACGACCGCCACTTTGAATTTGTGTGCACTTCTGTTTTGGCCAATGTTGCCTGGCTGTCGGGTGGGTTCTCCCTGTCAGCACTTGGAATAGGGATAAATGGCTACAGTGACACGGAAATCCAAGAAAAGTGGGGGGCGTGGACGTGCTTGTATCTACTTAATGCCGAACAAGCATCGCCAGAGTTATTCGACGAACTTTCTGCTGTCATGAGAAGGGCAAAAGGCAGCGACGATCCGTTCGGAGGAATGAACATCATCGTCTCGGCTGACTTCATGCAAAGCTTTGCAGGTCCTTATAATGCTGGGAGCCGACTATATTACCATCCACATCTTTTAACAACGGTATCAGCGCTTCGTGGCCGTGCCGCTTTTCTTTTGCTTACCACTGTCGCCATTCTCGAATCAAGGCTCAAAACCGAAGACCCACACTGGGCTGCCCTTCTGCATCGTCTCCGAACGGGTTCATTGTCAGCGATTGACTTGGACGAACTGCGTACCCAAATCATCAAATATCCCCCTGTTAGGTACAGGGGATATATGATTACCAACGACATCGACCTTATGAATGAATGGAACCAGAAAACTGAAAGCTACGAAAAGGAACGGGCGACCCAGTGCTACGCTATTATCGCGCACGATGTACCACTTATGGCTGGTAAGCATAATAATCTATAAAGCTTCAGTAATGTCAAATGATTTTAGGTCGACGACTTCCAGGCCTGCGGGAACCATTTTCAGAAGTCGAAAATGCGAAAGTCTTAAGCCCCCTTGTTGCAGGAGAACTCCTACATCCACGACTAATAATAATCGAGGACGCTCCATGCGAATCGTTTCCTGGGTTTGTAATAGAGCCCTTCGGAATGCCTGGTAATATCCTAGCATTCTATGAAGCCGTGAAGATTAGCGATGATGCGGATGCAGCGCTTCTGCCAGACGGCGTTAGCGCTGATGCCGTGGAACTACGAATCGTTATAGCAGACAGAGACCTTTCACGTCATCGACGACACACCTCTACAGGAGACTTATTACGCAGCAAGCGTGAGCCATCCATATTCTGTAGGTCGTCCTATCAAGTCTTTGTGGGAGTACAGGGAAAGGAAACCACGATCTCGCGCATCCAACATGCCTTTCAGCCAGCTTGGAGTATTTTCTACGACTCCATCCCGGGGATGAAAATTGGAAGACCAGTATTAATTGACATTTTGGGACTCCGTTGGTTCCAGGAAGGCGAGCTAGCAGCGCTTTATACAGTGATGACTCGTGGTCCTGATCAAAAATTGACATCTTTTTGGAGAGAGGTACCTGATGACATACGCAAATTACGCCCCCCCCCAATGGTTGTCGAAGAAGAAAACCGCATATTCTTATTGGCCAAAAAGTAATAACGTAGAGAACGTATCAATAATTTTTATCCAATAACTCATAGAAAATCAACGTGTCTGGTTTTGGTTTCGTCTAATTACAACCGCAGAATGACCTCGAATCTCATAACTCTTAAAAAAAAAATGAGTCAACGAAAAAAAATGAAAATGGAATAACGACGAACTCTGTAAAACTCTGGAAAGCCGTCAGCCCAACCGAAGTCAATGTCCTTACAATGAAGAGACACTAAGACTAGTAATAAGTCGCCAGGTGTTAGCTGTTCCGCCAAATTCCAGGGTGGTATGACGTTCCATTTTTCGTCGAATATGGCGTGCTGGACCAGGGCGGCGTCCATCAACTCGGAATAAGGTTTAGCTGCATCACCCAGTACAGTAGGTTCATAGAAACATCCCTCAACAACTAGTGAAAAATTATTCAATGTTTCGATTACGAACGAGTTTGGAACGAACCTCCAGCCATAGTCCTTGTTGGACGGACTTCTACCCTGGTCCTGTCCACCGTGATGTATTTTTCCCAGAGCACTGACAATATACCCTGATTTTCCCATGATAACGTTACAGATGGATACTAAATTCGGGCGAGTCATTCATTAGCACGCCAAAACACGAATTGAAGCTACAACTTACTTCTCGTTTGATTTCATCGTTTAGTTTGTCGCAGTTTATGTAACGGTTCAACATCTGTGCCTGCTGATCCCAAACTCCAACAAAATCAGCTCCATAACTTATCGGTCGACCCAATGCAAAAGCATCTTGAATGCTTTCGTATTCTTTGATAGGGAGAAACTGCGTGAAATAGCACCAAATGCATCACTCTGTCAGCTTTACATCACCGAGACAGCTGCGAGTTACTCACCGAAGAAAGTGTACCTCCAGGACGATTACCAACGGCACCGAGCATCGTTCCACTGCTTTTGTCAAGCAGCTCACCTATTATAAAGGTGGTACGATCAGCGTTACTGATGCGATGTCTTTCAGGTGCTGGCATGCGAAGCTGATAATTTCGAATGCATCCCAGATCGGAGCCTACGCCCAAGAAATCATCGGGATGTTTCAAAACTGCATGAATAAGGTCCTGCATATTTCTGAGGTGATGTAACGGTGGATTGCGGGTAGTTTGACGAACAACCTGCTAAATTCGGCCTCCTAAGTACAAACCCAAATATGGTCTGATCTGAACCAGTCCAAATGGGGATTTCCAACAGAACCGGAACAGCGACAACGTCTGACGCTCAGCAGATCTACGGCGCCGATGCCAATCTTAGGCAATGGCGTTATACCTGGAAATCAAATGTAGCAAAAACTAGGGACATTGCAATTCAAACAAATAAAGGGACTTTACTGAATATCAGTCCCCACCTCGAGTACGAATTTTATTCAATCGACTAAGTCATAACTCATCCAACCTACTATTGCTGATATGAACGCTCTGTACGACACCGGGACTGCAGGTAACTTCTTACTACCATAAGCCATCCTATCCACTCATTTAATCAACACAGCCATGGCCATAGGCGTACTCCTGCACGAAACTTTGGAGGGCGGCAACTCTACCGAGATCTTCCATCTTAGCGACATTCAAGTTAGTCTGAGACGCTACATTGAATTGCCTGGTTAAACTAATCACATTCCTTAGCCGGCTTCTTACGCAGCATGCGTTGTGCAAGAACCGCGATCCCTTAGGCTTGTGGAAAAAGACTCAGAGCAGGAGGCAACCTTCAAGGTCAGAGGAGTGATGTGTCAGAGCAACCTCCCTCCAGTGACGGAGATCAGGTTCGTCCGCCAACTTAGTGGTGCAACTGTGGTTAATAAAAACTATAGACCCGGCATGCCAGGACACCGTCTACGCCAGTCGGTGACTATATCAGCTCTCGCCGACCATCCTATATTCGACAAATACCTCACAAACATGGATGGCATCGCGGACGTTTTTCGAATCACCTTTCCAAACGAAAAATTCTCTTTGGAAGCCCGCCACACTTACGAAGGTCATGCGTGCATTATTTTATTCAATCGCTACCTGTCGTTCCGTAGTGACACTCCGACTACTCGTCAAATTCCATTCGATCCGGAAGTTGATCCCCAAGGTATCTTGCGCAGGCATCCACACCAGACTATGCATCACACCGAAGACAACCAAGTTTCGTATTCCCGGAGACAAATGAAGGATGGCCGAGAAAGGTAACGTTCCAGAAATAATACATAGGAGATTGCTGATCGATGCTCTTCGCAGTTTCACCAAAATCAGTCCCAGTTCTTTCGAAAACGGAGACATTGTGGAGGTTCATTTTTCATTCGTAGCCTTCCCAACCAGAGGAAGGGAACCCAGGAGAATCGGATGTATCATGCACAACTTGATATTATTAAACGATCAAATCCGTAAGGTGAGTCAAAAGTAAATCAATCAAACCTTTCAGATACTGATCATGAAACGTTTAGGAAAGCACCGGACAGTCCTCGTTGGTTGCTTTGCATCCTGTCAAGTTTCGCACTCTGAAAAGGAAACAGGCTTTTGCCCCCAGCGATACTGAAGAGGGAGACAAACGTATGCGTATGGACTAGTAACCGGAACGCTTTATCGAACGCCGATGCTGTACTCGCCCATATTTAATAAATCTATAACTACATGATTTTCCTTAACAATCGCTCCAAATACTAAGGCGCCGTTTTTGACAAACGCGCGGCGGAATAAGTAGTTTGAATCCACCAAGCTTGCGAAGCGCATCAAGCTATGCGCTATCACGTCGCCCCCGGTGACAAGAGTCAAGATTGGACCGCGCGTCCCCTGACGGCGATCTAATCTTGCTAACTAATCTCGGGAAGCCCAGGCCAAAGGCAACTACAACAACGGCATCAGCGATAAATCTGAGCGAGCTATGTTACTGCCAAGCTAGGGGATTTTCACAAGTCTTAGAAGACAGTCAATGCTCCAGGAATAGGTACATACTTACAAGTTCGGCATTGCTACATCCGCTCCATTGAATGTCTTGGCTTAGATTGGTGAAAGATAACGGCCGGCCGACCTTGGAAAAACCCACTGAAAAGCGCTCAAATTTGAAAAAGGCAAAGAGTGCGTACCTGAATGACCCATCGATCTTCAATTAAATTCAACAATCCCGATAAAATGAATAGGTAGCCCTCGCCAACAGATCTTCGCGATTTCGGTTGCCAACTTAAATATAGCTCAGATCCGAAAATTTTAATTGCAACTCCACAACCATAATCTCGCAGTGTCGCGCCATCTATCAGCGACGCTGCCACTCGTAAGATATGCAATTGACTGTCATGGTCCTGCCAGATGCAAACTGTTCAGCATAATGTATTACGTCGATTGGAACATTAGCAATCCTGACAAACAATGTAAGACTCGCTGTAGTCCGTTGGAGCAGCCTTAAACATGTTCTAAAATTAACTTAAAGAGTACCGATCGCGTTCCTCATTGGGTCAATAAAGATACAAGACCTCAGTTTCCTAAGTACCCTCATCACCAAGTCTAACGTTCACCGAACGACAATGTTAACGACTCCTACATCTGTCTCCTATACCAACTCGCTTATAAGGACCAAGCTCGACACGGCGCAGGTGAGCATCTGGGTTACTCCAACATAATAACTACAAATTAATGGACCTCTTTGCAGACGATAAAGAAGAGCGTACGGGGAATAATTTTTGGAACCATGTGCAGGTACCCGATGATGATAGATGTCCCACCGAGGAGCGACATAAGTGTTCCTGAAGTGTTGGACGACTTGGATTTCCGTAAATGGGTGACGAATTCCCTGGATTCAGTGGTCCGAGCTGAATGTACCGAAGATCGAACTATCGATATCGACTATTTTCCCTCGGGTTCAAAATTTCCACTACAGTCTGGATATACTGTAATGTGTTCCACTGAGGTGAGTAGGACTTTCAACCAAATTAAAGACAATCGTCTCAAGTAAAAATAGACCGGTACCAACAGTTGTATATTTGAGCTTACCGGCTCCAGACTTCCGTGGTTTGGAGGCGACATTGTTGTCATGAAACGCAAACTTCAACCGCTAAACCATGTCATTGACATGCAAGAAAGTGATATGGCATTGGTTATAGCCATCGTGCTATCGTAAGTGATGATTATCTTACTAACTTGCCGAGCACACTGACACCGAATCTACTACATCTCAGGCTAATTGACGATCAGCGATTACCCTTCTAACCAATGCATAGCAGGCGAGACTGAAGTCCATTTGAATATTTAGGAATAATCACAAAATATGGTTTATACTCCCGAATACTAATCGATGTTGACGACACTAGTTCTCTACTTATCTGACATTTTGCCAACTTCTATTGCGCTTCTCAATAACATTAGTTTAAATTCGTGTGTGATAAAAAAGAATTGCATACGATAGAACAATAGCGGTCACCAAATTCATGTCTGCTTCATCAACATCCAAAAGATAGCTATACGCGCCAGCCTTTCGTTTAACGACCACAATGTTTCCGCCGTACCAATGGATCTTAAACCGGCTATGTTTCGAAATTGAGCGATTGAGACCAGGCTGTTAACAACCAAAAATGAGTCAGAAAATTGGGAGAGGATCGATACTTGCTTACCTCGTAACTCCACAGAATGGTGTACGACGCCGGAAGGTCAAACTTGGAGTCAAACGGAAACCGGTCAACTTCCAAAGTACGGTCGTCGAGGCAGTCCGCTCGAATATTCGATTCCAAATTGAGTGGCGTAGACAGCCACTTCGTTAAGTCCAAATTGTCTACGTGGCCCAAATCCTCAGCGTACTCTTTTTGGAGGATGTTAATCGGCTGGATGTTCTTGCAGTTGGTCGCAAAAAGAAAACCCCTGATGGCCTTTTTGTCACTCTGCACGGCCAATGTCAGTGTCAAAAAACAAAGGTGAAACGATCGAACTCACCCACGACGCTTCCGTCTCACGCCTCACAAGAGCGTTGAGCAACATAACTCTGTTAGAATCCATGTAGAGCGTTCAAGAGCGTAAATTAACCTAAGTCAAAGCGTAGGAGATTTTCACGCCAAATGGGGCGACACTTGAGTCAAGGAACATCAGCCGCTTTTGAAAATAGGAGGTAACCGGATCGGGACAAACTTGGCGACCAGATGTTTGTCTCACCCGATATCTTCTAGAACTTGACTTGTGAGAAAGACGGGAATTTACGATCGCAATTACCAACTAATCAACCAGCATGGAGATCCGAAGATTTTAATTGATTCGGATGCTGCGATGCCGAAGGAATCGTCCACATACCACTTTCAGACAAATCCATCAAATCGCCTGAGTCCCTAAGATAAGAGGGACTTGCGGAAAATTAGACGCTCTTCACCCCATCACGCTAACATGGGTCTTGCTCCGAGCCGTCCTCTCACAGAACAAGACTTCGTTCTCACTGACGACATTCTCCTCGAGGGCTGCCTTCATCTTGACATTCGAACCTTGGTCAACATTGCTAGCGTCAACCATAGGCTTAGGCTGGTAATAAAGAAGATCATTCAGGCGCGAATTCATGGCCCCATGTCCAACATTATACCCAACGGCCACATCACGTCATTCATGTCGATGCTCACCAACACCGGGTCCGTGGTGGGAGGTTCAATCGCTCAAGCCACCATCACGCCTGCTATATTTGACCATGTAAGTCACTACAGACACTTCTCCTACCAAATCTAAACATATGTCAGGTTCCAACGACGAACCTCAACGTCTTCACTCCGCTAGGTGGCCTCGCCGATTGGGAGTATTACCTGAACAACATAGGTTTCATTTTTTCCGCCGAGACGCGCGGGCCGGACGCCCATTCTAAGAGGACGACGACATTTTATTTCCATAACCGAGGAGTAAGTACACTTGAAATCATCTAATTATCCGTACTCATTCCGTACAGAAAGGGTCTAAGAATGCCGTCGTCGTCTGTGAAGCGCGGGGAAGTTCATGCTTGACTCCCGTACTGGCGTCGCAGTATACATGCCACATGAATTTCTTCACGGCTGACCATATCTACTGCATCCATCCACACCTCACTCCCCAACTGAAGACTCTGCACGTCAACCGCAGGATCTACAACAACAGGGAGAGATCTGAGCTCAACCAGCTCTTGGCTCGACGCGTGATCATCACTACCGCAGACGAAGAGAAGAACTTATGCGATGACAATATTGTATGCAGGTCAGCTGTCCGCGTGACCGGTTCTAACCCACTCCGTTTGACTGCCCAGTGGGATGGAGACAAAGTAGGCCTTTTTTCGTGGTTGAAGGAAAAGGAGGAGTTCTTGCACAGCAAACGGATTCAGTTTTGGTTAGGCGGCAACTGTGACAACGAGAACTGTCTTAACAACTCGTACGTAGACGACGATGACAATTAGTTACACCAATTCTTGAATCCCAATTGCTGACACACACATTGGAGGGATAAATCGTATACGTAATCATACCCACATTGGTCTGCCCAGTGCCCACAGACCTTCAGTGAAATTCGACTCTGAACGGTTCCAGAGGAGCAGGGCCGTGGATGCCGAACTTTGAGTTCTGTAATACGGGCCGCAAAATTAGCCCTGGCTTCAGCCGGCCCGCCGATGGGTCCCATCAGTCAGCACTGCCGCCTTTCACCACTACCTTCCTCCTTCGCGATGCTACGCACCTTTCACGCTATTTTTCCACAATAGCATGGCGCCAGCAACAGGAAGTACTGCCTGTGTATATCGTACTTCATGGAGGAAGTGAGAAAACCGCAATCACAGATGACTGAAACAGCCGGAGATAAGGGAAGTGGCGGCAGGTAAGCACCTGCTGCCCCATCATCCCCATCGCTCACTCGCTGACCTACCCACCGCACAAACAAACGTGCGGTATCTTACTATTACGCCCACGCCCACTTCCCTGTCGTGTCCGTGTCGAAAATTAGGTACGATTTTCGCATAATCAGATGCCGAAAAGCACCCTGATCAGGCCCGGACTTCCTGTCCAGGGTCACCCAACCAAGATCAGAACGCGTCGCGTGCGGATGCGTGTGAAAGCGCGCCGTGGTGCGGCTGCGCGTGCGTTGCTGGAGTGTGCGCTATGGCCCCCAAGCCGCTGGACTTGAAGAGCAATCTCAGGTCCAGCTTTAAGTACTAGAAATCGTAGAATAGCACATGTAATACAAGGAGTTGAATGTTAATAAGGAATAAATCGAGTGTTAATACTAAATTTAAATTCCGGAACAATGTACCAGGGTGACTTCCTTCGAGGCTATCATCTACTACATTATTTGAGGCAATACAATATTTTAAAATCGTATTTTTATTACACAGAGGCGTGAAATTCGGCCGTGAATCAATTCAGAAGACGCGGATTTGTAAAAGAAATGACGGTCCATAGTCTCAACCGTCCGCCACAAAAATCTCACTCAAGTTAACATTCATCACAGCGTATCTAAACTTTTCTAGCCGTTTCTACAGTCTCTCCACTCAATTTCATCAGATATTGTCTGTTTCAATGTCAAATATTTTCATTTTATGTTATATTAGTTGACATTTTTTGACAACGATGATATAGGTTTGAATTTATATGTAGATAGATTTAGATTCAGATTCAAATAATATCTGTTAGTTCAAGATATAGAAAGTCTAAAGAGCAAATTACCTCCTGCGTAGACATTTCCCTTCACATTCCAGTGGGTGCCTCCGTACACGACTATATTTCCATCTCCATCCTCTGCCCACGGCACAGACGGTCCTGTCAATAAAGAAACTTCAGAATGTCAAAGAAGAGAAGTAAATTGTTGAAAACACTTGCCGATCGACGTGAACTTCGAATTGTCGAGGATGTATGCGTCGCCCTCGACGAAATTGAAGGTGCCGTTGTGGACGATGATGTCTCTCCCGCGAGTAATGGTGAGCGGCACTGAAAACCGACTTCTGCGTGAAAAACTGCTGGTTCAAAGTATATAAGTTGAAACTCGTACCGCCTGCCCATTCGCACACGCTCGGTAGGATCCTACGAAGGATCTTTTTGATGTAGTCTACGAAACCTGAATCAGTACACCGAACGGCAGATATAGTCAAATTGTATGACTTACTTCTGCAAGTCCTGAGCACGTTGACAACGATTCTGATTCTCATGATGGTGAGGGTGAGAGGCAAAGTTTAAGCGATAGATATTGAGGTTAAAGAAGAAATTGGTGTGCTCATAGAAGTCGCCGCGAGATTAGTCGCCTTTCTCGAGGTCACATGTTCACATTGATGCCTTGCTAAATTCGGACTTGTTGGAATAGACGCCCGTCAAATTTAGCCTTCCTTAATGACACGTGGTTCGAATTAATACCTTGTTACTGTAGTCGTGTTACACGTCCACCACCCATTCCTGACTGCCACGCCCACGCACCCTCCCGACGACATGCATCAAGGTTCCCGCGGCTTTGTTGGTGCGTTTTGGCCCTACGACGCAACACCCCCACTCTTTGCATTTAGAAACACAATGCCCCCCGCTTCAAGCTTCACGCGCTGTCTATTCGCAGCTGGCCTCTCCCTCACATCGTCCTATGCTCTCACCGCCCACTTGGCTGTGACCTTACCTGCGAATTAAGCAGGATGGAATTGGTATCGTACTAATGTCTATTATTCAATAGTATACTGCTACGTTAACATTATGCCAAATATGATCTTGCAAACACTAAGAGCTTTCGGGAAGCCGATTTTGTTGGCACGACACTTGAAATATGATATTACGAGTAAGAGTAATTGAGAAATGACAAAATACGAAAACAAAATGACATGTCGCAAAGAATGCTTCCACACTTACCCCGCCATTCTAATTAGGCAATATTCCTTTCTCAAAAATCCTGTTCCTTGACCATGCATCCCCAGGAACGTGGACGACATTCGTGATGGTCTTTGAAGCGCATGAGGTCATCGTTTACAAAGATGAACCCGAAACCCAATGACGACATCCTCAAACACTCATTTATATAGTCACGAAACTCATATTCGTTTTCCAATTCCAATCATGTCTACTTTAACATTCGACTTCGAAACTACAGATGATAATGGATTGACCACGGTCCACCAAGCTATTATTCCAAATTTTGGCACTTGTGTAGCGCAATGCATCAAAAATCTGCGTGCTCAGAAAACGCCTTCGACCACGCCAAAGCCTCTAACGGTTAAAATGATCATTTTTTTGCCTGAGACGCTAAAAGAACTCTACAAAGAGGAAGAGGTGAGTATTATGGCTACCAGAGCGCCTAACTTAATAAATGTTGATAGCTGTATGATCCCGATTTCGCAAAGAATAACGAACTTTTGGAGTTGACGATAGGCAGTACAACTTATGTTGCCGTGGATCAAGTTGTCCTCCAAAATTGGCAAGAAGTTATTGAAGTGGAATGGCTGGGTCGGGGAGCCCCATGGTTGGCGATCACTGCAAGTTCTCTCTCGAAACATCAATACGAGTAGTATTAGCGCCTACCTAAACACACGAGTTGGCACCCGGACATAAATGTGATCTATTAATATGCAAGGTTGGAACGACTGAAAGACTGCACACCAATGCTACAACAGAAAAACTTAGAATTGAAATGGCGTCATTTTTCTCGACGGCTGCGACTGCGGAGCATCGAGGATAGACGGTTTCGATGCCTAGACGGCTTGCGAATGAAGAACGTGCTATTTACGAGGTAAGTGAGTTTTCGAACGGTAAACAATCAATTATTTACTTACCGCAGCCACTACGCTTTGGGTATACGTCTCTGTCATGTTGATACCATGCCGACCAGCGCAGAGTGGGGAGCCGGATGCGGACAGGCTGACCTGTTGAGGGAAACAACGGGAGGTAAGAACGATACATTGAGGAAAACGACGGGAAGGAAGAACGATAGGTAATCTGGAAGGATTCAACGACATCACTAACGTGTCTATCCAACCGCAGTTATGCCGTATTCCACGCATGTAGTAGTAAGTTGCCGGGTTCGACGTAGTGCAGCCTGTGCTTGGTCCATGCAGCAGCGTCGGCAGCCACGCCATTTGATTACCAAGCTCGCCTTCCTAATCGGGGGCAAAGTAACTCTTATCGTGGGAACGATTCTGGCTTCTGGGGTACAAGAACGATACCTAGGGGTCTCGTAAACCTCGCCAATTGCCTAAAACGGATGGCAGGCGAGACTAGAAAACCTCTGCATTGCTTAGCCATTCTTTAGGTCCGTCTCATTTAGGTCAAGTGCTTTTGTCGAAATTACTCCGCCTAGATAACAGGACTTTGCCTGTTCGAAGACCCAACAGGAGGCATGGCTGTCTTTTTCGCGATCATCAAAGCCTCATGTTTCCTGGCAGGTTTGGAATTTTAGGGTCCTGTACACCCTCACTGACCGAACGTGATTGAAGCGCAATACCATTAAACAATGAGGACACAAAGCCCATCGATGGGACGTATGCGATTGTGTGGGTTGAACGAATGTTGGAACGTGTAAATCGGATGAAAGATCATGATTTCGATTGCCCGATCGATAGAAACACCACACCATACATGAAATGCCTCAAGGCTCGAACATTTGCAGATCTCAAACGTTACCTTACTAAACGTTCCAAGTCAAAGTATCGATTCCTCTGTAGTTTTTTAACGTCTTCTAGTTGCCATCTTTCAACATCGTATATTCCATAGAATATCCTGCCAACCAAGAATGTCAACCGAGAAGACTGAAATTCTGATCCTGTGCGAGAGCCATTTCTATTCCCTTGAATATATCGAAACTTACTCTAGAAATTAGCGTCATTGGGGTTACAGGTGCAGGGAAAAGTTATGTATGTACAACAGATCTGGATACGAGTTTTTAACGACCAAATTCGTTTTTTCTTAGTTCATAAACACTGTCCACGGCGCACAGAAAGTGGCAGTTGGCAAAGGTTTGAGTCCTTGCACCGATGAAGTCGACGTGAGCTATGTGGATGCCCCCGGAAAATACCCGCAGTATCGGATTGGGCTCGTTGATACTCCGGGTTTTGACTCTCCAGCAAAAAAAGATGACTTGAAAATCCCGAAAACGATTACAGCCTGGCTGGAACAGTCGTGCGTCATCTTAAAATCTTGCAGGGCTTTACATTGACATGGCGAAACAGATATAAACGGGGAGCAAAACTAGGGGGGGTCATTTATCTTCACGACATCAAGGCTGCTCGTTTCGGCGAGGCAGCGCGTCAAAATTTGGAGATTTTTCAGAGTATGTGGGTGAATTATGTCCCTATTGTCCTTGGGATTACCAAAGGAGCCCAAACAAATCGAACTCCGGAGGAGGTTCTGGATGAGCTTGAAAAGGGGCATGGGAAATCGCTCATTGATAAGGGAGCCAAAGCTCTTTCCTTCGACTCTCACGAATGGGGAGACAGAGCTCTTTCCGTCGAATCTTACAAATCGGCTTGGACATTTATTGACGCTATTCTTACAAGGAAGACTGAAATATCGATCCTGTGCGTGAGCCTTGTCTATTCCCTCGAATTTATCGAAACTCACTTCAGAATTAGCGTCATGGGGGCTACCGGTGTAGGGAAAAGTCGTGTACGTACAACAGATCTGGATGCGAACTTTCGTTAACCAAATTACTCTTTTCTTAGTTCATAAACACTCTCCTCAAAGCAGAGAAAATGAAAGTTGGCAGAGATCTTAATTCTTGCACCGTTAATGTCGACTTTGCCTATGTGGACTGCCCGAAAGAATACTCGCAGTATCGGATAGCGCTCGTGGATACTCCAGGCTTTAACCAGGCGGATGTAGAGGATCTAGAAGTTCTGGAAGGGATTACGGCCTGGCTGAAACAATCGTAAGTTATTTCAAAGTTTCCAAAGCTTTATATTCTCAAAGCGAAACAGATATAAGTGGGGATCGAAGCTGGGAGGAGTCATTTATCTCTACGACAAACATTCTCGTTTCGACGGCGCAGCGCATCGGAATTTGGAGAAATTTCAGAGTATGTGGGAGACTCATGTCCCTATTGTCCTTGGGATCACCAGAGAAGCCCAAACAAATCGAACCCCGGAGAAGCTCCTGGATGAACTAGTGAATAATAGGGACTATTGGAAACCGCTCATTGACAAGGGAGCCCAAGCCTTTTCCTTCGACTACTCTCATGATTCAGCTTGGAAGCTTATCGACGCTATTCTTACTTGGAAGCCGGAATTCTTGATCCTGTGCGTGAGCCTTGTCAATTCCCTCGAATTATCGAGACTCACTCCAGAAATTTAGCGTCATGGGAGCTACCGGTGTAGGGAGAAGTTCTGTACGTATAACAGATCTGGATGCGAACTTTCGTTAACCAAATTACTCTTTTTTTTAGTTCATAAACACTCTCCTCAAAGCAGAGAAAATGAAAGTTGGCAGAGATCTTAATTCTTGCACCGTTAATGTCGACTTTGCCTATGTGGACTGCCCGAAAGAATACTCGCAGTATCGGATAGCGCTCGTGGATACTCCAGGTTTTAACCAGGCGGATGTAGAGGACGTTCAGGTTTTGAAAGACATTACGGCCTGGCTGAAAAAGTCGTCCGTCATCTCAAACTTTCCGAAACTTTTATATTCTCAAAGTGAAACAGATATGAGCGGGGAGCGAAACTGGGAGGAGTCATTTATCTTTATGATATTACAGCCCCTCTTTCCGTAGGGATTCAGCACCTTCAAACGATCTGGCAGATGTCGGGGCAAAATGTGCCTATCGTCCTAGGGACCACCAAGAGAGCCCTCGCCATTCCAGATTCCGTGGAGCGTCAGAGCGAACTACTGAACTACTGGAAACCGCTCATTGATAAGGGAGTCCAAGCCTTTTCCTTCGACTTCGACAACAGATATGAATCAGCTTGGAAATTTATCAACGCTATTCTGAAGTTTCTAGGAAGAACATAGACGCCCTGCATCAGCCTTAGGCATCCCACAGATTAGATATGACATTGCTCCACAGTCCCCAAAAGTCAGGTATCTATAGGGGCCCCTCTCATAGAGTAGTCTGAGCCCCATTATAAACGAATATCTTAATCGCCTTTTTTGATCTCTATAACCTTCTGTATTTTTGTTCGGTCGTGGTATGAGTCTTTTCTTGGTCTTGTCGCATTGAGATATCTTTTTTGAAAAGGCCTGCAGCAATGGATTGACCAAGTCTTCCTGAATCTGCAGAGTGATTGTATGTTTCTCATCCCACTCTGTGGTGGTAGAAAAAATAGCGTCGACAACTCAACGAGCGGAATCGTAGCCATTGGCGGAGGTGGACCTTTCCCCAAAAGATGTGGAAAGACCTCGAGGTTTCTATTTGCCTCGTCGTCGAATCGTGGTCATTATTTCATGGAGATGAACGAACTTCGAAGTGGACAAACTTGTCATAAAGGCGTTTCTTGCAAGTTTCTTCTTGGTTTCTTGTGGAAAGGCGCGAAAGTACCCTGATCCTCGAAACATAAATGACCGAAGTGTGATTTCGGCTTTGCAAACTGAGAGCTACGCAATGCAATCGATCAGGATGTATGACAAGAAGCCTGGAAGTGGGGACAATACCGATGTTCTTGGGGCTTGCTAGTCGTCCTACTGGCTATAGCTATATAGATTTCGTGACTAGAAGCTTAATCCAGTCAACCAAAATATTCCAAGGACTCCCATAACAATTAAATAAGATTTACCTTATCTGTCAACTTTTGAGTGCAGGTCCAGGAGATCAAGAATCGACCCAAATCGTGAATTATCGTGTGCAGCTGGCGCAGTTGCAATGAGCTTCGCACATTCCCTTCACACCGGATCTGCGTCGGAGCGAGCAGGTTTTGCCTGCAGCTTCTCCATTCCAATTTTTCCCGGTCATTGCGAGCTTAGCGAGCAATCATTGACAAAGGGTGAAAGGCCCATCCAAACATGTACAAATCTTTGCACGTAAATCGGTATCAGGAAATTTCTTAAATGGCCATTAGCTCTCTACGAAGTCCACCTCTGCCTTTGAAATTTTGGAGTCAGTTGGGGGTTCCTGCATGTAACCAGGTTATCCAAAAAATTTGCGGTTTTGTGCATTCTATGATACTTTTGGAGGCCGGGAACTTTCACATCGCTCACTTCCCGGATCGTCCCGACGCATAGTTCAGACTTAAAGAGACTTTGACTCTATTTTGATTATATCTGGCGACACCATGCAGACAGATTTAAATGGAAGTAGCTTCACTATTATACCACCAAAACTTCTGATGTACAATTGCCAGGCGTCTTATTATGGCGAAGCGAGCGCCCCCGCAGAGTGCGGAGGCTTAATAAATCAATGTCGACTCAATATCATATACATCAGCTCTACTGTCCAGATGCACTTTAATTCGGGTGGCAAATCTGCTGCTGATACGCTCGACGCCTCTGCCTTCCTCATCTGCTCTGAGCCTGTTGAAGACAACGTCGACCCGTATGTCATTCGATCCACTCACGGCCATACGAACTAACGCAGAGGCGCATCCTGCATCACAGCAGGTGTAAGAGTGAGGAGAATAGGTAAGGAAGAAGGCAGCAGGCGCGTACCCCCACCCTACTCTCCCCACTACGGATTCCCTAACTTATTGCCAGGCCCAACTGCGGGTGTGCAATGCCGCAGCCCACTCCACGTCGACGATGACGGGCAACGACTAGCTACCTCCCCTGTCATGTTAATGTGAGCACACGCATCGCACAGGCAAGCGGCAGGTTCATCACCGCATCTCATACAACACCACACCTTTAGGAGTCTGCGAGCGCCCGTCGCCCCTCATCCAAATCCTTACGGTCAGCCGTTTCGCAGACGACGCCCAGTACCTTTGCGCTGGAACTCCCGTGGCGCCCATTCGCAATCACTGGCAGCCAATGCCCACTGGCGCGCATCCGTTTGGCAAAGGACCCGGTGCCCATGCGTCAGGCCCTCGGTGGCCTTTCCCTCCCATCGTTGCCTGCCCTCTGACATCATTGCGAAACCGTTTCGCACCCACCCCCCAACTCCCGACACCAACCCATTCGCAAACAGGAGTTCTGGGGGCTTCATGCTCCCGTCGTTTCGCACTGATCGCCAACGCGGTTTGCACCGCACACCCCCCTCCATCCTGTTTTGTATACAGGACCTGATGCCCATGCGTCGGGCCTCCCGCGACCTTGTTTTCCCATTGTTTCGCTCCAACCGCCAACGTGTTTCGTAACTCACACCCGCTCACCAACTCCTCATGCCAACCTGTTTCGTAAATGGGGAGCAGAGACTTCAATGGCCGCACCACCCCCCTCCCCGGTTTCATACACATTTTCTGACCCTTTCGCCGCCGTTTTGAACCTCACGGTCACCCTACCCTGCCTCGTTGAGCCCACCTGTGGCAATTGGCATGCGAGGTAACCCTGCTGCGGCCGTTTGGTTCCAAAATCATAGGTCAATCACGATAGCAGTGTAGTATAGCCTTGTAGTTATAGATAATGCTTGAATACATGACACTCGGTGTAATTCACCAATCCTCCAAACATGTCATATTGTAGAAGAAATCAAACAACTCCAGTAATTTGTTTCAGCATAGAAATTAAAAGAGGAAATGGGCTCGTAAATGCCATGCAAAACAATGGCTCACAAAGCTAGTTGTTATGGACTAATTTCCGTCTGAACCAAGTACTCCAATGATCATTGTTACTATAAACTAATCTTCAAATGAGCAGGACTAATTTATGTGATGTAAGTAATAGCACTAACCTACACTTGCCAAGTGCAGAAACGGGAAGATAAGGAAAGATGATCAAGAAAGTATTTCATAAGCAAAAAGGGGGCTTAAACAAAGCGAAAGAGCTTCCGAAATGCCTTGACTATGTTGTGGGGTAAGCGTGCGGCAACCTTTTTCTGTACACGCTCATGAATCTGGGGGATGGGCTGAGGCAAAGAGTCTAGGTTCCCCCCAGAAAGAATCGCGTTGATGAATCTACAAGCCGATTCATAGGAGTTGTCGAAGGAAAAAACTTGGGCTCCCTTATCAATCAGCGGTTTCCAATATTTCAGGTTGTTCACCAGGTCGCTCAGACGCTCCATAGAACCTGGAACTGGGAGGTCTCCTTTGGTTGTCCCAAGGACGATAGGGACGCATTGCCCCCACATAACCCAGAAGCTGTGGAGATTCCGACGCGCTGAGCCGGCGAAACGAGGAGCTGTAATGTCATGAAGATAAATGACTCCCCCAAGTTTCGCTCCCTGCTGATATCTGTTTTCCCTTGAGAAAATAAAGCTTGGTAAATTTTGAGATGACGCACGACTTTTGCAACCATTCCGTAATCCTTTCCAGAATTTCATAGTCCTCTCTTTCTGTATCGTTAAAACCTGGAGTATCAACGAGCGCTATTCGATAATGCGGGTATCCATCGAGGGTATCCACATAGCCGATGTCGACATTATTGGTGCAAGAATTTAAGTCTCCGCTAACTGCCATTTTCTTTGCTTTAAGGACAGTGTTTATGAACTGTGAAAGAATTTGGTTAGCAATAATTCGCATCTACATCTGTCATACGTACGTAGCTTTTCCCTACACCGGTAGCCCCCATGACGCTAATTTCTGGAATAAGCTTCGATAAATTCGAGGGAATTGACAAACCCACGCACAGGATCAAGATTTCAGTTTTCTGAATCTTAGAAAGAATAGCGTCGATAAATGTCCAAGCCGATTCGTAAGAGTTGTCAAAGGAAAAAATATGGGCTCCTTTATCAATGAGTGGTTTCCAGACTTCCTTCACTAGTTCGCCCAGATACTCCGAAGATGGACCTGCGTAGGCTCCTTTGGTGGTCCCAAGGACAACAGGGACATTTGGGAAGTCTTTTTTCCACATATCCTGGAATAGCTGCAAATTCCGACGCGCTGCACCATCGAAACGAGAAGATTTGATGTCGTGAAGATAAATGACTCCCCCCAATTTCGCTCCCCTCTTATATCTGTTTCCGCCTTGAGAAGATAAAGCTTTGCAAGACTTTGAGGGGACGCACGACTGTTTTAGCCAGGCTGTAATCCTTTTCAAGATTTTAAAGTCATCTCCTCTTACTATAGCGTCAAAACCCGGAGTATCAACGAGCCCTATCCGATACTGCTGGTATTTATTTGGGGCATCCACATAGCTCACGTCGACTTCATCGGTGCAAGGACTCAAACCTTTGCCAACTGCCACTTTCTGTGCGCCGTGGGCAGTGTTGATGAACTAAGAGAAGATGAATTTAGTCGTCGAAAATTCGCATCCAAATCTGTTGTACGTACGTGACTTTTCCCTGCACCAGTAAGCCCAATGACACTACTTTCAAGAGTAAGTTCCGATATTTTCACGGAATTAGACAAGGCTCCCCCACAGGATCAATATCTCAGTCTTCTCAGTCGACATTCTTGCTTGGAGCTGGAGAAAAACGATATAGAGGGACTCCTCTTGTAGTTTGAAAGGCGAGGTTATGGTTACAACTTGTAATTTCGTATTTGCAAGCCCTGGGCGACTGCTGGGCGAGGACGAGCGACAGTCCTCAAAGAAAAGGCTGGAGTGTTTCGGTAGCGAGTCTCCGATACCGACAAAACCTTTGTTGTCACCTTGCTTTTGACTTGCGGCACTGACGGAACAGCATAGGAATTTCACCGGCCTGCAAAGCTGCCTGTCACTGCGCCTACAGTTACCATGGCCGAGACAGCCTTAAGTCCACGGATATTTGGCAGTCTTAATCAGATATCGGATCGGAACGTTTAAGCCTCATCGTGTTAACACGATGAGGAGGCATGGCTGGCAGTCGCACAGCAACCCTGCATGCTTGTGATTCAGACGCCCATCGATTCTAGTGGATTCATTTGAATCTCCAGTCGCTATAAAACCGAAGACGCTGCGCATAATAGAGTGGCTGGTTTCTTCTATGACTTCGTCTTCAATTAGAGGACTCAACTTAAAACAGGACAATCTGATCAACCTTCGGACCGGACAGTATCGGATGAATGTCGACGATTCGAAGAGACGCTGCTTTACACGTTGAAAAGTCGTGGTGACCAAAAACACGCACAGGTAAATCGGATCTCCTTGAGGGTATGTTGCCATCAGCAAGAAACTTGCAAAGGCCTTCAAGCAATAGCCTCCAGCGGCAACTGCATCGTGGATTGGATGCGTTATAGATCCGAATCGTCACCTTTCTATACGTTTTGAGGGAGACAAGAGGCTTACTGTTTCATAGTATAGAACGAACGGCTCCCTTTATTTAAATACCGCCCATTAGCCACCATCGAAACGCAAGCACTCCATTTTCTGGACTTTCGAGAAACAATGAAGAGCAAAAGGAAAAACATGGACATCGTAATTCCGTGCGTGAGCTATCTCTTTTTCCCTTGAATGTTTCGACCTGATTTCCAAACTTAGTGTCATGGGCGCGACTGGGGCTGGAAAGAGCTTCGTAAGTGTGTCGAACGCGGTAAACATCCGGCACTAGCACGCTCACCTATTTCCGGTGACTATAGTTCATAAACACCGCCCTTCAAAACGACCAAATGACGATTGGCAGGGATTTGGCATCCTGCACTGTCGAACTCGGTTTTGGCTATGTAAAAAGCGACACGTATCCTGATCATCGGATTGTGCTCGTTGACACCCCCGGTTTCGATGATACACATGCAGTCGATTTTGCGATTTTAGAAAGGATTGCTACCTGGCTGAAAAAGGCGTAAGTCGTCTCGATTTCAATAACATTGAGTTATTGATGTCAATACTCATGGTTAATTCACAGTTACCAGGATGGCGCGACGATGGGAGGAGTCATTTACCTTCACGATATCACCGCCCCTCGCTTCACGGGCACTGCCAAACGTAATCTCCATATGTTTCGAAACATGTGTGGGGAGGATGTCCTTCAGCATGTCGTCCTTGGAACCACCAAATGGGCTCTCAATGTTCCAGATTCTGTCCGCCGCCACGAGCAGCTGGACTCCGACTTTTGGAAGCCACTTAAGGATAATGGGGCTAAAGTTATCCGCTTTGGCGACACATACGAATCAGCTTGCGAATTCGTCGAAATAATTCTTTCCCGTATGCGTCAACAAGAGCTAAACGGAAGGATCCTTCTGATCCAGAGAGAGTTGGTTGACAAGAAATTGACGCTTCCAGAGACTCAGGCCGCGACGGAGTTACGTTATACTCTACAAGAGGTGATTGCAATTCAGAAGAAAATACAACGCTTCGGTGGAGGGGGTGATGAAGATGCGCAGGTGCAACAAGAAGCTCGAGAGAAAATAAACCTCTTGATGACTCAGCTCAAGAAATTGAAGATCCCTCTCTCACGTAAGTTCAAGAAATTCTTCGGCTTTTAGGTTATAGGTGAGGCCCTCCGAAATACAGCTAAATTCAAAACGTTAGACCAGCTCGGCTCGCGTTCCAGCATAGCACTTTATTTGTTTGTGCTGCGAGTCTAAACCGAAAAAGGCATGCCGGTGATAGGATCAGCAGCATCTATGTTCCTATTGGCCAAAGGCTTCAGCTCCGCTCGAAACTCTGAAGAGGAACAGGAACCGAGCTGGTCTAACGTTTTGAATTTAGCTGTAAAGAAGGGAGGGCCACCTTTTACTGAAGGCTTTGGCCGTTTATGCATAGGTCGTCTTTAGTTATACAAATTTTCGCTTCTCCCTTGTTTTTGAGTGTCCGAGTCATCAGAAATATGTGCTGGTGGAATGCCTGGTTTCCTTGCTTTCTTTAAATAATTCACCTCCACGCTCAGCTCGTACTCAGATTTACTCAGTACTTATTCCGAATGACTTGTAGTTCTGTGCACATCCGTCGTTGCTGCCCTTCCATCTGCCACGGCCAACCAAAGTCTAGTATACCTAGGTCCTACAACAGCAAACACCTCAGGCTCCAGGTGTCATCCAAGTGTCATCAAAGCCCACCTCAATCTCAGTGCACGTCACTCTGGCTGCCGTCACCTTAGCTAGCAAGCTCGCGAGAAGCTACTGAGAGACGAAGAAAGTTAACAAAGGATTGCAGGACAGCGACCCGAGGTGAGTGAGCACATCCGTCTCCTCTCGTCATCCTACTAATGCATTTGAGGAAACTAGCCCTCACTGGCTAACAAAGATGTTGCACCAGTGCTCAACCAGCAAGGGGAAAGGCAGCGACTCGAAAGTAGAGAGGAGACAACCCGAACGTTTCGTTTCGTAACCAAATTTTGTTTCAGTGGGAATTGGCCTCAGAGGAAGACTTATCGGCAGCGTTGCTTTGAATCTCCATTTCCGATTGTCAAAACCCGCTTGTATAGTGTTGGTATCGTCGTCATATCTGGAGCACAGGAAGATTGATGGTATGGGTTATGGTGGGCGACACGCTTGTCAAAAACGAGGTAAGCAAATGAAAAAAGACTGTAATCAAGGGGGACCCACCGGCAAAATCCGGTGAGGCCACCTCGTTTCGTTGCCATCAAAACTCATGGGGTCTCGGGGTCCATTCCTATATTGGGTAGTTCTTAGTCAGCTTGCCCATCTTATCTCGCGCATACGCTCTGGCAGATAAAGCGCAAGTTAGCGACAGACTCATCAAAAAAAGCGCGTAAAACAAAAGCTCAGTAAAAGAATGTCTTATGTAATAAAAAATTAGGGTCCTGAGCTCATGTGAGGCTACAGTGAACGACTCAAGATGGGATTTGAGGCCAACATTAGGAAACAGGTAGCGGGCAGCATCCGCTTTTTTCACAATCATCGACTGCAGCATCGAGAAGACGTTCCAGTTCAAAGTCGCAAAGCATGGTATATCGTATTTAGATGAGGAGTTTGACAGTGAAAGCTAACTCGAATTTTGCCTACAATTATCGAACGCGATCAATTCCTACCCAATATTGAAATGGACCCCAAGGGCATGTACGGACCCCATGAGTTTTGATGGCAACGAAACGAGGGTAGTGGGGGTCCCCCTTGAACTTTGAAGGTGGCCAACGGGGTAAATAAGGATCTTCTAAGGAAATAAAGGAATGCTAACCTTCTTTTTATCGGTTCGCTTCAGGCACCAAGCGACCGTCTGACCCAACGCAAGACGCTTAAATTTGCAGGTCTTATTTTCGGGGCATAATGAGTCGTCAACCTACCCTCGTCTGTGAAGTCAGTCGTCCGTCACTGCGCTTACAACCTTTATGGCCTGGACAGCCTTACATTTGCAGAAAATAGGGCGACTTCGATCAGATCGAAACGCTTCAGCCTCATTCTCCTAACGTGACGGGGAGGCATGCTGCATGGGACGCAATCACAGTGCTTTGCACGTTCATGAGGCCTACTCTAGTATCGACTCTGGCAGGTATCATCAAAACCCACGTAGCTATCACATTGAAGATGCTTCGCCTGATAGAGCGGCTTATCGATTTCTTCCAATGAAACGACCGAACAGGGAAAAGGTCAATCTTTTGGAACGGACATTATCGAATGAGTGTCGACCACTCGAGGAGACGTGGCTTTGGCCCGATCGTGAAGAAAATGTCAAAACATGCTGAATAGTCGTGGACACGACAAACACGCGCAGGGTATTTGTCCTCCTGATGAACCATTTGGGGATGTTGCCACCAAAACCGAGAAACATTGCAGAGGCTCTCAAGCAATAACCTCCGGGCCAACCGTCGAGTGCATCGTGGACTGCATGCATTATAGAGCCGACTTATTGCCTTTCCATACGTTTTCAAGGAGACAAGAAACTTGCTGTTTCCTATGAAGCAAACGGCCGCCTTTAAATACGCCCACTGGCCACGTTAAACGGAAACACTTTATTCTCTGAACTTTCGGATAACAATGACAAGTAGAGGGGACATCCTAATTCCGTGCGTGAGCTGTCTCTTTTTCCTTTGAGTTTCTCGATCCTGATTTCCGAACTTAGTGTCATGGGCGAGACAGGCGCAGGAAAAAGCTCCGTATGTGTGTCGGACGCGGGAAACATCCAGCACTCACATGTTTCTGATGACTATAGTTCATAAACGCCGTCCTTCAAGAAGAAGTCATGGAAGTTGGCAGAGGTTTGACATCTTGCACTGTCGACGTCGGTCTGGGCTTTGTAACAAGCAAGAAGTATCCAGGTCGTCGGATCGTGCTTGTCGACACCCCGGGTTTCGATGATACGCCTGAAGTCGATTTTCCGATTTTAGAAAAGATTGCTACTTGGCTCAAAAAGTCGTATGTCGCCTTGGTTTGAATAACGTTGATTTCAATACTCACCGAAATTCACAGTTACCAGGATGGAGCGACGATCGGAGGAGTCATTTACCTTCATGATATCACCGCGCCCCGCTTCACGAGCGCTGCCAAACGTAATCTCCGTATTTTTCGAAACATGTGCGGGGATGATGTCCTTCACCATGTCGTCCTTGGAACCACCAAATGGGCTTTCAACGTTCCAGGTTCTGAGGACCGCGACATGCAAGCGCAATCCGAATTTTGGAAGCCACTTATGGATAAAGGAGCGGTAGTTCGCCGCTTTCACGACACACACGAATCAGCTTGGGAGTTTATCCATACAATTCTTTCCGGTAAAACTCAACAAGAGCGTGTACTTCTGATCCAAAAAGAGTTGGTTGACAAGAAATTGCCGCTTCCAGAGACTCTGGCCGGGGCGGAATTACACAAAAGTCAGCCGAGGAACCCTTTCTGGTTGAAGTTCAAAAGATTTTTTTGGTTTTTCATGAGCCAAACCAGTTTTCGTCATTAGTTTAGCCATATCTACGTAGGTCTGCTGTTTCTCTATGGTTTCCATAGGTTTCCATAGGTTTTAGCACTGCCTTAATACTAGCTCTTCTTCGGAAGACGAAGTTGCAGACACTGAGGTAAGAAAGTAGCATTTAAGGAAGCGGGGGTATACCAGCCTTCCTTTTAAATAATAGTTCACCTCAAATGGACTCTCCGACACGACGCGAGATGTTTAAACAAGTCTGAGAAACATGGGAAGACGCATTTAAAGACCCCCAGGAGTCGATAGCTCTGCGCCGACCAGCGTGGTCGGAACAATTTTACAAACAGTACTGATGCTTTGCAGTCGCATGAGGGTAATAGATATCTCTTAAGTCAGTCATCTCTGAGTGAACGAAGGTATACTAACCTTGTTGCATAGTCAAGCCATCTTCGAACAGTGCAGCAAGCCACTAATACAAGGTGAATTGACTTGTGAACATTCCTTCAAGCTACAGTAAGTCAGCTAAGCGTACCGGGGACGTCTTCTTCCATCCAATTCTTCACAAATATCATAAATCAGATACAAAAATAACGTTCGCGAATATGACTCGGGTATCGAGACATTACTTTGGATAAGGAACAAGTTCAGCAGATAATATTCTTCGAAGCTATGAATGCATGCTTACTTTTCTTAGTATCTCTCAAAACGATCCATTCAGCTCACAAGCAGGCCTATCCCGCAATCCAACCATCAAATCAGTAGGCAGTACAGCACATTTTTGAATGTTCCGAGGCGTTCAAAGAAGGTAGGTGTGCATATCACTAGAATGAAAACAAGACATTAGCCGAGACCAAGACGGTTGAAACGAATCATCTGGGCTCTTTAGTGTGTAGACGATCCGGACGGATGGGGACATCGTGACACTGGAGGAATGGAGTGAGGTCCAGCAAAGGAAGCAAGCAAGCCAGGATGGAAATTAGCTGAAGGTAGATACTGTGTCGACCAATCAGATCGCCGTGCGATGTATCTTCCAAGATAACGGAAGTCATTGACATCGTTCCAAACGTTAGACGCGAGAAACTTTCCGATTATCTGGTATCAGTTAGAAAACTCCGAACATATTGCCTCCAGTGATAAGTAGGCCCAGACACCCATCATCTGCCTTAAGCTTCCTGCTGCTTCAAGTTCTTTCTGCTAATTTGGTGCCTCTGACCAGTCTGAATTTTTTCTCCCGAAAAGACCTTATCCGTTTCAAAGGAGGCTCGGACGAGTTGGCATTGAACAATTTGAACTGTGATTTGCCTGAATGATTCTTGAATGACAGCTGGATGCAAAATCCTAGGACCCCTTCGAAATTCAAGCGCATGCGCCTATGTTTGTATAAACAACCGCATTGGTAGCCTGAACGCGTCATTTGATCGCGAGCAGTGGCAACCGCTCCAAAACTACTACTGGGCTCCATTTTTGGTGGGGTTGTTGCCCTGACGCACAACCAAAAGAGGACTTACGGGGCGAGGCATTTGGAGGCATGACCTTTCTGGCTACCAAACGCGGTTGTTTATACAAACATAGGCGCACGAGCTCGGATTTCGTAGTGGTCCTAGGTTTTTGCATCCAGCTGGAATGAGCTCGAGTATTCATTCTTACCTTCAACACCCATTTTCCGAGTCAGATCGTTTTCAATGAGGTACTTCCATTTCGAGTCGGAGTGAGAACCGCTTGAGGAGTCTTGTGTTAGCCAGAAGTTTCGAATGCGCAATTTATGCGCAGGTTCCGCTTGTGAAACGCCATATCCTGCGAGATAACGGATTCTGTTCTGTTCAAAGTTAATGCGCGCCACCTGATAACACAAATAGTTTCTTGAGAAGCGTATTCTCCGCACCACATTTTGATTGGGTGGGATCACGGCGGGCCGGCGGAACAAGGAGGGCTGCTGACATAAGCCACATTCCCATTGAGGTTTTCCTGGCACACGACCTCTTAAACTTCAGAATCCACTGTCGTCTGACTTCTCCACCCCTTTCCATGCCCTCAATACCTCTCCAGCTGTTGACCTGGACACTATTCCTATGTCTTGTTTCTTGTGATCAACAAGTTCTAACCAGCGACCACCCGGAGACTAAGAATGGATTCCTGAGAAGATTCAGTGTAGAGTCTGCGGTACAGGAAGTATTGACAGCCGCACAGGTACTCGGTTCAGTTTAACGAACGTTATTTGGATTAAAAACTCCTATAGGAACACGATCTTGATGTATGGCATGCTACGAGCACGTTCGTAGACATCTATTCGTCGCCCGATGAGCCTTTTTTGCCTAATGAACTAGCGAGTATACCCCACACGACCACGCCGGTATTTCCGACCACACCGAAGCCATTACAATCGAATACAGAGTGGGATTTGAACTCCCTGACGAATACCAGCTTCCATGATGCTTATCATCCATTGGACGAAATCGAATCATTCCTGAATCAACTGGTTCTCACCTATCCAAATATCACTCGGTTGGAGAACCTTGGACATAGTGCTGAAGGGAGGGAGATGGTTGGGTTGACGATATCGGCTGGTCCTGCAGTGGCAGACAAGAAGACCAAGAAAAAGAAATCTCGTACTCCGCGAGACACCGAGAAACTAGGGTTCGTAATTGTTGGAGCGCAACATGCTCGCGAGGTGCGCCGTTTCATATTTACTAACGTCCATCGTTGATTATTTTCCAGTGGATTGCGACTTCTACTTCGTTATTCTTAGCTCACGCAATAGCCGCCAACAAATCCGAAACACATTCTCTTTCCCATCTTCTAAAACATTTCGTACGGGAATACATTATTCTGCAGATATATGAAACCTCACATTTTTACAGGACTTCCACATTGTACCCACCCCGAACCCAGACGGATATGATTACACTTGGACGACTGACCGGTTTTGGTACAAAAACCGTCAACCTGTTGGGCCGTACAGCAAATGCGTTGGACTGGATATGAACCGGTAAGTCTTCTTTCCTGATTAGGTATGTACCAAAGCTTAGTTCTTGCGTCTGAATAGGAATTGGGCAAGTGCTTCCTCACTTTATCTTATCTTAAATCCGTCCCCTAATTATAGTGCAGGGCTATAAGTGGAAGGCGGAGCCTGTCGACCGAGATCTCAAGGGGAAAGGTAAAGGCAAACGAGATACAAAACCCCGTACGCCTGTAAATCCTTGTTCTCATTGGTATCCCGGAACGCGTCCATTTGAGTCGCCAGAGGTAAACAACATCGCCAATTGGGTCGCCAATCTCCCAAATGTCGTTGGTTTCCTTGACTTACGGAGCTACGGGCAAATGTGTACGTGTTCTCTTCCCCTGAACCATAATTAGAAGAGGACCGACGATGACCTGAATCTCAGTATCATCCCCTTACTCATACAAATGCAACCGACTACCAAAGGACGCCGAAGACCAAATTGAAGCCGCACTTGGTGCGGCCAACGCGCTAACATCTGTCCACGGCACCAATTTCCAAGTATGTCTATCCATCTATTGGTCATACCAATATTTTCTCTGAGATGGGCTACTTTCAGACTGGAAGTCTATGCTCTATGCTATACCCCGCCCCCGGCAACATCTTGGACTGGATGTACGCCCGCGAAGCCATCAAATACTCGTACGTTGCCCACCTGCGGGACACAGGAACCGTGCGTCAATTCCTAACATCTAACTTGTCTCCCTCCGAGCATCTGACGTCCTTTCATTTTTTTCATCTTCAGTACGGGTTCTCACTGCCCGAGCGATGGATCCGCCCTACAGGCGAAGAGACGAGCGGTCTGATCGACTACCTCTCGCGGTTCATCGCGGTGCATGCTAAAAGTGTGTAGCTACCCCTTTAGCTTTTACGAACGGACAAATGCGAAATGATATCACTTTTTTCGTGTGGTTGGTCTTCCAGGGAAGTTCTGAAATCTGTGATCTAATATCTTTGGACGACTACGTCTACGGCTGTGCCGACTGCTCGTGACCACTTTGTATACGCCCATGAGGTTGTTGTATTTCTATGTTCTTCTTGTGTGTTTTGATTTCTGCTTTCGATGTACTTATGGTCCCGTTATGCCACTTTGCTTTGCTTGCTTAATCGTTTCTTATTCCTGCGACACCTGAAGAGCTCGATTCCGATGTTCAGCCAAAACTCGATTGGATTGTAAAGTGAGCATCCAGTTTAATTCCTTATATAATTCACTAATTTACCGGCTCAAAGATACATGCTTATCAAAGAAGGAAAAAACTCAAGATGTTGGTCACCAGCGCCATCAACGACACCTGGAGGTACGTCCCTCCCGCAAAAGTGCTCGCTGCTCCGCCTCCCTGAGGCTTCGTCGGAGTCGGGGTGGGAAGTGTCGGAGATGGGATCGTCACTGGCGTAGGAAACGTGGGCCTTCCCGCGAGGTTGCTCTCTGCCAGCGTAACAGTGTAAACTGGCGTCAGTATGGCTTTATATCCAATGGTCGTTCCTGAGCTGAAGCCCCCGGACCCGCGGTCTGCCTCGATTTCGAAACATTCTACTTCGACTCCAGGAGCTTGAGGAACCGATGCGGAGCATCCGGCGAACCCTGATTCAATGAAGGTTACGGTGGGGTTGGTGACAATAGTCTCGAAGATTGAGTTTCCGAGGAATGCAGATCCTCTCTCAATCACATCTACAGGGCGTTACTCAGGCGGTCAGCGACATAATGCCTAGGATTGACGTTGTTGGGTTTCTAGGTAGGGGAACACGCACATGAGTTGAAGACTGGTGTAGAGAACAGCGTTCTCGTCGCGACCGAGTTCTCTATCACATCCAGAGTGTCTATTTCACTGATAGCATAGTCTGTTACACCGCTGACGACGTCGATCACGGACGCTCCTAGGGTCGAGACGGACAACCTTTCGGTGAATTCTTGATTCTCGGCATCGCCTCGGTAAATTGTGATGATCTCTGGCGTCACCAAACTGAATCTCGACGCTAGGTCTTGGGTGTTAGTTGGGCTCCTCGATGGACAAGGTGAGTGGTACTTGCCCAAAGCAATTGCCACCAGGGAGCGTGGTATGGACATCATTCTTGTATTGAACTATTGGTGGCCAACCCAAGAGGTAGGTTGGTGACCTGTCTTTATGGTTCGTTATGCATTTGACAATCCATTCCCAGGTATGACGGTGCTCGGATCTGCGGATTAAGTATCACAGCTACTTAAGATGAAGTGAAGACATTGATAACGATCAGCGTATACGACCATGAGCATAGGAATATTTATACCCCTGCCACCGTACTCACCAGATTTCTAATTCTGATTGTGTGGCCTGGCAGCTCTTTCTGGGATTCGCGTCAATGCTCAGGATCAAATCAAGGTAGACATTCACTTGAATTCAATTTCAATTTCGTTTCTTATGCACACATGTATTAATTACAACTATTTTAGCCAAAAGGTGACGATATACACCGCCGTTGCCGCCAAGGACACCTGAAGGTATGTCGCAGGTGCGCGTGTGTTCATTGCCCAGCTAGTGGAAGAAGGTCCGATAGTGGTGGTGGGTCCAGGTCCAGGTGGCTGCGTCAAGGGTGGTCCAGTATTGATGCCAGGAGGAGCCGTAATTGTTGTAGAAGGGGTTGTCGATATAGGTTCCACGGGATTGCTTGATGTTTGGGTAACGGTCAAGAGCGGCGTCAGGTGTGCATTGAATCCAATGGTGGTTCCTGAACTGAAACTAGGTCCAACGTCCACGTCGACTTCGACGCAGAGCACTTCGAGACCTGCGGTTTGGGGCACCGTTGCGGTACATGCGTCAAAGCCAGATTGAAGGAAGGTGTGACCACCACTGGTCACCGTTTCGGAGAACTGGTTCGCGAGGAATGCAGATCCTCTTTCGATGGTGTCTAAGAAATTTTGGTGGGACAACTAAGTAGTGGGAAGATTTTAGAGGAGTGGCGACTCACACGTGACGAGGATTGGCGTTGTGGCAAGCGTCGTGGTTGTCACTGCGTTCTCGACTACCACTAAGGTGTCGACTTGGCTGACGACGTAATCTGTTATCCCCATGATAACGTCGAGGGTGGAATAACCAATGACTGAGAATGATATGATATCGGTGACTGGTTGATTCTCTGGGAGATCGTCGAAAATTGTGACGTCTGGCGTCGCCATACTGAACCTCGATACTAGGTTATAACCCTTTCAGTGGCGCCCATGGATCGAGTAAAATGCGTGTTGCTTGCCTAGGCATACTCCCAGCAACGAGACTACAATGGACCGCATCCTGGTAGTGAATGGAATTTCCTGGTCAAATGGCCTTGAAATGGCCAGGCAAGTTCGCGCCTCGTTTTGTATTTAGGCGTTTACTCCCAAACATGATGATCCTTCACACCCTGGATCTGGAAGCAATCAAGGCAGCCTAGGATGGGGAGAAGAGGTCGGTACAGATCTACATGGCATGGGTATTGAAGCATTAATATCACTGCTATCCGCACTCGCCGGGCTTCTCAGTGTGATTCGGCATTTTCCCCATATGTCCATTGATAGCCTATATATAGAAAGATCTGCACCTCAGCCTCATAAAATCTCACCTCCTGTCCTCGACCTTTATTATCGTAACTTAAAGCGACTCGGAGTATTAATTAAAAGGAGATGCATCACAACCGCGACTGAATAAACTTATGACGCGCCGATTTCTTTTCACTACTAGGAACCGTCGATGGATGGCTGGCTGGTGCAGGAGTCGTGGATTGGTCGTGGAGGCGGGAACAGCTGGCATCTAAATGAATTGGCGATCGGAGGCGTGGGCTAGGAGACTTCTTGTGTAACGGTACTATAAATCTGGAATAGTCGACCCACAACGAGGAGGTTTTCTAAAGAACTAAAGTTATTACCGCTTTCGAGGCTCCGTGAGCCTTTCAAAACAGTTTACTTCAACAGTAAAACTGGCGACTGTCTCAAAGATTGTATTGCCGTGTGTATTTATCTGCAATGATTGATGTGTTGAGGAGTTGTATTCCCTTATATATGCAAATCACGCACTAGTTATCGTCCTTGGTGTAGACAAGGGAGTTCATGTGCAATAGAGTTGAAAATAACGTCGAGATTAAGTTGTCGACTTTGCTCACAGTATATCCCGTTACTGCCCTACTGTGATCGGCCACATGCCGATGATGCTACCCGGCTCTCAATTTGCACATTGTAAAGTATCGTGTTGGTCGCAGCGAGATTAAACTGGGACACTTGGCAAAGGTTTTAATCGCATTCAACGCCCAGGGTAGTTAAGGTTGGGCTCTGGGTCATCGTTGTGAGCTGCCCATGAACAGCCTAAGAATGCACATATTTAAGATTTGTTGACTTAGGAATGGTGAGACAGGGTCAAGGTTTTATTTACAAATACCGAACCAATGCCTTCAAGGCAGACGGTCGCCACTTAATCAACGTAAGATGATAGAGCTATTTTATCTGCTCGGCCATTCCACCCTCTCCGGGCCGAGGGTAAGAACGGATTCTAAGTACCGCTCCAAGTATCCTCGTACTTGGAATATATATATCATCGATGAGAAAGTGCCAAACACGCGGATTCCTCACGTTCTATTGATAAGCACATTTCAGTTTCAGTTCCATTAACTTCTGTTGCTCAGTATTCGTTCCTGATACGAATGGTCGCCTCAATGGATGCGCGTTCTGCGGATCCAGGTCTGTCTATATCAATTGACGCCTTTAGATGCATTACTACCACAGATATTTCCCGTGCTATTGTCAAAGCACTTCAGACTCACCGGCGCTTAATTTAGAATAAAGAAAATTTCCGGTTGACCACTCAATGTAATTGGAAGGAGGGCAAATTGATTCATTGTTTTAACCACCACGGTTGACACAATATCCATCCTCTCCTTTAAGTTTGGAATCCACATACAGGTAATATTGGACACCTTCTGACCAATGCCTTCTGAAGGTTAATTATCCCAACCATGAGGTGATACTCAAGTTCGGCGCGCACGCTGATCCCTTGGCATGCTATATATAAAGGGATATAATTCATGGCGTGATTCATCAGCTAGATAACCCACAAATTTACTGTCGGTGTCGAGAACCGAGTCCATGCACAGCGGAGATCAGATTAGAAGTGCCAATGGCCAATCTACTCTAAACCAAGTGCCAAAACAGAATCACTGTTTATTGAGACTTCTGAAGCTCAGGCTGATTGTACGTTCCAGGAGTAATCAAAAGGGGCATTCTGGAATTGGTTTTAGACCTAATTTATTAGGTCACAGTTCGTCGATGCTGACCTCGTATTATAAGGCAGTTGAATCTCAGTTTAACTATGCCAGTGGCAAAGAGTCTTCCGATATCAACTCATAATTTGAAAAAGGTCTTCAGTCATGGCACCAAGTCGGGAATGAATGTAGCACCTGTGGAATCCGAGTGAAAACCATAGGTAGAAACTGAAGAATGAATGACGGGGAAAAGGTCGCACGTTGGTGTATCGATTAAGGCGAGTAAGTATAGTAAGGCACGGTTACTGAGAGACTTGTTCAAGTTCCGTTGATACTGGGATATATAGATTATTAATGGCATATAGTTTAAATTTAACAGATGAGGGAAGAAGATGTGAAGCAGCCTGTGGGCAATCAGGAATCAGGATCTCCCAAGGCAGCGCTGAAATTAAAACGGCGCAACATCGGAAACTACCTGCCACTTACGAAGTCGGATGAGCATAAGGTCCAATTCACAGCACAAATGCCACTCTCACCTTGATGTCAAGTTTGAAACAGCATTTTCCACGTGTTCGTCGGTGTTTACTCTTAGCGGTCAGCGCCACCCTGGGGTTCAGACACAGCTAGAGCGGCTGTCATAACCTCAACCGTGTGCTCCCACACTTTGTTCCTTTGGTTTTCATTTCCAAAGTATCTCTTCTTCCCAAGGTCCTCTCCATTTGAACCCGTACGCCATACACCTGGCTTGGTCGCAGTGTTATAAATTGCGTTCCACATATACTGGCCACACTCGATCCCAGAAACGGACATCGGTCGAATGAGGGGAAGCACGACTGATGAAAGACCGCGCATAACTGGAGACGGCGATGAAGCCATGAGAGAAGTGCGCACAACTCCTGGGTAGGCATGGATAAAGGTAAGGTTGGGAGCTTGTTGCGCGAACGACTACGGCGCGTTGAGTACTAATTTTTTAAAAGAAGGTTGGGGTTGGCTCACTTCCATCATCAAGTCGTTATACGTTGGAGCCACCAGCGCCGCATTCGATAGCGAATAGGTGTTCTTCAGGGCCAGATCATTCAAGTCGACATTACCGCCCTTGCCAGCAGCCAAGACGCTCATTACAACGCCTTGCTCGCCGACGTCCTTTGCTTTGTTGACTGCTGGAAGGAGATCGCTGACGAACTTCCAACGAGCATAGTAGTGTACGGCAAGCTTCTTGTCAATACCCTCCGTGGTCTCGTCCCGTCCCGAGAAGGTCATGATACCCGGCGACATCACGAGGTAGTCAATTTTAGGATAGCGGGACAGTATGTCTTGCGTTGCGGCTTGTACATTCTTCATGAGTGTCGCGTCGCATTGCACGAACTCTCTGGCAGCCTTATCGTTACCCGAAGGTGGGGGAGGCATGGAAGCAAAGATCTTTTCAGCTGCAGCGCGATTTCTCCCAACAATGACGATATTGCTGTTTCCTTTCGTGTGTTCTGCGAAGGTAAGGGCCATACCCTCCCCAATTCCGGAAGTACCTCCTACGAAAACCGCAACAGGTGGGGAAGACGACGAATGCGCGAAAGCGGCGTTGGTCGTACGGATTGTTGTTAATGAAGGCATAACCTCTGTTCGCGTGAAGTAGTAAGTAAGAGAGGCAAGAACAGAGACAACGATGGAGGTCAAAAGGAACATGTTCAAAATTCCATAATCCTCTGCAGTTTTATCCACACGGGAGGTGACAATTCCGAGGCAACACGTACTCCTTCAGCCGAAGCGAACTTGAGCCGACTCGGACGTCATCGGTCGGCATTTCTCGGCAGTGGTCGAAAACGGCAATGATTTCCAATTCGGACAAAGTGGCTGATGTAACCGTTTCGAGTTCTCCAAGTTGTCCCGCACATAGAATATTTATGACTTAAATCTGCCATGTAAGAAAAGGCACATTGCATGTCACAGTTATTTTTATCAACAATAACGGGTGTTCATCGTTATAAGAACTGGCGAAACATTGTCAAACAAGGTATCTGACAAAACTATGCGTCGGTGCCAGTGGGGTCGGGTCCGATAAGTATGGCAGTATGATTGAATTTCAAGACTTTACTCAATGTAACGCAAGACAATTTGATGTGAAAACCCACACTATCACTTCTTGTTTCTTGGAGACTGGACATCGTCAAGGGTTGGTCAAGGGCTGAAAAGCCGATTCATATCCTACGAGAAAATCACGGTTAAGTTGCCGGGTTAACTCTGTCTCTAAGTCGACGATTCATTGCAGCTCACCAAAGGGAGAAAGCTAGAGAGCTACGGCACCGTTTTTAGTTAACTCCATCATCGTAAAGCCGTTAACGGCCGACACACCTGCGGATCCTGGAAATTGTGCATCTCGTACCCCTGGCCCAGCACAGGATCCCTTCCTTTCAAGCGGAGTCTGTGATTGTAGACATCTAATGCCCTCTTGTATGCACGGGAATTGTCATGCAATTTTAAAAAGAAGTCGTGCATGTCATAGCTAATAGACGGAGGTATTCTGCAGACTGCAATGGCTAGTCAAACATGAAGACTCACCTGACTAAGGTCAACATCTCATTAAGTGTTCGGTCAGGTTTTTCGCCTATCCAATATTGCACCAAGCCTTGGTAAATCTTCGGAGGTTGTGCAATATACATGTACGTACGTAAGATCTTGACTAAATACTGCGCAAGAGATTAGTCACTAGACCACCATCCAGACCATATAGAGACTAACTTGAGTCATAGATTCATTCATCAGGTCTTCCCATTCCAATTGGTCATGACCTGTAGAGGAAAGGCAGATCTATACGGATGAGATTGCCTGTTACGACTTCGAATAAAGTATTCACAGGACGTGAATATTTATTGACAGTCATAGAATTCAAAAGAGAACTTGTTTGTGTTTTGAATAAATCGAGTAGATTCTCAAGAACTAGCTAAAGAACACTATAGAGTATATACGAGATTATATACTAGTTCTGCTATCGAAGCATGTAAATAGTGAGGTCTCGAAACGCGTAAGAAGTAAATGAAAAGCGTAAGAGAAAACGTATAGGAAGCGTGCATAGATCATATGTCGATCATATATGAAAAGAGCATGGAAAGAGAGTGTAAATACGATGGAAGCGTCCTGGCTATGAAACGTGTGTCGCAAATATGAAGAGCATGAAGGAAAAAATGAGGCGATCGTAACATTACCCCCTCTCTATGTCGAAGATCCCAGATTCGACGTGTCTTCTAATCCGGTTGGTAGATGTCGTTTGGGCAGGTCTCTTCGTTGCGGTGGAGCTCTCCGCAGGTGCATCGGTAGTATGGGCATTTGGCCTTGATGTGTCCGAGCTTGGTGCATTGACGGCAGGTAACGAATCGGACCTGTGAAGTTCCCGGCATGAGTCGATCCATGTCAGACTGGGTGAAGTCGTCGTCTTCAACGACGATGGGGTTGCGAGGGGATCCGATGGGGTAAGTTCGACGGTGGTGATGGTGACGATGGGAGTAAGGAGTGGGGTTGCGAGGTCGCGGCGTTGGTTGGGGTGTTGGACGGGATGGTGCGGGGTGGGCTTCCTGGCGTTTCTGTCTGAAAAACGATCCTAAGCGTGGTCCAAGCCTAAAACGTTCTAAAGCCTCGAAAAGATTCTGAGCGTGTTGACGCTGCTCTTGAATAAACTTCTCCTGGTAGTCGATGGAGTACATAAGGTTGCGGAAATAAAGAAGGTTGCGGGGGTAATCAGGTCCAAGTTGTTGGAGGATGGTATAGAAGTCGGCGTCGTTGGTGATAGCATTCGAAAATTCGGTGAAGGAGATAGGGGCGGCAAGATCGTGAGCATAGGGGGTCTGGTTGCGAGCAATAGGCATGGTGTTTAAGACGAGGTGGGAGTGGATACAATGGTCTTCAAAGCGGTTTCGAGTTCTTGGGTTCTTGGTCCTTCTGGTACTGTACCGTTTGCTCTTATAGGTTTTTCGTCTATCTTGAACAACAGGTCGTCGATGAAGTCCTCGAGGGTGTCAACCAGCTTGAGCTTCTGCTGATTTGATCGTAAGGGTACTGCGCCTTGCGGGAGTTTGGCTGAGAACTTTTCGATCGGAAACACGGAGGGATGAGGTGCAAAGGTAGGGGTGACCGGATCTTCGAAGAAAAATCTAACAAGCGCAGGTAAAGGCTCGTGTTTTGGGCGTTCCTCTTTCTTGGAGAAGATGATCGAGGGGATTGACTTTGCTTTCTTGAGAGTTTGTTTGAATGACATGTTGTTGAAATGAGGTAGATCGAGGATTGAGGTGTAAGAGTTTCGTTCACAGTCTGTGACGGGTTCGGTATTCTTCCAAAATTTCATTCCCACCATTGTCAAAACTTGATGTTGGTTCCCACGTGGCTTCGGTGATCGGGTACCCTTCCCATTTGACGTAGTATTGATAGCCTCTTCCTCGTTTCCGATGTTTGAGAATAGTTTCGATGACATATCGTTCTTCTTCATTTTCGATCTCGGGAGGTGGCCTCGTGTAATTTGGTCCGTGGACTTCTGTCTCCGTGTAAGGCATGAGTAAAGCTGCGTGGAAGACGTTGTGAATTTGCCAAGTATCGGGTAATTCAAGCCTGTAGGTGAGAGGCCCTAATACATCCTTGATCTTGAACGGTCCTTCGCGTTTGGGTGCCATCTTCTTGTGGTAATTCGTTTTGAGGTTTCGGGCATCGAGCCATACCAATTGTCCTTGCTTAAACGGCGTGAAGTTGGATTTTCGTCGATCTATCATGCGACTTCTTGCCAGTTCGTGTGCAGCTAGTGCTTCTTCTCTATCTTTAGATAGACTTTTGATCCGTTCTTCTACAGATGGAAATTTCGTGTTTTCGAATGACATAGGAATTGATATAGGCGATGTTCCAAGAATAAGTTCGAATGATGTCTTTTGCCTGTCTGCATGTCTTCGGTTGTTGTGCGTGAACTCAACTGTGCTGATCGATTTGTGCCAAGTTTCTGGGTTGGAGGAACAGTAGATCGAAATGTATGCTTCTATTTCTTGATTGAAGCGTTCTGTGGTTCCGTCGCCTTGAGGGTGGTATGCGGTGGTTAATTTTGATTCAATTCCTAGAAGTCGAAGGAGTTCTCTGAACGATTTTGCTGCAAAACGAGGGTCTTGATCGGAAATGAGACTGTCTGGGAGTCCAAAGCGTTTGAAAAGATTGTTGAGTAAAAGTTCCGCTGCTCCTTCATGGGTCAAAGTTTTGGTGCAAGGTATGACAATTATCCCCTTTGAAAGCCCGTGGTCGACCACAACCAATATTGCATCTGCAGCTGATCCGTCCTCGCGTTTTACAGGTGGTAAATCTGTGATCATGTCCATGGAACAGTTGGCAAATGGTCTGGTTGATTTCGGTCCTTCTACCGGCATGTAAGAGGGGTTTGCTGGATTCCTATTGATCTTGAATTGTTGGCACGTTCCGCATCCTTTGACGTATTCTTTGATGAAAGATCGCATTCCTGGCCACCAATAGTGTTGTTTGACCGCATTGAACGTTTCTAATTCTCCTGGGTGACCGGCTGTAGGTGAATCGTGGTATTTTTCAACAATTTCTCTTCGTAGATCTTGATCTTTCGGAATATAGTTCTTTCCTTTGTAATACAGAATGTTTTTGCCGTTGAATTCTTCGGTTTTCCAGTCTTCTAGGTCTTTGCGTAAATTTGGAAGTCCTCCTTTCAGCAGTAATTTGATTGCTTCTGCAGCGTCTGTGTCTAAGTTTTCCGAATTTGCAATCTTGTCTTGGAGTTCCATATCGATGAGGTTGACAAATAGACTTTCTGGGAGAAGCGTGATATCTTCATTGTCATGATCTTCTTCTGGTGTAAAGTCTGGTCTTCGTGATAGGGCATCCGATTGAATCATTTTGTGTCCGGGCATGTGTATCAATTTGAGATCGAATTCCGATAGGTAGAGTGACCATCTCGCTTGTCGTCTATTCAGGTTCTGAGCCTTTCTGAAGTAGGTGAGATTTTTGTGATCCGAAAACACCACCGTTTCATGTCTTGATCCTTGGATATAGTGTCTCCATTCCTGTAATGCTCGGATAATCCCTAGAAGTTCTCGGTCATAGATTTCGTAGTTCCGTTCCGTGGGTGAGAATGTTCTTGAAATAAAGGCGCATGGGTGTCTGTCGCCATTTCCATCCAATTGGGTCAATACAGCTCCAGAGGCATATTTGGAGGCATCCGATTCGATCTGAAAGGGTTTTGTTGAATCAGGCATCATCAGAACTGGTTCTTCAGTGAATCGTTTCTTGAGTTGATCAAATGCCTTTTGAGCTTCTTCTGTCCATTCGAAAGTCTTGTCCTTTTTTAACAGATCGTTCAGTGGTCGGGCTACTTCAGAGAATTTTCTGATGAATCGTCGGTAGAAATTTCCAAATCCTAGAAATGATCGGACTTGTTTGACAGTTGTCGGGGTTGGCCAGTCCTTGATTCCTTCCAGTTTCACGGGGTCCATTGAGATCTTCTGGTTTTAGGAATAAGTCGTTTTCTCGGAGACGTTCCAAGACCATTCTTGTGTATTTTTCCAGGTCTTTCTGGTTTCTTGCAAAAATTAAGATGTCGTCCATGTAGACAATCACAAAGCATGCAGTAATCATGTCGTTGAAGATTGAGTCCATCATTGCTTGGAACGTTGCCGGTGAATTGCACATTCCAAAGAACATAACCGTCGGTTCAAATAATCCCTTGTTGGTCTTGAATGCCGCTTTCCATTGATCGCCATCTTTGATTCGGATGTTATTATACCCCCATCTCACGTCTAATTTGGTGAAGACGGTTGCATCTTTGAGCTTGTCCATAAGTTCCGAAATCAGTGGTAGTGGGTACGCATTTTTGATCGTCCAATCATTCAGGTATCGATAATCTTGGCATGGTCTTAATTTCCCGTCTTTCTTGGATACAAAGAAAAACGGTGAAGCCATTGGAGATTGCGATGGTCGAATGTATCCTTTGTCCAGGTTTTCTTTCAGGAATTTTTCCATTTCGATTTGTTCTTCCGGAGTAAGATTGTAGGTTTTGAATGATTTTGGTTCAAAGCCTTCCTTCAGTTCAATCTTGTGGTCCCAAGATCGGGGTTCCGGGAATCGGTTTGCGGTTTCCTTGTCGAATAAATCCATGTATTCATGATATTCAGGTGGTATCATTTCTTCCATTGACCGTTCCGGTTTCCTTTTCTCGTGTTTCTGGGCAAAGGTTTGAGAGGTCGTGGTTTTCGCGTTTATCTGAATATTATTTTCCTCCAGGATTTCGGTTCCGATGTACGAAATAATTCCAGAATAGAAGTCGTCCAGAGGATGAGTTGTCCGATTTAGGTGTTCCTGTTCGTCGGGTTCTTCTTCAACGGTTGCGTGGTTGATCGACGTTGTCCGATTAAGTTTCTCCGAGGTTCTCCAGTTGATTGATCCGGTTTGCCAGTCTATATCAGGATTGTTTTCTTGTAGCCAAGGAAAACCTAAAATGATCTTTTGTTTTCCTAATCCAGATACCAGCAGGGTTTCACGTTTGGTTCTATCTCCGATCTTGAGGTCCAGGATGACGTAATGTGAAATGGTTCCTTTCTTGTTCTGTGTTCCGTCCACGTTGTATACCGTTAAGGGTTCTTCCAATTTCCGAGTTTGTAGGTCCAGTTTTCGTACGTAGTTCTGATCGATGAATTTTCCTCCTGCTCCTGAGTCGAGGAGGGCTGACATTTCGACAGTTTTTGATTCATTCTGATTTTGGATCGAGATAGTTGCAGGTAACAAAATAGATTTATTCTCGATCTTGGCCGTAAATACAGAGTGAATTGCTAAATAAGGGGAGACTGACGTCGATTCAGGCTCCCGTTTCAAAAACCCGTGTCTTTTATCATCAAGTTCCCAAGTTCTTCTCGTTCTTCAGGGGTAAGAGATCGTACATGAGTGTGGAGCTCACTAGGAGTCCACTTCTTTGGTGTGTTGGTCGAGTTCGTGTTTGATCCGGAGTTCCCTCGGAAGTTGGATCGGTTTCTCTTATCAGGGCAGTCTCGGGAGAGATGTCCCGTCTTGTGGCAGTTGAAACATGCCCCTCGTCGGATGTGGTCTGCACGGACTTCTGGGGACATGACATCGATCTGCATGGCGTTTGGATCGTTTCGGTTTGAAGAAGGATTCCAGCTCCTCCCTCCATTGGTGTTTCGATTGACGGCGGGTCTTCCCATGAATGCCATGGCCATCCTGTAGTCTGTGTCGTACTGGGTTGCTCGATCAACCCATTCTTCGAAAGTAGTGGGGACTTTGTCGGAAAAAAGAATTTTGTTTGCGATCTGAGGTTTCAAGGCCTTGCGGAACATCTGAATCAAATGGAGGTTGTCCGATTTGCTTTGATTTCCGAGGTCTGCTTGTCCGACAAGTAATCTGAACTCAGTAACGAGTTCTTCGGCAGTCCTGTTCCCTTGTCTAAGAAGTTCGAGCTTGTTCATGGCGTCGCAGGTTTGATCGATCGGGGCGAAGGCTCTAAGGAGTTTCGCTCTGAATTCTTTCAGGGTTGGGAAGTTGATTATCCCGTCTTCGTTGGTAATGGAAGTAAGGAATTGTTCCCTCCATTGCTTTGCTTCTTTTTCTGTCATGTAGGACAGAATGAACGCAATCTTCCTGGGCTCCGAGTTGTAAATGCTGCCGTTGATTGCGAGGTATAGTATGCATTCTTGTAAAAAGGATTTAACCTTTGTCCTTGATCCGTCAAAGGGGGTCGGTTTGTTGATTCCAATTTCTTTGTCTTTGCCAATGGTTCCGTTGTTGTCTTTGTCTTCTTGTCGGGTTTCTGCCATGTTGATATCGATGGCTTCGGGGTTCGTCTTTGGTTCAGTGCTTTCGGTTGGCGCAGGCATGTCGTCGAATGAAAGCGCGGGTAAAGGTGTTGGTGGTCTGTGGAAGTCGAGTGGGTTTCTACTTGCAGATAGGTCTTCTAGTGCAAATTCAGAGAGGTCTTCTCTCGTGTCTTCAAAAATGTCTTCGCCTGATGATTCGTTCGGTGTGGGAGGTCTTTGTGTCGCGTGGGATCTACCGACGCGATAATATGGTTCGGGGTTCGTTGATGTCGAGGCGGTCGGTGTCAAATGTTCTTCGTCGCTGGATCCCGCGGAAAATCGTCCGCGGTAGTTTCGGTAAGCCGTTTCGTCGAGTGTTCAGAGTAGCGCTTGCTGAGCAGAGAGCGCTATCGTAGGAGAGCTAGTTCTTTTGTTACGACTTCGAATAAAGTATTCACAGGACGTGAATATTTATTGACAGTCGTAGAATTCAAAAGAGAACTTGTTTGTGTTTTGAATAAATCGAGTAGATTCTCAAGAACTAGCTAAAGAACACTATAGAGTATATACGAGATTATATACTAGTTCTGCTATCGAAGCATGTAAATAGTGAGGTCTCGAAACGCGTAAGAAGTAAATGAAAAGCGTAAGAGAAAACGTATAGGAAGCGTGCATAGATCATATGTCGATCATATATGAAAAGAGCATGGAAAGAGAGTGTAAATACGATGGAAGCGTCCTGGCTATGAAACGTGTGTCGCAAATATGAAGAGCATGAAGGAAAAAATGAGGCGATCGTAACATTGCCAGCCTCAATACTAGTAGCAAAGTATAAAGTTATGACTCACAACATCAGCTCGACGTTCGTCGTCCCCACTTAAGTTTAGATTCTTTCGACAGTCTCCTTCGCAATATGTAGTGACAGGTAAAGGGAATTGCCTTGCATCATCAGCAGGAGAAGTAAGGACACGGGCACCGTCAAAATTTGTGAGGGTTGACGGCCTCGTTTGCCGATTCGAGGCTTGCAGAGTCGCACCTGGGTCTACATCGTGAAGCTCAAGTTGAACTATTTGCCCTGCGAATGGGTTAAACGAGTCAACTGAGAAATTATTTGATTGCAGACCAGGTCTAGTATGCACTGTGATGGAAATGAGTACTCCCAGGGATCGACGTCCACAGGACAAAAGAAGAGGCACTCACGTTTTCGCTGTCTAACTTTGTTGCTGATCAATTGCACTCTCCAAGGTCAAAGAGATGACTTAACTCACTGTTTCTTTCCCACGACTTTCTGTTGCCTTTGCTGACCCACGGAACATAAACTCGATTGCACCGAAAATGAGGAAGGTCTGATGGACAATTAGTGGCAACTCAGAAATGGCAAGAAACAAATACAGACCAATTAGGGAACAGGCGTAGGATGCATCCAGAATGGCCTAAACTGGGGCTGAGAAATAAGTAGAGAAGAATCAAAGAATTTGGCGTACAGTTAGTGAGCACATAGGAGGGAGAAGATCAACAAGCCAGAGTCGAAGTTCCTGGTGCCTGGTAAGCGAAGAACGGTGGACAAATCCTCTCAACTAACCCTCCCCGTAATTTTTTTACCATCTGATGTCCATATAACTGGGGACGGTGTTATTCCACGTTAAGCATCTAATTTCCAGCACTTACACCCTTCTCTTTCGTCTTCTTCATCAGTCTCGGTGAATTCTTGACCTGAAGCACCTGAAACTGAATAGTAGAATGAAACGAAATGAAATGAAGCAGGTGGAATAAATTATGGCACTGACAGTGAAAGAAAAACTTGTCATTTTCTTCTGCACGCTCCATAAGTTTTCGAATCTGAAAGTGCTTGATATCGAAGCAATCAACGGGCAATCATTAACCTCAAAGATTTTGTCACGTACAATGTTCTCTCTGGTCGGCTGAATTTCATGACTGTCATCAATGAGGATAGTAACATCCTCTAGAGCATAATCATATACTTCTGCAATTGGTGGTGTTAATCTTGGCCATTATCTAGGAGGAATTCATACCTTGTAATAGTCCCCTGAGGGCCTTGATGTCATTATGCGCACCAGTCCGGTATTTTCTTTCCCGTAAATTACTAGACACCACTGGTTTGTCTTCCTTTTGCTTGGGAAGACTTGAAGACCGAAGGATCTTTATTGCCTCTGGTTCACTTCTGATGACTTCCTTGATGCCGATGAGGAGGGCCTTCTTCCTCGTCCTTTTGATGGATGGCCGAGATTCTGCATTCTGGGAAGCACTTTCTACTAAAACAGGTTGTGACAGAATTTTTGGGACACGCGAAATGAGCTCCCAAAATAAGGGAACCATGGAAATTACCGGTTTTTTTATGACGAATCCCAGGGACCAAGGAGGGAGCGCACTCGGTAGTACCGTATATGTCTCTGCCGCGATGACCTGACTTTTAATTTCCGAAATGTCGATATAATACTTTTCCGAGCGATTGGCATCAAAAATGAAGTCGATAAATGATGCATGGGTAATGCTAATGAGCCCCGATTCGGAAAAATCATCTGGACTAAAAGTCAGAATAGCATGCAAGCCTTGTAGTGTTGTATCCACTTCGCCGGCATCTAAATGAAGGAGCTCCTCAAGCACCACCGCAGACACTGGTCCATAGACGGCTATATAACCAAGAAAGCGCTTGAGTTTCTGGTAATCTGGAAAGGTGGACAGGATTTGAAAATAAAGGGCATCAAGGTCAGAAAATGCACTTTTGTGTTTCGGATGGGGTGATAAAATGATATCAAGTTGCTTTCCTGGTAAAGAAAACTCTTCGTCCACAAATTTTAAAACCGTCGCTGCATAGATGAACTGGCCAGACGATTGTCGTCGCAGGTGCTTGATAATGTCGTCGGAGGGCCAGGGTAAGTCTACTCCCTTCAAACTCTGAGATTTTCGTTGATAGATTTCTGCGAAACCATCACGGAGGTAAACTTCGATGTCAAAAAGGGACGCAAAGTCATCGCTAAGGGAAGCGCGGCAAGTTATTGAGGAAAGAATATCCCCGTTAAAAACAGCACAAATCTGCGGTTCAGGCCGACTGGCAATTATAAACCGTAGAGGTAGGCGATGAATAGTGAGCATTTCTCCAATAAGATTCAAGGTTTTTACTTGAGAAAAGTGCCCAGAAGCTTCGTCGAGACCATCGATAATGATCGTCAAAGGGGTTTCTGGTGCATGGGCCAACCTCGCAAAAGTGCCGACGAGAAGAGATCGTACCTGGAAATCCATGGCGGTTGTAGGGATATTGGGTTTGGCGCGCATAATTTGCTCAACATGCCCTCGTAGGCCAGGAACATTGAGAGCAAGCTGGAACGCGATAGTGGTAAAAAGGTAGCGGGCGTGTTCACGTCGTCCCTTCCCTCTTCCAAAGAAGAAATTGGCGGAAATCTCTCCATTCGGATGCGACAGCTGCTCAGCGAGGGTCTGCATAATAGCAGTCTTACCGTGTCCGGCAGGTGAATAGAGCCAGAACACGGAAGAATCGACTTCTTTGCGCTTGATCCAGGTTTTGATTTCGTCCAGGATCTTCAATCGGGTGTCGGGATGGCATTTTGGTGGTGGTTGACGTTCGACAGACTCGTGCATAGAATCTTCTGCGATATTATCGAGCAGAAGCTTGAGACCTGTGACAAAAAGTGTGTACATAACACATCGAAATTTGACGAATACATACCAGGTCCAAACCCAACGGATTCTGACGCTGGTCGGTGATAGTGTTGGTTGAAATCTCCTTCAATATGCATGAACGAGCCCCCGCTGATGTTTACGGTTGTGCCCAAAGAATGGGGCGAATCGGTGGGGGTGAAGGTGGGACCATTGATAGGAGTATCCTGACGTGTTGGGTCGGCCATGGCAACGTTGATTAAGTGAGAAAGAAAGGATGAGGTGCCTCCTTCCGCGGCCATTCGACTGCAGATGTCAGAAGGGATCGGGTTCGCTATGCTATGTATCGTTCGTGCAAGGGGACAGGTTCGCCATTCCAGGAAAGGCATCTCCATCAGGGATTTCAGCACGTGACCCTAAATTTCACACGTCGCGTCGCGTTAGCAAGTCTGTTTCAGTGTTTGGCGTATACGATTTCTTCAGAGCTCGCTCGTTGTCATTCTCACTGGCATAGTTACTCTGCTCGCCGACTTCCTATATTAACCTGAAAATTTCCTTGCTAAGGCCGGCGAAGTCGGAAGGGTGCTGCCATGTTGCTGCCATGTTACAAATGCGGGCTAACAATCTTTGGGTAGTGCTTTGGACGGTTCGTTCCAAGCGGTGACATGAAAAGCACGATGGTTGCCCGGCCTTTCAAGTTGAAGATCATCGCGAAGACTAAGTCCTCAATTAGAAGAAGGACGGGATCCGAACGTATGTCACGCAGCCATTCGTTTCTGTCTCTCCCTTTTCGTTGAACTTGCAATTCTCTTTCAGTGAGAGTAAATATTTTTGAAGAAATGTTTTTCCTTGTGCAATATCTCTGTCTGTCTTGAGAGTCCTTTCTCTTTCAAAAACCCCCTTGCGCACACTCACCATTTCACTTCCAAACACAAACAAGCGCACCCGACTCGGAGTTCTTCGACGTGTTCATCGCTGGGTGGATGTACATCGAGAAAACCGAGATCCTGCGCGTCTAGGCTGAAAAGATGGTCTATTCATGTCTTAAATCCTCGATTAGGAACAGTGCATGGCCCCCGTCGTGTGCTGGAATAGATCGAAAATCCACGTCTAGAAAAACGGAGAAAAGGATGGGACGCAATGGATCAGGGCTAAGTAGTAAGCAGGTACGACTTCAGATGAATCGAGACAGATTTTGTCACATCACAGCGCGCTATGACGCACGCCATCTGTGAACGCGCTACGCCCAGAAATATTTCCATACAAGGGGCTAAAGGGACAACCCCCGGACGAATGTCCTTTCTAGATCTGATATATAAATTTATATTATATTCTCCGTAAGGCAGTCTATTAACCTGGCCACCGCAAGCCTTACAGCCACCACTTCTCGTCTTACGGATGCTTTTAATTGGGAAAAATTCTGTAAAATCCTTACGAGGCATCGCTATAACCTTCTCGCCATAGACCGGGGTCTTATCTAACAGCTTTCCTAAGGTTGCATGTGTGCAATTTCAATGCTTAGAGGAATATAACGAAAGGGGCCCGGGGACTAAATTTTAGCCATTGACATGGACTATTCCGTTTCCGACAAAGAGGAATAACATTTTGGAATGGTGTGCAGCGCCGAGTTGTATTGTAAGTGTCCCAACCCCGTTAGTGATAGACTTCGCACAGGTGCCGATTACCCATCTGAACACAGTATTTAAAAGATTACCTCTTTCCAATTCCGGATGCCTTTAGCATCGAAGGCGATAAGCAGTCTTATTTGTTGATTTTGATTGGACATGATATTTTTTGCTTTCGAAAATTCGAAGTCGTCGATCCAAGGGGACCTGGTTGAATATTACCGAATCCCGGGTGCAATAGAAGCTCTCCATTTATAAGGGGACTCGAAAGTGGCTCGTCACACGTGACATAAGCGCCCAAACATCTTAGCGCCGTACATAACTTGTCGGTCAAAACTCTTAAGGCACTGTTCCAATCTACTTAATGTGCTTACAAACTACGGGAGGGTTGCCGCCACTGTCAGTGCTGCTGTTCGCCGACGTCAAGAAGCACCCTGTTTGCGATGGACCCATGGAGCACAACCAAATCTACGGATTTCCCTGCCCCATTGGAAGAGCGAACGACAAGTCGGCAGACCTCACATATTTTCTTTTGACGACTTTGTCTGCTTATTTGATCTGACGCCTGCAATGTGGAGATTGTCGTATGGGGAATCAACTTTCGCATCCAAGCTGGATGTCAGCATGGGCTGTGCATCGCACTTCGCAAATGTTTTGCACCCTAAATCCGTTCCACGTGGTAATACTCATTTTAATTCGATGCGGAAGGTCCATTCCTTTACATTACCGAGATACTCAAATTTACAGAACTTATTTTCGTTTTACTCTGGACTCGCATATGGACAACGAGCTCTGCCCTTGGGAATATTATTGCTTGGACTTTTGACAGGCACCGCTTCAACGGTTTGGAGTATAGCTAAAATTCATGGATATCTGACGAATCTGATTCGCATTCTTCGTACTGGCTTTGCTTCATACAGGCTTCACGGTCATTCACGTCTATTAATTTTAAGAGGATAATACGAGTTGTCCCGCTGTATTTTCAGTTAGTCGCCTTGATTTTAGGTGCGTCCATACCCGTGAGCCTTGTAAACGGCGCAACCTCCCAGTCAGAATATATTTCATGTCAAAGGCTCCACAGAGGTAGCCTGCATTTTTCCTTCATCTCCATCTGGAAACAATAACCGTCATCGTATTCATAAATTTCCACGAAGATCAAGATGATATCTTGAAGCAAATTCTCTTATCCAATCTGAAGTGAAGGGTGCATCGGGCACCAAGAACATAGCTTTACTTGTTGTGTCGATGTTTCTTTTGCGATGTCAGCGGCCATGGAGAGGCCCTTGGGTTCGTGAAATCTTTTCATTTACTCGGCTCGGCTAAATCTTTGACACGCAAGTCATCGTAGGCGAGTTTCAAAACGAACCGCCAATGTCACTGAAAAGCACCTAATCTATCTACAAAACAAAGAGATGATAATAGGTCTCTGCAACTCAGTTATAAACCGAAGATAACACATACCGTAACTAGACTTATTGTCTTTCACGGATGAATTGGAAGTTGATTGGAACTTGGAAGTTGCCGGAATTGGCTCACAGCCTATTTATGAACGCAGATCACGGGATAGCCATCGGGATGTGCATTATTCCGGTCGTATCATGATTCCATGGACATTCTAACAGTCGTCTATCTTTACTGCGAAGCCGAGGTACCAATTGCAAGCCATGATGCATGTAAAGTCCACCTTTATGACGGCCCACAAGATGCGCTCACACGAAGCTCTCGGCCTTGGGCTATGCTAATGATCCATCGCGTTGCACCACTGGATTTAGACGATGAAACGTCGGATTGGAGTCATGGCACGGTTTCCGAAGCTCCGAAGTGCTCAACAGCATTCCTGTGGCGATCTGCTACTGGCGTTCAGTCAGTCACGCCGAGTTTAATATCCGCGAATGTCGTTCTATGACGCCTGGTCCAGGAACAAGATCTAGCAGCCTGTGAAAGGAAGTCGGCGCCTCTGTTGGGTCCGAGACGCTTCTGCCTCAAAATCGATAAGATATGGAGGAATGCGAACTATAAAAGAGTGGAAAGTTGCACCAGCACTCACCAGTCTCTACTTCGACCTCAACTTGTTAATCATGCAATCGGAATACACGATCCCAGACCTCCTCATTACATGGCCGTATGCACGAACTGGAAACCCCATGCTACGTGAAGTGGACAACGAGGCCAATGCTTGGGTCGAGTCTTTCGGCTTATTCGGACCGGAGAAATTCAAGAAATTCATAGCCTGTAATTTCAGTGGGTCAATTTGCCTTGTGGTAACCATGATGTATACTGACCACACTTACCCTTGACAGATCTTTTAGGGTCCCTTGTGGGTCCCGTACTGAGCAAAGGTCAGTGATTTCCCTGGATTTTCCTTCCAACAAACGTCTTCAATGTTTTTGTTCAACCCAGACCACCTTCGCATATCATGCGACTTGATGAACTTTTACTTCGTGTTCGATGAGTACACCGACATAGCCAACAAGGAGGAGGCTATGAAGATCGCCAAAGATGTCATGGAAATATTCAACGACGTAGAGACTCCGTCGACCAACAAAATAACCGAGATGACCCGTCAGTGAGTATTTTCCCTTCATGTCCAGATGTGAGTTTGACCTAACATTTCGTGCGCAAGGTTCTTCAAGAGGACTGTCGACGTCGTTGGAGAGGACAGACCCGGAATCGAGAGGTTCATTGTCGACTTTGATGCCTATACCAGGTCTATCATCCAAGAGGCAGACGATCGCGTTGAAGGGCATATCAGAAACGTTGAAGACTATTTTGTCCTTCGCCGTGATACCTGCGGGGCTAAGCCCAGTTTCTCGTTCTTTGGGCTGGGATTAAACATCCCGAATGAAGTCTTCGAACACCCTCTCGTTATGTCCATGGTAGAAAGCGCAACGGATTTGATTGCGATAACAAACGTATATCATTCTAGTTTTTGCCACACTTTATTGAATACTGAAAAATGCGGAATATTTAGGACATGCACTCATACGGCCTGGAGTACTCTCGTGGACTTGATGGCCACAATGTCATCACGGCGATAATGCAAGAGTACCACCTGGACCTACAAGGAGCGCTGTACTGGCTCTCTGGGTATGCGTCGAAGACAATTTCTAAATTCCTCTCCGATCAAAAGAACCTTCCTTCGTGGGGTCCTGCCGTCGACGAAGCTCTTAGAATACACTTTGATCGTGTCGGTCGATGTGTTCGGGGGTACGATGCCTGGAGCTATGAAACAAGGAGATATTACGGTAAAAATGGGCTGAAAGTCCAGAAGACCCGAAAAATCACCCTGCAGCCTCGCGATGAAGCGTATATTACGAAGGATCAACTCCAAGCCAGCTTTACATAAACATAAGGGAATATTCTTACCCTCTTAGGAGGTCTCGGGAGTCCCTGGTGCACCTTTAAATAGACAGGTCGACGAATCTAAATGTATAAGTAATTGTTTTTTAATTGTTTTATTTCTATGGGAAATATCCTTGAACGTTGGAACTTGGAGCAGACCCTGTCAATGGCAAAGCGAAATACCGCAAACCGATGCTACTGCCTCGTGCCTCGTGCACGTGTATGTGCAGAAGAAGATTAAATTCGAATGGTAAGATTAAGAAAGTTTAGGTTTGTGTAGCCGGTATCGGCGTTCATGATCATCCGCGATGGAATGAGTCCTATAAATAGGACTCGTTCTATTATTAATTTTGCTTCCGTAGTTGCTCACTTGGCCACCTATCGAAAGCAGCAGGATAGCTCCAGAAAACGAGGAAGAACCAAACTCCGCCTTTCGTTTCCTTCCATTTGATCTCTAATTCAAGCTCACACTACAGTGATATAAACACCTTTGTTTCTCGCGTTAGCACAATATCGACCCTATGATTCAAAATTTGGCGGCCGAAATACTATTACAAAACAAAGACGAAGGAACCGTATACCGGAGAGATAAGTATGTTTCATAAACGTCAAGGAATAAAATGCCCTAAAACCCTAAAAAAATATTCGCTACAAGTTATAACCAATTGACGGAGGTGCCTTACGTTTCTATTAGTCTAGACAGTGATAACAATAAGCGCTTTACGCACCATGTACCCTCGTCAATTATTGGTTACACGCATGCCCATATGAGATGGCTTCCCTCTGCTTCTCGCGAGATATTCCAAACCATTTCACCGTGAAATGGCCCTGTAAACAGCCGTTGAAGCACCGTCCCGTCGTATTGATGCAATACGCTCGGGGTTTAGTGCCCATCGGACTAAGGTCGAAGAAAACTATAGGACCGTCGCAGGCGCCGCAGGCCATTCCGCGGACTTTGAAGTATTTCTCATCCTCGATGCAAGCTATAAGGTAGCGATTGCGCATGCGGACGTTGTGATCGCGAAGGCCCAGCACGCAATTGGAGTTGATGCAAACTTCGTCGCAGTCGGATCCAACGAGGAGCCTCTCTGCGCCACACATTGCGCATTTGCCTGCTACAGCTCTTGTAGCCACGACTTTAAAGCCAGAAAATGCGGCTTTTGCTACAAGGTGCCACACCATATTCTACAGAGAAATCATCGATAAGAGCAGGGTCCTTGTTACAGGATAATATTTGGATACCTACGACTTATTAATTCTGTACTTGGAATGGATGGAAGAACGTTCAAGGCTGAAAAACAATAACGAACTTCGAGGTGATGCAACTAGTCGAGGCTGGCACTTGTAGAGGGAGCGAAATTGCTGTGAGGGCTAGAGCCGTATTACTGCTGCAGGCGTCTATTTATCTCGCCGCTTTGAATTATCAGACTCCTTGACGCCTAAGCTCCATTTCGCGAATGCCAGACGCCACAGGCCCAGGAACTCTTTAGCGCGTGTAGCTACTCCACCTACCTAGGTCCTGAGGCTGTAGTCCCCCTCGATAAGGAGCGGGAGATCTGACAGGCCTGTTCGGCTGCCTTTACTAAACTGGTTAGAAAATACTCTTGGCTGTTCCTGGTATTTAATTTCCTCAAAGTCATAAGGGTCTCGACAGGTCTCGACCTGTTGCATCTTGATCGTGAGTAGAGTACACTCAAGCTGCAGAATATTGCAGTACATATGTACAGTCGAATCTCTCGTAACCCATAGCCTAGATAACCCATACTCCCTTATACTCCATACATTTTTCGGTCCACCAAGTTGGTTCGCAGAGAAATGCACACCATAACCCATACAACCGCAATAACCCATAACCCATACCCCTCTGAGCGGAAAACCCATAGGTTTTCGCTACTATATTAGGTGGGAATTGATGACTTTGCACAAGTTCGCAGCCAATTAATTGACGTATTTGTCACAAACTCCCATTATCAGCCTCTCGAACGACTCAAAAGCGACCCTTTCAGACTTTTGACTCCTTTGTGACCGATATGACAATATTTTTCGCTCAAGGTTTCACAAGGCATGACATTCACCCAATTCTTACCACTGCAAAATCAACTACAATCTACTGATTTTAGGCATTTGGCTCAAGCAATCCACGTTACACGTTCAAAAGATACCTCTGCATGGCCACATTCCCTATTTTTTTCAACGTATTTCGGATTCTATTTTTAGCCAAACTCAGGTAGTCCATACTCCCTGATAACCCATACCCTGAGCTGTCCACCGATGGGTATGGGTTATGAGAGATTCGACTGTACCACTTAATTTCACCCTTTTCACACTGCAGCGGAGTGGACCCAATTATGAGTCCTATTTATAGGACGCGACTGTGATCTATTTTTATCAATCCGCCGTTCTTGGCTCATGATCACGATTCTTGCGACAATAATGTAGAGTACATCCCTACTTTTTAACTTCCTAACTTTCAGTGTTCGTTCTACTCCCACTGAAATAATTTGTACTAAGGACGGCCGTCCTTACATACATTATTCTACATTGATAAGTTTCATCTTTATATGAATGCGCAGAGATCTACTACTTATGGAAAATTATTTGAACTTCATGCGAAGGAAAATAGCGGAGCTCGCTGTACATTCTATGCAGGAAAGACTAGCCAACAGGGATCAAAAATCGAAGACTCGTTCACGCAATGGTCGTCGAGAAAATTTATCTGATAACTGTAGATGGAGGAAGGTATATTATGGAGCTCATTAATCGAGAATCAGAGTATAGATTAATCAGCGTGACGCGCGGAACGTAGTTTGACTGATAGATAGGTAGAGGACCATCTGCCATGTCGAAGGATGAGCTCCACCTTGCAGCAGGAGGAATGGTAATGTCACCTCTATAATCCAGACGTGGGATTGAACGATAACCGATAATCGCCTATCCAGCCCTCACTCCGCGGTTCCGCCCTTCACTGGGATTCGGGCACAGCCATAGCATCCTTCATGACCTGTACAGTATGCTCCCACACCTTATCCCTAATACTCTCATTGCTGGAATACCCCTTCTTCCCCAGGTCCTCTCCACGGGCACCTGTACGCCAGACACCAGGTTTCGTTGCTGTGTTATAGACAGCGTTCCACATGTACTGGCTGCATTCCTCTCCCGAAATAGAGAAAGGACGAACGAGGGGAAGGAGAACAGATGAAAGGCCGCGTATCAAAGCGGTATTTGAGGTGGTCATGAGGGGTGTCCGCACGAATCCTGGGTAACCATGAATGAAAGTAACGTTCGGTGCTTGCTGGGCGAACGACTGAAGGTTTAACTTCATAAGTATGGAGAAAAAGGTAAGAGAGCAAGTAAGTTAAGGCTGACCTCCATCATTAAGTCGGTATAGGTTGAGGCCGCCAGTGCCGCATTTGCTAGCGAATAGGTCTTCTTCAGTGCTAAGTCGTCCAAATTGGCAGCCCCTCCTTGACCAGCAGACAGAACGCTCATCACGACACCCTCCTCGCCCTCGTCCTTCGCTTTTTGTACCGCCGGAAGCAAGTCATGAGCGAACTTCCAACGCGCGTAATAGTGCAGCGCAAGCTTCTTGTCGATGCCCTCCGAGGTCTCATCGCGCCCCGAGAGCGTCAGCATACCAGGTGACATCACCAGGTAGTTGATCTTGGGATACCGCGCGAGGATGTCCTTCGTTGCAGTCTGAATGTTCTTCATGAGTGAAACGTCGCATTGGACGAACTCTCTGGCAGCTTTATCGCTGCCCGAAGGCGGTGCAGGCATGGAGGCGAAGATCTTTTCAGCTGCAGCGCGATTTCGCCCGACAATAACAATGTTGCTGTTCCCTTTCGTGTGCTCGGCGAAGGTCAAAGCCATACCCTCGCCGATTCCAGAGGTACCCCCTACAAAAACTGCGACAGGGGGGGAGGCTGAGGAGTGCCTGAACGCAGCATTGGCTGCACGGATTGTGGCTAGTGAAGGCATGTTTTCGGTTCGCGTGAAGTAGAAGGTGATAAGGGCAAGAACAGAGACGACGACGGAGGTCAAGAGGAACATATACGAGGCGTCATCGGCGACTGCATTTATCTCCACGATGGTGGTGCCCCGAAGAAACACGTATGCCAGAAGCCGCGTGTCGGCGGAAATTACATAAGTGCATGGTAGTAATCGGCCGGTCAGTGGGGGCAGGTCGAAAACGGAAATGATTTCCATATGCAGCAAGATTATCTCTCCAAATGTCAACAAAAAAAAAGATTTGGTGCGATAATCATGTGATTGCGCAATAAAACCCATAAATCCCTGGTTACCTCTGCAAGGCAAAATGAGCGCCTTTCGATCTTGAGGATATACCGCTACATACTGCGATAAGTACTCGAGAACATATCATTGCCTAATCACCCTCCTCTGCCCTTGACCCCAACACCTCCACATCCTCTCCACAATCCTCAACTTCGCCTCTCTGTCCAGCTGCGTATCTTCCAAATCGCCCAGATCCTCGAGGAAGGGCGCCTGGATGTCCGGCGGGAGGTACTTGAGGGCGTACGACCGCACCCGCGTGAGCGAGAGGATGAGCAAACCAGTTGGCAGAGGGGCTATTGGCGCTTGGGATTCTGAGCTGGTTTGGGTATTGGAGGGCTGCAGGATCAGGATACGCTCGATTCGTCTGAGGAGAAATATTAGAATTGGTAGACGGGGATACTAGAAGGAGCGGATGTACCTCATTCGCTGCCAGACACCTCGTCTCTTCTTCCGTCCACCGTATCGATCGCCACCGCCATTCCAGGCACGAGCAATAACGCCGGTAAAAGCCCAGACAATGGCTAGGGCAGGAGCTACGCCAACAAAGGCGAATGTAAGCTCTTGGGATTTGAGAAGTCGGTCGATGCCAGTCAAAGCTTGGTCGATGTCAACCTGCAGTCAAGGCTTTTAGTAGATAAACAAATCACTAAGAAAGGAACGTACTTTGGCCTTTTGCACCTGTATGAACGCATTCCGCAGAAGTGTGCCTGTCAGGGCTGATCGGAGTGGGCTTCGGATGTCTTCTTCGTAGGCTTGCATCACAGGCGTGAGGTCTCCCATCCTTACTTGCTCTGACAATGCTTCCAGTTGTGTCGGCGAGTAATGTAGGCTGTCGCGAGCAAGTGCGAGCGTCATGCGTTCCAGGCTCTGTTGATGTCGTTAAAATCAAAGTTACAATGAAAAAGGAATGTGCATGCCTCCAAATCCGCCTTGACGCCTTCATCTCGAACTAATACCATACCCTTCCCACCATCCCTCACGGTGTGCAGAACGCCTAGGAGCGGCTCGACAAGCCAGCCCTGGATGAACCCGTGCACTGTCTCCTGAGCGTCGTTGGCCATGTCGATGAGGGCCGGTATCCATGATGTCCGGGACGTGTAGATGTATAAAGCCAGAGGGGGGAATACGAGGAGACGTGGCCACAGCCGTGTTAGAGCCGATGGGCGAAGGAGGTTTTGTTGTCGCAGGGTTTGGGTGTGTGTTTGTGATGTCGAGGGGAGTGTTTGGGAGAGTGTTTCTAGAGGGGCAATAGGAGAAGAGGAAGACGAAATGCTCGTTGGAGATACAACGCGACTGAGAGTGTCAAGCAACGACGTGTGTTCTCGCTGAGCTAGCGAGTTTGTCCCTATGCTCGATGTGCTTTTTATCAGCCCGGCTAGTGGGGTCCGCAGTTGGGCGAGCTGCCCGAGCACTTCAGCACGCTCGTCACGGATCTGCTCTAGTGCCTTCCTATTATATCTGCACTCTTGCTTGGTCAAGTCCAGTGGCAGGTTCAAGCACCGGAGTGCAAGACTGGCGGACTCCATCAACCTTCGAAGAGACCTAGTTATTGTGCTGATGAATCTTCTTGTTGTACTTGAGCTCGAGGTCGAGATCTCAAGCTGCGATAAGGAGGAGGAGGTTGAAGAGGGCAAGAGCACTGCGAGGCTCAAAGATTGCTGATGTCGTAAGTGAGGGAAGCAAGTCGTTGTGAGCAGACCTGGCTGAAGTGTAAAGCGCGAAGGCGAATAGAAGAGGGCACGAAGGGAGGAAGGCGAAAGGGTGGAAAGATTCAGAGGAAGTCGGTGAGCGTGTATTGTTCGGACTATGGTTTTTGCGACATTGAACAAGCGAATTGGGAGAGCTGTACGAAAACAAAATGATCAATCAGTAATGACTCGGAAATATGGACGATTAGAAAGTACTTTCGATAAAGTACAGGGCGACTCCCAGCCGCGATGCCTCAACGTCAGCCCACCACTCCGCCTCTGCTTCAACCTCCGTGGCTTGGGCGAGGTACATATCCAAAGCGTTGCAATATAACCCAACCGTCAACTTTCCGACGATTGCTGCTTCCAAGGCTGCCTCCTCGGAGTCTAAAGTCGAATTCGAAACATATTCCTTATCATCGGCCTTTCTAGCGCTAATAGAGCCTCTAGAGCGAAGGATGTCCTGCAGCGAGTTGAGAGAGTGGTGAATCTCGTCTAAGGGAACTGCGTTTTGGTTCAGCGATACCAACAAGGCATGGAGTGCAGATTTTCGCGAATTTGTCGTATCCGAGGTTGAAAAGTCGATTGGCCCTTTATCGCCCACGGGTGACTGCAAGGGTGACCCTGGTCTTGAGGTCGAAAGCTCCAGAAAGCGCGTAAAATGGACCACAAATTCGGCGGGCATCAGAGTCTACGAAACGCGTTTGGCGAGCTTTATACATGGATGAGAGTCAGCAAAGCGTAGAGTTTAGGACTTAGAAGAAGTACCTCCACAGTTGAAGACCAGTGTCCAGGTTGTATGTGGTAGTAGACCATCAGAAAGTTCATCGTTCCTTGCCACGCTTGAAGAGAACAAGTTGGTTTAAATCTCCGCTTTAGGAAATCATTTCCATTTTGAACGAATACCCCTACAGAGCTTCGCTCAAACTTCACTAACCTGATTACTTGTGAGTTTATTGAGTACTCTCTGTCCTTGTTTGGAATAGATGAGATCTTTAATTTCTTTGCATGACAACTTATATTTCTTGGCCTGTGATCAATTAAGTATGGAATTTTTTGTTTGCCTGAAGGTACAATTCTTTTCACAATACTCGTCGAATACTCGTCCATTTTCCCCCAATCTTCCCCTTCCCAAGGTAGTGGTCAGCCGAAATTTAGTTTTTCTCCCTTTCCTATGACTGATATTTAGATCATCACGTTTTCACGATTGATCTCAACAGTGAAATCAACAACAACATGTTGGTTTATTGCCTATAAAAACAAGATCGTCGCATAATTATAGCACTTTCTGCGTGAGGACTCGGGACCACAACCCATATCCATACAGTACGAGAAGACCATATCGGTGGTCGCTGTCGATGAAGTGCATTGGATGTAAACGGGCCCAGAATCAATCTTACGCCGCAGAGTTTTTGAGATGATTTGGCAGATTTCCTTTGAGGGAATTAAGCGCGTTCCAGTCATTTTCTGACCCATAAGCCTTCGGGAGGCCCTCCCATATTTCCTCCCTCGTACCCTGATGACGTTCTAAACACCGTTTTAGACACAAATCACACAGGCTCTGGAGATATTTATCCCATGCCTTGCGGAACAACTTCGAAAGAGGATTGTTCGCGCTTCCCTCGAGACGTTCAAGGTACCACCGTTTCGACACCTCACGACAATGATCCTTGGAGTAACACGCAGCATCTGGAAGATGCGCGAAGAATGCAAGCGTCCGTCGGTCCATCAGCCGGTGCTTTGCGTGGGCTTGGATCAAGGATGGCAGAGAATGGTGATGGAGGCGCCATGTGTCGGTATTCATAATGTCGACGAGACTGAATGTGAGGCAGTCGTAGAGGACAGCGGGTATGAGCCACTTAGCCTTGGTTTCGATGGAAGTGCGGAAAGCTTCCATGAAGTCAGATACGGTGGCCTTGGACAAATCGATGGTCGATTTAGAAGGGTCGTCCCACTCGGCCAAAGAAGTCGGGAAAGAGAGAGAAAGGTGATTCATGGCCCGTTGGAAGAGAAAATCAACACTGTATTTGCTACTCATGCGTGCCATTATGAGGGTATCCCGCAGTGAGACCTTGGATGGCGGACTTCCGTAGAAACTATTACCAAAGGTGGATGAAGAGGATCATTACGACGGTCAACAGGTTGAAGCACCACAAATGCTTACTTCGGATCGTAGATTCCTAAAAGTAGAACTCTAAACTCTGAAGAATCCTCATCGACCGTCAAGCCTTGTACCGCAGAAACAACGGAAGTTGACCCATTTACGCTGGTGTGTTCGAAGCGTTTCTTGAAAAAAGTTGAATGGGCGGCTAGGATTCCACGATGGACCCGAAAGAGACTGCGACCTGCTTGAATTATCACATTGCCGTCTTCAAGCCATAGGCCGTCCTCCACATGGAGGCTGGGGTCTTCTGTGTTGGTTTCGGTTATTGGCTTGTCGTCGACCGAGTTTAGTGACTTAACGACGCTCATGACAGTGGCAGAAAACTGTAAGGCTTAGGCAATGGGCAATCTGAGCAAGATGGATGAGAAAGACATAGTGAATGAGTGCCAGTGGGTGAAATAATAGGATTAAGTCTACTCACTCGACACCGAGATAAAACTTTTACTGGAGGAAAAGTCTTCGCGTTCGGAGAAGGTATTGATGCGTTGACGTCCCGATCAACGTGTTGGCTGGCATGATCAAGTTCTACGTAATTGCATAGCCACCCACGCGATCCTGGATCGTGTCCAAAAGGTTGAAAGAGAGAAAACTCCCAGAAAAATTGTTAAACATTGAGGTACATAATCACATAATTCAAGCTAGCTGTAGGCACGATTTAAGCACCTTCAAGTAGAAATACAAAGCAGGAAAAGCTGCGGCATACATAAATGTGTCAATTGACGATCGTATTCGCCAAACATCAGCCTAGAACGACCCAGGAAGTTTCTGGTCTCGAGTTGCCACCTGTAAATCGTGACTTTGCTCATTGTGACCTGCGCCAGGGATAAGAGCAGGAGGAATGAGAGGGTTCATATGGGCAGACGGACCCGGGGCAGCATGCAGGACATACACCTGTGGCGGAGCCATCATAGGTTGATATGCACCATATCCCGCTGGTGCGTACATCATAGGCTGCTGCTGCTGCTGTTCGCCACGTGGGCCGCGCGGAGAAACAGGACGTTCTCTGGCCTGGTTTTGCGGAGCTTGTCCTTGAGGTTGAAATGGGGCAACGGGAGGAGCGGGCATAGGAAACGATGGGAATGCCTGGTAAGGATAGGAAGGATACTGAAATGGGTACACCGCTGGCATGAGAGGGCTAATTGAGCGTTTTTCGTCGTATTTCTGCGCTTCACTATCAGTGGTGTCCATAGTCGTAGTCGTATGCCGCCTCCTCTGATGGCTGCTGTGATGGTGATGATGATGACGAGACGAAGAATGATGATGGGACTTATGGTGGCCAGTCCGCTTTTTCTCGGCCGACCTCTGACTCCTCGACCCCAAGAGAGGCGACCCAAAATCCAACGCGAGACTCGCTCCTAAACTCGAAGCTTGCGTTCCCGTTCCATTGCTCAGCAGATCGAGCGTAGCACTGCTCCTCCTCGACCTTGACATCATGGACTTGTACCAAGACGACATCGGCCTGAACTTGCGTTTCTTCATCTTTCCCAAGCCCTCTCCAGGTAGGTAATCCACCGTGACACGGTCGTGCGAGATCCACGGCATGTGGTAGAGCATTTTGAAGAACCTCTCGACTGGACTGAGGTCAGAGGTAAACGATGGGTCCCGGAAATACGACGTTCTAGTCCGAGTCGTGACCGTGTTGTGTGAAGTTGGCTGGGGTGATAATGTCATTTTGAGATAATCAGCTGTCGGTCCGGGGTGAGCAGTAACGGGAGACTCGACGGCTTCGACAGGACGTGCATCAACGTGTGGCGGTGGTGGTTGTAGGTCGGCCTGCTGAACTGGAAGATCAGCCGGAGGAGGTGATGGTGCAGGAAAGGCTCCTGGGATTAAAGATTGCGGAGTTGCACGCTGCGGAGGCGCTTGGGGTGCATACGATACTCGTGGCGCAGCTGCTGGAGTCGGTGCCCGCTGTGGAATCTCAATTGGAGGAGGCGCCTGCGCATGTATACTATGAAACGACGCCGGACGAACTGGAGCAAGAGTGAGGTGCTCCGAGACATACGAGAGCCCGGGGCTGCTGACCTGCTGTGGGACAGGGTGCGAGGCTGTAGGTTCTTGCTGGTTCTGGTCATAGTAGCGTGATTCGCGATCGTACACCATCACTGTCGTTCGTTCTGCAGGATTGCTACTAATTGAGCCCTCCTCGCTCGAGAGGTGTTCGTTGAAACGGGGCCGATCCCGAGAGAAAAGTTGGCTGTTCTCCTCTGGTTCGATGGAATCAGACGGAGGAGGGGGGACCCTGAAACTGGAAGGGCGTTTTTGTTGGAATTGGGTGTCGGAAAGGCGCACGACTTCAGGTGTAGGTGATTCGAGAATAGTTGGTTCAGCTGGCCGATAGGAAACATGTAAGCCAGAAGGTCCAGGTCCCGTAATAGGAGTCGCGGGGTTGGAAGTGTACAGAGGAAGAGTATTCCCGGTCGTCATCCCCGTGACGCTGCTTGAAGTGCCTTCAACCGTTTCTAGTGTTACTTGACGTTTCAGCCTGTTCTTCGACGACCTTCCGAACATTGCGTTTGGTAACTTGCGAATGCCCTTGAAGAGACCGCCAACGAAAGATTTCTTCCTCCGAGGCCGTGCTACTCCAACACTGTAATCCTGTGAAGATGCGGCACTGCTCTCAAACGGCTCTGTCGTATTGACGACGTGGAGTGCACCTTGCGCATGGCCTGGGTGAGGAGGAGCATACGGGTTGGGAAGAGGCCTGGGCCCTTTGAGTGGCGTACGAAAGGCGGTTGGTTCATGAGGTGGTAGTGGAGGAGGGTTCTGCTGTGCATTGAAGACCCAGGATGCTGTATCATCCGCGACACTGTGGTGTGAATAATGCGACGTTCGAGGCATGAACTGAGCGTCTGCGGGTCGAGCAATAGACTGAGTTCGGCTTCTGGACTGATAATCCGCCATGTCCTATCAACTATGTAATTAATAAATATTGCACAGTGAAAAAACGTCGAACGTACAGGAAGGAGGTATTGGGGAGTGAGTGGTAAACCACAACGCAGAGGTGAAGCTTTGAAGGCTTATACCGTGCGCAATGAGCGTGCGTGGAACCGTCCACACTCCAAAGCTCCGATGCATTCATACGCTGCGCAGAGAACGAGTGATTGCTGTTTGCTTGCAGGTGGTGTGATACCCCAAGCCTCGAGGCAGGAGATTATGTTGTTTGATAGACGGTTTGACGTTTCGCAGAGCATGCTTAAACCTATATCTTGTCAGATGAGTAGTGCACCAGGTGATAGTGTTGATATAAACGCACCAGCCTCGATGATATAATCGTTTATCAGGTTAAACAGACAAAGTGAGTGTTGTCGTTAAAGCAGGACCCTGCATCCCTCATCTCCGCAGCTCTCGCCCACTCTCTTGTGTACCCAGAGCATCCTTCTATCATGCGTTGGTCTGCTGCTCGTTCGTCCCCACAGGACCTTACCGGTCCCATTTCATCCCAGTTTGCTCACTCCTCTCAGCGGGTCCTATGACCCTTGCCGGTCCTCCGACACCTAGACGAGTGGCCTCATGGCACCACCAAATCGAGTCTCAGGATTTCTATTGGTCTAGGCTTAATGGAGAGGTTAGTATTTGTTTTCAAGACATCAAGCCCATCCTTACTCGGCAACCTGCAACCCGAACTCATCCCATTCTTTTTTTACCAGCCTCCAGTGATTACCTTGTCGATAAGCGTGGACGCCTCTGAGAACGTTCGCATGTTGCAATACCCGCCGTACCTCTCTGACCTTCTCGATGGTTTCGATGACGAAATGGGGTTGGATGGAGATGTTCGGTGGCATATCAGAGCTGTCAGGGAAGCTGGTAAGTCAATTGGTCCGTGTCCTGTGATTTGTGCGACTTACTAAGACCCAGGGCTTCACCTCCGCCTCTATCTCTCAACATCTGTGCCGTGTGCGTCAGGAGCACGAGTTTGTCGACGGCGGTAGTGTATGAAAAGTTGAAGTTGATTTGAGGACTAGGCAGTCAACGAGTTTGTAAGTCTTTTTATACTCTCTTCGTGAAATATGAAACTTACGATGATAGAAAAGAAAATCACGATATGTTCTGCACGTTAATGTCGAGGTGTTGAGAAAGGGATAAGGGAGCTGGAGGTCGAAACAGGTTAGTCTCGAACCATTGGTTGAACGACGTCGCTCACATCGCTCGCAGTACTCGCGATCTTCATGGCCATCTCGAGAGGACGACTAGGGAGCATAACAAGGTCTAAAGTTTGAGAAGGTCAATATCTTGTCGTCCAATTCGTACAGCTCGCTTACTTTAAATATCCAGCTTCGCCAATCGCAAATCAGGCGCCAATTCCTTTTATATCCAACTTTCAGCTCCGTCATTGACACGGAAGCACCTTTCAAGAAGGACTGTGAGTGGGTGAGGAGGTCCGAGAGGGAGGCCTGAAGCTTTGAAGGTCACGTCGTCTCATCCACACAGCCTGTCCTCACATTTCATTGGCCTTCCATCCAGCTCCACGAATTGCCAACCCGATGTCGATACCTCACACCTCTCGCATTAAGCTTTCGATGCCGTCGTCGACGCACAAGCAGCCTCACTACTGATGGGTTTGCATAATAAGGCTGTAAACGAGTTTGGGTAAGTTCTTTACACTTCTAAAACAAGAGCCACCACTTACCGAGAGTCAGGACATCGCAAAACCTCAACGATAAGCGTATGCAGTGGTCACCGTACCATCGCGGACGCCCTCTCCGACGACAATCACGACGCAGAATTGTACAAGTCAAAGATACACCCCTACACTGTGTGGCTAGTCAACAGGTGTTCAAGTGTATTATGTACTTCACTTTCTTACCTCTGTTGTCGTCTCAAGCACGCAATAAATCGTTGGAGGAACGCTCTTATAAGTTTCTTGCGCTGGAATCTGCAAAGCTGGTAAGTATAGCAATATTCGGATGCCAAGATACACGCCTGTTAGGGTTCGAGTTCCCGATTCGGGTATTTACACGTGTTGTCCAGATCCTTCATCTCTTCGTTCCAGAAGAGTTGTCCATTTTGATCTCTTACCACCATGTCGTAGCGCGTTTACTCATGCGATACCTTACATTTCATACTCTAACAGTACCCATAGGATTGAATTTTAGACTCCCTTTTCCCAGGACACGACTCTATACCGCTTCGCAGTGGGTCCTCTTTGTATAGTTGTGAACAGTCGACTCCGTTTGACTGATGAACTTGCATGATACATTTTCCTGCCAATTGGTTGGTTTCTTGTTCATTCTTGGTGATTATCGTGCTCTGAAAGGCAGAGAACGACGTAACCACTGGTACCCCAAAAAACGCAGTTCGTTATTTGCCGAGTTACCGCTTGGCCAGAAGAGGGCTGCGAAATAAGAACTGAACCTTTTGGTAGGACTCACTGGCTTACGTTGTTTCTAGCAATCCTTTCTGTCTCGAGCTATGTTTTGTGGCCAGAGGTCCGTGTCCGGACTTTTTCCAGCTCTACGAGGCTGTTTGTATCCGGACTTTCGTACAGACCTTCTCCACAGGTGAAAATCTAATCCCCCTCGTTACATGTCTGACTCAACCACCAGACAACAACTTCTGTACCTGCGCGAGCTTCCGTAAATTACGACTGGATTAACTAGATAGCTTTTATGAGCTTCCGCCGGGTCGTCCTCATATCAAAAGGAAGTGATTGCCGAGTTTGCCGAAGCTCCGCGAGTACTGATCCGTTACACTTTGCCAGTGACATAGATTCACTTTCTCCACTGTTTCGCTCACCTCGCCATGGCAGGAATACTTGAACTCCGCATCGACTCGCCTTCTGTCCGTCTCTATCCCGTAGCACCACCAACGATTTCCGACGACATCCTCGCCGCCACAGCCATGACCCCCGGCCCTAACTCTCCATCTACCCCCTCCATCTGCCTTCTCAGAGGACCCCTTGACGATTTCATTCGATATTCTCGCGAAGAGGCGTCTGAATGGTTGATAGATATTGCTCATGATATTTGCGATCCTGCCGAGCGCCGTGGCTCATTGCTGGTATGGAATGACCAGCAGCCTGAGCAGTGGCGCTCTGTTGCCACCACAGACCCGTTGACAGCGTCGATTTACCGCTACGATCTTCCGGTCGGAATTACGGTCGGGCTCTCGAAAATCAGTCAGCGCGCGCGGAAATCCGCTAGCGCCCCGATCGAGAACGCACGCGCCATGGCTGATCGCGTGAAGGAGCGCGATGAGCATTGCTGGGTGTCGGCGATTTATGATCCACTAGCGAACAGTCACATTTTCCCCAAGCGCATGGGGGATCATCTTGCGCGAATCATTTTTCGTACTTTCACATCTCTCCCCCTCCCCCCAAATCTCTCAATCTACGACGAAGTTTTTGGCCTGTCTTTGTCGTTGACGCTCAATACATGGTTTGATGATTATGGGATGGGCCTTCGTTTCGTCTCCCCACCGGTGAGGAGTTCTTTTCCTCTCAACTCTTAAAATTCTATTGATCAACCGTTTAGAACAATTATGAGTGTCATATGTTCGCTAACAGATTAGCTAAAGCGAAGTACACCATTTTCGGAGCGTTTTCGAGACCGCCCCGGGCAGGCTTAGAAAGCTTACCCGCCGTCCATGGGCACCCTGCGAGTCCTCCCCATCCCCAGCTCACTAATCTTCCTCCACCGGGCCTCTTGCGTTGGCATTACCTTCAATGCGTACTCAAGAAATTCGCTCATGACGACTACAAAAATCTCGAGAATATCTACTTTCCCGAGTTACCTCTTCGTATGAAGGGGGACTCTGACGATGAGGGCACGGACAGCGAGTTTGAATGGCCGTCAAAGGGTTTGGATCTTGGGAGAGTTGTCGAGCACGATTCAGAGGAGCGTGAGGAGCGCCACCAAGCGGTTGAGTCATGGATCTCAAAGACCATTTAAATCCTGTCTCGTATATTCTGAGAATATCCGACTTACTCATCCTGTGCAATGGTCTACTACCTCGTTGCTCAGTTCTGTCTTCGCCATCGTCTGCTCGATCAACCACTGTGTGTTTGGCTGATCGTCGTAGTTTTCGTTACGAATAGTCACCGCTTGGCCAGAAGAGGGCTGTGGACTGAAGGGACTCGCTGGCTTACATCATATTATACCAACACCTATAAAAGTAAAACATTCCAAAAAAAGTTCCGTGGAAAAGTGCTGATCCGTCACACTTTTGCATTTGTAGTGCCTAACATCAGATTCACTTGCTCACCTCACCATGTCAGGAATACTTGAGCTCCGCGTCGACTCGCCTTCCGTCCGCCTTTATCCCGTAGCACCACCAACGATTTCCGACGACATCCTCGCCGCCGCAGCCATGACCCCCGGCCCTAACTCTCCATCTACCCCGTCCATCTGCCTTCTCAGAGGACCCCTTGACGATTTCCTTCGATATTCTTGCGAAGAGGCGTCTAAATGGTTGATAGATCTTGCCCATGATATTTGCGATCCTGCCGAGCGCCGTGGCTCGTTGCTCGTGTGGAAGGAGCCTGAGCAGTGGCACCCCGTCGCCACCACAGACCCGTTGACTGCGTCTATCTACCGCTACGACCTTCCCGTCGGAATTACGGTCGGCCTCTCGAAAATCAGTGAGCGCGCGCGGAAATCCGCTACCGCCCCGATCGAGAACGCACGCGCCATGGCCGATCGCGTGAAGCGGCGCGATGGTAGGTGCTGGGTGACGGCGATGGTAGGTCCATTGGCGAACAGTCACATCTGCCCCAAGCGCATGGGGGATCATCTTGCGCGAATTATCTTCCGTACTTTCACATCTCTCCCCCTTCCCCCAAATCTCTCAGTCTACGACGACATCTTTGGCCTGTCTTTGTCGTTGACGCTCGATTCATATTTTGATGAATATGAGATGGGCCTTCGTTTTGTCTCCCCGCCGGTGAGGAGTTCTTCTCTAATCTCTTAAATATACATTGATCAACCGTTTAGAACAACTACGAGTGTCATGTGTTCGCTATCGAACAAGCTAATGTGGAGTACACGATTTTCGGAGAAATTGACAGTCCGGCATGCCATCCCGCCCTCCATGGGCACCATGCAAGCCCTCCCCATCCCCAGCGCTCTAATCTTCCTCTTCCTGGCCTCATTCGCTGGCATTACCTTCAATGCGTACTCAAGAGATTTGCCCACGACGACTATAAAAATCTCGAAAATATTTACTTGCCTGAGTTACCTCTTCGTATGAAGGGGGACTCTGATTATGAAGGCACAGACAGCGAGCTGGAATGGCCGTCAAAGGGTTTGGATCTTGGGAGAGTTGTGGAGAATGATTTAGAGGAGCGTGAGGAGCGCCACCAAGCGGTTGAGTCGTGGATCTCGAAGACCATGTAAATTCTGCTTCATATGTTTCTCGACTCGTTTGGTTGTTGCGACCAGAACTTTCAATCCGCTGGTGCGAGAAATTCTGAGAATCTCCGACTGACTCGCCCTGTGCAATAGTCTACTGCCTCATTGCTGAGCTCTGTCTTCGCCTCGCTCTCTGGATGTGATTGTCGTGCCCTTCTGCCTCTAGGCGTATCCTTGTCAAACTCTCAGACATGCAATGAACTCTATGTTATTTATGGCAGAAATCTGTACGAGGGATGTGAGGACGTACAAGGGATGTTTCCGCTTTAAATTATCCTAAGCTCAACGCATCTCTCTTATCCGTAATTTCAATTAGGATGCATCGTCTACCTGATCAACCACCCGTCAGGTTTGTCGTCGTAGTTTTAGTTATAAAATAAAATTTCTTGTCCACTCACCTTTGTTCTGCCACCACTGTCAATGAGTATTCTCGAAGTTAAATGCATCAGCCTGCGTCCGGAGAGGCAGCTCGAAGCCTGTCCTAACCGCAACGAACCGTCGACCGGCCCACTCCTGTAGCGAAAGGTAAAAAAAATCTGTTAAAATGAGAGGTGGTTTCAAGCGGTGAGTCTTTTGTTTTTGGTACTTTTTGTCGTCTTCTCATACATCCGCAGCGCTTCGAGTGCGGGAATGTTCACTGGCACGACGAGCCTACCCCTCTAGAGAAGATCCGGCTGCACGCGAGAGTAGGCTGAAAGTGCGCACATTGTCGCAGGGTAATTTCAATATATTTGGTAGCCAAAAGGTATCCTATAAAATGCAACTGGATGCCTATTTGACCGTAGAATATGGTAAAAGGGATGGACTGGTTCCTCAGCGTACTTCCTCCGTCTTCCAAACCTAAATATGGGTTGGCATTCCCAGTGCGGGTTTAAATGAGAGGCTCAGTAGTGGCTCAGTCTCAGGCAACGCCTTGATGCTATAGTCCTAATTTAAATAATCCACGCTTAGAATGAATGGATGGTAATCATAATGCCTCTCTAAAGCATTAGCCAGTTGGAAAAATTTGCAAATGGCACTCGCAGCGAATATTCGAGGCCCTAATATTGCTGATTTGGGCTGGCTGCAGTTGTTTTACCATCGAAAATAACAAACTGGACTGTTGGTAGCTCCTACATTATAATGATATCCCTATTTGTTTAAATAAGCGTCGTAATAATATGTTGAATCCACACTCGAAGGAGCAAAATACAGTCGCAGCATTTTATTGCAGGAGCCTGTAGATGACTCGGAATATCTAGGCTGTATCAGGACTTGAAAACGCAGGGATAAAATTGAGTGCATACCAAAGGTAAACCTCTTTCTGAGTTACTTTCGATGTCCTTTCTCGACGGCCTCCAAAGCCTGAGTTTCTTTATTTCTTCCCCAACTCGTCTCGATCATGCGCGTTGTCAAAGATAGGGTTGTGTCCGTGGAGGAAGGCTTAAACACGCGGCGATAGATGGTGCGGATAAAGTCCACAAGCAGGAAAAGGACAGCGGAAATTGTGCCCACCACCTTCAAGAGATCGAGAGGTGAAATAAATTCGGGCATGTTGGAAAACATCAAATAGAAAAAGAGGCAAATGACGATGTATGAGCCGCACACGACGATGAGATACTCTTGCATTGTCGAACGCCTGGAGAGAGGGTGTGATAAATCCAACTCGTCAGACATGAGTTTTTCGTTATGGCAGACCTTTGGAAATTCGGAGAGAAAAGGTGAAAGAAAGTCTTTCTGGAACTATGGGCTCTATATATTGGTACACAACGGCTGAGAATCCCCGTCGTGAAATTTCCAACAGTCGATGGTTGCTCACATATATAATTAACTGGAATTTTATATGAAATCCAAGCTTCAGAAATTCAAGGTTGGCGCACAAGCTGATGCAAGTAGTTTGCATGTTGTTCGATTTTTAAACACAAAGAACCGGAAAAAAAATCCACCGACGTGAGTCTGTGAGACAACTCATTTGGACTTGCAATAAGCTGCAGTACCGTCGGGGCAGCCTGAGTATGTTGTGATGAAAATCCAAACTCCTCTGATCCATCGGGATCACTCACCGCAGTCCTGTCCCAGCGGACCTTGAAGTTCGGTAAACAAATGCCTAAAAAGGCAAATGTATAACTCGGTGTCCGGGTGTCACAAGTTCGACGGTCACCAACTGCCGTTTGCAAAGTTCATTCGACAATGCATTTCGCTCTCCCTCTTATCTATGGATATTCAGCCAAAGTACAGTTATGTGTATTAAGCATCCTTTTACTCATAAGCTACCTTCATCGAGGCGCGAGGTTTGCAATCGCTGCTATCGCTTCGGCCTATCTAGCTTTCAAGACTCTGATACCGCTGGCGGGATGGACGTTCTACATCTTCAAGGGCATCGCGATGTTTGGGTTCTACATCACATACTTCAAAATTGGCATCGGGTATATCATGACTGCCATTGACTTTGTATTAAACGACGGCCTGGAGGCACTGATCAAGGAGTTGGATATCGATAAGGTAGAGGAAAAAAGAAAGCGGGGGCGACGCCGTCGATAGGATTTTGGTTACGAGAACGAGGTTCGTGCCCACTGATTTTAAACTTTTTGGAACGCTTATCGGTTCCACGACTTCAGTTGACATGATCAAATATATATCTTCTTGCCCAGCATCAACCTTTCTTTCTCTAGGTCGTCAAAAACATCGCCTCTCCGTTCATTATTATCCTTCACCATTTTCTCGATTTCAGCATACTTTAAATCAAGGTCGAGGATGGGGCGAAGCTTGGACGTTGAGCACTGCGTAACATAAATTGACCGTTTCGCCATGCTGTCCTGTACAGTGTAAAACCATCTTTGAGTCTGACCTGTACGACGTCATGGGCGACGGCCGAGTTGTCCGAGCCGGTAAGAGTATCTATATCCCGGGTCCGATCCGACATGAAGCTCACGTCACTTTTAGCGCCCATGTTTTCCAATTAATAATTAGCCATCTCCTGGAGCAGCCCGTCTTTATATCGAAGTTGAGCTGCGTCGGAAGGAAATTCATGCAAAACATTCACTGTTGAGATGACGCGTATTGCATATGCAATTGGGAAATGGGCAGCTCCGGGCATATTATTTTCATTATCTCAGCTATTCCCGGGTCATCGAAGAGAATAGTGCTGTCAGCGCCTTCGCAGTTGCTTTGATTGTCATGGGATTCAGTAGGCTTCCTTAGTCTCCTTTCTTATCGACCCAACTGACATATAGGTAGGAACTGGCCTGTTCAAAGCAAATATATCTCCTCTTGTTGCCGAGCAGTATAAGAGAACCAGACTTTTTGTGATCACTCAAAGGACGGCGAGAGTGATTGTTGATCCAGCGCTCAACGTCTCACGCGTTTACATGGTAAGCGTCTCCGAGATCCTGCCCTCTAATTATACAAACTAGCATTGAAGTGTTCAGTACTTCTATCTAATCATTAATATCGGTGCCCTTGTTGGACAAATCTCGATGTCCTACTCTGAGAAGGTATAATTTCGTCTGCTCGCTCCTGTAAACAACAAGACTGATATGACACTCTAGTCCGTTGGGTTCTATCTTGCATACTCTCTTCCTATCGTGATCTACATGCGCTGCCCTATTGTCCTTTGGATTGGAAGAAATGAGTACGTTACGGTGCCTTCATCAGGTTCCGTCCTCACGCAGTTATGCGGCTCGCGGGAAATGGAGCTGAAACTTGACCGCCATGTACAGGAGCTTTACAACCCCTGGCTTTTGGGATGCCGCAATGCCGAGCAAGTAAGTCGGCGAAAAGCCTACGTGGATGACCTTCGACTAGATGAAATTCAGCGCGCCGGGGTCAAAGTGTATGGCGTCTTCTGCTGGTTTCCCGTTTGCTGTACCTCTTTCCTTTTTCCTCGTTATCTACACTATCATCTTCTTTACCTGATAAACTTTGGGTAAACTCTAGGGTTGATGCGTAATCAACGTAACAACAATTTGGCATCTCAAGCCGGCCAGATTTCGAGGCATGGCATTCCAAACGGACATACTTTCCAATTTGGATCCATTCGTGTTGCTGCCTGCGATCCAATGGTGAGCATAGCTATCGTCTTGCCTCTTCACAACTACTCATAAAACGTATTATATTCCAGTTTTACCCAGCCCTGCGCCCGATGGGGATCAATTTCAGTGCGCTGAAAAAAATCACCGCTGGATTTAGGCTCAGGCGCAATGGTCTGGGCTGCAGGCAAATTTTCTTAATATCAGCCACTATCACTGGCTTGAGCCTTGGAATACGCATTTACTAAGGCGCCTAAGAACACGCGTTCGCTTGGAATGTCGATCTTGTTCACCTTTGCGCTCTCGGCTCTTGGAGAGGCTTTGTTCGCAAGTACTAGTGTCACTTTTCGTCGACCTGCCATTCCCGGTGTTCTAAATTTATATAACTTGCAGCTCTTTCGGCCGACCCTCTCCTTGTATGGAACTTCGCTGTGATGGCTGTCCTCGCGTTCGTTACTGGATGTTTATTCTGGTGGTCTTTCGCGATTTTGATTCTAAAGATGCCCCCAACAATATGAAAGAAGGCCATCTCGATATCCTTCACAGCGGCAAGCATCAATAATGTATTGTTCAAGATACTCCAAGATACTTCAATGCGTGTTTCTGTAATTGTGTCATATCTAATTTCATTTGGTTGATACTCTCTCCATTGACGATAATAGGCGTCCGAACTGATAGGCGTGCAAATTCAATTCAGCCTCAGAGCTTGACGCTAAGCAGCATAGCCCCTTGTAACCCAGTTAGGTTTTCGCGTTGCCTTCCGAAGGCAAAGGCGACCGGCTTCAAAATTTAACCGCTTGACGTCCACGTTACCAGATCGCTTAAACTAAATCGCCGGCGTTCCTAGAAGGTCCAACTCCGTCATTATACACGAATCGGTATTAAAAAAGTCCTAAAACGCAAAGCCACGCTCCCTTCAGGCCTCGCCAGATAACAGCCTCAAATAGGCTTTGGTCAATCTAGTTGCAGTGCGTTCTCAACTTCTTTAAGCAAATCTCGAGCACTTCTCACAAGCAAACGGTTATCGGACTCCCAGCTCATCGGATGACGGCTTCTGCCCGCTTGCACCTCCTACAGGACACGAGAAACAAATTGAATCAGCAACCAGGTCACTTAACGGTAGCTACATGACATTTAATTCCGAACAGTGACGATCGTCAGCGGATGGCCATAAAGCGTAGAGTTTTGGAGAGATTCACATCCCACTTCATGATGGTCCACGGATCTCTCACGAATATGTCGGGATTTGCATCCTCTGGCAGATGGCCGGCCGTCATTGCAGTGTCTTCTACGTCAAATCTATCTTTACCGCCTATGTTTGAACGGAGCCCCGCGTTATTTCAGCCTCAGGCACGACCGGAGGTTGCTCACTCCGAAAGCAATGGACGCTTCGAAGCGATTTGGGCAGAATGATAGAAGCTTGGTTGACTGTGAAACGTATTGTTGACGCCGAAATACCTCCACATCCGTAGCCGCTATAAAGAGTACAGGAGATTGTTGGCTCTAGTCTCAATCAACGGACTCTTCCCCTCTAGTTATCCAGCCATGCCTTCTCAGTTCACCATTCCAGACCTCCTCATCACATGGCCATGGCAAGAAATCACCAACTCTATGCTTCATGAAGTTGACGCAGAGGCCAACGAATGGGTCCAGTCCTTAAATTTATTTGAACCCAAGCAGTTTGAAAAATTCAAGGCCTGCAATTTTAGTATGTCAAATTGCCTTGGGCCAATTATAGGGAGTACTGATAGACGCCTCAATAGATCTTTTGGGCTCTCTCGTTGGTCCTCTACCCAGTAGAGGTCCGTGATCTCAACTTTGTCGTTGATTTTCAAATTTACTGAATATTCCTAACTACATTAGATCATCTTCGCGTATCATGCGATTTGATGAATTTTTACTTCGCCTTCGACGAGTACACCGACATGGCCAACAAGGATGAAGCTATGAGAATCGCCCGGGATGTTATGCATGCATTCAAAAATACGGATACTCCATCGAACAGCAAAATAACAGAGATGGCCCGACAGTGAGTATCTACGTTATTGCCGAAATGTACAGATGCTCACCACCTTTTGGCGTAGATTTTTCAAAAGAACGATCGAGGTCGTTGGCGAAGATCTACCTGGAATTGACCGCTTCATTGCCGACTTCGACGCCTACACCAGATCAGTCATCCAAGAGGCAGATGACCGGGTCGCAGGACATATCAGAAACGTTGAAGATTATTTTATCCTCCGACGTGATACCTGCGGGGCGAAACCTAGCTTCTCGTTCTATGGACTGGGATTAAATATTCCGACAGAAGTTTTCGAGCATCCCCTCCTTATTTCAATGGTAGAAAGTGCGACAGACCTCATCGCGATCACAAACGTATGTCAAAAATTCTCTTTGACCACTTTCATAGACTTAACAAAATGCAATATCAGGACATGCACTCCTACGGCCTAGAGCATTCTCGCGGTCTTGACGGGCACAATGTCATAACGGCGATCATGCACGAGTACCAATTGGATTTACAGGGAGCTCTATACTGGCTCTCCGGATACGCCACGAAAACTATTTCCAAATTCCTCACCGATCGGAAAAACTTGCCTTCTTGGGGCCCTACAATAGATAAAGCCCTCGAAGTTTACCTCGACCGACTTGGGCGATGTGTTCGTGGCTACGATGCATGGAGTTATTCGACAAAAAGATATTATGGCAAAAATGGGCTGAAAGTACAGAAGACTCGACGAATCACTTTGAAGCCTCGCGATGCAGCATATATTACAAAAGATCAGCTTCAAGTTAGTATAGCATAGATCATGAAACATCCCGGGACAGAGGTACTACGTAGACATCGCATACTTAAATCTTAGTTTAGGTCTTATAATCTAGTTTAATAGGACAACTAGTATAATCGCCGCGGCCGTTTTCCACACTATATATGATTCGTTTTGTATCTACAATGTACTCTATACAGTCTGAATCAATTTAGTAGATTAGCATCGTAACAAAGCGTCTCAGCAACCAACGTGCAAATGCGACGCGTCAGTCTCGAATTGAGACGCATCTTAGACGCGTCGTTGCGACTACAGGATTTGTTGGCCTTGCGAACAACGGAAATATCGTAAACGAAGACTTTCATCATACTTTCCTTTGAAAGGACATTGAAAACATATGGAATATTTCTTCCATGCCATTCATCATATATGACAGGAATATATGCTGTCATGATTCCAGGTTACGTAGCTAATTTAAATCTGCCAGTGGTCGTGTCTTGCAGCTCACGTATAACGTACCGGCCGCTAATCGGCCTGCTTCAGACTTTGAGATATAGATCGACCGCATTCCAAGGGAGGAGCCTTTGGCATTTATTGATCGAGATTTCTTTTGGATTTTGAGGGAGACCCTGAATATGATTCTGCAACACTATTTCGGCAACTGGCCCCACAGAAACACACAAAGTTACATTGCTTTCACTACTCCGTATTTCTGACTCCCATCCTCTCCTACTAGGCATGCATCTTACTCTCGGTACAGATGTTCACATGGCTGTTTGCGAACGGACAGTGTCCTAAGTATTAGCAATTACGAAAGAACTTTAAGAAGCTGTTGCAATGCCGAAGTATATTTGTCTAATTGTATGCTAAAAACATTGTTGTCGAATGACGTGCGCAAGCCAGATGAAAGAACCGAAATGCCGGAACGAGGTGCGATGAGTTCAATGAAAGTGGGGAGGAGACTAAGGAAATGATGATAAAGATGATAAAGATGCAACACACGGAGTGATATGAAGACTATGCAGGCTCTGACCAAGTAACACCACTATCGGGGAAACAACTGATGAATTATTGAATCGCCTTCCTTACCTCGTCCGATCCATGATGTAAGGAGGAACGCGATCTCAAGCCAATATTTTCTTTCTTCAATATTCCGTCCAACTGGCGTTTCACGATTGTGATTGTATCGATAAACGAACCACCACTGGCCGCTCCGATCTCCGTCTCTGTCGGGAGGGCCTTCTCCTCTAGACTCGCGACTATTGTATTCCATTTCGGGTGTCGTCTCAGTACCACAGTATCATAAAGCCAGCTCCCACCAGCGGTGTGTCTTGGGTCTGGGATCCACACGTTATCTGATATTCTGTACCAAGAGAGGCCATGGGAATCTAAAGTCAATGAGGCAGTTATTACATAGAGTTCATCAGTTGAAGAGAGAGTTCCTTACGAGGCAGAGATATCTCCACGAGAGAAGGACACGCGCCGCCCCACTCGGTAACAGTTGCGAAGTCCTTATCGATCCGGGGCGATATATTACTCATCTCCCAAAAATCGATGCAGTTGATATTCAACCTTTGCAACTGTGTAAAACGAGGTAGGCAAGCTTGTATTTCTTGAAGATATGTCTGCGTCATCATGCGATGAGTCAGGGAATTGTGATGTTTGGAGAACTCGACTTACTTCGGTAGGGTCGGCATCAACCAGCAGCACGTTCGAAACGTGTAATGAGAAAAGGTCGGGCAACCGAATGGAGACTGATCGGATTAAATCCAGATTCCAACCTTTTCTCCTACAACTCAAGAGCCCGAGACTATCGCAACTTGAACGCTGGAGCGCTGCGAAAGCCAAATCGGGGTCGGTGTCCATTGCATTCCAGCTGATAATGGCGGCTCTCAGCTTGCCAGTGGTGCCTAGGAAAGGAACGCTCTGTACATTTCCCGCGAAGTATTGGAGACCGGGAAGCTGCAGGGACGGAAGGGTCGAACTGCTGCCTTCGATGGATAAAGAGAACGCATGGGACGTATTCTCGTTGGGCGAAACTTGTAGGTAGCTGATCCTGGGGTGTCGATTTAAGAATTCGATTAGGGGAGCAGATGGTGTAAGGTAGCATTCGAACTGTCGAAGAGCAGGGAGAGTGCAGTGATTAAGGAGTGTGACGAAATAGGGATCGTATACGAGGAGCTTGAGAGTTTGCAACTCGAGGAGAGATAAAAGCGCCCTTTTAATGAGTGAGTAGTAGGCGGCAAGGAAAGAATTAGAAGCTGGAGAATAGTACCTTTGCAATATTTCAGTGGAAGCACGCAACATGATTGAGTACTGGAAGACTCACGCGTAATTGATCAAGAAGGATCGAACCGTCGAAGCAGCATTGGGATTTGAAGTCAATGTACGACAGCAAGCCACGACTGAAGATGGGGTACCGAGAGAGACGTCGCGGTAAAGAGCCCGAAGTGTCAGAGAATAAAAGAGCTTCGAAACGCGAGAAATCGAAAGTTGCGCTGAAATTGAAGAGAAATCGACAAAAACTTCCAAAACTTCCAGGGGAAGTCGGACGATGGAGGGGACATCCTCAGACTTCATGAGACTAGCTGGGGTGGCATGGGTAAGCTCTCGGTGGAAGGCTGGGTGTCACTGGATATATAATTATGACGCAGATTCTAAACAATGACCGCGGTCGAAAGTATCTTCCTTGATGCGGGGGAACCTCGTACCTACTCGCAACGCGGTCCACACGAGGTGTTCGTGCGCTGCGTGTGCGGCTATGGCTATGCGTATGTGCTGGACGCCGTGTCTAGATGTCGCAGTATCCAGTTATCCAATTCAGTGTCGGAATGAAATGGCGGTGCCTACGCGTCTTGAGTGCAGGCAAGTCGATATTTAAAAGGAAAGTCGAGTCCAGATAGTGCCAGATGGGGCCCGAGAGCTGGATATCAAGGAAGAGAGCGAAGGAAGCTCTGCGCAGAGGTTCGAGCACAATAAGGGTCCCCACGAGTGTCACATCCACCCTAGTCACACCACCGCGTCTTGACAGGTCTCCATGCCACAGAGTTGGAGGAAGCTAGCCTCTATTGTTCTCCTCTTTCTGACTAATACGGGTTCATCAAGGGTCTTCATTATTCTCCCACAGGCACCCGCCTAGCAGGATCTGACTCGTCCCGCCGGAAGAGCTAAATGGCGAAATCCCCAAGACAAAATTAAAACGGGAGCAAAGTGAGAACGGTGCAAGCAGAAGGGAGCGAGAAAACAGGAAGAAGCGGAAATCCAAGACGATGTGTGCTGTTTTGGCGAAGAGAAGTTATTACCTTCGGATTATAACACGCGACGGTTAACTTAGATGCCGACTTCCGATCAGACAAATGACAGTCGAAGAATGCAATTCTGCGTGGAGCGAGTATGTACCTCCGTTGCGCCGAGTTTAATGAATCGGGAGCGGACTTAAGTGACGCGTTGACGTGGAGTGTTTTTGCAGAAACATCGACTTCTAACAATTTCTCATTACGCCGATTTGCGTAAATATTGTGGTTCCTACATTGATGGGAGCAAGATATTTTATGTAAAACTCACAAAGAGCAGAGGAGATGAGGGCAGGGATTTCTAGTATATTGTCAAGCCTGTTTGTCCAGCGAGTATAGGACAATAAATGTTCACAACTACAAGTGGACTTCAGTTTCGTTATCTCGAAATCTGGGTTCGCAGATATGATATTTAAGCGCCCGCGATTGATCAGCAAGAGGCATGATGTCACCACAGTGCGTGATAGAGATAATGTCAAGAAAACTACCACATACATATCTCCTTGAACAGTTCTTGGTTTATTTCAATGTAAGCCATCTGCGTCTTCAGACAAAATTTAAAACGAATATTGTACATGATTTCGTGTATTCGTGTATTCGTACAAGCGTTTCGGGATTTAATGATTTTCAGGATTACTATGAAAATCTGAGAAATTTAAGTCACGATTTAAGCGTTGCGGCTCCCCCCAGTACGACCGTGAGTGATGTGGCCATGACGGCGGGGACTTCCCGGAACAGGGAACATTGAGCCAGGTGGGTAACTCAAGGGCGTCGCAATGACAGAGACCTCGAGGGAAGACAAGGTGGCAGGCTCCCCGTCGACCTGATGAAAGTTTAGTTTTTTGAAATAGGAAAGTCAACAAGGAAACGAACCTTCTGCACTCTCCAATGGAGTTCTTTGGTCAAATACGGCTCGACAACATCCGGGTTCAAGGAATCGAGGCCGGAGTGCTTCACGATAGCTTGGTTAAGATGTACGAAGCCTTCTTGAACGAGCTGCCCTTGGTTACGGCAGTTAGCACAGTGTCCCGCCTTGCTGTTAACGAAGGCATGGAGTGCGCCGACAAAGTTTGGGCTAACAGCCCACTGCTCGGGGTCCTCTGGAACAGCGCCGAGGAAAACGAGCACGGAGAAGCTCGTGCCAAGTTCGTATTTCTTGAACTCGATGCGAGCTGTCCAGTCGTACAAGCCTTGGTTCGGTGGGACGAGGTGACCATGGCTTGTACCGTGTGCGTGTGGGGCAGAAGTGATAGAGAACGAAGCCTGCTTCTCAGCATCGGCCTTCTCCGCAGCAACGGCAGGTGCTGGAGCTTCTGCAACCGGCGCTGCCTTGGGTGCCTCAGCTGAAACCAGTGGGACATCTGCAGCGAGTGACGACGTCGAGAACGCTGCGGTCGTGCCAAGTGCCGCAGGAGGTGCGGCAGCAGCGAACGAACCAAATACAGACCTGCCGTAGAGCCGGTTGACGAGGTTCCCGATCGCCGTCTTTACAGCTTGGGGGTTGGCCATGTCAAGGCCATTGAAGTCTGGGTACGTATACCCGAGTTTGGTCGTGTCTGTGGTCGCCGTTGATACCCAAAAGGTCGTCTGGGCGTTCCAGAATGGGGTCAATGCTAGAAGAACCAGTTATGATAAATGAACCCTAGAATGACGAAAATAAACTTACGCGTATTTTTATCCACCGGTGCCTCCGGAGGGAGAGTAAAGCTTCCATCTTCTGAATCGCCTGGAGAAACCCAGACGCCTATGTTCAAAGCGGACCAAAGAGAGAGCATTCGGTCGACATTGCAGTGGTGCAAGAAGAAGATGGGGTCGAAGGCTGTAGGTATAGAGGGTTGTTATTAAGCTTTTATCGTTTGTACTATAACTTACCAGCGACAGCAGGGTCAGCCATCTGCCCATTACCTCCCACATCAACATGAATTCCGTCATGAATTGCTTCAAGACTGTTGCTGCTGCTTCCGCCGTCGCCCACGGTGTGGTTGCTAAACGCGGGCCAGGTGCGAACACGGCTCAACATGCTGTAGGTACTTGCCGTGATGTTCGATTGCGCAGAACGCAAGACACTGAACGAAGGTCCGCATTAGTCGGTGTGAAGATTAATATAACATCAACCGAACGCCCACCTCTTGAGTCTTGTAACATTGTCCGTAGCGTTGGGACGAGTGCTATTGGGCTGCCTGAGGGTGGTCGGCCAACCACTGTAAGGGGCTGGGAATGACTTGTCGATCGGATGGAATTTGTAATGGTAAAGTGGGTTGTCGACTGTAATTTTGGTTCCTTTCGGTCCGGTGATCGTCACTTGTGTGAGCGAGATAACTTGATCAGGAGGAACCGCGTTCGCAGCCCAATCCCAGTATGGCTGACGGAGATTGGCGGCAGCCTGCTTCCAGCTTGCCTGGTCCACTGTGTACGTTGCAGCAACTTCCGCTGCATGCTTTTGGAGAATTTGCTGTAGATAGATTATATGGTCAACCGAGAACGGAGAATATAGAGATGATGGTATTACGAACCTCGTAAAGCATCACGTAAGGCCTGTGCCAGGTTGGAAAGAGAACAGAACCATGGGTACAGTAACCACCCCACTGACTGTCGGGGTCGAAGGGCTGATCACCCGTGGCTCCATCCCAGGTAATGTTGGGAAGACCGTGAATGCCGGCAACTTGGAAGAATGACTGTACATCCGCCTGGGTAGTCTTCGTATACATCAACTCTGTAAGGAACGAGAATACAGTCAGTTCATGTAGGCTAACAATGGAGGAACCAAACGCACGAAGGGCTTGGATATAGAGCGAGAAGAATTTATCGTTCTTGACAAAATCATTGATTTCCAGTCGATTTGGGGCTCCGCCAGTCGCGCCGGTGATGATAACTCGAGACATTCTGGGAGGATGTTTGACTGAGTGAAGTCAATGGTTCGTCTGAGGTTGCTTCGCCTTTTATATCTTTCCCCTGAATACTGCTTTACGATATGGGCGCGATATTGATTAATCATTTCCGTGGAGGTCGTAGTCCTTGATTCAAAAAGACAAGAATAAGCAGGGACTAAGGCACATTGAGGCAATTATCGAAGGTCACGAGAATTGCATGTTGGAAAGTAAGCTCCTGCGGAGAGCGACTCTTCGACGCTCAGGACTCAAGTGACACCGATTCGACAGGAGATATGGAGGGACCTGACGCAAGTCCGCTTCGTCCGTGATAATAATCTCGAGGCAATTCCTCACTTGGCGACATCAAGAACCACTTCAACCTGGGATTGCACGTAGAACGGGCTTTTGGTCAGCCTTTCGAAGTTCGATCACCTGGATGGGAGAAAAAAAAAGTATAACTAGATTACATCGAAAGAGGGGATTTGAATACTGACAAGCACAGGGAGATGAGGGACAAGGAACATTCCAATGTACCCCACTGCGGGGTGGGGATATTTTGAGCGGCTCTTCCCCACGTAAGGGTCTGCAAAGTAACGTTATATTGACTGCAAGTATAGTTTGCCCAGAGCCAAGCAAGGGAAACTCACTTCCGATTCAACAAAGCTCGAGCCTAGAGCTTATCCAAACTTCCGAAGCCACGGGAAAGCGCCAGATCGCAATACTCAGAATAGGCCACATATCACACAGGCAAATGAGAAGGGATTCATTCAATTTCATTGCGCTACTGAAATGGCACTCCGTTAATACCGATTGTAATTGACTCACCAAAATCTAACGCAATCGTGGGTTACGGTTGCGAAATGGCCTTGTATTATAAGAGGAGAACCTGAAAAAATATGTGCGGTCGCACTCTAGGACTCTAAGAACTTGAAGAAGCTTGAGTCTGAATCAGAGTCAAGGCGAAAATCCGTGACAACCTGAGTAAAGTAACAAATCACGTGATTTATCACGTCGTATTCCCACCTCAACCAACGCGCTCATCAGTGTCTGCAACTTTAACCTCAACCACATTTTCATTCTTTCATTCACAAATTTTCACTCGAACATTTCACATCAACGACACGTAAAGTATATTGAAGATCCTCAATCTCAAACTGCGAGCTTATTCTTGACGAAATGGACGAATTGCTGTCGGGGGTTTGAACCCGTGTTGCACATCGTTGGGACGCACCCCAACGCCGGGGTTTTTGATATCGAAAATAGTTTAGGAGGGTAACCCAAGGGCTTATCGCGGTCCGAGGTCCTGAAAATAATATTAGACTGGACGGCCATTTCATCTCCTGGAAGATCGGAAAGCCATTCGAAGCCTTCTTTCGAACTGCAGAAACCTCCAGGCTCTTGCCAATGGCGCTCGAAGATATTCATATACAATGGTATGCCCACAAGGAGATATCGCACCCTGTGGATACGAATGAGGTGGACGGCGAAGTTGGAAGGAGAGGAAAACGGAAAACTTCAACATTGACATATCTACTTGGTACGCTTTCTCTTTCGTTTTTTCTCATGTTGTCGTTTTTGATAGGCAGGATGATCATATGTTCAGTCTCCCTGTAATGCGTAGCATCCAAGATGACGGAGGCGCCGATATACTCTACCTGTCCTTGTCACGAACTGGAACCCTTAGCAGCTTGACATCGCTCTCGATTACTGGGCAGAGCTCAGCAAGTGCGAATTATCCAAGAAATTAAATGTGATTATAATTAATCTCTCAGTAACATCTAGTTTGAAACTTACGAAAGAAACAACAAAGATAACGACGCTGATCCATGCTTTCTCCAGGTACGCCTTCTCGCCCATTCCCTATTATCTGATGCGAAGGTTGGCTAGGTTCCAAGGTATATCGATTCCATGTCGACCGGAAAACTTCAAAGCATGCACTCCCTTCGCTTTCATAGGATACTTTCCAACAGGTTGCGGAAACACTGACTGCAAGGAAGATGACTGCAACACGTTCGATTTCTGTGCTTGCCGCTCTGGTAAAGAATTCCAAGATCCTCAAAAAGGATAAATTTCCAGGAGGCGCTGTTAAATGCAATGTATGGATCTACAATGTCGAACGGCCACCCGGGTCTACTGGAACCAGCCTTTTCCAAAAGTGTCAGAGGTGCAAAGAAGCCTGTTGCAAGGATCACCAAGTGTGCGATTTAAAATTTGCCTTAGTCGTGTTGCTGATCCCGGCGCAGCTCGGCGACTGGGACTCCCATTAGACGGCCCGCGAGCTCAAAGTATTTGAACAAATTTTGTTCTCTTATTTACATGTACCGTATTCGCCGTATTTCAAATTGACTACCATTAAGTCTCCACAACATCCTACTGGGACAAACAATTCCCAGTTTCAATTGGTTCATGATGCTGACCCTTACCAAGTATTTTAGCGCTCGTTAAAGATCTATCTCTCTTCGGTGAGTTCCTCTAATCCTGCTACCCACGTTTTGATGACCTTCTACTCTGAAACTTCCTTATCTTCTCACAGGATCGCCGGAAGCCTGCAGACATGGAGACGTGTGTCAGTGTGTGGCCACGCCTAGACGCCTGCCTCATGGCGTCCTCACCTCCACATTCACAATATCACCTCCGTGACCAGTGCCCATCCGATGATCCACAGCATGCGTCACATGGGAATGAATGGGTTGCGCCTCATCGCCATTTCAGCCTGCCCGCAGGCCAGCCCGTTATTGAGCGATACGCACGACGTCGTACTGGTGACGTCCTCAACGCTCTAAACACAACTTCGCCTTCTTAACTTAACACCCATCACCTTCGCCGAATTTTCATTATCCTCTGATTCTACTCGAGAATCATGACGGATTACTACGAGAGTCGACTCCCGAGCCGGGACCTTTCTTGCGGAGAAGATCCTGCTGCGGATGAGAACGCCATGAGGAGGACTATAACGCGAGGCTCTCATCAAAGCCATACAAGCGTTAGCGCCAGCACTCGGTCATGGGTTTACTCGAACCAAGCCCATCCTCCGCCCCCTCCTGATGACAACACACCGACCCCATCACCTGCGTTGACTCCTCTTCGTCGTCAGAGACCGTTGCCGGACCCACAACTTCATCAAGCCCGAATAGCATTTCAACATGCCCCGCAGAACGCAGAGGACGGCTACATGCATGCCTACACCAATGGAGCTGCGTTGCACTTTGGTTATCAGGATGACGGACCCGTAGAAGGAATGCAAATTATTCCCGTCCCGTCTTCGCCAGGCACCGATCATTTGGCTCCTCCGACTCGTCGGGATCGTTCCTTCGTTGGAGGTTTCTTCAGTGGCCTAAAACGACTACCGAAGCTCGTATTAAGAGGTGGCGGAGGAAAAGAAAGACAACGACTCAAACGAAAGGGTACCTTTGGCACCGATCATACAGAAGGAACGTCCACTACCGCTACTGCCATTACAAGAGGTAACACTCTCCCAAGGTACCTCTCAAACCCGTCGATAGGCCCGTCAAATCCTCAATTCGCTCATCGATTGAGCATGGCAGTTGCCAATGGTTCTATTCCTCCTGATTCGACTCCTGCCGTCTTCCATGTACGGAGTAACCCAGCAGGACCGCAGTTCCCCATCGTGACTGTAACTCCTGCCTCCGCCGATGGTATTGTGGGCGAAGAGCAGGCCGATTATTACGAAGGGCCGAGCAGCGATGACCGTCAGTATTCTGAGGATTCGGAGCAGGATAGACCTACCAACGAAAGGGCGACCGTTATGGTATACAGCTCCGATTCACAGGCGCCGACTGTTACTCAAGCACCGACGGGCCCGCCGCCTCCAAGACAGCCCACGCCAGGTCCAAGAGTGTCTTATCAAGCTCAACTACCTACTCGAGCAAATGCCCAAGCTCAGACCGAATTTCAGCCTGGTCCACCGCCTGCCGCCTCTCTTCATGCACCAACTCCGTTACGTCCAGCTCCACCTATACAATCGCCAAGATCTTTGCACTTGCCAGGAGAAGTTCTATCATCAACCCAACCAACATCTAATTACACGATATCTGCAGTGCCTTCGGTCTATGATCCCTCGTTCGCATCGGACCTCACACCCATCGAAAAGTTCTTCAAAGGCCTCTACAATCTACCATGGATAGGTCACGAACGAGTTACTGTTGATTATCGACCCGCAGATTCGAAGAGGGCCCAAAGTAAAGTCAGAGGATTGAAGAAGCCGATGGCATCTTGGTACCGTGCTGTCATGTCTGGATCGCGCCGTGGTAGTCGCAATTTAGATCTGTTGAGCGACGGGACAGCGAACTCTGCCGGACCGAGCATAGGAAACACTCCCTCGCCTCTCGGCTCCCCGATTTCTCGACGATCTGGAAGAAGTTCAAACAATAACAGACACCGTTCGTCCAAACCAAAGCGCCATCGAAGAAATGGACAGCGAGTTACTTCCTCAGGCATTCAAGTACCCCACCGGACCTCGAGCCCGATTATACCAACTTCGTACCCGTACACATATCCGGGGTATCCATACGCTTACCCATACGGCGCTTATCCTGCTATGCCCGTTCCACATACGTCACCTCGTGGCCCTCGTTCGCATCGTCGTACCAAAGCCCCAAAGCACCCTCACGGATACACGCCATACCAGCCCATGGCTATGCCACCTCAAATGGCTGCTCCGCCTCCTATATATTTCATCAGTCCTTCTCCTCCTCAGAGTCAGTCTGGGGGTGAGGGCAATTCGAATCCCATCGCGTATGCTGCGCCGCCAGGACAGATGCAGGTATCCCCCGTGATTATGCAATTCGTTCCTGGAGCGTTCAACCAGAACCCGACTATGATTTCTCCTCCACTCACACCGCAACGACAAGCAGCTTTCGGCTCATGATTACGACAATTCACGACAAATTTCAAAGTAAATACAAATTTTCCATCATGTACCGTATTTTTGGACTTGAAAAACGGAGTCAAAAGACAGAAATGTATGCAAGCCCGAGGTTTTACGCGCTTCCATCAACAGTGACAAAGTAGAGTAGCGGCTTTAATACTGTACATAGTCCTTAACGCAGAGTCCGATACGAAGGATGCACAGAGCTTTCGGGAAATAGCGTGACCAAGATTCGTCAGAATAGAAGGTAAAAATACAATCTAAAAAAGGGATTGAACGCAAGTAGACTCGGCTAATGCAAGCTCCCTGGTCAAGAATCTCCAGTTTGTTTCCTCTACAAAAATGGGTGAAATTTCTCAGAAAAATGCGCATTTGTTGGAGGGTCGTGATTTGGCGGGCCATATTGTGAGTTGTAGGTCCACAGGAAGTATATGCGGTTACATAAAATAATTAGGGGATGATCGAGTAGCAAGGTGATGCCATGATCAAGCCTTGCCCACTTTCTGTTCAATCACAATGTAAGCCTCTTAAGTTATTGGCTTCAAAAGCGCTTAATTCTCATGTTTTGTAACTTGTCGCAGTCGCTCCGCTCGTATGTATCTAGTTTTTGCACCATTTCTCGATCTCAACGCTCGTCATTTTCAATTATTCCTTCTGCCTGATGTATCTAGACAACTCCTATAAAGCTTTCGTTAAAATCCCTTTAGTCGCCTAATCAACGTGGCTCGGCCCTGTGTCGGGGAATGCTAGCAAAGCGACCTACATAATCACCAGAGTTCTTCCCCGATACCATCTTAGCCGCCTTCAAAGTGGCCTCGGACCCTAAAAGTGAGTCCATAATCGTTCCGACCGCTTCCTTCAAATCTGCCAACCCTTGCATAATATTCCTAATCGCGTTCGTCATCCCTGCATTCCCAAATGCTTTCACCGCCTCGAGGTATTTATTTGCGAAGAAGTTGACTCCATGGTCGTAGCACTTGCAGAAGCCATTAATGCATGAGATCTTGGCGCCAGCTCTCATTGGGCAGCTGCAAGCGGTGACGTGCTGACACATCGTGCGAGCTGTATTTTCCTTGCGAGCTTTTTCTACAACGCCACCGCCTGTGTATAGGATAGGCAATGGGAAGGTGGGACGTTTGTAAGATGGGGTATTCTTGTTTGTGGAATGGGTAAATATATGTGGCGCAGCAGGGGGTGCGGCTGGTTTATATGTAGCCTGAGCGCGGTGTGGTCCTGCATGCCGTCTGGGGACCTTGTGAGTCCTTGGCTCACGAACCTAAGAAATACTTCAGTCGTTCTCATTCCTGCGTTGAATATCTTGCATTGCTTACCTCCAGCCAGTTACTACTACCAGAACCCCTCTCCAATATCGGGCACGCCAAAGTGAACGTGAAGAAGAGGAAAAGTAAAACTGCAAGTACACGGAATAACATTCTGCGTTGCCAAGTTAAGTGGAGAAAACCCGTCCTGCGAGCGTGACTTTGGTGAACGACCAGCGTTGTAGAGAAACAACCATTTTTTCCGCCCTGGATTTATATGTACTGACCCTTCCCTGGTCACTGGTCAATCATAATTACAATTATAGATTGTGGCTAAGTTCACGCAGACGGTGGTCCGGGGTCGCATCAGATGTGGATCACAGCGTCGTAGGTCAACCGTCGTCTTGCTTCAAGTTCTTGAGATATCAGTTGATGGGATATTGGTAACTTGCAGAGCCTCTAGGCTCTGACAAGCCTGGGAAGTCAGGATTTTGAGAGTGTGATTCTTATGAATGTTTTGCGGCCATAGTAACATCTTCGAAGAGCTGTCAGGCTCTCAGTTAGGCAGTTTGCCTAGAACGCAGGACTTAATTAACTGACGTGGCCAAATATATCATAGCCCAATATCAGTTAAGCGCCCATACCAAATACGGTCTGATTGCGGTCCCATGGGCTTGGGTTATCTTTCGCAACCAGCCACATTCCACGCCTTCCATGGATTCTTGCCACAGAAAGTTAAGCGAGACGAGACCGTTCGACTTCTAGCATTGATATTAACGACAGAATTTGAATTGACTTGAAATCGTACCGGTTCCAATAAGGAATTCGAGGACGTCATCTGTCCTGTGGACTTTTTTTAATCAAGCTAGTAAGTTCCAAGGTCAAAGGAAGTAGTATGAGAACACAAGCCACGGGTCTATGCAGTGGTGACTATAATTTACCAGGTAATACAAACCTATGTTACGTCGAGTCATTCTCACCGTTTTGCGTCAATTCAAGCGCAGTCTCCTCCTCCATTTTATTGTCGTCTGGTATCTCGAGGTGGTTGGAGAACAGCGATATCTTTCGCATTTTCAGGTCTGCTACAGCCTGCATGGACCCTCGACCACCATCATCCTCAGCGCCACTCAGCTTGCCCGGCGTGCGTGCCTCGCGACTGAAAAGTATAACATCGAGTCTCTGTAAACCGTTGGGTATCGACTCGTATTGTTCAATTTTCTTCTTTTTCCTTGGACTTGTTTTTCCGCGTGCTTTTTCGTCCAACGCTTCTATTTCTTCATAGGGGTCTGGCCAGTCGCCAGAGTTTGCGAAATAGTAGACCGCCAGGTTAGGAGAGGGCATGCCAAATTCTTCACAAAGCGCCACTTCGCCTTTAATTCCGCGCATCTGGAGATACGTATTGAACTTATCCAAGATCGAGCCAATTGCTGGCTGCCTGTACTCGAGTACCGAGATAGGTACTGATGGAGTGTGTGATAGTGCTGCCTGGATTTTCTGTTAGTATGGATTATGAGGTTAACATCGACCAATCAAAGGAAAAGAAGGGAAGAGAACTGACTTGTTTAAACATTTCCCACCGTAAACGTCCCCCCTCGCCACCTGACGTGTCCTGGCATAGTCCATATTCTGTCAAATTCTGCTCCAGTAATTCATCCTCAGATTCATTGGCTACCGACAGATTAAGCAGTTTGACCATTTTTATCCTGCCTTTCGTATCCGGGTTCTCGCCAGAGTCGAGTGAATCCAATTCCGATGATTCGCGGTCACTCGATATTCTCATATCAGAGTTGTCATCCCCGCTGGTTCGCGTTGATTGGCCGACCATCCTTCTTTTCCTCGTTGACCTCTTTGGACTATTGCTAGCCCCAGCATTATGAATAACCTGCGGTGAGGATAGGTGGTGGCGATGGTTAACTTCACGCTTGTCCTCTTCTTGTGACCAGACTGAATCCCTCAAGGAAGCCAAGGGAAGTCCTGTGATATCCGAAGAAGCTTCCGCCGCTCTAGAGCTTAGTTGAGGCTCGGTTTCCAATTGTTGTGGTGGTCCATGAGATGAAACAAAGTGAGATTGAAGGGGTGCCGGTGCTGCCGTCCGCATTTGAGGTGACGATGTGGGAGATTCACCAGAATTATTAGACCCTAGATTCGCAAAAGCAGATAAAGATGGTAAGGGAACTGGCGCAGGTATGCTTGGGCCTGGTGGTGGTACTACTTGCGGATTGAAGGCGCTTGAATCGAACATGCCATCACCAAATCCGCGATGGCCACTTCCTAGCCCACGTTCTCGAATTTTCTCGCTACGGTATTGCGTGCGTTCATGATCGGGGTTTTTGGGCCACGAGAAAGTTGGACTACCAGCTCTGTCTTTATCGCTGAGTCCCTTTTCTTGTTGTCGAGGAATAGCCTTCTCCGCATACGATTGCGAACTTGATCCAACAATTGGGTCTCCAGCGTCCGGCTCTTCAGCGTCAACAACACCATCTCTCATCCAGCCCCAAATCCGTCTTTGCCATGCCCGGTCCATGAGTTCTCCATATCTCCTTAGCGTCGCCACTATTAGGGCGAAGTAGACTAAGCCGAGGGTTAAAACGAGAGAGATGACAATCCGAGGAACGAGAATTTGTGCTGAAGTTTCAGATGGGACAGGCTGGGATGACGAAGAGGCTGACGAAGGAAATGGCGATGTACGCCAAACAAAAGACATGACCGTAGTTATGTAGAATATCATGGCCCTACCGGTGTAAAGACAAGGTCAGCAGTGTTAAAGATAATAATAAAAATAAGCATTCGTACCAGGCAAGCCAAGTCGCCGGCATAGCGAGAAGAACCCATATATTCCACCAAATCCCCGTTCTTGATTTTTGCGCTTCCTATTGATGTCGGCAAAGTCAGCTTGAAAAGACTGAAAGTAAAATAAACAGACCTCAGCCCACTCAGCACCCTTATAGGTCTTCCTCATCGTTCCAAAACGAATAATGTAGATGCATCCGTAAAGCAGACTCATGAGTGCGCAGATCATGGATAGCAAAGCCGAATATCGAGTAAGAGGGTCAGAAGCAGCGCCATCGATCTGCAGAATGGTTAAAATAGCTCTGTTGAAAGCAAATACAAAAGTTCAACGGCTTCACTTCAAGAGGATCGATAAATATAACTCACGAGAGCAACAGCACCGAGATAATATTCAGCGTCTTCCATTCTTTCAACAAAGAATCGATAAACGTGTGCCAGGTATTCTGCAAATTTGTATACGCGACCGTCTCCGGAGGCGGCTCCAAGTCGAACGCCCAGGGGTGGTGTGGATTCACGGCCCTTCCGTACTCTCCGTTGTTTGTCCAATCGCCCATACCCATAGACACGCCAGCGTCGTACCCAACCTCAGCTTTCGTCCTGGCCGAATCTAAAATGCCCTGCCGAATCATCGGCATACTCATCTCCGCCTCCTCGAATATCCGTGTCACCCTTGAGAAGTACATGTAGGGCAAGCAGAGCAACATATACAGGTATATCTGCCGTGGAACGGTGTCCAAGAGGAAGGCAAGAATATAAGCTTGAGTGGACGGTGTTATGTCCTGTGTTGGAGGAACGAGGTCGGAAGTGTGAATAGATTGAGATTGCCACTCCGTTTTTTCAAGCATGGAATCGCCGTAATGATGTGAAGATAAGAAATGATCGACATGACCAGCAGGAGCTGGGATTGGCTCAGGAGTAAACGGAGACACAGTAAAGTAACCAGGCGAGGAGCTAGGACTGTGGCGGGGACGTCGACTTCTACTCGGGCGGGGACTTCGACTTCGATTATGATTGCGACGGGGACTTCGACTTCTGCTGTGAGGACTTGGGCTTGGACTTAGACAGCCACTGGTGCGCATAGGAGGCGGTCGCCTGGCCTGGCGAGGCCAATCAGTAGGCGAAATAGTACGACGACGGTGACTAGGGCTACGACTTCGAACATGACGGCGAGGAGAGCGGGAGCGCCTCCTACTCCTACGAGAATGCGGAGGGGAACGAGAAGGACGGTGCGAAGCAGGCGTATAAGAGCGTCCAAAACTGACAACTATGGGCGACGAAGCTGCAGAGGCGGCAGGACCAGGAGCAACCTCATCCCATTCGTCATTCTCCTCGTCGCCGAGCTCGTCGGGTGGACCCAACGGAACGATTATTGGAGGCGATTGCTGCTGAGAAGGCGGTCGCGGGATTATTGTTGGTTGCGTAACCAATGGATTTACGGGGAGCACGTTATGTGCAAATGGGTCATCGTCCCACTCTCGCAAATCGGGTACTTGCTGTGGTTGATATGAGGTTGGTTGGGTGCCAATTGGCTGCGAGGGTAGAGGGTAGACAATCGGAACAGGGGATTGAGCTGGTTGCTGAATAATTATAGGCTGTGAAGGTTGCTGAATGAATATCGGCTGCTGCTGCGAAGACGAGGCTTCTGCTCTTGGATCGTGGGCTGCGGTAGAGTTTGTAGCTCTCCAGGCAGGAGGCAGAGATGGCAATGGTTGAGTCGGTGGCTGGATGACGATAGTTTGTGGAGGCTGGACCACGGTCGGTTGATGGTGATTGGGATAAGCAGGATGAACGATCGTCGTCGGTGGTGATCGACTCCGGCTGCGTCGGGACCTGGAACGGGACGAGGCCACAACGGCAAAGTCGACCTGCCGCACTTCTTGTCTCCCTCTGCTTCTTCGTCTGCTCCGTGGGCGACTTGGACGAGCATAGTTCGCAGCAGGATACTTGTCTTCCTCAGCTGGGTCAGGTTGTTGGATTATGATGGGTTGGTGGGGCTGCCAATTGGACCACGAATCAGGAATAACTTCAGCTTGCTCTTGCTGTGGAGGTGGCTGAATTACGATCGGTTGGCTATGGTCGAGGTGACTAGGTGGTATAACCACCCTGATTGGAGGAGATCGACTTCGACTGCGGGACCTCGAACGAGAGGGCATCATGATGACAGTGGGTCCCGGTCGCAATTCAGATTCATTTCGTCCTTCACTCCTTGTCGGTGGGCTTCGTCGTCGCTGTGAACCCCCATCACCGTATTCGGGGTGGTCGCCTCCTTCAGCCCGCCAATATGCAGCTCGTGGTGGATCAGCGATTGGGGATTCTCCTCGCCTGGTCGATGGATGCTCTCGGGTGCGCCTTGCCCTCCCATGTGAGGAAGGCAACGGGTAAACGTAGTCGTCGTCTACATCGCCTGAGGCAGGCAGAGCATGACTGAGATAATAAGGTCCGGGAACATACTCATTGCCTTGGACGTGTGGCCTTTGTGCGTACGAATAAACGGTAGGTTGTGGTGGCATTGAACCATGTTCGGGTCGCCGAGAAGGGCGTGCATGTTGCCTATGCATTGGATGACGTGGGCGGGCACCACCTGGACGAGCATAGGAAGGTGCACTGGCCGCACCCGGCCCTCCAGTCTGTCCAGGGGTCTGTTCATTTCGACGGCCGCCGCGACGAGACCGTGAAGGTAAGATGTTGTTCAAACTAAACGCAAGGGATGGTTTAAACGGGTCCACAGGAACATAAGCATAAGGCGGCGGTGAACCACTAGGATAAACTTCGTTTGGTTTATCGGCATGGGTGGTGTACATCCGCGAAGTCATGATCACTCTTAGATGAAGGTGCTGAGGATTGCGAAACGGATGAGCACGCAATGAGAAGGGTTAAACGAGGGAATCGAAGCTGCAAAAGCCAGGCTAACCGCGGACCCAAAGACCTTGAGGTGGTGGGTAATTGTTTGCTCCTAGTACAGTTGTACTTGTCTAGATGTTCAAGTTAAGAAAAATCCCGGTGACAAAAACATGGCGCGTACGCCGCGATCATCGGACGGCAGGAACCGGACCGAATCATCAGCAAGAAAACCCCTGCACTCCGACTCACCTTTCACCTTCTACCATCTCATTGGATTATACAAATCTCCAATTTGGCCCTAGGGAATCTCTACCAACCGATGGCTTCCTTCAAAAACGAGATTGATGCACTTCCCATTGACGTTTGGATAAAGATTTTCGATAATATTGCCGAACTGGATACCGAAGCCCATCCCCGCGAAACCTTGGTAAAGACTTCATCGACATGCCGAGCATTTCGCTCACTTGCGCTTCCTCTCATGTGTCGCACCTTTATTTACCATTCTTTCATTCTCGGGCCCACCCCAATTCAGCAGATAGGATCCCAACAAACCAAGCCTGTACCTCCATGGGACGAAATAGATCGTGAGCTCCACCGCTTAGAGTTCTTCAGTTCTGAGCCGATCGCGAGCTACGTGCGCCATCTTAAGCTACTCCCCTGGCCAAAACCAACTACCATCATCCCCGAAACCCCACTTGACGATCTCACCTCCATGTGGAGGAAATTTTATCAAGTCCTCCCGCAGTTCAGAAATGCCCGAAGCTTCCAGTCAAGCTACACCAAATTTGATGCCTTCGCACTCCAACAAATCTCTCGATTATCACAGCTGAAGCTCGTTGGCGTCACTTCTTGCGAACTCCTTTCCCCCGTGAACATATCTTTGCACTTGCATGAGTTTCGCTTCTGGGACCTTCTGACCAACCTTGAAGGCGTGCACACCCAAACGGTCAACCTCTGGTTAAGCCTCTTGGATCTGAACCAACTCGAACACCTTTACGTCAAACCGAATCATGTCCCTTCACTTCTCGTACAGAAAATTAGCCCGACTGGCAAATTCAACTCGCTCATATCACTGGAGATATCGATAACCACTGGCATGCTGCGCGATTTCCCCATCCTTCTCTCCAAAACACCCAGAATCCAATTTCTAAAATTAGGCCTTGGATCCGGAAGGATTAACGAATGGAAGGAGGTAATCGAGGCATACGAATTGCCTCTGATATCCCCTGTTCCCTACCTCCAGGATTACTGCGGCCCGTATGAACTCCTTCCGCTCCTAGTAGGCCGATCCTCGAAATCACAGCAATTTCGGCGCTTGTATTTGGATAGCCTGCTAGTAATGGCCGGAGAAGATTTTTCAGTCTATTTGGAGCTTTTTTCCTCGTCCATTTATTCCCAGTACTTGACAGACTTGACTCATTTTTACGTTAATATCCGATCGGTCAAATACAGTGATCTCGCAAGCCTTTGCGTCATTCTCACAAAATTGCAAAGCCTATCAGTGGAGACATTATATATAAATAATGATATTACTCCAGAGGTCAGCCAGACATTTGCTTTAATGAATTGCGTGCTAAATCCTTCTTGCAGACCTTCTTAGATGATTTAACCAATGTTCCTTTATCGCCGCACATACAATCGCTAAGGTTAAACTGGACAGCGAGTGCTTCTGAGGATATAGACGCTAAACATAGAGAAACACAAGCCAAGCTTGCTAGCCGATTTCCTCTGCTCAAAAAAGTCTGGCTCTGTGACTGGAAAAGGTCTGCTTTTTTGTGGCACCGGAGTGCATCCGGAACAGAGACATCGAAGGTTCAAGAAAGTAAAGTACAATTTTCCTCGATAAAAACCCTCCTTACTGACCTCCTCTATTTTCAGCTAGAAATGAGTCAAATTTTATTGCTGCTCTTCGTGCACATGACAATATTTTCCCCGATGATTTCGGCCCCTTTGCTAGATACTTGTAATCTTCACACTTTCTCGTTCCTCCCAAGACGAGAGACGGTTTTACTTGTCCAGGAATTGCAGCCCAAGCCTGATTGCACTTGTTAAAGGCAGCTTTGTTTTACACTCTTTCCGTTTACATTCAAGAATAGATGTATGTAAGTCTCTTCAAGAATGCTTAAATGGCCTAGCTCTATGTTGAATATGATGACTTTAAATGAATGGATACTCATCCTGGTATGGTAGAGAACTTCCGAAAACGGTCAAATTAGGGCATTGAGCAATAAGCCATTGATTTATTTCTCACTTTCAGTCATTGTCAAGCACAAGACTCGTTGGGATACAAATATCTGTTTCTTTCGGGTTACTAGTTTACTCGCTACCGACAGATGTTTAGGCCAAACACCAGGGTTTTCCTTTGAGCCATAATTGAAGTACGAAGTTTATGTCCATCTTTCTTAATCTGTCCCAGGGCTTACCGGTTCAGATCGCATGTACACATACATCACAGCCAACATGGCACAGCAGTGAGCTCCAAGGCTGAGATTCATCAACCGCCGTCGGAGAGAAAAAAAAACAAGGTGGGGCTAATGGTCAGTGGACACTTCGCGAATCCATGATTAGATGTTCAGTAGAACAAGGCACGGTTATGAAGCCCGACGTTCATTAGAAACGCTTGCACTGTGAGGACAAGGGCGAAATCAAGCATGAAGGAATCCTCCTCAGTTCACACCCTGGATCCAATTCGAAGTTTGAGGCCAGGGTTAAATCAGCCTCCATAGAGGGTGAAAACTATATATATCTCACTACTGGATAGTGTTCTACTTAAGATCTGCCCATGCAGGAAGCCCAAAGTAAGTCGGTAGCTCATCCAAGACCTTCTCGATGCCGGCTTCATAGAGAGGCACAATTTTATCGACACAGTTAGCACAAAACTTGTTGGTGATTGAAGGTGACAAAGGCTGGAAAACTTTACCAAGACCGTCCCAGTTGATTCCAGTAGACAAATTCATTAGAAAGTCCAGGCGCGCCTTCAGACAGTTGCGTTGGTCTAGACAATCTGGGTTTTTGGCTGGGTCATAGGTTCGTGACCATCCATATTTATGCTGTGCAATTGCGTAGCATATTCTTACTCGACCGACAACAAGTTTTTCATCCGACTCTGGAGAAAGACGCCAGACTGTTCCATCTGCACTGGTCAATAGTTTGAAGGTGTTTTCCTGGACAAAAAAATTACTTCAGCACGAAACGTAGTCATCGTCTACACCGCCTGAGGCAGGCACAGCATGACTGAGATAATAAGGTCGCGGAACATACTCATTGCCTGGGACGCGTGGTCCTTGTGTGTACGAATAAACAGTTGGTTGTGGCGGCATTGTACAATCTGCCGGTCGTCGAGAAGGGCGAGTATGCTGCCTATACATTGGATGACGGAGACGGCCACCACCCGGATGAGCATAGGCAGGTGCACTGGCTGCACCCGGTCCTCCAGTCTGTCCAGGTGCCTGTTCATTTCGACGACCGTCGCGACGAAACCGTGAAGGTAAGATGTTGTTCAAACTACATAAACGCAAGGGATGGTTTAAACGGGTCCACAGGAACGTAAGCATAAGGCGGCGGTGAACCACTAGGATAAGCTTCGTTAGGTTTATCGGCATCGGTGGTGTACAACCGCGAAGTCATGATCAACGTCTTAGATGGAGGTGCTGATGGTTGCGAAAAGGATGAGCAAGGGTTAAACGAGGGAATCGAAGCTGCAAAAGCCAGGCCAACCGTGAACCCAAAGACCTTGAGGTGGTGGGTAATTGTTTGCTCCTAGTACAGTTGTGCTTGTCTAGATGTTCAAGTTCAGAAAAATCGCGGTGACAAAAACAAACCAATGGTGCGTACGCCGCGATCATCGGACGGCAGGAACCGGACCGAATAATCAGCAAGAAAACCCCAGCATTCCGACTCACCTTCTACCATCTCATTGAATTATACAAATCTCCAATTTGGCCCTAGGGAGTCTCTACCATTCGATGGCTTCCTTCGAAAACGAGATTGATGCACTTCCCATTGACGTTTGGATAAATATTTTCGATAATATTGCCGAACTTGACACTGAAGCCCATCCCCGCGAAACCTTGGTGAAGACTTCATCGACATGCCGAGCATTTCGCTCACTTGCACTTCCTCTCATGTGTCGCACCTTTATTTACCATTCTTTCATTCTCGGGCCCACCCCAATTCCGCAGATAGGATCCCAACAAACCAAGCCTGTACCCCCATCGGACGAAATAGATCGTGAGCTCCAGCGTTTAACGTTCTTCAGTTCTGAGCCAATCGCGAGCTACGTGCGCCATCTTAAGCTACTCCCCTGGCCAAAACCAACTACCATCATACCCGAAACCCCACTTGACGATCTCACCTCCATGTGGAGGAAATTTTATCAAGTCCTCCCGCAGTTCAGAAATGCCCGAAGCTTCCAGTCAAGCTACACCAAATTTGATGCCTTCGCACTCCAACAAATCTCTCGATTATCACAGCTGAAGTTCGTTGGCCTCACTTGTTGCGAACTCCTTTCCCCTGTGAACATATCTTTGCACTTGCATGAGTTTCGCTTCTGGGACCTTCTGACCAACCTTGAAGGCGTGCACACCCAAACGGTCAACCTCTGGTTAAGCATATTGGATCTGAACCAACTCGAACACCTTTACGTCAAACCAAATCATGTTCCTTCACTTCTCGTACAGAAAATTAGCTCGACTGGAAAATTCAACTCGCTCATATCACTGGAGCTCTCGATAACCACTGGCATGCTGCGCGATTTCCCCATCCTTCTCTCCAAAACACCCAGAATCCAATTTCTAAAATTAGGCCTTGGATCCGGAAGGATTAACGAATGGAAGGAGGTAATCGAGGCATACGAATTGCCTCTGATATCCCCTGTTCCCTACCTCCAGGATTACTGCGGCCCGTATGAACTCCTTCCTCTCCTAATAGGCCGATCCTTGAAATCACAGCAATTTCGGCGCTTGTATTTGGATAGCCTGCTAGTAATGGCCGGAGAAGATTTCTCAGTCTATTTGGAGCTTTTTTCCTCGTCCATTTATTCCCAGTACTTGACAGACTTGACTCATTTTTATGTCAATATCCGATCGGTCAAATACAGTGATCTCGCAAGCCTTTGCGTCATTCTCACAAAATTGCAAAGCCTATCAGTGGAGACATTATATATAAATAATGATATTACTCCAGAGGTCAGCTAGACATTTGCTTTAATGAATTGCGTGCTGAATCCTTCTTGCAGACCTTCTTAGATGATTTAACCAATATTCCTTTATCGCCGCACATACAATCGCTAAGGTTAAATTGGACAGCGAGTGCTTCTGAGGATGTGGACGCTAAACATAAAGAAACACAAGCCAAGCTTGCTAGCCGATTTCCTCTGCTCAAAAAGGTCTGGCTCTGTGACTGGAAAAGGTCCGCTTTTTTGTGGCACCGGAGTGCATCCGGAACGGAGACATCGATGGTTCAAGAAAGTAAAGTACAATTTTCCTTGATAAAAAACCCTCCTTACTGACCTCCTCTATTTTCAGCTAGAAATGAGTCAAATTTCATTGCTGCTCTTCGTGCACATGACAATATTTTCCCCGATGGTTTCGGTCCCTTTGCTAGATACTTGTAAGCTTAACACTTTCTAGTTCCTCCCAAGACGAGAGACAGTTTGATCTGTTCAGGAATTGCAAGCCAAGCCTGATTGCACTTGTTAAATGTAGCTTTGTTTTACACTCTTTTTCTTTACATTCAAGTATAGACATGTATGTCTCTTTAAGAATGTTTAGATGGCCAGGCTCCATAATGAATACAAAGACTTTAAACCAATGTATACTCATCCTGGTATGGTAGAGAACGTCCGAAAACGGCAAATTAGGGATAGTGTTCTACTTAAGATCTGGCCATGCAGGAGGCCCAAAGTAAGTAGGTAGCTCATCCCAGACCTTCTCGACGCCGGCTTCATAGAGAGGCACAATTTTATCGACACAGTTAGCACAAAACTTGTCGGTGATTGAAGGTGACAAAGGCTGGAAAACTTTACCAAGACCGTCCCAGTTGATTCCAGTAGACAAATTCATTAGAAAGTCCAGGCGCGCCTTCAGACACTTGCGTTGGTCTAGACAATCTGGGTTTTTGGCTGGGTCATAGGTTCGTGACCATCCATATTTATGCTGTGCAATTGCGTAGCATATTCTTACTCGACCGACAACAAGCTTTTCAATCGACTCTGGAGAAAGACGCCAGACTGTTCCATCTGCACTGGTCAATAGTTTGAAGGTGTTTTCCTGGACAAAAAAATTACTTCAGCACGAAACGTAGTCATCGTCTACACCGCCTGAGGCAGGCACAGCATGACTGAGATAATAAGGTCACGGAACATACTCATTGCCTGGGACGCGTGGTCTTCGTGCGTACGAATAAACGGTTGGTTGTGGCGGCATTGTACCATCTTCCGGTCGTCGAGAAGGGCGAGTATGTTGCCTATACATTGGATGACGGGGACGGCCACCACCCGGATGAGCATAGGCAAGTGCACTGGCTGCACCCGGTCCTCCAGTCTGTCCAGGTGCCTGTTCATTTCGACGACCGTCGCGACGAAACCGTGAAGTTAAGATGTTGTTCAAACTAAACGCAAGGGATGGTTTAACGGGTCCACAGGAACATAAGCATAAGGCGGCGGTGAACCACTAGGATAAACTTCGTTAGGTTTATCGGCATCGGTAGTGTACAACCGGGAAGTCATGATCAACGTCTTAGATGGAGGTGCTCAGGCTGAGGGTTGCAAAACGGATGAGCACGCAATGAGAAGGGTTCAACGAGGGAATCGAAGCTGCAAAAGCCAGGCCAACCGTGGACCCAAAGACCGTGAGGTGGTGGGTAATCTGTTTGCTCCTAGTACAGTTGTACTTGTCTAGATGTTCAAGTTAAGAAAAATCGCAGTGACAAAAACAAACCAATGGTGCCTACGCCGCGATCATCGGACGGCAGGAACCGGACCGAATAATCAGCAAGAAAACCCCTTCACTCAGACTCACCTTCTACCATCTCATTGAATCATACAAATCTCCAATTTGGTCCTTGGGAGTCTCTACCATTTGATGGCTTCCTTGAAAAACGAGATTGATGCACTTCCCGTCGACGTTTGGATCAAGATTTTTGATAACATCGCCGAACTTGACACCGAAACCCATCCTCGCGAAACCTTGGTGAAGACTTCATCGACATGCCGAGCATTTCGCTCACTTGCACTTCCTCTCATGTGTCGCACCTTTATTTACCGTTCTTTTGTTCTCGGCCCCACCCCAAGTCAACAGAAAGGATCCCAGCAAACCATGCCCCCATCGGACGAAATAGATCGTGAGCTCTATCGCTTAGAGTTCTTCAGTTCTGAGCCGATCGCGGGCTACGTGCGCCATATTGAGCTACTTCCCTGGAAAAAACCAACTACCATCATCCCCGAAACCCCACTTGACGATCTCGACTCCATGTGGAGGAAGTTTTATCAAGTCCTTCCGCAGTTCAGAAATGCACGAAGCTTCCAGTCAAGCTATACCAAATTCGATGCCTTCGCACTCCAACAAATCTCTAGATTACCACAGCTGAAGTTCGTGGGCCTCACTTGTTGCAAACTCCTTTCTCCGGTGAACATATCTTTGCACTTGCATGAGTTTCGCTTCCGGGACCCTCCGAGCAACCTCGAAGGCATGTACACCCAAACAGTCAAGCTCTGGTTAAGCGTCTTGGATCTGAACCGACTCGAACACCTTTTCATAAAACCAGATCATGTTTCTTCACTTCTCGTACAGAAAATTAGCCCCACTGGCAAATTCAGTTCGCTCATATCGCTGGAGATGTCGATGACCATTGGCATGCTGCGCGATTTCCCCCTCCTTCTCTCCAAGACACCCAGAATCCAATTTCTAAAATTAGCCCCTGGATCTGGAAAAACGAACGAATGGAAGCAGGTAATCGAGGCTTACAAATTGCCTCTGATATCCCCTGTTCCCTACCTTCATGATTACTGCGGCCCATATGAACTCCTTCCACTCCTGATAGGCCGATCCTCGAAATCACAGCAATTTCGGCGCTTGTATTTGGATAGCCTGCCAGTAGCTGCCGGAGAAGATTTCTCAGTCTATTTGGAGCTTTTTTCCTCGCCCATTTATTCTCAGTACTTGACAGACTTGACTCATTTTCACGTCAATATCCGATCAGTCAAATACAGCGATCTCGCAAGCCTTTGCGTCATTCTCACAAAATTGCAGAGCCTATCAGTGGAGACATTATATACAAGCAGAGACATTACTCCAGAGGTCAGCCCAACATTGCTTTATTGAATTGCAGGCTAAATCCTTCTTGCAGACCTTCTTAGACGATTTAACCAATATTCCTTTGTCGCCGCACATACAGTCGCTAAGGTTAAACTGGACAGCGAGTGCTTCCGAGGATATAGACGTTAAACATAGAGAAACACTAACCAAGCTTTCTAGCCGATTTTCCCAGCTCAAAAAGGTCTGGCTCTGTGACTGGAAGAAGTCCGCTTTTTTGTGGCACCAGAGTGCATCCGGAAGGCAGACATCGATGGTTTATGACAGTACGATATTCCCCAATACCAACCCTCCTTGCTGACCTCCTCTATTTCCAGCTAGAAGTCAGTCAAATTTCATTGCTGCTCTTCATGCATATGAAAAGTTTTTTCCCGATGACTTGCGTGTTTCTGATTACTTGTACTCTTAGCACTTTCGAGTTCCTTCAAAGACGATGGACTTGTAGGCAAGTTGACAGCTCTGAACTAAAGGCATCTTTGTCTATACACCTTCTTTGTTTACATTGGTATGTAAGTCTCTTCAAGAAAGTTGAATTTGGGTGAGGAAGAGACGGTCTTCATAATAAAGCACTGAGCCTGCGTGAAGTATAGAACGAAGCAGGAATCTACATTGAGAAGCCTCCTTAGGCCTCCTACTTGCTTCACTGACCAGCCAAAGAAAAGAACCAGGAAGTAACCGTCATGTAGTTCGAAGTCAGAAAAGCACGTTCGGGATTTGATCACCAGAGGATCAAAGCACAATCGTGTCTTTCGTAGGCACCAGACTGGCAGACCTGGTTCTTAATCTCATCGCTGTACTGGGCAACAAATGTGTGAGAAGGAAACGTGTTTGGAGTATACGATTTGAAATGGCCGGAGAGAGAGCAGAAAAAAAGGGATCCTTGGCTTGGTGTCATAAGTGAGAAGACGGAAAAAGCAGGCCCATTGCGACTGGAAATCTTCGTATCACCTGTGCCTGACCACTGATGACCAGTACTAGTAGATGGATGGCAGGGCGTCTGGCTTGCTCCGATGAGTCGAGAGAGCCAACGCCAACGGGTGATAGAGTAGTCAAGGCCATCGGGACTCGCTTTGGTAATTTCCTCGTCTGGATCGATAGGCCATATTGGTGGGATGGGTCATTAACCCCTTGCAGAATTGGATCGCAAAACGAATAGAGACACCGCAAGGTGGTCAGACCAACGTCTAACAGAGCTCGAAAAGGAGTGGTGGGCCCATATGCGAGTTCGCCACTGGGGTCTTTCCTCTCTTGAAGCTGCCGCGGCACGCAAGGACAACAGGCCTCATTCCGGAAAGACCGGAAGGTGAAAAAAGCGCAGATGCTTCCCAGCGTCCTTCGAGTTCGTTTGACATTCCTGTCCTTGAGTTGATCTTTGGCATGAAAAGGAGATGTATAGAAAAGGCAGAGCCGCGCAGGAGGAGAGCGCTGATAGACGAGATCTGGAGGAGCGCCTGTAGTATAAATTGACAATCGGTGCTTATGATGATATTGTGATGATAGCGAAGGTAGGAATGTGTATGAAGGGAGTCTAAGCGAGAGGACTGCGCAAAGTTGGAACGTGAGAAAACAACAATGAACCTGTATATGCGAGTTCATCGCCAGTTCCACAAGCGCGAAAAACTGACAAGGACCTTGGACATCGCATCGCAGGATTTTGTCACCTCCCAGTTCCAGTCTGCTTTGTCCTCCCGAAGGCGATCGTGGGCGCCAAGGGCCCTGGTCCGCAAGAGATAAATAGTTTACACGGATTGTATGCGATGCTCTGAATCTGAATCGTTGTAGATGACTCGCATGAGGGGGGTGCCAGCCTGAGTGAAAACGCGGCGCGGGATGAACTGGTCGTTCAGACGGACTGGACAAAGATTGTGGACGGGTGAAAGAAGAAAGGTGTTCGCGGAGCCTGAAATGTACATAGAATCGGTGTCGACCATGTCGTGGTCGGCAATCCGGCTTTACCGTACGCTTCACCTTATTTCTCTATATAAAGCTGGCCAAGAGAAGATATGGGATGACCTACTTACCTACCTCGGGCTTCCTACATGGGATTCAGATCTAGTGCGATTCTCATCGTATAAGTTGAATTTACGCACGTACGCGTAAATCGCAGCCAGTGTAGCACAGCTGTGAGCTCAAAGTCTGAGATTCATCAACCCACAAAAAAGGAGGAGGCAAAGAAATTCGTTGTTGGTTTAGCTCGCAGCGTTCGCTATATCGATATAACAAGTCCATACGTAACCCATGCGAAATATAAAGACAGACGGTATGAAAAAGCCTGAGATAGAAAGACGGAAAAGACGGAATAAAAGGGAATAAAGAATAAGAAAAAGGAATAAATAATAGAAACCTTATCGATACTAAACTTTTTGAAGGTGAAAGTCAAGGTGAAGGTTTAAAGAAGAAACGAACGTAGAGCTTACAAAGAGCGTGGTGATAACACTATAGGAATCGGGATGGACGGTAGAGGTGGATGAGGATGACGGCCGGGATATCCTAATGCTAACTGGTATTTAAGTGCGGGGATAAAAGTGCGATGTGGATGGATGTAGTATGCGTGGATGCAAGTCTATGTGACAGAACACCAGAGGACAAGTAAAGCAAAAGAGCAGGATCCAAAGTAAGGTAGGGAAACATGTCTGGGTCGCAACATGTGCCTGACTCGGTCCACCATGGGTGGACGCCGTTCGTCAGACACGGGTGAAAAGGTGAAAGAGGGTAGTGTATTAAAGAGTGCACATAAGTATGCTGTATCATGTACGTGATGCCAGGTGTCGAACAGGCTCGAGGGAAGGAAGGGCCGATTAAGGCAGGTGCAAGGTGGGCCAAAGGGATAAAAAGAGAGAGGGCCGACAGATCGTACAGGTGTAAGATAGGTAGCGTGGTGTAAGGAATATATGGAGCATGCGACGAAGGAAGTGCTTGGTATATTAGGCATGAGCAGACATGACGATGGGGATGACGACGGTACGGGAGGCGGCCTAGAACGAGGAAATGCGATGGTATGGACCTCTGAGGAAGGAGTGTGGGCTGGTGGTTGGAGGATGACGAATGTCAGGGTTCAAGGGCGGGCGGCCAACGCCATCGCGGACGTCCAGGAAAGGGAGGCGGGAAGGGAGGTGGGGGAAGAGATGCGGGTGCGTGACGACGAGGAGAACATACAATAGCACAATGTTTTTTCCGATGTAGACAAGTGGATAGGAAGGAATTTCTATTTGAACAATGGTTGCTGAGGCCGATCTAGACCCCTTTTTCATTTTGAATTTAAAATTGTGGTCCGTTGACAGAAGGAAAGAAAGGAACGTCGGTGTAGATGGAGGCTAACAACCATCGTACTATCAACCAATGTCAGCACCAAACTCTGGATAAGATTACGAACAAGCAAAAAACCTACCAATGAGTTCTTCGGTTTCTGCCATTTCCACGTCGTCATGTTCACATCTGAAAACAACCAGTCAGGCAAGCCCAGGACAGAAGAGAACAGAATAGCAGACGCACTAGTATACGCCTCCAGATGACTATTAATATAATCCGCCGTCGGATAATTCTTCGGACTACACCCTGTATTCGTCTGCCCCTTCCGCTGATACACACGTATGTAGTCGACCTTCATCTCCGCCGGGAACTGCATTGACGACAGGTCGATGGTCTGCCAATTCGCTACAGAAACATAAACGCAGTCGTCGTCAGCATGAGGTGCCTACAGAGCAGGAGGACAGACAAAGGGTCACGCACGCGAAATGCCCAAGTTCAGCACGAGGCTCATCGGCTCCTCCGGTATCAGCCTCTGCCCGACCCCGCTTCCTCCAGTGCCCTGATCAGGCGCAACAGCAGAGGCCAAGACCTGATGTGTCTTCTGCCCGTCGGCCTGCCACGTGATGGTGCCAGCATTACGGTCATTGGGATCTGACCAGTACTCAAAGCCTAAACACAAAAACACCATAAGCAAAGCCTAGAATTCCAAAAACAAAATAACCAAAACACACCAAACGTATGATAATTCGCCCCCGAGCCCTGAAAAATATCCGTCGGCGTCCGCGTCAACGCACTCACAGCCTGCTGCACCGCGCTGCCCCTGTACGTGTTCGCCCGCGTCATCCCTGGGTTGAAGTTGCTCCATTGGCCAGAGTCGTTGTAGTAGATATAATCATGGCTGAATGGCGCGAACTGCGCAGACTGCGATACGACTTGACCAGTGGCGAAGTCCTTGTCCTTCTCCGTCTCGAAGACGTCGATTTCGGGCGCGCCGCGGCCTTTGCTGGGTGTGGGCCCTGGGTGGTCGGAGCCTGGGCATGAGCAGGCACTGGCGGGTTATGTGTTAATACTTGGAGGATGAGGTGGATAGGTGGAAGGAGACGTACGATAATCGCTGCCCGCTCAACCAGCTCAACTCAAAGTTGTACTTCTCGCGAGACGCATCGGAGTGAAGGGCCGCAGCAGGGCCTTGTCCGTCTTTGTTCGTCTGGTTAGGGAATGTGCCGACGTCGCACGAGTCGTATCTGAAAGGTCAAGCAGCCATCAGAAAAGGTTGTGGATATGAACGAAGAGAGGAAACACACGTGTAAGGCCACATCCCATCTGTCGTCGCTGCATATCCAGGCCGTGCTAGATTACCCATCGTCCATGCGCCGGGCCACTAAAACGAGAGATGGCGCGTCAGCAAGATGTCGATGAATTGCAGAGGAAGTGGAACAAAAAGTGCCGGATAACGATCCATGAGCAAAGATCAAAGTGCACATCCCAACGCCAGCCAAAATTCCAACACGACAATTCCAACCCAGACAACAAACAAAACACCAACACCAAAACCAAAACTCCAAAAAACTCAAAAAGAAACACTCACATAACCCTGCGTCTGCTGATCCGGCCCCGGGAACGTCACGCTAACCTCAACATACCCCGTCGTGAAGCAAAACTTATTCCACGACTGCAGCATCCCCGACCGATAGTCCAACCCGTGGTTCTGCGCTTCTGTGAACGGCGCTGTCGAGCCTGCCGGTAATAAGTGATAGTCAGCATTTGGTTGAGATGACAAAGGACAAAGGCAGGAGAGGAGAGGGAGAGAAGACGAGGAGGATGCTCACCTGGCGTTAACCCAGCCTGCGTCGTCGACGTCGAGTCCATCGTGATGATCAACGCGCCATCCCGCGTGGTGATTTGTGACGGGTCATACCACTCCAGATCCCCCGTAGCGCCGTACCATAGATCGACAGCTTCCCAGAACGGGTCGTCCCCTGTTGGAATAAGGGGAGAGTATGTGGTTAGTACTCGGAATAAAGGAAAAGATGGAGATGGAGATGAAAAGAGAGAGGAATGAACGATAAGAATGAAAAGGTAAAATGAAATGACGAGCAGAGGCAAAATGAACGACACCAAGGCTAGAGCTAAAAATAGACCAGCAATAATCGAAAAATGAAGGAAAATGAAATCAAGAACACCGAGACCCGACAGTCGAGACCCGACAGTCAGTCGAGTGTCAACTGTCTCCGTCCTATCCGCTTCTCCTGTCCTCCTCAGCCGATGCCATCCTTCACCCGCCACACCATGCCACGCCAGAAAGTGTCAAAACCAGGGTACGAACCCCAGAACAGAACAAATTAGAGAAAGGCTGGGCAGCACAAACTCCAACCCAACCCAACCCAGTAGCAGCAACGGCGACGACTTCGGTATATCCATGGCTATATCATTCGAATCCCAAGCTACGAGCTGCTAGCCGACACTTCGATGCGCAGCACCTCCAACTTGGAAATTGGGGAATAGGACACGTCATCCGGCCATCCAACCATCCACCCATCTATGCGAAAGAAGAAGGAAAGGAAGAACAGAAACATAAATAGAAAAGAGGGCACAAAAGCAAAGCACAAACTCAACCGCCAAACACAAAACGAGGGTTCCGCAGCGTGCGAATGAGAGAAGAACACCATTCGATGCCACCTCAGAGCCACGCTGGCCATGCAGCTCTGATGATGCAGAGAAGAAGAAAAGGAAAGGAAAGGAAAGAAAAACAGAAACGAAGCAAAAGACACCGTCGCGTAGAGTAACCTGCCGAGTGAACGCATAAACCAACCATCCATCCATCCATCCATCCATCCGAACCAAAAACCAACCAACCAAAAAACACACAACAAGGAGAAGGGAGAAAGGAGAAATGAAAACCCGAATGGAAGGAACCCAGTTCGAACGAACAACGAAAATAAAATAAAACAAAACCTCCCAAACGGGAGGGATGAAAACATCCGATACACGAAAACAGAAAACAGAAAACAGAAACACGAAAAGAAAGAAAGAAAGCACCACGCCAAGCATCTTCGAACGCATAGGGCTTCCCTCCCCGTGGTGTGAAGGCCGAAGTAAACTGGTGTGAAGCGGGAAGCGGGAAGCGGAAAGTGACGTAAGATGTAAGCGGTGTGAAACGCAGCGACCAGGTCGGGAAATGGGCAAGCACAAACGACAACGACCAAGAGGGTAGGGTAGGGTAGGGTAGAAGCTGCCGCTGCGCTCCGACAAGGTAGAAAGAAAGAGACAGAAGCCTGAATCGAATCGAATCGAATCGAACATCCAAAACCCCAAAACCCCAAAACTCAAAATAAAAAAAAATAAAAAGCAAAACGTACCAGGATAAAAGCTCCTCCCCGCGATATTAAACTCGTCCGAAAAGACGAGCTCGTACTGCTTCCCGTCGAACCCGGTGCGGGACTTGGCCGAGTCGGGGGTGTCGGTGTCGATCAGGTCTGGCATTTGGAATCTGTTGTGGTTCGGGTTAGATGGGGTGGATGGAAAGGAGAAGGGGTAGGGGGGAGGGGGGAGGGGGAGGGGGCTTACAGTACCGGCGCTTGACCTAACCCAAAAAAAAGTTCATTAATATGAGAAAGGAGGAGACAGAGAGACACGCACCCGTAGAATTAATCCTAATATTCCCCTCAATCGCATTATTCCGCGCCGCATCGCGATAAAACGTCAACACCGGATAGAAGACAAACAGACACAACAACCCCAGCACCAAGAAGAGGAGAACCGACATGTTCACGATCCCGCGCCAGGGGAAGGACTTTTTCTCCCAGTTCATCATCGGTCTCCCTTTAGCTCCCTTCCCCTTCCCTGCAGAGCCTCCTTCGCCTGCGCCGCCGCGACCCTTCTCTGCTCCGCCCCCACCACCCCCGAGCCCCCGGTATTTTTGGCTCAGATGCGCGTTCGGGTTCGGATCGTGCAGGAGATCCTCTTCGTCGAACGGCTCGCTCTCATCCAGCGCAGGATCGTACGCGTACGGCACCAGCCCCCGCACACTCGACATCGTACCCAGCGTAGCCGGATACTTCGACTCCGCGAGCGAGACGATGCTGTCCCCCGAGCTGGAGGCGAAGCTCGCGCGGTTGCCTCTGCCTTGGGGGAAGAGTCTCGGAGGGATGAGTAAGGGGTCTTTGGAGCTACCCGCGCGGGACAGGGAGCTCGCTCCTGATGCGGAGGAGGTGGGGGGGAGTCGCGAGTCGTCGGCGAGGCGGTAGAGCACCATCGACCCGTGCTGCTGCCCCATGTTGGGCGGGAACCCGGAGGAATTGGTGCCGAGCCCGAGGGTAGCGATGACATCCGCCTCTGCCGCCCCCGTCCCCTGATGTTGCTGCTGCTGCTGCATAGTCGCGTGGCGCACGAGCCCAGCGCCTGCTGAGCTCGGGCGGGAGGAGGAGGCGCGGCTGAACGGGTTCGGCGCCGAGTTGGACGAGGGCGGGGGGGAGAAGGGGCCTGCGCCGATGCCTGCGCTGTTCGCGGCGTGGGGCAGGGCGGGGTTGAGAGGGGACGGGGTGAACGAGTTGGTTGACCCCGAGCGGGTGGGGAGGGGCCCGCTGCGAGGCAAGGGCTGGGCGGCGGAGTAGTCTGCGGGGATAGGGGAGGACGGCTGGGACGCGAGGAGGCGGGCGTCTTCGAGGTGGTGCGGGGTGGAGGGGCTCGAGCGGACGCCACCGCCTGGGGTTGCGGGTGCGCTGGGGGCGGGGGGGTGGTAGTCTGCGTATTGCACGCCGTCGTGGCTGCCGCCGCTGCTGCTTGAGTTGGAGTGGGAGCCGGTGGGGGTGGCGAGGTGGGAGGGGGTCGGTGGGGACTGGCGGGTTGACCAGCGTGAGTAGTGTCCTTGCTGCTGCTGCTGCTGGTGCGCCATTATTGGGTGATCCTGACTTGGCACCGAGCTCGGTATGCTTAGTCCTTGATGAGGTGTCGAAGCAAGGAAAGACAGGAGGTCGTCGTGCGCGAAACTAGATCTTCGTCGGCGGCGTCTGCCTCTCTCTTTCGACGGCGGCGCTCGTCGTCGTCGTCGTCGGTGATGAGCAAACTCGAAGGAGAGGAGAAGGAAAAAAGGAGAGTACTGAGAGAGGGAGGACTGGGCGTGGGTACGTGGTGACGGAAAATCAATCCACACGGTCCAGAGCACAATCAGAAACACAAAACTTTCGGGATATTCCCATCAACGGTAAAATAACAAATTATAAAAGGCACAACCGGCCTGATCGCCGTGCCGTTAGCTGTCCTTTGCTCAGCACCGTGCCGCCCGACGGTGTAGAATATCTTCCAAACGGAGGTTCAGCCGCCCCCACCCGTCTCGTTACAGCCGTTTCCTGCCAAATTCCTGGTCACACCACTACGCTCATGCGTCACCACTGTCGTCATCCCTGGGTTCTCGCTTATGCACTCTTCCTTCCCTTTCTTGTGTTCGCATGATCACTAATGCACGCTCACCTGGTGTGTATCGTGATACGATACGATACGTATCACCTCCGAGTCGCCTCACCCGACTCTCCTCTTCGAATCCTGCGAAAAAGAATAAAAACCTAACGCCGATCCCTCAAATGAATCAAAATATCATCGACAACAGCCGCGTCGGCGACGGCCAAAACTGCCCGTCCCGCCATTCCAGGCCATTCCCCATTTCCATTTCCATTTCCATTGCCCAACGACGACAACGGGATCGTGATTCGTCACGAATAATTGACAATTTCTCCGCCTTGGCGCTTTGATCGATAATTAAAGATCACGATTTGGTCAGATGCCGCGATGCACACGTCTCTCATTAAGTTCTATCGTCCGACGTATCCCAGTGATGAGTCCCCTGTTATAACTCGATCATCCAGATTTAGATCTTGATGCGCTAATTTCCTAATCGGGAAAACTCAACATGAATCAGCTCGCCATCAGTGCGGGAGTCGGTTCACCTTGGGTTCACCATTAACCACGACATGTCAGTGCGCGTTCACGGTGCGCATGTCCTCAGATGCTCAGGCTCCTCCTTCATCCACCACCTCTTGTTCAGTAGACTATTATAGGTATGCTGACACGACTTCTAAGGACCAAACAATAACTGAACTATAGATACAGACAGACTTGTTATAGATTCGCTCTGGCTAAAAATGTCATTGAAACCTTCTGTCCCCCACAACGACGAGTACTTGAGTTCAAGAAAAATGACCACCAGCATAGCCATAGTAAGTACCATCTGACACAGGATATTGACACAGTTGCATTCTGGTGTGAAAAGGCCAACCTCCAGGCGTTGTTCATCCTTCGAACCAGGTGGTCTGAACAAAACTTGGGATGTGGAGGCATCAGCGGCGCATCCCCTCATGCCTTCTGTCTCCCACCCGGCCTTCTCCACCGTCTCCCAGCGCCGTCAAATCCTCGCTGTTAGCCCCCAAAGACGTGTTCTTCAGGCCACGTTTGCATCTGTGGTGTCGCCTGCATGTTGGTAGAAGGCGGAGGTGGCTGAATGTGGCGTTGTAGGCAGTGAACGCGAGTCGAGGTAGGGGAGGACACTATGGCTCAAACTTGGTTGGATAGGGATGCGGAGGTTCACGAGGACATGGGTCGCCCGAACCCACCACCTGAATTGTCATTTCCCATACGGTGTAATCCAAGTCCGTGGTCTAGGATATTGGAGGTATCGGTGGGTAGGGGAAGGGAAGGTTAAGGGTGAGGTTCGTTTCTTCGAGTTGCGCCGGCGGTCGTCGTAAGTGGAGCGAAGTGAGTAGGGTGGCGCGGTGGGTAGTTGCGCACGGCAGTCCTCGAGCGCGCACGAACAGCTCAGTACCTACTACAAAATAGCGCCATCGCCCACGATTCCAGCGTCATTCTGAATCGCAACAAGCAAACTCATCACCATTTTTCACCTTACCCAGAAATACATCCAACTAGTGCTTATGGCTTTGATGCAAGCTTCTCGTCGTCTCATTTTCACCACGACATTAATCAACCAGATAAGTTTGACTCATTTGAGAACATGTTTTACCTCCCTGATCAGTCGTACTCTTCATATCCTTGGTAATAGACGATAGTAATATATTCAACATGTTACTATGTATCTACATCTCGGCGACATCTTAGGCAATAGATAACTTCCCTTTGCACATAGAGCCAATTACTGGGCTACGGACCTGGCAGTTCACAAAGCTCGCAAGTATGGCCTGGAGAATGCCGCAAGGCGAGCCAAGTCATCAATGTCGCCGCGCTTTTACCTTTTCGGTTCCCGGAGATCTGATCTGAGTTATAACAGGGGACTACTAACTCGCTCAGCGGAACCAACGCACACGAATTTTGACCACTGTCATACCTGCATTATTGATCATGACAGGACATTCGCTTGTTAGGACGTTTCCCTGGTTTTAGCTTTTCCCTCTTACCTGCGCGCCTACTAACGCTAGTGCTAGCCCATGGTTCAGAAATTAGAACCCTCCCAGGATCCAGAAACCACCTAGATCCTCAGCACATGTTCATATTCTCGCGCGACGCACCGCGCTACTTCGTTTGACTAGCTCTAACCCCACCCGCACGCATGCACACTTCCACGAACATTGACAAGACCCAAGCTGCGGCTCTAAGTAGCCGTGACTTGCACGCTTTTGCTCGACATATGCATTATTAATATGATTGACACCCCAGACATTCCCGCCGCCATCGCCATCGACTCGAACTCGACGCCGTCATCCGAGTGACCGAGTTCCTAACCGCCGCCGCTTATGGTACTAACAGCCTCGACATCTATTAGTAATAGTATCTCAGGTCTGCGACTGAGCGGCCGTAAACCCACATGCTCGAGATCAATATCCAAACTCTAGAATATTAATACCATTCCAAGTCGAAACCGTCCATCGCGCATCTCTCCGTCCTCTTTCTTCCGTAGGTCTGAATCTGATGATCATCGCTAACAAACACTGGCAGCCGCACCATCCATCACGTCGTCAGTGTCAGTACCGGTATTCCTACCTCCTCTAACTATCGACCCTAATTTAATCCCCCCTCCTCTCCTTTCCTACATAATGTCCATCAGATCAGATCAAGTCGTATTCCAAATACGATGATCATCGCTCTGAACCCCAACAACAAGTCCTCGTACTCTCCGTCTCTTCTCCTCCTTTTTTCTCTCCTCTCCTCTTTAGCCTCCAGCCTCCAGCTCAGCCTCGGAACCCGGGCCCTAGGCGCTTCACTCGCGCTTCAAGGTAAAGTAAAATCCCAGATAAAAATTCCCAAATCCCAAAACCAAAAAGTAAATCCACACACGCCATTCCTCAGGCTCGTGAGTCGTTGGCGCTCACATACTTCAAGTCGCAGCTGCGCGTAGTCGTAGTATATAAATAATAATTCAGATTAACCAGCTGACCCAGCCACGCGAACGCAATCATACAGGAATCGATACTAGATAGCGCAAGCCATCGTCTCGACTGTAGATCTCCAAAGCGAGCCGCGAATACGCTCACTCAACTATCCCGTGGTTCGAGCCTGAGTATATAAAAGCTTGCGAGAATCGTAGATCAATTGTTCTTATTATAATCATATGCATGACTCGGGCGTTCCAACATCCCAAGCTCAAAACCACAGCCTAAGAAGTCGGCACTGACATTGACAATGGCGTATGTAGGAGTAAGTCTCGATCCGAAACCCTTCCTACTCATAAATATTAAACTCATAATCATCTGGACTTCAAGGTGAGTCGTACTAAGTTAAGCGTGCGCGTGAAGCATTGCAGTTGAAGCTAAGCCGGATTGCCGACCACAACTTGGTCTACACCGATACTATTTTAGGCTCCGCGAACATCTTTAAATTTATTCTTTCCAACTTCTTTCACCCGTCCACAATCTTTGTCCAGTCCGTCTGAACCACCAGTTCATCCCGCGCCGCGTTTTCACTCGAGTACTCAGACTGGCACCCGCCTCATGCGAGTCATCCACAGCGATTCAGATTCAGAGCATCGCATGCCATCCGTGTAGACTATTTATCTACAAATTGTCAGCTCTTGCCAGTGCAGACTTCCGCCCTTGGCGCCCACGATCGCCTTCGGGAGGACAAAGCAGACTGGAACTGGAACTTGAAGGAGACAAAACTCTGCGATGCGATGTCCAATACCACTGTCGGTTTCCGCATTTGTGGGACTGGCAATGGACTCGCATTGTAGAACACCTTTATTCCTACTTCAAGTTCCAACTTCTGCGTCGTCTTCTCACCCTGTTCGCACACATTCCTCTTTTGCTATCATCATAAGCACCGATTGTTAATTTGTACTACAGGCGCTCCTCCAGATCTCGTCGATCCGTGCTCTCCTCTCCTGCGCAGCTCTGCCTTCTCTATACATCTCCTTTCCTTTTCACGCCCAAGATCAACCCATGGACGGGAATGTCAAACGAACTCGAAGGACGCTGGGAAGCATCTGCGATTTTTTCAGCTTCCGGCCTTTCCGGAATGAGGTCTGTTATCCTTGCATGCCGCGGCAGCTTCAAGAGAGGAAAGACCCCAGTGGCGAACTCGCATATGGGGCCAACCCCTACGGTCCTTCTCGGGTTCTATTAGACGTTGGTCTGACCACCTTGCGGTGTCTCTCTTCGTTTTGCGATTCAATTCTACAAAGAATTGATTTCTCATTCCACCAATATGGCCTGTCGATCCAGACGAGGAAATTGCCAAAGCGAGTCCCGATGGCCTTGAATACTCTATCACCCGTTGGCGTTGGCTCTCTCGACTCATCGGAGCAAGCCAGACGCCCTGCCAGCCATCTACTGGTTATCAGTGGTCAGGCACAGGTGATACAAAGGTTTCCAGTCGCAGTGGGCCTGCTTTTTCCGTCTTCCCACTTATGACATCAGGCCTTGGATCCCTTTCATTTTTCTGCTCTCTCTCCGGCCATTCCAAATGGTATACTCCAGACACGTTTCCTTCTCACACATTTGTTGCCCAGTACAGCGATGAGACTAAGAACCAGGTCTGCCAGTCTGATGCCTACGAAAGGCACGATTGTGCTTTGATCCTCTGGTGATCAAATCTCGAACTTGCTTTCCTAATGCCTAACGGCGCCTTGGCGCCAGTCCCCGACTCTTTTTATCCTGTTTTTTCCACGCCATAGATACTCAAAATCATTGTAAAGTTCAGTTAATATTTTGGAAAGCAGTTGATGCAATTTACACGTGGGTGTAGCTACAGACTTAAGGATTACAGATATTTACATAAAGAGACCCACGAAATGTGATTGAACCGCGGACATACTAGTAGTAGGGGTATCTTGAGAGTGTAGCTCGCGAGGATTCACGCCAGGTAAAGTGAAAAATAATATAATACCTGTTGTGGGTTTAAATGAAAATTTAAAGAAAGGGAAACAGTGTAAGGAGAAAGTGAAATATCGAGCTCATCGACTGTTTCGATATGAAGACTTTGATCGTGTAATTTAGGAACAAAATAGTCACGAGCTTCGTTATATAATCTGATTTCTCACGAGCTTGCAATCGTTTTGGCTGAGACGCGGCACGTTTGTGGACTACAGAACCCTCCTGTCCTTCGGACAGAGTCGGGGATCGCACGCTGGTAACAGTTACTTCCTGGTTCTTTTATTTGGCTCGTCACTGGAGCAAGTTGGAGGCCTCCTTAGGCCTCTCAATGTAGATTCCAGCTTGATTCCAGCTTCGTTCTACACTTCATGCAGGCTGGATGCTTTATCATTTAGCCCCGTCTCTTTCTAAATCATGTTCATGGTCACAAATTCACTCAAAACCTAATATTGTTTTTTTGAGGGCTGTTTACTAAGTACCGCGGGCGGCGGCATTTTGCCGGATTAGAGAGCGAGCAACGGGTGCAGTGGTCACAATGTGTGACGGTACACCTAATTGGTTCTACCAATGATAGCTGAACGTCGCGAACATGTCCCTTTCAAACCCAACCTCCGTTCCTTCCAGCGCGAAGCGAAAACGTACCTTATCTGGCGCCGACGCGGAAGACGATGATCAGCAACAGTCAGTCATTGTCAGAAGCCCCGATTTCTGGTTCGAAGATGGCAACATCATCATCCAAGCTCAAAATACCCAGTTTCGCGTTTATCGTGGCTCAATCGCGCGTCAATCCGCGGTTTTCTATGACATGTTTGGATTGCCACAGCCAGAGGGAGAGATTTTGATAGATGGTTGCCCTATTGTCTATCTCGACGACGCGCCGCAGGATTGGAAGAACCTCTTCACCATCTTGTACCATCCCGAGGTGTAAGCGCACGATTGTCCTCCTATGTTGTGCTCATCTAATTTTTGGTTTGGAATGACTGTTTCAAACTCATTTAGAGGATATGATCCGTCTGACACGTTTGACTTGCTTGCGCTGTCGTCAATTCTCCGTCTCGGGCGAAAATATGACTTGGAAAAGTTGTATGATGCAGCCCTAAAGCGTATCAAGTCGGAAGTACCGCAATCGCTCGAACAATGGCAGGCAAAATTCGGCAGAAATTCCACCGAGCCAAGCCCTTTGTGCGGGAAGCATGTTGAACTTCTTAACATTATCTGCGATGCCGGAATCCAACCCCTTCTTCCTGCGGCGTACTTTCTATGCATAATGAATATCACTTTGGTACATTCTAGTCTATGCAAGTTTCTATGTGCTAAAGTCATTTTTCCCCAGGAAAACACCTTTAGACCATTGCTCAGTGCAGACGGAACAGTCTTGCGTCTTTCCCCAGACTCAATTGAAAAACTTGCTGTCGGTCGAATCAGAATATGCCAGGCAATTGCACAACATAAATATGGATGGTGCCGAACATATGACCCAGCCAAAAACCCAGAATGTCTAGACCAACGCAAGTGTCTGAAGGCGCGCCTGGACTGTCTAATGAATTTGTCCACCGGAATCAACTGGAACGCTCTTGGTAAAGTTTTCCGGTCTCTGTCACCTTCAATCCGCGACAAGCTTTGCGCTAACTGCGTCGACAAAATTATGCCTCTCTATGAAGCCGGCGTCGAGAAGATATGGGATGAGCTACCTACTTACTTTGGGCTTCCTGAATGGGCAAATCTTAAGTAGAACGCTGTCCAGTAGTGAGATATTTTTCACGCTCTATGAAGACCGATTTAACCCTATCTTCTAACTTCGAATTGCATCCAGGTGGCGATTTGAGGGTGTTTTTTTCATGCATGATTTCGTCCTTGTCCTCGCAGCACAAGCACTGCTGTTTCTACTAACAATATATGAACATCGGGCTTCATAAGCGTGCCTTGTGGATTTGATTTTATAGAACATCTCATCATGGATCGACGGAGTGTCACCACTGGCCATTAACCCCGCCTTGCTTGATCTCCCCGACGGGGAGGCGGATGAATCTCAGACTTTGAGCTCACTACTGTATTTGACCTAAACATCTGTTGGTAGCGAGTAACTTGAAAGAGATGAGTAACTTGAAAGAGATATTTGTATCCCAACGAGGATTGTGCTCGACAATGACCCAAAGCGAAAAATAAAATCAATTGCTCATTGTTCAATGCTCATTGTCCTAGTTTTCGGACGTTCTCGACCATACCCGGATGAATATGCATCAGTAACCCCTGGGTAAGCTACCGACTTTGTGTTTACCCTGGTCATTTAAGGATTCTTGAAGAGACTTACATACCAATGTAAACAACGAAGGTGTATAAGAAAAGATGCCTTTAGTTCAAAGCTGTCACCTTGCCTACAAGTCCACCGTCTTAGGAGGAACTTGAAGGTGCTAAGAGTACAAGTATTCAGAAAGTCGCAAGTCATCGGGGAAAGACTTTTCATATGCATGAAGAGCAGCAACAAAATTTGACTGAGTTTTAGCTGGAAATAGAGGAGGTCAGAAAGGAGGGTTGGTATCGGGGAATATCATACTTTCATAAACCATCGATGTCTGCCTTCCGGATGCACTCTGGTGCCACAAAAAAGCGGACCTCTTCCAGTCACAGAACCAGACCTTTTTGAGCAGAGGAAATCGGCTAGCAAGCTTAACTTGTGTTTTTCTATGTTTAGCGTCTACATCCTCGGAAGCACTTGCTGTCCAGTTTAACCTTAGCGATTGTATGTGCGGCGATAAAGGAATATCGGCTAAATCGTCTAAGAAGGTCTGCAAGAAAGGTTCAACATGCAATTCAATAAAGCAATGTCGGGCTGACCTCTGGAGTAATATCATTGTCTGTATATAATGCCTCCACTGATAGGCTTTGCAATTTTGTGAGAATAACGCAAAAGCTTGCGAGATCGCTGCATTTGACTGATCCGATTTTAACGTGAAAATGAGTCAAGTCCGTCAAGTACTGAGAATAAATGGGGGAGGAAAAAAGCTGCGAATAAACTGAGAAATCTTCTTCGGCCGTTACTCGCAGGCTTTCCAAATACAGGCGCCGAAATTTCTGTGATTTCGAGGATTGGCCTATTAGGAATGGAAGGAGTTCATATGGGCCGCAGTAATCATGAAGGTAGGGAACAAGGGATATCAGAGGCAATTGGTATGCCTCGATTACCTGCTTCCATTTGTTAATCTTTCCAGATCCAGAGGCTAATTTTAGACACTGGATTCTGGGTGTTTTGGAGAGAAGGATGGGGAAATCGAGCAGCATGACAGTGGTTATCGATATCTCCAGTGATATGAGCGAGTTGAATTTTCCAGTGGGGCTAATTTTCTGTACGAGAAGTGAAGGAACATGATCTGGTTTGACGTAAAGGTATTCGAGTTGGTTCAGATCCAAGAGGCTTAACCAGAGGTGGACCGTTTGGGTGCGCTTGCCTTCGAGGCTGGTCAGAAGGTCCCAGAAGCGAAACTCATGCAAGTGCAAAGATATGTTCACCGGAGAAAGGAGTTTGCAACAAGTGAGGCCAACGAGCTTCAGCTGTGATAATCGAGAAATTTGTTGGAGTGCGAAGGCATCAAATTTGGTGTAGCTTGACTGGAAGCTTCGTGCATTTCTGAACTGCGGAAGGACTTGATAAAACTTCCTCCACATGGAGTCGACATCGTCAAGTGGGGTTTCGGGGATGATGGTAGTTGGTTTTTTCCAGGGGAGTAGCTCAAGATGGCGCACGTAGCTAGCGATCGGCTCAGAACTGAAGAACGTTAAACGCTGCAGCTCACGATCTATTTCGTCCGATGGGGGTACAGGCTTGGTTTGTTGGGATCCTATCTGCTGACTTAGGGTGGGCCCGAGGATGAAAGAATGGTAAATAAAGGTGCGACACATGAGAGGAAGTGCAAGCGAGCGAAATGCTCGGCATGTCGATGAAGTCTTCACCAAGGTTTCGCGGGGATGGGCTTTGGTATCCAGTTCGGCAATATTATCAAAAATCTTGATCCAAACGTCGACGGGAAGTGCATCAATCTCGTTTTTGAAGGAAGCCATCGGATGATAGAGACTCCCAAGGACCAAATTGGAGATTTGTATAATTCAATGAGATGGTAGAAGGTGAGCAGGATTGCAGGGGTTTTCTTGCTGATTATTCGGCCCGGTTGTTGCCGTCCGGTGATCGCGGCCTGGCACAATTGGTTTGTTTTTGTCAACGTCTTGAAGTTGAACATACACTCCAGTACGACTGTACTACGAGTGGACAATTAGTTACCCATCATCTCAAGGTCGTAGGGTTGCAGCTCCGGTTCATCATCTAAACCTTCTCATTGCATCGACTCGTGCTCATCTGTTTCCACATCCGTAGGCCCGTAGGACCCCTCAGAACCTCCAATGGTGTTGATCTTGGCTTCCCAGTTGTACCCCGGCAATGCTGACCGGCCTAACGAGGTGTATTCGAGTCCTAGCGATCCAACTTGTGCTTATGTTCCTGTGGATCCATTCAAGCCATCCCTTGCATTTAGTTTGAACAACATCTTACCTTCACGGGCTCGTCGAGATGGTCGTCATAATGAACAGGCACCTGGAGCGACTGGAGAACCGAGCGCAGCCAACGCATCTTCCTCTCCTCATCCAGGTGGTGCCCGCCCACGTCGTCCTATGCATCGGCAACGTCTACGCCGCCCTCGGCAACCAGAACACGATACAATACCACCACAACCTATGGCTTATCCGTACGCACAACGACCACACATCACAGGCAATGGGTATGCTCCAGGATCCCATTACCTCAGTCATACTGTGCCTGCCTCAGATGGGGTAGACAATGGCTACGTTTACCCGTTGCCCCCCTCACAAAGGACGGCATGGCGCAGACCGGGGCTCAGTGGCGGATCTCATCACCTCAATCATGCTGTGCCTGCCTCAGATGGGGTAGACGATGATTACGTTTACCCGTTGCCCTCCCCACCATGGCGCAGACCGGGGCCCAGTGTCATTGTGATGCCCTCTCCTTCGAGGGCCCGCAGTCGAAGTCGATCACCAACCAGGGTGGTTATACCACCTAATTATCTCAACCATACCGAATCGATCGTACTTCAGCCACCTCCACAGCAAGAGCCACCTGTAATTATTCCTGAAACATCTTCGTGGACAACCTGGCAGCCCCCCCAACCCGACATTATCCAACAACCAAGCCCAGCTGAGGAAGATAGGTATCCTGACGCAAGCAATTCTCGTCCAAGTTGGCAAAAGAGCAGACAGAGAAGCAGAAGGAGCCGAGTGGTCGATTTCGCTGCTGTGGAATCCTCCCGTTCCAGGTCCCGACGACACAGCCGGAGTCGATCGCCGACGACGGTCGTTCAACCAACTTATCCCAATCACCATCATCCGACCGTGATCCCGCAGTCTCCACAAACTATCATCGTCCAGCCACCGACTCAGCCATTGCCGTCCCCGCCTCCGGCCTGGAGGGCGACAAGCTCTAACACGGACCACGAACCAAGAGCAGAAGCCTCGTATTCGAGGCTGCCGCCGGTAATTATCCAGCAACCCGCACAGCCTCTTATTATTCAGCCACCAGTCCAATATCATGTTCCAATTGTCCATCCTCAACCCTCGCAGCCAGTCGGTATCCGACGGACCTCGCATCAACCCCAACAAATACCCGATTCGCGAAAGCGGGACGACGACGCAGTTGGACCTAAGCTGCCTGAAGTACGCCCTACAATTCCATCGGTTACGCAACCAACAGTAATCCTCCCATCGCATTCTCAGCTGCAATCACCTCCGATCATCCTTCCGCCTGGTCCACCCAGCGAGCTCGACGTCGCATCCAATAGCAGTGCCAGTGCTGATGGTCCATTTAGCGGCGCAGACTCTGCGATCTTGTCCCAGGCTTTCCGCGAAACGTTGCGAAAGCCCGATTTTGGGGCTAGTTTTGAAGAGGAAGAGGAATTGTACGACTATGAGGACGAGGACGAGGACAATGAGGGGCACCAATATTCTTCAGCTGCGCTCGCTCCTGAGCCTGCTGCTTCCGCCTCTTCGTCGCCTATGGCTGAGAGTTCTGGACCCCTTTTTGGGCCTACATCGCGCCGTCCTTCTCATTCCCCTCCGCATTCTCTTGAGGGGAGAAGTCGTTCCCGCTCTCCTCCCCGTTCTGTTGCCCGGTATCGCATTCATAGCACTGATCGCCGCGATGTTTCGCATACTCATTCGCCAGTTCGTCGCCATCGCCAGGCCTCGCCACCTCCTACGCGCACCAGTGGTTGTTTAAGTCGAAGTCGAAGCCGGAGTCAAAGTCGAAGTCGAAGTCGAGCACAAAGTCCTCATAGCAGTCGTAACTCCTCGCCTCGTTACATTCGTGTGTCTCCTCCTCAGGTTTCTCTTCAGTTTTCTCCTCAGTCGATCGCAGTTCCTGCTGGTCGTTCCGACCATGCCTTATCTCATCATTACAATGGCAGCATGCTTGAGAACCTGGAATGCAAATCTATTCACACATCTGAGCTCGCTCCTCAAACAAAAGATACGACGCCCTCCACTCAAGCCTATATTCTCGCCTTCCTCTTGGACACTGTTCCGCGGCAGGTATATCTGTATATGTTGCTCTGCTTGCCCTACATGTACTTCTCGAGGGTGACACGGATATTCGAGGAGGCAGAGATGAGTATGCCAATGATTCGGCAGGGCATTTTAGATGCGGCGAGGGCGAAGGCTGAGGTTGGGTATGATGCTGGCGTGTCTATGGGTATACGCGATTGGACAGGCGACGAAAAGTGCAGAGGGGCCGTGAAACCACACCACCCCTGGGCGTTCGACTTGGAGCCGCCTCCGGAGAGCGTCGCGTATACAAATTTGCAGAACACCTGGCACGCGTTTATCGATTCATTGCTGAAAGAGTGGAAGACGCTGAATATTATCTCGGTGTTGTTGCTCTCGTAAGTTATACTTACCTATCCTTCCGAAGTTAGGCCATTGACTTTCTGTATTTGTTATTTCGACAGTGCTATTTTAACAATTTTGCAGATAGAAGGGGCGGCTTCGGACCCTCTTACTCGATATTCGGCTTTGCTGTCCATGATCTGCGCACTGATGAGTCTGCTTTACGGATGCATCTACATTATTCGTTTTGGAACGATGAGGAAGACCTACAAGGGTGCAGAGTGGGCTGAGGTCTGTTTATTTTGCCCTCAGTCTTTTCAAGCTGACTTTGCCGACATTAGGAAGCACAAAAATCAAGAACAGGGATATGGTGGAATATATGGGTCCTTCTCGCTTTGCCGGCGACGTGGCTTGCCTGGTACGATGTCTCATTGGTTATTTTGTCTTTAACGTTACTGACCTTTTCTCAACACCGTTAGGTCCATGATATTCTACATAACTTCAGTCATGTCCTTCATTTGGCGTACATCGCCATTTCCTTCGTCATCGCAGCCTGTCCCATCCGAAACATCAGCTCAAATTCTTGTTCCACGTATCGTCATCTCTCTTGTCTTGACCCTCGGTTTAATCTACTTCGCCCTTATAGCGGCGACGCTAAGGAAATATGGGGAGCTCATGGACCGGGCATGGCAAAGACGAATCTGGGGCTGGATGAGGGATGGCGTTGTTGACGCTGGAGAGGCGGGTGCTGGAGAACCAATTGTTGGATCAAGTTCGCAATCGTATGCGGAGAAGGCTATTCCTCGACAACAAGAAAAGGGGTTAAGCAATGAGGACAAAGGATGTAGTCCAACTTTCTCTTGGCCCAAGAACCCCGATCGTGAACGTACAGAAAACCGTGGCGAGAAAATTCAAGAACGTGGGCTAGGAAGTAGCCATCGCCGATTTGGTGACGGCATGTTCGAATCAACTGCCTTTAATCCGACACCCCCACCAGGCCCAAACATACCTACGCCAGTGCCCTTACTATCTTTATCTGCTCTGCCGAATCCAAAACAGTCTAGTAATTCTACCACATTGCTTCAACTGCGGGCAGTAGCACCTTCACCCGCTCGATCTCGTTCTGTTTCATTTATTGCACCCCAAGGACCCCTTCACCAATTGGAAACTGGGCGACAGCCAAGCTCGAGAGCGGCGGCAGCTTCTCCAGATCTCGCAGTACCTCCAACGGCTTCCTTGAGAGATTCAATCTGGCCACCCGAAGGAGACAAACGTGAAGTTGACCGTCACCACCTTCCCCCACCGCAGGTTATTCACAGTGCTGGGGTTAGAAGTGGTCGGAAGAAGTCGACGAGGAAACGAAGGATTGTCGGCCAATCAACGGGAACCAGCGGGGATGACAACACGGATATGAGAATATCGAGTGACCGTGAATTATCGGAATGGGATTCTCTCGACTATGGCGAGATCCCGGACACGAACAGCAAGATAAAAATGGTCAAATTGCTTAGTCTTTCGTCAGCCAACGCTTCTGAGGATGGATCACTGGAGCAGGATTTGATGGAATATGGAATAAATCCGGACACGTTAGGGGGCGAGGAAGGACGTTTACGGTGGGAAATGCTTAAACAAGTCAGTTTTCTTCCCTTCTGTTTCTTTCGATCGGTCGATGTTAACCTCGCAATCCTTATTAATAGGAACTCCAGGCAGCACTGTCACACTCTCCACCAGACTCTTTACCTGACTCGGCACTCGAGTATAGTCAACAGGCAATTGGTTCGATTTTGGATAAGTTCAATACGCATCTCGGGATGCGCGGAATCAAAGGCCAAGTAGCGCTTTGTGAAGAATTTGGCATGCCCTCTCCTAAACTGGCTGTTTATTATTTCGCGAACTCTGGCAACTGGCCAGACCCCTACGAAGAAACAGAAGCTCTTGGTGACAAAGAACGTGGAGAAGCTAGTCCAAGGAAAAAGCAGAAAATCCAACAATACAAGGCGATACCCAGCGGTTTGCAGAGACTCGATGTTATAGTTTTCAGTCGTAAGGTACGCACGCCGACGCTGGGCAAGCAGAGTGGTGATGAGGATGATGTTGGTCGAGGGTCCATGCAAGCTGTAGCAGACCTGAAAATGCGAAAGATCTCATTGTTCTCCAGCTGTCTCGGAATACCATCTGACATTAAAAACAAGGACGAGACTGCGCTTGAATTGACGCAAAACGGTGACAAGGGCTCGGTTTTTTCGGTGTAACATAGATTTGTATTGCCTGGCGACTTTTTGCGCAACGAATTGTCTTACCTGTATGAGCTTAAAAAAACAGAAAATTGACATTTGGATACCTAAAGCATCGGTAAACATATTATTCCTGTAAGGCTAGCTTCAGAAGTTACTTGTTCCAGCACTATAAATTTATTTGACCGAAACTTTGCACTAGGCTCGAGCAAGGCTCGAGACCAGCTGTTCTGGCGGCGGAAAAAAAAAGTCGTATGTGGACGGAATTTTCATCGGTGCTAATTCATAACCCACACACAAAATTCTTTTCCCCACCCAGGGAGACTGGCATCTAGTCTAACTTTATACCGCCTTGATGAGAGTCGGGCCTTGTTATAAGCCCCTCTCAGGACTTGATTGACGGAGTCGACTTTTCCGACTCGGACTTTCCGTCCGGTTCTTGCCGTCTGATGATCGCGTCCTGGCACCGTTCCCGTATTCACTCATGTTGCCAACATGTCTCTTCCAAACCCAACCTCCGCTCCTTCTAGCGCGAAGCGAAAACGTGCCTTGTCTGTCGCCGACGCGGAAGACGATGATCAGCAACAGCCAGTCATTGTCAGAAGCCCCGATTTCTGGTTCGAAGATGGCAACGTAATCATCCAAGCTCAAAATACCCAGTTTCGTGTGTATCGTGGCTCAATCGCGCGTCAATCCGCGGTTTTCTATGACATGTTTGGATTGCCACAGCCAGAAGGAGAGACTTTGGTAGATGGTTGCCCTTTTGTCTATCTCGACGACGCGCCACAAGATTGGATGAACCTCTTCTCCATCTTGTACCACCCCGAAGTGTAAGCGCACGATCATCCTCCTATGTTTTGCTCATCTAATTTTTTTTGGTTCATGACTGTTTCAAACCCATTCAGAGGATACAAACCGTCTGACGCGTTCGACTTGCTTGCGCTGTCGTCAGTGCTCCGTCTCGGGCGAAAATACGACTTCGAAAAGTTATACGATGCAGCCCTAGAGCGTCTCAAATTGGAAGTACCGCAATCGCTTAAACACTGGGAAGCAAAATTCGGCATAAATGCCCCAAAGCCAAGTCCTTTGTGCGGGACGCATGTAGAACTGCTTAGCATTATCTGCGATGCCGGAATCCAGCCCCTTCTTCCTGCGGCGTACTTTCTATGTACAACAAATATCAACTTGGTACGTTCTAGTCTATACCAGTCTATACGTGCTGAAGTCGCTTTTCTTGTCCAGGAAAATATCTTCAAACTTTTGACCAGCGCAGATGGACCAGTCTTGCGTCTCTCTCTGGACTCGATTGAGAAAATTGTTGTCGGTCGAGAAAGAATTTGCCACGCAATTGCACAACATAAATATGGATGGTTAAGAACCTATGACCCAGCCAACAACCCAGATTGTCTAAATCAACGCGAGTGTAAGGAGTTGCGCCTGGAGTTTCTGATGATATTGTCTGGTGGAATCAATGGGAACTATCTTGGTAACATTTTCCGGCCTTTGTCAACTTCAATTAGCGGCCAGCTTTGTGCTAACTGCATCGAGAAAATCATGCCTCTCTATAGAGCCGGCGTCGAGAAGATATGGGATGACCTACCGACTTACTTTGGGCTTCCTGCATGGGCAGATCTTAAGTAGAACTTCTACTGTCCAGTAATGAGATAACTTTCATGGAGGCCGATTTCATCTTGTCTTCTGACTTTGAGTTGCATCTGGGTCACATGGGACAGTAGTATATTTACATACTATACTGTAAAATGCCAATCAACGAAGTAGTCATAATATACGGGCTCAGTCTGACAAATCTATTTTGCTACGAAGTTGACGTGTTCCATGGTCCGATCGGAATGGCTACGATGTAGCCATAGGATATGGTCCGATCGGATTGTGCTGCCACGGTAGCGGTGGCCGTCGTATGAGTGGGATAAATTTTGCGGACCCCGATATATGAGCACTGCGGTCAACGGGCTGCCAAATTTGCTGGACGCGGTATTTTCTGGTTTTTTTTTTTGGGGGGGGGGGATTGGTCCTGGGTCCTGGGGAAATGTGCGGGCACCGTTGTTGGGACAATTTCTGGCCTGGGCTCCGGCAGAATATGCGGGATCCCGCACCCACTGGCTTGGGGTTGGGCCGGATTCCGATCAAAATGTCTGCCGGCCAAAAGAATAGCATGCGGGCTCCAATAATTTTCTTTTGGCGGTGCGGTTTATTTTAATTTTTGGGGGATACTTTGGCCTGGGTTCCGGGAAAATGTGCGGGCACCGCGGTTGGGCAAATTCTGGCCTGGGCTCCGGGAGAATGTGCGGGATCCCGCCAATCGAGCTGAGCGGCGGCCAAAAGAATAGCCTTCAGGTTCCACCGTGAAATCAAATTTATACCGTACCTAGAATACCTATGCGGACACCGCGCTCCTGGTGTTGAATCCTTGCACCCACTGATGACGAACTCCTGACATTCTGATATTTTTACTTGTTACCTACTATATTAGCTGTCCAAGAAGTATGAATTTCGCGAATTTTACATCAGTGAGTACATTTATTTCTAGAGCCAGGTCGTTAAGAGTTTTCGCACCCCTTCCAACTCGGCCTGCACGAGTTCCAATCGCCTCACCTGCATCATCTCTGACTGTAGCTGGGTTCGGCGCGCCGACGAAAGAACGTGCACTCTGTCTTCATAGGAGCTCACATTCAAACTAGCTTCTTCCACGCCAAGGTGGATATTGTACAGGTGTTCCTTTGTGTAGTGCTTTGGGTAATAATAAATAAGCATCAGAAAATCATTGAAATTGCGGAACATACGAAGGTGACCGGTGGACTAAAATTTCCAGGGCCTTGTGTTTTGTCCAAATTGATGTCTGAGGGTTTGAGGGGCTGTTCGCCCACGGAAACTTCATCCATGGGACCGGTCATCCTGCTTGCCACATTCCGATTGTAACGACAAACAGCTTCAGGAGGGGGAATAAATCCTTTAGCATGAGGGGGGAAGGCGTCACCAGCAATGACTTCATCGACGAATGACGGGAGCGGTGATCCGGATTGCGGCCTGGATTCGGTAGTGTCTGACAACAAACAATTAGGGCGGAAAGAAATAAGAGCAGGCGTGAAATGTACCAAGAATTTTTTGAACCCTTGAAATGTCGACAGAAATATCTTCAAAGAATGTCAAGTAAGTCCTACAATATACAATTGTTCAACCCACCAGGAACACCGTCCATACTAGCAAAAGTGCGGCGACCCGATGAGTTCTTCCCGTCGTTACCTAGATAACAGCATTTAGGTAGACTATTTATTGTACATCGAGAAACTATTACTAACTGGAGAGAATATCTTCATCACTTGAGACGGTGGGCGCCGGCTGCAGTTTGCCTTTGCCTTTCTGCAGGACATTGGCAGGTGGCAACTCCTGTTCCTCTTCATCACTTGAGACCTCGGGTGCCATTGATATCGTCCCCTTTTGTTTCAGCGGGACATTGGCGGGAGCCGGCTCTTCTTCCTCGTCGTCACTTGAGACCTCGGGTGCTGGTGCGGCCGTCCTTTTCTTCTGCGGGATATTTTCAGGGCCTGACTCTTGTTCCTCATCGTCAGTTGAGACATCGGGCGCCGGTGGTAACAATTTCGCCTTCCCTTTGGACTTGTTGGAGCTCTTGGGCGGAGCCGGCTCGTCATCGCTTGACACTGCGGGTGCCGCGGGTAAAGCCATTTTCCTCCCTTTGGACTTTTGTGGGACTTTGGCGGGCGCCGACGATTCTACTTCATCGTTGCTGGAGACTTCGGGTGCCGGACCTAAGCCCTTGGTGGGTGCTCGCTTCTTTCGCGAATGGGCAGGTTTCCCTGTAAATGTGTCAGACCAATTAACGGTGGCCATCTTGACAACTTACCAGACTCTGGATTCATTTCTCTTTTCGGCCTCCGAGATAAGAGTTCTTCAAATTCGATTTTTTGAGACTGGAGTTGTTGCAGGGCAGCACTTAATACTTGCAAGGACGTTGTAGGATTGTTGTTTGTGGGAGGAGGGAGAGATGCGCATAAGTTCATGAAGGAAATACGACTTTATCTATCGCAGAATCAGATTAGATATTTAAGTTCCGCCTGAATGTCCTAAATTGATGTCGTGCGGGCGGGGCCGACAAAGTGAGCACATGACACAATTTGGTTGAGTTTGCATCAAGTTCAATTTCCACAAACGGAAGCTTTCAACTTGCTTCTCAACCACAATCTCACACCGCGCGTCCACCCACGACAGTCCGCTCGCTTCTCACCACACAGCTCGTTCAGTATGCCCGCCGCCGCCGCCGCCGCCACCGCCAAAACTCCTTCAAATGCTCTCCTTGCAGATGTTGCAAAGTGGGAGAAGAATGTTCGCGCGTTGGTGGAGAACGCGGAGCTGTTCAACGAGAGTCTGCCAGCGCACTACCAAGTATTGGTGAGTTTTTTTTTAGCACTTGTCTACGTTTTTTTTTTATCAATGACGTTTTCGATTCGCTAGGAGCGCGTACACACCCAGTGGCAGAAACTAGGGCTCAAAAATTGGACACTCCTCGACTACTGCTGGACGCTCTTCGAAGGCGGGCGGAAAGTCGATAAAACGACTGGCGAGGTAGTGGCGCTGCAACCCAGCTTGAACAAGCTGCGCAAAATCATTCGACGTTGGGATGCGGGGGAACTTGCAACGGAACCAGAGGAATTGTCAGCCCCACCTGCGAAGGCAACAGCGGCGGTGGTCCGCACTGGTGCTTCGGCGCCCCGCATCGTAAATTCAGCAGCGGCCTCCACCACTCCCCCTTCCCACCCCAATCCCCCGAAAGGCACTTCAAACAAGGCCACCACCGTGACCACCGACAACAAGGCCAAAAAGGTGTCCAAGCCGCCGCCCAAAAGTCGCCCCACCGTGAATTCGGATGCTGACGAGGACGAGGAACCAACTAGAACCGCTCCCCCAAAGGTCAAAACCACGACCCAAAAGCCGGCTCTCACCCCCAAGCCTAAAGCAAAGGCGAAGTCGGAACCCGTTCAGGATGACAGGGAGGAGCCCGACGCTTCAGAAGACGGCTCCTACGTCCAGGACGAGGACGACGACAGAGACGAGGATCTGGCTCCGCTGAGGAAGGCTCGCAGCCGGGGCGCCGCTGCGAGCATGGCGAAAATGGCGAAGAAGGCAGCACCAAAGGCCCCAATCGAATGGAAGGACGCCGACGAACCCTGCCTCCCATGTAAGAAGGGCACCGAGGTATGCAGGATCCCGGTGCTCGAATCGACTGACCGGCGGGCCGCCGCATGTCTTGCATGCAAGACGAAGAAACGCGGCTGCCCGTTCGCTCAAATGCATGGGATCGATTTGGAGACGCCGGTCCCCGGAGCGCTTTTCCTTGTCGACTACTCGCAGGCACCCGACAACGACAGCGAGGAGGTTTTCCCCCAGACAGTGGGTGAACTTCTCGTCAAGACGTTCATGACCATCCGCTCCTTGCACAACCAGAACGCGGAGCTCCTGGAACACATTGAGCGTCTCGATGGCAAGCTCGCCGAGCAGGACGAGAAAATCGCAAACAACCAAGCCGCGCTCCTGGCGTTGATTGCGAAGATGTCACGACCCGTCGTTCGCAGACCCCCAGGCCCAGGGGAGGCCGCCACGTCCAACACCAACGCTCTCCCTGCTCGCCTCCCCTCCGCTGCCATCCCTACCGCCAATCGCCGCCCCTCAGATCGTGCATCAGCCCCCGCTCGTCAAGACACCCAGGTGTCACGCCCCGCCTCAAACAACAATGCGGGGCCTGCCTTGCCTCTGACCACCGCGCCACCGAATGCTGGTCACGAAGTCCTCGCACCTGCGGGCCCCGCCCCATCTGTTCCTGGTGCGGACTCCGCTCCTGACGCCTCTGCGGCTTCCGCTGTCCAAAACCCGGTCCTCGCCTCTCCTCTCGCCCTCAAGCAGTCAGCCCCTCCTACCAAACCCAGCGAGCCTCCTGCTTTAGACCCTGAGGCTAACGCGGGTGGGTCCTCCGGTTCTTTGTCGCCGCCTGCCCAATCTGAACACGATGATGGGCAATCGAATAAACGCAAGGCTGCCCCACAGGTTTCGGACACCGAGGAGACAGAGGACGCGCCTGCTCAACCTCTGCAAAAGAAGAGGAAAGCTCCAGTTCGCGGTCGTGGTGGTGGGTCAAAGAGGTAGTCGAATAGTTGCCGCCGCCTCCCCCTCTCGATTTTGTCACGCAACGGGGAGCCGGTTTTTTTTTTTTAATGTATCATATATGTCGCATAGTGTCGTGCTACGCCGGGGCCCGTAGTTGTATATAGGGTTGGCCCCCAATCAATAATTTTGTCCTTGCCTTTGTGTCAATGAAGTAAGCATCGCATTTCTGTAGGTAAGGGTTCGTAGGTAAATGTAATGAATTCCCATTGACTCCTAAAGTAGCATCCCAACGCAACAAACTGCTTTGATTTCTATTTTTTCTTTTTTGGTGCTCGTTTGGGTGGTTGTGCGCGGTCTCCCGCAATCCTGGGACGCAACTGTCGCCCAGTTGGCGGTGGTGATGATGGAGTTGGCCTGTTGCTGGGTCCTGGGGTAGGCAGTTGATCATCCAGAGGCTGGACACCGCCTCTCGCTCTTTTAGGGGGACAACGGCGTCCGCGAACAACAGCGGGAGCCGCCGACTCGTCTGATTCCTCTGCGGCGTCCGGTGAATTCAATATCTCGCTCGCGGTCTCCGCATTCTGCAGAGAGCCACCTATTGCAGCAATAACGGGGTCATCATCTGGCATCTCACTGAACATTTTCATGTGGAAGTCAGAATCATCTGAATCACTACCGGGGTCAGGAATTTCAATCGAGGTCGTCGGAGCGGGGGCCATTGGGATGATGAAATCATTGAATGCTTCGGGCGGGTACATTGGCTCTAACACCTCTTCCTTCTCCGGAATGCCAATGAAACGGAAGACAAGTTCACCTCGCTCCTCACGTTGACGCCAGAGGCTTAAAATCTCTTGGAGCTCCTGCGCGTGATACGAAGCTGGATCTTTAAAGGAGGTACCCACTGGAAAATCAGTCTTCCGTACAAATTGAGTCCAATCGGCCCCCGCAGTCGTCATTCGTGAGTACGGCACCCGCTTTGCACCCTTGGTAGCTAACCCTGAATTTTGTTAATGTGAGAAGACGTTGTTCAAAGTATTAGTAGCGTACACACCATAATGAATAAAGTAGAAGTGACGCAAAATTGATTGTTGCACAAGTGCAGTCTCTACCCCCCTGGAGTTCACGACTTGGTAAACCTTGTGGATGGAATTTCAGGTCCCTCAAAACAAACGTAGAAGGTGCGGCAACCGGATCCACGGCGGCTCCCCGTTGAATCTGTGCAATGTGTCTGGTGTAGTCCTTCCAACCATCCGTAAGATCTTTGAATAGCTTCTTATTGTAAACGGAAAACGATGGGATACTGGCTGCGTCGAGTTGAAGTCGTTGGGTGTCAAATCTGTGTGGCTTGTCAACGACGTGTTCGCGGGAGCCGGAAGTTCTACTCACGACGACCATCTCATCCGGCCCTCCTTGTCGGTATGGCATTCAAAGGCCATCATGCGCATACCCATGCTTTTAAATAATGCCGCTACAATTTCTCGAATAATATGCTGACCGTGCTTCAAAACATTGCTAGGTATAAATGAATTAGAAAATGCAATTGTGCGGGGGGCCGAAAGCACTTACGCAGCTTGTACATCGGCCGGGACACCGTCTCGAATCCATTCTTGTACCTTGTCCTCATAGCATTTGATTTCTTCTTCAGTCAATTGCTCCTTGATCTGCTTCTTTGCTCGTTGATAGCATCCGATCCAGCGTGGCTCACCGGGTTTTTCATTCGACAACTCTGTTGTGAGATCGTCGATTTCTTTTTTCTTCTCAGCAATCAATACAGAGTCGAATTTAACACCGATATTGAATCCCGGGATCCGCAGGCGTCGTCTCCTTCTCGCATGATTGCCAAACCAAACCCAAATTTGCTGATGAATATGTGAATGCTTTTTTCCAACGTGAATAACAAGCCACTGACGTGTTTTTTTTTGGTCCACTGATCTCTGGCAACCTTGTCTTTGGCCCTGTTCGCCTTGGTGTATCGATCTCCCCAGCATCCTTTTATCTCTGTGGTCACCTTAGATGCGATGTAATGAGACTTCTCCTTTCGTGGTGTGTTTTGGTAGGCCTCGATGTGCGACCGGAGCACCGTGAGTTCTTGAGGGGTCCATATCGAACGTTCCGGCCGGCCGCAGGGCATAGCTGGGTCTTCGAGTGGTTCTGCAGCATGTACGGAAGATGGTAGGCTGTCGTCGCCAGCATTTGGGGGGTTTGTGTCTGCCATTGCAATAGCATATTCTGGTCGGGACGACAGTATTTATAACGATAATTGTCCTTCCGTCGTATCCCTAGGTTGAATCTGCAATCTGCAGGGATAGGAACCCTGCTTGTTCTCATTTAAATGGAACTGTCCACCAGGTGCATTCATTCACTGGTCAAAGGAATTATCAGAGCATTCAGACGTAATTATTCTTCCCTTCCTCATTTCAGGCTCTGACGTGAACGCACAATGAACGCTGCACATGCAGGGCAAGAAGACCTGACACATGGTAGGAGCGTGGTCTGCATGCACACAGGCAGCAACGGATGCAAATGCGTTGAATTCATAACCTGAAACTATTTTGCGTTTGTAAGTCGTGGAATAGGACACAATTAGAGCTCTCGATCACATATTAACCGCCCAATTGCATTGCGAGCAGCACGAACAAATTAGGAACAAATCATTGAATGTAAAAAGAACACAGCTTCCTCATCGCCCGCAAGGCATTCGCGAACAAAAGGCATTCACGAACAAACATGTGTCTTCCTCATGTCAGCTACCTATATTATTTAGATCGGACAGATGTTGGTCATTGAAACCGTTTCCTCGAGATTCTTTCTGCCTTGACAATGAAGCGACGCGTCCAGGTTATCAGCACTGAAGGTCCAAAGAACGACGAACCAGAAGAAGAGACATGGGGCAAGAAGAAGAGAAAAACGTCTAATAAAGCGAAGCAAGCGGAGCCCCGCCCACCAGAACCTGTTGTCCCACCAGCTCCTGTGCTATCTCAACCCACAGTCGGCGCCCGCGAGACTGGACTATCGGCTGGCGAAGTATTTCATTTTGAGGGAGACATTACTGAACAGCAGGTTCTCGACAATCTTGAAGCGTTACCCCTTCCCAAAACCGGTGGGAAGTCCCAGAATGATTACCTCCGAGAGTGGGTTCCACGGCGAGCCGCTCATCTACACACATTACTCTCTCTCGAGGCCCCCGCCGATCTGAATCCTGTCTGTGGTATATGCAAGACAACACCGGCAACCTGGAGATGTGACATGTGCTTGGGTGGTCGTATGCTTTGCACAACTTGTTGTTGTGATATTCACCAATTTCTACCATTTCACCGGATTAAATACTGGAATGGCAGATATTTTCGGTCTGCCGCCCTTTGGGAGACGGGGGTCAAGCTGCATCTTGGGCATCATGGACTCCCTTGTGCCCGAGAAAATGAGGAACAGCGGCGCCCGACTGAGCAGTACCTTCCCGGCACTCCGCACTCCCGCGACATCGATGACACTGTGGAGGCCACCATTATCTGGGACAGGGAAAATACATACGACGACGAACCAGAAGACGAAGACGATATTGTGGAGGAGAGGACGTCCCAATCAGAACAATTCCTCCGGGCGCCGAACTACGATTCATGCGGCAACCGGTTCATACACATCATTGACACTTCCGGAATTCATCAGCTACCAGTGGTCGAGTGCAGCTGCCAATGTTCTACGGATCCCCTCGATGTTCAGTACCTTAAAATGGGGCTTTTTCCTGCGAGCTTCCAAACACCCAAGACTGCGTTTACTTTGCATGTTCTAAACGACTTCCGGCTTTCTAGCCTCGAATGCAAAACTTCAGGTTACCAATACTACCAGAAGTTGAGGAGACTTACCTGCCCGGCGTTCCCGAAAACTGTAATAAATCGATATCGCGAGCTTCGCAGGGTGAGCCGGCAGTATCGTAACTTAAAACTTTGGAAGATGCATGGAAGAGGGCATGACACTATTGGACCTGCATCCATAAGCGAACCAGTGGTGGCCGACGAGAGGGCGGGCCCCGCTATAACGGATATTGTTCATGCGGCCTCCGCACACTCTTCGCCAGACGGTGCGGGCGCCGCCTCTACTCCAACGGATACTGCGGCTCCCGTAATCAGCGAGCTCAACGTAGCGGGCCCCGCAGGTTCAGCAACAAATGCTGCGGCCCCCGCAATGAATACACTGGACCGTCCGGGCACCGCTACTCAAATAGTGATTATTCCGGCACCCGCACCTCAAGCGGCAGCTGCTGCGGTCGCCGCCAATGACGAAATGAACCGTGCGGGCCCCGCAGATCATTTACCACAGCCTTTGGGCCCCGCCCTACCTATGTCATCAAAAGAAGCCCCTGCGTCAACACAGACTCAAGATGCGCACCCTGAACGGAATCACCTCTTCAGCGCCCCACCTGCGTTTGCAGAATCACAACCGCTGGACACGGGAATACCTGGCAGCAATACTCCGGAGGCCAGCACAAATTCCAGCGTGCCTACACCGGAAGCCCGCACAAATTCTAGCTTGCCAACAGCGGAAGCCCGCAAGTTACCTTGTTGTTCTGAAATACCAATGGCTGCCCTGGTCAAATTAGCACTATTTTGCGCCGCCTGCCCGCAACCAGGAGTCAATTTGCCTGATGATTGGCAAAAGGAGACAGCAAAGTAAGTACGCATCTCAAAACTTTAAATTGTCCAACTCAAAATAATATTGTAGAGAACTAAACACATTAACCGTTGCTGGGGATGGAAATTTCAAAGCATATCATTTGAAACAGAAGAACGAAGCCGATGATGTTCATTTAACAGATGGTGATGCATTCATGACTGCCCGGGGCCCGTACAAAGCCCACTTGGAGGAAGCTGAAAAACATCCCGAAATCTACAAGCAGGCGAGTAGATGCATATTTAGCTGAATTCAGAGCGACGCAGCTAATTCTTTTTTAGACTCGCACCTGCAATCACCACAATGCCGCCGCAAATAAAGACCAAGCGGGCCCCGGAAAACGCGTTCGCGGGGTTGGTTGTTGGGCTTGCGGTCGCCATGGGTGTTTCGCCATTGGTAGTCTGGTCGACTTTGTCAAAGGGGAGAAACAGATGTCCATGGACTATTCACTCTGCGAATGTCTCAAGCACATTGCCATGGAGGGCGTTACGTGCGTGCATTGCATTTATGACATAATGTGCCAGTTCCATGTCAGACTTGTTGAGCGCATCACCAAAAGTACGACGCTTAGCATCCCGGACGCCGTAACTCTAATAGGTGCAATTGGTTTGTTCCACGTACATGGGCACAAAGAGGAATGTCTATATCGCTGGGCGACAACCTACGTTCCTGGAGCTGGTATTGTTGATGGCAAAGTGCTGGAAACACTATGGTCGATTCTCAATGGAATCTCCCGGAGCACCGTAGGAGCAACAACGGCCCACCGCACCGAAATCCTCGATGATCACATGGGTGATTCCAATTGGAAAAAAAACATCAACATGGGTCAGTATTCCCTTTGATCCAATTTCAATGGATTTTCACTTTTTTGTCTAGCGGAAACAATTGCCAAACGTTATTCTCGGGCGGTCATTGAGGAACGGACTAGCGCAATTTATTATGATGGAATGACGCAATCATCCCCACAGAGCCTGCTGCCAAAATGGAAAAAGGAAATCGAGGCTGCTGAGTTGAATCGGCCGTCCGATGTGACCAGGATGGACATTATGAAAAAGAAAGTTCCTAAAGGCAAGTAACAGATTATATGCAGCCTGATTATTCTAACCGTCAAATCTATACTCAGCCTTGACTCGTCGGGAGATTGAGCTGAAGATGGCGCTGGCTGAGCTTGCAGACAGTGCGCGCCACGGAGGCCGCCTTGGACGGGCTGCATGGCTATCAGCCGGTTTAAAAACTGAAGAGCGCCAGTAAGTTAGTTCCATCCATTTTGCTTAATGCATCTGAAAAGCATGTAGGGCCGCCGTGCGCTCAGAAGCCCGTAAGTGTAAGCGGGAGCCGACTACAGTTCAAAAGCTCGACTTGGTGAATAAAAGGCGCCAGTTACAAAGGGAAATCAATACATTCACCAAAGGCGCCGTTGAACACCTGGGCCAAGATCTTGTCGATTTAATTTGCGAGAGAACTGTCGTTGTCTTGGATGAAGTATCTGATACTGAAGATGCGGAGACCGAAGAACCCACGTTGACTGACGGCGACCCGGAGCGCCAGCTGCTGCCCTTCCCTTCTGCATTGACGGACAATCAGATAAATGCCTTGTCGATTGAAGACCGCACCCTTGTTGAAGACCTCAGGACGTCCGAGTTGGAAATTAGGCATGGCCAGGCAGATGATGCATTGGAGCTTGTCCGAACTGCGGTCATTCAGTTGTCCTGGCAGATGAAAAATGGAGTTCGACCGGCCACCGGAGTAGCTACAAGGACCAAAGCATGGGATGCCGTTCACATACTCAAGCGGGCTTGGACGTTGCAGCGTACAGTCTACAATCACAATCGGGCGATCATGCGAAAATTGGTAGCGCCAGACTCGCGAGAATCTCTGGAAGCTAGATATCCGTATTTGGAACTGAAAGACTGCAGTATTAGCACACAGGTCGTCGACCCGAATTCGTCTGGTCAGAGCAACCGGCGGCTTCCGTGGTTCTACAGTTCCAATCAACTGCCCAACCCCAACTCTCAGGCTGCTAATTCGGCGTTGGCCAATGAACATCACAACGAATGTCAGTCAATTTTACATCACTTCAGAAGCAAGTTGGTAATTTTTTTGAAATTTATCTAGTCTATCGAATCAACTGGTTGAGCGCCCGAGCCCAAAAAAACCGGTGGGCCGAAGAGCTGAATCTGACACAACACGAGATGGGCTGGACGGTGAGATTCTACATGCACATGGCCCGAAAGTGGCGGGACAGACGGGACAAAATACCAGACGGTCACATCGGACACCGCGCCTATGCTGAAGAAAAGATTGCCATGTGGAACGAGCTTTCCCGGGTAGCCGAGTCAATTTTTTCCAATGTAGACAGTACATACAAATCAGTGAGAGAAGAGGTACACTGAAATTTATAATTTTTAGTCTGGTCACATGATTAAATCGATCTTAAAGATTGGAGATTGATATCAAAATTGGACAACAATCCTGTTTCTCTACCTCCATCATGGACAAGAAGACCTCTGCCTCCGTTGTGGAGAAGGATCTTCCGAAGCTCGTCGCTCCGTCTCCCAGTCGCCGTTTTTTTTTCCCTTTCGAAGATCGTGAGGCTATGGCCCGACTGAAATTACACGTCCTTATGGCCAGGCTGAGAGCCGCCCTCCGGGTTCTTATGGTTGTGGAGCCAAAAGACCGTCCTGTCAACGGCGATGACCATATTCGCGAAGAAATTGTAAGTGCTTCAACTGACTATTAAATTTTATCATTCATCATTCTTGCAGGAGATGATCCTCGCTCACATTGGCTATTGCTCGCTTCAAGGGTTCCATATTCGGGCCCCGTACCTTTTGACAGATGTTGCGGCCACCGTCTATACACCCTATGTTGGAGCACAACTACACATTACGATTCCGGAGTCCATCAATATGGACTTCACCGATTATGACGACACTCTAATCCTTGAATCGACAAAACCATTTGCATACTGGTGGAAGACAGGCGGCTCAGTGGATCGTGTTGTGAATTATCAAGTGGGACAAGACCACTTTATGGCATTTTATTACGCGGTAAGTAATCATTATGCATCATCACTTCCCTTTTCAATATTTTTGATTAGGCGATACCACGAGACAGTCGCGGCGACCCGATGATTAGTGAAGAGCTGACTACGCTCGGCCACCGCATGTGCTTTGGCAAAGGTGAGGTGCCCGGGCTTGCCCCACGACCTGAACCACCCCTGCCTCCTTCACCAAACCCTGCGGAGGCTCTCTGTGAAAATTGTGTCCCCCTTCGAGAAACACTCAAGCTCGCCCTTGAAAAGCTCCGCATGGCACAGACGGTTGTCGAGGGGCAGATAGTAGAAGGTCGGGAGGCCGTTGAAAGGTCAACTCTACGCGTTGGCGCGTATAGTATACTTCACAATATTAACAGCAAATATGGCGTACCTTTCAAGACAAGAGGATATAACCTCCCAAGAGAATTCGCGAAGTATTACCCGTCGGTATCGCCAGGGCCTGATAACCGCCCTAAAACGAAGCAAAGCAATTCTTCAACCCAGTTAGCCCCACCAACTGATGATGCTTCGACTCACAGGACCACGGCTGCCGGTGTAGACTCTCCGCCCAAATCAACAAATGTTTTACCAGCCCCTGTGAATACCACAGCTCTTACACATCCTCCAACTGCGTCTATGCTCAATCTTGAGGAAGTCAGAAACGTCGAAATAGAGGATGTGTCGTCTACAACCTCGGATGGAAGTGCCACAACATCCATCCCATCAGCTTTCGCAAACGACGCACTGAACGACGACGATTATTTCTCGGACCCCGCCGACTTTGATGAGGACGAATATCAGGAAGACGAGATGGGCGATTATTATGAGTATGCTGCGGACGATGCGGAAGAAGATCAACTGTTAGGAGATGATTGACAAACGAGGGTACCATACACTGTTTTTTAAAATGTCGCCAATATACATAACCATTTGCTGCCTCTCGCTAACCTCAACCTAAATTCGGATATATGGTCAATGCTGCTGACCAGTACCGGGCACCGCAAATCCTTAGGCAAACATCAGATTTCCGAAAACTTGTCACACTTGCAGTTGTAATCATGGAAAGTTGATCTTGGGCTTGTACAAAATTGAATTACTGGCTGCCGCACAGTTTGATCAGGATGTGTGCCCACTCCAACCCTCTGGGTGCGGGATCCTACATATATATGCTCCCGGAGCCCAGGCCAGAATTTGCCCAACCGCGGTGCCCGCACATTTTCCCGGAACCCAGGCCAAAGTATCCCCCAAAAATTAAAATAAACCGCACCGCCAAAAGAAAATTATTGGAGCCCGCATGCTATTCTTTTGGCCGGCAGACATTTTGATCGGAATCCGGCCCAACCCCAAGCCAGTGGGTGCGGGATCCCGCATATTCTGCCGGAGCCCAGGCCAGAAATTGTCCCAACAACGGTGCCCGCACATTTCCCCAGGACCCAGGACCAATCCCCCCCCCCCCAAAAAAAAAAACCAGAAAATACCGCGTCCAGCAAATTTGGCAGCCCGTTGACCGCAGTGCTCATATATCGGGGTCCGCAAAATTTATCCCACTCATACGACGGCCACCGCTACCGTGGCAGCACAATCCGATCGGACCATATCCTATGGCTACATCGTAGCCATTCCGATCGGACCATGGAACACGTCAACTTCGTAGCAAAATAGATTTGTCAGACTGAGCCCGTATATTATGACTACTTCGTTGATTGGCATTTTACAGTATAGTATGTAAATATACTACTGTCCCATGTGTCTGGGTAGCGATTTAAGGTGTTTGGTTTCCGCCTAGCACATGCTATTTTTAATAACAACTAGATGGTACCCGTGCTCCGCACGGTGCAAAAGTATTATTCTCGATGTAGTACTACATAAAAGTGGTGTCATAACGGGATGTAATAATGATAGGTTTCACAGAGTTCAAAAATGATAGTGCTAAGGGTTTGTAACAAACTGGACAGTGATAGGGGTGAAATGAGGAGGGTGTCAGATGCGAATGCCGAAGTAGAATACGTTCTATACCTAATTAACACAATTACCGGCACATAGGACATGAATGAAGGAGGTGAATGAAGGAGGTCATCGACGTCACGACTGGGCGCAAATTAAGCTCACGTGGACAATGAACTTTGCGCAAAGTTAAGTAGTGGCGCAATTTGGCATTCTCTTTCCTCACGAATATTCTAATCTCATGAACCAGACGCAATCTTTGGACTCTCAATGGCGTCTTTTGTTGATGCAAATCTAGTGAAGACGGAGCGCATTGAATCCCAGCTCAAAATATCAGCGTCTAACACCAAGGCGGGAATCTGCGCTCGAGACTACAATAACGAGAAAATTGCTGTGGATTAATCGCGCGCAGATAGATGCAGAAGGGCTTGATAAGGGAGGCCAGACTTGTCCATCATGCATTATTCACCAGGCGCAGTGCTACAATCTGTCACCAGAGCGGAAAGCGCATACGGGAACTACATAGCGGTGGAAAAGAAAGAAAGGCGGGCGTCAATAGCCTCGTTTATTTTCGAAGCGTGAGTTCCAGCTAGGAACGAGTAAGTCAGTAAAATTGGCTCATGTCCGTGTAAACTCAAATTATAGAAAAATGACGTACTTTCATATACCATGGATATCTCCCTTCCTGGAACACTCCTGTGCCACAAAAAAGCCGCCCGCCTCCAGTCGCAGAGCCACAGTTTCTCGAGCAATGGGAATCGCATAACGAGCTGGGTTTGAACTTGCTTATGTTTTGAAACAACATAGTCAACGGAATTGTTTGCCGTCCAGTTTATTGCGAGAGATCTCATATGCGATGAAGACAAGGGGATTGTGAGCAGATCGTCCAAGAAGGTCTAGAAATTCAACGGAGTTGACTACTTAATGTCCAATTTTCTAGAAATGTTCCTGGCTGACTGACCTCTCGAGTAACATTCTGTATGTTAACCATTGCTTCCAATGACAGCTCTTGCAAAACTGGTAGAAGCGCACAGAACTTGAAGACGTCATCATATTCGATGGACCAAACTTTGGCGTAGAAATGAGTCAAGCCCGACAATTGAAGAGAATAATGCGGTGAGGATAAGGACTGGTGCAGAAGCTTAAAGTGTTCTCCTGAGGGAAGTAAAAGAGAGTTCAGATACAACCGTCTCAGCGGTAAGGTTGGTAGGTGTGATTGCGATGTACCGGACTCCGTTCTGGGCACAGGAAGAATGATGCGGAGCAGCTCATATGGGCCACGATAAACCTCAAGGCTTGGGGTCGGTGATATCAGTGGTGGTTGATATGCTTCGATTATCCGTTTTCTGTTTTCAAAGTCTGAGGGCCAAGATGATATGGAGAGGTGCCTAAGTCCGGGAGTTTTCGAGAGGAGAAGAGGGAGTTGTGTTAACACCCGAGCCGACACTGATATAGACAACTTCGACAGCGAGTTGAGGTCCGAGGGGTATGTAGGCCATATCCCGTGGAAGAAAAATGATACCAGACGATCAGGGTAGACGCGAAGTTCTTGGAGTCGGTTAAGACCTAATATCCTTAACCAGCGGTCAACTCCTAGAGTTAGTAGTGTCTCTGACTTGGCTTGATGCATAAAGTGGAGAGTATTTATTTGCAATTGCACCAGTGCATTCGCGGATGGGAGTATGTTGCAGTTGGTAAGATCCATGAAATTCAACTCGGGTAACTGAGATATTTGCTGCAGAGCAAAGGAGTCAAAGTCGGTGTCGGTGCACTCCAAAGTTCGAGCGTTTTGAAACCGAGGGATGGCCTGGTAGAATTTGTGGACCAACAAGTCGGTAAAGTCGGTGCCAGTAGCGGGGAGGGGCCTACTGGACTCGGAAGGCGACTGACGCCAGGGACATAGAATAAGATGGCGGACGTAGCTCGCAATTGGACTGGAACTGAAGAACTTCAGTCGTTGGATTTCACGATCCAGTTGGGCAGACGATGGCAGTGTCCGTTCCGACTTTTCCCAAGTTTCAATGAGGCTGTCATCGAGGATATATGTGTGGAAGGTCAAGGTACTGCAGATGAGAGGAAGAGTGAGCCAGCGAAAGGCTCGGCATGTGGAAGAAATGTTCATCAATGCCTCACTTTCATCCTCAGATTCGGAGTCAGAGTGGATGATTTCGTCCATTATCTTCAACCAGATGTCGGTGGGAAGTAGATCGAGCCCAATATTTACAGGGTTCATGAGGTCCTTCGACATTTCGGAATTAGAGACCTGGAGGGTGGAGTGAAGTTGAACCCGCGCTATTCGACTGCGTGTTTAAGGATAAGGATGGAAATTCTGAGTCTGACTCATGTTCAAGTTGCTGTCGTCGCACGGCCCGATCGTCGCCGATGTTGCTCAGACTCTGCTTCATTCTTTCAAAGTCAGACGAACAGAATATATCACTGACCAGGCAGTCTTGAGTGTGTAATGAATATGTACTATGTTCCACCGTCTTCTAAACCCAGTTCTGACTGGGACGTTTCAACTATTTTTTTGCGTTTCTGGCTCTCACAACTTTGATAAGGCGCCATATTCAACTCTACACCACAGATTGGCTCATTGCTCTGTAGCTCAGGTAGGCTGTACGAGAATCTCGAATCCTCTCTATTACTATCGCTACAAGGGTATAACCGTGTTACACAATAAATAAATAATGCTACAAAAGAAATGAATGATGAATCACAGAAACATGGGCGTGGCGTTAAGCTTCTAAGCTCTGATGAAAGTCGTCATTCCTTGCAGATTATTTTTGTCTGCACGCGAGGCATTAGAAAAAACATAAACATTATTTATAAAAATATGACTCACCGATTGTGACGCCGGCAGCCTTGGCCGCAGAAGCAAAGTTGAAGTTCTGAACTGAAGTCGCTTTTCCAGGTGTGTTCACTGACAGAACATTAACGGTGGTCGCGTTGGGAGATAGAACGTAAAGGAAGCTAATGGCAGAGTAAGAGTAAGTCACGGATCAGGGACAGTACTGAAAAGGCCTGACCTGTTGGCGCCGATGGTGGCGATGTCGTTGTCAATCGTCGCAGAGCCAGGTGCCTGAGGGTATTGCTAAGAAAGAACGGGAATCAGATTAATCCTACGAAAGAATGGAGGAGACCAACCTTGACAATGGTGCCCTTCAAATTGGCGTCAACGTTAACTTCAGTGATAGTCGAAGTACCGATATCAGTGAGGTAGAAGTTTTTCGACTTTGGGCTGAAACTGGACCAGCATGTAGCCTTTTGGCCAGAAATAGGGACAATAGTCGACGTGGCGCTGCTAGAGGCCTTGGCACCTTTTCCAGCTTTTCCACCGAAGTTGAAGATGTCGAAACCAACGCCAGCATCCGTAGCGAGGATGGCGTTCATGCCTGGAATCACGGTCATCGAGAAGGGCAGGAGTCCACCGGAAGCGGGGGTAGACTTGACGGGTTCGGCAGACAATGAACCGTCAGCGGCGATATCCCATGTCGCGAGGAATCCTAAATTGTTGGGTTAATAATAGGTAAATAAATCGACGGTAATCTCACCTGGGGTAGGAGGAACACCCTTGACCGAAGCGATGAGTTTTGAGCCATCTTCGCTGAAGACGATATGACTTGTCGTTCCAGCGGGACCAGTGGCGGGAGTTGTCTGGTTGAGTCCAAGCGAGCGAAGGGTGTTAGGCTTAGCGACTAATCCTAGCTTTGCATCTGGGGTATAGCAGCTGCTAGGAGGTCAGTTTTTCCAGGCTTAGTGAGAGGTTTTAAATACGCACTTAACGCCATTGACCGCGCCACCGTTAAGAACACAAACCATCGTCCCTTTCGCGTTGATGGCCACTGACATTGGGAATTCACCCTCGGATGAGACTGGACCACCGACCATCTTCAACTTCGCGGGATTGTTGGGATTGATGGAGAACATAGACACCGTGTTTGATCCAGGCTAAAACCGAAATTCAGTAAAAGAGCCGGAAACAGCGCCAACTGGAGAGCCTACTTACGTTGATGGTAACGAGCATCTTGGCCGCAGCGCTGGTCTTGACAGCGCCTTGAGCGAACAAGGGGTCAGGTCCATTAGGAGAGGTAATACCGTGGGCGCCACGTCCACCGGCATTTGTCGACACCACGGAGCTCTGGTGAGTTTCAGAGGTAAGCTGAGCAAGTTGGAACCAAAGTTAATTAACCACTGACCAGTTTCCCGTTGGACGCGATGTTCATCGACACAATCCTGTTTCCCGTTGGGTCGTTCGTAATGACTGCATGCCTGTAAGTTTTCGAAATGATTACGAACCATAGTACTTACAGTACGCGGCACCGGCAACACCTGAATTTGCATTCCCTTTCGATTGTTGGGCGGGAAGAGCGGAAACGGAGGAGGCAAACCCAATTGCAGCTAGGAGGTAAGAGATTGAAACAAGCATGTTGAAAAGAGTGTAAATTTTAAAAGGGATTGGCTCGTGAAGGAAGATCGTCGACGCTCGCGCCTTCGATGAAAAAAGGGTTAAAAGGGATCGAAAAGATCGAAAGAACGAAAGAGGAGAAGGGGAGAACTACTCTCTAGGAGCGAAGAAGGTGGAGAGAAGTGAGGATTTAGTCCGTCATTGTGCCACATTTTATAGGTCAACTAAATATCGGAACCTACAGAAGTGTCGCCACGCGGAACGGTGATCCATTGATGCTTCTGTTCCTCTCTGCTCCCGTTAGCCCACTTTGGAACAAGGATGCTTTGACGTGAAGTGTCGACGCATATCAATTATCGTCGATCATCAGTTACCGTAGAGAATTAGATTTAAATTACTGTACAACGAACCGAGGTTGTAGGTCCCGTGCTTGAGGAAAGCTTGTCGTAAGGATGAGTACCGTGCACCGTCTGGAGCTTCTACGTCTAATTACGGAGAGGCTTGTTTAATATCCTTCTCTGAGGACAAGCCCTGCCCGGAGTGCGAAGTTGTCGTCAGTGGAACGTGAACCTCAGCGGTGCCAGAGTATGAGTTACAGTAATGGGCTGTAGATGTGCCTGAGCTGACCAGTAGGGCTGGGTTTGTTAGTTCAATGTTAGTAACATACCAGTATATCACACGTTAGTAACATGTTAGTAACGTATCTAACACGGAGGGGTCAAATTAACTTGTGATATACTGTGATATACCTATAGGTGACAGAGAGCAATTGTACGCATTTTCTGGTATTCTGTCGACGAAAAATTGCAGTCCAAAGACTCACAGAACTAATGGCTGCCTCTGAGCACCTTCACTGCCTTATTTTACAGGTACTTTCCTCTTTGATTTTGGCCGGCAACGATTGATGCCGAGCCGGTCCGGAGATAATCGCCGACCGGAACATTCTTTCGACCTCTATTGTGCAAGGCTGGTTTCTAACACCAATCTAACATGTTAGAAACCCCATTCCAATGTTATAAACGACGTTTTTAACGGAGAAAATTTTGATTATTCTAGGCGCCCACGTGACCAATCTCACAGTTAGTAACACAAGTATCTAACATCACACGGGAGCCCAAACCAATCTAACGTTGGTAACATCGCCGGCGAGCAATCTAACCCAGCCCTACTGACCAGAGCTGACCCTATGTCCTTGACGACACAACCGCCTAACCGCTGTAACCGCTGGTATGTACAGTCGGCGTGCGTAACCGCCAAGGTCCAAAGCGTATCGAGGTGACGATCAACATCAATATTTGCCTCGGGCTATAAATACATGCGCGCAACTTATAAATAGCACCGACGTCCGCATTTCTAATTTAGTATAAGACACCAATCTAACAGCGGTTAAGCTGCGGTAACTTAAGCAGATGAGATCCATCACGATCTAAACAGCGACACGGGTAGGGCTGCATTCGACCGTCAGTCTCAGTCTGGCTCACATGTAATGTGAAAATACTCAGTGGATTATGTTACTTGACTCCCTGGGATGGAGGTCCAGGTTGGTCCTATCGGAGGGCTAGAGACGTCGTAGAAGCACCAAGCGCAGCCTCGCTAGAGCCAACATTTTCGAGTCTGAATTTTTTCCTGATGAACAACCGTGAGTTGACCGTGAGGCCCATGTACAAAACTTGGACGTCCCGCCAACTGGAAAACCAGTTAGTTCAACCGTTGTTGGCTCTAAAACTTTCTTGCGCTTTTGCAGTTACATAGATAGTCGTGATTTACAAATGCTACTCTGTAATAAACCAGCCAGTGTATCCTCCTTTCTTCCTGTTAACTTATTTTCGCACAGATGGATTCTTCTCCCTTATTTCAGATGAACCTTCCCTTGGTAACCTGCAGAATGCATTACTTCTATATATCAGTGGTAAGAACGGGAAAACACACTGGAGTTTTCCTCTGGTTGAATGTCAGGTCAAACAACCTCAGCTGCAGCGCTTTTGATTTACAAAAAAAAGTCAGCGTTAAGCCGCTGAGTAGGAAATGATGCCTACTCAATCGCTTTATCCGCCGTCGACAATGCCGGACTGCGTATCCAAAGTTCATCCGTCAGTAAAACTAAGTTGACAAAGTTCTGAACCTTTCTACCTGGAGCCTGAGGCAATCTTGCCTATGAGAGGTTGGACTACCTGTGCGCTGTGCAAATCGATCTCAGAATTTGGACGGCGTATATGAAGCCGGAACTCGACATACACGTTTTGCACTTTAGGTGCGATTTTTTGCAACGCATTGGCAATCTGCTTTGATATACCTCTGAAGGGATTAAACTCGTCTTCACGCTCCAAGAGAGCGTGAGCTTCGGCGGCGCTTTCCTGCACGGAGCCTGGTGCAGCGAACGCGCTAATGGCTGACAACGCCAAAGCAAAGCTGACGAAGACGGAGATTTTGTAAAAAGAAGGCATATTAGCTGTGCTTGAGTTGGAGATGAAGCTGGTGAGTTGGGGACACATTCAAAACTATTTATCACTCATCGACTTTCCGTTTCTGGAAGTGTAGGCAAACTTATACAGATGAAGAAGGAGGTTTAAGATACTAAAACCTCACTATGTTAACTAGTCTGGCCAGACACCTTGAAACATTTAGTTTTTTTTCCTCAACAGACTCCATCGGGCTATTGGTTTTATTCGCTCGCTTTATCTCCTCCCCGTACTATCCGCCGAGGCAGCTCAGATACATAAATCAATCAAAACATTTCTGCTAACCGCAATGAAGAGAGTTGATTCTGGCCTTCCTTTCTTCAAGTTAGTATATGTAGCGCTGTCGTCCATGTCAAATTGACCGATCAGGGACCAGGGTGGACATGTCTCGCTGGTTAGTAGATCTACACATAGCGTTCCAACGGGCAATTACCATCTTGAATTCTCAAATAATCGCCCAAGATACTCGGATAAATATTTTTATGCGAACCTCAGTCTTTATTCCAGATAATTCGGACCCGAATGATCGCTTTCCCTTTTGCGACCAAATATTTCCTAATTGAGAAGTGCGCCTCATTTTCGGTATGCCCCTCAAGGTTCGAAAGAGAAGCTTACCTACTTAGGCCTAATGAGCGCGCACAAAGAGTGAAGGATAAGAGGAAAGCATGGTCGTTTTCTCGATCTGAGCCTGAAATCGGTGAGCTGAGGACATCAAAACGACAACGCCACCTCCAGGCTATTTAACCCATCCTTCAAGTCTACTTTCCATCTCCTAGAATTGATAGTGAACTAGGGAGAATGGAGTAGGCGGTACTTAGCTCGCTTAAAGAAAGCCCTCTCCCTCTACTGCACGCGTAGAGCCGAGGAACAGTATTTGGACTAGACTAGTCTTCCTGGAGAAGTTAAAGTAGCAGCGTACGTCTTATTACGGACTACCGTTAGCTTTGGGGGTTTGTTCTGTCGCGCTAACTCCTTGTCATCTTATCAGCCGAGTAAAATATACATGTATGTACGAACCCGAATAATCCAGATACCAAAAGCCTGACGATAAGTATGAAAATATTCTAGCCAACTACACGATTCGAACTGCTTTTTACTTTTTTAAAAACTCATTCATCGGGCTGAATGAAATAATCAATAGCAGAAGGAAAAAAAAAACATTCCACTGCGGCTAGAGCGTCAAAGGCATTTCAGTACTCACGGCTCCGCGATGAACAGGGTCGGTGACTATCTCGTGCTTGAACTGGGCACGGTCGCATATGGTCGACGTCTCTTATCTAGACGTGCTTCGTTGCCACACTAAAGCAAAGCTCTACGGAATTGCGATCACGTCGTCTCAGGAATTCTGCGAGGCGTAATGCGTTTTATAAGCCACTAATTAAATCATTGACAATATGATCTACTTGACCTGGTGATTTGAAGGATTCAGTTATTGGCTCGCAGTCTTAAAGGCCTGCTGGCGAGATAGATATCTTGTGGCATCAGGATAGACCGACGGAACCCATGTTCAGTTAGAATAACGATAAGAGATGTTTAGATCAATGACGCCTGTAGACCAAGCATCTCGTCAGGCTCAGCTAATGTCGGAAACGGAAACCAAGGACGCAGAGTGTTGCAGTGCTTACTGGTGGAAGAAGCTTGCAGCAGCTGAGAACGATCGACTTCAACCTGCTGGAATGAGAAATTGTTGTCGATGAAGTTCAAACTTTGAGTGTCTTTGAACAGGGGAAAGTCTTGTAAAATTTGCGGAGTATTGAAGGGGAGTCACTATGAAGAACCTGAAGAGAATCTGCCTTTTCGCATCAAGGGCGGGTATACGACGATAGCCCGCGGCGACTTGCTGAAGTGTTGCCTCTTGTGGTCAAATCTGTTGGAGGGGGGCATCGTCCGTCCATGCCTTCGCCACGGTTTTCGGGATGCTGCACCAACGAGGAATGATTGAAAAGCGACGCTGCGGAATATAGTGGGAACCTGCCTGGAAGCGTCTACCAGTGGAAAGCCAGCCCGTCGAGGAAGCGTTTATCAGGAACTGCGTGACACGTGTTCAGGATCAAACTCAGCGGAGGCCTTTTTGTGAGTGTTCCATAAGGTTCACGAAAGGCTACATATGTGCGGATTTCAGTGGAAGGCGTTTGAGAATTGGCGATGGAATTCTGGTCAGTGGCAAGAAACAAAACGTTGACAAAACGCAGTAATATGCGCTGAGGTGGCAACACCATCGGACATCAGTGGAAATCATCGATTTCTGACGGTGATCAAACGAATACCCATTGAGATCCATTGGTGAGCAATGGAATCCATGTAGCCACATTGACACGACCATTGGATATCAGTGTCGCCCATCCGATATGGGTAATAGCCACTGTAGGACATTGTAGATTAATTATCACATCCATCGAAGTCCGTTGTTGTCCACTGGTGCTCCAAATATCGTGTCTACTGAATTCCGTTGGTGTTGCTTGGAGCACCACCGTATCTCAGTGGAACTCCACTAAATATCCATTGTCATACAATGGATTTCGGTCATTTTCCTTCTGAGATACGATCTATAACAGTGTGGGTTACGCCATATCCAATGAATAACATTGGATTTTGAGCCGGTTGGCTCAGAGTTCTGTTAATTATCGGCATTATTTTAATGTAAATAATCTACTGAATGCTAGAGCGAGGTGTGCCTACAGCGCGCTTGTGCTATACAGAGCATTACAAGTAAGCGCCTTAGAGAGCGGGTTTGAGGTACTATTCGGGGCTCGTAGCGCCCAACAAAATAATTAACAATGGTGCGAGGGTCGAGATACAATGTCTGGAGCGAAATTGAAGCCGTAGACCACGGACACGGAGACGGTGGTAAATAAAGTTTGATAGTGAGGCGGACGTTGCAAGCAACGGAGTGCTATTCACTAAGTGTAAACGACGGTACAGGAGGGCGTAAATAGCATGGAGAACGTCGGGAAGTGAGTAAAAAGTATGATGAGAAGAGAGGAGTTCAGAAAATATACGCTCAAAGAAAGAAATGAAACCTCCTGCCTGCGAATAACGCGTCGAACGCCAGGAAAATACGCCGAAGGTATTTCTTCCTGGTGTACGATGGATACCGTTGGTGGGCGCCTGATATCTTTTTTAACCTCCGCCGCACATCGCTGACGTACATTATCTAATCTTGTTATATGATATCCACCAATCTCCTTCACCCTCCACCAATGTCCAACGGTGGTCACCAGTATCCATTGGTGACCACTGATGTCCACCAATGTCTTTGATGGCACGGGGCATATGACTCACAAAACGACACGAACGTGACTCGGATATGTTGACATGACAAGTTCTCGAGGCAGGCACCGCTTTCAACGACCGGATCAGCAATCGGCGCTATTTGGTTTGTTTTCTATTATTGTTTTCTCAAGCACCGGTTAACCTCATGCATGCATCCAGGACAATTACTGCTCTCCTAGGCTCGACCATCTTCGTCCTTGATAAGCTTGATAGTTCAGGTACTCGCAGAATTTCTCCATTCCTTGCCTTTTGACCACTAACTTTGATCATTTCAGCCATCAAGTCAGCGCTCATCAGATCCCATTTCCCAATTTGACTTGAAATTTCATGGCGTCCCAATTTTATCCCACCAACAACCGTCAACCCAACGAAACCTATCCAAGCGGGCCACCTCCGCCTTATGCATACGTACCCATAGACCCATTCAAACCCTCTCTGGCCTTTAGTTTGAACAACATCCTACCTACACGACCTGGTCGGGGCCATCGTCATGACGGACGGACTCAGGCTGTCGGCTCGGTTGAAGGGGGAACACTGGACTGGGCTGGAGCGCCTTTTTACTCCCTGGGAAACGCCCGTCCACTAGGTCAAGGGCATCCGCATCCTCCTTCTCGACGACAAGACCCAAGTCGATATGCGCCACGACCCACAGCAATCCGGTATCCGCAAGAATTACACGATTATAACGACTACGTACCCACGTCATATTACCGTCCAACCACAGGCAGAGTAGATGGTAATTACGCATCACCTGCTTTGCCGACGCCTCGTGGCCAACCCGGCGTGGTTCCACCCCAACGCCGACCATCCATGGTGGAACAAGCGACCCGGAGCTCATCCATTATCCATGGTGTACCGATGTCAGCCGTCCCAGCGGACAGTAATCCAGGTCCAAACGAACAACCACCTACAGAACCCCCTCTAACTCGACCACTTGACACCGCCTCTTACGCTGTGCCGCAGCCGACAATCATTCAAGAACTTTCGCAACAGATACCAGATAATGCCATTCAAGATACGTCCCAGGCACTACCCCAGCTCTCGAGAACTACATCCTCGAACGGCCCATTTCGAAATCCACGGTTCGCGTTTGCTTCGCCACCCGTCGTTATCCCACCCCCAGCCGTTATCCCGCCCCCAGCACCCTCCTCACACCAGAATGGGATGACTACCCAACATGAGGTTCTCCAGAATTTTTTCACCTCTTTGCTTAACGCTCGGTCTCAGTCTCAGCCACAACATGTGCGCCGTACTAGCTCTCGTCGTGATTATCGAATGGCTCCACAAGGTAGCTCTTCCCAACACCCAATCCAGCGGAGCCCCTCTCGATCTCCTTCCATTAATTCTCGTCGCTGTCGTAGTCGTAGCCGTGGTCGAAGTCGAAATCGTCGAAGTAACCGAACATCCCTTGAGAATGGCTCCCACTCGACTGCCTCGTCATCTCGATCTCCCGGTTCCATTTCCACCTTGAGCAAACATGCCGAGCGTCCTGCTCAGTCCGATAGCGGTCCCATATTGGCTTCCCACCTTGATATTTCCATGCTACCGCAATCTGGGCGACAATCTACCGAGCCTCCGACTGCGCAGGACAACTCCACACCCGTACCCTCTACTCAAGCGTATATCCTCGCCTTCCTTCTCGACACCATCCCGCGCCAGATATATTTATACATGCTCCTCTGCTTACCGTACCTCTACTTCTCCAGAGTGACGCGAATATTCGAGGAGGCGGAGATGAGTATGCCTATGATCCGGCAAGGGATATTGGATGCGGCGAGGGCGAAGGCTGAGGTCGGGTATGAAACTGGTATGGGAATGAATAACTGGGCCGGTAATGGCAGGAACGGGAGGGCTATGAGCCATCCTAATCTTCCCTGGGCCTTTGAATTCGAACCTCCTGCTGACAGTGCTGCATATGCGAATTTACAGAAGACCTGGCAAGCGTTTATCGATTCGTTGCTTAAAGAGTGGAAAACTCTGAATATCATTTCTGTCTTATTGCTATCGTGAGTTTCCTCTCCACTTCTGAGTCCGTTTTTTGAGGCGAAGCTCAACTGCTGCCTTTCCAAATAGCGCTATTTTGACCATTTTACAACTTGATGGCGCCGCCGCGGACCCAGTCACACGATACTCAGCCTTGCTCTCTATGATATGCGCGCTTATGAGTCTCCTTTATGGGTGTATCTTTATTATTCGATTCGGAACGATGAGAAAGACGTATAAAGGTGCTGAGTGGGCAGAAGTAAGCTCAATCTATTTTTAGCTTCAGAGAAACGGTATTCACGCCTCCTGATTAACAGGAAGCACAAAAGTCGAGAACGGGCATCTGGTGGAATATCTGGGTTCTTTTAGCTATGCCGGCGACGTGGCTTGCGTGGTGCGTGTTCTCATCTGTGAAGCTGAATCTCGACCAAGTAATTGTGTTGATAGGTCCATGATACTCTATATAACCACTGTCATGGCATTCGTCTGGCGTACATCGCCGTTTCCTTCTCCTACGTTGTCCTCTACCACAACCCTATCTGAAACCTCACCGCAAATCCTCGTCCCGCGGATCGTCATCTCACTCGTCTTAACTCTCGGTCTCGTCTACTTTATCCTGATAGCATTGACACTGCGGAAATATGGCGAAATGATGGACCGCGCGTGGCAAAGGCGCATCTGGGGTTGGATGAGGGACGGCGTTGGTGCCGCTGGTGCGCAATCGCGCGCGGAAAAGGGTATTCCGCAGAAGGGAAGCGGCGTTGAGGGCGAAAAATATAGGCCAAGTTTCCCTACTCCGCCCAGTCATCCTTATGGCAATGGACGCGGCCCTGGTCCAGTCGAACCAATTCGTGTTCGTGGACCGGGAAAAGAGGAAGGCATTACGGGATTCACAGCTGGAAACCCTGACAAGCTCCCAGATTCATATGTACCGCATTCCACAGACACAAAAATATGTCTACCACCACCGTTCGAAATTGTGGATTCAGACATAGAACGCCAGGGTTCTTATGCCACTATGTCGTCACACCCTTTAGTCTCAGCACCAATTCAATCGTCCTTTCATACTCAGTTTATCGCATTGCAAGGAACCAGTCACCAACCGTCGTCGGAGCTGGGGCCAGTACCGGCAGTGGCGACTCATGTTCAGAGCCGCATGAGAACTCCAGCTGAGGAACACACTCAGAGATCTTTAACACGGCGACAGGAAGAAAATTACGACGGTCAACGAAACCCCTCGGCGACCTTTGTCCCTGCGCTGGTTAACACCGTTGCACCTGAAAAGGAAAAGCTGAACGGCTTGTTGAAGGCGTTGACGATGCCATTTGTGTCTCGTGCTAAGAACACGATGAACGCCGAAGTAAGGGATGATAGAAAAGCCGAGAAAACATTGATCGACCCAGGACCTTCGAAAATGGTTTCATCTAGGTCCAGCGAGAACACAGACACGACGACTCCAAGCAAGATAAAAATGGTAAAGCTCTTTGATCTTCTCTCGGCTGGCCCATGCAGCGACGCATTGATGGAGCGAGATTTGACGGAGTATGGGCTAACTTGGGAGGCATTGGGCGGCGAGGACGGGAAGAAGCAGTGGGAACTGTTCAAGAAGGTCAGCCTTTCCCTCGCTGCTTCTTCACTCCGTCTTATGTTATGTATCTCTCGTTAAAAATCTAACAAACTTCTCCAATAGCAAATTCGGGCAGCGGTGTCGCTTTCATCCCCACACTCGTATTTCACTTCGACTTCCAAATCCGAGCATAACTCGATCATCCTCATTTTTGATAAATTCAATGCATACCTCCAGTTATGCGAAATCAAGGGTCAAGTAGCACTCTGCGAAGAATTTGGCCCCCATTGGGCTGGATTTGCGATCTACTACTTCGCCAATTCTGGTATATGGCCAGAACCATACGAAGAGTTTCAATCCCTGGATGACAAGCGTAATGTTACCCGAGAAAACGTGAGCATGAAGACGAAGCGGATACAACGTTATCAGTCCATCCCCGACGGTCTGCAGAGGCTAGATATATCTGTTTTCGTTCCTCTCACCAAACCCACCGCAAGTGGCAGCGGAGCTAGCAGCGGTCGCAATCGTGTTGGCGAAGAAGCGGATTCAGCATGCGACAAAAATGAAATACTCCCTGCCAACGTAGCGACGAGTCAGACGCAGCTCTTGGGAATGGTAGAAACGCGGAAGATTTCGTTGTTTTCTGAGCACCCCTCCAACGCCTCGAAATAGTGCCGAGACTGAGTAATTTCATTAGCCTAGCCAAAGGTCCTAGATCTTCGTTTGCTTCGAATTGTATCTGATTTATTCTCTTCAGATTTTCTACTGCCTTTTTCTTCCGTTGCCCCGGCGGTCATGTTCTAGAATGGCCAGGTGGAAGGCATCCAGAAAAGAGGTTGACGTTTGGTGGCACCACAGGATGTCTACAGACACGGTTTTACTGTACTCCCTCGCTGTGCTCACGATCTGGTTCCAAGAAACTTCGATTGGACAAGTAGAGAGCGGACATTTGGACTCGGGTGTTTTTCAATGCCTGATGTCGTACGCCGTGCCAAATTCAAGGCGGGGAAAAATTGTTTTCCCCAGTGTCCTCGGGAGAGCCACAAGACCGTCGTTACGTGAATCGAAGGTTCAGTTGTAACTTTCCGTTCCATTTCGACTGACAGCTCTTCATAATAAGAGGGTCATCAGATCTGTAAAGATCACAGGTCCAAGTCCAATTGCTGGAGAATTTGGATGGAGTGGACGGATGACGGATGTTGATTACGCAGATGGCAAAGCGCAGCCACAGCCTCGATATTATTAAAGGAACCCCATGACGCCGGACAGTGTGATGCTCGTTTTTGTAAATAAAACAGAGTTCAACCCTTTCCATGGAGTAACTAGTCAGGTTTGGAGCTCGAGAGGTTCTATATTGACGAATAACTTGGAACGTCGGTCAGGGCATAGTCGTGCAAGGTCGGAGAAATTCGATCGCCGGGTGGCTCCTTTATGTCCGAATACGTGAATGTCGCGAATCAAGGCCTCGACTTGCACTTAGACATTTTCATGGCAGGAAAACCGCCGACCGACTCACTTTTGTTTATGCATCGCTCAGGTGCGCATGGACGTAAAGCTTGAAGAAACCTGGACACGGGACACAAGATGAGGCCATGTACAGCCGCACGTTGTACCCGGCCATGAACCCAATTTTCTATGGTTTGCCGTATAAATACGCCCAGGAAGTTTCCTACTTTCTTCAGACTTCGCAACCACCGAATCACTCAGATATCTAACCAACAACGACCACTTACTTCTCGTGCGTCCTCTGTAACCTTTATGCTTGCTATACGAACTGACTTTCACCTCAGGTCATGCCTCTAGTAGCCATTCGGTCTGTTAACTCCCACCGCTATGTTCGCCTTGACGGTACGGGTGTTACTTCCATGACTGGGCCAGGCGGCGGCGTAGTCAACACCCAAACCTTCATCGGCACCTACGAGACCTTCAATCTCCAACAAAACGACGATAAAACCGTGTCATTCGGATCCACGGTCTTCAAGGACGTCTTCATCCGCATGAGCGCGGCTGGGGTCCCACAAGGCGAAGCAATTTCTGGGGGAGGGGGCACAGTTAACGCCCAGTTTACCGCTCGCACTTTGGAAAGGTTCCATATCCACCAGAAAGCAGACGCGCCTGGCCAATACAAAGGTGTAGTTGGCATCGAGTCAGTCGAAAGTCCAGGGAGGTTTTTGAGGCTAGATGGCGATTCGGGAATCGTTAACGTGCAGGGAGTTTTTAAAGATCACGAACAGTTCGAGATCTTGGTTGTGGGGTAATGATCTGAGGAACCTTTTGGCTCTTTTAGTACTGGCGATTTTCATCTTACACCATGGACCTTCGAAAAAAAGCAGAAAAAAAATTGTTGTAATGGTACTCGCAAATTAAATCGTAGTCTTGCAAATCAATTTGTTGTAACGAACGCGTATAAATTCGACAGATTTCAGAATCTATGTCAATGTGGAACAACAAAATATACAGTTTTATACAGAGAATTTAGAGTGCTGGTAAACAATTTAAATTGATCCAAGTACCAGTCGCTGTCTGTTTTTGATCAGAGGAAGGGCGAAGCAAAACTTCAAATTGATTACCCCTTTTAGATAAGTACGTACCCGATATGGGTTGCTGGAGAAGAGCTCCTTCGCGGGCGGAAGAAACACATAATTACACTATGTATGTGCAAAAATTATCTACAAGTCTACAAACATGTACAGATATATTAAAAGCTGGACGAGGAGCTGAAGCGTCGGCGGTCAGTGACCTTGCGAAAGAGGGTGAACATTGGCGCTATACATAAAATGGCGGGGCGGCGGGCTCACCAATGCATCTGTGTTTGAGGATGTGGTGAGTTGGGCCTGGGGGCAGGGGAGTTCCAGCGCGCACGCATTGGATGATGCTGTATGCGAAACGGCTAGCCGTGAGGCGCTTAAAGGTGAGTATTAAGGGCGAAGCGGAGGCGGAGGCGTAGCTGCAGCTGCGGGAGTCGCGATGGATTTGAGTGTCGTGCGCGAAGCGGATAGGCATGGAGTGGTACCGACCGCTAAACGTAATAGGGCTCCGCGGGAATCCCAGCGGGTGGAAAACAGACGGTATTGGAGCAAGAGGGTACAAGCATATGTGAGATGGTAGGTGGCGGCCATGGCGGGACTTCAACGGCGTGGAGTTGGGCCATACGTTTCGCAGACTCGTCTATGGATCGTGAGGGGTGGTGGTGTGCACGGCCCATTTCTCTACCCCATCATATTACGACGGGGGTTGGTGGTGGGCTAACGAGAACGAGGGATCGTGGCATGCCGACGTCCGCCCCGTTTCCCGTGGAGTGCTAACGAGGCGGCGGTGTGCACTCCATGCGTGCTGCCCTACGCGTCGAGCGTCGAAGAGGGGTGGTGGCTTCCATCCGCCTGTCTCGCTGCTTGCCTACCTCCCTCCTCCTCGCTGACTTGCGTCTGGTGTCTGGTGTCGGGCTGGTGAGTGGCCGATCCTGGAGACTGAAAACGTATCTCGGCGTCAGTAGGAAAAAGATGGGCGGTGGATGCTACCTTCAAGTCGGCTGACCGTGGGGAGTGGGTGCGCTGGTCGCGAATGGCCCACCGCCGGAGTCCCAAGAGCTGACCGGTGACGCGGTGATGGCCACCTGCTGGCGCGCTGGCGGTCAGAACCGCACACTTGATGGTTTCGACATGTCATAGGCAACACTTGAGCGCTTGAGCGCTTGAGCGTGCGCGAATTCTCAGAGGCAGCGGGCACGTTCGGTGGGGATGGCCAAGGAGGTGGAGGTTGGGAAAGTCCTGTGTGCTGGCGCGATCTCGGATCAGGCAAAGAAATACGGTCACGTGATTACGCCGGGCAACAAAATTAGAACTCTGACACGCGACCGACGATCGAGCCGAGGCCCTATACTCGCCGAGTTCAAACCAAGCAGAAAGGTGTTTTAGGAAGTACAGACAGGGCAGAACACATAGAAAAGGTTTCGAGATGACATAAAAGTATGGTTATGTACAGTGGGTTATTTCTTTGAATTTGCGATCGGACAGCCCGAGCGGTAAATCAGGTGGGGGCACTGACTTCCATACAGCGTTTTTTATTTGTGAGTCTCTTCGTAGACCTAGCAATCAATGGCACATAAAATCTGTGCAGCGGTATCGGAGCACAATCCAATTATTCTCATTCTTGCCGATCCATTTCAGCCTTCTCAAACGATAATTACAATTAACCGTTTTCAAATTAACCACGTCGTCCACTTATTTTTCTGCCCCACTATAACCTGTGCAATTTCACGAGCGACAATGCGATTGGCCTGCTCGCTGGGGTGAAGTTCATCAAACCTATACGATGACAAGTTAGAGGTCGTTTCTTGGCACTATTTTCCGTTATACACGTACCATAGAAAACTGTCTCTATCATCTCCTGTCGCCGTTGTGCATCTTTTGGTGTGTCCATTCAGTGGGTAAACGCAGGAATCAACAGCGCCAGTGACGTTTAGCGGAGCAGTGCCATTTAAATAAAGTTCTGGGTGTGCGAACATGTCGGCGAAGAGGCTGTGAGAGTCAAAGATTCCTATAAATTGTGCTGTCAGACAAATCAAGGCAAGATGAGGACTACAAACCGATATGGGCTCCTTGGAGTGTGGGGGCAAGAGCTTGAAGCATAAGCTTGGTCAACGCGTTCCCAGACAGTACGAGTTCAGCCATGAATACACTCCATTCAGTCGTGTTACGCTCTCTGTTCCAATAGCGATTGGGATAAGAAGCGGGAGCGTAAAGTGGAACGGTTTCGAGTGGAATCATATATAGGTAGATAGGAATCAGTACCATTTTTAGGCCTAGCTTCAGAGAAGGCACACATTTTGGAAGAGGAAATTCCGTGCTCCGCTGTCGTACAACCTCTCAACCCAGTTGGTCATGCAGGTTGTCACGTCCACTAAGCTTGCTTTATCACTTCCCGTCAGCAACGCATTGACTCCAACGTCGTTCGTTCCTAGCCAAAGAGTGTATATTGTCTGCGCCGGATTCAAAAATCCTGGCCCCTTCTCGGAAGTTGTTTTGAAATATGCTGGTAACTGACTCTCAAAGAGAGAAGGAAACGGGCGGTAGGTGATATTGTTCGAGCACGTAGCCCCAGACTTCGCGAAGGGGAAGAGCTTTACATTCGCGAAGCCAGAAGCGTAAATTGGCCATGGGGTTCCCCTATCGAGATGTGCAATGTCCGTGTAGCTGTCACCAAATGTAACGAGGTTTTTTATCTGCCCTGGACTCGGACCGACACCATCGCCAGCAAAGACATAGGCAACGACGGAGAAGAAAATAGATTTGAATGATGTTAACATTTTAAAGAGATTTACAATGAATATGGCGAGCTGGGTCAACCATTTCTCTCTCAATTGTAGTATTTAACTAATTTCGTAGCTACGCACTGGCACAAACCAAGTGACCAACATCATAGCCAAACAGTGGTCAGTATGAAAGGACAACCGTGGAATAACGTTGACCCATCCGGCCACAAACGCGTTTGCGCAACGTTTTGGGTAGATAGAGACGTTAATGTTACATGACCTAGATAAATTATTAACCTTGACATCCACCAACTCCGAATCGAGAACTTGAACCCCATTTCCTTCCAAAATCTTTTCTACTTAATTATTAATCTGGGACCCATGCCACAGAGACACGACTTGAACTTAGAATAACTCAAAATGTCACCGGCAGATCAAAACCCCGAAACCAGCATCCACCGCGATCATAATGCGCCGAGAACAGGTAACTCACGAGTACTTACATGTTAAGGTACGTGGGTCCTAAAACTAAGTTCCCTGATTCTAGAAACAGGCTTGACAAACGGATTCACAAGCACCTTCCATGCCGAGCGTCATTCAACGGGAAGCATGAATGCATGCCATTTGGCCAATTTTTCAAGTAGCTTAAAAACTCCTTCACTCGGCTGTATCTTACAGTCAACGTAGTGGAGGTCCATGGCCTTCTGACATAGTTCCCTTTTTTTCTTTCCTATGCAGTTTTTACGTAGGCCTGCGAATACTACGATTAAGTTCACTCCCTGTGATATGCAGTAGACTCCCACAATGACAGAAATACGAGGGCACTGAGGCTTGGGCATGACAAACTGAGCACAAATTAAACGAGTGTCCGTCGGCGTTGCCAGTGTTGTTGGTCAGGTGCAAGGACAAGAAAAACTGGAGTGGGAATGGAGAAGGTGTTGTGATGAACATAAATTTGACAGCAGGAAAATTGCAGAAGTGCGAACTTGTGAGCTGATCAAAGTGTGAGAGCCGACGAGGGTAGCACGTTTGTTAATGTGAAGTCGCTCTTGACGAAAGTGTAATGTTGTGACTAGAAGAGCGAGGGCCGAGAACGCTCGAGCCACGGAAGCCTTACAGGCAAGGCGCGGGTAAGATTGGTGATGGATTTGCAGGCAAGAAGAAAAAGATTAGGTAGGAAATTTAGGAAGAGTCATAAAGCAATGTAGAGTACTTACCGAGATTCAAACATTCAAGCCTTGTTGAGAAGAAGAAAGTACAAGCTCGGAACATGTCAACAATGGACGAGACTTGGACGAGCCCGAGACGACGGGTGAAGAGAGGAGAAAGGCTGACGTTAGCTGGCGATGATTAAAAATAGAAAATGGCGTTAACACCTGTGAGATATTTGAACGGAGTGCAGATCAATAATAGAGGACTTGTAACACAAAAAATATGTCTCTATCGCCGTTCGAAATTGTGGATCTAGAACACCGTGGATCTTATGTTACTGTGTGATCACTCCTTGGCTCAGCACTGACAATGCAATCGTCCTCTCATTCTCAATTTATCGCATTGCAAAGAACCAGTCATCGACCGTCGTCAGAGCTGAGGTCAAGTCCAGTTGCGCCTTATGTTCAAAGCAGCATGAGAACTGCAGCGGAGGAACACTTCAACATGGCGACAGGAAGAATATTACGATATTACTCAGCGGACTGAGCACTGATCATTTAAACTCAGCGGCGGTGCAAATAGAGATCAAGAATTTCCTTACTTTACTCACAGTACCTTTCAAACAGTCTAAGCTACGTTTCGTTCCACTTCAGTGGCGACGTTTTCACACAGAGGTGGCTTTACTGCGACGGTACCCCCGATCTGAACTTGAATGAAAAGCACTTTGGTTGGAGAGAGTGGATATTTTGAATTTAGGGGCTTCTCTTTGGCTAACGTTGTACACGGTGATAAGTTTAAGGCAAGGACAAACTATTCTCGATAGATGTAAGATCGCCGTTACACGAGTGGAGCTAGTGAAGGTTTAATTTTAATTAATGAATTCTTGGCGTTTATAGTTGGAACTGGATTGCTCGAATACTACCCATTGTCGACTAACAGCTCCTGGCGCGCCCTGAAAGCTGGCACCGGCTAGGATTACATGGCCAAGCCTATTTGCTGAAAAGATTAATGATGTTGACACAAGGAGGGCAGTATCAATGACCAGACCGCATTTTTCGAGATGACCAACTTGAAGCAAAGGGACAGTATTAGGGTTATTGAAGGATGACGCCGAACAGTGTGATGTTCATTCTTGTAAATGAAACAAAGTTCAGACCCTCTATCCTTTTCCCATTACCTGTGTTTGAAGTTCTGTGGGAGCAGAATCGAGGAAGTTCTAGATATTGACAGAGAAGGAGCAACAACTTGAAATATCGGTCATGGGATAGTTAGGTTTCCACAGAAGGAGCCGCTTTCAGTGGAGGGTATGAATGCAAAGTCGGAGAAATTTAACCTCCGGCTAGTTCGTTTATTTCAAGAATACGGTAATGTCCTATAGAGGCGTTCAGCTGACACTTAGCCAATTGATGGATAGGAAAGTCGCCGATCAGCTCCTTTTTTTTTGTGCATCGCCAGTGTGCACATAGATGTGAAGATTGACGACATTTAGACACGAGACACAAGAGGAGAATATTGTCTACCGTATAAATAAGCCCAAGAAGTTACCCTACGTTCTGCAGACTTCGTAACCACTGCATTACTCAAATATCTAACCAACAACACCCTTTTACTTCTCGTGCGTCCTCTGTAACCCGCATGCTTTCTATGCAAACTGACCTTCACTTCAGATTATGACCCTAGTTGCCATTCGTTCCGTTCAATTCCCCAATCGCTATGTTCGCCTCGACGGTCAGGGTGTTTCTACCCTGACTGGGCCAGGCGGCGGCAAAGTCAACACCCAAACCTTCGTCGGCACTTACGAGACCTTCATCCTCCAACAAAACGACGATAAAACCGTGTCATTCGGATCCACGGTCTTCAAGGACGTCTTCATCCGCATGAGCGCGGCTGGGGTCCCGCAAGGCGAGAATGTTACCGGGGGAGGGGGTACTGTTAACGCCCAGTTTACCGCTCGCACTTTGGAAAGGTTCCATATCCACCAGAAAGCAGACGCGCCGGGCCAATACAAAGGCGTAGTTGGCATCGAGTCGGTCGAAAGCCCAGGGAGGTTTTTGAGGTTGGACGGCAACGCGGGGCTCGTCAACGTGCAGGGAGTTTTTAAGACGTACGAAGAATTCGAGATCTTGGTTATCGGGTAATGTTCTGAAGGATCGCTTGGCTCTTTTGGTACTGGCGGCTTCGGTCTTACACCATCGACCTTAAAAAATCCAACCAGAGAAAAAATTGTTGTAATTGTAGTTTTGCAAAACAGTTTGTAGAATTTTGTGGTGATAACTCGTACAAATCTGACAGATTTCGGCACATATTCTATGTGGGAACGACAAACAGTATTTTTTCTGCGGGAACTTGGGGTACAGGTATATAATTTGAAGCAACACAAAGTACCAGTCTTTGAACGTTCCACATCAGGAAATGGTTGAAGATTGCTATTCTACTTTTTTTAGTTCAAGGCTGGGACCACGGGAAGCAAAACGTGAAAATGATTCCCCCTTTTGGACAAAAACATACCCGATATGGGTTGCCAGAGGAGCGAAAAAGTTCATATGTACCGTGTACTTTTCGGATCTTGGTGCTCCTTATTGAAAAGGCCAGTAAATTGATTGACGGCTCTATTGTAAGAAGTTTCTTGGCATGTAGCTAGCTGATAAACGGTCACTGAATTTATTCTTTTATTCCTCAGAGTCCCTGCCGACATTCCGAGTCGTGTCAGCCAGACAGCGAGTTTGCTCGACGCCACCGAGCCCTCCGAAACTCCAGCCACTAGAATATCTCCTCCAGCCTCATATTACGACTTCGGATAAGTATATAGCTATTAGCCCCTGCTACCCTTCGGCGTGTCCCAACGGATGCTCAATGTCGGCACGATGAACAGCGGTGTCGCCCTCATCCCTAAGAGCACAACCCAATCACTCTCATTTAATGGATACTTTCAGCTATGGGTCGCTCTCATCTCTCATTTCTGGTTTTCTATTGTACGTCGACGCTTTAGATTCTTGTGTAACCCATTTCCAATTAAGTCAACACGTATCCTCAATTATGCGGAATCAACTTGAAGGTCACTTATCACCAAGTGAGGAAATTAGTGCCCGTTAAGCTGGATTGGCGTTCTACTATTTCAAGTTGGCGAATCCCCGACGGTACACGGGCGACGGACAGAGCCCTACGAAGATTTTCAATGTCTGAAAAAATACGATGAGAGAAAGCGAGGACCGGACAACTACGCGGATGCAACGATATCAAGTCTATCCGGCAATCGTGTTGGTGTGAAAGCGAATTTACTGAGTCACAAAATGCGGTATTTCATGCAGGTGTAGCGATGAGTCCGGTGCAGACCATAAGTATGGTAGCAACGCGGAAGATCTCGTTGTTTTATAGACGCATTGTGGACACCTCAGGGATTCAATATTCAACAATAAGTATGTACTAATTTTTTTTTGATTGAGAAATTGTTGCCGAATTTACCGCGGTCCGTGGGAGTGCCACCGGAACTGCCATGCAATATGACATGCATGGATCATGCCAGCTGCACGGTGTTCCGGTCAAGTTTAGGCAAACACTCCATTTTTCCTCACTGAACCTTCATCCCCGTTCGAGCTCTCAAGTTCATCGAAGTCAACTTCATTTCAGCTTGGGTGCCCAAAACCAAGCAAATAGCCTCCGTCCTGGACATAGAGTCAGACTTCAGAGTGACGAACCACATCCATGGATTTCCTTAACAGCCAGAATTCTGGGTATCGCAACAATCTCCAGGATCCGTATGGGCTACCCCCGCCGTCCGCGTATGTCCCTGTCGATCCATTCAAACCCTCCATCGCATTCAGTCTTAAGAACGTCTTCCGTCGCGGTCGCGGTGAAGAACCACTGGGTTTGGAAGATCAGGTTGACGAGTCTCAGCCCTTTCGAATCATGAAAAAAGCACGAACCAAACTTGGACTCAGCGAGAAGCAAGGATATCGACCAGAGCGTCTTGGGCCTGCGACCCTAGAGGCGGTCATTGGGGCAGAACGCGAGGCTTATCGTCCTCCAAAAACAGGTAGGTACTTTCTTTATCATCGATGTCCGGGCCTCACATGCACATAGCTGCGTATCCTGTGTGGGAATCTCCAACACCCTCACCAAAACGACGAAAGCGCCGGCCAGGTGTGGTGTTTAACGTCGCTGCACCCCATCAACACCCGCCACCGGTCTTTCACCCATCGGACGCGTTTGATGGGGATGGTGATGCAAGGGGAAGACCTTGGTATCGACCTAGTTATCCCACTCAAGCCCCAGGACCTGCGGTACTCGACGTCGTTACTCCTCATCAACACCCGCCGCCTATCTCTCCCACATCGGACGCGCTTGATGGGGATAGTGATGCGATGGGTGGAAGCGGAAGACCGTCTTGGTATCGACCTGGTCGTTATACGCAAGCCCTAGGACCTGCAGTAGTCACAGCAGGAGACGAAGAAAACCAGATGCCGCCCTTAGTAGATGGGGATTCTGAACCAAATTTCGGCCAGAGTCAGGGCTGGGGACCCAGACCTCGTCCGTTCATATATCCCACATCGCTTCGCTCTTCTTCTCCTCGTCGACTCGACTCGTCAGTTTTGGGTAGACATGACTTTTCAGACGACTCGCCGTATGCCCTAATACCCCCAGAATCATGGGCGGTCACCAATGGAAATGTGACTAATCCTTCGATAGAGCCACAACGTCCACCTAGTACCCCCTCTCTGCCGAGTCACCGCCTTAGTACAATTGGCAGCGTGCCTTCGTCTGCCAGTCCGCCCTCTCCGCCTCTCCACTTTCCTACCCTAACGGACATGGGAGTTGATTCCAGGCCACCATCTGAACTACTTTCTCTCGCTGCATCTGCTCGGTCGCTTTCGTCTCGTACAAGCGCCCGGAGTCGTTCGCCTTCACTCCCGCCTGTCCCGTCCGTGACAGAGCAAGAAACACCCGTCCGCCACGGACTTAATTATAGCCGCTACGACGCTTTAGCTCTCTCGGCTTCCTCAAAGTCGCCATCGCCAGCGAGGACAACCACGCCGGTGTCTTTAACCGATAATCCGTCCTACTTGGCCCCGTCCGACACGTATTTGCCTGCGCACACCCGCCCTGTTGAAAAGTACCCCGAAATCATAAACTCTATGATGATCGATACCAATATCTCCGCCTTGAAGTCTGATAAACCTACCGAAAACACGCCCACATCACAAGCCTACATTATCGCCTTCCTTGTCGACACCCTTCCGCGGCAACTGTACCTTTACGTGCTCCTCCGTCTACCTTACCTTTACTTTTCGCGAGTAACAAGGATATTCGAAGAGGCGGAGTTGAGCATGCCGATGATTCGACAGGGAATACTGGATGCTGCCAAGGTGAAAATGGCTGGTGGGTATGAAGCTGGAGTGATGACAAGGAGGGGCGCATTTGGGTTTGACCTGGAGCCACCAGCGGAGAGTATAGCATACACAAACTTGCAAAATACGTGGCAGTCGTTTATCGATTCGCTGCTGAGGGAGTGGAAGACGCTGAATATCATCTCAGTCCTGTTACTTTCGTCAGTTCTTTCCTTTCCTCGGCTTACCTTGAACCGCTGCCTGACGGTGTTCCTTTCACCCTTCATTCACATTCATCGAATCTATGTGCAAAATTTAATCGTGGAATCTTCGTATACGCGCACCGCAGGGCCATCTTGACAATCCTACAAATCGAAAGCGCCGCCTCGGATCCTCTTACAAGATTCTCGGCACTGTTGTCGATGATATGTGCGCTGATGAGCCTCCTGTTTGGTTGCATATACATCATCAGGTTCGGGACTATGCGGAAGACCTACAAAGGCGCTGAATGGGCTCAAGTTCGTGATCAACATAATTGTCCCTTCGATTACCCAATTTACCTTTGTCTTTTTAGGAGGCGCAGAAGACGCGGACGGGGATATTTTGGAATGTCTGGGTCCTCCTTGCTATGCCTGCGACTTGGCTTGCATGGTACATTTGTTTCTTTTCCTTCAGTTGCCGTTTCTCTTTGTGAAGTTTCGCTTACCTTCCTTCTTTCTGTAGGTCAATGATCCTCTACATCATCACGATAATAGCGTTTGTCTGGCGGACCTCTCCGTTTCCGACGTTGCTGTCTTCCACACCTGACCCAGTTCCTACCTCAAGCTCAGCCCAAATCCTGATACCACGTATCGTCATCACCCTCGTTTTCTCTCTCGGAGTTGTGTACTTTGTCCTGATTGCGGCTACGTTAAGGCGTTATGGGGAGATGATGGATCGGGCCTGGCAGAAGAGGATTTGGGGATGGATGAGAGATGGTGTTTCGGATGTGCCTCGAGGTCGTAAGAAAACTCCAAAATTAGGGGGTCATTATCAGGAAGAAGATAAGGAAATTTGGGATGCGCGACACAGGGGTGTTTCTGGTGCCAGTGCTGGTGACGATATTGATGAGGCGGGGCATAGGCGGTTCTTCTCCGTTCTGGAGAAGGGAAATCAACGTAGCAGCGGCCATACCACCGCAGATGCTGGATTGCTTTCTCGATCCTCTCCGGCGATGGAGGATGCGGATCAAGCGGCGAATTCTGGCGGAGACGACGACGACGACGACACTGCTTCACCGAATGGCGACACAGGCGCGATACTGTCAACGGGCCTCGATGTCGACAGCACCTTCATCAGTAATAATGAACCACCCAAAGATGAGGCCGATGCGAATGCCACGGCCTTACCTTTACCTGGGGTGTTCCGAAGCATGGCTCTTGAGTCTTCTGTACCCCCACCTAAGCTCTCTGCGTCTCTTGCGCGAACAGCAAAGCAAACTTGGTCAAATTTGGTTGCGACTCCCAATCCGAATTCTGCTCCAGCGTTCAGCGTGAAACCACCGTCCGGAAAATCGAGATTGTTTACGACAAAAACAAGAAGGAAGACATCTCGGGAGGTCGCAAGCCCTGCCAAAAAATTCCTGCGCATGGGGAATGTCGGTGGTGGTGTTGAAGAGGAAGTCGGTGGAGGGACTTCTCCGCCTGATGGCGACGCTTCCTTTGCAGTTGAAGCTTCGACAATGCCGGTGGATGCCGATCCTGTTGATTTTATTGAAGCAGACAGACTCGTGGAGCAAGACGAGATGCCAACGTCCCAGTGGAAGGGAAAAGCAAAGTCGCTGAACTTACAACCGAACCGCTCCAATTCAGGGTCAAGTTCGGAGGAAGAACACGCCCAAAGCCCGAAGAAAGACATGCTGTTGAATATGTCATCTGATCTGCCTGCGGATATTACGCCTCCTCAGAAACGTTCGCGAGTCAAGAATAAAGCGGAAGAAAAAGTGTGAGTCCAGTTACTTCAAGCTTGCTCGACCCGAATAGTCAGTGACAACCAACTTCTAATGTATTCAGGTTGACGTGGCAAAGCCAACAGCTTCGACAAAGCACAGGACCCAATCCAATAGGGATGGCCAGCGCGGGACCTAGCGAACTTTCTATGGCGTCAATTAGCCGGCGGAATCTTGACCAAGAGGGCCAACCTAGAAGTCTTCACAGGTCGGTTTCAAAGCAACGGGCAAAACCTTCAGAGAATGTAGGGCAGCTCTCCAAAGAGATGAGTGGTCAGGTCACTCAGGACCTGCGCACTCCCACTCCTGCGATACCGCCAGCATCTGCAACGCTCTCACCTTCTTCAGACGGAGGCATCCATTCACCCACGACCTCGAACAACCCTCCGACTATCCGACTTAGCCAAGAGACTATGGAGTTCAACGGATTCTTGATTCAGTCTCCACACCGCTTGCTTTATCGCAACCAATTATACCCGACTGCAATGCACCTCTTTGAAGCTATGAAGTACATTGATCATCGGCCTGACCTAGCGGAGACTATTCGAAACTGTGCACATGTCAACGACGTTTATTTGCTCTCTTTAGAACTTGAAGAGTTTCAACGGCGAGATTGGGCGGACAAATATTTCGACGTGGTACGCATTTTATTCCTTTCCTGCTCCGCTATTTTGAGTCGTTTTAATTGGTTGTTCATGTCTCTAAACAGCTCGACGAAGTGCTTCTCATCAAATTCAAGCAGCATCCGGACCTCCGTGCCGAACTCTGTGGTACACTAGGTGCGAAGATCATCTACACTAAGCCAGACAACTTCTGGGGTATTGGTCAAGACGGACAAGGTCAAAATATGCTCGGAAGGACACTTGTACGTGTTCGGGAGAAACTGTCAGCGGAATCCTTGTGATGGTTTGCTTCTCTTGTATGTGGCTGGTTGGCGGACCAGACGCACGTCACGCCGGGATAGGCCTATCAGACCTACCATGGCAGCTCGGGTCTGGCAAGGCTCGGGGAGCGCGTCGAGCAGGCGCGCAGTCTGGCTGGCGCGTGATGGTCGGGGTCGTTAACAAATCTTCATTGTAAGCGGAAAATGGCATGGTTGAATGGGACGAAAGGCCGTACAGTTATCAAAAGATTGTCGATCAGTGTGGTTCGCATGGCGATTCCAAGTTTAGCTAAACTTCGTCATTAATTAACGCATCGTTCTTCAGGGCCCCCGAGAGGCTGTTCGTGATCAACTGAATGCCCGCCTTTGCCGAAAATCAGGAATCAGCGTTTTGATATTTCACGTACGATTTGACAGATTCGCTTTCGGTGATCAGTATCGATCAGTACTTCAGTGGTCTTGCTCCAAAACTAAAGATAAAAATGCTTTGGACGTAGGCCATAAGGACAGGACATGGGAGCAACCGTTCAATTTTTCTCCCAATCCTGGAACGACCAGCCTATAAGCAGCGTATACCGACATCGGGTCAGTGGAATTCTCTCCACAATGTCACTGAGTATAGTTAAGAAGTACATCAACATATAATGAGATGTTCAAATTATTTACTAATTCCCAGTCCTAGCACAGCCTGGTTGTTTGATGAAGAAGTTAATTATCAACGTTTCACCCATAGAAATCAAGTAGAAGTGTGAAAAATCTAGGATATAAGAACAGCAATTCGCTCCTTGCACAATAACCCCACATCGGTCCCATGCAGTCCCTCTCCCCCACTATTCTAGTGGATGACAGTAACCCTGCCATCAAATACGATGATGGATGGGATACTTCCATCTTCAAGATTGCCAACTCCAGTCGATTTTCGGAGCCTCCAATATATGGGACAGTGCATTTTTCGTTTGGATCAAATTTTTCATATAGCTTTAATGGTATATTTCACTCGTAACAAATGGCTGAAAAAATATTCACTGAAATATTTGATGAAAACAGGGTCATTTATACGCGCAGCGTTTCCAAACGCTGATGCGTCTGATATCATTTCCTGTACGGTGGACAATATGCCGTTGTCGTGTTTTTCACCGGACAACGTACTTTATTGCCAATCAGAGCCTCTTCCGACGAAGAAAGTACATGAACTATCAGTAAAGGTTCAAGATCACCAATCAACAAATCCTATTTTCTTTGACTACCTGGAATACACTGCCGCCGAGCAAGTAACGGACGGAGATATTGAGCTCGACTTGACTGGCGACAAGGGCGTGAACGGTCTGGATGTTGATTTCGTTGGTGAGCACTATTTGGAAGCAGCCTTATGTTACTGATGTAATGGTCACTATCAGGATATTCCATCGGTGTATTCGCTGCATTTGGTTCCGACAACCCTCATACACCCTCTCCTGCGACCTATACCCTTGACAAAAATCCTCCGGTGAACTTCACCATCGTTAATCCGACGACTGCTGCATTCCCAGGTGCAAACCATCAAATTATCCTCCAAACTCCTCCATTACCGCTTGCTCAACATCATTTACGTCTGAATTTCTATGGCAATGAAAATACTGCGCCTTTGAATATCTGGATGGTGCTGGTCCAAAATAGCACCTTCAACCATACCTTGGAGATCGTTCCCCCAATCCAAACACTCTCTACTGCAACAACAGTATCTGGATCGCCTAGCATTTCTACTCTATCGACACCAAGCGGGATATCACCAAGTTTTGCTTCAAATGGACGGCAAACAAGACCTCACACTGGCATAATTATTGGGTGTACAATCTCAGCCGCTGTCGTAATTGCGATTCTCCTAATGGTTATTTGGATTTTACGCCGACGGCAGCGATCCATCTCGTCAAATGTCGTCATCGACCGATTCCCTAATATGTTACATAGACATTTCCATCGTTCCAGCGAGGTTAGCAAAGGGCAGACAGTCAGTGGTCCTTCCGGCTCCCCTCGAGGCATTATAATTTCCCAAGTAGATCAACAGTCAGAAAGTGTGGCTAGTGAATTACCCCCAGCGTATACAGACGGTTAATCTGTTTATTGGGAGAAGTCACTTATTTCCAGATAGTTGACATAGCCAATTTAGCTAGAAATGTTGGGTCCAATATAATATGGTCCAAACGGCTCCGAAGTAGTATGAGTAGAGCCTGAAAAGCTCCCAAACTCGGAACTGTCAAATATGTCCTGTCAGGCCTGAACAGGGTGATCAGCATGAACTGTGTCGATGGAGGGCATCTCACCCACTGGAACGAAAAGTTTGCGAAAAGTGCTGGACTGTCCGCTAAACTGACATAAAACTGTTCGCGGACAGTCCAGCGGACAACTAGCTATTGAGGTTTTGAGGGCAGATGGCGTGATAGAAATAAGCAGGTTTAAACTTGGTTTGGGCTAGGTTGAATTGAACAGTTTCCTCGCTAGGGACAGTATTTGTAGGGTTTTTATTCGAGTAATAAAGCCTAAAGAGGAGGAAATCATTGAATAAGTAGAACTCAGAGAAAGGGCCTAATTGGCCTGTATAATAATTCCCAGTAGCAGTAACTTGGCTTGGGGCCTGTGAGATGCAGTCGCAACATCTGGTAGATTGTCTAATTCTCAGGCAGTAGTTGGGCTGCCCATGAAGAACCCGACGGAACACGGGAAAGCAACGAAGCGAGGGTCGCTGGCGATCACAAGGCGCTCGGGGAACTTGGCGGCGTTGGGACAATAGGTCAGTCACTGGGCGTCACAAGGCAAGAAAACCAACCAGAGCACAGACTGTACGCCGAACCGTCCGCTACTTTTGATTCTCATAGATGTGATTTCTTGTGTGGATTGATGGTGCCATCGGATGCGGGATCAATGGATCAATGATTATGTAATTGCTGGAATTTATTCTCGATCCCTCGAATTCATTTTCACCTCCATTACCCATCACGGTCAAGGGCGAATGCCATGGAACAAGTTCTTGTTATTTTCGCTCTCCATATTTTTTCCAGCCAGGGCAGTGGATGTTGACGGGGCGAAGCAGGCCACCTTTCATGTGTGCGTTGCCTTTCTCTGTGATCCCGTGGCCATGCTGATTTTCTCTGTAGCCCATTCAACGGAGCAAAAGTTAATTCTGTTAACCCAATCGCAAGTGACGCGTCAACCGGCAGCAACTGCAGGAGATACTTAAACCCTGAACCGACCACTGGCTCCCATTTCGCTGGAAGCACGGCTGCGCCGGGTCTCCCTGTTTCGACAGCGAGGTCCAAAATTATTGATCCTGCAACACCGTCAGACGCATTTAGCCGGACAAGCAGGCAAGGTTTAAGATATGAGATAGTCTGGTCGGATGAGTTCGTGATGGACGGGCGCAATTTTGGGTTTGGTTCGTTTTCCCCCAGCTCGTGATCATTTGTGTAAAGTCTTAACACATTATTCTGCAGATGATGACCATTCGGACTGCGATGACCTGAAATGGGAGCGGACTCGTCCGGAACCCACCCCACATTGGAGGCTTGGAGATCTAACCGACGATGAACTGTACACCTTCGGGGACTTTGAACCTAACGAAGCCGATGACATGGCCGCGCTTGACTATGTCTACGTATACGCTGACGGGAATACGGATTTGGAACGGGCATATAAAGCGACCAACAGGTGCATGGCTTTGTTCCCTGATGAATCATTCATCGACGTCGAAGGTTACGAGACCGGCCTGTCTGTCGCACCACCGCCTCTGGAGCCTATTGCATATGAAGGATCCCCTCCTCTTGCTCTGTTTCGGCCGTATGAGCAAGGATGGAGTGCGTACGCACCCTTGAATAAGAGGGGAGGGCACGAGATCATACGAATTCGCGAGGGCGTTTGTGTTCCGCTAGGCGGATTTATCGAGGTCGGCATTTTGATAATATGCCTACCCAACGTCAGAGGGCCGTCGCTAAGACGATTCATCCTCGTACGTTCTATAGCCCATTGGTATCGTGAAGGCTTATTCTCATTTCTCCTCAGTGGCCCGGCCAACTCCACACCTCTCTGGAGAGTTATAGCTGGAAGCCCCTGAATGATACCGTAGTAGGATGGGATTTTGATTCCGAAGTTCTTCTTAACCCAGAATCCGACGAGCCGACTCCAGCACCGGACCTGCTTCCCATCCTTCGACCATATGAGTTTGCGGACACTCTAGTGTTCCTAGGTTTGCCTACCGCAGCCGGGTTTGTGGAATACGTTCGCGTCTACACTCCAGCCTATAACAAGGGTCATGAAGGGAAGTTCTTATCCGCTTGCAACTTAGGCGAGGGTGGGAGGCTGGTCAAGGAGGAATTCCCAATCCTGGATTTAATTCATGGTAGGCGAACATCGTTCTTCGTACTGTCTCAACTGATCCCTGTTATTTCACAGCCAGTGGATCATGATGTCATCCGTCTGCGCCTTTTACGGTCTCCCTTGACAATTCAGTTTGTTTTTCTACTGGAGATAAGGCCGCTTTTGATGAGCGCCTTCCTCCTCGGTTTAATGCTATGGCCGGAATTGGGGTAAAATTCACAGTACAACTCGCAGTCGGTTATCACGATGTGACTGATGGACGGATTCCTGTCGAACTTCCGAAATTGAGCAATGCTTTCATTGACTGAAAGCAAAGAGGGTCGTTAGCAGCTTCTCGGCAATATGTTTTACCATATTAACGGAGGCTGAAATCGACGCCTCGCAGATCCCTTATTGATCCCCTTAGAGGGCCTAAGTTGAGGCAACATAACCTGATGATATGTAGAACGTTATTCTCCGCGTCGAAATATTTTTGGAAGAAAAGTCAGATTCCAATATACCAAGCTATATTACAACGTAAATCATACAAAGTGTTAACAGTGATCGTATAGTGATCGAATCATTAGCATAAGGAAGAACGTCAGTCGTGATTCGTTTATGCCTCCGCAGAGCGCTTTTCTTCTGGAGAATCGGCACCCTTTCCTCGCTATAAGTTTGTTAGCTATTGAATCTGTAAGGAGCGGGCACTAAAACTTACTGGAATATCTTTCGATTTCTCCACAACTTCCGCGAGCGTCTTCTTTCCAACGTCTTTGCCAATTTTCCAGGCAGTAAAGGTGTGGCCTTGCTGGAAAATCTCTTCCACCTCTTCGAGCGATCGTCCGACAGTTTCCGGGAACATGAAGAAGATATGGAGGAAAGCGGCGAAGTTGAAGGTGCCGAAGATGAAGTACGTCTTCCAAGCAATGCTGTTGAGACCTGGGGGAACGGCGAAGGCAAGGGCTGTGTTGAATGCCCAGTTGGATGCCTAATAGGGATAACGTTAAGCAGTGGTGTCATTCCTAGCAATAAAAGAGAGACATACGGTAGAGAGAGCTACAGCCTTTCCTCGGACTTTCAAGGAGAACTGACGTGGTCATGTTAATAGCATCCTTCGAAGCGGAGTAAATGCCAGAACTTACAATTTCAGCGGGATATGTCCATGACACGGGGCCCATAGTGACAGCGAAACTATAAGGATTGTGAGACCATGAAAATTACGGCCCCAATAGGGAGCAACCATACCTGCAGACGAAGAGGTAAGAGCAAACAATGACAGCTTTGGTAGCAGCGCCGTTGTCGTCAATGACCCAGACTTGCGACCCTCCGCCAGGGGGTGTTCCCCAGTGTCCAAAGCGACCTTGAATTCCGCCCACGAGGAACATCCAGAATCCCATAAGCAATGTACCAACGAGAAGCATAGGTCGACGACCCCATTTGTCGATGTAAATGATGGCAGGAACTAATCGAGAGGTGAATAACTTATTGTACGCATAAAGAAATTTTCCATACCCGTCATAGCGACATTAAGGACGTATTGGACGGACTATGAAAAGGAAAGCGGTTAAGCGACGGAAAACGGTTTGCTCAAAATCATTGCAAGACGTACATCGGCGATCAAGTTGGTTCGAACACCAGTAAGACCTGCACCCTCAAAGACGTAGATAATGTAGTACCTATAGAATAAATGCGTCAGCTAAAGTCCTCATCTTTAAGGATGAGGGATTTATTACATCATGATGTTCATACCGCAAAGTTGAGACCACATCTGCAAACTCATTCCAAGCATGACACGACGTGGGTTTCCGGGCTTCAGAAGATCGAGATACGACTTCGCGCCTTCTGTACGTTCGAAGTACACCTTATAGGATCATACTTCAACGCGATTATTCAAGAAATGTGGTGGAAGACAGACCTGTTGCTTAATTTCCTCGTATTCAAGGACGACGAGTTCGTTGCGAGTATCTCCTCCACCGTGTAGATCGGCAAGAACCTGAAGCGCTTCGTCCTCACTAACAAGGAAATCGTACGATCAGTATCAAATGGAAAACAAATAAATTAGTTCTTACTATCCATGGTCGAAAAGCCAACGCGGACTCTCAGGGAATACTGTCATGCCGAGACTAAGAATGATAGCCGGAATCATCTGGAGACCCCATGGAATACGGAAAGAGGCAACGCCATTGATGTACGAACAACCGAACTGAACGAAGTATTGAAGGAGGATACCCCAGGTGATGGACCATTGTTGCAGAGAAACCATGCGTCCTCGAATCGAAGGCGCAGTAATTTCGGATTGGTAGATAGGGACAACAGCGCTGGAGAGACCAACCGAGATACCCGAGATGATACGTCCAGCGACGAGCATTCCGCGATTCTGTGAACCAAAATTGTGAACACGATCAAATTATAATTTTGAAAGTTAGTGCTTACCACAGATGCACACTGGAGGATAGAGCCGATTACCCAGATAATACCAGCGAGAATGATGGTCTTTTTCCTGCCTATCCTATCTGCAAGCTGGGTAACAGCGAGCGATCCGACCAAGGAACCAGCAGGCATAGCGGCCACGATACCTCCTTGGGCGGTTGGATTAGGCTAAACACAGGGCAGGTATGAACTCGGGTGTTAGAAAATTGAGAGCCTCAACTTACGAAGTTGAACGTCGACAGGTAGGCATGGTTCTGTGGGAGAGTTTTTAAGCTACAATTTTCTTGCAGTTAAAATAGCCAAGGCTTACGTTCAAGACGCCGGACATCGAAGAGATATCCAATCCGAACAGACCGCCTCCAATACACGCAAACGAACCCACGACATACTAAACAGTCTTGGTCAAGGCGAGAACACGAAAGGTACAGTTTTCAACATACTGGGTTAGATGCCAGCTTAGCATTGTACGTCGTGAACTGCAGGAATAGGACTGTGAGCTGGTAAGGTACGTTGATTAGGGTTGAAGCTTACCCCCATGGTTGAACGCTCTTCTGGTCAAGATTCGACGAGAAAGAAGACAAGCACGGGGAAATGGAATCAGCCAAGGTTGGTTAGTTTATAGTGTTTGAGGCGGAGAAGAAGCACCATCCTTTCCCCAAAGGACGATCTAGATCGTCGAGCTTTCTAGCCCCAACGAACTCAAATAAAGGTCATGCGACGAGACCAATCATATGCTGAGGGTGATGAAAGGCGTTAGGGAAGCGTCATGAGTGCTTCTTGGTCCAACATGGGAAACATATGAGGAAGCTCCAACCGTGTTGCAAGCTTGGTTGATGAAAATAGCTTCGCTTCACATACATACATCGGGCACGATCCGGACGGCGCAGACACATATAGTGGAATATTTGTGGGTTGTTTTCGTGCGTTATAGGAAGGTGATACAAATGTCGGGGAAGTCTCGGCAAATGATTCAGATAGCGAGGCTTCGACACTCCTCGTTTCTGCTTGCTTCTGGGAGAAAATTTGCCTGTTAAAAACCGAATGAAAAGCTGGGATATATCTCGCAGTTTGAAAGATCCAGATAGAAGAGAGCGAGTCCACCAGATTGTTTCAAAGGTTACCAATGTACGTTGATAAAAATCGCGAGGTGGACCTGTTCGTTGTCAAAATGAAGAGAAGAAACAGTGGAGAAGAACTTGAGAAGAAAGAAATGATGGGAAAAGGTCAACCGACATGCCGCTCTGCCGACATGCCATCTTAGTTCCGCCATGTCTCTGTGCGCACATAAGCAGAAATCGACACAACTCAAACCTAAACATCTCGAGTGCCTTTCTCGACGAAGAAATGTTTTCTCCTTCCAGTGCGTTCTAATTTTTCAAAGTTGAATGGCAAGACAACCACGACGTGCCACATTTCGAACCCACAGTTGGTCTCCAGCGTCCGCGCCGATGCGCTGTTCTCCTTCAACGAAGGTCATGCGGGTTACAAGCGCATACATAGCCTGAAAAATCTCGTGTGATAGACTTCTCGCAAAAATGATTTCCCGGTTGTATAGGGCGCTCGTGGTTTTGGAGTGTTTCAGTCCTTTCGGGGCCGAGGAAGTATGTATAGCCCTTCTGTGTGTTTGTTAAGACTGCATAGTCGTTTCTGAGTGCGCTTTTTCCTATCCGCACTCATATCAATGGTCATTTCATTTTTTTGCGACTTTGTTCAAAGCTCTCATCGATGGTCCGGTTTATAGGTCACATACAAAATGTGATTGTGGCGTGCCACGTTTCCGACCCAAACTGCGAAGACGTTTTAGCACTTGGGATTCTTTGTACCTCCTTCGACATTTCGATGATAACTAAAATTACTCATTCCCAGTTTTACCCAAGCATGCGCATTTATAAAAATTCTACACTCTCTCTGAGGCCCCTATCGCCCACGGGACCAGTATTCAATCCACCAGCGTTGATGTCAGAGTAGTAAACTTGGCGTTCACATCTTCCTTAAAGCTCATAACCCCATTTATCTATCTCCGTTGTACAAGAAGCCGGGGGATTTAAAGTGACATCCAGATTCCAGCAGCACTGGTGTATATCCGAGTCACTACTCAGGAGACATGCAATATTTACGACCACGGAAAAATCCACGCGACGACCACCGACGAAGACGCTCTAAAGGATCTTACAGGCATGTTGGGCGGCTGAATCGTACGTATACAGCATGCAAGGTAAGGCAGGCCGCAGTCACTGTAAGATGTCACTCCCCGATTAAGGAGGATTGGATAATTTAGCCTAGAATCTCTTCTTGTGGTCGAGGTACTTATCCAGGCGTTCATATACGCATAGCTCTCCGCACCCCCCGTTTGGTGGGCGTTATTCGAGTTGTTAGTCAAGAAAGAAACTCGTGCACAGAGTAAACCCTCCGTCTAAACAGTTATCCCATCCTGCCTCTCACATGCCATATATCGGCCCTTTGTTACTGGAGTCGAGAACAAGAGTAATATTTTGTTATTTGACTAGTATTTGACAGTCCATATTGCCTAATGAGCCTATACGTCCTTGTATAGTGATGGCATTAACCGCCATCCGCCAGCGTCGCCTCTCTATCCACGGAAAGCAAAGAACTACACACGCTTTATGTTGTTGTCCACATAGCTCCTCTTATTAAATTTAGTTCTGGTACTTTAAGCTGCTCAACTGGAGACCATATTGCCCGACTCGATGTGCTATACGCAGACTGGTGGCAGGTAATTACGCACTTATTGCAGACAAGTATCTGACAAGCCCTATTATTATCGTCCAATATTAACACAGGCTATTAGACACCCATTCTGGTGCTCAGCCCGCTACCTACCCTGCAGAAATTAACGAGATTGCTTTCTTTAGACGGCTGCTGTCCTCTGGAATTGCCGCGGTATTGAAGCGGAGGCAAAGCGGTGCCAGTGGCCTGTTAGCTTACAGAAACTATCGTTCTTCGTCCGACGTCGAAACACCCTTGTACATACTTTTGCAAGTAATATTCCCAATAATAGGCACATTTTGCTCTCTGTCAAATCTCTTCACGAAGAAATTGCGAGTTGGTGACGGTCCGATGTTCCGGGTGATCATGACGTCATTGGTCAAATGTGGAACGTGCCATGCTTGCCATGTCACCGTCACCTTTTCTTGCCATCAACACCGACCTGCTCAACATATCCCCTCCTACTGCAGTGGATATAAAGAAAAGTTTGATCTATCGACCAAATTATAACTTATACCTTCTCACTGTAATGCGGAACATTCTCATAAAGCATCAATGAGACATCCTGGAGGATCCGAAGGCTGGACTTGAACGGACGTCGGTCGCGGATCTTTGCCTTCAAATTTGGATAACTAACTTATTCCTTTACAAGGCTCTAGAATACATACTTATTTAACTCAAACTCTCTGATGCCAGCTAATCTAAACATCTCGAGGTAAGTACTCGAGTAGGAGGCCTAGAGTCAATGTGTCCAAGCACTGCTGGCACGGAACTTCCTTATGTGGCCTAAAATATGGATAAAATAGTATTTAGCTTGTTTAAATTTTAGACGAATTTTATAGCACGTGAAACTTCTTATTGTCTTGGACTCTATATTAGGTTGAAATCCATCTGAAATTTAAACAACCTAGATATTATTTCCGAAAGATTTTAGCCTACCTTAAGAAGTCCCGGGTCAACCTAGAGTTGTTATTTTCTATGAAGTTGGCGGGCGACAGAAGCAACAATAGCCAACCCCCAACTTCTGTAAGTCGGCTAAAATTATGCTAAAATAGTATCTGGCTTGTTTAAATTTTAGGCAAATGTTAGCTGAGCGTACATCTCGGGACAATAATGAATTTCACGGACAACAAAATTTATTTACAACTTAAACAAGCTAGATACTATTTTACCGATATTCTACTGCGCCTAAAAAACTCTCGTGTCAGCAGTGAAGGCCTCGATGATTTTGTTAAGTCACACGACCGTGTCATATAGCCATCACTCATAAGTCGCTCGCATTTGTCAAAGAAATGACCAATGGGTACAGTGGTGGTAACGAAGGCTGGGGTGTTCGAGGCGCTCCCGTCCAGGTGGATTTGAAGCTTGCGGCCTCGCTCCTCACTGACGTATGTGATTTTACCCTCATCTGGCTACCCTCGTTTAATTTCTTATCACAGGCACGAATGATAAGGGAGGGCACAAGATCAAGCAGTGGAATATAGCTGAACAGCTCCACTATCGCCCCACGCCTATAAAAGCGTCATAATTTGCGCTATCTCATCCTCTTCTCCGTCGAAAATTAACATTGGCAGATCAGCCGATTGAACCCTCTCCCTTCCAATCGACCAAATATTCCCCACCCATTTTATAGTTAAATGGCAGGCCTTCAACACGACGCAGACGCTGTCGTGGCACTTGCCGATGTTAAGGTAGGGCTCATGCACCACCTCACCATATCACGTGCATGTGACGTCCTGTGACGGTTCATTTTCCCACTGACACTAAATAGGCGCCCCGCCGCGCCTCTGAGCAATTGTGAAGTTGATCAGTGTGGAATGGGTGAAGATGATGTATTAAAAGTGTATCTATTATCGTAAGCCTGCCTTCTCCATGTCTTCCATGAGTGTGGTGGGCATACAACGGTGTCCGCGGTATTTTTTGCTTGCCCATGCTGCTTCTTTTCCCGTTAGGCCAAGGTTGTAAGCATCTGTGAAGCGACGTGAACGTCGTGAAAATCTACCAGGATAAAGAATAACATTGTAAGAATCTTGTATTGCAATATAAAGAATTTACAGACCTTCGCATTTCTTCAATAGTGACCTTTTCAAGTGACTCTATCATGTTGGCTTCGAGATCTTCTTCCTTGGTGGAAGGAGGATTCAATCGGTAATGAAATTTTGACCGCCCCCACACCATTTCAAGGGGATTAAGTTCGCAATGGAACTTGGGAAGGAATAAAACTTCAAAGCCTCGCTTTGCACAGTGTTCTTCGAGCAGTGACTTGACATTGACAAAGTCTGGCTCCATGTATAAAATGCGTCGACAGCAGCAGCGTGTCGCACCGGGTGCGCATTTGAATTTTGGACATTCAGCTCGGAGATCATTTGCCCAGGTGTAGCCCCTTTCTTGAAGAATTATAGCCATCCCTTTGAATATACCAGCACGAGGATGACCATCTGGGAAATAAAAATCTTGAGGAGTACCATTTGCAAAATAGCCGGGGCCCATCTTTATTTTTACTTTGAGAGGCTTTCCATGGATGTCATGTTCAATATTTCCGTCGGCACTGCGCTTTGAAACTTCAATTCCCCAATTGGTACCCAGTTTTGGAGTGAACTTGGGCATTTTTCGAGCGGATAAGGCATTGTCGGCGCGTTTGAGATGAGTAGTCGCGTTGTCAAAAATAAAGACGTGTTTTTCATTTGGGTAGTATTTTTCACAGACATCCATAGCGGTTGTAGCCTGGGCGAGAATGTCGTCATTATCAAAATAGCCGTCGCGGTTTTTTCCAGGTTTAAGGATGACTCGAGAATCTTCCTTTGTGTCCGGTGAGCGAAGGTACCCGTGATCAGGCGAGAAGTATAGGGCGGTCATCATCGAAGCACCTTCACCTTTTGCGTAGGGAGTGGGGGATGCGTCTTTATGAACCCACTGCGCCTGACGCCGATCATTTGCGTAATAAATGGACTCGTCATGGAAATGTGTGACAACAGGCGTAATCCCAGGAGCAAGATTTGAAGGTTCCTCAACTCCGTCGTTGTCCCAGGTTCGCATTCGGGGCTGGAGTTCATACCACCTTGGGAGGTAAACATCCTGTCGATAGTCGACAACATCTTTACGCTCGTGGCCGTCAACATATTGCCCCTTGTGGTTCTTTACCCATCGGTATCCGAGCTTCTTCATCCAGCGTTTGGCCGTCGCTTTTGCGATTGTCTTCTTGAGTCCCCATTTCTGCTGAACGTCCTTGTCATTGAGAAACATTGAAATATCGTTTGCCTTGACATATTTTCCCTTTGACTGGAGATACAGATTAATTTCCTGCGCAAATTCTTCGTCGGCATCGATGCGGGACTGAGTCCATGTACCATAAGGATTGTTTGGAGGTTTCTTGGTTGCGATAAATTTCTTGGCATGCTCTCGAAGTGTCTTCGGCGTGTTACGCGACGATTTATCCATTGTTGCGGCAGCCTGCTCCGATGATGCGGTCCATTGTCCTCTCGTTTTTGAATTTTCTCGGGTGAATAAATTGAGAAAGCGTTGCACATTTGTTAAAATAGTGCTGCTCCAACCTTGGACTTTGGATGCCATGTACCGTTTCTGTTTCGGCTGTTTACCCTTGAGGCTCTGTCTCTCCGGTCGCAGTAAGCTTCTTATTTCGTCAAGCGCGTCCAAAGCTTCCAATTCGGTGGGCGGCTTTCTATGTTCCCAAGAAGTGCCGACAGCCCCGCGGTTTCTTGTGTGACCTCGCGTGAACTTTGTTGCAGGTCGCGTGTCCGACACCATGGCATCCTCGCGTTCTGAATCACGATCATAGTCGGATTCGGAATCGGACTCGGCATCCGGAGGAGTACGAATGGGAGTCTCGAATACTGAATCAACTTCCAGGCCTTCTGTCAAGACTAATCCAGTGAGTTCTTGACATATTTCTGGAATATTGGTTTCCACCTCAACAGAAGAGGTAAATTCTGTTGCCACAGTCTAAATTTCAGTTAGAAAACATTTTAAAAGTTGCTAACATTGAATTTGAACCTCGGAGCCATCACCAAACGCGTTACACACGCTTTGACGCGTCGTGTCATTAAGGACAATAAGCGGACGCGTGTCGGCATCAACGCTGTCTGGCGTGTCGTTGGTGAGAACTTCACGTAAAATGACTTTCTTACGCGACTTTCTGACACCCTGGGTAGTTTAGACAACAATGAGGCTTGAAAAACGCGTCCGGAAGTGTCAAATGACATACCGGCACCTTGTTCTCCTTCCCACCGGGCTTTGACGTCGGTTCTGAAATTCCTTTCTTGGACCTTTCCTTCTTGGTCTTTTTAGTAATACCACTGGCCCATTTTCCTAAGTTTCTGAGGACTCCTAGAGCCCTCCTAGGCATGGATGCTGGCTTTTCAGTCTCCTTAAGCGCGAAAATGTGGTGGAAATTGATGTATTTCTCTATTAGCATCTCAACAACGTCCTAATTCAAAAAAAGGGTCGCAGTACACCCTTGATATATCTATTCCCTAGAGTGCCCTGCAGCTCGATAAGGGAATTTCCCTTTTGTGCAAGCGCTATTAGACAAATGGTGGATTCTCGGAAATTGTCACGCTTACTCACGTGATGTAGTGTGGGCGTGCATGAGCCCTACCTTAAAAGACATCATAGCGAGTCTCCTGATCTGCATTCGAACTTGCACGAGGAGGAACTTGACGGAATTCATGATGGGCTCACCTTTCCAACCGATGACGAAAGGGCGACATTGCGCCGTGTCGCTGATAATATTCCTTGGAGCGCATATCGTGAGCCATTCAGATCGTAATGCTCATGGCCTATACTAACCCTTTTCATCCAGTAATTGCCATCGTCGAACTGGCAGAACGGTTTTCTGTGAGTCTAGCTTACGGAATTCCTTACAGTTGTGCCATCTGAAACACTCCTCCCACAGTTTTATGGATCCAGTGTCGTTTTTGTAAGCTCGACGATATTGTGGCAGGTGTTCGTAATACTGAGTATCTTCCAGACGAATTTCATTCAGAAACCTCTGCCTCCCGGCTCCCATACAGGTGCAGGAGGCCTGAACGGCCAATCCGGCGCTTTAAACATGGGCCAGCGCGCTTCCACGGGTTTGACGACGTTCTATCAGTTCTGGTGAGTGGATATTTACCAGCACACGACACAGTTTAACATGGTACCCTCATTCTGCAGGTGCTATGTCACACCCCTATTGGGAGCCTACATTGCCGATACTTATTGGGGCCGTTTCAACACTGTCTGCGTTGCAGTCCTCATAGCACTTATTGGACACATCATCCTCATTATCTCAGCCATTCCAGGGGTTATTGACGGTCACGGCGCTATCGGTGCTTTCTGCGTGGCTCTGATCGTCATGGGTTTCGGTAAGTTCATGTCCTTGCGGTTTCTCTCAGTGCTTCATCCATAAAGTTCATAGGTACTGGCCTCTTCAAAGCTAATATCTCTCCTCTCGTTGCGGAACAATATAAGCGAACCAAATTGTTCGTAATTACCACCAAGTCTGGTGAGAAAGTCATCGTCGACCCGGCGCTTACGGTCTCAAGAATTTACATGGTGATTGTCTTTTCTGGTTTGTGATTTGACTGATCTCATTTCATGCTGTTATATCCTAGTATTTCTATCTCTTCATTAATATTGGTGCACTGGTGGGCCAAATTGGCATGACCTACTCGGAGAAAGTAAGTCTGGTCCATTGTAGACTTTATCCTACCCAATTTCACTCTCGCACCTGCGTAGTTCGTCGGGTTCTATCTTGCCTATACTCTCCCTACTGTGGCCTTCCTCCTGTGCCCAATTGTATTGTTTATTGGAAGGAATCGCTACGCCCGCTCTCCACCGACCGGGTCAGTCTTGGCCTCAGCCCTTCGACTCTGGCGATTCGCTGCCCGTGGAAAATGGAGTCTGAACCCCTTCAAGATGTACCGCAATTTCAGTGCTCCTGGATTCTGGGAGAACGCAAAACCGAGCAGGCAAACTCCGGAAAGCAAGCCGGCCTGGATGACTTTCGACGACCAATGGGTCGACGAGGTTCAACGCGGTGTCAAGGCCTGCGGCGTTTTCTGCTGGTTCCCGATATATTGTAATTATCATATTTCATCGTCATCTGAAGACAGCTGATCTTCTCTCAAAAAGGGCTTACTTACAATCAATTAAATAACAACTTGACGTCGCAGGCAGCTGAAATGTCCACCCATGGTCTCCCGAACGACGTTTTATCGAATTTAGATCCATTTGCCTTGATCATTCTCATTCCTATTTGTGATGTTTTCGTGAGTGCCAATTCGCTTGCTAGCCCCTGATGTTCCTCGTCTTAAAATTTTATAGTTTTATCCTGCTCTTCGTCGTATGGGGCTGAATTTCACTGCCTTGAAGAAAATTACCGCAGGCTTTATGACTGGCGCGGCTGCTATGGTATGGGCCGCAGTCGTTCAACATTACATTTACAAGGTTGGATTTGCCTTCGCTTTTCTGTATTCGAGAAATTCCTTGCTCATATTGGGTTGTAGACGAGTCCATGCGGTAACCACGCAGCCGATTGCGAAGCTCCGAATGTTTCTCCCCTTAATGTCTGGATTCAGACCGGCGCGTACGTCCTTTTCATCAATATTTAGCGCATTTCTTCATCGGAATCTAACGCTATGTAAAAGTTACATCCTTATTGCCATCAGCGAAATACTGGCCTCAATTACAGGGCTGGAATATGCATTCACAAAAGCGCCGAAGAATATGCGGTCCCTCGTCATGTCTATCTTCCTATTCATGTCCGCGGTTGCTTCAGCTCTGGGAGAAGCCTTTGTTTGTGAGTACACCTCCCGCACCTTGTTTCACCAGCATACGAGCTGACATTCTTTATACTTAGCCTTATCGGCTGATCCGTTGCTTGTGTGGAACTACGCTGTCATGGGCGTACTTGCGTTCGTTGTTGGGTGTATATTCTGGTGGTCGGTCAAAGATCTGGACGCGAGAGAAGATGAACTCAATAACATGGACGAGGGTCATGTAAACGCCCTTCATGACGAGAAGCGCCACCTTTGATTCTCTTTGTCTTCCCTCTTATGACATCGGCCATAAATGTAGAAAAGTGATATCCATAAATACATAATTGTTTACTACATGCTCTGGTTCCCATTTTTAAATGACGATTCTCCATTTTTGTCCGGCTGTCCGTATAAGAAATGGAACATCAACCGCCGGTGCTACTTCATTTTGATCCCATCGACTCCAATATGTAATGTAAAATCATATCCCGTTCATTTTGTCAACTGCGGTGGATAGCGACAACCACGTTAGCTGACCTTGACAAACAACGGGAAGTCTGGAGTTAATTGTTCTGTAAATACATGGACATAGGTGAGAATATTCTCCAGGGTGCTACGAAATATTTCACCCAACGACGCCAGTGCAAGTCTAGAGTGTAATCTACATATCCAATAATGGCGGGCGCTATCGTGAAGTTTCGAGCAGTACTTGGGTACACACGCATTAAGTTTTACCTTGTCCCTTACTCGTCAACTCATGTTATGTGTTACCCTTTTTCCTGGCTATGCATTCCGGGTGTTCCGAGAGAAGAAAGGTCATGATATCTCGTGCGACTGCAGGCAATAAATAAGCGCTACAATCTCGAGGACAACACGAACTAAATCCGTCCCGCTGTTGGAAATCGCCTTTAAGCCGTCAACAAACAGCCCACAATCCTCGGCGCTTGAAAGTTCTGTGCAACAAATTTGTTGATAATATTCAACTCGACCGGCTAGTTTCTGCTCGCTCGATCAAGGTACACCGTTCAGAGTTATAGGCGTTGCATACTACCCTCTTACAGGAACTGGGAATATGTCATTAACTCGTCCTTGTTGCTAATAATAATACAGGTACAACTACACCGACCCGAGGAGCGCCGGGTTGATGAATATCGCAATCGGAGTTCCGATGGGGTCTTGCGAGTCCACCACTACCCCACCCGAAACCGACCATCGGAGGCCTTGGATTAGCTCTTTTATTCTTTCGAAGTTTAGGAAAATTTGTTTCTGAGTAGTTATATGTAAGCTCTGTCAATACGAAGTGCACTCACAACGGAACCTAATGAAGAGATAAGATAAGATTCATGTGGGAAAAACGTGGCTGTCCAATCAATGTCCAATACCTGCTTTTGGTAACATTAGTGCATGCAGCCTTGAGTTCTTAGACAGAGCGTCCATAGCACGCACAACATTCGCGCTGCCCTTCTGGGGCTGCTCCCATCTTGTCCTTATTTCTGTTTTCTTGTTCTTCTACCAATGGAGCGTGGGCCGAACTACGACTCTGTGTGCGAGACGATGGCGAAGAGCAATCGACGACGAAGCCTCAAGACTCTCTTTCAACTTCCTCTTTCAACACGGACATCCATCTATGGCTCGATACCGACAACGGCAGCGGTGGGGTCTATACCAGCGGACATTATTAGGGAGATCGTTGATCTGCTGTCCGCGTCGGACATCTTAAGCTTCAGCTTGACAGTACGTCCTTTCTTCTTTCCTGACTTCATGAAAGGCTTATTGGCGCCCAGTCGTCCCATTTACGAGGGTTGTTGATGCCTGCTCTGTACGAAACAGTGACTCTGAAGTCAAGCAAGAACTGCAGAGTCACGTTGAAGATGCTGAAAGGCCGTAAGGACATATGTGGTTACATCAAGAAACTCGCGGTTCGACCAAATTACTACCTTGCATGGCCAAGACCCGATGAGCAACTCAGCGAAGCCTGGGTCGTGTCAATGATTGAGGACATCTCGAAGGATCTCATTACGATGCACACTTTTGACTGGGACGGACTAGAGCTGCCCATTGACTCGCTCTGGGAGACGTTGCGATCAAAGTTCGTCTCCATGCCGCTCCACCGCAGCGTTACGATGCTGACGCTTAAAACATAGTTGTCCTGAACTGAGGAGCGTATTCTCCAACGTCGGTACACGACCTCTGGATCCCGCCAGCACGCTATTCGATTTTTCCAACCTCACCAGCTTTTCGCTGATCGTACGCCACGGTCTAGGTGGATCAGGTATTGTTCTAGTAATCCGCTAATGTACGTTGTCATGCTTAACGCCACACTACAGAACTCTTCCCAACTCTTGAAGAAATCCCGCCACGGTTTTGGGAGATGCTCATCCATCGATGTCCAGAGCTTCAAGAGCTCGCGATTTGCAGCTTCTCGTCCTCCGCCCGCGTATTCGATTTTGACCGCATAACAGAAGGGCACTGGCCAAAACTGCACACCCTCACACTCGGCTCGTTCGGGTACCAGTCCGACTTCTCCTTAGGCCCACCCGCCCTGGCCGGCACGTCCGAGCCTTCACTAGGTCACTTCCTCGACCTTCACACAGACCTCAAATACATCCGATTCCTATGGAACTTCAAACGCTGGATGTCGCCGGATACTATCCCCATGCACCTTTCTTCTGGCGCTCTCCCGGTACTTGACACATTCATTGGGGTGTATCAGCAGCTGGCAGAGCTACCGAATCCAGACGCAGTGGAAACGCTCGACCTGACCTGTGAACCCGTTTATGAGAGCCGGCTTGGGACAGTTTGCCCCATTCTTCGGAGTCTAACGAACTTGACGAGTCTGGATATCTGGACGCATGTCTTCGACCCCAGCAGAGACCACACGCATTTTTTCTACTCGATATTGACGGCCTGTCCTAAACTTACAGATTTCCACTTTATGTGTACCACCTCATTTACTGTTGTAAGTTTCTCGTTCTATTCTACCGCATTTTCCTTGCTAATGAATTATTTTACTACGATCCAGAAACCCCTAAAGCAGCTAATAACCCAACTGTACCTCCTGCCCGAACTCAAGCGCTTCTCACTGACAAAAGGCCACAAATACATCGACGAAAGCATGCTTTCCACCGCTCTTCGCATCCTTAGATATAATCCGTCGCTGAAGCAGATCAATATTCGGTGGGCGAGAGAACGTTGTCCAAACCATCTTAAGCAGGAAGGCACGTACGACGTCGTTACAGACAAGGATGGCCGAGCGGATGCACTGATGGTCGTGGAGAGAGGGATCCCGATGCTTGGTGTCCCGTTTCTGAGAAGATTTAGACATAGACTGGATAAAGGGGGCGGGGATTTCAAAGAGAAGCGTCCGAGGTTCGTCAAAGTACTTTCTCTTTGACCTCATGGAACGTGTTCGGACGAGTGTAAGTATTTTTAAAACTGTTCTTCTCATATCGCGCCTAATTATTTGTGTTGGTTTATGTAGGCTTCGAGAAATGTCTGGTTGTCGTTTTCAACAGAGCTTCCAGCGACCCTAAGACCACATTCAACACCCGGTACCACGCGACGAAGGACATGCATAGCTACTTGTCATTGACGCATGCTGTCCTCGTTTTTCTGATCGGGAACCACGATATGAAGCCTTCTCAGACAGTACTCTTGCATCCCTGCTTTTCGTCCGGCCACAATTTTCGCTCTACTCTCATCACGCTTTCTGTTTACGCTGTCATTTCCGATGATCTCTTGCATACCATCCTCGCCCTCACCTTCTTTTCTTTATCGTCATCTCACGATTCTTCACATGCTTACTCACGTCTTCATGCATTTTCCCTTCAATTGCGTACTTACCTCCATGATGTCGAATCCGATTGCCAGTATTTTGAAGTTTATTCCTCCTTTTCTAGGTCAACATGTTGTAGAGTATGAAATTGTATGTACAGTATGTACATTAGCCACGTATTTATGTACCAAGCCTCGGTTATGACGCCAACTCCAGGGCTTATGGGGCGACATCACAAACGCAAGCTCCTATTATTAGGACTCCTAAAGGCTGTACATGGGTAGGCACGTTTGCCACTTTTATGGTCGTTATAAATCAAGTTCCGTTGTTCCGAAGTCAATATTCATGGGGTCAAACGACCATTATAAGTATATTCGTCCTGCCCATGTCCGCCCAGCGCGCATCGTTTGAAGTTGTTTGTGCACGCGTCTCCATCACATGACTTACCAAGGAGCACCAGACCCGCACAGCCCCTAATGGCTCTCTGAATTGTGCCTTAAAAACCAACCTTCTCCCGAGCTGAGTTGGGACTCCCAACTCAGCTCCATCAAGTCGATCATGAACTCATCTACCGGTGCTGATTACAACATGCCCATCGTTCAGAATTCTCCGTTTTGGGAATGGACAGCACGGGTGCATATCGCACCACGGAACGTTGGAACCAACCTCGTCATTTCTTTCTTCCTCGGCGAAGTGCCTGAGGATCCTGAACAATGGCCCGAAGGCCCAAGCTTCGTTGGGCGCCATAGTGTTTTTGTTCGTTCCGGTTCTCGCGTGATTGAAGGTTTCGTCCATCTGAATGACGGCATCAAGAGGCTTTCGGGATTGGCGTCTTTCGATCCTGAGGTCGTGGTGCCGTATTTGAAGGACAAACTGCAATGGAAAGTCCAAAGGGTGGGTCTGAACAGCATAATGAAGCATGATTTTCTTGACCCCGATTCAATGCAGGCTGATGGTAATCTTGAAACGAACCTGGAATATCTGGAAATCGTAATTTTGGCTACGCTTTTGACACTACCTCCGGGAGAAATGTTCCCGGTACCAGGAGAGTGTCGCGAGTATAATAGTATTACCTATGGAAAATCTGGAGGGAGTCGCAATTCACAGGTTAGCACCTGTATCTTACCTATATCTGGTTTTTCGCAGGTGGCGTGCTTTACTGAACGTCCAATCAGGATTCTGTTCGGGCTTTAAGCGTTCCTCACTAACCGAAGCATCTATCTTTTACTCGAATTATCACCGCCTGGTGTTACAGATACTCCTAGTTACGGAGAATATTCGTGATGAACAAGGCCCATGTATGGCTCGTTACCGCCACCTCCTTCTATGAATAACCACTTCAGCTTCTCAAGATTGTCAAACTGTTATCAAGGAGATGTCACTCTGCTGTGTCAATACAAAGAAATCTGCCATGTCCGTCCTGCAAGCGAGATCATGAGCTGAATGTTGTTATTAAAAAGTAGGGAAATCCCATGGGAGGTTGACTTCAAAACCCCCTCTGTTGATCTCCGGCCACTTCATAATAATGGGGGCATCCGTTCTGCTCGATGATTCCAAGGTCTTCGATATCATATATTCTGGCACTCAGTGGACGCATCAGACGAACATAGACTCGCTCTTCAATCGCACCCTCTCCGTATGTGCCACTGATACACGTACAACATCAGCGCCGTCCTTCTCTTTTCTCTTTTACGGCGAGTTTCTACGTATTTTACCTAACGCTCCTATAGAATTGACGAAACCTTGTTCCTTAGGAACTGACGTTAGTATCTATGCTCCGGGGAAGAGCGGCGTCGCGTTCAACTATACTATCGATGGTACGACCATCAGGCCGGGGATTATCAACTCTTTTCCTAATGTCAAGGTGAGTCCCCATTAAACTGAAGCCAATGCTATTCAGTGAATTGGACATCATCATCTTCGCCAGTCCCAGACCTCTGTCAATATTTGGAATTTACAGGGCCTAGACTCCACCATATATCACTCTCTCAAAGTGTTTCCAACAGCAGGACAATTTGCTATCGATTACCTAACGTATACACCGAATCAAGATGTTGGAAGTTTTGGCCTTGTTGGCCTCGACCTTATCGTCGACGATGCCGACGGATCCATTCGATACTCCGGCAGTTGGACTAATTCCACAAGTAGTAACGTTCCAGCTGGTCTTCCCTATAAAGGAACCCTGACTGGAACTAAGACGAACGGATCGTCAATGAATTTTGCCTTCACAGGCGAGTAAGAATCCATCTCCATTCTGACAGTCATCGATCTCAGTGGTAATTGCATATAGGATCAACCATCTCCGTTTATGGGCTATTAAATCAAGGAGACGGAAAGCTGGCGGCTTCGTTCTCTGTCGACGGAGGTGCCCCAATAGCTTTCGCGCCTTTCAATGGGACGCAAACGATTGATGCATCATTGTGGACCCCTTCTCAGTTCTTCCACCAAGACCTTGTCCCTGGGAGCCATTCACTACACGTAGAGTTGGGAGAGGCCACAGGTTCCCAGGTACATTGAAATTTGTAAAGTAGTTGCATCTGGATTAACCGCTCCTTCGCGATTGCAGATGCTTTGGATTGACTCTGTCATATTTGAAGCGACCACAGGCTCCTCAACGAACACATCCACATCCAACTCTACACATTCCAAATTCCCTCTAGGTGCAATTGGCGGTGTTGTTGCAGGACTACTCGTTCTGGCTGTCCTTGGAAGGGTGTTTCGACGTAAACCTGTTGTCGTTACTGGAACTGTAGTGAGACGAGAGCCGGAGCCAGAGCCACTGTTTTCCGTCACCCGTACATTCCAAGAAACCACGTTCTTTAGGCGGTAGATACATTTTTGACAACCAAGGCTCTGGCCTAAATGTAAAGATTTACTCTACTTGAGTTGTATTTTAGATCGACAATCCAATTACTTTGTCAACAGCGTCAGTCACCTCCTTTTGCAACAAGCAGAGGGCTGGGAATCTCAAACTTTTGAGACCTCTTGGAAGATCTGGACACTGTTGGAGACGATGAGGTGCTAATACTTGGATTTTTACAGCGCACCATATTGTCGAGGTCATCCTTGTTCGCTAAAATATCTCTGTTCAAAACGTAATAAACTGCCTATTGAGTCGTTCCAGGTGTGTCGGATTCATCATGCGAAATTATCTTGCCTTGGAAGCCATTCGTGCGCAAGTGTGTATTCCAGCATTCAAGAATATGAAGTACACTCTCCGATAGCTGGGACGTTGAAGTGGTCTGGGAAGAGGAAAATGCATCGCGGATATCCTAAAAGTGACACAAATCAGCACAGCAACTGCGATAACCAGGGATTCGGGATGAAGAGCGGTCAAGAAAGAATGACAAAAGCATAGGGCAGGCGGGCGTTAACTCACTTTTTTGAAAGCTTTCCATTGATCACTCTTCAATTCCTCTTGACCCTGCGTGAACCCACATCGCTTAAGGTCCTCTTCTGACGGCAATGTATCAGCAGTAGGGTCTTTCATAGACAACCCGAATAGTTTGACCATCTGTTTGCAATTTGGCCAGTGCCGTCATCACCTTCGCGGTTCAGCGACAATCTAGCTTTGAGTTGGCTTCCCATATCACTGCATCCTAGTCTTGGCATCGTTTTCTCTTTCGACTTTGTAGCGCAAGCGTTTCGAGTCGAGTCTGCGCTAACCGTCAAATTGAACACGGGCCTATTTTTTGGAATTGGATCCTGTCGGCTTTGTTGCCTTCTCTCGGCTAGCTCCATTGACCTGCGACTCTGATTTTCGCGCGCTATCGTTTGTTGGGACATTGGGGCTTCCTCAACATCTGGTACAGTTTCCTTTTGCGGAGAACTTGAGAGGGAAAGGGCACCCACACCCGAGTTGGATTTTGAATATGAGAGAGGGCCTAAGGCCGCAAGCAGAGCAGGAGGAAAAATCCCGCGTGGGGAAGGAGGGTCTTCGTCGAAGTGGCTAACTTTTCTTGCAGCCTTGGCATCTACAGTGACTGAACTGGTCGCAGTGACATCAATCCCACGTTGAGAGGCAGCGCGTACAGTGACTGCCGGCGGCGGGTTACCCATCTTCCCGGTTTGAGCCTTTCCTGGGGTTGCAGCGCTGTTGTTTACCAGCTTGCCGGGCTTGGGCGCACGGTCCTCCATGACCTTGTTCTCGCCTTTCCCGTTGTATAATCCTCCATCACCAGAGCACCGGTTGCAATTCTAGCTTCAGGATCGTAATCCCGCATCCATCCCCAAATCCGCCTTTGCCATGCGTGATCCATCATCTCGCCGTACTTTCTCGGCGTTGCAGCAATAAGGACGAAGTACACCAAGCCAATGGCAAGGACAAATGAGATGTCAATTTTAGGGACGAGGGTTTGGGCTGACATTGACGCAGGGATAACAGGAGCCGTTGAAGCGGCAGCGGAAGGAAACGGAGACGTCCGCCAGACGAATGCCATTATGGTAACGATGTAGAGAATCATCGACATGTGAACGGAATAAGCGAACAAACAAGGAAAAGAATCGCCAAAAAAAATTTACGGCAATATAAATTGAACAACTTACCAGGCAAGCCAGATAGCAGGCATCCGAGAAGCACTCAAATATTCCAAAAAATCCCAGTTCTCGATTTTTGCGCTTCCTAGAGGGCGAGCCATAATATCTTAGCCCAGTCGACGTTAAGTAGGTGGCCACCTGTGTTGTGAATCTGGAAAGGTTAGCGACCAAATTTTACTGTGAGTAGGTAGGAAATAAAGGATGATCAGGAACAAACGTGTCGAGTCTCGACAACGCGTGCCACCGTTCACGGTGAGGCTCGGTGAGGAGACAAAGGAAAGTCCGATGCCATTCCGCGAACATCGGTATGGGCGGTCCGGGGCCGAAAATCCAATCTCTTGATCTAATCAGCGTCCCGATACACTCACGCTCTTCTTCACCTCGAACTTGCCTCGAACGTCCAGCGTCCCACGTCAGAGAAATAATAAATCACGCTTGGTTTAAAATAGGAAGACGGTTGCACTGAGGAACTCATCAAACAGTCATCGTTGCAACTTCCCAAACCGTGACAGCTCCCAAAATGAGCATTTGGACCGCCCAGGAAATGCACATACTTATACGAAACTTTATCAATAAGAATGTATAACTCTAAACCCTTAAATAGTAGGGAAAGTATACAATTACTAGTCTCATAATCCGTAATTTGACTTGCTTAGACTATCCCGGCGCCACGCTAAACGCCGCTTAACTTTAGCTAGATACTGGGGTGCAGTCGAGAACCGACCGAGGGCTCGACAAAGAACTTTCCGTCATTTGAAATCAAACTAAGTTGGCTGGTGACCTGACCAGCGATACCTTATGATTATTTTCTTCCCATAATGATAGTTGCATAATGTGCTGCACGTCGGCCATCAAGCATCACTAATGCACTTGTACTTATCACCGCTTCGGCAGCCAAATATCCCCCTCATTCAAGTTCGAGCGCGATCCAGTCCACAACATAAAGAAAGATCCAGTGAAAACTTGGTTCTAAGTAGAACGAACTAGATGTCTCTAACAACAAGATGCCATGATTGGAATAAGTTGTAACCCTTGAGTCTCGAGTCCGTACCTCCTTTAATCGATCCTTCTTTGAGCGCTGATCCATCACTGACCGTCTGGGAGAATGCCAATCTATGATTACTTCTCCTGATAACCCAAGGTGCTGATAAAGACTATAAGTTCTTGTAGCTCCAAACTTACGGTTACCGTGAACCAATTGCCCATAAAGAATCGGCCTAGATAGCCACTTCTGTTCCTAGCCCTTTCCAAGCTGACCAGAGCGAGTCTCGGACACATGGATAATAAACAAAGGGACCCTGCTAACGTACAAACTCAACTGTAAGTAAAAGAATTTTTATACTTTAAACAATAGGCATGAAATCAATTTGTGTTACTTCAGATTTACCTACAACTGCACCCTCTGCGCCTCCTTCGGTTTGTCCCTCGCTTCTTCATGTTCTTCCCCAAATTTATGTGTCATCCACACGCACAGTTATACTGTACTACGATTACTTCCTTACCATTCGAGCTGAATACGATCGGTACTGGCTTTCGGCACGAAAATTCACACTTGGTTGGACACTCTTTTTCATCAATCGATATGTTCTTATCCTTGGGAACATCCCCGTCATGTACCTGTATTTTTGGTCAGGCTCTGCACCGGATCGACTCCAGGTAAGACATAAATCATGCTTAATAGTTTTGTCATATGAAAAATATTAATCCAGACGTGAGTATGGCATATAAAGGAAACACTAAGCCATTCATCTTGGTTTGTAATAGGTGTTTAATTATTGGGGATTACCACGAATTTTTAATTGTGGTCTCACAAGTTGCAATTGGAAGTTAGTCTATTTGCTCTTTCTTTAATTAGCAGCTCAGTTACTATATTTTAGGTGCCGTTATATTGCGGACCCACGCGATTTATGGTCGCAGCCGCCGGATACTTTTTCTCCTCATTGTAGTTGCAGTGGCTGTTACCGCCTACGGCATGGTGCGTACCACTTTCTCCTTAATTCCTGAAATAATCTGCCTTTTCTTAATATGATTGGCAATAGCATTCCGTTCTCGTCGTAAAAAGGGACACATATTCGAAAATGGATTTAACCAGCAGTGGATGCCTGCTCCCACTATCAAGCAACGGGTGTGTATCTCCCACTTTTGAGTCCATGAGAAATAAATCGACGTATTCAACAGGGCTCGGGGTATGTAAATTCTCATAATTCCTGATTGCTACTACTCATAGCAATTACAATTTTTATTTCTTCTAGGACTAGCAGAATCCTGGTCTGGACATGTCATCTTCGACACTTTGGTCTTTCTCCTGACCTTGTACAAATCCTTAACGTCTAAACGAGCGGGGTTCAGCATACTGACTGTCATGTTGCGCGATGGTAGGCAAAATTCTCCCTCATGGAGTGGACAAAATCCTAATCTCTACTGTGAGCAGGCACAATATATTTCGGGTGACTTCTGTGTCTCGAATCTTTACAAGTAAACTTATTTCGTATTTCGCAGCGTCATGGTGCTGGCATCTATCTCGGTAATCTTATCTTTCGAGGTTTGCCAACAATTCTTACTGCTTAATTTTTTTATATGTTAACCAGTCAACTACGCAGCTGTGTCCGGTCAGTGTTCTTCAGCAGCCCAGAATCTCCTACTGACTTCTTAAAGGACTACCTGAGAGGGATGACATCAACCACAACCAATGTGTGAGTCGATATATATGCCGTCTCTTCGATTTACTGCATCCATCTTCATTATCTACAAAAAAGACTTTCGTCCACGATGATATCAAGGCTTATGCTGAACCTGCGCGATCCACACCTCGGCACAGAACATGATACCCGACAAAGGGAAGAAATTATTCTCTCAAATCTCGTTTTTAAAGTTGTGGCCGAGGCTTCGACAAACTCTAATAAATCGTTCACGGACGAGGAATGGGCTGGTTTGGAAGCCATGTACTCCAATGGTGGTATTTATATATCCGAGGACTCGCACTGGACGCAGCGGACGCACCCTAACAAGGCCAACACTTTCCAATCAGTAGCACAACTTGTATGAGCCATGCTGGATATTAAATGGCGAAATTGGTTTTGTTCCAGACGAATTTTGGTTATAACAAATGAGGCATTTAGAGTGTTATATCCAATGAGGGGATTGCCTGCAGCACTCATTGGGCTCACATAAATTTCAAAATTAAAGCGGGACTGCAGTAACAGCTCGTTACGTTCGTATTTGAAATGACCTTATTTTGGCGCATCTGATCAGAGCAATCATCGCTGGCGTAGCAACAAAGCAAAAAGAAGGACATGAGCTTGAAGACGGAAGAACCTCCTTGAGCTGGAAAATACGACACAGCATTCGAATTCGAATACCAAGTGGGCACCGAGGACGGTGAATTAAATCAAATCAACAACCTCCGGCTCACCAGCCGCCCGCGCGAGGGAAGGAGAACAGGGACACCGCACAGAGGACGAAGAGGCATTGACGCGGGCATCGAGAGTGAGAGTGGACGGGATGATGGGCACCATATTGCGAACTGCACTGAAGACGATGGTGCAGGGGATCACTGGCTGGCGATGGTGGTGTACCGTGTTGACCCCAAATCCAATGCTTCAGATGAGGATAAGGAATTGGGCGAAGTCGACTCCTGCAACGACGAATCCAACAATGATGACTCCCCCTGTGAATACAAGCAGCCAGCCGGCTACGCACACCAACATGGATAGCGATGACGTTGATGAGGGTAAGGAGGGCTGTGGTTAGGGTCAGGAAGGCCAGGGACGAGCTAGCAATAGGGGAAGCCGCAGTGCTGATGGTCTTGAAGAGAGATTGTGGAGGGGTCGTCGGAGGAGACGAAGAAGGCACAGCAGTGAATGCGAAGAACCGGACCGACCAGTTCCCGGACCATGAAAGGGAGGGAGGCGTGTACCAAATACCAATGCCATTGCCACGACCTCGACGATGAATACGCTGACTGTCAGGGGGCCAGGGAAGCTACAGAAACAAAGAGCGAGCAGAATCCCCACCTGAAGGTACTGCTGAATGTCGATTCAACAATAAATAGGGCGATGGGACCCACGATGAAGGCACGGATGACAAACGCAACACCGACTTGCCAGCGCCCGATATTTATCAGGAAGACGATGGAGATGGCGATAGCCAGTGCTGTTCTAACGACAGGGAGGCGACACAACGTAACGTGGGCAAAAGAAATCTCAACATTAGATTCCTGACACAGCGGACGCAGTGCGAGGACGAGATTCAACGCCTGCGCCTTGCCTGCGCCAGCCGCACGCACTGGCCCGAGTACTAGAGGCGATGTTTGAAAGGGATGAGGTGGCGTGAAGAGTGGAAGGCAAAAAGGGCTCCGAAACGCGAAATTTGAGGGAAGAGAAGACGTCTACGCGAAGTTCGATGTGCAAAGCACCGAGGATGACGATGGCAAAGGGGTCGTCCTGCCAAACGGCGGGACGACGTTGAGGTCGAAGAGGGGATCGAGGGGATCGAAGGCGTCGTGTTACTAGCAAGTTGGAGTCACCCGTGCCTCCAAATGGCCTCGTTCCTAGTAAATGGCGTTATCGTGCCACACCGGGAAGAGTGGAGGTAGTCTTCCCATGTAAAAGCAGGCGGTTTAGATAGTCATCAATGTCCAATGTTGGTCGAGATCGAACTCCTAATACAGTATATAGTGAAATCCCACTAAGGTTTCGATAGCCACATTTGTCGTGAGTCTGGAAAAATTTAGCGCTACTTTCATGTGTAAGGAGAATCAAATATAACCGTGTAGACAAGTGTGCAGTGAAGAGTCAAAAGAATGTCCGCTGCCATTCGGTGAATAATCAGAGTGGGCGGTCCGGTGCCGAAATCCAATCTCTTGATCTAATCAGCATGCCGACACACTTGTGAAAAAGGGACTTATACTCAGCCCTACTGAACTCGAACGTCCTGCGTCCCACGTCAGAGAAATAATACTCGAGTAGATCATGTTTCGTCTAAACTAGGAGGACAGTTGCGCTGCGTAACTCGTCAAACAGTCATCGTTGCAACACCACAAACCGTGACAGCTCCTGAGACCTCAGGCTGGAGTCCTGAACAGCTCCCGGACAGCTCTCAAAATGCACATTTGGACCGGCAGAAAATACACAAGTACGAAACTTTATGAACCCAATACATACGCACCACGATTCCAGACCCCTAAGTCTTATGAAAATACACTACGACCGGTCTTAGAATCCGTAATTTGTATTGCTTGGACCTCGAGTCTGTCCCCTCTCTTAATCTATCGGTTTTTGAGCACTGATCCATCACTGATCGTTTGGGAAAATGCCAATCTATGATTGCTTCTCCCGATAAATCAAGGTTCTGATCAAGACTATAAGTTCTTAGAGTTCCAATCTTACTGTCACGATGAACCAATTGCCCATCAAGATTTGGCTTAGATAGCCACTTCCGTTCCTAGCCCTTTCCAAGCTGACCAGAGCGAGTCTCGGACACATGGATAATAACCAAAGAGACCCTGATAGCGTACAAACTCAATTGTAAGTAGTCAGAATTGTTATAATATGCAGGAAATTAATGTTGCTATTTCAGATTTATCTACAACTGCACCCTCTCTGCCTCCTTTGGTTCGTTCCTCGCTTCTTCGTGCCCATCCCCGAGTTCATGTGTTACACAGTTGTCCTTTACTATGATTACTTTCTTACTTTTCAAGATGAATACGAGCGATACTGGCTTTCAAGACGAAAATTCACACTTGGTTGGACGATCTTTTTCATTAATCGATACGCTGTTATGCTCGGGTACATCCCCGTCTTGTACCTGTACTTTTGGTCTGGCTCTAAACCGGATCGGCTCCAGGTGAGGCATTAACTGCGCTTCGTTGTTTTCTCGTATAAAACAGTATTAGATGTGAGTACATCATATAGGAGCAATGCCGAGCCATTCATCACAGGCTGTAATAGGTGTTTGACAGGTGTTGCCTACCACGAATTTCTAATTATGATCACACAAGTCGTAATTGGGGGTTAGTCCACTTTGTTTTTCCTTTACTCATTAGTTCAGTTCCCATATTTTAGGCATCGTTATATTGCGGACCCACGCAATTTATGGTCGCAGCCGCCGGATACTTTTCCTCCTCGTTGTAGTCGCTGTGGGTGTTAGCGCCTATGGGATGGTGCGTAAGACTTTGTCCTCAATTCTCGAAATAATCCATGATGTGCGATAGAGCTCCATGATTCTCCACGAAAAGGGCGACAAATATTTGAAATCAGATTTAAGCAGCAGTGGTTGCCTGCTCCCGCCATCAAACAATGGGTGTGTCCTCTCACTCTTGTGTCCATGAGAAATAACTCATCCTTTTCAACAGGGCTCGTGGTATGTAATTTTTATCAATTTCCCATGACTGCTCATAGCAATGACGATTTTTACTTCTTCTAGGACTAGCAGAAGCTTGGTCTGGGCACGTCAGCTTCGACACTTTGATTTTTCTCCTGACCTTGTACAAATCTTTGACTTCAAAACGAGCAGGATTCAGCATTCTGACTGTTATGTTGCGCGATGGTAGGCAAAATTCTTCCTCAAGAAGTGGCCAAAATCTTAATCTCTCCGGTGTGAGCAGGCACAATATATTTTGGGTGACTTCCATGTCACGAAAGTTTACAAGTAAACTTATTCCATATTTCGCAGCGTCATGGTGTTGGCATCTATCTCGGTAATCTTGTCCTTCGAGGTTTGTCCAACAATCTTTACTGCTTAATTTTCTTATATATCAAGGCATCAACTACGTAGCTTTGTCCGGTCAGTGTCCCTCAGCAGCCATGAATGCCCTACTAACTTTGCGAAGGACCATCTGAAAGGGATGACATCAACCACCACCAATGTGTGAGTCAATATACCGTCTCTTCAAATTACTGTCATGCATCTCAGTTACCCACCATCCAGACTATCGACCACAATGATATCAAGGCTTATGCTGAACCTGCGCGATCCACAATGGAGCGCAGAACACGATACCCGACAGAGGGAAGCAATTATTCTCTCGAATCTCGTTTTTGAAGCCGGGGCCGAGGCTTCAACAAGCGCCTCCAATCAATCGTTCTCGGGTGATGAATGGACTGGTTTGGAAGCCATTCACTCAACTGGTGGTATTCACATTCGTGAGGACTTGCCAAAGGTGTAACGGACGCACCCTAACAAGGCTGACAATCTCCAATCAGTAGAACAACTTGTATGAGCCATGCCGGGTATAAAATGGCAAAATTTGTCTAGTTCCAGACTGGTTTAGTTCATAGAAAGCGTTTACAGAAATTCTAACATTGGAGCGCAATTGTAGGTGCAAGAGTTTGAGCTCGTTGGGTTATATACCGTATTTGACGCGGTCGTATTTTGGGGTATCTAATCAAACTGGCAGTGCAATCACCGCTGGCGCAAAAGGCAGGAAAAAAGGTTTCTGAAGGTCAAAGCAATGCGCAATTTACCTGGGGACCCATTTCGAAACTTCAAATTAGCAGGATCAACTGTTGGCTTCGAATTAATTGACTGACGTGATGCAATTAGCCTTCGACTTGTTCTTACAAGGCCAGGGGCCAGGGCGTTTCCCTGCACCGACGACCATAATACGTGACCAATCATAGCCGAGGATTTTTAAAGAAGGTTCCCATTTCATTTCTTTGTCGGAGGTACATTCCTACATTTACAGGTCGGCGTCGCTTTCCGGCTGTCAAACCAACGACGGGCATTCCAGGCGCCTTTAGGAACTTGTCCCCAGCACTAGGTTGATGGAAGCATGAACGACACCCTATCAACAAGGAGTGGAGTACATGCTAATCGAACTGTGAGCTTCAACCTTGTATATAGAGGAAACCTTCGTCTGCGAAGGGGCCATTTTGTCCCCCCCCGGCTCTTCACTTACACCATCAGTTTTTGCCATGGTTCGCTGGTTCATCACAAACAACACAGATCCAGAAATAAAGTACAGTGATGGCTGGTTTGCGGATACCTCAGTGCGGCCTGGCACATTACACGTTGCCCTGTCCGAGTCTAGTTTCTCATATACGTTTAATGGTAAATTTCGGCCGTTTTATGTTTGTCCATTCGCTGAAGTGACTAAAGGAACCAGTGTAGTCGTAAAAGGGATTTTTTTATCTAATTCTCCACCTTCTTGGGAATGCGTCCTCGATAGCAATATAACTTGGACGTTTACCAGCCCAAAATTAAACGGGGACAACCGATGGGACCTTTGCAGCTATCCCTACGATGACGGGACACATACTGTTGTTGTTAATGTCAATGCTTCAGCAGCAAGTCCCGTAGCGTTGGATTACATTGCTTACTTCCCCTCCTCTCCGACCTCTCCTGGAGACGTCTACTACCTATGGAACGATCCGGATATTCAGTACGGAGTAGGCTGGTCAGCAGAAGAGCAGGGAATTACAACACAACATTTAGGCGCCACCTGGAACCTCAATTTCATCGGTAGGTGGTTCCATACGTGTTGATCGGATTTCCGACTTTGATTGGCTCGCTCTTCCTACCGACAGGCAGGTCTGTTACCTGGTGGGGATTTTATAACAATACTTCACACCGTCTTCCCACCACGGCAAGCTATACGATAGATGGCGGGGCTCCTGTCAATTTCACAGTTGGAGACCTCGGATTTGCACAGAGTCCGCTGTCATTGGACCAGATAGTCTTTCAAACACCGGAGTATACCTTAGGCAAGCACCAAATCGAGGTAATATACAACGCGAACGACTCAAACTTGGTCCCTTTATCGTTTTCGTACTTGACCATTCACAATATCACCGACGCCGTATCCCCCAGGACGTCGCGTAAGGCACGCATGGATGGCGCTATCATCGGAAGTTGCATTGTGGCGGTAATTGCGCTCGTCCTTCTGGGCACTTTCATTAGACGCCGGGCAAAGGGATCGAAACATGCCGCAGGAGAAATTTCTGAAGACCCTGAAGTCCTCGAACCTTTTAATCACATTCCTACTGTCGCCTGGAGGGTTCCATTTACGAAAGGAAGACGGATCAATCTCGAAATGGATTCTGAAGAGCCTGTAATGTCCCAGGCCGAGGAGATACGGAATAATCCACGGCCAAGGAAGCCACAGGAAGGTCCTGGAGGACCGCAAGCAGCGCCCGACGTCATCACCACTGCTCAGGAGCCAATTCCCTCTGGCTCTGGAGCCGTTGAGCAAGAAGAGAGCGGAATTCGGTTTGCAGCAGCTGATAGGACGAATGAGGTATTCGAAGCACCGCCGACATATACACCAGTATGACTTTGCGGTAGGAATAATCCTAGTGATTGTGCGCGTGAGTCGGAAGAAAAATTAAGGCTGAATAAAAGTAGGATATACTTACTATGATGTACACTTCTGGGATCCTATGGCGGAATAAATGATGGGAGGTGTATTTATGTAGACGAGAGGTATGCAACATAACATAATTCGACTTGCGTGAAGTGAAGTACACTTAATGGTGTCAGACTGTGCTAGGTCCTTGTCAGCGACGTTCCACCCCATGACGAAGGTCCTGCTGTGGGAACTGCTACATCCTGCTTCTTAAGTAGTAATAATTGTTAGCATTAAGAAACTTGTACGATAAGATACGAAGGAGAATAGAGCTACAAATCCTTGAGATCCCCCCAGTCAGGAAGGCCAAAATATGAAGGCAAGTGGTCCCAGATGTACTTGCGCCCAGCTGAGTAGATGCGTACTATTTCATCGGCGCAAACGTCACAATAAACATCACTGGCGTAATGTGTTGGTGTAACGAAGGCGATACCTGGATCCGGTCCAGGGAAGAGCCTCTCAAGCTTCTGTGAGCGATGTTTTTCACAGATTTCTTTGGACCAACATTTCTCGGTCGGCACCGCAGCAGGGGTAATCGCCCACGACAACTCATTGTCTACGATTGCGCGGGATATTCGCTCGTGTCCGAGCACTAGTATCTCAATAGTCTCAAATGAGAGTCGGGCGAGTGTTCCGTCAGGACGGCGGAACCCTTGAAATATTCCTTCCTTGAAAACAGAGTAATTATTCAGTGGCGCATCGTCAGATCCATTTCGAAGTAGCAAACGAAAACAAAGGTTCTCTTACCAGAGTGCAAGATTTCAGGCAGAGGTAATACGCCATTGGGAGAAGGGATTGAATTCCCAGTTCAATGAGTACATTTATGAGTTCGATGTTGTTCACACCCCCACCGAGGTCTTCGTAGTCCCAGGATCGTTGATCCCAGCGGAAAAGCGAGTCGGGTAGTTGTAATCTGATTCGCTCTAGAGCAGAATCTTGGAGGTTATCGAGTTGATACTTCTTTCCCAGTCGAAGCATAGAGGCTAGGAACGAGAATGCGAAAAAATCGGTGGACTTGTAAGCTCTTTGTAGCCCGTCATCGGTGCATCCTTGTCAGGCTTCGGGCCAGAGAATTACGAGGAAACTCACGTATTGGTATCGTAAAGAACACTGAAAACATTCTCCCAATCACTCGGCGCGTCGGTCAGGTAAACGACAGGGCAGCCTTCGAGCAAAGCTTCCCCTTCTGGCTGAGGGATGGAAAGCATATCGCTGAAAACCTTCGAGTGACGCGCGATGATTCCTCGGTGTATGCGAAACTGTGTGTTTTGCGCTTGCACGATGGTGTTCCCGTCTTCAAACCAGAACTGCAAACTTCGAAGTGGGGGTCCTGGATTTATCTGGGTGCCAGAGTCAGAATCCTCTGAGTCCGTTCGTTTGCGCTTTGCGTTTGGCGGGGCTGAGGCAGATTTTGGGTCACTGGCAAGGGACATAGTCTGAAAGTCGGTTCTGAGGTCAATAATGAGGAGGAATGGCGAGGAGAGCGACGAGAAAATCGTGAATCCGAAAATATGACGAAAGTGTGGACTTGAAGTGATCACGTGGTGTCGCCAAACAAGCTCACACACGCCAAGAGGGTGGTTTCGCATAAAAGCCTCACCATCAAATTTCTTCCTTTCCCCACTCTCCGTAACCCTCTACCCCCAATTCTCTGCCTTCGTCGTAGAATTCCCGTCTTCCCCTCTATTATCGTCACTTTTTCGACGACGACAAGCTGTTTTTTATACTACTCGTCAGCGTGTCCTGTTTCGTTGGATCTCAGCGATGTTGTACTTCATATCGTCTCTCGCAAAAATGGCTCACCACCAACACTGAACCCGCTGGTTCGCCTTCAGTTCGAGGACCTTGGTTTCTGGCCTAAGAAATGCTCTCTATCTCTACTACACCATACATTTATGTCGGCATCCCTGGGATCTAACTACTATCAATGGTGCTTGTGGGTCCGGCCATTTAGGAGGATAAGTGTGAGCGTAGTCCTCTAGAACCTCATCCCCCTTGGTCGACAATTGGCCCTGGTTTGTCACCCTTGTCTATATTCCGATGTTATTATATTCTTTCTTGGTCGTCTCTATCTTCTCGTTACCTTCTGGACGCTGGTGACCAGACGACGAAACACCATGGAAGTTGCCAACCTCGAACAGGTCCGTGCTTTATTTTCGAATTCCCAGCGTGGTGTTGCCGACAGCATACTAGTCGATCGCCCCCTCTTCGCCGCGGGTGCCACGATGGAGCCACCACGAAGAACGAGACCAACACCATAGTTTCCAAGCCAAGAGGAACATTCTCTTCTCTCGATCATGACAGCTGATACTCTGCTGGCTCGGGGAATGGCTCGGGAACTTGACGTTACCAAATGTTCAAGTCGGTCGACGGCCCTTCGCTTCGAGAGCTGACTTTTTCTTGTCTGTATGGTTTGATTTTTGTGGAATTTTGGCCGTTCTGCGATTTTCTGATTCACTGGGCTGTCTACCACTGGCTGCTATCCACTTTTTCGGAGCGTTGGAGACCAGTTACTACGTGTGCGGCTGTTTGTTACGACAATGGGAGGACCTTATTGTTAACCGGGGCCCGGTGTAGGCCTGACAACCACATGGACTGCTCCTCTGTTTGCCATTGTTAGGGATGATAATTCGCCTCACAGCTCACTTTCTCCTTCACCCCACCGCCGTTAAGGGCTTACTGCGATTTCTCTCTGCAGACTTTATCAGAGTTATGAGCAGTTCAACGATGCGACTCGCATTTGCTCTTAGCCTTCTAACCCCTTTCTCACTTGTTCTCGCCCATGGAGGCGGAGCCTCGAACGGAATGGATATGAGCATGGACGGCGCCATGTCTCTTACCGGCGCGAACATGGTGCCGTACTTGCACTTCGCGCCAGGCGACACGTTGTGGTTCATCGGTTGGGCCCCACTCACCAAGGGCGCCATGGCTGGGACATGTATCGGCCTTTTCCTTCTTGCGCTTGTGGATAGATGGCTGGCTGCTATCCGAGCGACTGCTGAGAATCATTGGCGTGCAAGGTCAGTCTCTTTTGTAATGAGTGCTCTTCGATTATCTTCTTATCGACGTTTCCAAAGAGCTCAAATCGTCTACGCGAATAAGCGCAACTCCACTGCTTCGTTATCGTCTAAGGGAAGCGGAGTGGCGTCGAAAGCTTCATTCCTCCGAAGGCTTCCCCCCTTCATCCCCGCTCAGGATATTTCGCGAGGAATTCTCCACGCTGGTCAGGTCGCTCTGGGATTTGCATTCATGTTGGTTATCATGTAAGTCGTGTATCTCGCTCTGGTATTCTCTGCCTCTCTTCATTACCTCCAAACTTATGCGTATTTTCGGCAGGACATTCCAAGGAGCTTTTATCATCTCCATCGTCCTCGGCCTTGGGATTGGTGAGATGATGTTTGGACGTTTCGTCGGCGGTGCCTCTGGTCACTAGTTTTGCCCTCAAGTTCCTGTAGTTTCTTTATGCCTTGTAATGTGTGTCAATCTAAGATGTTTTCAAATACTGGGCACATTGCTGAGCTGGTTGTGTCTCCTCTAATCTCGGTCACTCTTTCCTTTGAACCGCTAGCTTGGACACACAGAATCCCCTTTTGGTCTGTTAAAAAGTTTTTTCGACCTTCCTTATGCAGATGTTAGTGACGCTTGCATGACTGCCTGTTTGAGTTCCTTCGTTACTTTAACCCTCAACTGATTTCTCTCTGTCTTAAAGGCCTTTCTTCCTACGATTTCTCACTCAGCACCGCGTATCCATGCCCGACACTGGAGCTCCTCCTGTGATTCCTATCGAGTTTCAACAGTACAAGTGAGTCGCATCGCGTATTTAATTCCGCATCTACGACGACTCACTCATTTGGACAGCTCTTATGTCGTTGACCCGCAATGGCAACGCAGGTTTTCTACAATCTGGGTCTCCGTTCTTGGTTTCTTTATTTTTTTGGCACTTCCTCGTCTTATTAGGTCATTCAGAAATGGCCGAGCGTATTCTACTTTGCTCGGCGTTTCTGACGACTTGACGGGCAAAGACTATACTACCATTCGACCACTCGAAGGGACTGCAAGAATTAAACGAGATACCTCCGTCTTTAGGAGCGCAGGCCATACCTTAGGGATACTTTCTTCTATCTTTTATTGGACCTTGCCCGGGCTCAGTCTGAACGCTGGTCAGAGTGAGTATTGTTTTTTTTTTTTTGCGAGTTTCGACCTCACAATTTCACCCTAAGTTTTCATCCTGACGGCTTACATTGTTACCGTTGTGCTGTGCATGGTAATGGATGTACCTCTGATGAGCAACTCTAATCGTGCCGGTATGTATATTCCCTCTAAATCTCATTGCTGTTCGTAGAAACTAAAAAAACATTACATTATAACCATATAGGATTCATTGCCCTCGCCCAATTTCCAATCGTATTTCTTTTCGCCACCAAGAATTCGATAGTTTCACTCCTCCTTGGCCCAGGGAACGGGTACGAGAAACTCAACTTTATCCACCGCTGGTCGGGAAGGACCATGTTCCTCGGCGGTCTTCTACACGGTGCCTTGTGGATTCGCAACCATCTGGAATACGGCATTCCTATTATAGGGCAACAGAAGGAAACTTCAGGCGTCGCTGCGCTTGGACTTTTATGTGTCATTGTGTTGACGTCTCTCCGGCTGGTAAGGAAGGCTTTCTATGAAGTGTTTTATATCCTTCAGTACGTTTAATTGTCGTTGCCTCGTTTTAATTGTGATTGACTTCTTTCGACTTTAGTATGGTTTCTTTCATTGCTTTCTTCGTAACGATCTGTTATCATACCATTTACGCCTCGCCTTGGATTTTTCCTCCACTCGCGTTTTACGGTCTCGACATTCTCATGCGTATGTTCCGCCATCGTATCAAGGACGCCACACTCGTACCTCTAGGGAGCCAGATGACATTGGTACGTTTTTCCCTGTTCAAGCGAGTAACTGCAGTTAATCAGAAATCACTAGATCCATGTCCCACATTCGACTTCTGGCTGGATCGCCGGACAGCACCTCCGGCTACGAGTCTTCTTCTCTGGGAGGATTTTCGAGTCTCACCCCCTAACGATCTTCTCCGCCCCTCCAGATATCTCTTGTATAACCTCTATGCCCCGAGGTATATCCCTCGGTGCTCGTGTATGTGGAGACTGGTCCAGGGCGTTAAACCAATACGCGTTAGAAAGGGAATGCATGGACGATATGGACCTCCCAGTCCAAGTGATGCTGGATGGCCCATATGGAGGGTGTAGTGTTGATCTTGGCCGCTATGAATCTGCGCTGCTCGTCGCTGGCGGGTCTGGCATCACTTTCACACTAGGCCTGCTCGACGATATAGTTGGGCGGTGCGTAAGACGAGGTCGGGAGAACGGAGAGGTTACAGGACGGATTGAGTTTGTATGGTGCATTCGCTCTTTCGGTACGCGCTACCTTTCCCTTCCGCCAGAGAGTTATGCTAATTATTAATAACGTTTTTATCGTCATTAGGGGATATCGAATGGTTCGCGCCCGCTCTTATAGATATCGCGAATACCGCTGCTTTATCGTCGACATTGTCCAACGCTTTAGATCTACACATTTCGATATATGTAACCTGTCTATGCAACCCCAAAGCCATTCCGCCGATCCCAAACTGCGATGTCACTGTCCTCCGACCATCTGTCTATCGCATCCTCGCAGCCCTCATATCCCCTCCCACCAAACCTGTTGAAGGCGGTACTGCCGACCGTCGTGTATCCTCCGCGGCCTCTGAGAAGGCAAGCAGTTCAGAGCGCAACGAAACTGAAGAATCAGACATGGGCATTGAGGCGGGCCATGCCTCCAAGTTCGGTTGGTTCGCAAACGGCGGTGGCGTTGCAGTCTGTGCCAGTGGTCCGCAGAGTTTAACCCGAGAGGCTTCGAACGCAGTGGCCCGTGTGGAGATGTCGGGCAGGGGTCGGCAGTTGGGCGGTATAGGACTTCATACGGAAGTTTTTACTCTCTGACCTGATCAAAAAGGTACATGTATATAAATGGGGATTTAACTGTCTTATCACCTCACGCAGCTATAAACTGCGATTTATCGACTTGGTTAATGAGAGCCATCAAAGATCATAGCGGCCAAGACTTAAGAGAGCCTGTTTTTTAATCTAGTTCAATCTAATTACAAGATTCACGGATCATGGATATTAAACAATATATCTTACGCGAGAAACGACGGCTGCCTGAACGGAGAACGTAGAGGCTGCAATGGCTAAGAGAAGGCTAGAGAACTTGGTGGTGACGTGCATGTTTGTGAGGTAAACTTGTAGCCTGTAAATATCCTTGGTTGAGTTCAAGTTGATGAAGTTCTGTAGTCCGATCAACCCGTCCTTTGAACTTGAAGTCAGAGGCAGGCTATTTCAAAATCCTAATTGGACCACCATCTGGATATTCCTGACGTTCAACGTGGGGCAATAAAACATGGAACTCCCGCGATGAGTTCGGTTCTAGCCACAGACTGGTCTAGTATCTAGAGGCGTCGGAAATTTTGAAAAAGCTCGAGTTCACCGTCGAAATACACACGATCACAGCTCCATGGATCCACATGATGATGTGACTTTGTGACCCGACGCGTTTTTGCTCTCGCCTATCGTGGTTCAGATTGCGGTTCAGAAGCAATTGATCACACTACGCAGTCAGAGCCTCCCATGTCCATCCCTGCCCAAAGTCATTTCCTACCACTCACGAAAAGGAAACGATCCGATGAGTCCACCCTCGAGCTCTCGAAAAGCCCAAACTTTTGGTTCAAAGATGGCAACATTGTCATCCAAGCCCAAAATACCCAGTTCCGAGTTTACAAAGGCATTCTCGCGCGCCATTCGAAGGTTTTCTGCGACAAGTTCAACTTATTACAGCCAGCTGGCGAGCCTCTAGTGGAGGGTTGCGCGATCATCCATGTCAGCGACGCGCCGAAAGACTGGCAGAACCTCTTTGGTATCCTTTATGATTACGATATGTAAGTATTCGGTAACTACCCTCCTTACGTGCTACTGACTCGGTACTGTGCAGTACTTACAACTCAATCAAGGCTTTTTCTCTGCCAGTTCTTTCATCCATGCTTCGCTTGGGACGAAAATACGAGTTCGACAAATTGTATGCTACAGCACTCCAACGGATCAAAATTGAGGTTCCCGAGTCCCTCGAGCAATGGGATACTACATATCCACCCAAAAAGACGACCCCCGTAGATGGGCAAGAAATTGAGCTTCTCAATCTTCTTCTAGAAATGGAGGTCCCATCGCTTCTTCCCGTGGTGTATTTTATTTGTGTGAAAAACCTTACCTTGGTAACGTTTGTGTGTATTCTGATGTCCGATTGACTAAATCGGCTTCATTTTTTTTCCAGGAAGATATCTTTCGAGGTACAACCCAGGAAGATGGGAATATCGTGCGCCTTTCTCCTGATTCTGTCCAGACCCTGACACTCGGACGGGAAAAAATACGGCATATAATAGCGACTGAAAAATTCGGCTGGGTTCGGAACTACCGACCCGGTGGCAATCCTCGTTGTAATAATCAAGCCAAGTGCAATAGGGGTACATTGATGCTACTAAGAGTACTGTCCGAGTTCAGCCCTGGCTTAGCCTTGCAGTCCCCGCGCAACATCCGCCCCGATATCTTCTGCGCAAATTGCTACAAAGACATCCAGGCAACTGACGAGGCCGCTCGTCAAAAGATGTGGGAAGACCTTCCTATTTATTTCGGTCTCCCAGCGTGGAACGATCCTCAGTAGCCTTCAAGTTTGTGCATTTCATATGCAATAATTATCCACCAAAACCAGATCTTCGCTTCAGCGGTAAATGCCAAATCTTTCGCGGAAAAACCTGGAGTTACGTGTGATAATGCCTTTACTCTATACTGACGGAAATGCGTGTTTGGAGCCTGGAAGATGATGTTGCCTTGCCCGTCTTCGAACAAATCTGGGGCTCTTCACGATCACTGCCTGGTCGTTTCCCTTCGCCTGAGGGGCAGTACGCCTGCGCTTTCCGTTCGGGGGTGTGGAGGTCAGGTCGATGAGAGCCATAGGACCTGATTAAGGAGAGTGATGGAAAATCATAGCGACCCATATTGGCTCAACAGGTTCTGCCTTCGATTTGGTGGGAGCAGCTTCAAGGGTGGATGGCATCGAACCCCTTCCACGTTCGGATGTAATCATTCCAATTACCATCCGGAAGGGAAATAGACTGCGGTATTTATCTATGCTTTTCTAAATATTTACTAGTTTACCAACGTGCCGAACAGGACAAGTGGCAGATGGTATCTATTCGAAACTGTCAAGCCTCCACCTCAAGTGGAAACGTAGCCTAGTCGTTGAGTAGTTGAGACACAAACCAATTGATGAGCTCATATTACAGTTCCACAGGCACCAAAACTGAGTGGCGAAGGCGGGCGACATTTGTACAGCCCGATTAATATTAGCGCTGTGGACCAAGGATATTTCGCTGGATTGGCGTTGTCCGTGTGCCCCCGTCACCTCTTTGTACACTGAGTCGAATTTTGTCAAAGCGTATCATATAAATGCTGGGGATTAACCAAACTTTATCCCCTTCTCCCATGCCATTCATCGTATGTGCTCCACCGCTTCCATTTCGACCTCTCATCTTATAAACTCGCTAATGACAACGCAAATTCTGGTGGATGACTCCGATCCTAGCATTCAGTATGGCCCTGGCTGGGTTGGATCGACCAATTCTCGACCTGTTGGCACACCAGATCTTAATTATCCCATGTACGGCACTTTACACCAGGCAGTCACTCCAAGTCAACTATCCTACTCTTTCCTCGGTACATTCTGATGTATTCACGTCCCTCATTCGCACCGAGTTAATAATTCCAATATCTCCTACAGGTCGCTCTATAGCGATTTGCGGTCAACTTTCAGAGGATTCTTTCCAGGTCTTCCAAGATAAACTTTATTTATTATGGAATTGTTTCATCGACAACGTGTCAATCGACGTTTCTCCGCAATTGAGCAGTCGGCCTAAAGAAGTATGCTGTTACAAGGATGATCTCCCGGATGGACAGCACTCGATCCGTCTCTCAGCCAACGCCTCGCAAGCGCACCCCGTCGCGTTCGACTATCTACTTTATACGCCATCCTCGGATATCGCTACTGCGGATCTCTATTTAACCAGTGACAACCCCGTGTTCAAGTACGGAAGCGACTGGGTGACATTGTACTCTGGGATGGCAACTAAAAAAGCAGGGTCAAATTTTACTTTCGATTTTTATGGTGTGTCATATTCCTGAAAAGAAAACCGACTTTAACTTTCGTTACGACTAAATACGGCTCCTTAGGCGTTTCGATACTCTGGTTTGGTTTTTATAATACTAATAGGACCTTCGGAGGGCCTAATTATGCATGGGCCCTATTAAGCTATTCTGTCAATGGAGAATCGCCCATGGACATCCCTATCGTTCCAGAGGCCGGGCTGAATGACACTGTCCCACCCGAAATTCTTCTCTTTCAGACGTTTGCCCATCCCCGTGGTCAGCACAGACTGGAAGTATTTTTTGACGGCGTCAAGTAGGGACTGTCATGGATCGGCATTAACCGGATAATAACCGTGAACCGCGTATCCGTTGATCCGTGGTTCACGATCCGTGGTTTGGCAAGCTATCCGTGGGTAACCGTGGGTAACCGTGGACATCAGCCGTGTCAATAGTGTCACAAAGGTATTACAAACTTTCTAATTAAGTAATTACGTGACTATGTTACAAATGTAATCAAATTAGCCGAGTTGCCGTCAACCAACGCCAAACGCCCATTCTTGCTTCGAATATTGCTTGAATCACATAATATCATCAACAGGAGTTACTGAAGTATATTTAGCAATTAAGGTAAGTACTTGAAGCAGTTTACGACATGTAACTGATCAGTCCGGCGGTCTTGGACTGCAAACAGTGCAAAAAGCTGGTGTCACTTCGAAATAATATATCAGAATTATGTTGGAGCTTTCAAATCTAAGGTTCTGTGCTGAGAAATGATTGAAATACATCTTCCTTAATGTCAGTTAGATCTTACAGCCTCAAACTACCCTGAATTTTGAAAGGGGATTTTACAGAAACATTTGACTACCTAATTTGGCAGAGAATGGTGGTTATCCGTGGGACCGTGGTTCGGTTATCCACGGATAACGTGACCCACGGTTCGGTTACGGATAGTAACCGGATAGATCCATGACAGTCCCTAGCGTCAAGCAAGGCGATTCAGCCCTGCCTATACCCATTACCCTCACGAGTTTGGTTGTGAAAAATGGCACTACGAATCCCCCCAGCACATCTACGACGGCCGCCCCAACAGTAACCTCAACGGCATCAACAACAACAACAAGAGGAGTGAAGGGTGTTTCGGGTGCCCATCTGAAAATTATACTCGGCGTCGCAGCACTCGCGCTCCTTCTCCTCTGTGTATTTTGCATACGTCGCATACAGAGACGAAGAAACATCGGACCCGAATATGCATCATCCACCGTTGTTGAGCCGTTTCACCATGATCCTTCTTCGGCACCAATTCGGACACATCAAAAAGGTCGAAATTCCCCTCAGAACCAGAATCTGCCCGAGGGCGATGTAGAGCCGGCGAGAGTAGAACGACCGCCATCATATGTAACGGGACTACATAACTCGTCATAAATACCCAGGATTTTCGTAAATTTGCAATAGGATATTGGGTACGAGTCATCCAGAATACTAACACTGAGATTAACTTCAATTGCCCAAGGCAAGATGACATTCGTACAACTCAATTATTACTATTAGTATGCCCGTTTTGAATTGACCCCCAGATCCTAGCGGTCCGCGATGGACAGGCGCTCAGTACTCAGTTCCCAGAGATGACATTCTCATACTTAAGCAAACTCACAAAATTTAATCCCAGCAGATATCACCATGTCATCATACGCACCCTTTCCATAGCCTTTCGCCTTCTGGTCGCACGCTGCGCGAGAAACCCGACGACGAAAATTGCGATTTACAAGTTACCAAGGTTCAAAAATAAATGCGATACTGTATGCTCGAAGGATATCAAAATATGAAATGAAATGAAGTGTACCTCGACGACTAGGAAAAGCGACGGAATCCTAACGATTCAGGTATATCTGTAAGTATGTATATACACGAGGAATTTTAAGGCTAGAACTAGAATCCATGATAAAAGTAATAGAAGCAAGAGGGATAAAAGCGCATCACAACAAAGGGGAAGAGGGAAAGAAAACGGAAGAGCAAAGGAGCGTAAGCAGTATTGTATTGTCCATGATGATGCGAGGTGAGTAAATCAGAAGCCAAAACCAAAACCCGAAACTAGATCTATCAAAAAACGTGGAAAAAAGGCGAGGCACGTAATAAGGATTAAAAAGAGGCCGTTTGGGTTGCAATAAAAGTGTCTCTGAAAGAAATCGTGAGCAATCGTGAAAAACTCAAACCAAGGGCTGAAAGCAGAATAAGATATAGTGTATCTGGGAATATAGGCTTAGGCGATAGTGATTCGATGTTGATGTTGATGTCCATGGGTCCGTGGAAGGAGAAAAGCCGAACATGAAGTATGAAGGATGAAGATGAGTTGGGTTGGGTTATGAAGCGTGACGATGACGATAAAGCAAGAAAGCAAGGAAGAGGAAGAGGAAGTGGCGAAATAATTGGGGTTATGTTACGTTATGGTATGTTGTGGTATGGCGCGGTATGGGGGTTATTATAATGGAACGAAATATATCTTGGTCGGAAAGGGAATAAGAAGAGGGAGGGGGAAAGGGAGAATCCAGGAATAGAGCGATTTGAATTTGAGACAGAGGCGACGTGAGGAAACGGTGGACGGAGCAGTGTGGGCGTGAGGAGACGAACACGGCATGGCATGGCGGCGACATGCGACGCGGCGGACGAGGTCGATGGGTGGGACAAGAAGCAAGCGGGACGTTGAGGTTGAGGTATTTTCAGGCGAGCGGTGTGATGTGATCAGCGTGATTTTGATGCGACGATGACGGAAGGCAGATGGATGATCGACCTAGCAGACGACGTTGGCGCTAGGTCTAGAACGCGCCAGCGAGAGCGCAGGACTTGGGTCTTACGGTCCAAGGGGAAGTGATCGCCAAACCTTCAAAGGAAAGTAAAGGAATCGACGACCGGGTTGATGAGCGGCGCATATACGCATCAAAGTTGGACATGGTGAGCTGAGAAAGCAAGGGAGGGAAGGCATCAGATACCACCAAACGAAACGAAACGAATGAAAAGCACGAGACGATGAGACTCTGTCTCATCGAGTAAAAGAAACAGCATGACGACACATCCGCCAGCCTGCACACGTAACAGAACCACCACCACCTTCAACGCCAACTCTGAAAAAAAGCAAAAGGCTCACCCGAAGACGAAAAGAGAGTAACCCACCCCTCCTGCACCTCAAACGAAAGGCTAACCCAACCAAACCACGAACGCCTAGACCGCATGATAAAGTAATTCCCTCCTGATTGATCCATCCCCCATCCCATCCCTTTCTTCCATCCATGCCACGCCACGCACACCACGCCACCGCCTAGGGTACCCCCACACCCACCAAGGCGCAGGGTTACTGATCCCTCTTGAACCCATCCCTCCACCCTCGAATATCCAACGGCACTCCTCTCCGTCTCGTCCCAGTCCCAGTTCCCGTCCCAGTCCCATCTCCATTCCCATTCGTACCCGTCCCTGTATTATCACCCGTCCCCGTATTCGTACCAGTCCCAGCACCCGTCCCAACCCCCGTATCCGTCTTCCCATTCCCCCCAACACCCGCACCCGCACCCGCACCCCCATTCCCCCCAAACCCAAAATCAGGCCCCGCCTGCCCCGTCGCATTAATCCTCGTATTCCCCAATATCCTTGCCGAAACCCCATTATCCGAAAACGCCTCCGTCACAGGAAACACGATGAACAAACACAGCAGCGCCGTGATCAGCACCACGAGGGTGGTCACGTTCATCAGCCCCCGCCAGGAGAGCGCGTTGCTGCTCTTCAGGCTCTGCGCGCGCTCGAATTGGAGTTGGGTCGGTGTGAGCTTGTGTTTGTGCCCGCCTCCGCCTGTGTGCTGCTGGGACAGGGGGAGAGGGAGGGATAAGGGGCCTGGAGCGAGAGGTTGGGTCTGCGCTTGCACCTGCTTCCCTTTCTCATCAGCACCCAACCCCTTCCCTTTCGAAGTATACTGATAATCCCCCACAACCCGCCCCCCAACGATCCGCACCCACTCCTCCTCCTCCTCGTCCAGCTCGTCCGCATCAGCGTCCTCATCCGGGTTATACTCATACGCCACCAGCCCGCCCTGCGCGCGCCCGATCTCCGAGAGGGTGTGCGAGCCCCCGCGCGCGCCTAGGCTTCCCGGGGTGCCGGGCACACCAGGCGTTCCAGGCCGCGTGCGCAGCCCTGAGCCGGGGCCGGGGCCGAGACCGCTGGGTGTGGCGGGGGTGCTGCCTCCCGTTCCCATGAGCGGGTACTTCGAGTCTCCCCCTAGCGAGACGATAGAATCGCCAGAGTTGGAATACACCGAGGAGCGATTCATCCCGTGCCCCCCTCCTCCTCCTCCTTCCCTTCCAAACCCTCCTCCACCTCCAAACCCAGGCGGCGGTAACAGAACCCCGTCCTCCGTCGCACCAACTGAGAGGCGGTACAGGATCATAGACCCGCGGGACGCGGAGGAGTGTAAGCCGTGCCCTTGTCCTTGCCCCACGAGGTTGTTGTAGTCTCTAAACCCGACTTGGGGACCGATGAGACTCGAGTCCGCCGACCCGCGTCCTTCGTCGCTCGCGATACGCTGCATGTACGCTGGTGTGCTCCCCCTTGACCCCGGTCTGGCACTTGCACTGGTACTGGTAAAGGGGAAGGCCGACGGGCCAGGGGTCGACGGACCTGACGGGCCTGACGGGGAAGGCGAAGGCGACACAAGCACCCCAGTCGACGCCGACGTCGAGGAAGACATGAACGAAGACGGGGGCGTGTTCCCCGTCGACGTCGACCCTGGTATTGATGGGGCTACTGCGGGCGGCATTGATGTCGAGGACGGCATCAACGGGGTCGAAGATGACGAATACGATGAGGCAGAGGGAGGCATAGGTGATGCACTACCGTTCGTGTTCCCTGCAGCGAGCGGGGAAGACCGGAAAGATGACTGGCCACGCGGGCTGCGAGGGGTCGGCACGCTTGTGCTTACGTTTGCGTGTGCGTTCGCCGTTGACGCTGACACTGTCGACGTGGCGTTCGCCGTGGTGGGAGTCGACGTAGCAGACGACGACGACGTGGGAGGAGGAGGAAGATAGTGGCTGGTGGGTGTCGCCGTGGATGACAAGGACAAAACCTGAAACGGCGGTAATTGTGGCAGGCTTGAGCTTATTTGTCCTGGCATCTGTCCGTGCCCCTGCCCTGGGCCCGCAAGCGATATCGATATCGATCCGACGTTCCCGGATCCGGGTCCGGGTGTATGTCCGGGGAGAGCGGTGTTTCCGCCGCCGTTGCTGCCGCCGGAAACCGAGGCCGACGCTGATCCCCGCGTCTGATTCTGGTTCTGAGCATGCGTGTGCGTGATGGTATTGGTGTAAGCGCGTGCGGGCATGGGAAGCCGTGTGTTCGTGCTCGCGCTCGCGTTTGGGTTTGGGTTTGTGGGGGTGTTGTTGTTGTTGCTACTTTTAGAGGCTGTTAAGGGGGTAGAGCCTGGATTTGCGCCAGAGCCTGGATTAGAGTTGGAGTTGGAGTTGGAGGGAGGCGGAGGCGGAGGCGGGGCTGGATTTGCGCCAGAGCCAGAACTGGTCTTTGATTTTGGCGGCGTGGGGGGCGGCTGTACTGGAGATGCCGTGGTTGATGTGGGAGTTGACGCGGAAGTCGAAGGACCTGGGCCTACACGCGAAAGAAGGTGTCAGGCATATCACATCATATCACAATCGAATCCCATCCCATCCTGAACACAGGCAGGCAACAAGGACGAAGGGAAAACGTAAAACATAAAAATCCGAAATTGATTCGGTGCAAGACCAACCCCAATCGCAATCGCAATCGCACGACCGTGATGCTGCATTCCATCCAGCTACGACTCGGTCAAGACCCTAACACACACGCCTCTCATCCCAACATTCACGGCACGCGCACCAAAAACCAAAAACCAAAAACCAGGGAAAGCAAAAAACGAGTATAAATATAAACAGTACGCACCCGCTTGATCTCTTCTCCCGCCATCTCTCCCATTCCCAGTCGCGTTCCCAGTCCCATTCCCAGTCGTGTTCCCAGTGCCCTTCCCATTCCCATTCCCAGTCGCGTTTCTAGTCCCGAGCCCATTCCCACCTTCCTCATCCTCATCCCCCGAATCCGTCCTCGCCCGCGGATGAAGCAGCGGCACGTCGTACTCCACAGCTTCATACTCGCGCATCCACGAGTCGGCTCCTGGCGCGTGGGCGGTCGCGTTCGAGTTCGAGCCATGTCCATGTGGTGGGCGCGAAGTCATGGTTGTTCGTTAAAGAAAAAGAGCTTTTTTGTTGGTGCGTTTTTGGATAGATTTGTAATGGCTTGCGGTTGTGGGTGTGGCAGCGCCTGGTGTGACGGGCGATGATGCGTGTTGGCACTGACAACGACAAGAGGTTGTGTTGTGTTGTTGGCGGAGAACGTGACGCTGGGCGCTCTAATTTAAAGTGGGCGACAAATGATTAGAACGAGGATATCATGCAGGAAAGATGGATGAGAACATCAAGAAGGAAGGCTTACCACTCGCAAAATGTCGTTAAACTTGCTGCGAAGATCGTTGACTCCTGAGTGGAGCTGGTCGTAACGGACGATCTCGGGCAGGCTGGAAGCTGACGATAATCCAACAACCCCTTAGTCAACCCAAACACCTGGTCAAAAGGCAAGCTCACCTCGCACAACTCTTTCTGACCCGAACTGAAAGCAAACAGAAATCTCAACCTAACGTTGAGCCGGAGTCGTAAACCTCCACCGATCTTAACGCCCGAGGTAGGGGAGGGTGGTTCGCAGACGGGACGGGACGGGAGGGTGATGGGCGAACAAAAGAAAGAGCAAGTAAGACGCCAAGTATCACTATAAAGGCAGGCAGGAATCACTCCTAGCCAAAAAGAGACGACGGCGGCGGCGGTGATGGTGACGGGTTGGGGTTGGATCACAGGGTTCAGCGGGTAGACCTGAGCCTGAGCCTGAGTGCAGTGCGTGCGGGTGCTTTGACTCCTTGCCTGGAGGGGAGGCGAAGTACGGAATGTACGTAGGCAAGTCGACGTCTGCTACACGCGGCACACTTGACTGGAGCCTGGAGGGGTGACGATAACGCCTCTGCCTTGCCTTGTGCGTATGTAGGGGCACCTAACTCGATCTGGAAAGTCCCCGCAGATGAAGGATGATAAGTAAAGTGTCAAATGATAGCGATAACGCGTATTAATACTGACCACCCGACGATAAGATAGTATGAATATCTACCAAACCCTCTCCTCGAGGCTCGAGGATGGACGACGTCCACAATGGGTGCGGAGGAGGACGAAAAGGTCAGTGGGAGGGAAAGGAGCAAGGGTGAGAAAGGAACCTGAACAACGGGCAAAACAAAAACAAAACATACCACGACGGCGCATGAGCAAGGTTCCAGGCACGAACACGATTCCGAACGGCATGTTCGGAGGTAGGTCTAAATTCAGTCGCGTACGGCGTTCTGCGGTGTTAATTATTATGAATGGACACGTGAGGTTGTGCAGGCCTGAGGCGCTGCTTGGCAGGGTGCGTGACGCGCGCGCTTACTGGAGTCTGGCATTCGGGAATCGGGAGCGGTTGGAGGATAATTAATTGAATGAATGGGTCCCGCTGAGCCCGACGCCTCGTTGTCACGGTGCGGTCGATGTTTTAATTATCGCGCCGGAGTCATTTTAAAATTATGTATTTGTGTGGTCCTGACGGCCGATAAAGCTTCAAAGTCCTGCATGTACATTCCATCTGCCTGTAATGCGTAAATGTGATAAGTATGAAAGGCAACGCGTAATAAGGCTTCGCTTATCTATGAAGCTGCACTAATTGTGGCAAAAAGCAACGTTTCTAGCCCTTGGGCCTGACATTTGCATATTCTGGGTGACTCGTTGGCCGATATCCTATTGTAAAAATTCTGGCTATTTGTGCGGAATATCTACGACGAATTATGTAGTCCGGTTACATACGATGGTGGTGGTGCTACTCTCGTCGGCTCTACCTCGACTTCGGGCAGGTTCTGAGATGAATTTCGACCTTTTTGATGTGTCCGAACCGGTACCGAAGAAGGATCATGGTGAAACGGCTCAACCACGCTGGATACGGATGCACCATATTCGGGTCCCGTATTTCTACCTTTCTGCACTTTCCGGCGTCTCCAAAACGCACCAAGGAGAAGAAATGCCAGAACTGCGATGCTGCAACAGCTCAGTATAATTTTCAAATGCGCACCCGAAACCCCCTCTCCTCCACTCCGATTTGTCGTTGATGCTGCAGGCGCCGTCGAGTTTAAAGCGTCGGGCGGCGTAGATGCGCTGGGGGGATTTGTAGTGCCATTTTGCACAACCAAGCTCGCGAGGGTAAGGGGTATAGGCAATCCTGGAGTGCCTTGCTGAAGGCCATCAAAAGATACTTCCAGTCTGTGCTGACCACGGGGATGGGCAAATGTTTGAAAGAGAAGAGATTGGACGGGCGGGATGGTGTTATTCAGTCCGACCTCTGGGACGATAGGAACGGCCATGGGCGATTCTCCATCGACTGAATAGCTTATTGGTGTCCATGCGTAATCTGGCCCTCCGAAAGTGGTATTGTAAAAGCCAAACCAGAGTATCGAAACTCCTAAAGAACCGAGTTAGTCAAAAAGCAACAGTCAAAGCAGGTTTTAGGAGTGTGACATACCATAAAAATCAAAAGTAAAATTTGACCCGACTGTTTTAGTTACCATCCCAAAGAACGATGTCTCCCAACCACTTCCGTACTGAAACGTAGGATTGTCACTGGTCAAATAAAGATCCGCAGTAGGGATATCCGAGTCCGAGGACGGCGTGTAAAGTAAATAGTCGAACGAGATGGGGTGCTCTTGCGAGGCGTTGGCTGAGAGGCGGATCGAGTGTTGTCCGTCCGGGAGATCATCTCTGTCGCAGCATATTTCTTTAGGCCGTCTGGTTAGTTGGGGAGAAACGTCGATTGATACGTTGTCGATGAAACAATTCCATATTAGGTAAAGTTTATCTTGGAAGACCTGGAAAGAATCCTCCGAAAGTTGACCGCAGACCGCTACAGAGTTACCTGTAGAAATCATAACTCAGCACTCAGTGCGGATGACGAACATAAGATTCAGAATGTACCGAGGAAAGAATAGGATAATTCACTTGGAGTGACCGCCTTGTGTAAAGTGCCGTACATGGGATAATTAAGATCTGGTGTGCCAACAGCTCGAGAACTGGTCGATCCAACCCAGCCGGGGCCGTAATGAATGCTAGGGTCGTTGTCATCCACCAAAATTTGTGTTGTCGTTGTCATTAGGGAATTTATTAGCTGCTAGATGAGAGGTCGGAATGGGAGGGGTGAAGAGCAGATGACGAATTGCATGGGACTCGGAGAAGGAGAAAGGTCGTTAAGCTGCAGTCCCCTGCCTTTATACGATATGCTTTTACGACATTCGACTCGGTGTAGAGAGACTAAGATGACGGCGTCATACGGACAACGCCAATCCAGCGAAATAACCGCGGTCCACGGCGCTAATCTTAATTGGGATGTATGAATGTCGTCCGCCATCGGCACTTAGTTTTTGTGCCTGTGAACACGAGGTCAACACTCAGTTTGTGTTGCAACTACATTTCCACTTGAGGTGGAGGCTTGACGGTTTCGAATAGACGCCATCTGCCACTCGTCCTGTCAGATAGCTTGGAGAATTAGTAAATGTTTAGAAAAGTATAAATAAATACTGTACTGATCCTGCCTATAATCTTGGTTTCCGTCAAGTTCAAGGCTTCCCCATTTTGATCTGCCTAGCCTAGTATTAGCTGCCCAGAGTTGAATCAGTGGCTATGCACTGTGTGGTACACGGATGCTAGTGAGTAATTCAGTTCTCGCACCACGACTCATCGACCGCCTATTAATTACTTACTTGCTCGACGCGTCTTACAGCTTGAGTCTCATTGCGCTCTAAAAAGCTTGCTTTTTTTGAGGATGCGGAGGAAACCCGACATTCAGTATTACCCCTCAACAGTTTGCTGGGAGGAAATACTATGAGGACAACGAGGATGAGATAGATCATAGACAGAATGGTGGTGTGAGAACATTCACATTGCAGTTTGGGATCGGTGGAATGACTTTGTGTACATAGGCGGGTAACAAAGATTGAGATGTGAAGATCTAATGCGATCGACGATGTCGAAGGTAGAGTAGCGGTGTTCACAACATCCCCATTAGAAATATTGGGCCCCTAAACAAGTGTGACTAGATGTGACCTGACGCGAGTGGCGAGTTCAAACCTTTTTTCACCCAACTCTCAACATCCGTAACCGTCAGGCAAAGCACACAGAACATGACTCTCATCGATCAGACCTCCACACCTCCGAACGGAAAGCGCAAGCGTACCACCCCCGAAGAAAATGACCACGCAGTTATCGTGAAGAGCCCCAGATTTTGGTTTGAAGACGGAAACATCATCTTCCAGGCTCAAAACACACAATTTCGCGTGTATAAAGGCATTATGACGCGTAACTCCAAGTTTTTCCGCGAAAAATTGGCGTTGCCGCGCCCCCTGGGTGAGGATTTGGTGGAAGGCTGTTCGGTTGTGCACCTCGATGACTCTGAGAAGGATTGGATACGGGTGTTCGCGATTCTATACGATTCTGATGTGTGAGTGACTCCTGGCTCTTTATTGCCAACGAGGAAGTTACGAGCTCCCCCGTTGTCTGACTCGCTGAAATGATGTTTTCGTGTTAGGTCATACAAATCCCCGACTGTGTTGCCCCTGCCTCTCCTCTCGTCAATGCTCCGCCTCGGAAAGAAATACGACATCAAAAAGGTGTACGATGCGGCACTCGAACGCATCAAGCTCGAGTTACCCGAATCCCTTGCTCAGTGGGACGAAACGTTTCCGAACAGTACTAGTACTAGAGGCCAGAATCGGATTGGAGGACAGGCGGCTGACCTTCTCGATATCCTGCTTAACTTGGATGTTCGGAGGTTGCTACCTTTGGCTTACTTTTGGTGCGCGTGGCTTAGCGTGGTATGTGTCGTCCTCTAGCCTCGGCCCAATACCTATCAAGCGGGCGTTCCCCAAAATGTCATTTAACCCCCCATTTTCCAGGAAACTATTTTCCAACCGATCACCCGTGAGGATGGCGAAGCCGCTCGTCTCCCCATGGGCGCAATAGAGGCCGTGCTTCGCGGGAAAGAAACTCTACGGCTGGCCGTGATCAAGCACCGGTTCGGTTGGGTGACGATGTACACGCCTGGTTTTCCCCGACCGGGGTGTAAGAATCCTGTCCTGTGCGAAAGAGCCGCCGTGCAGATAATGAAAGACCTGCTCTCGTTTACTGGGGACAGCGCGTTCCAGTTGTTTGACGTCTTTTTTTCGCAGATTTTCTGCCAAAAATGTTTTGTGGAGCTGAAGGCTGCTTCTGACACTGGGCGACAAAAGATATGGGATGAGCTACCGAGTTATTTCGGTCTTCCTGCTTGGAAGGATCTACGCTAGAATTACTCTGCCATTTTCGAATATAATCCACCGTTCTATATTTCCTGGGGATCCATAACATTTCCGAATCCTCTTTTTACCGAGGAACGACCAAACCCCGTAAAGGTTTGATCGACGCTCCTAGCCTCTTCCTGTCGTCGTCGACACGCAATTGAGGATTTCCTCCCGCGTAGACAGCCTTAAAGCAGTCTGCATGAACAGGTACAACTTGAAGACTGGATGCAGGAAGAGGTTGGCTTTCCAGTGCAGAGCGTCGATCAAGCTATTGTTACACGGAGCGTGGAACATTACAAAAAGCTCTAAGACAACTAATAAGATACTGGTCGACGTCCCATTCATGCTGGTATTTCCTAAATACTTAGGGCTACGGCGGTTTCCAGCTCAAAAAACCAGTTTCATGTGTATAAGAGCACGATGACGTGTAACTTGAAGTTCTTCCTTGCAAATTCGGCATGGCTGCCCCAGCACAAACACCTGGTAGATAATTATTGGGTATGAAATACATAAAGCCTACTGAAGATCGTTCCATGCTGGAAGACCAAAATAAATTGGGAGGTTTTCCCACATCTTTTGACGAGCAGCCTTGTCGGTCTCCAGCATGTCTTTGAAGCAATGTGGGCAGAAGAGGTCGTGGCGGAGGTATTGAGGTGCATCCCCTGGACCAGGGCTAAACTCAGACAATGCTTTTAGTAGGTTCAATACCTCCCTATCGCACTTGGCTGGATTGATACAATGAAGATTGTGACCCGGTTGGTAGCGCCTCACCCAGGCAAAATTTTCAGTAACTATCATACGGCTTATTTTTTCTCGCCCGAGTACCAGGATTTTGATTGAATCAGGCGAAAGGCGCGCGACATTCCCGTCTTCTTGGGTTGTTCCTTGGAAGATATCTTCCTGGAGAAAAAATGAAGGTGTGTTAGTCAACGAGACATGAAAAACACATAAATTTTACCAAGGTGAGTTTTTTGAAACAAATGAAATACACCACGGGGAGGAGCAACAGGAGTTCCATTTCTACAAGGACATTGAGAAGCTCAATTTCATGCCCATCTATAGGGCTCGTCTTTCGAGGTGAAAATAGAGCATCCCATTGTCCAAAGGTATCCGGAACTTCGCTTTTGATCCGTTGGAGAGCTGTGGTGTACAACTTGTCGAAGTCGTATTTTCGTCCTAAGCGAAGCATGGACGAAAGCGTTGTCAAGGCAAAAACCTCGATTGAGTTATGAGTCCTACCCAAAATCCCGAGTCAGTAGCACGTAAAGAAGGTAAGTAGCGAAGCTTACATATCGTTATCATAGAGGATATTGAAGATATTTTCCCAGTCTTGCGGAGCGTCGCTGACATGAACAAGCGCGCAACCCTCCACCATCGGTTCGCTATCTGGCTGCGATAAGTCGAACATGTCGCAGAAAACCTTAGAATGGCGCGCGAGAATGCCTTTGTAAACTCGAAACTGAGTGTTTTGGGCTTGGATGACGATGTTGCCGTCGTTGAACCAAAAGCTTGAGCTCCTCAATGGCTCAATGGCTGACTCGGATCGTTTCCTTTTCGTGGCTGAAGGGAAATGGCTTGGGGCCGGGGTGGACATGGAGAGGCGCAGGTCTGTGCTAACTATAACGTGGTGCGATCAAATCAAGATCAAACGAACAACGATGCCCGCTGGGTCAAACGTGTCGGGTCACAATGTCACACCGAAAGAGTGACGATTCCAATTTGGCGCATGCCCTTCATCCTAAAAATAGCTAGCGCGTTTGTGTGACTGGGTTGACTGGGTTGCCTCCTCATACCCTGCTCGTATTTCATCTCTTAGGGAAATGTGTAGCAATAAGACCACACCTCGCCAACATTTTGGCGTTGCCGTCTAGGAGGGGAAGTGTTGAAGATGCACGTGAGTGCGTGAGTTCGAAATGCTTCGTGGAAATGAAGCGGGGCGCAAACTCCGTTTGCGTGGTGGTTCGAGGGGATCCTAAGGAAGGTGGGTGATAGTCAGTAGATAAATTGATAATAAACGTATTTCGATGCGAGAAATGAGGGCGATACGATGGGGAGCGATCCAGAACGATGCCAAGCGACGTTTCTATCGTAGAAAACTACGTAGAGATCGAAATGGGGAAATAGAAATTTAATGAAACAAAGAGAAAAGCAGACATTTAGTCAGTGGAATGAAGAAATGGGAGGAAGATACCTTGGAAATGGGTGGTAGGAAGGGAAAAGTCGGTCATCAAACGAGGGAAATGTTTCAGAAATGAGCGACGATGTGGCGCATCGTGAACGCATACGAAAATGGAAAGATATATGAAATAAGAATTTACGAACCATGCGGTTTGATACCAGACGTAATATTGGGGTTTTCGGGCGTAGACAGAGGGGAACCCTCACAGTGTATTTCTGGCTTGAGCTTTCCTCTTATGCTACATATTTATAATTCCTCGCCCTATATTCCATCTTTCCGCCGCCGATTCCTTTCTCGTTGACCTTCATCATGGTCATCGCCTTCTATGATGTGAGATTTCAAGTCGGCGGGTAGCGAGATAAAAATTCGCCAAGAATGGATATCAGTAGTTAGTCGTTCCGCGGCGCTTCGTACAATGATGGAGGCGCGCGCTTGAAGTGTGCGGGCGGATAACACTTCAAGGAGTTCGTATGAACCAGAGGGAAGTCAAGAGTAGATAGTAAATCAATATTCTATTGATTTAAGAGTGATTTAAGTAGCTGAAAACCCGTATTGAACTGGGGAACTCCAAGCCAGTTCCCCTCCCTCTTTATACCTAAATTCCCCCCCCCTCCTAATCTCTCTTCCTCGTTTGCCCCCCCACCTTTCCTTGTGTTTCCCATAAACTTTGCGTACCTTGCCACCCGACTCCCAACTTCCATTCTCCTCTCTTCTTTCAGCTGCTTTCCCATTTCTGCCTAACGCGGACCTCGCCAGGAACTCGTTTCCTAGTTAATTATACGTTTGAAGTGCCGCGGCAGGTTCCTCGCAGGGTCTTGGCGCCTGTTCGAAGCTTGATGTCTTGATGAAGTCATCAATGCAATCGACTCTCGGTGAGCTTCCTGATCGCGTTGTATTGATCTAAATATATCCTTCTTAATGACGAAGACGGCCGCCGTGACTTTTGAGAAACATTGACTGGGTTGCCAAGCCTCCGTCTGTCGGTTCCGAATCATCTAGGACTCGACTGATCGCGCCCATGCGGATCCTCGAAGCTAAGTCCGTTATCAATCTTCGAGCTGTGCTGTCCCTCACGGCCGTTCCTGATCGGCGCTTCTTCTGGGATTTCCTTCCTCGTTGTCATTGCTTCTCTAATATTCTGTTTCCTCGTTCATCTGGCTCTCGGGCCATCTTCGTGTCTTATCAATCCGATATCTTTGTTCCGTCCGTCTTGGCTGCGTTCTCTTTCCGGCACCGAGCCCTCTGAATCTCTGCTTCTTTCTTTTTGCTACGATCGTCGTTGTGTTTCTGCTTTCTGGACTTCTGATTCTTATTCTGCGTTTCTGCGTTGCTATGTCGTCTTTTAGGTTCCTGGTCTTCTGCTGGATCCTTTCTTCTGTCGTGTGTAACCCAGTCTCGGTGTTGCTTTCGTTTCTTCCGCTTCTTGGACTTTGTTCTGCTGTCCAGTTCTTTCTTTGTTCGTATGTTCGTATTTCGTCAGTATTTCCTGTTTTATTATTTGTCTTGAATATATTTCCTTGGGTTCTTCGGATATTCTTGCCGTTAACCGATCTCTAGGCGAACACACACGTTTGATGGTGAAATCGTGATTATTATTATTACTGATGGGAGGCCCGTTGGGCATCCTCCAAGGGGTACGCAGCGGCAAATTCCGAAACACTATGTAGGGGGGGAGGGGGGGGGCAGAGGGTTCTTAAACAAAAAAAATCTTTTACCGCAGATAGGTTCAGATACTCGCTGCAATAGATATTTTTCAACGTCTTTGTAGCCGGCCTAAGTGAAAATTGGTCTTCAGTCATTTTCCGAGCTTTGCCTGGCTAAAATAACCAGAAATTACATGCAAATAACCCCCTAAGAGGCTATTAACAATCAATAGTAATCAATTGGTATTGATTACTACTTTAAATTTCACTTAAAGCGATAGAGAATTGTGGCTAATATGCAATTCTTTTTCAGTTACTGACGCCTGCGGACTTTCGGAGAATCAAAATCTTCCTTAATTAGGCAAAATTCTTATGTAATTCCGTCCTAATTAGGCAGGAGGGGGAGGGGGGGAGGGCCAGAGGAGGTCTTAAACGAAAAATACAACATGATATCCTTGAAAATTTTTTTGCGTACCCCTTGGCATCCTCACACCTCGTCCACACTTTGAAAATTTCGACCTCCTGGTCGATCGTGAGGTATAAAAGGGCTAGGGAAATGTCCCAAGTATCCAGAATCACCCCAGTTCACAATGACCCCCATCGAAGTCGAAATCATCAATGGACTCCTGCAGTTGTTCGCGTATGAAGGCCGCGCCGTCGACTACGTGCCGACGCACAGCGTTGCTGAAATGACTCTCCACCTTCGACGAATTCTCTATGTAGTCGAGATGCAGCCTTGTAGGCTATATTTATACATGATACACTGCAATATTCCAGAGGCATGTTATACATCCAGACCAGGTTTGGCCACTACTGCCTAAAGGCAGTCCCCACGTATTATGCTCCTCTATAGTGGTTGGGGGTGCTGGGGATATGTATATGGGCGCTCTAGGGTGCGGGGCATAGTAAATACATGTAAACAATGCTCCCCATGATGTCGGGCACTGTATAATGGGTGCTGCTCATCGTTTGGGCGCTCCAGGGCGCCTTTAGGCGCGGGAATAAATTATACAGGGTCTTCAAATATTGATGGGCATTAAATTTGGCTGCTGCTCGTCATTGGGGGCGGTTTTCGGGGCGGAAAAAGCGCCAGGGGGTGTATTTAGGTACCCACATTCCATCTGGGATGTTGGTCACCCCGTCGGGGGGGCGGGATGGGGCGTAAAAAGAATGTAATGGATGCCAGAAGTCCCGCCGGGGTCCTAATTCCATTTTCGGATGCGCCTTTTCGGCTGCTGTTGCCGCCGCGATAAAAATAGATCAGGTCAGTTTTCGTGCAATATTGCCTGCATGTTTTCCCTCCCCTCGTGTATTAATACATAGTTAAAAAGTACTTGTAAATACAAACCGAACGATATAAAATTTGTTCTAAAAAACTCCCTGGATGGGCTCAACCGATGGGTAATACTTGCGGGCGCCATTGGACGAGGGTTATAAATAGATTTCTTGCAAATGCGCACCGTTTTCCCTGTAGATTGCGCTCAGTGTAGTGCTCCCTCCAGTGTTGTACAGACAGATGTATTCTACTAGCAATTCTGATTCTAATGATATCAATTTCATTAGGGAAAAGGTTCTGGAAAGTCTCCATAACCTCTAAGGGTTCAGTTGGTCTAATACCCACTACAGGTGCTGCCTTGGCGCCTAATCACACATCTTGTGGAATAAAAGACAATATATTCACATAAATTCTTCAATCTACATGGAAGTAGCTCTTTAAATAAAAGAGGTTCGCGTTCGAGATCTCGAACGCGAACCTCCGGGTTGGGTATGCGCTCCAGCACTCCATCTCTACAGATTCGAGCTGGGCGGATAGCCTGAGTGGCAGGCAGCGACGGCGAGCGGGCAAGAATAGAAGACGACGAACGCCGACTGCGTTGGGGTTCGTCGTCTCTTTATCCCGTTCCTGTGTCGTGGCCAATAAAGAGGATCGAAAGGATCGATCTACTCGATCCTCTCAGCCTTGGCGAAGGTCTTGGATGACGAGTGTTTACCAGCAGCAACAGCCGCCGCCAATATTCCCTCGTCACCATCGTCCCAAGGTGCTCAAGCAGCAGCAGGTACACACTGCTGCTGCCGACACTCTAGCGGTCGCCCGACTTGGCCGCATCCTCACCACCCCCGCCGTCCTCGCCCCTCCGCCGTCCTCGTCTTCCATCGTCCTCGCCTCCTTTCGTCTTCGCCGCCTGTCGTCCTCGCTTCCCGTCGCCCTAGTCCAGTAGTGGCCGATGTCGTCGTCGCTGTTCGCGGGGGCTCGGGCTCGCAGCAGCAGCTGCTACCGCCCTCGTTGAGGTTACTGCTGCCGGCCACGTTGTTCTTCGTCTCGGTGCCTCGGCTTTCGTCTCGACGGCGCTCGTAGTGGCCATGAGGGAAGATGGGTGCAGGGGGGAGTGGGATTCAAGCACGGTGGCGGGGTGATGCGAGCGAACAGCGGAACTCCCGGGCTCGAGTGTTCGACGCTGGCAGCTCCGCACCTTGGACAATGGAGTAGGGTCGTGAGGACGTGCGGGTGCGGGTGCGGGTCCAGGTACAAGACCCAGTCGTCGATGTAATGTGTAACGAACGGGGTCGGGCTAGGCAGAGGGGGATGTGCAGGCGCTGCGGCCCAGGTGGCGTTGGACAGCGCAACGGATGGGCCAGGTTGGTGGTCTTGGATGGCGGCGGTGGATGTCGGTTGTTGGAAGCGGTCGTGCTTCTCCCTCCCCCTCTCCCTATTCCCTCGCGCTTCCACCCAACCTCTACAAGAGAGCGCCGGCCCACATGCACTGAGGCGAGGGGCACACGACGCCGTTAAGTTTTCGTTGGCGTAGTTCGAGTACCTATTGAAATCAAGGTCAGAAGAAGATATTAAACATAAACGAAACACTTACCAACAATCTTTTGAAGTCCTGGAGGGCGGGAAAGGTGAGTAGGGAGTGGTGGTGGTGGTGAGAGCGAAGATCAACCACAATCAACGTGGTTGATCTGCTCTCGGCATGGCGGGCCGGAGAAATGTTGATTCTTCGTCGACGTCTTCAACGTCCTCGCAGTCTCCACAGCATATCCCAGGGCCAAAGTATCATAAGTATGAGTTTGGAAAGTACTTTAGAGATGTATTATAGCTATTAAATGAATAAATATTTAGAATTCCTATCATGCAAACGAAGTGAGTAAGGAATCCATGAAAGTGATAATGAATTCAAAGAGCATTCGTGCAAATGAAGCTACCAACAAGATATTGGGGGCATTCAAGATCAATTTCAGCCCAGTAAAGTATCTGAGAATAGTTAAAATAGTTTACTTAGTACCCTGGACCTTTTTATTCGAGATTATGAAAGCTTCAAGCATGCAAATACCCCGTATTAAGCTCGCTGTTGAGGCGATGATCACCACGCTCGGGGGTACGAAGACGTTTCATCGTTTCATACCACTAGAGGCTTGAAAAAAATACCGAATAGACTCAGTAAGGTAGGTATGTTTATTCTAAATTTACTTTCGTATTAATTTCAACGTTACTGTTCGCGTTGACGCCGTCCGAGACGCCCTTGAGGGTGATGAGTCCTTGGCGGATTGGTCGGCCCGTTTAGGTAGCCAATCATATCGCTCGCCGAAACGCCCGACGTCACATCAACAGCCATCAACGCTCGTTGATCCTTGTTCTCCACCACCATCACCACGCTCCCTTCTCTTCCCCCCGGCCCATCCCGTCCCTCAAGATCTCAAGAAATTGTTCGGTAAGTCATATTACGAAATGTTATTGCTATATTACTTATTTTCTACTCTCAACAGGTATTTTACTGTACGAACAACGGCGTGCCGCGCGTCGCGAGCCCCCCCTCACGTCGAGGGCTGTGGGCCGACGATCCAACGACTTCGGGTGGAAACCGGGGGACAGATGACGAGGGGAGACCCTGGAGAGGGAGACCCGCCCGGTACGTCGCGAGACGAGTCGTATTTCGACTCGTCTTGCTTTTCTTCCTACTCCGCTACGCCCCTCGCCCACTACTCATTCGACCCGCGATAGGCTAGTTCCGGACTCACTGCCACTACCTACGCCGATACCGACCCCACCCACGCCACCACCCACGCTACCACCTCCCAATACCGTCTCCGCTTTTCGTCCCCACAAAGCACCCGCGGCCAGCAGAGCAGCAGCAGCACGACCGCTGCTGTTTCTACGACACGAATGCTCAGGGGGTCGGCAGCAGCAGCAACAGCAAGACTGCTGCTGCTCTGCTTGGGTGGTAAGGACGGCGTGGCGTGGCGTGGAGGCAACAGACCTCTCGAACCACCCTTCACATCTTCCCCGCGCTTGTCACCGACGCCGTCGCTCGTTGGCTGCCCCTCCGCCCCTCTCGTACCGCGCCCATTTGCCGTTCGCCTGACTTACAGCGGCCAAGAGAAGAACGAACGCGAACGCGACGGCGTTCACGTTCGTCGGCCCATTGGATCCCTTTCCCCCTCACCCCCTCACTGCCCCACCTGGCGACGTCTCCCAGCCCGCAGTCCACGTCACACGTGGGTTGCGATGCACGCGAGATGACGGTTGGGAGTACGGGGTGGATCACAGGCTGCAGCATCGGACATTGCTGCAGCCTGATTGCTACTCCTCGTGATACGGCGGCAAGGGTGAGACGAGCGTACTAGGGGATGGCGCCCGATCGCCGCCGACACCGAACGTCCAACGCGAGGGCGTCGACGCCCGTCACCTTGCAACCCACCTGTAGCATGAGTGAGCACCCTGGGAGTCGACGGCGTGAATGCGACGGCGCGGAGGATAGCAAGGGAGGGTTAGTGAAGATCGGAGCCATTGCGAAGGTCTCAAGGGTACTGCCTCTCGGCTCAATGAAGGGTCAAGGGCAGGTTGGAGATCCAGCAAATATTGCCCGACTACGTAGCCTTACCGTCGAGTAAGAGTAGCATACTCATGAATATATTTGGTTTTTTTTTCATCTATCTACACAAATAAGTCTTCAGGGAATAACAGGCCGTTCTCCGGTATTGTAGCTCTAAAATCAATACTGTTACGTTCAGATTTTTATGCTGATTATGGTGGTGCATATATGAATAAAGGGGCCAACCAGCTGAGCCCGGTGTAGGGCAAAAACGGTGCGCATTTCGAAGAAATCTATAAATAACACTCATCCTACGGTACCCGCAAGCACAACCCATCGGCTGAGCCGTTCCAGGCGCTTTTTCGAGATAAAATTTACATCATTGGGTTCGTATTTACGAGTACATTTAAACTATCCGCTAATAAATGAGGGGACGGAAAAAATACAGCCAAAATTGCATGAATACCGACGCGATCTATTTTTATCGCACAGGCAACAGGTCCCGAAAAGGCGCGCTACGCGTCCGAAAATGGAACGAGGACCCCGGCGGGACTTCTGGCATCCGTTACATTTTTTTTACGCCCCATCCCGCCCCCCCGACGGGGTGACCAACATCCCAGATGGAATGTGGGTACCTAAATACACCCCCTGGCGCTTTTTCCGCCCCGAAAACCGCCCCCAATGACGAGCAGCAGCCAAAATTAATGTCCATCAATATTTGAAGACCCTGCATGATTTATTCCCGCGCCTAAAGGCGCCCAAAAGCGCCCAAACGATGAGCAGCACCCATTATACAGTGCCCGACATCATGGGGAGCATTGTTTATATGTATTTACTGTGCCCCGCACCCTAGAGCACCCATATACGCTCCCCCAGCAGCCCCAGCCACTATAGAGGGACGTGATACATGGAGACTGCCTTTAGGCAGTAGTGGCCAAACCCGCTGTGGATGTATAACATACAGTATTTGACCGGTCCTTTGTACGGAAAAAATGTATTAAGCTAATTAAAAGGCCAATGAGCATATTTCTCAGAATATCTTTTCATATAATTTTAGATATACATCTTGAGCATTTATATACCAATTTTCAAATGAATCCGTGCTGGTAGAATGAAGATAATGAAGTTGCGAGACGACGTGCTGAAAAACCGGCAAATCGGCTCCTTTGTACACCGGCGTTCATTACAAATTTGTAATCACTCAACTCAATTAGGTCAACTACCATGATGCTTACGTACTTACCTGTCATCCCCCTTTTCCCTCCTCCGACAGTAATTTGCAATTTTCTCCACGAGTTTTTGGTGCATTTTCTTAATTTTTTTAGTGGGTAGTTTAACTTTTTAGTGCGAGTGTTCTGAATACAATTTAACTGGTGTTTGGGCTTGAATAATGCATGACAAAATGAGAAATACACATTTGATGAAAATGACCAAATCAGGTATTCTTGACGTCATAGATTTCACACCGTCCCTTCCCCGTAAATTCGCTGTTTCGAAGGCATGTAAAGAGTATTTCTATGAGTCAGAACATATTTTATTGCATTCATAGCTGTTTCCATTGAGGAAAGTCATAGTGTACAAAGGACCCATGGTGTACAAAGGACCGGTCAAATACTGTATGTCTGGGTTATTGCAGTCTATGATATATGATACTGCCAGCATAAGGTGAGCGGCGAGGCTACAGCTGCGTGCTGAGATATTCATCGTCGTGGGACACTTGGTGAGCAGTTCAAAGCCTGTAAAAATTCTGATAAATTCTGACAATCGAAGTGTTTATTAAAGTGGATGGCCGTCCATGGTCGTTTCAATAACATGCACGCGGGCCGACCCATCACGCGAGTCGGAAAGGCTGAATTGGGAGTGTTGATGAGCATCAGAGTCTTAGTGGATGCGTATGGCTTTCAAAATGAGAAGATAATGTCGATGGAAATTCGATTCCGAGATATGCTAAACGCGCTGGAAGCCGAGGGACGAGCAGAAAGGGAGATCTCCATGAGTGGGTGAGCCGATCCTTGTCGAAAGTATTGTGCAGTCATCATGGAACAGAAATTGTTTGAGTAATGCCGCCGTAGAATTTGATAACCTCTTTTAATTTCGAATGGAGTTGCCTGTACATGTGGGCCAAGCCTTCTTTCTTGAGAATTTAATTTCGTCCGCCGTCAGATTTGGAACGCATCGCGTGGGTGAACTGAGGGCCCATCGAGGAATGAAGGATTTGGGGGTCGCAATAGGAGAGGGCGAATAATATAAATTGCAAGGCCTTATGTCGGGAATGAACCATCGAAAACAAAATGCCTTCTTCGTTGTTAAACTCCCTCCTCGCAAGTCTTCCTGTAGGTGAAAACTCCATGCCCGAAGTCGTCAAGAAGGTCATACGGCCGTTCGTGAAGACTGTAATGGGGAAAATCTGGGACGATGATCTCCCCCCTTTCGATGGAGACGTAAAGGCCGAAATAACCGCGTTGTGCTTGTATATTGTGAGTGAACTTATTTATCAACGATGTACCCAGAATCGTCTAACTTGTCGGGTCTGCAGGAAGAGAAATTTGAAGGCAATATCGGCAGGGCAGAGTTTCCCCCAGAGTGCTGCTGGACCTTGACACTTGTGAACCGAGCAATCCGAGACGCTGAGCCTGACCTTCCCGTGGCCAAGATGAACCGAATTTGATCGTTGATTAACCAGGCACAGATGATCGTGCAGATGCAGAGATCGAGTTCTCGAGATCCCATAGATTTCCCAGATCTGGAGGGCGAAGACGATGATATTTGAGAAGAGAAGCAGGTGCCATATGGTCGAATGGCAATGGGTAGCGGGAGAAATAAATTTGGGTATAAGTACTGCACCGGATGTTTGTAAATTTTGATTATAAGCCTGCGTCTTCGCTATTGACGAGCTGTCCGTTCCAATTTGCCTTCTTTTATCATGCCCGCTCGTGTGACTGCGTACCAAGCCTACTTGGGCACCATTATCCGTGCTGGGGGAAGAGTCAATGACAATTTATTCGAAAAACACATGGAGAAATTCGACAAATTTAGAGCCGAGCCTTCTGTTATATTGCAGAACGTCATTCCCGGCTTTTTACAAGAGGTGATGCAGGGGCCAGGGAGATGGGCAGTCACGACCAAAGTGTTTGAAGGCGACGAAATACAGGCCATGCACGCCTTGTGTTATTACATCGTAAGTCGCTATCTTCTCGCTTTTTCATGCACTCGAAACCAATGGGCGTCTAGATTGTGTTCTTTAAGGAAGTCCCATCGGAAGAGGATTTCCCGATTTCGTGCATCTGGACATTGTTCTTGCTGAGCCGGGCGTTGGAGATGGTAGAACCCTTCCTCGAGTTTGATGAGGAACGTCGGTTGGATGGGCTTATGTTGCGTGCTGGAGCTATTGTAGAAAGGCAAGCGAGGCAGAGGGGAGATGTTTTCGAGTTTGGGGATAGAAGTAGCGAGCATTTTGATGCATTCGTTCGTTGATATTGGTTTTTAGCGCCTGTCTAATCAGCGTGCCCGGGCCGGTTCTTATTTGTGTAGCGCCCGTCATATCCCAAATTTAGTTGCTTGTTGATGTTCTGGGCGTCGAGGAGTCGGAATGGAATACGATTCTTGTTTGAAGTTAGGTTAAGAAAATCAAATTTTTTAAGTTGCGGAAACAATGTCTATAAAGAAAGTAGAATAAAATTGAGTTCCAAAATTGTCAGCTTGCTGCGATATGTATTTCGTTTTTTATGAGGGAGAAGTCCGAGTTTTGAGAAATAAGAAAAGGAGTTGAAGTTGTGTTGGTTACGAGGTATTTTAAATTTCGAGTTCGCGGTCCTCCGGTACGGTTTCGTATGCCATTTTGTTTATTTCGTCTTGGGAAAGCGAAAGAATATGTTCCGGAATGTCGATATGTTGCCTAGTGAAGTAATGACGAAGCCTGAAAGCGGCAAATCTTTTTAAAGACACGGTTCCATCCATTTCGGCGCAGATATACGAGCCACCTTTTGTTTTCCTGATGACAATGTATGGTCCATTAAATCGAGGCTTTGTCTTTTTGTCGAGTGAATATTCCACGGGCGTATTGTGAATCATGACGAGTGCTCCTGTTTTGAAGTCTTCTCGGATAACTTTCTTGGCATTTTCTTCTTCGAAGTATTTTGCCTGTTTGAGTCTGGAGGCGTGTACCATCTCTGCAACCCGTTCGAGATCTTCCGGCCGTTTCTGGAGAAGTATGGCTCGCTTAGAGATAAGATCCTCCGTTGAAACGAACTCGAACTGCTCGGGATTCATAAAGGTTGACTCGTAGATGTTGAATGGGAAAAGGGGTTCGACGCCGTGAGCTATATAGAAAGGTGAATACCCCGTCGAACGTTGAATCGTAACTCTTTCTGCCCAGAGCATTACTGATAACATTCGTGGCCAGTGGTTGATATTTCCTTCGCTGGCTTTGATTATAGCTTCTCTAAGATCGTAATGGCGTCGTTCTATCGGTCCCTGAGCTCTTGAGTTGTAGCCAGAAATTCTGATGTGGTAGATCCCATATTTCTTCGCTAGCCATTCAATAGCTTTCACCCACGGCTTGCTGTTGTCTGTTACAATCACCGCAAAAGCCCCCCATCGGTACATTCCTTCCAGGATGAATTTTCCAATGACTTCGGCGTTTTCTGATCCAGTAGCAAGCGCTTTGGGATATGCCGACAGCGAGCAGCGGTAATGTAGTATCATGTTCTTTCCTCCCACTTTCGGCATGAACATAGTGTCTGCATGGATTTTTGAGAACAGTGGAAGGGGCCGCGCGACCGTTGGGGGAATAATGAATTTGTCGGTCGATCTTCTCTGGCATTCATCGCAGGTAGAGAGGTACCATTTCAAGTCTCCATTTATCATTGGCCACCAAAACTGACTGGTGAGCCGGTGCCACACCGTGAAGTAAGACTTGTGTCCAAGTTTGTCATGTAGTTGTCGAAGTATTGCCATCCTTTTGGAGGGTTCGATGACCACTTTGTGCTGTCCGTCGGGTGATTTTAACCAAAGTTTTTCATCCAAAATGAAGAATTTTGCGACTTTGTCTAAGAAACGTTTGTATTCTTTCTGCGTCTCAATGGCTTTGGGTCTTTCTTGAGTTTCTAGAAATTTTCTTATGAGTTCCACTTCCACTTCCTTTATTTTTTGCCTTCTCTGGACGTGGAATTTCAAGGTCATCGTTTTCCAGGTTTAAATAAGCAGAGATTGAGACTGGCGGGACGGGATCGTGGACCTGAATGAAGATAGGCGCCGGTACTCTGTGGGAATTTCCTTTATGGTAGCATTCCGTGGTGGTGTTGATTCGAGCCGTCCTTCCCCAGTTAACGGCGAGAAAGGAGAACCCGCATGCCCTATCGATCCAGTCTTCTATTTCTTCCTCAGAGTCGCTAGGTGGGTCCAAATCATTTCGTTTTCGTCTCGAAAGTCCATCAGGCAAATGGTTGACGCCTGGTACGTGTTCCAAAGTAAAATCAAACAACAATATAGCCGCAATCCACCTGTTAACCGCTGCATTGGGTTGTATATCGGGGTTATTAAGCATCCCCTTGATGTAGCTTGCATTGGTTTGGACCACTAAGTCGGTAACGCCGACGAGATAAATTCGGTAAGCCCTCAGGCTTCGGAAAAGGCCGTATAATTCGATTTTGGCTTGAGAATAGCGAGACTCCCGTTCATTCCAGGTAATGGAACCAAACCTCGAGGGATGTTCCTTTCCATCGGCTCCAATTTGAAGAAGAATGAACCCAACTGCGATGTAGGAAGAGTCCACCTCGAGTATGACTTGTCTGTCCGAGGAGTAGTCGATCTGAATTAGCGCCGGTGAGTTTACAAGCAAAGTTTTTAGAGTATCCATAGCTTTCTGCTGAGCTGGACCAAATACAAATTCTGCATCCTTTTTTGTGAGTTCGGTGAGGGGTCTGGCGTGTGTGGCATAGTCTTTTATGAAAATTCGCATTGTGCCCAAGGTTCCCAAGAAAGATCGTACGTCTGTTAGGTCTTCACATGGGGCCCAATCCCGAATAACAGAGACTTTTGATTCATCCGCGGTCCGACCTTCAAAGCTGCACATATGGCTGACTATAGAGACTGTGGGACTGCGAGGAAGGATTTTTTCGCGTTAAATGTCCCCCCTGCGTGGCCTATTTGATGGATGATTCGATGGACGGTTTGTAAGTGTTCCCAAACGAATCTTCTAATGCCAGGATTGCCAGGAATAGTCTCATAGTTTCCTTGTTCATCCAAGTAGTACTGCTTTGGACCTTTGACCGGTATGTCATCCACAAATGGAGCTGTATATTCGGGTATTTTGTCTTGAAGAATGAAAGTAATGTCTCCTTGCTGAATTTGGACGGAATTCGTGTAACCTTGGGGAAGTCTTGTTAACCTGAGGTTTCCCAAAGGTGACGCAAACGTAGTAAGGTCCCTAGAGTCCTTGTGTAGAATTCTATGGTCGAAACCGACGAATAAATCAAACATTCCATAGATGGTTCCACCTATAGATGCTACCTTGATATATGACCCCTTGCCAGTTGTCTAATAGGCTGACATATCCAGAAGGCCAACTGCCTAGCTTCCGCTTTGGGACATATCTTATAAATCATGCTGTAGGGTGCCGGAAATGCCGGGGGTGAGGTAGAGATCCCTTGTTGGGGGCGGGTAGGGTGTAATGGATGCCGGAAATGCCGGGGAAAAGGGCGGGAGAGGGGTAGAATTAGTGTAGGGTGGCGGGAATGTACAAACAAGGAACAAACAAAGCAGCAGAATGGTTCCCGGGCGGTATTTTTGTTCCTGGGCGGGAAATAGGCGCTTTCGAGCCACGAAAAGTTGTGCTATAGGATTGATTATATTCTCGGCGCCTTATTCACCTTTTTGCGCGCCTGAATTGGTGCGGGATTGGATGGATTAGCACTCGAGCATTTGGATGACAATCTATTTTTAGTTTGCTTTAATTCTCAATGCGGTAGTTATCTCCGGAGACATTGATTGGGTTGTTTTACCATCATTTCGCCTTCCCTCTGTGCTCGCTTTTGTAAATGTTCAAATAAACTATCTACTTGTATTCCCCTTGAAAATGCGAACATATTGATATAGCTTTTGTAGCATCAAACTCACTGGACAAGGGGGAATAAATGGGTTGAGATTTCCAACCACCTTCCTGATTCGGAAAGCGGTTGGTTTGGGTGGACAAAAAAAGTGGTCGTAAAACATAATATTACATTCCCCACCTAGCTACGATACAAGAAGTCTAGCTACATTATACCACTATTTACTTTACACATGGGTATTCTATCCACCTCCTCCCTTTCCCCGTGATAACCACGATCAGCGATGGGCTGGTCTTGTGGGGTAGGCACTCGGGTGGTGTTGTCAACCTGGGGGTCACGGCTTGGGTAGTAGCTTTTGCTGGCCTGCGGATGCTCAGCCTTTCGAAACTCGCCTATGCCGTATCCCTGAAGCAGACCGAGCCCTGGCGTCGAATGCTGTGGTCTTGCGTTCGGCGTCTAAAAGGGTAGGGTGTGTCGGTGGATAGACGGGCAGGTGTTAACGACAACGAATGCCTGACGTCCTACTGGCTGGGAGAAGGCAGAGATGAGAGTGGGGCGGTTCCCAACGCAATTGGGTTACAGATGAATGCGAACGTCGCCGCGTTCGCATTCGTTTCCTCACTGCAGGCCCGCCTTGGGCTGTCGCAAACGTGGCAAGGTGGCCAGTACGCAGGTGTGAGCTGCGACGACCAGAGAGGCGAGTGAATGGCAAAAGCCACGACGGGGCCAGCCACCAGGGCGAGGAACCGCGCCTGGGACGGATTGAGTGAGGGTGTGATACCCAATCCTCGTCGTCACATCCCAGCAGAGCAGCAGGCAATGCTGCTGCTCCGCGGATCCTCGCAGCTGTAGTCGCAGCATCCCTAGAGACGTCAAATCACCGCATAAGCGGCCAGATCCGTCGACCGGGGTGCTAGCATGGCGACATCGTGCAACGGTTTTGCTGCTGATGTTCGTGATGGCACCGGGATCCTTGTATGGCAGAGGAAGGCGGAGGCGGCATTGGGAGGTGGTGACGCGGGTGGGTCACCGCCATCGTACGAGCCCAGGAAGGGAGCGGCGGCGGTTCGAACCAGTAACGAGCTGTCGTAAAGCACGTAAGTGACACAATTTAAAAAAAGAGAATGTGAGACGAGTCGTATGGACTCGTCTCGCGACGCACCGGGCGGGTCTCCCTCTCCAGGGTCTCCACCTTGTCGTCCTTTTCCCCTGCTTCCCATCTCCCTGCTTCCCATCTCCCTGCTTCCCATCCGACGAGGCTAGATCAGTGGCACAGCCCTTGAAGTGAGGGCGGATCGCAACCTAGCACGAAGTCGTGCAGAGACAGTATTTGTACCTAACAAGATATGATGTCAGTACAATAATCTAAGGACATTATAACGAATACTTAAAAAAATGAATTCTTGAAGTCTTCAGCAGCCGGGCGGATAAGTAGGGCGTGACGGTGGTGGATGGTGGTCAAGAGCAAACTGGGTTGATGGCTGCACACGCACCTTGCGAATTCGTTGAGCGGAGTTTCAACCTGGCGGACGCTGATCTGCCGTTCATGTGCATCGACTGCATCGACGCGGAGACCATTGGAGGGTATGAATAAATAGTATAACAACACAAACTTACTTAGTTAAGCCCTGTAGATGTAAACATTAAATTTTTAAAGCACCCCGACCCGACGACAGTGATATATGGTTGTTCCAGTCCGCGAGGTGATCTCGGGATCATAGTTTGCTGGTCTCCGAGCCAGTACTCAGTCAATGCGATATAGATTTCCCAGAAAGTTTTATTTTAGGGTACTAGGGATACATGTCTTTAATAGTAGATACCTCAGATGATATTTGAACAACACTTTTGAAATGGAAAAATTCGGGTAAATGAGATTTTGTGAGGTGAGGCATTATTCAAAAAATATATTAAGCACAGGGAAGGATGTACATGAAGCTCTGGCATATAAGTATGCATCCAATTTTTATTCTGATGAGATGTGGAGAGGTAGAAGCTCGAAAGACATTCAAAACTCACCAATCAAAAGACATCATTCTTGTTGATTCTCGTTTCACTTAAGAGTTGCCTTGTCGGTTTGTCAAGGTATAGTCCTATTAGTTCCCCAAAAGTTTGAATAGTATAAACTTATACCGTAGTGATATCTTTCTCTTGAATTTATTTCAGTTCTCGGATGCCCAGATTTCATCTGTTTCGTCAAGGGAGCGTTCAGCGAACACTTTCGCAGGGCGATGCACATGTATTATAAATATATTAAATTGAATTAAATTCATCCCAACTTGTAACTTGAGCATAACTTATTATACAGCTTTTAAAGCATATCCCGGGACAAATCTGAGTCAAGGATATGCAGGGGACTGCTTGGGCGACGTTCCGAAACCTCGCGAACGGATCGGAGGCTGGCCGGTCCGGGTTTTCCAGCCAATCGGGTCAGTCACAGAAATTTCCTGACAACCCATCAACAACGATCAGCGTCGTTGATCTCTGTTCCCAACCACCACCGACCTCTCCTCCACCTTTCCTTCCCTTCGCCCCTCCCACCCCCCAGCCGCGCCGTGTGCCTCTCCCCTGCGACAGGGATGTAGGCCGGCAAAGTATACACGAAGACACGCCGACCGACAACGAACCAGGAAGAGCCACCCCCAATATCGATTCCGCGCAAGACGACTGCCTGACCGACCTCCGGGCACGGGTGTTGAGGAGAATGGAACAACACGAGGGGAGGCCCTTGTAGAGGGTGACCCGCGAGGTACGCCGTGAAAACGAGTCCGTCGGGACCGTTTTCGTTCGTTGATTTCCTCCCCCGCCTACTCGCCCAGCCCAGCGCCCTCCTCGTCACCGTCACCGTCACCGTCACCACCACCACCACCACCACATGTCCCCACATGGACCACCCGTGGTCGCCCCTCTGCTCAATGCCGGTCCCTGCTTGCCTACCACCACCCTGCTGACGTTCAGGAAGACAGGAAACGACGAACCACCGTTTGTCGTTTCCCCGTCGCGATTCTCATTCGAGCGAGTTGCCTGCACACTCGCCGCCAACGACAAACACCACCACCACCATCACACGCCGCCCTCGCATGGTCTACCCACAACCGCCGCTCCTCTCAACCGCCACCACCAGACGTCCTCGCAGTGGCTACCCGCTGTCGCTGCTCCTCTCAACGCCGCTCCCGCCTGCCCAGCACCATCCGCGTCGAGAAGCAGCAGCAGCCGGTCTGCCGCACTCTGCAAGAGGCTGGGTCGGAGACCGCGAGTCTCGTGGTACTGGATGATGAGGTGACTGAGGCGAAAAAGCAGAGCGATCGAGAATCGTTCTGCTGTTTCATTACCTTGCATGGGCGACGAGCGAGCGGAAGTAGCAGGGGCAGCTTCTGCTCCCCTGCGAATTCCCAACCCGCCCATAGACAGGAAACGACGAATGGTGGTTCGTTGTTTCCTGTCGCAACCGTCGTTCGACTAAGCCGCCGGTAGAGAGAAAACGACGAACCACTGTTCGTCGTTTTCTCATCGCAACCCTCATTCGTCCAAGCGGGCGACCCGCGATGCTCCTCTCAACCCCTCTCCCGCCTCTGCTACAGCCTCACCGCGCTTCCTGCAGCTTGCATGCTCCGAGGACGACCGACGAAGCGGTGGTCGCTGTGCCTGCCACATCACGTTCGCGAGCTATGTAGTATGGCGGCGGCGGCGTAATACGCGGCTTTCAAGTCTTGCCGTAGTTTTTATGCACCAGGATGTAAATAGCTGTAGTACATGTATCGTAGATAGACTTATAATGATCAGCTTTTATTTCATTATCTTCGGTTGAGGAAGGGGAAGTGCTTTCCGGATTGGGAAGGTGGTTGAAATTGCAATCTCGTGTATTCACCCACTTCCTGTAGGTTTTAGACTACAAAATTGGTATCAATAGCTTCGTATTTTTAAGGGGAATGTAACTAGATAGTCTATGCAAAGGGTACAGAAACCGTGCAGGAGGGGAGGGCAAAATGATGAGGAAAGGATCCCATCAATTGTTCCGGAGATAGCTACCGCATTGAGAATTAAAGCAAACTAAAAATAGATCGTCATCCAAATGCTCGAGCGCTAATCCATCCAATCCCGCACCAATTCAGGCGCGCAAAAAGGTGAATAAGGCGCCGAGAATATAATCAATCCTATAGCACAACTTTTCGTGGCTCGAAAGCACCTATTTCCCGCCCAGGAACAAAAATACCGCCCGGGAACCATTCTGCTGCTTTGTTTGTTCCTTGTTTGTACATTCCCGCCACCCTACACTAATTCTACCCCTCTCCCGCCCTTTTCCCCGGCATTTCCGGCATCCATTACACCCTACCCGCCCCCCAAAAGGGGTCCCTAGTGCTTCCCCGGCATTTCCGGCACCCCAGAGCATGATTTATAATACATGTCCCAAAGCGGAAGCTAGGCAGTTGGCCTTCTGGATATGTCAGCCTATTAGGCAACTGGCAAGGTTTCATATAGAAATCTAGCATACATGGCTGATGGTTCGACCCCCAAACGATTCTGCGTAGATTTCGACCACAGGTGGCAACACAGAATCCTTGATTGTAACAGCGTTTAAAGGCTGCAGGTCATGGACAATCCGGAGTTCCCCTGGCGTTTTCTTCGGCACCCACCAGATCTTTCCGCGATACGACAAACTTGAACCTTCATACACTCCTGCTTCTATCTTGCTCTTGAGAATATCTGTGAGTTGTTCTCGTAGTCCCGGAGGGACAGGGATGCTTTTTTCCGCCCACGGGATGTGTGGAAGTACAGGCAATCGAATTGGATCGAAATAGTCTTCCCGAAATGCTCCTTTTTCCATTTCATTCCAGGCGAATGCTTTCTCGTTGGTCTTGATGATCCAGTGAACCAATTTCTCCTCTTCTTCCGTGAGAAATTGGTCTGGATTTATGTTGGTTTCTTTTCGACGTTCATCAGTATATCTTTCTCCACTGGTCGGGGTAGGAGGGTGAACAGGAAGGGGTGGAAGAAATTCTAGTGGGTCCGAAGGGAACCTCCTAACGATTCTGAATTCTTCGGGAAGGGTGGCGGGGACTGATTGAGTTCTTTTGGCTACTGGTTTGTATTTCTTTCGTGTTTTTAGGACCAGTGATTTCTTGAGGTGCGAGTACGAATATGTTTCGTTAAGGCAATTAGAGAGGAAGTTCATTGAGGCGGTAAAGTTAAAATTTCCTGGATAAAGTTCGATGTTAGTGTGTTTCTCGTCTTCTATCGTTGCTAAATATAATGGGTTAATAAATCTTGTGAGTGAGAACATCCGAGGGCAAGTTATCGCAGTATTAGTGTCCTCTATTTGGCTGCGAACTTGGAATGCGTAAGTGGACCCCAAGAGAATCAAAGCTCCCGGGACTGGATAAAATCCAGTTCAGGCTCCTTGGTTTCAATCAACTTCTCCCTCGGAAGAGTAGGGAATGTCGAGATCATATGTGTGTTGGGACAAGTGAGGGTGATATCTTGGTTCCCATCTGCGTAATCCCGAGTAACGCATTCAGTGTAAATAAAGAAAGGCCTGCCGACGAGGACTTCAAAGGGTGCGTTTTCAATGACATGGACCTGCAAGTAGAGTTCTAGGTCTCCGAACTTCATTTTTAAGTTCTCACATAATCCAGCCGTGAGCGAAGATTGACTATTCGCTGACTCCATAGAAATTGTTTTATTGGGCTTGAGTTCATGCTGAGTCTTCTCCCAGACCTTTTTATCCATGGCCATAATTTCCGAGCCTTGGTCCAATACGCATTCCGCTTTTACCGAGTTGTTCAAGATCGCAAATATGACTCGAAGTCGATTGATTGGGGACGCCGTGAGTACCTTCCGCTGGATGTGATCTCCTTGGACGAAACGAAGAACGTAGGTGCGGTTTTCGCTTTCTTCATCGCCTAACACTTTGACCATTCCTACTGTGGTGGGAAGCCGTCTTGCAGTGGTTTTGTCCTTATAGCACCTTCGAACATCCGACGAGACAGCAAGCAGTTCTTTTTGAGAGAGAGTAACAGTTCCTTCGAGGGATTTATTGATAACTTGCTTCACTAGTTCTGGATCTTCGATTTCCGAGGTGAACCTGTACTGCAGAGGGGTAGCCGTCTTCTGTTTGAATTTAGGCGCTGGAACGGGCGCTTGTTCAACAAGCGGCACAGCGAACCTCGTTTCCTTTCTCGGAATGGTTTTGACACTTCCCAGGACTTTGTTGGGTTCATCCGTTTTGCACACATTCGGTGGTTCTTCCGTTTCCTCAACAACCTTGTTGGCTCTCGTGGAAAGTCTATACGCTTTTGCCGTGGAATCTTCCTCGTCGTCGATCTCCTCAATCTTGCTAGTGGTAAACATCGATTCGACGGTCTCCGATGATTTGAACATCATTGTGGATGCCATGTGGGGTGGGGTGTCTCTCGTTCTATCTTGGCTGGCTGCTTCTATCCTGTCTTTGAGCGTTCCGTATCCTCTAATTTGGCTTCCGTCGGGCATAACAATCCTCCCGTCGGGTCCTTGCCTGCATTTCCCTTCTTTGATCATTCTTGCGGCCTCCAGGCAATTCCGAATTTGATGATTGCCTCCACAGAATATACACGCAAAGTTTGGTGCTGAAGTGAGATGAGCCCTGGTAAGAGTATTCTGGGGAAGTGGTGCTCCCATTCCGTTCCTAACTTTATCAAACTCCTGGAACATCCGTTGTTGGAACTGGAACAAGGAGGTGGTCAATTGGTCCGTGATTTCTTGTTTGATATTGTCTATCTGTCTTGACGATGTTTCAATGATGGGCGCAGAATAAACTATCTCTTGTAAGACATGGCGTGCGGCCCTGTTAACTTCGAGATATTCATATGGAAGTCCTGGTGTTCGCTTTGGATCTTCGGCATTCAGCTGGCGCAAGACTGTTGCTCTAAAATTTGGAGGAAGACCAAGGATGTAATGCCGGTTTATGTCGTCCTTTGTCATAAGTCGCTCTTTTTCAAGATAGCTCGCTATGATCATAAATTCGCAATGATATTGCGCCAAATGATCTGGTTTGGTTATTTCTTTCGCAGCTGACGAATCCATGAGCTTCTTCATGTCATTAACCAAATACTTGTAGAGCGAATCGAGTCCGGGATAGAATGCGAGCAACGCGGCCTTATTGACGGTCCAAGTTTTGGATGCATCCAATATTCTTTTCCAGGAGTCAACATATTTGATGTTGACGTACCAGAGAGCTTTTTTTGTACTTTGCTAGGTCGTTGTCTTCTCCTCGGTAGATACACAATTCCTCGATGTCTTCTAGATAGCGTTCTAGGGAAGTTTGTGGTCCTCCGAAATGCGGGGCATCTTTACTGCCTCGGGCAGGATATGGTTTCACATTTAATGAAGTGACATTTGACGAAGTACTGGTCTGGTTTGGTACGGGAACAGGACTTGGTTGGGGCGCGGGAGCTGGCTGCTCGGGAATCGGCACAGGATTCGTTGAAACAGCGGGGTTGGACATATTTTGGGAAGGTGAAGGAAATGTAGACTCCGCCGTGGATATTTGAGAAGTCGAGGGTACGTGTTTTCTCTTTCTTGAAGGTGAAGGAAGGGGGGGTAAAAGAAGTTGCTTGCTTTCTTTTACTGCCCTCCTTGTGGAAGGTCTGGTGGTATTAGATATCCTTTCTTTCCCCCTCGCGGTGGGCTCCACGTTGTGAGATTTCGAGTCGGCGGGTAGCGAGATAAAAATTCGCCAAGAATGGATATCGTAGTTAGTCGTTCCGCAGCGCTTCGTACAACGATGGAGGCGCGCGCTTGAAGTGTGCGGGCGGATAACACTTCAAGGAGTTCGTATGAACCAGTGGGAAGTCAAGAGTAGATAGTAAATCAATATTCTATTGATTTAAGAGTGATTTAAGTAGCTGAAAACCCGTATTGAACTGGGGAACTCCAAGCCAGTTCCCCTCCCTCTTTATACCTAAATTCCCCCCCCTCCTAATCTCTCTTCCTCGTTTGCCCCCCCACCTTTCCTTGTGTTTCCCATAAACTTCGTGTACCTTGCCACCCGACTCCCAACTTCCATTCTCCTCTCTTCTTTCAGCTGCTTTCCCATTTCTGCCTAACGCGGACCTCGCCAGGAACTCGTTTCCTAGTTAATTATACGTTTGAAGTGCCGCGGCAGGTTCCTCGCAGGGTCTTGGCGCCTGTTCGAAGCTTGATGTCTTGATGAAGTCATCAATGCAATCGACTCTCGGTGAGCTTCCTGATCGCGTTGTATTGATCTAAATATATCCTTCTTAATGACGAAGACGGCCGCTGTGACTTTTGAGAAACATTGACTGGGTCGCCAAGCCTCCGTCTGTCGGTTCCGAATCATCTAGGACTCGACTGATCGCGCCCATGCGGATCCTCGAAGCTAAGTCCGTTATCAATCTTCGAGCTGTGCTGTCCCTCACGGCCGTTCCTGATCGGCGCTTCTTCTGGGATTTCCTTCCTCGTTGTCATTGCTTCTCTAATATTCTGTTTCCTTGTTCATCTGGCTCTCGGGCCATCTTCGTGTCTTATCAATCCGATATCTTTGTTCCGTCCGTCTTGGCTGCGTTCTCTTTCCGGTACCGAGCCCTCTGAATCTCTGCTTCTTTCTTTTTGCTACGATCGTCGTTGTGTTTCTGCTTTCTGGACTTCTGATTCTTATTCTGCGTTTCTGCGTTGCTATGTCGTCTTCTAGGTTCCTGGTCTTCTGCTGGATCCTTTCTTCTGTCGTGTGTAACCCAGTCTCGGTGTTGCTTTCGTTTCTTCCGCTTCTTGGACTTTGTTCTGCTGTCCAGTTCTTTCTTTGTTCGTATGTTCGTATTTCGTCAGTATTTCCTGTTTTATTATTTGTCTTGAATATATTTCCTTGGGTTCTTCGGATATTCTTGCCGTTAACCGATCTCTAGGCGAACACACGCGTTTGATGATTATTATTATTTCTGATGGGAGGCCCGTTGGGCATCCTCACAATGATAACAAATTATACATTCCCTTGACTCGGCAATCTTCTCGACCGCAGCGAGAGTGTATATCTTAATGACTCTATCTTCATCTAGCGAATGGCTTACAATGAGCGAATCGCGGGCTCTAGGCTTTTGCCAAAATATTTGTGCAAGGCGTTATAAAACTCCGGCTTCTTATCTGTGGTATTTGGGTAATTCTGTGTGTTTGTTATAAATTCAACCTGCATGAGTGGATCCCGTTTGTCATTGGTGATCAAATTCTGCCGAACCTACCAATCGGAAAGCCCATGACGAATGAAGAGTGATAGATAAATAAGGCAATCAGAGGTACCGTAACAGCGAGGATTTTCTTCTTCTTTTGGTCATTTACCACATATAAAAAGCTTGAGTGTAGATCATCGAGAATCAGTCCTGCCTGACAATGTCACCTCCCGATCCTTCGAAAACTTATTACATTCAAAACCACTACCTCAACCAATACCTTGCCCTCAACGAGTTTGATCTTGTAGTAGAGCGCAACAAGGTTGCAGATGGGCGTCATCAGGTAAGCATAAAAATCTACACATGCATCGTAGACTGTGCATCCTCACTCCCATTATACAGTGGAGATTTGTCCCCGTCCACGGTCATGGTGCAACTCCAGCTGGGTATTATATTCAAAATGTTGCAACGAACAAGTTCCTGTCCTTGAGGAAATTCACAAAATCATCCGACGGAATGGAAGATGCATGGGCATGTACCACTCCTCAATTCTTCAAAATCCAGCCTCAGGCAGGGCATTTTTGGATAATCTTGTACATTGACTCTATTCCTTTATCTCTCTTTTTTTCTTACCAATAATATTTATTAGGATTGACGACGCGACCACCCAGCACCAGAACTATTACCTAAATTGCTATATCAATGTTTTCGATTTCTGTAACTATGTATGTCATTTCATCGGCTTTGAGCAATTAATTCCTAATTCACACCGAATGATTCAGCATGCCTACCACACTACCAATGGTTGCAAAGAGGGGTCCAGAAGGCAATGGGCCTTCGAACCTACCACGTGAAATTGGGAAGACACGGTCGCGCGTGGTGGTTAGGTATGGAATGCGAGGGCAAGCAGTCATTGAAATACGCCAGCCTTAAACATCAGAACTTGTAACAATATTATCATTTGTCCGGAAACATGTTATCTCCCAGTACAGCTCCTACAATTTTACCAGGCTGGACAATATCAGTTTTGGCAGTTTTGTTAGTCCGACCAGTGGAGACATTTTCGGCGGCTCCGGCGGATGACCTCGCCTCATCTTCTCGTTTAGGCTAAGTTAAGCAGCGGCGCAGTCCTGGCGCCCATTGACGTATTTTCTCATCAATGATCTCGGGGATGAGAGTTCGACCTCGAGATGTTCAAGAAAATCCGTTTGAATTTGGAGCCTTCGTAGGAGTGTTCCATTTGAGAACTTAGGGCGAAGTTTATAAATAGAAAGTATGTACGCGATTGCTGCTAGTACACGTGATACGATCTACCAAATGACCGAACCACGCATCACCGTTTCTTCACCTCCAACCCGCCCTCAACATCACAATCTTCCTTGCAATCTTCTAGGATGCTGATCCCTGCATTTTGGCTGGAAGAATTGTTCTACATCTGCATTTCCCCTCTTTTATTGTGCCGACGGCGTAGAGTAAGTCTGAAACGGCCCACAGGTCCCGTTCTCGGGTTAATTTGGTTGGTGTTCTTAAGATGGTACTAATGAGTCTTGTAGCAAACTCCCTCGTTAAGCACGTCTGCACTGTCCGACAAGGAAATTCAAGAACTTGTGGACTCATCACCAAAAATCGACGAAAACACATATTACACTGAGCTTAATCGCCTCAATTGCGGCCATGTCTCGAAAATTGCCCCTGATGCGGTGGCCAAGTATACCACCACGCAGGACCACCTTGAGCGCCATACCACCAATCTGGTCCGATCTACAACATTCATACCTGTTCCGTTGTGTGAACGACTTGTATCTGTTCCTCTCGGATCGTTGCTAGTGCAGGAGTACATACCCGGTCGCGTCGTACATGAATTATGGCCTGAGCTTGGCTGGTGGACACGATTTCGAATCTCGCTTACCCTTCGTTACTATGTCTATCAGCTCCGCTCGATACGCAACCTTATAGGCCCACCCGCGTTTCCCGGCCCTCATTCTTTTGAGAACATACCCCAACGATGCAACGGACGCCTCTTCACTTCTGATGGCTCAGGTCCATTCATTTCCTACCAGGAGATGGCAAAGTGGTATCAAAACCGCCTGCTAGTAATGCAAAAGTTTAGAATGCAAGGCCTTGGTTGCTCTTCCTTTGACGATACTGGTCCCCTCGTATTCACCCATATGGACCTGCACCCGCGAAATCTCATTCTGGGTGACGATGGTGAGCTTTGGGTCATCGATTGGGAGGTAGCTGGCTGGTATCCACCGTGGTTCGAGGCAGCGAGCATGAAGCTTTTTGCCAAGACTCATCCTGACACGTCACCGTCATGGGAGAGTTGGATACCGTTTATTGCTGGCTCATGTGAAGGGCCGGGGCAATTGCCGTTTATAAGAGCCATTGCCTATTCCTTGGAGGTCCTTAGAGCTGATATTGTGAATTTGGTGCGCTTCTCTACGACTTATGTCTCATCTTATTATTCTAACTTGTATTGAAGATTGACCCGCAATAGATGTAAGGAAGCAAGTTCCAGGAATGTCATTTCAACCACTACAGTCATATTTATTTTTCGGAAATACATTGGCCTTGTCACTGCATTGAAGAACGCAAAGCGACAACCAAGAAGTTAATACAAAATTTTGCTACGTGTATGTTCCTTATTATCAACTGAAACATTATTGATTTGTACAGAATGATTGCTTTGGTACGGCTCAAGAGGCGGCTCGCCATTCGACACTCCATGAATATGCGATGGCGTGCCTGCTGCTAGACTGCAATTTTTTTATCTACTGACATTTTAGACCGGCCCACCCAGGCATCCGAAAATATTGGGGTAGTTCGAGCCATATCCGATTGCGTCCGGCCTCAAATGCTGTACGGAGCATTGTGGCGCATGGGTCACAGAATTCGTCAGTAATATATTTTGGGCAAGGGTCCAAAGAAAATTTCGGAGACGGCGGGAAAGTGGCGAATTGTGTGTCCAGTTTCTTCAAACGCATATTAGTACACTTTGTGGGACTGGCGCAAGTGGCGCCCGGGATGATATTTTTCGAGCCATGGAGTAGCCCGTAGGTGCATTCGGCCATCGCAGCGGAGAGACTGTCACGGGCTTGGATTAAATCTGCTTTCGATGAATCGGGTAGGAATATCCTCGAGCCGTCTTGTCGGAGGGAGCCTGACATGATTTCTGCCTTAGAATAGGAAGTGAGGATAAAAGTCTCTTCTGATCAGGTTATCAAACATACCGCGGTTCGAAACCGGAGACAGGCAAGATAGGCAGCAGGGAGAAAGGCACTGAGTCCTTCTTGAATTACGATACTGACAAGTTCAAACTCTTGTCCACGAATACGTCTTGGAGCATAGCCATAGAACTGGCGGTCCCAAAGCTGGAGGCTACTCGGAAATTCGACGCTGAGTCGGTAGACAGCATCGGCTCTGAGTTTATCGAACTCGTATTTTTTCCCCATCGTGAGCATCGTTACGAGCAGGTGCAAAGGAAAAGCATCAGTCCTTTGGAACATTCTAAAAGGATAGATAACAAACAGTCAGCAATGCCATTCGGTAGAAAAATTCTAAAGACGCACATAACATTATCGTATAGTATGCTAAATAGGTATTCCCACTGATGCGGCTTATCTGCAACACGGACCACCACACACCCCTCAATCGATGGTTCCTCATCAGAGCTTTGGGGAAGTGAGAACATGTCTTTGAAAACATTCGAATTTTGGGCCAGTATGCTGCGGTGAACACGAAACTGGGTGTTCTCAGCTTGCAATATGATGTTACCATCGTCGAACCAGTAGCCAGATCGCTTCAATTTGGTTACATCACGGGCTTTGATAATATCGTCGGGATCCAGCAGGCGCGCTGTATCTGGAGTCATAGATGGCGAATTTGGCTGTGACATCGAAGAGCTGAGATCGGCGTACCGAAGATTGAAGGAAAATGTGGAGCAGTGGGAGTGAGATTGAAGGTGTGAGAAGGCCTAAGCTCGACAAAACATTGACAGAACGTGTTGTCACCACACGTGGTGGATAGGTTTTTAGGTGAATTACGTTACTCGGAATTCATTGAACATTTGGACCAGAAAGAAAGGTACGAAAGAACTGGAAGGGATCAAGACCTTCCGCGGAAAAAAAATGATAGTCGCATGCAGGATCGAATATACAGTAGACTGAAATTTGCTACCAACCTACCTGAAATTTGCGCAGTGCCTGAGCTCCGCCTGCCTGACTTCAAATCAGATCTTGTCAGCCTACAAATTACATGAACAAGAAGACCCAAAATTGAAGTGCACAATTCAGAATACTCAGTCCCTTGGCAAATCGTCCCCAAAACGACAGTTAAAATGAGATTTTTCAAGTTGCCTAAGATTCAGCCACTACGAAATGTCGAAGTAGGGCGGTAGCCCGGGCCATAAGAGCTTGTGACCAGCTTCGTGGATTTGATCAGCGGAGATATGTGCGCATAGCAGTTGTCGCAGTACGGTTTATGGAAACAAATCCTACATCACGGCGCGACTGGCCATGGGCATCTGGTAGTTGTTTCCGAATGCCATGGATCGATGGTTGGGACGTCGAGCTTTGCCTAAACAGCGATCGGTGGGAATGGAAGAGGGGGTTTTCGCCCATACGAGCGGGCAATTTTAAACAGTGTCGAGCGAAAGGCAGGCCACTGTTCCGTTTTCGCGCACCAATTGCTGGGAGAGAGCTACTGACGATGGTAAACATGAACTTTGTTTCATTTTGAACATGATACTAAGATATCACGCTTACCAGATCCATGCTTCTGATGCAGATGAAATATACCACTGGGAGGAGAGATCGGACGCAGGCTGATCCATATTCCAAGAAGGACCTTAATGAGGTCGAACTCGTTATCCGACGTGGCCTGAGGCAAACCTTAGGCCTGACGATTTCTATCATCCACTTTCCCCCCGATCGAGAGACTTTAATTTCAAGTGGTACAATGCCAATCTCTGGTTGACTCCTGGTCCCTAGACTCCTCCAAATCTTTAGTTTTGGCAAAGAAAACCTTCATAAATGACAGAATACATTGGCGGACACGTAGCTTCTAGCATGATAGCGCCGAAGAATTATTCATTTTCACAAACTGCAACGGAATTCAAGTTTCATCATTTTGTCGGAGACGTGGACTCACATATGTCGTGAATTCCCGACACAACGTGCGCGCGCCGGACCCATAAATCTGCGTCGGAGAGTAGTCTCTCCTAAGTGACAGACCGCGAGATAAGCGAAGAGTGTTTCGGTAAACGATTATATGGCTTCAAGAACGCAAAACGTTATTGACGTCAAAGCGTGTGACGAACTGTGACCGACGGGTTGGCTCCTTTCCCTCATGCTTTCAAGTTCCCCTGCTGAACCTTGCCATATCCGTCGGGCGAAAGCCTCAAAACGACTTTACTGGTCCGACGCGTTCACTTTGCCAAGCGTAAACCGAAAGTTCTCGGAGCTGACTGAGCCTCCCCACCGCATATAGTCAAACTTAGCCCGAAGACTTGGTTTGACGCCAGCAACTTGAACATTGTCTTCCAAGCTTCAAAAATGGAGTTTCGTGTGTAAAAATCCATTATGAGGCGTTATTCAAAGTCATTTTTTGCGAATAACTGGCCTTGGCAAAGCCAGACGGAGAAGGGCCCGTGGAGGATGGTCAAATATGCACGCCACCGAAAGTTGGATGAGGACGGGTTTGTATTTTCAGGGTGCTGTACGACTCCTATAGGTAAGCTAGCCTGCTTGTCATTCTATCTTCCTGTTGCTTCAAAGTTGTTGACTAGCATTGACTTACTGAACCACCAATTGTATTGCAGTACATATGTATAACTTGACGTCGGTATTATCCTTGCCTCAACTCTCGTTAGTCGTCCGTGCTTTGCCCTGAGAAGAAATACGACATCCCAAAGGTGTATAACTCTGCCTTGGAGCGCATCAAGCGCGAACTCCCGGAGTCGCTTGCATGAAACTTTCTCGAGCGGGAACAAGAATCTCAACTGACTCGAAGGAATGGAACTCAAGCTCCTGAATTTAGTTCTCGCATCAGGAAATCAGAGACTACCTCCTCGCGCTGTGCATGGCTTAATGTGGTATGTTTGCGTCTGAGGTCTAGCTTGAGCACATATATCACGTTGACTTTGACGACGCTGAGCTATTTCTGAGGAAGACATCTTCTGACTCATACTTTGGCCTGACATGGAGTTTTCCACTTCCTCTCGTGCGCCCGAGAACGGCTGAGCTAGTCCCCATTGGACCACATCTTTGCCCAGGTAAAGGACCCAAAGGACTACACACCTGGCTTCGCTCGTCCTCCTGTATGGGTCCTTTGCTCTGCGAGTGGTTATAATTAGCTTGCCGACTACTCCCAACTGCGATCTGTCTTGCGAAAGCATTCTGCTCAGCTTGTTTTGCTCAAATCACGGGGCCTGTCACCTGTGATTTTAGGCGCTAAAAGATGTAGGACAATCTGCTGACTTATCTTGAACTTCCCACATCGAGCCTAGTGTAATCGTGGAATCGGATTCCACAACTAACTGGCTATCATGTGCAGACATACGGGCGAATTCCCTCATGCTCATGGTGCATCACGGCCGCCGCCTTCGTTGTTGCCAGATCTCAATTATGCCAATCCGTATTCTTCTTCCCGTTGCAACTTGCACCCTGAATTGGCATAGCCGTCCATCTCAGACGCACAAGCGGTATAAACGCTGCCCTCTCAATCTTGCCTCATTCCGGTCCACGCTCCGGTCTTGGCTCCCAAACTGTATCTCGCCACGAAGGAGGAAAATCTAGGAAAGTATCCAGTTCCCTTCGCCTGGTAACTGAATCACCCATTGGAGCCGAAGCTCGGTTACTATGTTTAGCTAAGCAGGTCCGACCTCCCAGTTAGGCTTGACGTGTATTCGTCCTTGCAACGTACACGCTCACGAACGTCTGGTAATAAAATTCAATGTTTAACAGGTGATTTATTGGACCCAATCACCCTGTCGTCTGCCCGTTGGTTGTCACATGATTGACGTGAGTCACATTTACGCAATGAAGTTCTCGTTATTAATCTATACTTTGATCACCCGCTCTCCGCCTTTGACACTCCTCAGGATTCCGGCGTTTTTCCTGAGCAAGGCCATGCATGCGTCATTTTTTCTATGCGCACGTAGAAGCAGGAAAGTCGAAGAAACAGGGTAATTAACAATCGAATGCGCGAGGGTAAGTGCGAAAGTCGTCAAAGATTGACATGGCTGACTTGGAGAAAGCATATCGAAACTAAAGGCTATCCACTTAGCGATCGAATCCCCTTTGTTGTCGGGATTTAGACCAAATGATAACAAATTTACGGCATTGAGCTGTGGCTTCAGGGAACCCACAAGCAATGATCGAAATTCTGAATGCCACGGAGTCAGTTCTTTGACGGACCAAATCAAGGATCCGCACGACCGTTATTTATGTTGGCCAAAATCACATCATAGTGAATGCTTTGTGAGAATGGCCCCTAGAGAATGGTTTCTATCGAATACATATTGGCGTTATGAACCGCCTTCCCTGTCAATCTTCTTGTCAGTCCAATCCGTCAAATTTCCACCCCGTCTGATATTTTCCCGGTTAAGTAGTCCAAGGCAGGAATAATTTCCCTTAATTCCTCCCATTAGCCTCTACCGGCTAGCTCAGTTAATCTCGACTTCGAACCATGCCAAAGGAACTGTACAAAGAACAAGCAAATGAATGCCTCAAGGATTTCTGCAAGTTTATCAACCTCCGCCACTTTCAGCGGGGTATGCTATATCCAAACACCTTTCGTTCCTTTTGACTCAACTTCATAACAGTAGGAACTAAAAGCAGGCTCGTAAAGCACGCCGCATTAGAAATGAAAACCATCTTGGCAACGGTCGGACTAATGGATCTTAGAAAGTCGCTTTTATCTACCTATCCATATTCTTTTCTGACTTTTCCCGCTCCAGGCGATGCAAATAGAGCGAACAAAGTGGCGCAATTATTCTTTGCCTATTGTTGGGATACGGAATTTATAGATCCTCCTTCGAGCGGCATTGATGGTTGCAATGGGTATTTGCGCGATGCGCGAGTTTTCAACTCACAAGCTGCGACCGCCCGTCGAGCGCTCCGAATTGATCTGGGGAACCCAGATAAAAGGAAGGCGGGAGTAAGTGAATTTATCACAGGTTTGAACCCCAAGGGAAAAACAGAACAAGTCAGTAAATATACTCCAAGACCAGACTAAAACTCATCGCCTTCACAGCAATTGAAACTTCACATAGAGCACGTCCTGGAGATCGCCGTTGTAGCTCATATGATCAACAACTCCAGATTCCTCAAAAGGGCTCGAAAAAAACTCGGCGAGAAATTCGCTGCGGGAGGTTTCGACTTGTCCACAATGGCAAAACTTGCTGAAATCCTTAAAGAAAGTCCTAACCTCGTTCAAAGCGTCCCCAAGTGGTTTAACGATATGAAACGTAGCTTTTTCCAGGGCAACGGTAAGCATTTCAAATCCCAATTGACTCTTAAGATTAATCCATCGGAACTAAGTGCAAATGACAATTGGTCTGGCACAATACCTGGAGGAAAGAAGTAAAGTTCAGGGACCGTGGATAAAACAGCACGCCAAGAACAGGGATCCTTATCTGCGCTTTGTTTTTAAAGAATTGTCAAACAGTCGGTTCGTTCGAGGGAATTGGGGAGAACTGATGTACAGTAAGTGGGTACCGGAGGGGGAGACATTCTCGCCGAAGGAGGAGTCGTCGGACTGGAGAGTCCAGCGGATCTGGCTGCAAGAGGAAGACACAGAGCAGGGCCCCGGGGGGTACTCCGAGGAGGACGAGGGGTACGACCATCAGGACACATTGGAGGAGGAGGAAGACTCAGATGATGAAAGCACGGATTCGGAGTGGACACCGCCGGACTCTGGCTCTGACTCTGACTCGGAGTGTACATCGGAGGAGGAATACTCAGAGGAAGAGGCCGTGTTCACAGACGAGGAGTGACAATTTCTTATAGTGCAAGATTATGTAAAGGACGCAAAACGACAACCCAGAAGCTAATACAAAATCTTGCTGAGTGTATGTTCCTTACATTATCAACTGAAACATTATCGACTCGTACAGAATAATTACTTTGGTGTGATTCAAGTGGGCGGTTCGCCATCCGGCGCTTCCTGTAAGTATATGTGATTGCGGACCTGCTGCTATTAAACTGTAACTTTTTTGTGTCAGCCGGTTGCGTAATTTTATCTACTGATATTTCAGACCGTCCCACCCAGCCATTCGAAAATGTTGGGGTAGTTCGCGCCATATCCGATTGCGTCCGGCCTCAAATGCTGTACGGAACATTGTGGCACACGGGTCACAGAATTCGTCAGTGATCCATTTTGGGCAAGGGTCCAAAGAAAATTTTGGAGACGGCGGGAAAGTGACGAATTGTGTGTCCAGTTTCTTCAAACGCGTATTAGTACACTTCGTGGGGTTGGCGCAGTTGGCGCCGGGGATAATGTTTTTCGAGCCATGGAGTAGTCCGTAGGTGCATTCGGACATCGCAACGGAGAGACTTTCACGCGCATAGATTAAATCTGCTTTCGATGAATCGGAGAGACCCATCCTGATGCCACCTTGTTGGAGCCAGCCAGTCATGATTTCTGCCTTAGACTGGGAAGTGAGGGTAAATTTCGGGTTTCCAGGCATTAAACGTACCGTGGTTCGAAACCTGAGACAGGCAAGGAAGGCAGCAGGAAGAAAGCCATTGAGTCCTTCTTGAATTAAAAGCGAGAGAACATCAAATTCCAGTCCAGGCATCCTTCTTGGGGCATAGCCGTGGAACTGGCGGTCCCAAGCCTGGAGGGTGTTTGGAAGTTCGACACTGAGCCGGTAGAGAGCATCAGCTCTGAGTTTCTCAAACTCATATTTTTTCCCCATGACGAGCATGGTGGCGAGCAAGTTTAATAAGGACCAAGCATCAGTCCGTTGAAACATCCTAGAGGGATAGAAAAGAACAGTTAGCAAGCAACTTAAAGAAATATTTTGAAGACACACATAGCATTGTCGTATAAAATGCTAAACAAAAGTTCCCAGCGATGTGGGTCATCTGCAACACGTACCACCACACACCCGTCAACCAATGGTTCCTCATCAGAAACTTTTGGCAGTGAGAACATGTCTCTAAAAACATTCGAGTTTCGAGCTAGTATGCTGCGATGAACACGAAACTGGGTGTTTTCAGCTTGTAATATGATGGTACCATCGTCGAACCAGTAGTCAGATCGCTTCAATTTGTTTACATCACGAGCCTTGATAATACCCTCTGGATCCAGCAGGCGCACCGTATCTGGGGTCATAGACGGCGAACTTGGCTGTGACATCGAAGAGCGAAGAGCTGAGGTCGGCGTAACGAAGATTGAAGGAGGTGTGAGATCGAAGGTGTGAGAAGGCCTGAGCTCGACAGAACGTGTTGTCATTACACGTGGTGGATAAGCGCATTACGTTATTCGGAATTCATTTGGACCGCAAAGAAAGGTACGAAAGAACTGGAAGGTCGAGATCCTCGCAGTAGACTGGGACTTGCTACCAAGCTACCTCAAAGTTGCTTCGAGCCCGAGTTCAGCCTGCCTAACTTCAAACCATGTCTAGTCAGTCCATAAAATACATGAACAGGAAGACCCAAAATACAAGCGCACGAATATTCAGCCACTTGGAAAATGGCCCCAAGACGGCAGCTAAAATAACAATTTTAAGGGCGCCTAAGATTTTGCCACCACGGAAGGCCAAAGTAGGGCAATAGCCGGCCCATATACTCTTGCGACAGGCCTCACGGATTTGCAATATGTGTGCACAGTATTGTCGCAGTCCGGTTTATGAAGAATTTCTGCCCACATCAAGGTGCGACTGGGCTCAGGACCCGGGGAATTGTCGAATGCCATGAATCGATGGGAACTTTGGCGAGTGGTTTTCGCCCATGGGAGCTAGTAATTAACAACTGCGGCGGAAATCTTTCCGCGTGCCAGAACGCAAGAACAGATCTGCCAGCAATGCGGGCCATGTTCCGTCTTTACGCAGTAGTTCCCAGAAGAAAACTGGCCGGAGATGGTAAACGTAGATTTGATTTTATTCTGCTGAGCCATGTAGATCATACTTGTTCACCGAAGTGTTTGCGTTGCGTCTTCTGTCGTCTTCGTTTTGCCTTTCCAGAAATACATATTTTGAAAATTCCAGGGACCAAGAGCTGGCTAAGGGCTTCGTGCCGCCATCAACCTCTAATTGCCTAAGTCTCTCGGCTGATGGGAGGAAATCTGAGGAAATCAATCGTCTGGGTTTGCCGCAGGAGAAATGGGAGATGGTGGACCAGCGGTGGATGTAAGCCAATTCAGGACATAACATAGTTTCGTTCCCTTCAATCCCATTTCAGTTGGAGAGCACTGTAAATGACTTCAAAAATGAAAATCGTTGGGTTCAACAAGGTGCGTTCATGGGTCCGGCTTATATATAAACTGATGATGTCATAAGTTTGGCTATGTTTGGCGGAGCCTTCTACCCGGTTCATTTACCTTGTCTCTTGCCAAGCAATCTTCACGTTCGATTCATTCATCCCGCCCACTGACCATGTCTCGTTCTCAAGCCATACACCTGGACTTGTCACGACAGCAGCTTATGGTGTAAGTCTGCTTTCTATCCGCGAAGGACTACATTTATGTTTCACACAGGAAGCCAAACGGTCCGTTACCGAAGTCAGAATTCTTACATCAATGTTCTTTCACAATATCACTGATTGGACCCCACTGAAATTTCCAGGTTTTACCCAGCGCCTAAGGCGATAATGGTCACGCCGATATATGACACCAATGCCTACTCTGCTGAAGGCTCCTATCGGCCCAATCATCGGGACTCGATTGGTTCTGATCGCGAACCTGCACGCTCGTACCGAAGCTCACATAGCCATCCCCGGGGGGCCTACACCGATTCTGAGTATGATGACGACCGGGAGCCATTTGCTCCATCATACAGCAGCTCGTACCATGGACGCGATCGTACCCCTTCACCTCGGCGGCGCTACCGTCGCGACCGCGATTCTGACGATTCTTATCCGGATCGTTCGCGGGCTCGTTACTCGGATTCACACCAGTACGATTACCCGCAACGTGAGCCTAGAAGTAGAGAATCAGATGATGGATACCTCCCGCAGGAGCACGGCCGTCACAGCTATGCGGCAGGCAGAGCTCCGTCAGGTGCCGGAGCCTCTACAAGTTATCATGCACCGGCGAGCGCGGACTACAGTGGAGACAGAGGGTTCATAGACGATGCGATTCAGAAATATCTCCAGCTTATTCCGTTGCACCCCAAGTTTTGCTGGTCGAATTGTACGGGCAGGAAGAAAGCTGTTTGCGTAAGTCAATTTCGGCCTGATATATTTTCGGAATCAAAACTTAATGATCCAGCACTCCAGATTGGAATCAACTATGTTGGGCAGAAGGATGAACTGAAAGGATGTGCGAACGACGCCAGGAACATGCGACAATTTCTAATGGGTAAGTCAACCATTTTTTCATTCTGACTTGACACTTATACGACTGGTATCCTTTCGCAGACTATTACGGGTTCAAATCGCGAGATATTCTCCTCCTCACCGACGATGGCAGAGGGAGCAGTTCCCTCCGCCCGACACGGAAGGAAATGTTCAACGCGATGGGCTGGCTTGTAAAGGGAGCGCAGATGCACGACTCGCTCTTCTTCCACTGTTCGTCTCATTTAACTTTCTCTTCACTTCGAGATCTTGTGCTAATACACTTCCTACGATAGATTCGGGCCATGGAGGTCAATCTCCCGATGCATCAGGCAAAGAAGCTGATGGCATGGACGAAGGTCGATCGTTCATCTCGATAGTCTTCTACTCAGTGATCTAATTGTTACGCCGCCTCCTCTATAGTGATCTTCCCCGTCGACTACGATGACACGGATGATATCATCGACGACGTGAGCTACCACAGCCACAACCTTCTCTGGTCATAACTGACTATGTTCACCCTTGATTTTCGTAGGAATTACATCAAGCTCTAGTCGCTCCTCTCCCCTCTGGGTGTCGTCTAACGGTTTGTTCCCGGTTCCTACCTTGACTTAGGTTCTCAACGTTATTTCTCATCACTAGGCAGTAATTGACGTGCGTGATAATTTCCTCCTTCTACCCACCAAGTGTTTCTGACTTCTGACCGCCATTCAGTCATGTCATTCAGGAACTGTATTAGGTACGATCAAAGTTCCTACCAAAACCTACCGCCCATCGACTTTCTTCTTCCATCCCTCTTTCAGTCTCGCTTTTGCTTACTATTCGCTTTCCTACAGATCTTCCATACCTTGTATGTAATTCGCCAGGGCATTGACATCTCGTTTGAATTTACTTTCGCCGTCCTAGCACTCTGCTCATGGTCGTCTTCGCGGGATATCGCACATCAGTAAACGTGCTCATGAGCGGGGGATGGCTCCTGCTGCCGATGTAGTACGTCTTTCGTAACTCCCCAGAATCCTGTGTAGCCCTTAACTGAACGGCGTTACATTTGAATAACTTGTAGATCTCGTTTGCAGCTTGTAAGGATGACGAAAAGAGCGCAGACACCTTCCATGGTGGCGTGGCCGTAGGGGCTATGAGCTACGTGAGTTTTGATTCTGTTATAAGTACTTCCTCCATCGTGTTGCAACTAACGAACATAATTTCTTTCTTTCTACAGGCTTTGATTCAGAGTTTACGTACGTCTTGCCCCTATCCCTTCAACTTCTCTCCGAATCTTGGTCGATAGTCTGACGAAGATCGATGATAGAGAACAACCCACACCAAACTTATGAAGAGCTGTTGAAGCATCTCCGGTAAGCTTCGAGATCCGTCTTTATCTTTTTCCGCCTTTTACCATCTGCCCGCGTCGCTTTCTCTTCTCAACCTTAACTTGCACCTCTCGATCGTTGATCTAATCCCTGGTCCCCCGTCCTCCTTCCTTAGAGACATCCTTATTCCGAAGTATCATCAGAAAGCACAACTCTCTGGGACGCACCCTGTGGTGAGCGTGTTCCATTAACTCCTTTTCAAAATCTATGTCGCTCAAAAGTTTTTTGTTTCTGCTTGAATTGACAGGATCTGAATCGACAATTTATCTTATAAATCTGTTACTCTGGCGCCATTCCTCCGTGAAAAAGCTTGGTCTATAATATTTAAGGAGAACAGATGAAATATGGAATCAAGTTTGTGGGACAATGTACTCGAATAAATGTACCAAGGGTCTTCATAACGGGTGTTTTTAGTGGTCGTATGTATACCTACCTGGCTCCGATTTTTGTTGGGAATATTACTTGCTTATACGACGACTCTTTGGCTTTCTATACAGCGGTACTGTACTATATAACATCTTTATTAGATCCTGTAACAATCGTTTGATCTCATGCACCACTGGCAAGAAGTGTATTTGCTTTAGATCTCGACTAACCTCAGAAATTAACAGGTGCAAATAGGAGCGTCATCTTTGATGGCATCGTCCAGTCCATTGCCTTCAACTTGAACCTGGTCGGCTAACTTGAACTTCCTATTCTCCCCTGAAGTCTCTAGATTTGTTCTATTGCAATCAAACCGTTTCGCTACAACTTCGGGCTTTCAGTGGGTTGATATTCATCACATCCTTGGACAATCAGGCTACAAGAGCTCGACTAGTGGCACATTCACGGCGGTTCAGTATTGCATTCCAATTTAGCTATCGCTTGACTGACCATGGGTTCATCTGAATAGCTCAACGTTGAAGGCAGCCCAAACACCACTCATGAGTCGCAGAAAATATTTTCCGCCATTTTCGTTCTGGTGTCCAAGCAACCTGTGACCACTTTCGAAGGCAAGAACATTTCCGATTCCAAATGGCTCAGGTCAGGGACTCTCGGCTTCGGAGAGATGTTTCATAGGTGTGCCGACGAACAGAATTCCCGCAGCATGTGAGCGAGACTGAAATATTTCTGGATCTCACAAAGACAGTCTGGTTATCGTTCAAGTAGTATCGCAGCTGGTGCTTCCGCAAAGTCACTCGTCTCCTATCCACGTGCTCCCTTTGGCCTGACTTTGTCTACGGAGAATCGAAGCTCTTGCTATCTAGGTCATCGGCCCAACCTTACGCTAACCTCGGAACAGTAGTACTGGAAGCATGTGCAGTCGAACTTGGGTCCTTATCTGCCGACCTACTGTTTCTCCAACGGGAAAATCCGTATTGTCAGCATGTTGAGTTCTCCGGAATTCGCAATTATTAGTCCTCGCAGGGATATCTACCCGGAACTCATAAGTGCTGGATGCAGGGCACCTGCGCTCTTGGTCCGGTTTTGTCTCTTTGATGCGCAGAAACACGTGGTTCACTGCTTCACGAATGATTGACTTCGACGAATTGCCATTTGAGCTCTGCCGACATTGACTGGGGTCCTCCCCGAGCGCACCCGTCGTTGCCGATTTTCTTCGCGATACCGACATTCGGCTTCCATCGTATGCCCATAACCAAGTTAGCTCTGCTTCTTCTATGTCAATTTATATAAATTTCCAGGAGCTTCCTTCTATTTCGCGAAAACATCTTACTATGGGATTACCTCCTCCGATGCTGGTATTTAACCGTGAACTAATCGACTGTACAAACGGAACAGATGCTGCGACATGGTTCAGCATCCTCGTGATTCGCTTTAATGGAAAACACGCTCCTGTTTCTCATCCAGAAGGAGACCAAAAGCACTTTACATCTATCGCTCTGCAATCGGTCAGCATAATAGATCAAACGTTTTCTTCTGTGTCCAGTTGACACTACCGCTACTCCCGCCTGACAGAGGCCTCGTCATTACGAATTCAACGAGATCCGCCGCGTGATACCGAGTTCTGGATATCATCACATTTGCTTGCCAATGAAGCACGACTATAAGAAGGCCATCCCACTTCTGTTTCCATCGATTAAGGAACCATGCGCGTTTCATCATTCTTTTATCTCTCAATCATACTGGGGCCTGTCAACTCTCAACAAATATGGGATATCGTACGTCGTTGGCACGCTTGCCGCTGTTTTACTCCCCTGATGAACAGCGCTTTTAGTGGCAAACCACCTGGGATCGGTCCAAGCTCTTTACGTCTCTGGCGCCATCATCTCCGATTAATTTTGCAACTCCTGGTCCAATCGGAAGTGCCGATATAGTTGTCAACGATGCAACCAAATATCAGTCGATCGCTGGATTTGGTGGATCCTTGAGTGCGGCGTTCACTCAGGATATTCAGCCGTACACGAATCTGATGAAATTTTTCAATTAGCCGACTCGTCCGCTCTGACTCTGAATAATCTCAAGGTTCAGTCAATATTTCTATTCTGACTCAAACTAACAGGTGGTATTATAGTCAAAGAATTCGGGGAATTATTGGAATCTCTTGGGGTATATGTTTGGGCCAACGTACGCCGCGAATTCGGCCGGACTCAACTACATACGAGTACCTATAGGATCTTCGGACTTCTCTGCAAGTCGTACGTATTTCCCAACACCTAATGGGATCGATAATATGCTGAATCTTCTAAAGTTTATAGTTTGGATGACACCAGTGGCGATACCAGCTTTTCGAACTTCAACATCAATAAAATACCCTCTTATGTATTTTCCGTCCTTAAGGATATTCAGTCGATCAACAACGCTATAAAGATTCACTTGACCCCATGGTCGCCGGTGAGCATATCTAAGTTTAAATTAGAGCCGCCTCGCCCAACAAGTTCCACAGCCTGGTTGGATGAAGGACAGCGGCACCATGAACGGAGGCTCGATTAAACCACAATACGTTGGCACCCCCTGTAAGGCTTGACCGAATACCAATTTATATTGATCATGAGTTGAACTTTCTGTATTAGATGCTACGTACCTTCTCAAAGCGGTACAAGGATTTCAGAATCAAGGGCTTCCCGTTTACGCGATCAGCATTCAGGTCTGTATTTTCCGTCGTTTGCGATGCGTGTTTCGTCCCTAACCCACCCTCTAGAACGAACCGCAGAATAGCAATCCAACATACCCCACTTGTACTATGACTCCGACGGTCGAGGGTCAAATCGCTACCTCTCTACGGTCGCTCCTAAACTCTAATTCTCTCTCCAACGTTAAAGTAGTCGGATATGAGGTAATTTTAGCCTTTTATCACAATCGCGGATTCATGTTAACAAATGCTTCAGCATAACTGGGACGATGCAGGCGCTTATCCAGTTCAGCTGGTATATCCGTCGCCTGTATCCAAATAAGCCTACTCTAACTTGAGCACACAGATGAATTCGGCAGCAAATGCTTATGCCGGAGTGGCTTTTCACTGTTACGCAGGGTCCGTATCCAATCAAGACCAATTCCATAACGCCTATCCATCCAAGGTAAAAATCCTGATCGTAGTTTCTTTTCCTTAATAATGCCTCTCGGTGTCCAGGCTATCTATTTCACAGAATGTTCCGGTACTTTCGGGTCGGATTGGTGGAGTGACATCAAGGTAAGGCTTTTCCAAACCTCATCGTTTACAACTTGTTTATTAGTTTCCAGTGGTATATAGATAACCTGTAAGAGATTCTTGGTATTTTTAGGGGATACACATTTACCTTATGTCCAGTTGGGTTGGCAGTTTGGAGCACTTTTCGCAATCGGTAGGAATTAACCTAGGCAGTGCTTCGAATTTAAACTTAAAAGTTACCAGGGCCTTATGTGGAATATTGCGCTGGACGGAAACGGTAATCCTAAACTCCCTGGGACGAATAGCTGTGGCGGACCCGGCTGTCGACCTCTGGTTACAGTGAATAGCGACGGAAGTTATTCATTCAATCAAGAATGTGAGCCCACGGATCTACACACCTCCTTGCGTATCAGACTAATCAATTCTTTTCTAGTCTATTCAATGGCCCAAGCTTCTAAAGCTATCATACCCAAGGACCCAGGAGGTCCATTTGGCCAAAGGATTGGCGTTTCCGTCGGAGGCTCGCTGAGTTGGGCTTTGAGAGTTGGAGCCTATGTTACTGGTCGTGTTTCGTCGACCGACTGGCTTCAATATTCGATCGTCGTTTTGAACTGTGAGTTTGCGTTAAATCCTTGCAGAAAACCCTAGTTTTGAGTAAGTTACCCCAGGGGATGACAGCGCATCCACTACATGGAATCCTCAGCCTGTAACAACGACCATTGAATTCCGGGGTATGCAGGTTAGTTCGTCTCCACCATCCTGTTATTCTATTTATTTAAAGCCGTGTAGGCTACTTATACCTTCCCCGTTGGAGTTACGACACTCTGGTGGTTCGCACCCGCAACGGGTGCAAATGTCGCGTCAGCCTCGAAGAATACAACGGAAGAAGCAGTCATTAACATTCGAGCATCGAATTCAGAATACCCTGGCCGAAATGTTACAATTCCCCGGTCAAAGGCGACATATTTTAGACCTTGATTCGCGGAAGTTCTGCTAGGTACCTTGCTCTAAGGCAAGTAGTTTTCAATAGTGTTAACAACTGAAACGACGCCTATTGGGAATGTAAATCAAATAAATCTTTTGATATATCTTAAAAGATAGCTAGGATTTGTGAGAATGAAATCATAAAGCTTTCTAACTTGAATAGCTACTATGAAAGACCAGTTCCAGGTCTGGAGATTGTTCTAAGTAGCTTCTCCGTACCGCGCCTTCGGATGTGTACAGGCATTTTGTTAGGTCCAACAGCCTCACAGGAAAGCCTATCTCTACTCTGTACCGCAGGAATTGGGGAACCGGGTCGTTGATATGGCTGATGATGAATCCGGCCAGCTTCAGCTCTGCCATGCGAGGAAAGATCACCTCCGTTTCTAAATTTATTGAGTTGAGCACTGCAATTGTTCGCATGGTGGCGTCCATTACCTCCACAGATGAAAAGCTGTGGAGGAATCGAACAAATAGAGATTCCGATGGCAGGAAACCCGTGAACATTATATCAATGCTCAGGGACCTAACGGTGGACAAACGACAGGAAGTAAGGGAGTGAAGGACGGCCCATGTATCTTTGGGTGTATAGCTAGTGTGAAGATATGAATCGCTGAGTTCTGCAACTGGAGTCTCCATCCATACCGACCGAACCGCCGTCTTTATCGAAAGCTCTGTGGGAGTGTGGTTGTCGAAGTACGCCTTGGAATAGTGGGATAGAACGGCATGTGCGCGTGATGCCAATTCAGCGTTATTTAGAGCACTGCTATCAGGGCATTTAAAGTTGAGAGAACAACCTGTGGCTGGCTCAATATGCTCCAGGATAGCAATCGCAGTGTTTATATCCTTGTCATGAACGACAACCTCGGACAGTTTGGGGAGACTGATGATGTTCACCGACTGGTCCAAGGCAGGCAGGACTGCTCGCCTCAAGGACAGGTATTGAAGGTTCGGCATTTTGGAGATAATTTTGAATAGTTGTACGAAGGTTATTTGAAAGGATGGGTCATAGGAAAGCAAGAGGCTGGAAATTTGAGGCAGCCAGGTCGACGTTGGGCTGAATTTTATATTGCCAGTATGAAACACGCGCAGGGATGGCGCGTAGGTCGGGAAAACTGTGTCATATGCAGGTTCGGGTGGGGTAGAGAGTTTGAAGGATCGAAGGTTTTGATTCGGCTTGTTCATATACTCGCATGTTTCGAAAGTCAGGGTTTGCGGCCCAAGGATAACAACATCTAACTCGTGGACCCGTGTCCAGTAGGTTTTGATAAGACTTTCGAATAAACCTGGAGATGATGTTCCCTTGACATAGAGGAGGGAGTCCTGGGTTCTGTGGAAAACTTCTTTCCTCCAGGCTTCCTTGCTCTGTTGCAGAAGTTGGAGATCGATTAATCTGCCCCACAATGATGGGGATTCTATGATAATCTGACGCCAGTGGCGACAGACTTGCGATGAGTAGCGCGTTATTGTTATGGCTCGAAACTTCCAGGAGTCATGGTCTCGATGCGGTCCAGTTGACTCGGCGTCCATATCGGCGTTAATCCAGAAGATCCTCTGGAGTATGTCCTCGTACAGGATATATATCGGTTGGTGACGACCATGTGGGTTCCTTTCAACCGCCGTGGTTCCCGATTCGGCGATAGAGAGAGTTTTTGAGGTGGGGTGCATTCTGGGATCCTTTCGATTAGGTTCAAAGCGCAAATTTCTCTCGAGATAAAGGTGCACTATAGTCCGCGCTCCGAAATGAGTGGCGCAGGTACGATCAAATTCCCAATGCAGACCGTGGGACTTCATATTTGTAAGTGTCCAAACCCTCGTCATCGCTCTTCAACGTTTTCAACCTCTGTCTCTATCTAAGCCTGGATTTACTTTTTTCCGTCATGAAATACTGATTTGGGTTTATTTTCGCGCTATATTCATCTTGTGGTCCAAAGAAAGGACTTCGACAACATAGTCATCACCAAAACCGTGCTCATGGAAAGAGAGTCCAATATCGGAGGACCGTCACGACTTGCCCTTACCGTTGGCGATAGGAAGCGCAGTTTTACGGGCTCATTGAACTCAAATCTCTCTGTTACTCCCAAAAATGCGACTGGATTTTCAATATCTTCTACTCCTATAGCAGCTGCAACATTTGCGTCTACAGCAGCCAAATTTTACCGGTCAGAGCCTTCAAAGCCTCACCAGAATACCAATAGGAGGGCTAGGGCGACTACTCCTCCTCCAGTCCCAGTTCACCCCTTCGCTAATACCACCGCTAAACTCGAGGTACTGCCGTCATCATCGAATGCCGATTCGATAGACGTCGAGGAAGAGGCTAGATTGTACGACGAACTCTGCGCAAATTACGAAGACGAGACTGACATGGTGAGTTCCTTCCATCTCCCGTTTATGTTTGCTTTCTTTACGAATATCATTATGTCTTGTCAGTTCACGAGATCTAATACACCAGTGCGCAAACCGAAGCACGCCACGAAATTAACCAAGCCCAAGCCCAATCCGCCAGCTCTGGCACCGCCGGCTTATCGTCGACGTCCAAGCTCTCTCCCACCAGAATCCATCTTCTCAGCGGACATCTTCCTGGCGGATAACACAGGTAGTACGCTGTCAGGCTTGGCTCCGCTCTTCGCACAGGACGTGCACATAGCTGGCTGGTCCACCGTGGGGGACGGAGGAGGAAAGTTTGGGTCGGGGGGCACCAAGTCGGTGTCGATGGGGGGTGGTGGTGCGTATGTTGTGTACGATTGCGTGATTACGACGCGGGAGGGAACAGCTATGCATGTGCTGAAAAGATACCGTGCATTTGAGGAGCTGAGAGAGGACTTAAAGAGGACTTTACCCGTATGTCTTTATCATTTTATTCGTCCCTGCCGTTTCCTCTCCATTTTAAACCTGTTATCCTCGTTTTTCTTACCCTCGTCTCGCGTTCGTCTTAATTCCCTTATGTCATTTCTTCTCAACCGTCATCTCTTCCGCCTTAATTTTACCCAGCCCATTAACCTATTCGCTCTACAGCCCTCCCTCCTACCCTCAATCCCAGCTCTGCCACCCAAATCCGCGCTAGGACGCTTCCGTCCAGCGTTCCTCGACTCGCGCCGTAAGCTCCTCCAATTTTTCCTCGTTCGCGTTCTGCTTCATCCAGAGATCGGGGGTCGGGAAGTGGTCAGACGTTGGGTCTTGAACTAGGAGTTCGCAAGTGACACAATAGTGTGCTTATCTTTCTGATTTATGGATATATGAAGGCTTCATTTATTGCCGTCCTCGACACATGTATTATAAAACTTCGTTACTACCTTCGGATCCGTTTTAACTTGGTTCTTTTCTCAACCACGGAACGTCCGACCGAAATGTTAATTCAGTCTCTCTGAATAAATTTTCCTCCCTTCCCAGCCTGTTCAAATCAACGCCGACGTCGTCCAGACCATCTATTACAGCGACATGGCTCGAAATTTGGCTTGCCATCGCCAAGGAGTTGGTATCGAAAAAAGTGGGAAAGGGAGTGCTATAAGCGCAGTAACTCACGGCGTATGCGGATCACGCAAGGGATCACTTTGTAAGCGTCCTCCGTGAAGTACCGCGGCATCCAAAAATAGATCTCACTCACAAACCTCCCTTCTGGGTTGCCTAACCGCACTTCCCTGCGGATAAAAATTGATCAAACTTGACCTGAACACTCACGCGCAAACTTCCTTCATTCTTACACTGCGCCATGGAAAAAATCTCGCGCGCTCGCGGGCGACAGCCTGCAGTCTCGTCAGGCATGGGGCTATCTATATCAGCCCCGTTCGAGCACGTAACCCCAAGCGATTAACACAAAAGAAAGCATATACCTGTCTTGACCCGGAGGGAAAACGGCGACGATTAGAGAGGGAACTTGAAATGTTGATGAATCCTGATACCGCGGCACAATCTCCTCTGCCCATTTCCACCTCAAAAAAACGGACAGCCGAGGATTCCGAAGCGACCAACGGTGTATCCCAGGGCCCGTGTAAACGAGCAAAAAAAGAGGGCACTGAGGAGACACGAGGCACTCCTGCAGTTACCTCTACTGCGCAAGCAACAGATCGCAAAGCGTTCGATAGGGCTCCCTTTCCCTCTAAAAGATTGAAACCGAATTTGGACAACAGCCAGACAGACCGAAAGGCGACGCCGTCCACCAATGCAGGTGGTTCTTCAGCCCCAAATGGGGAGAACCCGGCTTTGCGATCCCAGCACCTGTCCGATCAAGCGACACAGGACCACAGCGAAATATTCCGGGCAGGTGTTCCTGGAACCTATTCGAACTACGCTCCAAACTGGCACAGTTCATACCCACCACCATTGCAATCGGACCCTCCACCATACAGGTTTCCCTACGAGATGTATCCGCCGTATTACCCACCCGCTCAAGCTACCCAATGTGGTTGGTTCCAGCAAGGAAACCCAGTTAACCGAACTTGGATTCCTGGACCATCGACCACCCCTCAGAGAATCCGTTCTCACCCACTTCCCGAATGGTATGGACCCCCCAATTGGTCACCGCCGCTGTACAGGCATCCCTCTCACATGTACCACTGGCATAATCCCTATGTGCAATATTGTGAGCCTTTTCGAGCTGGTGCTCAATGGGTTCATTGGCCACCACGCCATTCCGACCAAGCCGAGTCAAGGTGGTCCGTCAGCAACACCGACGACGGAATTACAAAGAGAGAATAAAGTGGTCATGAAATTCATCGTATTTCTTGTTCATTCTTTTTTGGTTCTCTGCGTGGCATCGCAGCCGATACTTCGCACCGACAGTTTCTAGTTAAGTAATGCTGGATTCTTGACCCCCTAATTCGCCCCTATGATCGATTATTTACATATCGCATCATGACATGGTTAGCACCTCAACTTACAAGAGCCAAACCAGACGAAATCGGCCTGACCTCCGGAAAATCTCATAGAAATGCGGACGAGCACTGACGTACGGCTCAGTAAACTAAAATGTACTGGTTAATTCCCATCTTGACTTGAAATGTCATTCACGTCGAGGTGTATAACAATGTCGCTCTGGAGATAAATAAATTAACGAGCACCAGACCAAGAGGATCAAGAACCGGAGACGGGAGTGGGCTTGCAAAGCGAGTTACTCCTCCATCGCGATGTCATGGAGCACAAGGGAGATTGTATTGGTCGGACGAAGTGTAATCATAGCCTGAAACGGTTTGATATGGCTATCAAAGCGAACTATTAAGCTGCAAGTTAAACCTGTTCATAACCATTCGAACGTACCTGACAATCGCAGTGGTGAATGAGAAATCGGGTTCAATCACACGACCATCCTCGTCAACCGCTTTCGAGATATTCAAGGTCGCGAGCGTGGTGGCCATTTGGATAAACATGGACGCTTCAGCCACATGCTGCCCGGCGCACACTCGCCGTCCGAACCCAAAGACGATTTGACGTGGATCGCGCTGTACGGTGTCGGTGTCTTTGATCTTTATAAAGCGATCTGGATTAAATTCGAAAGGGTTGGGATATTGTTCAGGATCGTGCATCATTGCCCAAATATTCGGTACAATTGTTGTTTTTGCCGGTATGAAATAGCCTTCGTATTCGTCATCCGCAGCGGTGCAGTGAAATAGAGATATGGGTACGGCTGGAGCCCATCTCAGGGCTTCTTTCATGATGGCATCCAGGTACGGCAAGGAAGGCCGATCTTGAATGGTAGGAAGTCGGCCAAGCCTCTCCATGAGCGTATCGACTTCGGCCTGTGCTCGCTTCTGGATTTCCGGAAAGACCATCATTGCGAAATAAAACGCCTTCACCGAAGCCACCGTCTTTTGAGGAAAATTATTGCATGAATTCGAGATGAGTCAAGATTACTTACAGTATCGGCTCCAGCAGCGTAGATAGCGCCAGCACTCCATTGAACATGGTCTTCATATTCCTCTTCCGACAAGCCTTCGCCAGTGGATTGGAGAAGGCGCGACGAAAAAGATCCCTCGGCTATCCCTGCTGCCTAAATAGCATCATAACAGGATCGGCTGGGATTTTGGCACGAGAATAAAATGGCCACGTACAATCTGCGATTTGACGAAGTCGAAAGGTTCTCGGACTTGGAGTTCCATTTGCTGACTCCATACCTTCGCCTTCCTCTTGAACCCAGCTCCAGGAAACCATTCTGGGAGGTATAGCACTGGGTTGAAAGCACGAAATTATAAACCAGGCGACAGCAACTGTAGAAATAACTTACGTGCTGGGATTGAATCAACGAGCCACCTTCCTGGAGCCGAGGCGAAAGACCCTACCCGCATAGTTTCTTCGGCCATTTCGACGAAACGGTCTTTTTCTCCTGTGACTGTATAGCCATAAGCTATCTTCATTGTGACAGCTGCCGCGTTTCTAGCAAAATATAAAGTATTTCAAGGGAGGAAGATGTGAACGAGAGCCTTACTGTCTGAGATATTCCACCATCTTGTCCGGTTTCTTGTAGATATTAGCTACCATGACCCTGGCTTCTCTCTCCGCCACCCTCCAGTAATTCTGCGACGCAATGGGATTAAAACCTTGGTGCATGAGCTTACGGTATATCTTGAATCGCTCATTGTACGAGCTATGGTTTAGGATTAGCGAAAAATGGATATTGTCATGACGTAATAAGTGATGAGGAACGTACATGTGAAAGACGCTCTTTTCTCGTCGCATAAGCTGTCCGCCCATTGGCGGGAAAGGTCTGTCAGAATATATTGTTGATCTTCTGACCAGCAAGGCTTCAGCCACCGTTGTCGAATTTAATACCACAATTCGACGCCCGAGGAGATGGAAGGAAATGAGCCCGATGTTCCCTGACGTGAATGGTGCTAAAGGGCGGGAAATTCAATACAACCGCAAAAGACGCACCATATTTTCGACCCCAATCAGCGTACGTTCTCCAGTACTCCGTCTTTGGATGGTCCTTAGCAATCCCAAGGAATGGTAAACCTTTGGGCCCAGGTGGGTATCTGATACGTTGTCTGTGATATAAGATATAGAGCAGAGCCAGGAAGCATAAGACGAGCCAGAAAGCCGTTGGCAGATTAAACATGGAAGGAGCTTCAAGGAGCACAAACCCAGGCTTTCAAACTAGAAAATTGTCGTGGAAGTAAAGCGGATGGGAGCGTGAGAGAAGCGATACAGAGCTGACCACCGTCGTAAAGCCTCATCGACGCCGATAAACTGGACAACAGCGCCAACTTATCGGATTCGACCACATCAGGATATTGTCTGTTGAGCCAGACAAAGGCGAGTATTAATTCCAAGGTTGAAAACCGGTAGTTGATGATGGGGGAATAAAGCCGATTAGGGTCAGTTCAAGTTTCGGACAATGAAGACATTGGGGTACCCTTGATCCCATCAACGGCAATTCGGCCACGAAATTATCTTATGACCTGAAGCTGGCTTTCCTCATCACAGAGCGGAACGCAGTATAATAATACGTTCCGACATCTGGTTTAATGACGGTATTATTGTACTCCAAGCTCAAACCACCCAATTCCGCGTCACGGCGTACACAAAGGAATTATGTCCCAACATTTGAATGTTTTCGAGACCATGTTCGTTGCACGCCTGGAGAGTTGATACCGGAGTGAGAGTGCTGAGGATTAACACCAGATACGATATCCAGGCAATATAGGAGATTAATTATGTTTTACTATAAATAAGCAAATGTAGAAGGAAAGGTCATCAAATGTAACGAAGTGAAGAGCGCAGGGGCACAGAGTAAAGAGTAGGGGAGACGTTGAAGGAGGCAATAACCAGCCGAACTACGCCATTGGGTAGATCCCAGAAGAGGAGTTGATATGAGAGGCGATCACGTTTAGTTTACATACAAACTAAAAAATAAGAAGAAATCATTTGTATGGTCGGTCGGTAAAGTATACGAGTCGACAGGAAAACTCACATTTAAATTTAAATCACGAAAATAAGCGCGTTACTCTATTGCTGCCACACACCACCTCTTTGACCTCCTTCCCTCGTTTAAACAAGATAATCATTCCAGCCATGTCTTGATCGAGAATTGGGCCAAAATGGCCTAAAGATTGGACCTCCATCTTAGAGATATCAAGCACTTTGATCGGAAATCCAGCATCTTTACGAAAATTTAAGAAGTTAATGAGGGGCATCGCGTCGCTTTCAGATGTCGGCATCGATATTTGAGGGAGTTTAACGGTGTGCAATGCAGGTAAGAGATGTGGGATGAACACTTCTGCGGCGGTTTCAACCAAGAACTTGAGGCAATATTCCTCGGTGTTCATTGCCTCGACTGATGGGAAAGCGGCGAGAATGGATAGACAGGCAGGACGCAAGAGAAGTGGAATATTTAGGATGTGGATATCCAGGATTTTGACCGTGGCAAAGTAATCTGAAATGAAGGCCTTCAGGAAGAGAGGAAAGCCTGGACGGGCGGTTGCTTTTGCAGTGAGCTGGATAAAAACGATGAAAAAAGGATATCCCTGTCCGGAGGGGTATGTGTTGTCGCTAAATCGAAAATCTCTGAACACGTATTGTAAAGAAATACGTTTTGGGCTATAAACCTGATAGAAGTTTGTCAGGTACTGTGAGAGGGGCTTTCCCGTGTCAGTGAGCACTTCGTCTGTGAGGGTCGTGTCCGATCTGTCTGTGGCCCTCAGGGACAGGGAACAACCGGGGCCGGGGGTAATGTGGTCGAGGATTGTATTACAAATGTGGAGGTAGCCTTCGACCTTGAGTTCATTAAGCCGTGGAAGATTGACGCGTGGAAAGGAAAGAGAATCGCCCATTACAGGTTCGAGACTATCGAAACTGAGGTGCTCGAGAAGGGGCATCCCCTTAAGAGCATCAAATATCAGAGGAAGGGTAAAGGGCGAAGATAGTGAGATGGTGCGGAGATTCGATGTCCATGGGGCACGTAGGGCAAACGATATCTTTGTCGCATCGATTTCGCGTAAGGACGGGGCATTGTTGGCGAAGAGTGAGCGATCTCCGGATACTGCAGAAAAGAGAAGCCCGTCTTCGCGCCTGAACTTTAGAAAACGAACCTTGAACGTTTCTAAATGAGGCGCAGGCTGCAACATCGCTTGCCATCGTGAATCGTTTACGTCGACCGGGGCCACGTCCACAACGAGCCTTTGGATTCGAGTCCAATGATTGGCCAGGAGAGATATAAAAAACGTCCATGACGGCCTAGGGTCATCTCTATTTCCGGTAACGTCGCCATGCACCCACAGCAGGGAATTTTGGGCCCTACGCATCACCTCATTCCTCCAATCGTCCTTTTCCTGGCCGAGATGGTCAAGAGCGATAAGTCGGCCCCACAGAGAAGGTCCATCCAGGATAATCTCGCGCCAAATTTGACAGACTTGGGAAGCATGTCGCGTATCCGGAAGAGCGCTCATGTTTGAGAATATGTCAGCATTCATCGTAAAAATTACCCAGAGAAGATCACGGTTGAGGTTGTAGATGGGACATGCATTCTTAGTGGTGGTGTCCTCCATTGAGAATCCTGCGAGAGCTTGATCCGCCGGAGAGAAGAAGCAGTGGACGTAGGGATGTTGGTGTTGGACGTTGGACGTTTAGTTTGATGGACCATCGTCGTCGTTCTTCCCGACGATCATTGATCAGGATTTGAACGGCCCGGTCGCCGCTTTGTAAGTACAACGTGACTTTCTCCTGTCGTCACAAATAGATCTAATCGCCTCTTTCCTTTGTGTTTCTCAAGTGTTTCTATCTCCCGACCCCTTATAACATGTCCGAGATCGTGAGTGATGTCTTCTCGAGATATTTTTCATGATAGCCTGATCCAAACCTCTTGAACAGCCAATAAGAAGCCCCGAGTTTTGGTTCGAGGATGGAAACATCATTATTCAAGCCGAAAATACCCAATATAGAGTTCATCGCGGGGTCATCGCGCGTCATTCGAAAGTTTTCCGAGATATGACTGAACTTCCACAACCAGATACTAGTAGCGAGTCCTTGCTCGAAGGCTGTCCCATTGTCTACCTTACTGATTCACCAACGGACTGGAAAAATGTTTTCAAGCTGTTATATGACACGGAGCCGTAAGTTCGATCTTAGCTTCACTATTGATACTGACTGGCCATCATTTATCTAGCACGTATAAATCTACTGATGTCTTAGAGTTATCTATAATCTCGTCGATGCTCCGCCTGGGACGAAAATATGAATTCGAGCAGTTGTACAACGCCGCCGTCGATCGCATTCAATTAGACCTTCCGAACTCAGTCGATCAGTGGGAGGAAGTCTTTGGGAAAGATATCGACCAAAAGAGTAGGCTGGATGGAAAGGAAGTAGAACTGCTTAATATTCTCGTCGACATGGACATCCAGTCGCTTCTTCCAGTGGCGTACCTCCTCTGCATTCAAAATATTAGCTTGGTACGTTAACCGTTCTGAATCACAAACTTTTGTCAGCTAAGTCTTGCTCTTTTTGGCAGGAAAATATGTTCTGTCCTGTAACTTCCGTTGACGGTGCTATTTCGCACCTCTCCCAAGAGTCGATCAAGACGCTGGTCCTTGGTCGTGACAAGCTACGCTCCGCAATCCCGAAACGTAAATATGACTGGTTCACAAAGTATCATCCAACCGTTGACCCACCGTGTCTGGACCCCACCAAATGCGAGAAACAGCGACTGCAGACATTAACGGCAGCGTTTCCTGTTGGATTTGACGTGACGCGTGCCTTTCGAAGAAGGCAAATATTCATCGAGAAAAAGTTTTGCCCTAATTGCTTAGTTGACATAAAAGCAGCACACGAACTTGGCCTTCAGAAGATGTGGGACGAATTACCAAGTTATTTCGGGCTTCCACCTTGGATGGATCTTAAGTAGATTGCACCTAGTGGTATTAATACCATGTTCCTAGTCGGATAGTAATATGCATTATATCATTCACTGACATCTCCAGGTGAACCATCTAATTGGTCTGCGATCTTGTTGTCTCGAGTGTTGTGTGGGTCATGTTTCCGCCATCAGTCAGGTTGGGAATGGAAGCGGCACTTGAGGTACTGGGCCGGCTGTCTTTGAGATGAGTGAAATGGGGTACTTAGTATATAGACGCTTACAACCATGGTAATTCACGTCGTTCACGAATCATCCGCATTTATTAAGGTTGCTATTTGCGCTTACACCGCTTCGGTACTCACACATTTAATTCAGCGGCTACCACCCAAAATAAAAGCTGGTATGTACAATGTCCATCCACTATTTGAAAGCTGTGAATTAGAGAGGACATTCAATTCAAAAGTAGTGTCTTAATTTCGGTTAGTGGCTGGTAATTTGGTGGTAGTTTTTAAATATGTACATCTTGGACCAATCTTGGACCAATTTAATAAAGCGAAAGGGGATACACTAAACTGGGAGATCCATCTTCTTTACTTAAAAGCCGACTAGAGGCTGAGTCATCTCGAGGAATACATTTGTGCAGTTGATGTTCTGAGAAGTTGCATTAAAAATGGGGTCCAGGGGTCCATTACCGCTTTGGCAAGAAGACCACACATTGGAGGTTCCGATTACGCCAAGATCGGTGACACCAAGAACAGGTGGACCGATGAATGGCCCAGAGGGTGAAATCGGGTTCGGCTATATGTATAGGCAAGGAGAAATATGAGAATTAAACAATTTATAACTCGAGTCCAAGTGGTCCAGAGGTTGCTTACCATTGCACAGTATCCTGCGAATTCAGAGACAGAGATGGCGGATTCGAATTGGGGGCTGCTCCCAGGCGCTGGCCTCAGTGGTTGGATGAACGGATCTGCGCCAGGAATGTTGTCTGGAAGCATGATATGTCCGTTGGGGCCGTTTATGGCGAATTTCCGGGATACATTCCCTGCAAATGGCCTCCCCTATACCATCAAGACGTCAGCGGTAGCCCTTGCAAGATCGAATGGGAAAATTGTGTGAACATACACTGAGAATGAAGGATTGAGACGTCGTACCAGCTCGCCCGGGGAAAGGGGGACCAGTTGGGAAGACACCTAATAAGAGCGGCGCACCTCCACCAGTGATAGAAACCATCTGGAGATTGAACCCAAATATATGCAGATCATCTGCATGCAGCAGGGTGTCGTTTAGGCAGGCCTGGAAATTCAACGGGGTTATGCTGATATCTTGATAGACTGCAAGGCGATTTCCGGCACCGCAGAGTTCGGTATGATCGCCGTCACATATAGAGCTGCAGTCTGAGTCTGGTACCAGGTTTGCCAACGACATATATGAATCACACCCTAAGAAATAGATTCCATCGTTAAATGAAGGGTTAGATGACAAGCAGAACAATCCTTACAGCATTCTCCCCCAAACTCAAGGCCAGCGAGTACGAACCCATTCGCTTTGCAAATAGCAGTACATGTCTCCGCCGTAGCGCTACCCCCTATGAGCTGAGTAGTCAAAGACCGTGCGGCTCCATTGACACCATCGCTTCTCAATGATTCAGTCAGGATTGAGGCGCATTATGCAAAAAGTGACTCACGTAAAGCAGCCGGCGTATTTGAAGGATCCGACAGTTTGTTTGATGCTCGCGACAGGCGGTGGAGGTGGAGGTGGCGGAATCGCCGTACTGCTTCTGTATTAAAGAGAACTGCCGCGTGGAGTTCAGAAAAATCAACCTACTTCTGAAAGATGTTTATAGCATTCACGCCGCCGCAAATTTGACTGGAATTTCCGGTGCAGGGAATTTGGCACATGCTCGCATCCATGGGTGCTCCGGGAGGTTCGATGACATTGTCGCAGTCTAAGAAATGTGTCAAATATTATTTAGTGGGGGAATAGATCATATTCTTACAGCATTCCTGAAGAAATTATCAATTTTGCGTATCAGAAAGGCGATAACGTTGAGAAGGCCACATACTCTCGAAAATTCGACGCCTGCGAAGTTATAACCAGCAGGCGTGCAGAATGCAAGGCACGATTCGATGGTCATGTTATTTATGTCGGTGAAGGACGCAATGCGTAGCGTGCGGGCATCGGTCGAGTCACTGTTGAGGAGCATGATGATCTCTATTTTAGATGATTATAACTGTATTTGCAACAAACCTAAAGCAGCCTTCGGAAATCCATCCTGAAGGAAGATCGGGTGTCGCTTCGCGAACCCCAAATACTGCCGACGCGCTCACAAGGACCTATAAGAAAATATAGCGCGTGAGTCTTCATGCTCTAGCAGGTACTAAAGTCGTACGCTGGCTGTAGTAGCATGGACTAAGAGCTGTTCGAAGAGAGCCTTCGAAGGATTTGAGAACATCATCTCGAATGAGCTCTTGGTTCTGAGGACTATAGAAAGATGCTTGCAAATTTTTATACTATCTTGAAGCACAGTTTGATCCGGATCAACGTCTTTCTTCGCCTGGCAGTGGCATCCGATTCGTCCGTGTGAGGACGCCAAAAATAATTATTCCTGCGTAAAACTGTCAGGTCGCAATCGCACACTTACTGATTGACTGTACCTGGCATACAGAAATGGACCATCCTATAATTTATATAACACCACGGTTGGTTTGAATAAGTTGGATAATTACTGACGACAGAAATACGTGGCTTACTTTGACCCATAGAGTACAATTCACAGGGATGGTTGAGTACATTTACTTCCATGGCGAGTCAATTTCAGGTACATAATTGCGTTGCTTGACATCTCGTGCGCTTCGGGGAGAGAAATTGTGCCAAGGTCCACCTCGATTTTCACGGGTATGGATTCAGAGGAGCCTGCTTCTTTATTTCGTCAAGAGGTCTACTAAATACGAGTTACCGCGTGGACGAGAATCAAAGAAAGGTCGGCACGGAACATTTGCAACGTTGTGGGTATTCAATTTTGGATATGGACCGGATAGAGTGGGCGGCTTGATGAAGGACGGTCCAGGCTTCTCACACCATGCCCTCCGAGCAGCATATCGTGGGCGCTGCAGGTGAACGCCTGTCAGACACCGGGTAGTAGATCGGAACTGACGTTGCGATTAGGTGCCAATCCAAGCCAGGCCAGTTGGGCAGAAGTTCGCGACGTACTTTCGTTTGATGACTAAAAAGCGAAATGAGAGTGCATGGCCTGATAAAATCGTGACCTTGTCCTTTGACAGACTTCTACACACTTCGTAGGAAAAAGATACTCATTTTCAATGGCATTCCATCCCCGGAAGCGGCTGCAAGTCCCCATCGACTGTCATTCCATTTGGCTTCCCGTCCCAAATTGGGTATTGAAGTGTGAGCGCGCAGTTGGGAACTTCTGGGGAGTTTCATGCTTCATTTCCATCTTTAAGAAGCCCAAGCTGCCAGTGACAGATATACGGGCCGTTTATCAGGATCATATCTGCCTTCAGATAATCCGTGTTCATTTTTATCTCCTAAATGTACATGACCGTACACACCTGGGTTATAACAGCCAAAGTTTCTGACATGGTATCATCCGCCAACACTCGAAACTCGGAGTCATCGATGAAGGGTTTAGTATTCGTGTGCGTTTTATTGACGGTCCTCAGCCAGATTATGGGGGTCTTCAGTACCATGATCCCACAAGAGGTGGCAAGTTTTCTAACCATCCTTGTTATAGTCGTGCTGATTGCTCGAAATTTTTGGAAATAGGCTCGCCGCACTGCTGCTACGTGTGCGGACCCCACGCTTGCTGAGACCTACATCGCTGGATTTACACCCTCAGGAACAGCACATGTCCTGCAAAGAGCATTCGCGTTCGTCGATGCGGCCAGTCGCGGAAGTGATTGGCAGATCCAAAGAGACATTTTCCGTGGGTGGGGGAGTCCACAAGAGTTCACCGTGCCATTCTACGCTCTGTACAACCCAACAACAACAGATTACATTTACATCGCTTCGACAACTGGTAACCCACCAGTGGCCAGTGGATTTCAGGTGCAGGGGATCATAGGCTACGTTTACTCGACGCAGGTTTGTGGGAGCGTCCCCCTCTATGAAGTCTTCCAGGATGTTATCGGGGATCACTGGTATACTACCCTTGCCAATGAGCGAGACTCGCTAGTGGGTGTAGGTTGGATTAATTCCGGGATCGCTGCCTATGTCCTGCCACTGTAATACAGGTAAGAACATTACCCATGTTTTTTCCGTTGCATATCGACCTTTCAAGTCATTTTAGATGCCTCAGTATCAAATTTTTCATTGCTAATATCACTCACTTGCGACGCATAACATAGCTCACCATGGATAAAATTAGAGCTACGCATCATGTGTTCGGCGGGTATCATCAATGATTGTGAGCTGGACGCGGCAGTAAAGAATTTGTCCACACAGTTTCGGCGGAGAACACCTGCAACCTGGAGAGTTTAGAGGTTTAATGGTTTGACTGGTAATGAGCCTCTCCGGAATCATACCAGAAATGTACACAAAGCCAGCGCCGAGGTCGCCAGTGTACTCTCTCTCTCTTTTATTCGTCGAAGAGAACCGCCACCTGGAGGCTGGATGGTACATCCGCGAGATCTAGCCGGGTTCTGTGACGGCCGAGGTGATCCCGACAAGCTGGCTGACATTGCAACAGTACTGGTTACGCGTCTGCCCTCCCATAACACTGGGATGAGTTTCTGTAAGAGAGGTCGTTGGCGTGGTGGAAAGCGGTGATCCTATACAAGAAGGCGCATGCGCATACTCAAGAAATGGAAGGACGATGGGTGAGGAAGAAAACGCACCTCAGATAACTTCCTTTCACAGGTCGAGCTCCTGCCACCTTTCTCTTCAAAGTCATCACCTGCTTCCTCAACAACTCGTTCACCCAATTGACGCAGCCGGTCCTTCACCGAGCTTCTTCCTGGCCTATGATCATCATGAACGAAAAAAAAGGACTACATTGCGCCCCCTGGACTTCAAGCTCTTTGTTCATGAGGAGAGGGTCGTCGAGGTCCAAAGTAAAACGCCTTGGCTGTGATCCTGATGTGAACATCCTTCCTGTAGCTAAGTGGTGAGAGTGGCTGCAAAGAGAGAATTATACATGATCGCACCAAGCCTCGGCTTTAATGCCAGGTCACAGCAAGGCAGATGCGTTATGCAGACACACATGACGGATACAAATGGGGTCCATTCGTGCACTGGCATGAGACGTGTGGGCACAACCTACAAAAATAGCAATTAAATTGAGGTGGAAATCGACTAAGGCAAAGAATAATTAATGACGCCTTGAGGAACAAGAAACTGGAAGTATTCCGTTGATGACGGTCACTGCACCGATTGGAAGTTGGCAAAATGTTCGAAAACTCGTCGGAGTCGTCATAATAACATTTAACTACACGTGACCAGCCAGTGACGGTTCGCGTCCAGTGTCCACTCCTAAAGACTCCTAATCATGGTAGCCTCGCCAGCGTCCAACACTGGCGACGCGCTGACGAGGACACCTTGCAGACATCAGCACAGGTACGAGTAGTAAATTAATTATGCAGCTTCAGGCACGAATAATTTTACGATTTAAGAATGCAGAAACTATCTGAATACTGTAGAAAATTTGAGGATTGCCCACATTCCCTATTTCCATGGCTCTCCATGTGTCTACAAAACCATAGTATGTTACTCCCATGTCTCAAATCATTTGTAGTTCTACATCCCGACAATTAGTTAGGTTGAACCCTGGCACCAGTAAAAACTGCTTGAATACAATATCCATGCGGTCGTTGGCTGTTCCGTTAGAACAAAGAGCCCAAGGTATGGTAGGATCAAGAACAGAATTGGGTGGCGCCGAGATTGGCACTGAGTGAACGTACGTCGTGGTCAAGGCTAATTTTCCGGTGTTGAATCTGCTATTCTGCAAATTCAGAGAACTTTAAATAAGCGCCGTGGGGGTCTGAAAAATGTTCAATACGGACCGTTGAGCAATACCCTCCGAATACTCTGAGACTATCCGTGATTTCGACAAAGTTTGGTATTCCGGCAGGATGCACAACTGAAAGATTGCTTATTGCAGTGCTGGAATTGAGGTTGGGAAGCAGGGAGGCATTTGTCAGATTGAAAGTGATCGAGTTTGGACATGTGGGGCAGATCTGGAATGAAAAATATTAGATTCTGTGAATACAGCACGAAGAGTATGAGATGCCGTACAGATAAGATACCTGCTTCCGTACTATCTTCATAACTGTCGAAGCCACGAGGATATCTGTGATGTTCTAAACCAATCATCGTGATAGGGAGACGTTCCGAGGGATTGTCATAAAATATGGCTTGCAATTGAAATGGCTGCGTCAATGTGGTCAGATGGCATGCCTGCGGCGGGGTGGAAATCAAAGGCAGATATTGATACAACGACATGATGAATTCCCCGCCGCAGGCGAGGTCATTAACTCCGAAGCATCCCATTGACTCGCATGCAATATCAGGGAGCCTTTGAGCAGTCTCCGCAACAGAGGTGCCACACCCTAATGACTCTCGTATTAATTAGTTGTGCAGACGATAAGGGATCAACCCACAGCATTCCTGTCCGTATTCATTTCCCGCAAATAATGTTGTTGCAGACGGGAACGTGTTTTGACATATTGTCCCGCATAGATTCACGTCTACAGATCCAGCCAGGCGTTCAAGAGTTCGACTAGCACCGCTATCACTAGAATTAGACGCCCAAGAATAAATAAGCGTTTTGAAACTTAAATTGGACGAAGTCGAGAAATACCTGTAGCAGCCAACGTATTGCCAAAGTGGTAGTAATAACCCGTCCGCTCTCTGTTGTGATATGGCCGCGGTTGGAATTTTCGGAGATGGCGTACCATTGGTGAAAATGCTGATGCGGTTGCTGCCTCCGCATGTCAAGGTGGTATCTCCCTTGCATGGTAGGTTACATTCGCTTGGATCCGTTTGATTGGCAGTCAACTGAACTACTCCATCGCAATCTAAAAACTTATGGTCAGTTTCCTCTGAGTCTCATTACTTCATCAAACGCACAGCATTCCTATACCGTGGTCGAGAATTATAATCAGGAAAATGAGTGACGAGAACGAAGTACATGCCTGTTCGTATTCAACTCCTGCATACCCGTTGCTCGGTTCGAAGTTATTTGGGTCTGAGCAGAACTTGATGCACATTGACGGGGTCATCCCCGTGGTATTGACGAATGAGGCTGTCTTCAGTGTTCTCGCCGCAGCTCTGTCACTAAAACCGTCCAGTATTAATTTTGAAGGTAAGCTACGGCGGTCGGAGCGGTGTCTCACGTATAACATCCCACAAAGCTCCAACCTGGGGGTGGCCCATTCGCATTTGAGGATTGTCTGATGTTCAAAAGTTGAGCAGTGACGGGACGTGGCTGGATTTCTGGGTTTCAGCATTCAGCAGTGGGTGACATGGAAAAGGCTACCAGCAACGGGAACGAGATAGTACTGAGGATTGCGGTAAGCACGAGGATAGAGATAACCATACGAACAAAGGGTGGCCGGAGAAACGACCTCTGCTCCCTAATTTAACGAGTAAATTTCAGGGTGAACAGTTTCGCTTTCCTAGTCGCATCTGCCATCGGCGATACAGAGGGGGCAACAAGGATGTCATCTCCCGAATCTCCATCTCAGCATTGTCATCGTCTGACAGCACAATGTCCGGGCCAATATTACGAACACCATCCGAAAGCTGAGCTAGGCTCCTGCGTACCCTTCGCTACACAAAGTTCGATTTCGCGTCGTTCAATCTCGGGCGCGCTGTGTTGCGACCACCGGACTTCAACGACCCAATGACACCCATGGCTTGCGACATTCCGCGCTCTGAAATAAATTTTGGCTTCGAAATCAAAACTCAGGCACTGTGTACTTGCAGCTGTCGTTCATATACCGACCTGTATTGATTTTCTCTTATTCCCTTGTCCCTGGAAGTTATTGTTCACCACGTAGCGTATTCCAAAACTATTGCTTGGCGCTTGCGCAACGGGAATTTTGGGTGGAAAAAGGGGATGCAGCGCTGGACAGCGTTTGCAAAGTGAAGAAGTAATCCTTGACCTGGTGGAGACTCAGTTTGAATGACAACAACGTTTTCTTGCTAGAATCGTACCGAAAATATCTACATAGCCAGACGAGCAGCAAATAGGTTCAAAAGGTTCCTTCCATTCCTGATACAGGCAGTTTCACGGTGCTGGCAACTTCGTTCTTGCACAGTGCGGGCAGGTTCGAATGGTGGAAGGTAGCCGACGCCGGTGATCCCGTCTGCCAGAACATTTTCGCCTGCCTTCGATTACGAAACAGAGCTTTGATCGTTCGACTACAACAAGGTAGTTGTCGATTTTCTCAAATTGCGCCGGTTCCTCTCGGCGGGCTTCTGGTCTTGCGTAGCGCAGGTTCGTGATTAATTCCATAGAGGAAGTCGTTGTAGTAAGTCCAGAAATGGATGCCGTATTGACCCAGGGCGTTGGAGTCTCACGTCAATCGTCGGTTCGGGTTGCAGCTGAGGCCATATGTAGGAGTTCTCGAGGCCGAATTCCAGCTGAACGTTCATCAGCCCAAGTCTTATCAGGATCCTCCTCAACCTGTTATCGTCGATTCTATGGCCTGCTGTCAGGTGAACCAAGACGTGTTCGGACTGAGGAAACCCATGGAAGTAAGCGAGAGTAGATTAAAAATGGAGATAGTACTTACGATGGTGTAACCAACGCCATGCGTCAAGACATTCCAGAATTTCCCGGTTCCAGTATCGCTGTTCAAGTGTTGGCCTAGTTCTTGGGGACAATTTAAATGTGCGATACGCAATAATAATTTCGGACATGTAAAAAAGGTATTTGGGAAAACTCCGGAAATGATAACCAAAATAATCAAATTTCGAGATAGCCAAACGACCCAACCAACTCATCCATGAAATGAGATACGCAAATAAAAAGGCGACAAAAGTGAACGATGAAAGGTGCTTACTGAAATTGGGGGTTGACAACGAGCAACACAGCAATCGATCGAAGCGGGGAAAGTTGACCATTTAAAGGACGGTGCAAACGCTTAAGGAGTACATTCTGATCAGGGAGTAAAACGGTGTGATTAGTGTGCCGTTCACAACGTTGAAAAATGGAGGAAAAAAAGGAGGGCGAACAACGGACGAACATGTCCACTAAACGTAGAAAAAGAAAAATAAGGATAAAAAAAAAAAGAAGAACATACTTCGAAAAATATTTGTTGTACATCTCACCGCTACTAAAAACCTATTGACAAGTTTGTCATCGTTGTCTTCACGGCCTTGTCGTCACCTAACGTCGCCTTCTACCCCACAAAGTACTCGCCGAATCTTCCAGAAACTGTCCCAGGCCGGGCGGCTTGTGGCTAACGGTGTCTTCATGAGTCCCTTACTTCGGTCCTATCATACATTGACGTTTAGCTCTGCGGAGCATCTGGAGAGGACGATTGGTCTGGAACTTCGTGATGCCAGCGCGGTGTCCTTGAAGCCAGTGAAGAACCGGTCGGTCTCGTCGTCGGCCATGATGGATATAAGTATTATAACCAGTCCAACAGCAGCGGAGAATGATTGAGGCTGCAAAGTAATGTTCGAGTTAGGATAGCACACACGGAGTTGAAACGCAACAGAGGACATACAACCATTGCCTAAGAATATACAGGAAAAAATTATATCCTCTCTCTCGGAGTGTGAGTGGAGAGGCATTCAAGCTTGAGCCCGATGTTCGGAGCGCCCGAACGCTAAATGTGCATAGTTGGCACAAAATCGGGCGTGGCTTCAACAAGCGTAGACTTTGTGTAGCCCTAGTTGACGTTACTTTGAGAACCATATGAGCATGTCTGAGTATATACGAGATCTATTGAATGTCGCTTACAGCTTGAATAGACCTAGAATGCGTCAGAACGACAGAGCAGCAAAGATTGGTGGAGTGTAGGAAGAAAGCGATGGCAAGTTGGAGCAAAAATGAACAGTTCAGGATAATTTTGTCACAATATACATGCACGTGACCTTTGATAACGGCGCGTCGCGTCGCGACCCGCGACCCCTTTCTTCTCTCCTGACAGTCTTAAGCTATGCCTATATGTTTAATAGTTCAAGGTGTCGACCCTCGTGGATGTAAAGTTCTGCATTGAAATAAGAAGTCAGGAACCGCGGACACTTACTGTGGTTAATAGACTGACCTGCCTTTAATTGGTCTGACCATGGAACTTACTCTGAACCTCCAACAATGTCATGCAACCTGATTTAGCGAGTCCGGTATTGAATAAAGAAAAAGCCCAGATATTAGACAATAAAAGCCCTGGGAGGTAGAAACTGAAGTCCGGAACTATCACAAGTTAGCGTATGCTCTTTTGATCGAATTTCAACAAGGCGGGATGAGTCCGCATGACCTGATAAAATAATAACCTTGTCTTTTGACAGACTTCTACAATGTAACGAAATGATACAGATTTGTATTGGCAGCTCATTTTCCGGATTCAGGTACGAGTCCAATTGACTGCCATTTCATTTGGCTTCCAGTCTTAAATAGGGTCTCAGAGTATGAATGCGAAGTCCCGGCGGGAGTCCCACTCTTCATTTCCATCTTTAAGAAGCCCAAGCTGACAGATGGATGGGTCGTTTATCAGGTTCCTATCTGCCTTCAGATGATCCGCTTCCATTTTTATCTCCCAAATGTACATGACCTGGGTTATAACAACCAAAGGTCCTGGCATGGTACCATCCAACGTTCGACAAACCGTCACCCAATGAAGGATTTTCTATTCGCGCTCGTTTTATCAACGGTCCTCAGCCTAATTGCCGGGGTCTTCAGTGCCGTGATCCCACAAGAGGTGGAAGTTTTGTAAAAAATATGTGCTGTCGTGCTTACTGAATAAATCGGAAGCAGACCCGCCGCGCTGCTGCTACATGTGCAGACCCCACTCTTGCCGAGACATACATCGCGGGATTTACACCCTCAGGAACAGCACACATCCTCCAGAGGGCCTTTGTGTTCGTCGATGCAATCAGTCACGGCGGCGATTGGCAGATGCAAAGAGATATTTTCCGGGGGTGGGGCACTTCACAAGAGTTCACCGTGCCATTTTACGCTATGTTCAACCCAACAACCACGGACTACCTTTACATTGCCTCGACGACCGGTGCCCCCCCTGTGGCCAGCGGATTTCAGGTGGTGGGAATTGCAGCCTATGTTTACTCGACGCAGGTTTGTGGGAGCGTCCCCCTTTATACGCTCTTCCACGATGTCATTGGGGATCATTGGTACACTACCCTCGCCAATGAGCGAGACTCGTTCGTGGCTACAGGTTGGATTGATTCAGGGATCGCCGCCTATGTTCTGCCGCTCTAATACAGGTAAGAGCATCATGTGTTTCTTCCGTGACATATCGACCTTGAACTCATTTTAGATGCCTCAGTCTCGATTTCTTCATTACCAATAACACTCACTTGCGACGTAAACATAGTTCTCTATGGATAAAATTATAGCCACGCATGTGTTCGGCAGGTATCCTTCATGGCACATTGTAAGCTGTACGCGGCGTTAAAGAATTCGTCCACTAATTCCGTGGAGAACACCCGCAACCTGGAGAGTTTCGAAGTTAGATGGTTTGACTGACAACGAGCCTCCCCGGATTCATACCAAGAACCTTCCACAGGACCAGCGCCGACAGCGAACTTGAGGGAAAAATCAGTGGCCAAATCTTAAGGCTCTGAAGCTCTCGGAACGCGGAGCAGCATGAGCCAGGATACGTCGCCAGTGCTTTTACTTCCTTTCATTCTTCGAAAAGAACTGCCGCAGTTACATCCGGTGAAATGTAGCCAAGATCCGTGACGACCGAGGCAGTCCCGAGAAGGATATCCGGGTTGTATGAATTTGCAAGAGTGTTGGTTGCGACTCGTCCCTCCCCATGACATTGGGCTGCGACTCAAGAATTAGGTTTGGCGGTGGTTTGTGAGTTTCTGTAAGGGAAGTCGTCGTGGTGGAAAGATGTGATCCTAGAGAAGGCTAATACGAATGCTCAAGAAATGGAAGGACCATGGACGAGGAAGAAAACATACCTCCAAACAAGCTCTGATACCTTTCACTTTCACAGGCTGCGTTACGCGCTAGTGGCCGTCAAGCTCTGTTCATGGCAAGGGGTTCTTTGAAGTCCGCGAAACAACAGTCCAGTGCCTTGGTGAGCCAGAACTAGAAACCAATCTTGCAGGAAAGTGGTAGGAGTGCCTGCAAAGCGAGAGAACTTGTCAGAGAACTATGTAAATAGGCACTGAACGCGATACTTACAAATGTATTTTCATTGACTCGACCATGGCGAATTATTCTCAGTCGCACCAAGACTCTGCTTTCATGCCAGGTCACAGCAAGGCAAGTGCGTTATGCAGGCACACACGGCGGATACAACTGCGACTCTGAGGGGCAAAGGCAACCAGGGGTAACGCGGAAACGTGGCATTTCTGCACAACGCTATGGTCCGGTCTCAAAAGCCAATGGCGTCCTGGCTGGCGGGAGTGGTTTTGCATGTCTATCTATGCATTAGAGTTGTTGGCAGGGCAAAACCTACAAAATTGCAGGTATCCAGGTGGAAGTGCACTAGCGATAAAGAATGATTAAATGAGGCCTTGAGGAACAAGAAACTGGAAGCATTCCGTAGACGAAGGCCACTGCATTGATTGGAGGTTGTTAGCAAAATGTTCGAAAATTTTAAACCCGTCATGCCGCTTGTGCGCCGAGAATTTAACGGCACGTGACCGATTGACGCGTCGCGTCCACTCCTAATTAGTGTACGGTACGGACCCAAAGCCAACTTACCTCTACTACTCGCATTGAAAGCCTCATAGTTTTCCCTTTCGTTACTATTTAGAAGATTCTTCAGTGGAGTGACTGAGTGCTTCCATACCGAGACTGCGGATAAGGCTGTGGCTGGAACTCCTGAGAGAGATAAGTAAGTCGCGTACCGTTCTTCTGAACATGTATTATAGAGTAGTCAGTGGCTGGTTGATTGCATAGACTACATGTACAGGCCATAGCCATGGAGCGAATTCTACTGTGTTACTAATAGAACGAGTTTGTACTATCTCCGCAGAAATGTTATTGTCGATAACAAGTCAGTTGATCGACGGAACCAGATACCTCGTGCCCGAGCCACTGCTATTTTGCCAAGCACTCAGTCGTCGACTGGCTCAGCAACGTTGAGCAGTGGCCAGACTGCAACCAGCGACAAAAGAACCTTTGTTATCCTTGTTTGTGGAGTGGCTCTGGCGCAAGCATGACTCCCGTTCGCAGATTAGATAAAAGGGAGGCTTGGACACGAGGAGGTCTTCGAAAACGTACGAAAGTTCATTCGTCCATTCCTACTACCCTATTGCTCCTGGTGCCACTTGTGGTTTCCCGTCTGCCTTTGTCTTTCTCTGCCGTTCATCGGAATATTAGCCCTGCCTACGTCGTCGCATTGATTGCTTGTACACGGCACCGTTCACGCTATTGGTCGACGCGCAATATCCGTTATTTCCTTCGATTCAGGCTTTGCTGCGCCCTTTATCTGCGTCGCGAACTCCGCCCCACCTCGTAACATCTGCGTTGAACCGCATCTCTCCTCGTACTCGTACATATTTATTGCCGATTTCCATCGCGACATCCTCGGACGCTCGACACCCTTTATCTAAAACACGTCCAGAAAAATGCAGCAAGCATTCTCGCCCGTCCTTTCGTCTTCCCAATCTCCTTCGCAAGCCACTCAAGCTACATCCGTTAATCTAAATCTAACCGCCGCTCAAAGGAGAGGAATCACACTCCCACCGATAACATCCCCCTCTCTCATTCGCTCTCCAACTCAAAATCTGAGCACGCGTTCAGTCGACATCGATATGCGGTCGCGCTCGTCACTTCTCCTTAGGAAACGGGCCGGGTCGGCTCTAAGCCTGCGGTCCAAGGCGAGCACTGGTACTGGTTTTGGTACGGGAATATCGGATATGTCCTTGACCACCGCCTTGAAATTCTCCCCGCCTCGAAAGAAAAGCAGAACGAGGGCAGTATCGGCGTTTGGGCTCGGAAAAATGCTTACAAAGGTCAAGGGCGTTGGCTTGAGGACTATTGGGGGGATGGGGGCTGGGTTGGGAGGTGCGATTGGAATCAAGAAGTTGGGGAAGAAGAATGAAAACTGGAGTGAAGAGGAGAGGTTGGTTCGTCCAAGCGATACTTGGAGTGTGGATGGCATTGGTCGGAAAATTGGCTACCCGTCTGAGGGTCATGGATTTATGAGCAGCAATTTGGACAGTCCTCTCCATGCTCAGTTCGCGTCTTACCACGCCTTCGACGAAGGACAAGACGGCGGCGTTGACGATCCATTCCGTACCCCTCTCGGCTCTGCGAGTATGCAAGTCGACGAAGTACCGGGATTTCCTCCTCTTTCGATTTTGACGAATAGTCCTGAGGGGAGTTGGAGGCGCGGAGGCATGGCTTTTAATTTGGGAAAGGCAGAATTCAGTCGACACAAGGTGGGGAAGGTCCTCGGAGACGAAGCCGGCAACGAGTATGCGAGATTGTTGGTTCTTGAGAAGGGCACTAGTGCGGTCTGAATGGAAGGCACATGTACTGAATAGATTTTTAGATTTCGTAGGACATACAAAAAGCGTCATAACGCATTGCTCTAGTGTAATAGTTTAGTGAATATAAATATGTATTTAGTAAGATGCAAAGGGGTATCATCAAATGTGAGTAGTAATCGACAAAAATGTATGCACCGGAGATACCCATTGGAATCAAGCCAATGCTGAGAGACTATCTTCCACCACGAATCTCCCGTTTAGTAAAGCTGGCAATAGCGTCAAGCCAGTCACCTTCATTCAACTGTGGCCATAGCTTGTCGATGAAGTGCAACTCAGCAGCCTGCGTATCCCATAAGAAAAATCCGCTCGTCCTGTAAAAGACGAAAGATTAGAAATGCGAGCGAAATAACTGAATCGAGGGTAATAAATAAAGACGTACCGGCGTTCCGATGTCCTGACGATAAGCTCGACGGGAGGGACGCCGACTTGAGCGCAAAATGTGGCCTCGCTGATACTATCCTCGGTAACTTCCCCACCGCTTGCTAGTACCTTCTTTACCGAGCGCACAATTTCGTCACGTCCACCGTACCCAACGGCGACCTGCAAAAACAGGCGCGAGTACATAGCGGTAGAATCTTCCAGGAGTTCAATAGAATCTAGAAGCTCTCGTGGGAGACCTTCCTTGTTCCCGATAACGCGTACACGGATCTGAAATAGATGTACGATGGAGGTGAAGGCAAGGCTCTTGAACTCGGCGGCCATTAGACAAAAGAGTCCTTCAAGTTCCTCGCGCGAGCGCTTAAAGTTCTCGGCAGAGAATGCCCAGACGGTAACGTATTTGGGTCCGGGACCTGGATGACTATATGTCGCCGTGTTGGGCATGAACCGCAACCACCATTCGAGGATGTTACCAGCAGTTTTTGCTCCGCGTTGATGCCCGACTATAATTGGTTGCCCGAGGTTTCGAGCGTAGCGACGGTTCCCATCCATTACAAAACCGACTGAGGAGGAGGAGGAAAAATGAGAATAGGATCGAGCAGAAAACGAAGGAGCTTACTGTGGTTCGGTATTTTTATTTCCTCCCCTTTGAATACTACACTCTCCCTTATTTGCGTTTTCCAACAGCTCACGGTGTCGAGTACACTTCGACGCATCGTCTCAACAGTTAACGCAGCCAACCGCCCTGGAAGGTGGATCCATGGAGTAAGGCGACCAATAGACAATCGTGATAAGCTTGCAGCTTGAGCAGAGCGAAGCTGGGCCGCCAAAATACGGACAAGAACGGCTTGCAGATAAGGTCTGCCGTCCTTCCCAGATTCCAGCCAAAGCAGGTAGGATGGAAGTTCGTAAGCCACCTCGTCGTTCGACTTTTCAGTCTGAGAATTTGCTTTGGAATAAACAGGCTTGTCGGCAAGGATGTCCATCGAGTGGATGGCTTGCAAGGAGGACTGTCGAGAAATTAGATATATGGCATCGAAACGAATTGTCTGGCCGCGTACCATGAAAAGAGGCCTCAACGGCGGTTCCAAAACAAGAAGTAGGCAAATCATTCCGCGCAATGGAAGCCACATCAACATCGGATAGACAACCCAAAGCACGGCGATGAGGACCTTCTGTATGGCGCGTTGCCACCAAGTACTCAGGATCTTGAGCTGGTATTTTTCACGGACGCGCTGGGGCAGCAGATCAAAACCGATCATCAACGCAACTCTGACCAAAATTCCTGTGATCCAGTTCTTCTTTGCTGACAGAACGGATGCCTCGACGTTCTCAACAATCGAACGCGTCAGAGAGTAGCCTGCGTCGAGGATATCAAGACGACGGTTGAAGGATACAAGGAAAGAGTCGTAGTCCTTGGATAACAATTCCTCGGGGACGCCAATGCGTAAGCCTGCGCATGTGTATTCAAGGACGATGGTGTCCTTGGCGCGCTTGGAGAGCCTATCACGAAGGAATGTTAAAATAATTACAAAAGAATGAATCAAATGGAATACTTACGGTCGTCCAAAACGCGTTTGAAAGGCGATTGTTGCCCAAGTAAGGGTGTACATGATGTACGCCTTGAGTTCGTCAATGTAGCCGTATGTTTCGACGTCCGCCGGGATTCCGAGCTCCTCCCGCATTTCGTCTGTGATCGCGCCGTGTATGTGACGGTGCATCCAGCGGAGCCAGCTTGCTGTTTGTTCCTTCTCCTCGGAAGTGCCGTTGAGCGCCATCTCGACGTAGAGATACGTCCTGAGAAGGCGCGTCAATGGGCGGCTATAAAACTCGGAGTGAAATTTGACCTATAAATCTTCTGTCAGAAAGCAAATTCATAGTCAATCATGTAAACTCACCGCAATGCTAATGCTGGTATTATGGGACTATGTCGGAAGGAATTTTCGATCAGAAAAGAGCCGTAGAGCGAATATAGTATCCACGAGTCATACCTGTAATAGTAATGCGGTAATAGACGCAAAAAGGCTCAGCGAAGCACCAGCGTTGATCCTGAGGTCGTCGAGAATGTTAACTTCCATGAACCGGGGATAGCGAAGCCGTATAAGAGGAGGGAGAGCATATGATGCAACCAGGATAATCGTGCATGCTTGAAAAGAGAGGTAACCAAAGGCTAACGGACTGAGAATGATCAGGAGCCCAACCAAACGGAAACTTTCTCGAATGTCGAAAGATGTCGGTTCAAGATTGAAGAAACCCTGTCCATCTGAACGCGTTACAGGTGTGATCTTCTCGAAGTTGTGGGAAGAGACGTCTCCTGCTTCGGCATGAAAGAGGGCAGAGGTCTTCGGGGAGATTGTAGGGCGAGAGGTCATTGCAGATGCGACAAAGATGATGGGCCGGGGGGTGCTGAAAATTAAGGTGATAGTACGCGTCTTTTGAACCTTTTCTTCATCAGTAAGACTTGGCGATATGACATCATTTAGCAATGACGTTGTCGAAGGCTTGAGTCCGTTGCGGTCAACAATCCTAAGCGGTCCAGATGGAGATCAATTGCATGCTACACGTATTCAAATTTGAAAAAGGTGCCGATCTCGGGTCGGCGTTGTCTTTTGGACGGCGTCGGCGTTACATCGGACTCGACAGATAACTAGGTCGCAAAGTTGTTTCTTCTTTCATTGCTCTCCTCTAGGAAAACTCAGCGACGGAAGGTTCGAGTTTTGCTGCAAAGGCCGTACTTCCTTTTCCCAGTTCGTCTCGCGCCGTGATACCAACTTACATCAGTACTCTGTCCATTCTTTCCGCTCGTTTCGGGTTGCCCATGTGGCTGGCGAGGTCCTTGTCGGTGCATTGTGGCGTATCATATCAGTCCGTTGCTTTGTTTCGGGATTCACCTCGCGACGATCTCGTTGAATGCTCCTCAGGGCAGTGTCTACGGCTAGGAGCGTGAAGGCAGCTTGCCCAACTCGGTGTCATCGTCTCTCCGAATGGACTGAATACTCTCCGAGTTAAGCGCCAACTGGACTGGAGGTAGAGCGTGGCCCAAGGGGATATGGAACTGTTTTCCAAATAGCACGGAGTCCGGTCTTGTAGTAAGCAGTAAAATCACGTTAAATGTTCCACTAAGGTTGAACATTGTGTCGACAATTAGCGTCGCAGTCGATGAGATATTGGAAGGACCTTCGACGAAGCCTATCCACCTCACAATGCTCAAGGGCAAGGTTGAGATACAATATGCAAAGGGATATCTGGATGAAACGAAGGTAAAGAAGAAATTTTTCAAGAAAGAACGAATTACTTACGCAAGCATCATGAGGGATCGGCGACGGAGTCCTCTGAGAACGGGATCTGCGTCTACGTCTGCATGTTGAAACGTAAACTTCCACCAGGAATGATCATCGATAACAATGTTCCCCCGACTCCATAGCCAAAGAGGCACATATGCTACGATTGAAAACCCCAATGTGATCCATAGCCAGATATATTCACCCCAGATGCGCCAATGGATATAACTTTGGCCTATCCAGCACCAGTACTATAAATATCAAGAGAATGAGACAGTGACCCTCGAACTGACAAGAAGACTTACTGGCGTCGGCGATATGAAGGGCATTCTATTCGGTCCTCTATTAACAGCATTACCGGTGATAACCACCAGTATGATGCAAAGCCATGCAGCAGAAAGCACGGCTCTCGTAATTTTCATCGACCTTATGGCTTTCCCAAGCCATATTCCGAGAAAGGTGTATAAAGTGATCAACTGAGAAATAACTCTATTTAGACCAGAAACGATCAATGAGTGAATACTCACGAGAGTGGTAATTGCAACGCCTGTTTCCCCGAGCTGCTTAAGAATTCCTGAATGTGAAGTCCGTTAAAAGCGAAACGACTCGTCAGCCAGGAGGACTAACCTTGGGCGCTACAAAAGTCGCCGACTTGTACGATTCCATCGTTTATCCATTTCAAGTTCATCACACCGCCGATCGCCTGTAGAAGATCGGCTGAGAAAAGGGAAAACTAATATTCAAACAGAATGATTACGGTCAATCGGGATTCAAAGCGAAATAGAAAAAACAATATTCACCATGAGCAAGTCCATCGGTGTGTAGAAGACCTGCCACCTATCCCTAGGGACATTACGGACACGCCATGCGACATTCCGCTGCAGGAATTTGACATTTAAAGGAATGGCTAATGCCTGGCGGTGATGGGCTCACATATATGATCACGAAGACATATAAAACCGCAAGGAGCGAAGCCAGACTAGCTTCTGCGACGATCTGTGAAGTCGTCAGGCGACCAGAAAATACAGTGGGTGTAAGGAAGCATACCGTCAGCCCGACGCTCTGGCCACGCGTGAGGTAGTGGGTCAGGTAGTCGCCGACAGAATAAGTGTTTGGTGTGAGGTTTATCCCGCTTTGGCTACTGCCATTAGTGTTCATTGATCCTACGACTCTATCAAAGTTAAAGTTTAGTACCCAGTCAGTTTGCGAGACAATCAGAAGGAAAGAAGGATGAAAGTATGGCATGAGAGCGGCCTATATACCTACCCCACCAGCGCCTAGCATAGCCCCATGACGTAGAGTGGCCGGACCATGTTGAACTGTCGGTATCGATATGTATCCTGACATTTAAGCAATGTCAGAATATATGTCACCTAAGTTGCCAACTTACCGTTTGACCAAACGAACAGGGCAACAGCAACAGCCCTCAATAATCAGCATTGGTATTTCCGAAGATTTTGTTCGTCCTGAGAAAGAACAGGCAAGGACGCTTCGTATCCATTTTCTCCAGACAACGAAAACGGGTTCGAATTCCAACGAATCAAATCCCGTCAATCAGCACCAAGACACATCGCCACCAAGTACTTCCAGCGAGCACAGGTCAGGAGGTGGATGTCATTCTTTCTGCGCAGCTACTCGGAGCCAGATGAACCGAATATGCCTCGGGTAATGCCACATCTCTGTCGTGGCTATGTTATCTCCTCGTAGATGACAGAGATGAGGAGGAAGATGTTAACGCGGTGTCGCTGTGAGGCCTGTCGGATGGATAATCATGAGCTCAGTAAGAAGAGACAAAGGTCGCGTGCTCATCCTCATGTTAGTCCGAGCCAAGACAGACGCGACCGTTAGTACTGGCGTTTTGATCCCTGAGGTCGTCGCTGCAATCAAAAAAATGTTGGCGATCCTTGGAATAGAAGTAGTACAAGAAGATTTCTTTTTCGAAAGGATGACGTGAATGTTGATACGACACCTGGTAAGCACTTCGAAGGGTATTCGAGGTTTTCTAGTCGCCTTCGAATTGAACTGGGAGAGTAGCACAATAGATCCATCAACCGTAGAGCAAGGGAAATCTCCCTAAGTCGCGAAGTTTATTCGCTGGTTGAAGTAGAGGATGCATGTAACTTTGCAAGGTGTTGGGAGAGTTCAAAGAACGTCAACGATAAAGTAAATTGCACGTGATCAGAATTATCGCTTCTCGCCTTGCGTAGGGCGTCACAAGCCTGTTAGTCTCTCCTAGACAGACAACGATACAAGGGTAGTGTAGTTGAGTAAGGCCAGTGCAGTCACAATTTATTTCAGCTTTTTTGCCTAGACAAACGTCCATAATGATTGAAGACTCCATTCCAGTCACCGAAATAGCATCGAAGCTCCTCGGAAGAAAGCCTACTGTATGGAAAACGGAAGGACACGCTGTCTCCTGCTGTGCGATATTCCACTTGTACTTGTTGGATCAAATCTATAAGATACCATCCATCTTCAAGTACTAACAACTTCATAGACATTTCTGTATCGAAATGAAATTACATTATTCCAACCAATTGAAAGCGGGCTCATAGTTCAATTTACATTACACTTGATCGACAATCTCAGATACTTTAATCATCCATAAAATCCGCAGCCCGATCAAGCAGCTCCTTCCGCTGTTCCACAGTCAAAGGGACATCGTCGCGGTATTCCACTCGATTGCACATGAGCACTAACGGTGAGTAGTACAGCTCTGTGGATATCGTAGTACCGTACCGCTTCTCCTCCTCGACTGGCGCCGGCCTAGGCACTTCGTCGTATAGCATGGTCTCTTTGTTGTACTTATATTCGGGCGACACAACGGATTGCTTCGGGCCATAACTAGTGTCAAGCCTCTCCCTGCCGGCGAGACAGATCTTGTCCATTAAGTAAATGGAGAACTTCTGGCAGTTGTTATCCATAAGACGGTATTCTGGGTCCATCTGCTTGATCGCAAGGTAAGCTATCGTAAAACAGACAGTCAGCAAAAGAATTTTGAAACCAAAAGCGGTGACAAACGAGTAACATACCAGCATCTACAATGGCCTGATCATTAAAGTGTGTATACCCTGTGTCCTGGTACTCGAACTCCTCGTCTCCGACCTCCCCATTCTGATAGAGGATGTTAAGGTCGGCATCCGAGCTAAGCTCGTGGTAATAATCTCCAACGAACACGGCCCAATGCTGCGCCTTCCTCGGAAACCCGCCAAAATTATTGAGGAAGCGGCCAATGCCCCCGCAGACAGGGTGCCAGCCGATAATTACACGCCGAAGCGGGCCATCCTGCCTTGGGGTGTCTTTGGGGACGACATTCTTACCAGGACCGAGAATTCCGCTGATAACGCCGAGTCTACCTGCGAGGCGGGAGAAAATGCCTAGGGATACGGGGGGAGCGCGTTCAATTCCTGGAGACCTGGTGAAAGAAGGCACAAAATAAGAGGCGGAATCGTAGGTACAAGGACAACCCAGAGGTGACCTACTGCTCATAATCAGCCGATTCTGGGCTGAAAGGCGACCGAAGTTAGACTTTTGGGAGCATCAGGCTGGGAATTAAAAACTTACTCGACCTCAACACCAACGGTGATTCTGACATATATATAATCTCCAGCTGAAATCGCAGACACAATTTCGTTGTCTTTGGTGAAGCTAACAGAATAGGCAGACCCTTTGATGGCCTTGGCGCCAGTACCAACCCAAAGAAAGGGCCGTCCAGTTTCGACGTCCAGGCGGATAGTGTCTACTGGGAAGAGAACATCTCTGATACACTTCGGGGTTTTTTCACTCTTGCCACCGATGGCAATGGAAAACGAGAGCTTCGAAGCTGGTATCAAGAATCGGAATGAGCGTGAGCAAGTTATGCGTGAATGCAACGAGGACAGTACTTACCAAGAGGGTCTTCGCCATTGGGACAGTCGTCGTGGACCTTCTCGAGAGCAATGTCGCCGGTGTGGTCTATAACGAAGGGCTCGGTGCTCCTCAGCCAGATCTCGCGCTCAACAGCTGCAGCGGCCTTATTGACGCTTCCATCGACCGCGTCTGAGGCGACAGTAGGTGGCAGGGTGACGGTAAATGTCTCTGCCATATTGGAAGAATAGTGAAGTGGTGTAAACGCTGAAGGTTTAGTGGGTGTTCCGGTCCATCGAGGTTGCCCATTTTATACGCCATGAAGAGATTATGAAAGCAAGAACAAAATCACAGGTTCGGTTTAGGGGAGTCGAGTCGAGGTGACAAGGCGTACTCCAGGGATTGAACATGCGGACAGGAAAAGATAACAATTCACGATGGAAATTTCATTCAAAGGGGATCAATCGGCAGGGTATTCGTGCAGGTTGAGAGAAGTGTGAGTGCGATGCCCTACGCCACTGACACTGGGGAACAATTGTACATGTCGTTTTCTGCCAACGGCGGGTTGGGGTAGCTCAAGGTACGACGATGGCGTCAGGCTTTGTAGGCAGAATCAATTGGGGCGGTGGCCAGACGTCCAAACGCACCTGATTTTAAATGGCGTGAGGTCAGTGCGGTTGACATTCAGGCACCCGAAGATATGCTGAATGAAGTGTATTTCGATTATTATTCGGAAATTGATGGTCAGGATGTCAAGGGTCATTTAATGGTGGCCATCGTTAATTCGAGTTGTCGTTCTTGCGGGTTGTAACCTCAATTATACGGTCAAATTAACGTGGGTCTGATGGAAAAGTCTGAAATTGGAATTACAAGCATAGAAGGAACCCGACCAAAGATTGAGCACCGTACCTGGTCCTCGCCTGGACATTGGCCCCACAAATGATGTCACAGTCTAAAAATCCCAAAAGCCATTTCGAGCCTCGTAAGTCGTAAGTCGCTTTGCGTTTGTGTATAAAGCATATGCCGCGCGTCTCGTCCTTTAATGCTGTTAGAACGCTCCACCTATGACAAGATCTAAAAATGGGAGTTACCCACTTGACAGCAACCTACCTGACAAACCGAATGTAATTTGCTTAGCAAGGGCAACTTGGGTGATAAGTCTGTTTAAAAGAAGTTTTGTCCCCGATGGTGCCGCATTCGAAGTGTAGAGTAATCGCAGGTAATCGCGTGTGCGTAAGACAAGACGCGAACACTAAGTAATTGAGGACGTCATCGATTGCTATCAGCGACCTGGGCACAGACAGTCCTTTTAAATCACGGTTGTCGCTGCGAAGAGCGCGCTGGTATGGCTCCAATCATTTCGGCTTGAGCTGTCCTGCCGGTGAGGTGGGTAAGGTGATTTGAATGAACATGAATCAGCATGAAATCTAGAAATGTCCATCGGCTCAAGTTTCGCGGAATGCTTATAGCGTTGATGAGATCGAGTTATGCTGGAAATATATAATCTAGCCTCTTACCTTCACACCAAATATCGTTCACATTTTCACTTTTAACTTCCTCCACATCTAAACATCTTCCGTTCCAGCACAACATGAAGGTCTTCGTCACAGGCGCTACAGGCTTCGTCGGCTCCGCTATCGTCAAAGAGCTGATAAGCAACGGCCATGAGGTCGTAGGCCTCGTCCGTTCAGAAGAAGGGGCCAAATCACTCTCTGCACTTGGTGTCCAGGCTCTCCAGGGCACCCTCACCGATCTCGACGTCCTACAAAAAGGCGCCTCCGAATCCGACGGCGTCATCCACACCGCCTTCATCCACGACTGGTCCAACTACGCCGCCTCTTGCGCAACAGACAAGGTCGCGATTGAAGCGATCGGCGCCGTACTCGTCGGATCCGGAAAGCCATTCGTTGTCACCTCGGGCATATTGGGCCTCGCGACTGGCCGCCTCGGCACAGAAGATGACGAGGTTGACCCCGCTACCGCGATATCACCGCGCGTACACTCGGATCTTGCAGCGCTGGCCCTGGCGTCGCAGGGCGTACGCGTGTCCATTATTCGTCTTCCACCATCCGTCCACGGCGACGATGACCAGGCCTTTGTACCACAAATCATCAAGATCGCACGGGAGAAAGGTGTTTCAGCATACATCGGGGATGGAACCAACCGTTGGTGTGCGGTGCACCGATTGGATGCTGCGCGTTTGTACAGGCTGGTACTGGAGAAGGGCCGCGCGGGTGCCAACTATCATGCGGTCGCGACCAGTCAGTGACTATAAAATCTCTCGCCGAGGCTATCGGAACGCAGTTGAAGCTGGACGTCGTCTCCAAGACGTCTGAGGAGGCACAAGCGCATTTCGGTTTCTTCTCATGGCCTCTCGCGATTGATGGCCCATGCTCGAGCGCGAAGACTCAGAAGGAATTGGGTTGGACGCCAACTGGCCCTGGGTTGATTGAGGATCTCGAGAAGGGAACATATTTCAAATGAGATCATAAGCGGTGGTGGATTCATTGGGTCTAGGGATATGTTATATTACTGAAGTACCACAAGAACTTGGACTAGATGCATCGAATACCTTTCTTTCGTTTGTTCAGATCATTAGGCACTAGCAAGATGGTTGTGATTTCTCCATGTCTTGATCAATATTTAAGTCTCTGGTTTTGTTTCATTGACAGTGATGATGAGGGAGAAAGAAACTGAGGTACGATGAAAACCACAACAAACTAATTTTCCTCTTGACCGGCGAGACTTTCCTGCGATGATTGAGCGAGAAATGAAAGAGAGCGAACGAATTCGACGTGAAAGTTGTGAAAAAGCATTGAATTGGAGCCATCTACGTGACGTCAAAAAAAAATCTGGGCCGCTTGTGACGCGTGTGACGTTTCGCGTCTAGCTCCTCGAAACTTTCTTAGTCTAAACTTGTTCTCCCTTGACAATGGTGGCGCGCTCAATCCTTCTGCGCCAACTTAGAAGCAATATAACGCCATATTCTATATCTTTACCTGCCACTAGATGCATAGCCACCAAAAGATCCTCAAAGTCAACACCATCGCCAGCTGGAGCCGCCCCAAAACCTACGGAAAAGAGCTGGTTAACTCGTAAAGTTGAGACATCGCCCGCAGTCAGGAATGCCTTTATTGGGCTTACGAACCTTCTCGGGTATGGCAGTGACAAACAAGTAGCTGGACGTCGAGCACGGGGATTCTATGAGGAGATTTGTGCGGTTATGCCGGACAAGGAAAGAGATTTCTGGATAAACGGTTCGTCTAAACAATTATTTATTTTGCTTTCATACACAGTATCGTGTTTTACCTCATTTCTTCCATGATAATCAAACGCTGATCTGCATCATTAGACTGCTTTCTACCACCGACATTCCAATCGTGGTTTACCGTAACCAACCTACACATTTGGATGCTTACAGTCCGGCTACGGGCTCTCCCAAAAGAGCATGGAAAACCTTATCAACAAGCCCTGGTCGACCACTTCTTCATCGACATCGAGGACCGCATCCGCACCGTCCTTCAACCCCCGGCGGAACCGACCAAGCCATACACCTTTGACTCGCCTTTCTACGTCAAGCCCAACGTCCCGTCCCTAGGTGCCACGTTACCTAACGGAAAACCCAAGCCGTTAGGGAGAGCACCAGACCGAATCGTCACGCAACAGATGAAAATCTTTAAGGAACAATGGACGGGCATGGGCCTCTCCTTCGATGTAGGGCTCGTGAAAGGCGACATGGAGATGGCCGGTGCAGTATGGCGGAACCTGCTCGGGGCGCGTGGAGCGCAAGGTATCGTTTATGCCAATGCCGACCCGTCAACGACGGCTGTGTACAGGCGCGCTGTCAACCTCGTTGGTGGGGAGGTCGTCAACGTGGCGAAGATCGACCTGGACAAGGAGGAGGTGACGGATGATGGTTCGGGTGTGCATGACTTCCCGCCGTCGGAGGCGGACAGGTACCTCTCGTATCCTGAGGTCATGCTCGATGTTGTGGGATACGTTCGACGGGAGCTGGCGCGGTTGGAGATGGTCAGTGATGAGGATATTATTAGTGGGGATTGGAGGAAGCTGGCATTTGGGCAAGTGAAATAGATTGTTGTCTACTATCGCATGTATTTGACTATTATAATGGATATTAATATTAATCACCGCTCCTTCCTACTTTCTGAACCCACCACAATCATGAATCGAAGGCTAATCTAGTCAAATTAAATAAAAAGTGAGTCTTTCTGTCTGTCATGTTTCGTTCATCAGGAAAATCGCACGTCCCTAGAATCGCTAGAGCTACCTTCCCTAGCAACTCTAGCTTTCTAGGACACGCGCTGGAGCTATCTATATATGTCCAATTCTAGGACAAGGGCTAGAGCTATATTCAAGCTAGGAGAGCTAGGAATAAAACTATTCAAATAGAACCACTGGGCATCCTAGAATTGAAAACTAATGATATTGACGGTAAACGACAGAAATACAAAACAACTAAATATACTATGCTCAGACCTGCACTACAAATTTGCCAACCAGAGAATACCAGTGACATCTGCCAAAGCCATCTCCATCAAGTGTGTCCTGAGATTCATTTGCTTGTCTGACAGTCCATCCTACAAGCAAGTCGGACGACCACTGAGAGGTCGACAAAAAATGAAACAAGATACAAAACAGTGTCATTGACACAGATGGGACAGCCCAGGAGTCTGAAAATGGTATAAATGTCGCGATGAAAGCCATAATTCAATGAGCATACCTTACCATAAGAGGACTGGATGTTGGGATTGACGGAGAGCTGTACAAGAGTTTGGCAACGAAAAAACAAGTAGATTTTGTCAGGGTTATTGAGGTAAGTCATAAGCCGGGAAACATTTGTGATTATCGCTGCAAGGACAGCAATGACAATCTAAATGAAATGCTTACCATGAGGCGAATGTGCTGATTTGGCTTGCGGGGTAACGGGTTAGACGACAGAAATTGGATCAGGTGGAAAGGAGGGAGAGCACGCACCGATGATCCACAGGATCATGAAGAACGGGATATGCTGCGGGGTGATGAGGGTAATCAAAGACTCTAGCACGAGCCCTCTAGAAGAAAAGAGAATAGAAAGATGGGATGAATAGGCTGTAACACAAAAAGGAAAGAAAGGGAGATGCGAGATTGACGTACACAGCGAACAGAATAAGATTCACGACCGTATACGACACAGGGCAGACCACTGTCTGCGGCGACGTTGTCAGCAAGTTTGCAATACCCGCCTGGAAGCCAGTGGAGTCGCGTGTTGTATGGCGAAGTTGAATTGGATCGCGTCGAACGATGTCTGGACCTAATAAGAAAATGGGAAACCAGAGTCACAATCAACCCAGAAATCCATTTTGATTTGGAGGAAAGGAAGGTGCTTACGTAGGGACGGATAAAGACGCAGCTGCATTGTGGTTTTATGAGTTCAGTTTCCTCGAGGAAAGTGGTTGATGGGTTAGGAAGGAGCTTACTAGGCATTCTCGTTTCGCGCTTCCACGCCGTACACTGTAATACTACTAATAGCCTGCGAGCCGTTATACCCTGGATCCGGGACGGCCGAAGCAACCTGCAAACGAAGCGAGGCCCCTTCGAGATTGGAGATTAAGGAGGTTATTTAGATAAATTGAAACAGGGAGGTAACGTACAAGAGTCAAGACAGAGCTACGGGAAACCGTCAGTGTCTTGTAAACCATCCAACACACCTTCAGTAATTAGTTGGCAGATCACTATGAAAGACGCAATAGGAAACGCAATCAAGCGTCGGAGGGGACAAGGACTCAGGAGAGATAGTGGTTGGATGGTGGTGGTTGAAGGAAGAAGAATCTACAGAATTGCCGTTCACGGAAGTTCAACATGGTCATGTGTGCGTCGGGGCTTGGCGCACGCCGCACGCGCGGAAATTCACGCGCAGGCAGGATAAAGCTACCGTATTTCAACTGACAGAAATTGCCCGTATGGCGAAGCGGTCTGATCTTATTTCGGTGATTTTTGGCTCTGAGTTCGAGTCCTGCAAAGGACAAAAACTGCTAAGTCCCTCCGACTTGGAGAAACGCAGGGTTTCTGCAGGCGCTACGTCTAGCTCGTCTACTGGGAGACCTGGAAACGCTAAGCAAAAAATCTGCCGCTGTCTCCAGCAGTGCTATCACTCCTAGTGGATTCTAACTGTTCTATGTATTCTATCGGCGTGCTGTTTTCCTGATGTTCAGCGCCCCACCCAACGCTCGTTCAATAGGTTCTATTGATAGCAAGGTAGGACCCTTTTCCACAGAACGTCTCAAGTAATGTGGACTGGAGTTACTGAGTATCTCAGTTTGTATGAACAGATGAACTTCTCTCGATAGAGTCATAAAGCGGTAACTCCTCCGTTCCTTACCTGGGGCAAAATACCCAAATATTATGGGCGATTTTTCAGTCTCGTCGGTGCCTTTGACCATTCGAGAATGCCCGCCCTTTCGTCAACGCTAAGATTCATTCTTTTCAGGTCCTGTTTTCGCAGGGTTTCAGCCCAGCGACGTAGGAAGAAGCCTGCGTAGTTCCTCAGAAGAATATTCGAAGCACCTCTTTGCCGTAACAGCAGTAAATAAAATTCTAGTCAACGTTAACAATTACATTCTTTGGGATTTCTTCATCTGAATACGACTTCGAATGTCAGCGCAGAAAACATTCGAGGTCAATCTAGAACGACTTCAAAATTTGAACAAGATAAATAAATGGGAAGGTCCATATGCAGCAACCTTATCGCAAATCTGGCTAGGATAAAAACATCCAATGATGACCGCACCGACACCTGCTGAACTGGGCGAACTCTCATACTCAGTGGCGAGATAAACTCGGTCGCGGTGCGGTTAAAAAGCATATATAAAGGTACAGTACTTGGTTTCCCAGAAGCCTTCCATGCGACCCATATCGGGTATGTAATTGTCCAAAAGTAGTAATAAATTGTATGTCTAACATGGTAGGAACAGCTATCTTCAGCCATTTCTCTGATCTGCACCTGGGTTGTCCGCATGAAAATATGTATTATCTCGTTCCCACATAGACACCAAAATCTGTCGAATTTATATGGGTTATTTATCACAAACTGTTTAGCAAAACTACGAAATCACTTGTCAGCACCATTACAAACTTTTTTTTTCTTTTTCTGGTTGGATATCTGCAAGCCAATGGTGTAAGATCAAAACCGCCAGTACTACAAGAGCCAAAAGGTCCTTCAGAGCATTACCCGACAACCAAGATCTCGAATGATTCGTGATCCCCAAAGACTCCTTGCGCGTTGACGATCCCCGCATTACCCTCCAACCTCAAAAACCTCCCCGGACGTTCAACCGACTCGATTCCAACCACGCCTTTGTATTGACCGGGCACGTCTCCTCTCTTACGGATATGGAACTTTTCCAAAGTGAAAGCGCCATGCTGGGCGTTAACAGTGCCGCCTCCCCCACTAAGCGCTTCGCCTTTCGGGACCCCATCCGCGTTCATGCGGATGAAGACGTCCTTGAAGACAGTGGACCCGAATGACACAGTCTTGTCGTCGTTGTGTTGGAGAATAAAGGTCTCGTAAGTGCCGATGAAGGTTTGGGTGTTGACCGTGCCGCCGCCTGCCCCAGTCAGAGAAGAAACGCCCTGACCGTCAAGGCGAACATAGCGGTTGGGGAAGGCAGCAGATCGAATAGCGACTAGGGTCATGACCTGAGGTGAAAGTCAGTTTTGATGCATGCATACAGGTTACAGAGAACGCACGAGAAGTAAGTTGTTGTTGTGGGTTAGATATCTGAGTAATTCAATGGGTTGCGAGTCTGCAGAATGGAGAGTAACCTCCTGGCCTATTTATACAGCAGACTATCGGAAATTGGGTCCATGCCAACGTGACGGTAGATCGTACATGACGTCTACTTGTGTCCTGCGTCAACGTATCTTCAATCTTCATGTTCATGTGGACATGAGCGACGCATCACCAAAAGTAAGTCGATCGGTTTTCCTGTCATTCAAACAGCTAAGTTAAATACTTGAATAGAGGCATTTACGTATGCAGAAATAAAGGAACCAACTGGTGGTCAAGTTCCTCCGTCATTGCATACTAACGTTCCTGTGACCGACATTCTAAATTCCCTGTCAAAATCTAATACCTTGACTCTACTTCCACTGAGCTTCCGACCGGAGGAGTTAATCCAAAGGAATGAGGAACGAGGGTTTGAACTTTGTTTTATTTGCAAGAACAACTTCAAGCTGTTCGGCATCATGGTGTTTAGTCCTTGAATAACATCGAGACTGTCGTTCTGCTTTGTCATCTATCATCTATCCAGTGCATCTAAAATCTCCAGCAATCGACCCTGGACCTGTAGTTCCAGCCTGCACCAGCCTTCACGGCAATACAAGTGTCTCAAGAGTGCAGATCTAATATACCTCAAAGAAGCTGTCATTCACGGTTAAAATGTAAGGGGGTATATTTTCTGAAGTTGTCATTCGAAAATGCGTTTTATAATTTCTACTGGTGACTCGTGAGATCAGGTGCTAACCAGGGTTCTAAGCATTAACGCCAAAGAGTGTTTTAGTTGCAAATGAAACCTCGATTCGTGCACTAGAGTGGTTTTTTTATATCTCTCCTGAGGACACTGGAGAAAAGGATTTTCCTTGACTTGAATTTGGCACGGTGTACGACATCAGACAGTGCGAATCACTTGAGTTCAAACTATCCGTTCTCAATATCTGTGAAAGTGATGTTCAACCAAGAGTTGCCAATCAAAGTTTCTTGAGTCTAGATTGCGAGTATAACGCTACGGATGGGATAAAACTGTGTTTGTGAGTGGGGATGTCGCCGCCAAAATGGAATGAAACGCATTCTTAATAGGTACTAAGAGATAAATTAAGCGCCGTGTCCATTGCCGCTGAGTTTAAATACTCATCCCAGCGACCCGCAGTGCTATCAAACATTCTTCTCTGCTTGGTGCTTTCCATCTGCCGATGACAAAGAGAGCTGCCTGGTCTGTCTCGACCAGGGCTCCTTGTATTGATATCAATCAAAGTTACAGCAAGCTGGGAGTTGTCGTGCTGTGTTCTCGCTGGACCTCTGCGTTCGTCGTGCTCTTGGCGCGAGACCCAAATCGTCAACGCTTTCAACAAGCCATTCAGTTTGTCCTTTCCAGGGGTAACTGCGATATCCGCACGGAGAAAGGTCGTAGCTAGAGTGGGGTTTTGTTGAGCATCGCAATTTTCTCGCTGTCGCAGGGTTAAAGATCTCCGCGTGTGTTTCTCCGATAGAGTTTTCATACCGCTCTGAACATGGGGCACGTTTGTAAGGCTTGACCTTGACTCCGACGACGATTGACTGGTTTCTTGCAAAGAAGTAAGGAAGATACACTGAGAATGAACGGTAATAAAGGGCATAATGGCGCAGTAGCACTAGAACTACGGCGTTCTAGATCTGGGCCCACACATTCGAGCGGTCGTGGTAGATGCATTTTTGTACCTTCTGAATACGGTAAAAATGTATCCGGGATTTGTCTGGGCTGTCGTCTGCGAATCCTGGATCACCTTCTTTTTCCAGAGCCCACGAACACAAATTTGTTCGTCCAAGGTTCGTCTGCGCCTGAGTCGCGTCCATGTCGTAAAGGCAACTGTCCGAAGTGAAGACGTTTCCGTATACTTATTTTCGTCCTCAATGCCCCATTGCGTTTTGCGGAATGCTATTTTCAGCGTTCAAGTGCGCAGTAGCGGCACCAACGCCTTCTCTCATCCATCCATGAAGGAGACTCATAAGCGCGCAAAGTCAGTTTAACTCGACATCAGTAGTTTCACAATTTACTTTTTTTGGCTTGGGCAGACGAAAAAAAGCGAAAAAAAGCGCGAAAGCCACAAGTCAAACAATCCGCGTCCGTTTTCTAGAAAAGCGACCCTGTGCGTCCCTGGCAACTAACAATCCATCAGTCATTTGTACGTAATTTCTAGAAAATTCTGTTAAAAGGGTAAAAAGCGGACAAGTAAAGTTGCTGATGGAGTATCATAGAGAGGGAAGATAAAGTCACTGTTGACTTACTGAGTCGAAGGCGGCGCCTTAAGTTGGAGCTCGAAGAGAAATAATGAAGGAATATATTCACACTCGCCCCTTTTCTCGGTCGGCATGTCTTTTTGGTCGTCTGATAGGGGCAGCCGATCACTGCGATGGCGTCGATTAGTAACAAACACAAGCAACGTCGTTGAAGATATTCCGTCCTTCTCCGACGGCGAGCTAGCTCTACCTTTCACATCTGAATCATGGTTCGGATTGCCCTCTCTGAGTCCCTATTTGACAACCCCCTTGACGATGCTATTACTGCTAGTGCATGCTAACTTGGTCGCTGTTTCTACTCTACCTGCGTAACCGCCATAGTGAGCTCCGTGTTCCTCCTTGCCCGGTGTTTAAAGAGGCTGAAGACACGCAGGACGTGGACGTAAACAAGAGTTAGAAGCTTGGAATTAAGCGTGGAAGTCGGCGTTGTTTCAGGCAGGACAGGTACACCACCCAGATATCATTCGATTATGGAGTTATCGAAGTCTGACGACTATTTATCTTCAGTGTCATCTGTTGTGTCTCTTTCAGAATCGGTCTAAACTCTCGACGGTCTTTGGATCTCGGACCTCGCACGTCAAGACCATATCGTATCCGCTCTTTCCGCCTGGTTCCATTCGCCTTGCATGCGCGAGTTGTATTCACAAGCATAACTCAGGAGACGATGGCACCGATATATGAGCATCGGAAACGGATTTTCGAGCAGATGTACTAATTCTAGCACGGCATCCTCTCAGGTTTTGGCATATTTCAGCTGGTCAGACGCGTAAGTTGATGTATTTCTCTTCTCTTTTCCCAAATACTTGAATATATGCTAATGTTAAGCCTACAGAAGAGGAGCAGAGGAGGAGGGACAGAAACGAGTACTGAATACGAACACCTCTGGCGTTGCCCACGGACGACCTAAATCTATAGGGGATGAAAACACCACGCCAGTTGGTTCAGCACGTGTGTCTATCCCTCGTTCTTTTCCTTCTGCATGAACTCAACTCGCTCTTTAATAGCACCATAGTCATGTTCCACTCCCCTCAGGACAAAGCTTCAAACCGATCACGTTCCTACCTCTGGCCTTCAACTCAATTTGCGTCAAAATCTGGTCTGTCGATTTACGAGTTCGTAGGGAGGAAGACGGGGTCTGGAAATTGCGCAGGTGCCGTTGAGTCCGCTGGAGCTCGTGCTCGTGCTCGTGCCCATACTGGATTCAAACTTTCGATCCCGGATGAAGCAGAAAGGGACGAAGGGTACGAAACCGGAAAGCTGCGACCAGGCTAGTGGTCGAAGATAACGACGGCCATACTAGCAAAGACGGCATCCTCGCTTTTCTCAGCCACAGGAGGAATACCCCGCTGTCCTTCTGTTCTCAGCCGACTTACGAGGCTTGACGGTCCTGGTACTTCATCAGACGTTTTGATGCATGAATTGATGCATGTCTCTTCTCTTTACTCAAATACCTGAATATATGCTAACTTTCGACCAGCAGGAGAAGAGCGGAGGAGCACGGACAGAAACAGAGCTTTTAATACAAGCATTGCTGGCGTTGCCTAATGACGACCCGAATAAATAGGAGATGAAAACACCACACTAGTTGGTTGGTTCAGCACGTACGTCCATCTCTCGTTCTTTTCCTTCCATCTGAACTCAACTCGTTCTTCAGTAGATGTCTACTTCCAGCGTTCAATGTTCAGTCGGCGCGTTCAACTTCTCCCAGGATATCGACACCTCCAAAACTGATCACCGTCCCACCTCAGTGTCCTATAACTCGTATTCGCGCCAAATTGTGGCCTGTCGATCGACACGTCTGTAGGGTGGGAGAGAGACGGGGACTGCGAACCACGCAGGCGCCGCTGAGCCTCTGATGCTGGTGCCAGCTCATGGATGAAGAAGAAGGGAACGAAGAACATGAAGCCAGAAGAAGGCTGTGACCAGGCTGGTGGATGGAGATAACGATGACATTGCCTGCGGAGACGACATTCTCGCTTCTTCCCAGCCATAGCATGACTAGCCAGCCGTCCGTCCTTACCTTCCCATCCGACACGCGAACATTGAAACGAACCCGGTCCTCTCTCCGCTTGCGTTTTCTTCCCAATTGCAGCTGCTGGCACTCCTACCTCAACCAAAGCCAATGCCCGTGCTGCTCCTTTCCTCTACAGTACCATACTGGCCGATTTCGTCGTCATCGTTGTTGTTGTTACCTCAATCCACCCTCCGCCGAAGCCAGATCTGACACGGGTGATACTCCCACTGCTGGCGTCATAGCTATCAGATCCTCCGCCCCATCGCAGTCTAATTCATGCTCCTGGGTCCGTGGAATGAGAGGGAATCGGGCGAACGTTAACGGTGGATGGGTGGATGATGCAGGCAAACCCTCGAGATCTGAAGAAAGAGGCGGACAAGGCGCATCAGGCTTCATACTTCGAGTTGGCGCGGGCATGAAGAAGTGGACGACGGGGTTGATGACGTGTTCAGGTCCAATGGCTCGAGGTTTCCGCCGACACGCCGGGCGAGCATGTGCATGGGCATCCATCCGTCTTCGTCTTCTTCATTGGCTCCTCCTGCTCCAATTTGCGAGTCTTAACGACGTGCCCAGTCCAGCCTGGTCTAGCTGCGATATCTACCTGCAGTTTTCGTCGTCGTTGTCGTCGTCGTGGGCTCGACTCTCAGGCCTCATCCCTCAAACCGCCCAACTTCTCTTCTACCCAAGCAATGCAGAACCTACCGGGAACCACTGGCACCACTGGGGCTGTCGCTGTTGGATCCTCCGCCTGCTTCAGGCTCGTGGGTGTGGGCGATGACAGGGGTCGGCAGACGATGACGATGACGATGCATGGGCGGGACGATGCATGCAAAATTCCTGACAACTGAAGAAAGAGAAGGAGAAGGCCCATCAGGCTTCACGCTCAGACGTGGGCGGGCATGAGAAATGTAACGACGGGGTGGATGACGCAGTGTTGGGTTTGGGATCGGCTCCTCCTCCGGCTCCCTCTTTAAAACGCTCAGTCTTTAACGCAAACTCGACGCACCTACTTTTCCCTCCGTCTGCGCGTTTTAGCTCTAAGCCAGCATCAGCGGTGTCAGCGACACTGGAATCCTTGCTCTCGCCACTGATGGACCTTCCCTTCGTCCTCTCCCGCCGTTCCCGCAGTCGTAGTCGTCCTTGTCGCTTCGAAGTCGGCCTGCGTGGCTTTTCAACTGGTACTGGTATCAAAACGGCAGCCGACATGCACTGATGTATTGTCACTGTTGAAGCTGGAGCAGGGCAGGAGCTGCGAGGGGACGTTTCGCTTTGATGGACTACAATTTGGATCTGCGGGTGTAGGGGAAAGAAGAAAGACGGACTGGGCAGGTAGACAGAGGATCAATATGGACTGGATATTGAACGTTGAACGTTGGAGGCCGATATACGAAAGTCGATGGGAAATTAGGAGGGGGAGATCAGGCTGGGTGAGGGATTTGGGGAGGACGGGTGTTAGTGCCTCAGGGAAACTTCAGGGAAGGAAAACATCGCGCTGGGGAAAACATGCAATCCGGAAAGTATTCTCGGATAATGTTTCTTTCTGTTCCGTCGGAAGAGTCACATAAACAAGTTGGTCGACATGCCAGCGGTTGGTGAGCCTGAAGGAGTCTTTATACGGTTCTCTTAGGTTATACATTATTACGGGACTGCTTGAATTTCCGAGGTGTCTGTTGTATCCAAAATACGACACCGTTTGGCCAGAGATTCGTCGAAGAGACTCTGATTCTTGCTAATGGCATCAAGCCATAGGACAGCCTGAAGCTACTCAGGCGCAATTATCACCTGTATGCACGCGTCAACATGAGGTTCATTGCGATAGGTCTAATAGCATTGGCTTATTCTTGTCAGAAAACTCCATCAACCCTTCCTCAATTAATTTAACAGGAAGCTTCTCGGGACTAGCGCTACTATATCTGTACTTCAGTGCGCCATTAACTCCCATCTTCTCCAGAGAACCTGCATTCCCGTGAACTCAGCGAGGTACGTCAAAGCACAGGCAAAATCATTGGGGCTGATTTCCATGAGATCTAGGACCAGAATCGGATGTGCCGATTCCCTACGGGCAAGTAGGAATTGGAAGAGGTATCCTGAAGAGCCTTGGTCTTCCAATCTGTTGAGTTTAACGACTTCAAGAAGGGGAAGAAGAATATCTGATGATTCTTCTTGCATGCCGAAAAAGTTACCAATAACACGCTCATGGGTGACTAAGGTCGTCACCGCAGGGAGCGAACGAAAAAATGCCTGATAATCCGTCTCAGATGGTGAACAATTCAGATCTGGCAAGTACAACTGCGTGACGAAGTGGAAGACTGGCATTGAAAAGGTGAATCCTGCAATGATAGGGCCCGTGGCAGGCGTTGGTAACGGCAGGCCAACAAACCCGATAGTGATAGAGAGTCCTTGGACTTTTGCTGGGTGGTCAGTTCTGTCTTCAAAAGAAAACCTGATACGCCCAACTTCGAGAGATAGGGATGTTGGGACGTGCATTGTAAAATAGTCCAGGGCAAATTTAGACAGTGGTTGGAATGGCCCTGGTACCCAATTCCCAAACGTATAAAGTTTGAGAAAGCATCCACGCGCATGGGTTAAATTTTCCAAGAATGCGACACTCGATTTGAAGTCACAGTATAGTTGCATCCGACTGAGATTGGGGAGGTTTACTAATTGACGTTGGTCCACTTCTTTTTTGTCAGACGTCGAAAAGTCTTCCTCGTCGACGGAGATATTTTCCAGGTGCGGCATCATTTTGAAGGCTGATAACATCTCAAGAAGGGTAAAGGGAGGTCCAATGTGGATCGAACGAATATTGGTCACCCAAGGAGCATGCAGGTTGAATTTCGCATCGGAAACATGGAATGTGTGCAGTAGAGGTGCATAATTGGCGAAGAGGATGTTGGATGACCGCGGTAAAGAACTATGAGTCTCGGCCCCACTGAAACCGATCGTGAAGACTTGGAGCCGAGGAGCTGGGCGGTGAATAGATCGCCAGAGCTGTGGTTTAAAATCCTGGGTGTCCAGGTAAACGATCAGCTTTTCGGTTCTTTCCCAGTTCTTGTCCAACACGGAAAAGAGGAACTCGTATATCTTTTGTTGGACGGAAGTCCTTTCCCGGAATATCTGGTGTGTGGCTCTGATCCACAATGATGCGTTTCCGCTCCTTTCCAAAACCGTGTCCCTCCAGTCGTCCGCAGAGTATACAAGATTGTCGAGATCTAGAAGCTTTCCCCACAAGGAAGGTGCTTCGAGTATAATGGCGCGCCAGGCTCCGCAGACCTGGGAGGCCCGTCGAGTGTCGCTAAGAGCTGTTGGGTTGGAAAACATGTCCGCATTTAGCTTGATGATAGATAAAAAAACGTCACGGTGCAAACGAAGAATAGGAACATGAATGTTTCCTTGGGAAGGAATTGACAAGGACATGTTGTCTGCATGCAGCGAATTCTTGAGAGTGTTTGTGACAAAAACGCAAAATCAGGCAGCTCTAGCCTCTACGAACTTTCGAAATTTCAAAATTTCAATCCCCGAACTGTTGTCAAAACCGCATTGCAATAGCAACAAACACAAACAACGTCGCCCTTCTTCAACGGCGACCAGCTCCACCTTTCACATCTGAATTATGCCTCCCTGCCGCTCCATTCGACAATGCTGCTAGTACATGTCTATTTGCTCGTCGTTCTCTATCTCCACCTGCTGTAACTAATTATCGTCGTGATGAACTCCGCGTTTCTTCTTGCTCGGGTGTTCGAAGAGGCTGAAGAGACGCAGGATGTGGACGATATACAAGAGTTAGAAATTTGAATTCAGGAGCTGAAGGCAGTGTTGTTTATATATCTAGAAAGGTATTCTACTCGGATTTTAGTGAGGAGTTATCGAAGTCTGACCGCCTTTTATTTTCAGTGTCGTCTTCTGTGCCTCTTTCAGGTGCAGTTTAAGTTCTTGACGGCGTTTGGATCGCCTACTTGGCACTTCATGCCCATGTCGTGCCCGCGTTCCAGGACTCGTTCCATTCACCTTTCAAGACGTGAGTTGCATATACCAGCACAACTCCATAAACGAGGCGTTCGCACCAACCTTGTGTGTGCATCGGAAAACAGATGTATTTATCCTTCCACGGCTCCCCGTCGGGTCTTGGTACACCACCAGACCTTTCGATGCGTAAATTAATGTCTGTTTTTTCTCTTGACCGAAATACGTAAATATATGCTGACTCTGAACCAGCAGGAGAAAAGCAGAGGAGCACAGACAGAAACCGAGACTGAATACGAACACCGCTGGCATTGCCCAAGGACGGCACAAAAATACAGGGGATGGAAACATTACAAGCCAGTTAGTTCGACATGTGTCTATCCCCCGTTCTTTTCTTTTTGCACGAACTCAACTTGCTCTTTAACAACTCTATAGACGCGTTCCGCTCCTACCGGGACAAAGTTTATAATCGATTACGGTCTTACCTCTGTCCCTTAACTCAAATTTCGGTCAAAATCCGGCCTGTCGATTTACAAGGTGTAGGGAGGAAGACGGAGTCTGGAAACCGCGCAGGTGCCGCTGGGCCCGCTGAAGCTCGTGCTCGTGTTCGCGCTCATAGCGCCATCACGGATGAAGAAGAAAGGGACGAAGAATACCAAACCAAATGAAGGCTGGAATGAGGCTGGCGGATAAAGATAACGATCGCCATAGCAGCAAATACTCCATCCTCGCTTTTTCTCTGCCACTGGAGCCAGCAACCCGTCTTCTTCTTCCCATCCCATCCTGCGCACGAGCCTTGACGCGAACCTGTCCTCATTTCGTCGCCACTTTTCCTGAGACTAGACTGATATCGACAGCAAACCATACCGGGACCGTTGCTCAGGCTGCTGCCGAATTCCCCAAGCTAGACCCGACACGTGTGCTACTGCCACTACTCCGGCTGGCGCCGTCTCTTGGTTTGAGCTCATCGCTGTGGGTGTAGGATGTTAGGGGTTCGGGCGAACGATGACGGTGGAGAGTTGGCGCGGGTATGAAGAAATCAACGAGGTTGATGACATTTTGACGTGTATCCTGAAGTCGGTAATAAACCTCTCGATGTTGGGCTGGATGCCGCACGTACTTGACGAGAGACCGATACCCAATTTCTTGGTTGGTAAAAAATGCGGGTCGCTTACCTATTTTTTCGGCTGCGGACTATTATTTAAAGCGGTGGTGAGATTTTGTGAGAACGGGCTATTCGTCGACCTCCTTCATGAACCTCAAATAAACCAAGATCTGAAAAGCTACGAGTAAGTTTTACCCGATAACAAAAGCTCCAAAGGCAACATGAGTGTTCTAAAAACCAAAGTGTACACCGTAGCCTGTAGGCCTGCAGGCAGGATGCGTACTTGTTGCACAGCCACTGATGGCGCGCTGACGAACCTAGTAGGACATACCTCGGCGAGTCGACCTTGCTTCGTTAGAATCAACGACCACAAGCAATTCTACTTAATTTCCTACACGATCTTGACCATCACCCGTTCTGACATCAATATAGAACGAAGCAAGGATGTTCTCCCATCATACGGTGGTGACTGGTGGAACCTTTAATCATCATGTCAATCTGGCGAGGGGTCAGTAAGCATACTTGATGCGTTCCCAAAATTTTGTTCATGCAAGCCTAGGAAATAAAGGAGCGCTTGAACGTCTCCAAGGAGCTGTTTCCCCTGCTGCCTTTCACAACTCTGGTCAGCGTCGCGATCCTCCAAAATGCCACCCAAACACCCGAGTTGCCGTTCTGAACAAGATTTTGGATTGGATCTTTGGCATGGATTCAGAAAGCATGAACTCCATCATTTTGTGGCTATATGTTCCCGCCGGATCTGGAAAATCCGCCATCGCACAGACGATAGCAGATCTGCTATTCAAGGAGAAGTACCTTCTTGCCAGTTATTTTTTCTCCAGATTCGATTCTACCCGTAATCACGAACGATCCATTATCCCTACCATCGCCTATCAATTAGCCATTAATATCCCCCAGGTTCAGGACCTTGTATGCGCTGCCATCGACGCCGATCCACTCCTTTTCACGCGGTCCCTTGCTGCCCAAACAACGTCTCTCATCGTCGAACCCCTTCAGCATCTTAACAATTCCGGATATTTTAACGAACCAAAGGCTTTGCGTGTGGTGATAGTAGACGGGCTTGATGAATGCAACGGCCGCGAAGGGCAGCTGGATATCCTACGCACTATCTCGGATTCTTTCCACCAACATCGTTTGCCGCTCCTCTTTCTCATTGCCAGTCGCCCAGAGCATGATATTTTCCATGCATTTGCCTCAGGGCATCTAAGAGACTTATCGTCTCGGCTTGCCTTAGACGACCAGTACATGCCTTCTGCAGACATTGAGCTCTTTCTGGCCGATAGCTTCAACAATATCAAGGAAACTCATCCTTTCAAGTCCCAGATTCCGCCTGAATGGCCCAGGCCTGTGGTCTTGCAACAACTCGTAGGAAAATCATCCGGACAGTTCATATACGCTGCGACTGTTGTAAAATTTGTCAAGTCGACCCGCCACAAACCAGCCAATCGGTTAGAAATCATCCTCGGTTTGCGGCCCCCAGTCCGTGACCTGCCGTTTGCAGAGCTGGATGCCTTGTATCATCAAATTTTCGAAGCTGTGGAGGACCTGGAGACAGTTTTACAGATTCTATCTTTTGATATCCTCTCAAGGTCCTTGATATCGGATCGACCGGTTCATGAAATTGAAGCAATACTGTCGCTGAGTCCAGGGGATACTCAGCTACTGTTATGTGATCTTCATTCCGTCGTTGACATACGAAGACCTGAACAACATGTACCTGAGTCTTTACACCTCTTCCATGCATCATTAGAAGACTTCCTCCTAGATCAAACACGATCGAAGGATCTGTATATTGACGCGCCGCTTCGACACAACGAAATTTCGCTTAAACTCTTTAAATACCTCGAGGGTAAGCGATTCACCCCATTTGTGTTCAATTTCATTCAAATAAACTTTCCATCCCATTTCTAGAGTCAGCCGAAAGGTCGTCCCATGACCATTCTGGTCTCAATCTACAGCTTCTCGGATATCACATTATGAATGCTCTTCCGACTGAAAGGCTTCGACAGGCAATTCTTCATTTGGATTTGACTCGATTTTTTAAGCCAAAGTTTGTGCACCGATTGGTCAAAACCATCCCTCACTACCTAAATTACATTAAACAATCTGTATGTTCACGGTTTTCAGTAATTTCTTATGTTGACTAAAGAGCCTGAGCACTAGCAATTTGATGATGCAATTGAATTATATACGCATCACCTCCTATCATTCAATCGATACGCAATGGCGTGCTTGCCATTCTACTTTATGGATCAAAAACGCACTGCTTTGCTCGCCATTGCAGTTGCAGTTGGGGAAACGCATTCACATGTCTATCCATATTCCTCTCGTTCATGGGCGGCTGTTTTCTCCTTCAAAGGGACGCAAGACATTCCACCTCCAAACTTGTACGGGCTTAGGTTGATGGCGCCGTGGGGCGAAATCTTCAATGCAGAATACGGGGAACTTATTCTAAAATTATGCACAGACGCAACCCGACCGGAATTTTACTTCGATGGCCAGAGGTATTCAAGTGCTGCGTTGTATTTTCTTCGAATTCTCTGCGATCATTTCGCGGGAAAGATATGGCCAATCCCTGCAAGGAACCGCCGCAAGAAAACACCTTGGAAATGGCGCAAAATGCTCAAGTGGAATTTGAAAACAGCATCATTTCAGAAGACAGGAAGTATGGTTCGAATCAACCGATGGGTCCAATACCAGACGCTCGGGGTACCCGCTCTCCATAAAGAGTGGTTTCACAACATTACCGATGACTACACTCGGGCGGCCTTCTATATTTGTCTCCATTATTTACCATACATGCTTGGAAAAGCAGGACGATCAGAGGAGCTTATCGACTTTGCTCGACGACGCACCTTCGGCTTAATTTCGCAGTCATACCCCAAGGAAAGGACGAAAGCGAAAAAGGAACTTGGACGGTACTTAAAGAAGATGGATTCTGGTGATCAATAGTTTTTATAACCTAGTTTCCATCTTTCCTGAGTAGCCCTCGTGGAGCTTTAGATTTATATCCATCCCCAATTCTTTCATAAACAATGCATGAATGATACCTTGGGAGTTTGCCACTAAAATGAGAAATGAGGCGAATAAAGTTGCTGGTTTTAAGAATCCAATCGTCATATCAGAAAGGAGGTTTTAATGCCCAGCCCAATATAGAATTTCGAGAACAAGAGAAGTCTGTAATCCACTGACTTAACAAACAATCTTTTGCGGCCTGTGTGATAAGGCTCTCGGAATGCAACTCGACGCGGCACGCTTTATCTGCACGATTCGAGGGTGCTTGACGACTTCACGTTTCTCAGTAGGAGTATTAAACTCTCGGTCTCTCTATTATTTTAGTCATAAATCTACTCAGCCATAGATTTAAATGACGCACCCTTAAATATCGGTTGACTGCTCCTTTGATCTTTTGATCCGTCAAATAACCTGCTGAAAGTGGGCTGCACTTCAAGTATTGCTCCAAGCTTGAATGATTGGATGCTCGAGCAAGCAGTGTCGGTAGAAGTAACGAGACGATAGCACGGAAAGTAATGGTGTCCGCTCCTAGCCTGTTACATACGAAGCCAAATTTAGTGGTAGTTAGATGCATAGAAGTACGATACCTTACCCAAGGGAACGATTGCCGTCAACATAATGGCTACATCAAACATGAAATTGAATTCGATAGACGTAGACATACTGAAAATTCGTACCTTGAGTCGCTGTCCATACATTGCAGTAGTCGTAATGCGGCGGTTGAGAACCACCTCCCACAGGCCGGGATAGTTTCGATAAGCTCCCTGGTAGTCTCCGTGAAAAGACGAAGATCGTGCCAGTACGCGTCTCGATATAAACAAAACCCCTCCCCGTCGACCGTCTTTGACTCCATTGGGAGCGGACAGACTTCGTCGATGAATTCATCGAAGGGTAGAACAGACCAGTAGTTGCAATCGAGGCTCACTCGACCGAGAGTCAGGAACGCGAGGTGCTCATCCCTGAAGTAATGAGGAAGCACTTGGGAAATAAGCAGACGGTAATCCTTTAATTTCATAGAATAAAGCTTGTCCTTCGCTGGTAGGCTCTTTCGGTCATATTAGCACGAAAAAGGGCTGTATGAAGGATCGTACGCACCGATTTTAGTATTGCATGTAATAACGTCGGAAACATATACTTCAAAAAATGTGGTCGAATAGCTGAGGAACCGTTCTCCAACAACGATGACGAATACAAGTTTCCGACTTTTTCAATCGCTTGATATAGACCCATGGTTGGTTTTGCCCTGCAGAAAATGGATTCCATGTTGTGAACGATATACTGTTTCATATCATCTGAGGAGAATATCAAGATATTATGTCGGTGCCAAACCGAGGTCTGGTAGTAGAGGATAACTTACCGTCGTTTGTAGAAAGATGAGTTATACAACATCTTGCGAGGTCCTCACACACCATTCCCTCGTCCATGAAGAACGGCCCTGATCGCTTGGGGTCGGAAAGAAAATCCGCGAGAGAAGCGTGATAAAAGTGAACCGTCTTTTTGATCTCAGTATCCGATTCTCTGATACTCACGAGTGACTCCAAACCAATTAGCAGCCGTCTAATTTCTCCGTCGCGTAATCCAAGGAGATTCTCCCAGAAGCTAGGGGGGGCCAATGAAAATGTAAGCCTTTGTGGAAATAAGAGCACTCCAATAACTCGTAGGGTGGCTTGAATGTCCTCGCTGCTGATAGCGAAGAATATCGTAGAGTACAAAGCATCCAAAGAGAGAAATGGGTTCGGCCCTAGTGTCTCTGGATGCTCTCGCGATTCCAGTACGATTTTCAACTGGCTTGCCGGGTTTTTGTCTGGAGCAGCGACGAATTTAACGACCGTTGCAGCATAGATGAATTGCCCAGAGGCTCGTTCAACAAGCAACGTGATGTCATCCGCTAACGGCCATTCTGAGCTAGGAAGATAGAACTTGAGCGGGTGGTGATAACGAATCTCGCGGAATTTGGCCACGTAGAACCGCCTGATGTCGGCGTTCGCATTCCGAGATGCGTCGAGCAAGCGTGAGGATGAAGTACCTTTCAGGACGGTGTTGAATATCTTCCGGATAGATTTTTCCGGGCGACTGGCGACTAATAAAGCAGTTGGCGCTGGAATTTCCTTCAAGGTAGTGTTCAGAACGTTCAGAACTTCACATTGCTTTTCCGCATCCTGGCATTCGTCAAGACCGTCGATAACGAATATCCTGGGGAAAATTCGAGGCAGCTTCTGGTGGTGTACTATGATTAAAGGTTCGACGATTAGAGCTCGGCTCTGTGCTTCCAACGTTTGCGTAAATATTAATGGGTTATCTTCGATGGCACGGTTGATGTGGTACCGTGTTCCAGGAACGGATATCGCAATCTGATATGCGAGAGTAGGGACGAGAAATTCTGCGGTGTTGCATCGATCCCCTGTACGCCAAAAGAAAAAAGTGGCGAGGAGTAGTTTCCTTCTCTCCAGAATCTCCGCGATCGAACGCATGATAGCGGTTTTGCCCACACCAGCGGATCCACGAATCCATTGGATCCGAGAGTTATACTTAGCGCCGGTTGCCCATTCCTCAAGATCTGTAAGAATGGCTACACGCGTATCGGGATGGCACCTCGCAGGATCACAGATTTCTCCAGACGCATGAAGGGCTCTTGTGGCGACCTTTTGAGTCAATAGGTCAAAACCTAGCAGGGAGGGAGCTTGCTTCTATCAGCATTTTGCAGCTATAGATAAGTTGACGCACCTGTCATTGTTGTGACTACATTATTGTTGAATACACCTCCTGTTATCAGCAGACTTTTGGAGGATATCATCGTGGGGTCCGTCAACGATGCGTATCTCCATGAATTGCTCGAAATTTCACGCACACAGCCCCAAATTGACATGTCGGTCCGCTCAAGTCTGTGCCCCCGTGACCACTATGCACGGTGCAGGGTAAATAGGGCGTTGTCCCCAGGACTGCCTTCTACTCGAATAAGAATGTTCACGAGCTACTGGATAGGCTGTGCTAACCGCCAAATTCCCTAGATTTTTGCAAGCGGGAGGTCAAAAAACGCACTAGTATCTTCACCGAACTAATTCCATAAACCTGAAAAATACTGTCGACCTTCGCTTTAATTTCACGTCTTCTTTGGTGCCTTCAACTTCGTAACCTCTCTTGAATACTTTTCTCCCACTTCGTTTTGCTCTTTAATCCAACCACCCACATACCCTGGTACCTCTCCAACCAGATTCTCGTCCGCAGGCACCGGCTCTCCATATCGAATGTACGCAGGCACCACCCCTGTCCACACCCGCTTGCGCATCTCCTCGTCTGCGAGATCGGCTTTGTCATTCCCAGCTCCATAGGCGCGAATTTTGGCGCTAGCACTGACAATGTCAACTCTCAGCACGCCGGTGCTGGCCATCTCCGCAGGGGTAGGCGGAACTCGCGAGTTTTCCCAACGGGATGGAATGATTGAGTCGGTAATGAGCTCAAGAGCATAATTCTTCTCCTCTGTATCGGTCACTGCGTGTGCATAGCCGTGAACTACGGCGCTGCGGTAGTTACAGCTGTGGTTGAAAGGAGTAAGAGCGAGGACGAGGCCGTCCATTTGTGTCGCGGCTACGCAGACTGGTACGCCTGGAAGCCCTTCCACTGCGTGTGGGGAATTCGGGCTCGATGGCAGTTTCATGAATCGCGAAGCCGAGTGTCCGTGCAGATATACTGCTGTCGCTGACGTTTCTGAAGCTCCTGGTGGCGTGAAAGAGCCGGTACAGCCGAGCATGGGGAGAATAGTTGGAAAAGGATCGTCCTCGAAAGAGGTGGGATTGAAAGAAACATGCAGGACGGGCGCGGAGTTGACTATAGAGTGGACAGTTTCATAATCATACGTTGCTGTATAAATCACATTGAAAGTCAATACATTAATAAGAGATCGTAGCCTCGTAGTTCGGGACAGCAATAAACGCTCACCTCGTTGTTTGAGCCGGTTGACCGTATTTCGCGGTGTGCATTCGTATGCTTCACTCTCTGGCATTGGCTGAAGTGACAGAATCGGAGACTGAGCGCTGAGTACTGTACCCCGAGCGGCGACGTGGAGAAAGTATTGGTGAAAGCCATCATGTTGTCCTGGCCGAAAATTGCACCCCAGACGGATCTCCGCCTCCTTCCACGCGGGAGTCCGGGCTCGGTGGCTAAAAATAGTCAAGAGGGAGCGTACACTGCCGTCTGTACCGTACTCTACTGATCGTCGAACAGCCTGAAAAAGTGGTAAGTCAAGAAATGTAATTGAAATATTAAGTACTCAAATAGAAGGATAAAAAAAAACCTTGTAGCGCATTTCTCGTTAATTATAATGTGACCCCTGACGCGAACAAACAACGCCAAAGCCATCAAACGCGTCTTCTTTTTTTGCAGTCCTTTGGCTGTTGATTTTCCTCCGAGCATTATTTGCACCACCACAGCACCACTACAGCGACGCGATTTTTCCAATGCGTGGACGAAATTTCCTTACTGGCGTCGCCCCGACGTATCAACCTTTCCCTCCTCCCCCTGACCTGCCAGTGGTTCCCCAACCTGTAAGTCTAACGAACATCACAGCGGCTTTGACCGATACGAGAGTTAACGTTTACAGGTTAAATATGGTTTCTTCGCCTATTCGTCCACCGGCCTTACCATCATGAACTATCGGCCCAAACGACCTAGCGAGCTCCTAGCGGCAATAACGGAGCAATATGAGGAACAAAAGCTAGATCGGTTTGGACGCGCGGTTCGTGGAGGGCCAGGAAAGAAGAAAGGCAAGCCTTTTTTTCAAGTGGGTATTTAATCTGTGTGCAGTTTCTTAAAAGAAAGGCCTACTAATTAACTTGACCCAGGCACACCTAATCTGGTATGGTCTTGAGTTCGCAGGGGACGACAGCAGGGACGAGCTGGAGGCACGGTTATGGGATGCCATGAGCGCGCGCCCTCTTCCGACCTTACCCGACGAAACCTTTAAAGCTGAAGAGGAAATGCGTGAAATGTGGGTAAATTCCGCTGCCGTCGAGCAAGACCGGTAAGTATACTTCATCTAAGTATTCATTAACTTGTGTTTTTTAATTCACCGCCCTGCTTCGGTAGAGTTTTAAACCTACTTCTTCAGCAAGGTCACACCGTTTACACCTCCGAAACGCTGGCCGAACTTACTGGCGCGGACTCACTGACGGATGACTTTTTCGACGACCCAAAGAGGTTCTTCGAGACCCACTTCCCGGCTGGCGTCTCTCTTCAGCACGTTGTCGTGCTGATGAATGTCGACGAAGTCGCCGAAAACCAGGTATGGGAATGGGCTTGCGATGCGTATGGGCTGAGGGTTGAGAAAGTCGAAAACGATCGTGGAAGGGGAAGGGACAGGGGGTGTTTTCCTGATTTTGTAATTGGGAAGAATGGGAGGGCGGTAAGGCAAAAGGCTGACGAGATCCGGCAGGAGAATGGGCGAGGTGCCGCTTCCGCGAGGTTTAGACCGTATTAGTTGAAATTACGAAGAGAACAAGGTTGGACGTTTAGATATATCTCTAGACAGAAGTGTCTATATAATAATTTCTCAACTGAACTTAAGTCGTTTACTCCTGAACGAGATTATAAGTGGATTAAATGACTGGAATCCGATGCTGGCCAAATTATGTCATTACGAGCATAGCGACCCACACATTTTTCGGCGCTTGCGCTTCCCCATGGTATCGTAAGCCGAGCTGGACATTATTGTAAACGATGATGCAACTCAAATAACTGATCAGCGGAGGTACAACTAGTGTTTTGAAGTCCGGTCAGGTCCGGTTTTTTGACCTTCCGAGCTCAGGACCGGGACCGGGACCGGTCCCTCCTCCCACAAATTCTGCAAAAAACCGGACTGGACCGACCAGGACCGGTCCTGAGCGGTCTTGTGCAGTCTTTTGCGGTTGCGCGACCGGTCTGAACCGGTTGCGGTTGCAACCAGTTGGCGACCGGTCCAAGACCGGTCTTTGTAGGTTATTCTCGTACTTTACGCACTGGACAGTACTTTTTTAATTATATGTGTCTAAGATTTTGTAAATCAAAAGAATATTGTCTGAAATATATTCATCTATTGCTTTTACACAAAGTTCTACCATTTTCCGATCTATCTAGCTCCATCCAAACCTTTGCAAACGAAGGTTTTCTTACCAGAGGCGTTTTGAAAAATGCCTCTGGTAAGAAAACTTTCGTTTGGAACTCACGTTGGCGTCGATTAAGCGCCGAGTTTGAGCTTTGGCGCCTTGGTCTCGAGGGTTGGAAAGACCGGTTGCAACCGGTTGCAACCGGTCTTTCATCGGTCTGAAAGTTTTTGGGATCGCGGAGGACCAAGGACCGGACTGCAGTTGCGGTCTTGACCGGTCCTGATAATCTGCGGTCCTGATCGGTTTTGGTCCGGTCTGGTCCCGGTCTTTTTCCAGTCTTGCAACCGGACTTCAAAACACTAGGTACAACAGGCTCTGATTTATGTATTAACGGATATGATACCAAGCCTCTGAATTTAAAATGCAGTCATCGCTTTAACACAGTCCGTATTTCGGTAGCAATGTCTGGACTGAGGATCCTATTAGATGCCTGGGACCCCTCCGGCCCCACCAGCCATCTAGAAAAAAACTGAAGAACCGCGTCAAATGATTATAGACATTTAGTTAACAACACTGACTGCAATCATCATCGCATTGGCCGCTAGTGCATTCTGGAACATTGGGATTCTGTAGGCAGCACGAGGCACAAAATTGAGTACATATCTGTAAATAATTATTAATAGTGAAAGATGCGATCAGAGCTCGTTCGGAGGCGTGAATTAATAGATAATATACCGCCGGTGAGCGCCTTGTGCCTGGAGCAAGAACACAGACGGGTCGCTGGGCGTCAACGGTCTGAACAAAGGACAACCCGACCAGTGCCGTGAAGGAGATTAAAGATATAGACAGGCTGATAAGCTTCATGGTTATTTGTGAAGATAGGACCCATTCGTAATGGCTTTATATACATACACCCGTCGAAATTTGATGATCCCACACACTGTCTACAAGGACAGGAAATCTACACAGAATCTGGACGCAAATCAACTAATTATTTTCGGTTCAATTCACCGGGATTCATCAATATCAGTTTACGTATCAATACAAGGACAGAAAAGGCGAACTCTTCCCAGTCGGCGACATCACATTGCAAGAATCCCAGAGATGTCATTCAATTACAAAAGGACCAAGGTACGAGCATTTGATTTGTTGCTCCAGCACGTCGACGAAACCACGGAGAACCATGTCTCAATGCATCGGGGAAATGAGAGAAGTTCGACCCAAGGTAGTTTCCTGATCTTTCCTGATTTTGCGATTGAAGCAAAATATTCCAGCGAAAAGTTATAGGTCAGAGCTGCCTTGTTCTCCTATTTTTGCACTTTCAATGGACCGAGGTACGAGTACGATATTCGTTCGTTCTTCATATAAATATTGCCAAAAGTTAAATAGGGAGAAGCCACAGCTGTAAGATGTATTGACCTAGGGACTGGTGAGAGTCCTTCTATGTACTCTCAGCCAAACTCGCATCTAAGATTGCGACCTGCAGTCGCAAAAATTCTATTCTTCGGAACGAAGGCCGGAGGGTTTGAAAAAAAGGCACTTACACGGGTGGAATCGTAGGTGCAGGACCTGAGACTGTTGCGATGCCTGGAAACGGGAGTGCAGTACACTATCAATGTGTCAATAAACCACAAAAAATGAACTGACGACGAGGAGGCTACTTACAGCGATTTGGACGTCAGTCTGGTTGAAGCCCCCCGGATATGAAATGTGACTGGAGAATGTTTTCGGCACCGGGATGACCTAACGATAATTATGATTTTCATCCCTTGAGTCAGCGATCAAGGGAGAGTAACGTACATCAGAACAATCAGTTAACCCGCTCTGGCCCAGGAGTTGCAACTTCTGCATTGCATCCCTGAACCTGGCCATAATGAAAGTTTGATCGTCTGTGAAGCATCATTCGTCGGACGATTCGAATTAAATAGTACAAAGAAAACTTGCTAATAGCCTCCTGCCAGAAGCAAGCAGTCTGTGGATCTACACGCTAATGTTCAGGACTTGCAAAATCGGGGGAAGAAAAGTTTAGATCTAACCTTGAGAAAATGCAAAATCACTTTGCAGACGCATTTCTCCAGCTAGTGGGGATACAACTTCGCCGGCATGCTGCCCACTTCTAAAAGGGATGGCTGAATAAGGTCGTAATGCGATAAATATATCAGTAACCTACCCAGGGAATTGCTTTCCATTCAGAAGCACCTCGAGGAAGAACTGGGTGTCGCTGAATCGAGTTCATAAGCACAACACCTGAAAGAGCAAAAACGTTGGACATACAAGGTACTGGGAGTGCTAATGACATGAATGAAAACGGTTGAACATATTAATTAAGTAGCGCGGGTTTGCTCACGAATCAAATGGGGTTCCTGGGATCGACTGTTACCCAGAACCGTTAAGCCAACTGATGCCAGAACGCTAATGAGAGTAATTACCGGATCGATTTTGTTCTATAACAGTGCGACAATTAGCCATCTCAACCAAAAATTAGAATGTTAACGACAGTAGACTTACCGCGGCAGCAATTGAGTGTGAAGCGAGAAGCCAGATCACCTCTGCCGAGAAGAAACCAGCATCTGAAAACCTGCCGAGAATTTCTGAGACGCTTTCTAAATTCAGCGACGTCAGCATACAAGCCACTGGATATAACTGTCTCTTACGAGTTGGTTCGGGAACGGTGCCATCAGGAGCAGGGCCAGCTGGAGCAGGTCGGCCCATAGAATAGGGAAGTTGCGGTGCTCCAGGACAGTTACCAGTACCGATTGCAGCTGCGAGATGAACACTGTATAGTAAAGTTAGCCTGGATATACCGTTCTCAACGACGAGGAGCTTACAAGTCCCCTGCCGTCAGGTTGCTTTGGAGGAAGATAGGCATTTGCCTTGCGACGATGTCGTCGATACTAAAGAAAGTGAACATTAGAAAATATAATAACTTGACGGATAAAGCGATGCTCACCCAGCATTTGCAGCTACGCAGTGGAAGAATTCCTCAGCAGGCCGGTAAAGTATAACTGGAAAAAAATATACCGTAGGTTTCCTCCGTTGTATGGAAAGTAAGAATTGAACCATCAGCGCCTCCGCCTCTAATTAAGCTGTGAGGAGAATTCATTATTTATGTCAATTAAGTACTGACTTGCCGCCTAATGAGCCACGTTTTAGACATAAACTCCGAAAGACGAGCAAGTGGCATACCATTAGTAGAAAAGCCAATTGCATCGTGGAAAGCAAGACGAAGCGCGGCATGGGCCTATGACTTTGGTCAGTAAAAAGAATTGACTCGGTCACACGATAGAAGTCAAACATCTTCGCCGCATTCTCCGCCGTCGAAGAGATCCTTCTGCATTGAATCGATGACAGGGAACAGTGCTGCAAGAATTGGTCTCAAATCGCCTGCGTCCTTTGCATAGAGTAGGAAACAACACGCACCACAACAAGCCTCGTTGGCGGTCGTCTGTCCGGTTGGGCAAGTAACAGAACGCTTCGAAACGATGGCGGCGTTGCCTAACTGTAAGGCCGCGAGGGCTACAAAGACTGCGAGACGACCCAAAGACATTGAGAATAGGAAAGTAGGGATTTTGTTGGAGAAAGTATGTGTTGTTATCAACCTTTTTATAGGTTTCTGGTCGCGGTCACAGTGCAGACGAGATACCAGGACGGAGGTGATAGCTATCAGGGTCGGGAAAATCACCAGATAACTCATCAAAATGAACAGAAACTGTTCGAAACTATGGGCGAATCAGCCATTGAACCGAGCTGGGACCCTTAGTGGCCGCCCGTGGCAACGAAAGTCTGGCTTGCTATCACCGGCGCGTCACATAACGGCAAAGAAAAACCGTTCAAGCTGTGTTAACCGATGTATTTTGTAAATTTGTCATTGGGCCGACCCAGACAAAACTCTAGAAAAGAAATGACATTCGTATGAGGCCGAGTGGAAGAAGTCCGTTAGGAATAAGCAAAAATCAAGAGTAGTTGATTGGCTGTCTTAACTTCGTCGTTCCCAGTATGATGAGCTCGCCTAGTCCTATCAAAACATAGCCTAAAGGCTAGGAGCAAGAGTCTGCCAGTATTGTCAACTTGGCAACGGTCAGAAGCGCCCTTTCCATAATGTGATGAAACACGTACTTAAAGCAGGTGCTTCAGAACACCGAAGTTCATAGCTGACGACAGGAAACATCGATGCTGGTAGGTATTGCACGTCTGAATCGTTTGGAACCAATGTCGCTGAGGCTTGGAGATGTGGAAAGTAGGTCGTGAGTATAGGTGTTTGAAACAAAACTTGTACAGCCACTGATGCATGATGATCGACCGGACCATATCTAATCTAATCCAGCCTCTCTGGAACAGGAGAGTCACTTCACTACTTAGACCCCGACAGGCCCTTTAATTTTCTCAATCATCAGTTCGTTTGGTCCTAAAGGCGGGAGAAAAGTATTGGAATTTCAGCAGCTTACATCTGCTTATTTGAAGCTTCCCCTCAGGCCTCAATTTAGGAAGCAACCGGCCTTTCTCCACTCACCGAAACTTTTTCTTACTTCTCTTGTTGTCGCCTGTAATCAGTTTACTGCGTAACTGAGCTAAGAGTTGTTATTTATGCCTCCACAGTTCCAATCCATAGTCAAGTAGACATGAGTTGATACCCAATGACTAAAATGGCACATATTCCCTCTACGAAAGACCATCGACGGCATGCACTGGCAGCCCACCGTCACTATCAAATTCGTTACTGAGAGTCGAGCTCTAGATAAGGTTGAGCGCTGCACCGAGTAATCGTTGATTGCACAATTTTATTGCTTACTTTGTGTCCAAGTTTTACGAGTTCAGTAACCAGGCCTTGTTCACAGTCCGAGTTGTCGGTGGTCACTTGCCGTGTGTGCTTTATTTCAATGGTTATTCCTTGACTTTGGCTGCTTGCACTGGTCATCTTGAAAGTGTGGACAGCCGGCACGATTTCCCGTACTCTTCGCCGAGCGTCTAAGCTGGAAAGATAGTGGCGTTGGATGGGGTCCGTCACACACGAGCTGTCGACTTACTTTGCTAAGAAGGAAACTGTGTAGACTGCCCGCGAATTAGTGTTACAGACTGCGCAAAAGGTACGACAATGAACTGACCTCCTCCTAGTGGAACACTGAGAAATACATGTACATAGTTCCAGCCGAGTGTGGCAAACTGAGCAGAGAAGGCGACTGTTCGTAAATGTCCCAAAAATTAGTCCCAATCAGAGCTCTTACCGTCATAAGCTCACAAATAACACTGACACTGAAAATTGTAATGCATGAAAGCTAAGTTATCGTGATAAAGATTCCGCACTTAATTGCACATACCTAGTCAGCAGGCCGGTGCTCAATATGTAGAGTATAAGAATGTTAATGATGCGGTTGGTTCTGCACGGGCTTAATTTTAGTTGACGGGGTTGGAAGATAGTAAAGGAATCGTACTTGTCAATTCCTGTTCGATGTTTGTGCAGGTACACAACTTGGAAGGCGGTGATGAGCAAGTCGCTTACTACGGAGCAAGTAAGCCAAACGATAGCAATCCACTGATATTTGCTTTAGCAACCTTTCGCTTCCGCGAATGCAACACTTACTGATACAGAGTGCAATCGATTGATAACTCCAATGACGAACATTTCGGCCATAAACGCTAATGCGAAGGCTGTCAAAGCAAGTACATCAGTGATCTTGGCGAGCGAGGCATTCAGAAATACTAACCAACGGACACGGTGGCAAAAAGAACCTAAAATTCTGTGAGCATGATACACAAGATTAGACCGCCTGACTAACTATAGTCGCAACTGCCATGTATTGCTTGGTCACTGTCGTTGGGGGAAAGTTCATAAAATTGGAAAACAATTACGACCACCCTGGAAATGTACTTACTGGCAAAGATGCGACGTGCATTATATATCTGTACAAAAAATGCTGCGATTGCCTGTTCCAGAACCACGATAAAGGTCACGAAAAGCGAGACGAAGGGATGACTTACTGATAGCCCGTGGAACAAAGCAAATTCCCTAAGATATGGGCATCAGCCGGAGAAGCATATAATTGTCGTAACCTCGCGTACCAGGTTGGTATGTTCAGTGTGGCCTTATCTCCGAAGGAAATTATGAGGTAGAAATATATCATTTCCGATACTAGAAATCTACCATTTTTTTGTACTTGTTTGTCAATTGTATAGAGGGCAACAATGAGAAAGAACTCACGCGTTGAAAGTCTGGAGCACGCTGAATGTATGGACTATTCAACGCCGGTGATTAACACATGCTGGGGATACTCACAACATCCAAATAACCTATAATACACAGGGATCAGTCGAAACACGTACATGGTCCGGCAAAAAAAAATTACAAGGATCTTGGTGCTCATTCCGTCATTGGGAAAGTTTTTAAAGTACTGGTACGTCAGTACACAAATGAGTCCAAAGACCCTGAAAGCGATGACTCCAAGGTAAACGCCGAGTAACAAACTACAAGATGCGTGCTCACCAACTGTTGACAATGACGCCAGAAAGTAGGGCGCCGAATATGCTGCCGAGCAAATTAAGGTCCATCGTACTCGTTCCCCCAAGGCAAGATAAAATACGAGAGGGAAAGCCAACTTTGTGCTCGGTATCAAGCACATCTTATACGGCTCTGCGGAATGTTGATGATCAGCCTGTACATCAGCTTGAACGAAACTGTTCTCCATTGGAGCGCCCGTTTGTGATTTCTGAGCTATGCATCTGCGGAAATATTTCAGATAATCAATTTGATCGTCAGTGAATCAAAAAATTTACACGAACTTAATTGGACAAGTTCATCTCTTACATCGTGGGTGGCTGTTTCGGCACGACGATTGGTCATTGAACTTCGACAATATCATTGACGAGTTGACCGATGCGCTGATAAAGGGAAAAATGTTCATAAATCGATGGACCGAAGCTATTTGAAGAACTAATCGCCCACAGATCACCTGCATACATGATTGCAAAGATAGATGTAAATCGCCAACAAATTGACTGGACTTCATTTTAGACCACGGCCGTGCAAGGAAAATGGGTTGAAGCGGTACTCACACGAAGCGTAGTTCTGGAGGTGATTGCGAAGCCACGCGGAAAAATTTTAATCAAGAACTGGTCTCAAAAATAACGCCCAGAATCTAGTGACACTGGGTGTAAAAGAAGGCGAAACGAGAAGAAAAGAGACGAACAGAACACGGCTTATAATCCCCGTTAAAGATGATCCCACGCAGTACCACCGTTCATCCACAGACTGCCGAATTGATAGCCTTAGTTGTTTTGTGCCTGCTTCAAATTTCCCATCTTCTCCTTCTAAGTTGAAGTTAGTGAATGCCCATTTACAGCGGAAAAGAAGCAAGGTTTACATCCCCAGGTACCAATGAGCCGTTGTACCGTTGTGGAGGAAGCGAATCAACGTGGAGACGTAAAGCATAAAGATGATTCGGCAGAGTAAACTGTTTATTGCTGGCCTTGCGTATGAAAAGAAAAGGAGGGAAGACCAGGGTCGCGGAGGGAACGCGAACGTCCGTGAGTTTCTCGTCGTTGCAGAGATCAGCGCTTGCTACCTTTGTCGCCTTTTGGAGTCAACATTGAGCCTAATTCCTAGCGCGAGAAGGAGCTTTGAACGTAAGGTAGCACATCTAGGAGCCGATATGATTCGACATTTAAGAGCAGCCTGCCTGGGAGTACCCACATGTTGGTTAGGATGTTCGAACATCCCCCACATCCGACGTCGGCCTAAATCCGTAAAGAGTGGATAACTAAAGTTGAATTCATTCACTAAGGCGCCGTCAAGTGCGTGCACATTCAGAAAGATCGTGATATGTAGGTGAAGGTCATGGTGGGTCATGGAGGAAGCACCGGCCTCTGAAATTAGGAATTAACCGCGATTGTTTGCACCATCTTCAGAAACAAATAACGACCATGGTCTGTCGGAATTTTAATCTGAGATTCATTGAACCCAACAAACTTGATGGCTTCAAACAGTTCTCTGTTGGTTCGCTGCATTCTGCCAACATGTCCTTGTTAATGCCTTCCCAACAAAATGTTCATAGTCCTGTTTCCAATTTGGACCGAGATGTTTTTTTATCTATTATCAACCTAAACGCAGACCTGTTCTCCGATCCAACACCTCTCAGCGACACTCGACGGGCCTCCCAGGTCTGCAGAGACTGGCGCGACATGATACTCGATGCACCATCCCTGTGGGGAAAGTTGATAGATCTCGACGATCTTGCCCACTCGACGGAGGACTGGAGGTACACAGTTTTACGAAGGAGCGGGAACGCATCATTGTGGATCAAAGCCACAGACCAGATATACCAGGAAGAGACTCATGTCCGACAAAATATATACGGGTTCCTCTTTTCTGTATTGGACAAGCACTGGGGAAGAACAGAAAAGCTGGTCGTTTGCGTGGACATCCGCGATCTAGACAGAAAGCTCTGGCGATCTATTCACCGCCCAGCTCCTCAGCTTCGAGTCTTCGATGTCGATTTGTACGGGACACAGAACAGAGCCTCTTCGATGCCGTCATTCAACCTCCTCTTTGCTAACAATGCTCCTCTGCTGCACACACTCCATGTTGCAAACATAAAATTCAATCCACGAGCTCCTTGGGTGACCAACATCCGTTCGATCCACATCGGACCGCCCTTTACCCTTCTCGAGATGTTATCGGCGTTCAAAATGATGCCGAATCTGGAAACTATTCGCGTAGAGCAGGTCCAACGTCCGAGACCTGATAAAGAGGAAGTGGATCACCGTCAATGCGTGAACCTTCCCAATCTCAGTCAGATACAACTCTACTGTGACTTCAAATCGACCGTCACCTTATTGGAAAATATCACCCATGCACGCGGTTGTTTCCTCAAACTTACATCCGGAAATTGGGAGCAGGGGCCATTCCGACCACTGTCTAAATTTGCGCTGGACTATTTTACGGCACGCGTCCCTACATCCCTCTCTCTCAGCGTTTCGCATTATCGATTTTCCTTCAAAGACAGAACCGACAGCCCTTCGCCATTCGAAAGTTTCTCTGTATCGGTCTGGTTCGATGATCTGCCGTTGCCAACGCTTGCCATAGGCAATATCATTGCAGGATTCACCTTCCCAGCGCCAGTTTTCCACTTCGTCACGCAGTTGTACTTGACCTCTTTAAATTGTTCACCATCCGAGGCGATTCACCAATTTTTTCGTTCGCTCCCTGCGGTGACGACCTTAATCACCAATGAGCAAGTCATTGGTAATTTTTCCGGCTTGCAAAAAGGACCATCAGATATTCTTTTTCCACTCCTAGAGGTCGTTAAACTCGACACTTTGGACTTCCGAGCCACTTCAGGATACCTCTTCCAATTCCTAGTTGCACGTAGGGAATCGGCACATCCAATTTTGGTCCTAGATCTCAGGGATGCCAACCCCGATCTTGCCCGTTCTTTGACGTACCTTGCAGAGTTCACGGGAATGCAGGTTCTCTGGAAAAGGCGAGAGTCAACGGCACTTTGAAGGATGAATGTGGTAGCGGTAATCCCGGGAAGCTTCCCATTAGTCACTAAATTAATGAAGGTCTTAAACCTAGGGATGGGTCAATGTAGTCTTTTGAGAAGAATTAGCCGATATTAGAAATTATCACAATCATTGTCCAGGAGTACTACTTCAAATTGTTGTGTGTTATTTCAGATGGGGATTGTGCCTAAGTAGTATATAATTATAACTTCAGACTGGTGGTTTGACGCCACTTTCAGCGAGAATCAAAGCCACCTCGACGAATTTCTGCTCCTCGTCTTTCTGGCGGCTCGAATGGACATATCCAGCTGCCAGTCGAATTAGTCCAATCCAACTGTTGTCGTGTTTTGGATACAACAGACACCTTGAAACTTCTAACGGTCGGTGATAATACACAGCATAAGAGGCCTAGGGTCGTTTTATTTATTTATTTAAGGATCGAATGAATTAATCGAACCAGAATGCATCCAAAGCGGAACAACCTCTCGCAGGTTCAGCTAGCGAGCGGAGGAAACGGAGCACTTCCTTGCATCCGTCCAGCCTAAAGCCTGAGGCTTGGAAGCGCCTTCTTCATTTCTGTCTTCAGCTTTCGGGAGTTCGCCTGCAGTAAGTATCTCCAGCCCATCCATCGCCTGCCTGACTGCGATGAGACTGAGGATCCAACAAAGACAACGCCAGCAGTGGCGGTGGTACCCATGTCGGGTCTGGCTTGGGCAGAGGAAGAATCTGGATGGTCGGAGGTTGAGGTCATGGAAACGGAAACGCCGACGACGGAAACTGCTGGTATTGCAGAGGGGAAGGGCGAAGGAGAAGCTCTCCAGCAGCCTGAGCAACACTCCGGGGTAATTTGTGGTGTCGATATCGATGGCCATTTTTATCTTCATGATCGTCGTATCCACCAGCCTGGTCGGCGCCTTCCCTTGGCTTTGTGATCTTCGTCAGGCCAGATTTTGATGCGAATACGACGCACAGGGCTGAGGTGGGACCATGATCAGTTTTGTAGGTGACGATGTCCTGGGAGGAGTTGAACGTGTCTACGGGCTGTACGAGAGCGAGACTTTGAGTTCGGATAAAAGGACAGAACGAGGGATGGACACACGTGCTGAACTAACTGGCTTGTGCCGCTTCCCTCCTCTATAGATTTGGGCATCGTTTGGCCAGCGGCGGCCGTATTCAGTGCTCGGTTTCTGTCCGCGCTCCTTTGCTCATTTCCTGCTGGTTCAGAGTTAGCATAGATCCATGTATTTGGGAAAAGAGAGGAGACAAACGCACGCGTCGAGACGTGTGATGATGAAGACCCGACGAATAACCGCGCAAGGCTGAATAAATATGTTCGAAAACCCATTCTAATGGTCATAGGTTGGCGAGATCGTCTCGTTTCCTGTGTCGTGCTGGTGTATGTAACTCGCGTCTTGAAAGCCGAATAGAACGAGTCCTCGAACACGGGTACGACGTGGGCATGAAATGCCAGGTATGCGATCCAAAGGACTGCGCCTGAAAGAGGCACTGAAGCGACACTGAAAATAAATGGTGGTCAGACTTCGACAACTCCCCACTGAATGAAATATGGGTCGAATACTTTTCTAGATATAAAAAAACCTCATTCAGCTCCCAAATTTAAACTTCTAAGTCTTGTTTATTGTCCACGTCCTGCGCGTCTTCAGCCTCCTCGTATACCGAGCAAGAAGGAACGCGGAGTTCACGACAACGATTATCAGTCGTCATTTACAGTAGGTGGAGATAGAAACGGCGGCGAGAAAGTAGACATGCACTAGTGGCACTGTCGAATGGGACCGCAGGGAAGGCATGATTAGATGTGAAAGGTGGAGCTGGTCGCCGTTGGAGAAGGTCTTGAGAAGGTCAAAATATCTTCAACGGCGTTGTTTGTGTTTGCGGTTTTGACAAAAGTTCGGGGATTGAAATTTGAAATATTGAATTTCGGACAGCTGCGTGGCCCATCGTTTTCGTCGTGACCACTCTGAGGAATTCGCTGCCTGCAGCCAACATGTCCTTGTTAAGTCCTCCCCAACAAAATATTCATGTTCCTGTTCTTCGTTTGCACCGTGATGTTTTTTTATCTGTCATCAAGCTAAACGCGGACATGTTTTCCGATCCAAGTTACCCAACAGCTCTCAGTAACACTCGAATCGCCTCCCAGGTCTGCCGAGATTGGCGCGACATGATCCTCGAAGTACCTTCCTTGTGGGCGAAGCTCATAGATCTCGACAGTTTTGTTAACTTCACGGACCATTGGTGGCACACGGTTTTAAAACGGAGTGGGAACGCATCACTGTGGATCAGAGCCACATCCCAGATACACCAGGCAAGGACATCCGTCCGACAAAAAATATATGGCTTCCTCTTCTCTGTATTGGACAAGCATTGGGGAAGAGTTGAAAAGCTGATCGTTTGTATTGCCGTCCACAAGCTTAAGCCACAGCTCTGGCGTTCAATTTCAATTTACCGCCCAGCTCCTCGGCTTCGAGTCTTCGACGTCGATTTTGACGGGATCCTAACTGGTGCTTCATCAACGCCGTCCTTCAACACCCTCTTCGCCGACGATGCACCTCTGCTTCACACAATCCATTTTGCAGACATAAAATTCAATCCACAAGCCACTTGGGCTACCAACATTCGTTCAATCCACATCGGACCGCCCTTTACTCTTCTTGAAATGCTATCAGCCTTCAAAATGATGCCACAACTGGAAGATATCCGCGTCGATCACGTTCAAAGTCCAACAAATGACGAAGAAGGGGCGGATCGTCGTCAATCAGTAGTAAACCTCCCCAATCTCAGACAGATGCGACTCTTAGGTGACTTCGAATCGACCGTCCCACTACTGGAAAATTTAACACATGCGCGTGGTTGTTTTCTCTGGCTTTATACGATCGGAAATTGGGAGCAGGGGCCATTCAAACCACTGTCTAAATTCGCGCTGGACTACTTTACGGCACGCATCCCAACGTCCATATCTCTCCACGTTTCGCATTCTAGATTTTCCTTTGAAGACAGTACCGACAACCCTGCGCCATTCCAAAGTTTTGCTATCACTATCGCGTTCAATGGTCTGCAGTTGGAAACGCCTGCTACGGGCCCTTTAATCGGAGGATTCACTTTTCCAACGCCAGTCTTCCACTTCGTCACGCAGTTGAACTTGACATCTCTGAATCGTTCACCATCGGAGACGGATTTCCACGCATTTTTTCGTTCGCTCCCTGCAGTGACGATCTTAATCGCCAATGAGGAAGTCATTGGTGATTTTTTGAACATGCAAAAAGAAACTTCGGATATTCTCTTTCCCCTCCTTGAGGTGGTTAAACTCGACATCTTGAACATCACTTACTTCCGAGGCTCTTCGGGATACCTCTTCCAATTTCTACTTGCGCGTCGGGATTTGGCTCATCCGATTTCAGTCCTAGATATCAGGGAAGTTAACTCTGACGTTGCCCCATCCTTGACGTTCCTTGAAGAACTCGCGGGAATGCAGATTCTCTGGAGAAGATGGGGAGTCGTCGACGATTTCAAGTACGAATGTGGTAGTGGTAATCCCGAGAAGCTTCCCTTTTGATTTGAAAACTCTAAACCTGGGGATTAATGTAGTTGCCTGGGAAGGATGGGCCAATCTGCTATAATAATCTACGTAAAGGAGTCATGTTTCTGATGATTGTGTTGGGGAATTTATATGGAAAATGATCTCTATGTAGTAGATAACTTCAAATTGTCAAGTAGTTTGCAGCGAAAATCAAAACACCGATGTCTGTCTAATCCTCACTGGCGCCTCGGATGGTGACATGTCCAACGGGCCCGTTCCTCCGACGGCGACGCCAGCAGCGGCAGTAGCAGACCTGCCGGTTCCAGCCTCAGTATCGGAAGACGCCCGAGGCGGTCGACACAGAAGGAGAGGCTCCGTTGGATCTCATCCAACTCTACTACACTCCGAACTCTTCGGTTGCACCCTCGCCTATAGCATTATCACCTCCTTGCAGCCTCCATTTTCTCGTCATCTGCGGCTTTTGGGAGTTCGCCGCCTCCTCCTGCATAACCACCCCTTCAAGTTCTATCCGATACACTCGCACACCTACTTCAAAGCGGCGGGTCCTCCAGCAGAGATGGCACGGAAACAGAAGTCGTATCGGACTGGTGCTGGATTTGGGAGCAGGTATACTACATGGGTCGATGTTGAAGTAATAGCAACCGCGCGGACAAAGGGAAAATCCTCGTAGTGCCAGCACGAGTGCGGCTCGGGCCTTGGGTCGCGTCACGGTAATAGAGGCAGCGGCAGAGCCGAAACGGGAAGCAGCAGTGGCCACTATTGTCGCAGGTCGTGGCCATCATCCCATTCGTCGGTCTTCTCGGATCCGCCCTCACACACAGCGCGATCTCCTCTTCCTAGTTCCCCACAGTTCGCGGGGTGACCCTCCAACGTTCAACGTTCAACGCCCGCGCCACCCATCTGCCTGCCCAACCCCTCTCCTCTTCCATCCCATACACTCCATGAACCGAAACATGGATCTGTCCAAAAGCGAAAGTTTCTCGCGCGGCTCCAACTCTAGCTCCAGCTCCAGCGTCGACTAAGGAGCCTTTCGTTTGCGGTGTTAATATCAGGACCAGAAAGGAAAACGCTGCGGAGGCCGACGTTGAAGTGGCGACGATGACGATGACTGCGGGTACGGTGGAAGCGGACGAAGGGTTAAATAACGAGAGTAACGGATCCAGGTGTCCCTGGCACTGCTGACGGTGGCTGACGTATTGGAGGGAAACGATGTGGCAGTGGAATGGCTGGGGGCGCCGGTAGTCCCGCGGAGGGTGGGCTAGACTAGGTACTTCGAGTCTGCGTTGAAGTCTGCGGGTCGAAGAGGGAGGAGACGAAGGGGACATGAGTAAATGGACAGCTGCCCACATCTCGCCTGGTGCGTCCACGGACAGTTGTCACGTCATCAACCCGGTCGTTAACTTCCTCATGCCAGCCACGTCTGAGCGTGATGCATGATGCCTGATGCGCCTTCTCTCCCTCCCATTCGTCAGCTTTCTGGAGTTTTCCTGCATCATCTCCGCCCACCCGTCATCATCGTTATCGTCTACCGACCCCCTGCCGTCGCCCACAGCCACGAGCCTGAAATGAGGCGGAGGATCCAACAAGGAACAAAGACAGGGCCCGTTGTTGGAGTGGTGACCGTGTCAGGTTTGCCTTGCTTGGATAGAAGAGAAGTTTGGAGGTTTGAGGAATGAGGGTTGAGGGCTGAGCCCACGGCGACGACGACGAAAATTGTAGGTAGTTCGCAGCTGGAACAGGGAGGCTAGGCATGTCGTCAAGGCTCGCAAATTGGAGCAGGAGGAGGAGGCGGAGCCAAAGACGGATTGCTGCCCACATCTCGCCTGGGGCGTCCACGGAACGTTGTTAGGCCTCAACACGTCATCAACCCCGTCGTTGACTTCCACATGCCCGACCACGTCTAACCGTCAAGCCTGATGCGCTTCTCTTGCTTAAACCCCCAGGAGTTTGCTTGCATCATCTCCGTCCATTCATCGTCATCGTCTGCCCGACCTCCTCTCCGACACCCTCTCATCCCACGGACCCAGGATCTTGAATTAGACTGCGATGATGGGGAAGATCCAGCAGCGATGGCACCAACAGTTGCAGTGCAACCCGTTTCGGGTCTGGCTCCAGAAGAGAAGCTGTGCCGTCTGGGGGTTGAGGTCACAACAACGCCGACGACGACGATGGCGAAAACTGCAACTATAGGGCGAAGGGGAAATTTGCCAGCAGCCACGGTCCTGGTCTGATTTGTGGTGTCAATATCGGTCTTGGTTTAGGAAGGGTGCCGTTGGCTGGGGGAGAGGAGCCGCGGCTGCACCTGGGATGAACGCAAGGCGTGAGGACTGTGTTCGCGTCAAGCCTCGTGGAAGCTTCTGTAGCTGAGGAGAAGTGATGATGCTGGTATTGTTGGTATACCCGTCGTCGTTCTCTTCATCCACCAGCCGGATCCTGTTCTTGTTCTGGTCTCGTGTCCTTCGTCCCCTTCTTCGTCCGTGAGCTGGCACCAGCATCAGAAGGCCCAGCGGCGCCTGTGTGGTTTCCAGACCCCCTCTCCTCCAACATAAGCTTTTGACCAACAAGCCAGACTTTGAGGCGAATACGAGGCACAAGATACGAGGTAGGACGGTGGACATCTATAAGGTGCCGATGTCCTATGATGAGTTGAACGTGCCTAGTGAACGGAGGCAGTAAAGAGCTGTCGAAGAACCAGTTGAGTTCAAATGGAAAGAAAAGAACGAGTGATCGACGCACATGTTGAACCAACTGGCCTTATCATCCCCTATAGATTCTTGTCGTCCTTGGGCAATGTCAGAGGCGTTCGTATTTAGCACTCGTTTCTGTCCGTCCTCCTTTGCTCCTCCCCTGTAGGTTGGACATTAGCATATATTCGTGTATTTGGGGAAAGAGAAGAAAAATACATCAACTTACGCCTCGAACCGTCTAATGATATGCCAAAACCTGAAAGGACACGGCGTAAGGAGCAGTACTATACATCCATTCGAAAACCCATTTCTGAGGCTCCTGTGGTGCGATTATCTAGTTTCCTGCGATGTTCCTGCGATGTGCTGGCGGATATAACTCGCGTTATGGAAGGTGCATGGGACGAGGCCTTAAACGCGGGTACAACGAAGAGGGCCTCGAACGACACTGAAAATAAATGGCTGGATTCCGTCTTTGCTCCTATGGCCATCGTTATCTTCATTCACGAGCTTGGTCACAGCTTTTGTTCTGGCTTCGTGTCCTTCGTCCCTTCCTCCCTTTCATCTTATCCGCGATCGACATCTTGAATCCGCCATGAGCACGAGCTTAGCTGTGCCTGCAAGTTTTCCGGACCCCGTCTCCCTCCCTACAAAAGGCTAGACTTTGACGCGAATACGAATTGAAGGACACAGGCAGGACCGTGATGGGCTTTAGCTTTGTCCTGAGAGGAGTGGAACGAGGCTATGGTGCTGTTAAAGAGCGAGTTGAGCTCGTGTAGAAGGAAAAGAACGGGGGATAGACACACGTGTTGAACCAACTGGCGTGGTGTTTTCTTCCCTATAGATTTGGGTCGTCCGTGAGTAACGCCAGAGGTGTTCGTGTTCAGTATTCGTTTCTGTCCGTCCTCCTCTGCTCCTCTTCTGTAGGTTTAACATAAGCATATATTCAGGTATTTGGGAAAAGAGAAGAAAACTTACGCGTCGAAGCATCTGATAATATGCCAAAACCCGAGAGGTAACCGTGCAAGGATCAGCACATCTGGTCGAAAACCAATTTCCGATGCTCATATGTTGGTGCGAATGTCTCGTTTCCTGAGTCGTGCTGCTGGATATAACTTACGCATGCAGGGCGAACGGAACCAGGCGGAGCGCTGGTAAGACATGGTCTTGAAGTGCGAGGTCCGAGATCCAAAGACCGTCGAGGGTTTAGACCGACTCTGAAAGAGACACAACAGACGACACTAAAAATAAATGGTCGTCAAACTTCGATAACTACACAGTTGAATGATATCTGGATGGCGTACCTGTCCCGACGGAAACAACACCGACTTCCGCGCTTAACTCCAAGTTTCTAACTCTTGTTTATCGTCCGCGTCCTGCGTATCTTCAGCCTCTTTGAACACCAGGCAAGAAGGACGCTATGGCGGTTATGGAGATAGAGTAGAAACAGCGACCAAGTCAACATGCACTAGCAGTAGTGGCGTCGTCAAGTGGGGTGCCAGATAGGGACTCAGGGAGATTCGAACCATGATCCAGGTGTGAAAGGTAGCTGGTCGCCGTCGGAGAAGGTCGGAATATCGTCGACGTCGTTGTTTGTGTTTGTTACCAATCGACGCCATCTCAGTGATCGACAACCAAAAAGGCATGCGGGCAACATGCGGACCGAGAAAAGGGGAGGGTACTTATTTCGTTATTTCTCTAAGGCGCCGCCTCCGACACAGTAAGTCAACAGTGACTTCAACTTTGCTCTCTATGATACTCGAGTAAGTACTTATGGGCGATTGTGAGTCTCCTATATAGCTGAATGGTAGACGGCGCTGCCGCTGTTGCGTATTCGAATGTTCCGCAAAGGTAAAGGGGCATTGAGGACGAAAAATAAGTATACATCAACGTCTCTATTCTGCCAAGTTTCCCTTACGACAATGAACGCGTCTCAGGTGCAGACGAACCAATTCGAGTTTATGAGCTCAGGAAAACAATAGGCAATCCGGGATTTTGCAGACGACATCCTAGCCAAATCCTGAATACCCTCATGTCGTATGCGAAGTACAAAATTATGCCTACCACCACCGTTCGAATTTGTAGGCCCAGACATACATATACCGTGGTGGCTCTAGTTCTACTGCGCCATCATTCCTTTTAGTCTTGACACTCACGCAGTTACCCTTTCATTCTTAGTTTATCTCCCTTACTGCATTGCAAGGAGCCAGTCAATTGACGTCGGGGTGAAGGTCAAGCCCCTCTCTACCTACGCCCTTTCTCCGTGCAGATATCACAGTTTCCCCTGAAAAAGACAAGCTGATTGGCTTGTTTGAAGACATTAACGATTCAAATGCCTTGGGTCTCGTGCCAAGAACACGACGAACGCAAAGGTCCAGCGAAAACACAGCACGAGGACTCCCAGATCGCTGAATTTTGACCGATATCAATATGAAGAGTTTCAGCCAAGACAGGACAGGCGGCTCACTTCATAGTGGGTCATATTATGTAAAGGCCAGGTGGAAGGCACCAAGCAGAGAAGAGTGTTTGAATATGGCACCGCCGGATGGGATGAATATTTAAACTCAGCGACAGTAGATACGGCGCTTAATTGATCTCCCAGTACCTGTCATTAAGTCCAAACTATGTTTCACTCACGAAAGACTGGATCCACGAAACATTGATTAGCAATTCTTTGTAAACATTACTTACACGGCATGTTGAAAATGGGCATTCTGAACTCAAGGCGTTCGCATTATCTGAAGTTGCACGTGTATTTCCGTGAAGGCTGATGCAAGCTAGGGCCACAGAGCCAGGTCCAATTTTTGTAGATCTCTGACGCACTGGATATATGATAGATGGCAAAGCAGAACGAGTCTCGAAACAGTTTAAGGTTTATTCTTGTAAATAAAACGAAGTTCAAATCCCCGTCCCTCATTCCCTTGGATTAACTCCTCCGGTCTGAAGCTCAGTGGTAGTAGAGTTAAGGTTTTAGATCTTGACAAAGAATTTAGAACGGTGGTCACAGGAACGTTAGTATGCAGTGGCGGAGAAATATGACCATCAGGTGGTTCCTTTATTTCTGCGTACGTAAATGCCTCTATTCAAGGATTCAACTTAGCTGTTTGAATGAAAGGAAAACCGATAGACTTACCTTTGGTTATGAATCGCTCATGTCAACATGAACATGAAGCTTGAAGGTTAATTGACGTAGGACACAAGTGGACGTCATGTACGATCTACCGTCAGGTTGGCATGGACCAATTTCCGATAGTCTGCTGTATAAATAAGCCCAGGAGGTTACTCCCTTTTCTGCAGACATCGCAACCCATCGAATTACTCAGATATCTAACCAACAACAACTACGTCTCGTGCGTTATTTGTAACCTGTGTGCATCCCATACAAACTGACTTTCACCTCAGGTCATGACACTTGTCGCTATTCGTTCTGTTGCCTTCCCCAACCGTTATGTTCGCCTTGACGGTCAGGGCGTTTCTTCCCTGACTGGAGCAGGCGGCGGCATAGTCAACACGCAGACCTTCATCGGCACTTACGAGACCTTTGTTCTCCAACACAACAGCGACAACACTGTGTCATTCGCGTCCACGGTCTTCAAGGACGTTTTCATCCGCATGAACGCGGATGGGGTCCCGAAAGGCGAAGCACTTGGTGGGGGAGGCGGCACTGTTAACGGCCAGCATGGCGCTTTCACTTTGGAAAAGTTCCATATCCGTAAGAGAGGAGACGTGCCCGGGCAGTACAAAGGCGTGGTTGGCATCGAGTCGGTTGAACGTCCTGGGAGGTTTTTGAGGTTGGACGGCAATGCGGGAATCGTCAACGCGCAAGGAGTTTTTGGGGATCACGAATCATTCGAGATCTTGGTTGTAGGGTAATGCTCTGAAGGACCTTTTGGCTCTTGTAGTACTGGCGGTTTTGATCTTACACCATTGGACTGCAGATATTTAACCAGAAAAAGAAAAAAAAAGTTGTTATGATGCGTACAAATGCTATCGTAGTTATGCAAACAGTTTATATAACCCGTTCAAATTTGACAGACTTCGATGTCTACATTGGAACGACGTATTAAGGCATATTTTCATGCGGACAACCTAGTTTTCGGGCTTATAATTTGAGACAATGCAAGTACCAGTATTTGGCCGTTTTAGATCAGAGAAATGGCTGAAGACAGCTATTCCTAAGAATATACTTATAACTCCTTTTGGACAAATGCATACCCGATATGGGGAGCTGGAGACGGCGTCGAGACAAAAACTTCGCACCATGTAGTTTTTCAATTCCGGAGCTCCGAGACCAGCCAACCTCAGTATACTGATTAAATGCTCTATTGCAGCAGTTTCTTGACACCTGGTTACTGCAGGCAATGACGACTCGGAGATTTGCAAAGTTGTGTCATGTCTTGTGTGAACCGCGGCTAGTGCCATTTAGCAAGAAATAGCAGCGCTGTGGGAATAAATAAGGAATTAGTTTCAATGTCTAGAGCATAAAAAGTGGGCGTGAAGGTTTGTTGCGTTGAGAAGAGCTCGGCGGTAGTCGAGAGTGACGCTTCTCTGTAAGAGTATTTTAAAATGAGAAGACTCGGAGTCAGAAAATTACGCCCTTGGTCTGATGCGGGGAATCTGAGTGTCCAATAGCGTTCTGCAACATTTTCCCAATTTCTACAAACAAGAATTACCTGACGCCTTCTCTCTTTTGAACAGGGCGTCGTCTCTTCCGCAGCCCCGCCCTTTCGGCTCTTCAATCCAATGCATCCCAACTAAGGAAATAGTGACTCAGACAAAAGCAAGACTTTTTGTCTGGGTGTGGGAGTGTGGTGTAACTGTGTCATAGTCCTACATATGGCATCTGCTCGAGAAACAAAGAATTTGTTGGATAGCAAGCCAACAGTAAATGTCGTGACGATGTAAACAAGAAACTTTATGTCAATCACTGCCAGAAATTTACCAATAATCAATTCATGTCCAGAGATACTTGATAGCTCAGGTATCATAGTAACGAGACTAAAACGAGGAGGTTACACGTCGAGAACAGTCATAATGAGGTGTTTGGACTGGGGCGCCGTCCTACACCGCGCACCAGAGTCCAGGCACGTGATCATAGTCGGACTGCTTTTGGCACCGAGTTCCGAATCGGAGTTGATGCGTCAACGCTTCGCACACCCGACGACCACGACAGAAAGGTTCCAGTAGTAATGTCCTTGAATCTTCTTCATTTCTAGGACTCATTGATGTTTACTGGATTCTAATATTTTAATTCTTATTGCCCTCCGCTCTGAAAGCTTCAAGTTCAACTGCCAACGTGTACAGGAACTTTAATGCGCAGCAAATGAATATGAACTCGAGTCCTGTGCGTTGCAAGTCCCTTTTCATTATGCTATCCTTCATCCACGGCATATGGGGCTACGATGACAGCGACCAAGTATAGCCTTTTCATCCTCATGCTTGCGGAGACTGCGGTCAACGAATACGAGAGGTGCCACCGCCACATTCAAGATGTATAAAACGCACCAGACCCTAAACCATCGGTATTCTTGTTGTTTCTCCCAGATAGCGCTAGCGTTATGGGTAATTTCGGACGGGAGGCTAGCGCTGCACTTGTTTTCCTGGTACTCGTGAGTACTCTACACATTCTACTGAGTAATTACTGATCGACAAACATGACAGTATGTCGCCATCTTTTCGTGGATGCTTTGGGCCTACCTGACGAAGCGTATCAAATGGGCTTCCCGATACTCGATCTTGTTCTTTCATGTTACCATCCGAGTTGCCTCTCAAGCCTGTGGTTTAGTCTTTGGTATCCAAGGATGGGCCAATCCTGATGTCCTTTTGGCGTTTCTTATTTTGGGAGCCGAGGGTTACTTCTCGCTGGTATGCACTTAGGCTGTGATATCAGCTCATGAACTTATTGATTGTTCACCGGGTTATTTAGGTCATATGCGCGTTCCGATTCCTCATTTCTTGGCATCAACACAACCTTCCAAGCCACGAATCTTGGCTCGAACCTCGCCAGGTAGATCATGCGCCGAATGCACGACGGAAGCGAGTGCTCAAACTCATCATGCTCGGCCCGTTCGCCATCTTCTTCTATTGGAAACAACCCATGGTCGTCTTCCACAGCGTGCTGGTCATTGCAAATGCGGCTATTATATTCGGTGGGTCGTACCTCTCAGGGGCAGATTTTGACCACCCCGAGACTGGCGACTTGCAACGTCGCCTCAATATCGCGAAGATCACCAGGACAACAGGACAGAGCGTTTTCCTAGCATGCAATTTTCTGCTTTTGTTCGCAGTTCTCGCAACTATTCATGAAAGGAAACGTGCTGGACTGCGAAAGATACATCCAACATTGGTATTATTAACCATCGCATGGTTCCCTTTGATGACTCGTGGAATATTCGGTATCCTTCAATCTGCAGTTTGGAGTCTCTCCTATTATAATCGTAAGAACACTACTATTTCCCTCATTTTCACATTGCTTATACAGTGCCAGGCGATAACTACGATGAGACGGGCTTTACGTCGAGCTTCGTGACGTTTGAATACGCGTTGGGAGTCATGACAGAATGGCTTGCGTACGTTTGTCGTTGTTGCGCCTCTCTTTCTTCACTGACTTCGTAGTCTCATGCTTTGCAGATGTCTTCTTCTCATCCTTACATATTTCACGTCGTCTGGTGATCCTTCCAAAGGTGAAATCGTCAGAATGGAACCAAAGGTGCAAGATGACGAGTCCTCCCATTTCCTGTCATGATATGTCAGAATATTACTACTGGAGTTCGCGTTCATGCAGTAAGAATGGTTAATCGTACGAAATTTCGATTCTCTTTACTACTTGAGCTGCGTGTATGTAGTACAACCTCAAAATATGGGGTGGAGGAACCCAAAGGTCGTTTGAAAAGCCACTTAAAACGACATTCCATTTCCAAGTCGGCCGTCTTCGAAGTTTGGGTGGTCTAGATTGAAAGTCCCTGCCGTTGGCACGAGTGTATGGAATTGGTTCATTGGCTAACTGGGGTAACATCGAACGTACAATTCTCTTAATCCAAAAGTTCAAGCCTATCTAAATGCGCACAAATTCCAGCTGGATGCCTAGCTAAGAGCTAAACCGGTGGTACGGGTCTGCAACGGTCACCCAAGTTAAGTCACTATCCTCTAGTCCATACTTCTTTATAAAGGTCTGCTTTCTTTGCTTATCAGAATCAAACTCTCGGAAACGGCGATATTTCCACGGCGTCTCCGTTAGATCCTCTTTAAAACCTCGAGCTATAACCAAGACCGGAGTTGGATCCTGTCCAGGTGTGGGCTGATCCCAAGGGATGATATTGACGAATGGTTTTCCATCTCCGACAGTTTCATCCTTCTTGAGCATCTCAAGGAGCCAACTCATGACGCAATCGTCGGGTATGTCGCCAGGTTCCCCGTTCGATTTCATCAATTTGACAGCGGTCTCGTAGGTTATTATATATCCAGCGGCTTTAAGCATTGGGAAAGCTACGAACGACTTTTAGTCATGAGCGAACAATTCAAACACCGTCTTGAACGCCGAAGCACTCACGTCGAAATGAGCTAGACGGTAATTTGATAGAGAGCTGTGAGTGGTGTTTTGGGATTAATCGTTTAGAGTCTAGGATGTTTAGACTCACTGATGTCGATGGAATATGGGTGATGGTAGGAGTGATAGAAAATCTACGCCAATTATAGTAAGGTGCTAGTAACGCTGTAACCTATTGTGACCATATTTCTCACTCCGAAAGACCTCCTGTATTTAAAATACCTAGTTAGATATACATCCCCAAGCATTTCACATTCCAAAATGAACATATGGAACCCACGCTAACAAAGACGATTCCGAATCACCTAAGGATCTTCGGAGATTCTGCGTAGCATAATGAAGTGCACGCGCAGAATTTTCACCGTTCAAAACTCTTCCTTCCTTTCCTATGAGGTTTTCATAGAAGTCCTGGGCGACTTTCGGCGCATGGTTATCCTTGATTGACCACATCGTTGCTACAACACTCCGATATCCAGCGGCAAGCATCCCTGCAGCAAGATGAACAGCTTCCTCGGAGAGCTTTTCATCCCCTGTACTCGTTTGACATGCTGATAAAAAGGCGAGATCAGCTCCTGATAATTTGTGTTTAATAATTGCGGAAAGCTCGAGTCGTCCGTTGTCTAGGGCGAAGCCGCTTTTCATCGGTTCGCCGGTCTCTTGGCTAGCGTGACAGGCAAAATGGATGCAGCTATGACTTTCCATGTTCTTGATTCCTTCAGCGACTGTTGCGGCCTCGCCCTCCAGGCACAGAGCTCGTATGTTCTCCTTTTTCAGCAACTGCCCAATAGCTCGAACTTCTTTTCTAGTGCCTGGAATAGAGGGCAATTTCGGGGTGTTCGGTTGACTGACGAGGAAGAGGCCCATTTTATTATCGTCGATTGCATGAGGACTCTTTACTCTGTCGACGAGCACCCTCACCGTGGGTGTATACGATGAAATTGCGAAATCACAAAGCGTCGATTTTTTCGCAATAGGACTGTCATATATGCCTGCTGCATGTATAGGAAGAAACGCCAACGGTCCAGTTGCACACCACCAAATTCTGGGTAGCTCTGACGGAGGTTCCTGAAAATTGATTCTGGGTGAACATCATTTACTATTAGCTGATCATAACGAGGGACTCACAGTGTACCCAAGGCGATCGAGAATAGGTTTCACGACAAGAGTCCATAACTCTTTCAAAACGTGGGTGACAACCTTTCCGTCTTCGCCCTTAGTTTCCAAACGCATTCCCCGGCCATCAGAGTGAGACTCGCGCATACGAACACCCGAGAAACGGAGGTGAGCCACTAATTGATTACGAAGGTCTTCGGCCTTGGTATAGGAAAAGTTAGGAAGCGGGATATGACGTGCGCCCTTTCCACTTGAAGTCAGCGCAAGGGCATCACAATGATCATGATCCACATTGATCACGACGACTGTACCAGGATTGGGAAGATTTTTGAGGAGGCCGTTGTAAGACAATGGCCGAAGGAAATCTTCGAATTCCGGAATGGCGCGAATCGTCGATAATAACTCGTCCCATTGCTGGGCTAGTTTGAGATGTATCATTACTTCATCTTCACGGGAAATCTTCTGCAGCGTACTACGTTCGGGGGTGGTCGCTGACAACTCTTCTCGATACGCAGCAGTTTCTAGAGCTTTTGACACTCTTAAAATGTTGTCAGCAAGGGCTGGATTCCGACCACGAACGATATCTATTGGAGCCCGGAGATTATTAAGCTGACTCCATACCAAGCAGCGGCCTTGTTCAAGCCATTCCAGCGCTAAATCATGGCGGTCCAACTGGAATGCAGCCGCAGCAGCATGAGAAGTAGTGATGGAGATTTCAAGGAGATTGCTATGTCGCTTTTGGATAGTTTGTTCCAAACCTGCAATCTTCGAAATGAAGGTAATAACCATTTCGTAAGCCTGCAATAACTGCTCTGGAAGGGCATCCCGTGAGTATTCAATCCATGCTTCTGCAGCGAGTAGTTTCCTGTATGCCGATCCCGTGGAGTAGGTAGCTGCCTTCCAAAAATGAGAGGTAGCGCTTCGATTATCAGCAGGATCACCGCTGTGTTCGAACCGACATTGGAGTGAACATGCAAGATGGTATAGCTTGGCAGGCATATCTGGATAACCTTCGGGGCTGAGATGGAGAACGTTCAGCTGGTGTGTTATCGCTTCTGAGAGATCAGTGAGATCTCCTACTCGTTCGAAGCGAAGTTCATGTGAAAATGCAAGGTTGCCCAGCAAAATAGGCATGCTTGCATGACCCACGGGAGTGAGATAGATGGCTTTCCGCTGATACGTTATCGCATCTGAGAGATCACTGGAGAGATCTGACCCTCGTTCAGAGCGCCGTGCAAGCAAATTTCCAACGGTGCTCAGATAAATAGGCAGGTTTTCATGGCCATCAGGGGTGAGACGTATAGCTTTCTGGTGATATGTTAGTGCTTCCGCGAGGTCAGCGTCGTCTCCTACTTCTTCAAAGCGATCTTGGAGTGCCAGTCCAAGGTTGTTTAGCCAGGTAGGCATATCGGCATGACCATCGTGAGCGAGATGGATAGCTTTTTTCTGATATGTTATTGCTTCCGAAAGATCAATAAGGTCTCCTACTCGTTCCCAGCGACGGAAGAGCGAAAATCCAAGGTTACCCAGCCAGATCGGCATGTCTTCATGTCCCTGAGGGGTGAGTTGGATAGCTTTCTGCCCGAAATTTATCGCTTGTGAGAGATCGGTGAGCTCTCTTGACCGATCAAAGCGAAGACGGAGTGAAATTCCAAGGTTGCTCAGCCGCATAGGCACGTCTGCATGATCCTCGGGGGTGAGACGAACAGCTAGTTCATATGCAAGAACGCAGTTGTTAATGTCAGGTTCTTTCCAAGTAGATCGGAAAGTCTCCAGGAAATAACTGCCACACACATACAGGCAACGAGATTTAACGGCAATTTCGTCGGAGAGACCTTTGACCATAGAGAATATCTTTTCGGGATCTTTCGCCATTAAAGTTTCCAAATCTATCGAACAGTTGATCAATGTAAGTAGGTTTATTTATTTGTTTGTCGATGGTACATACCGTTGAAAAGCAGATTATTATCGCCGTTGTCTCCCGTATTCTCGTTTAGTTGAATGGTATAGACATGAAAATTGAGTTTCCAAGCAGGGCCTTCCGCGTCGTTCAGAAATTCTCGTGATATCTCTGACGCGCAAACCGTCAGCGTCAAATGAATAGGTCCGTTACCTTGAGATTTGCTTACGATTGCATAATCCAGAGCTTCCCTCGAGTTCAATTTGTCCGAGGTTGAGGTGGAAGGACTTCTCAATCCCCTGACATATCACATCGAAGGTTACTTCATTTGTCCTGACAGTTAAGGGTGTAAATTATACAATAGCCAGTTACGGGAAGCTCACAGTTCCACTATGCCCCGGTGAATCCAATCTCTCGGGGATGTCTGATCAACAAGCAAATCTTCTCCGATGTCTAGTCCGGAGCTAAGAGTGTTGATTCTCATCACAGGTGGAGGAGCACCATCGTCAACATCAAGAGTGCAATGGATCACGATGTCTAATGATTTTAGTGTTCAGAACGGACAGTGGTTGCGGTGGAATATTTCATCGATATCCTCACCTGTGACGTAGCATTTACTACGCAGTAATTCAGGGCACTAAAAATGGTTTATTAAGCGGAATATAACATACACTTTTGATTCGACTCCAGAAAGCTTTGACTCAGGCTCCATATGCGGCGACAGTGGTGCACTAGCGATATGTTGGAAGGCTGTGAGATTAAAGAGACCCAACTGCGGTCAGAAGGAAGCGTTACATACTCTCGTGGTGAATTAATGTCGATCATCGAACTACCTTCATTCCTAAGTAAGTCAGTTGTCAAAAAGCGGGTGGATAAAGGGTATGGGATGCGGAAAGGAAAGGAATGAGGACGAGCGGCCGATCACATCTGCCAGTGCCCAATTTGGTATGATAATTTGTCAGCCATCACCTCTGCGCAAGGGTTAGGCACGGCACCGCTCTCCAACCGCTCTCTTTTTCTGATTTCATTGCTCGACGGGAATGGTGACGGTGACGACGGCGACGGGTCTAATTGGACCTATGTACGTGTATGAAAAGCGCTCTAAGGCGTTCTTCAGGCCCATGATTGTTTTATGACCCATCCATGAGCGATTCAAAGTGGAAGTTGCAATGAACAAAACAAGAACAAAACGGCGGGTAAATGCCAAATTGCCGCTTCAGTTTAATTATTACCCAAATATCAATGCGCCCAAATTGGGTACCACGTAGTCTACACAACTGCAGCCACAAGTAAGTAGGAAGACGGCTATGTAATAATTAAAAAACGACGAAACGGGTCCGGAGCAGTCACCCACACCAGATCCTCATCCCGCACTCCGGAGCCAAACCACTCCACGAACACCCGCTTCGCTTCCCGGTCAGCATCACTCTCGGCTACGGGGTGACACCCCAGCGCATGTGTCGATCTTGGGTCGTATCTAAAATCCCGCACCAGAATCATACTCGGAACCGGCGCTTTTCCTTTTCCCGGTCCAGCGCTGTGAATACGGTCGTCCCATGGGAAGATGTCTCGGAATCGGAATTGATCAGGATCTTGAATTTGTGCGTCGTTCCACTTCCCGTCCCGATACCGGGCCCGACGAATTTGTGCTCTTGAAGCATGTCAATGTAGAGCAGGTTATCAAGGATGGCGTCGTCGATTTTGACGTCTGTTTGGCTGGCTGATTCGAGGGGTTTGACGGCGGTTTGGAGGGTTATTTTGTAGTCACTGGCTTTGTCCATCGCAGTCAATCTACGATATAGTCCTTGAAAGAGAAAGAGCAACTCGAATGTAGGTTTTGTGAACGAGCAATTTGAAAGACACTCACTGCACTATGTACAATATGGTTTGCCTGTCTGCTCCGTGACATTGACATTGACATTTGGGAATCGGGAGAGAAAAGCTAAACGCACTTTTATTGAATGATATGCGAAGAGTGTCGGAGAACCGACGCGCCAGTTTATACTCGCTTTTGACGCTCTCCTAAGTAATTCCCTTCGTTCGACCCCGTAAAGTTTATAAAATTATCTGCCTGCATGTCGATCGAAGGAGGCGTTAGTGGTGGAGGTGGGGGTGGGGATGTGGATGTGGATGAATGGGCCCTCCGCCAGCTTCGGTAAGGTGAGGCGAGGGACAGGGACAGAAATGAGGACGGATCGTGTATCGTCAGCGGTGGCCTTCGTATCCGCTGGCTTGGGCGTCCGTGTTGGGGTCTTATAATTACGTGTAATTGCAATTTCAGACGCAGCGGTGTTGGTGTTGGTGTCAATGTAGAAAGGCCTGACGGATCCACGTGGATCTAGCGTGCTTTCACAAAGAGGGACGGAGAAAATTCAAAAAACGCATAAATTTAAAACGACGACGATTTGTTTCTGAGCCGATATGAAAGGCGCGACAGATTATAACCCACGTGGATATAGCGTGCTTTTTCAATATCAAAGGCGATGACGGGATTGATACGAAAGCAGAGGGAGGCGTACTCTGCGGTATCGCCGATATCGCCAGAATTAATGTAATGTACGGGGCTGTACCGGCTCCGATATTAATATCCTGCTGGTATGAGGGGAATCTTTAATTTGCGGGCTTGATACGAGAGTCTAAGGAGATGGCGGTATCGCTGGTATCGCCAGATGGCAGAGATAACTAATAACGCACGTCGCAGTGCCGGCTCTGGTACTGATATCACATCATGTTGATATCAAGTATCAGGTATCAAGATATCTTTCGAGAACCGCCCGGGAGACAAAATCCTTAGAATAGAATGAATCTGTCAATTAGGGGGCTAATAGAGTGCAAGTGGACGTGAAAAGACAGGCAGCATGCTCATGCTCATGTTGGACTAGGACAGAGCGACAGAGACAGAGACAAAGACAGTGCAGCCGACAGATACAGCTCGACTCGGCGTTGATGGTACGTCTGAGAAGCCAGCCGCCGTGGGGATTGGAGATGGAAATAGGGTCGAGGAAGACGATATGTAATGCAATCCGAGCAAGCTTTCGAGCAGGCGTACTCGCGGGTAAAGTGGGCGAATACTGGTGTACGTGGAAGCGGCGACGAAAGCCCACAGAGTAGACGGCCACCTAAAACAAGGGACACGATAGAGTATAAGAAGCAGAGGTGCGAGTGGGAGACAAGCAAGAGCAAGAGCCTCGGCCCCAGCTCCATTCCGATCCGGAACGGAGAAGAACCCCCACCTAAAATTACGTCAGCGGTCTACGTGACACTCGCAGCTGCACAACGGCTCTTATCCACCGACTCCCATCATCCAAAGCCAAGCAATGTCCTCCAGCTCAAAAGCATCGCCAGACGCTCTCCGTCGTACGTCTCTTTCCTTCCTCTCTTCCCCTGTGCGTGCGTTTGCTGACCGGAGAATTGAATATTGAACAGCCGCCAATCCCACATCGCACTCGCCTTCAGTGCCACCGATGGAGCTGTCGTTGAAGCACATGACGTCCAGCAGCGCCCTCTCCCCAACATCGACGACGGGGACGGGGACGGGGACGAGAGCTGCGAATCGCACGTCGCAGCACCTCCGCACGGCAGACCCGAGATTGGGCACGCGCAGCCCGACGTCTATCCCGTCGTCGCCTACTTCCATGTACGTCTTCCCCCTCCCCCTCCCACTCCCACTCCAACCCCAACTCCAGCTGATGTTCCTTGCCCTGCTATAGACACTCCTCCTCCTCGGCCATCTTCGAGCGGGACATCGAACCCCTCTCCCCGCCCTCCCCCCCAAGCACGCACCACCACCACGGGTCCTCGCACCACCCTCCAAACCCCCACCGCATCCCCCGCGCAAAAGGCACCGAGGCCCTCGAACAGAGCGTGCCCTCCGTGCTCGACAGCGCCGCCGCCGTCCTCTCCTCCCTCAACCTCAATGCCAGCGGGGACCAAAACACCGACTTTGATCTAGCAGAGCAGGTCGCGGTGCTCGCTCCTGCGCCTGCGCCTGTTTCGTCGCTGTTTGATCCTGGGCATGGGTATGGGTATGGGGGGCGGAGCAGCGGGTTCGCGAGCCCTATTGGGAGCTATAGAAGTCGCAGCCCGAGCCCTAGCCCTTTTGGGTCGAAGGGTGTGGGTGCTGGCGCGGGGATGGGGGCTGGGGCGGAGTTGTTGTTGAATATCCCGAGCTCCGCGCTTGGGCTCACCCTACCCCCGCCCATGCAGGTCTCGGGCTCCCCTCCTGCAGCCGCAGCTTCGGGACCGTCCTCGTCCACCTCGTCTCCACGCCCGCAGATCCAGACTGCGGATACGGCGATGACGATCACGCAGGTTACGGGCGGTGCTGGTGATGGCGATGCTACTGCTACTACGTCCGCAACAACTGGAATATCAGCATCAGCCACACCACCCGCTCCCACTACCACTGCCACCACCACCACAACCACCGCAACAGCAACAACAACGCCATCCATCATCACGTCCACATCCGCAGATCAAACACGATCGCGATCCCAATCGCGTTCTCCCATCTCATCAAGAGCAGCAGCAGCAGTAGTAGTAGGAGTGCCGACGATAGACCAAGTGGAAATCGAACCGCCCTCCACAACCCTCTCCCACCCTTCCATCCCCATCCCCCTGCCCATCCCATCAACATCAACCCTCTCCCCGCTCGCCTCACCCGCTCTCTCCCCCTCCCTGCCCTCCTCCCACCCCCTTTCCCCCTCTTCCTCCCACCCCCCCTCCCACCCTCACCCATCAGGAACCCAACAATCCCACCCCCCCTCCCCCTCCCACCCCCCTAAAAAGCGGCTCTCCTTCATGTCCTACTCCGACCTCTTAGCGTCCACACCAGCCACGAGCCAGAGTTTGTCAAGCCTCACGAGCGGAGCTGGGGCGGGGGGAGAGGTGCCGAGGCATTTGCCGGGGGTTGAGGGGGTTTTGAATGGGGTTGGGATGGGGGAGGGAGGGCAGGGGATGGGGGGAGAAGGGAGCGCGGCGCCTAGTTTGAGGGGGTTCTCGATGTATGGGCCGGTGTCGCCCGTCTCGCTCTCTCCTTCTGCTGCGGGAAGGAAAGACGCACCCGCATACACGCAAACGAATAAGGAAAGAGACAGGGAAAGCGTGGCTCTTCTGGACCTCCACCATGTAGGCGGGGAGTGGGAGCGCCAGGGCTTAGGGAGGGGGTTGGAGGAGAGGTTGGAGGCGTTGGTTATTCCTAGTCTTGGAGTCGGCGTTGGTGTTGGTGCGGGAGGAGGGGTTGGGGGGGTTGGGGCTGGGGTAGGGGGGAAGGCGGCTGCTTGAGCTTGAGTCGGCAATTTCGTTCCTTCCTTTGTTTTTGTGATTATTTTCCTTTTCTTTTTTTCGGATTTTCTTGATGTACCATTTCTTTCCTTCTTTTTCTTTTCCCATTTCTTTTCTTCCTCTTTGCTTCGAATTCTTTTGACTCCCAACCCCTTCCTGTCCTCTGCTCTCGTCCTCGTCCCTTGTCGACTTCGTCTCTTCCATTCCATTCGTCCGTGCAGGATACTCTACGCATATGTATAACTTAAACCTTCGACCCCTTCGACTCTGTTAATCGTTAATCGTAATCGTAATCGTAATATAATTTCTATCCTTGTTCCCTCCTGCTCATCCTTATGCTCATCCTCATCCTCATCCCGTCCATCCATATCCATCCTCATCCTCATCCCTCCCTCGTCGCATCAACCGTTATCAACGTGATCCTCTCCTCTTCATATCTCCTCGAACAACCCCGTTACCCTTGTCCTTGTCCTCGCCCTCGTCCTCGCCTGGATCATGACCATCAGACTCACCCGCACCACCACCATCTGCACCGCCGGCCGCACCGCACCGCACTGTCGTCCCCATCCTCGTCCTCGTCTCCGCTCTTGGACTGGACTGGCCTCGACTTGACCTGACTTGACCTGACTGGACGAGGCCAGCCAGCCTCGACGTCAACAACGATTTTATTGGTGCCGGCGTTATCACCAGCACGGATGACGTCGTCGTCGCCGCCCTCGCCCTCGCCCTCTCTCTTGGCTGGACCATCACCTCTGCGCCGTCAGCAGTACCGCATCCCATCGTCGTCCTCGCCCCTGCATAGCTGACGTGGTCGAAGTTGTCGTCGTCGTGTACGCCTCCAGGATGCCCGTAACGAACTCGTTGCCCTCGCCCGGCTCCTCTGCGCTCCGCCCCGGGCCACCGTACCCTCGTCTCCGGTGTTGGACCTAGTCGGCATCGTCATCATTAAAGACCAAGAACCAAGGACCAACGCTAACGATGGAGACGCTCACGCTCACACCGTCGGCGCTGGTGATTTAGTGGAGCCTGCATAACTGACGTGGTCGACGTTGTTGTTGTTGTTGTCGTCGTCGTCATTGAAGTGGATGCAGTCATTCAGAAGTCGTCTGTGCCCTCGGTGTTTATGCGTGTTGCTTGTTCTGTCTCCGTCGTTGTCAACCCCGCCCTGCCCACCTATGCTCTTTAACTTTAATTATGTTAACTCCTTGCCTTGCTGATCATCCATGGAATTTTTTACGCATACGCATATGCATGCATACATAACCGTACACTCTGCCTTGTATTATATTGACATGCCGCCTCTCATCTCTCATCGCTGGGATTTTTTTAATTTTGTGTTTTAGGTGTTTTATGGTATGTTCGTTGTTATAACTTGATTTCTCCTTTGCACTTCTCATCTTCTTTCGTCCTCCTACTTCGTCATCCTTTTTCGTCCCTCACTTTTTGGTCTTGGTCTCAATTTTCATTATTCCATCCAATTAAATAAAGCTCCACGATCACACTGCAGATACCATTGACAATGAACTCTATGTATGATCTACATATTTGAAATTCGAATTCGAGATTCCTCTGTGAAAGTTTGGCTGGAGGCGCACTGGCTGACGTCATTTTGGGTGCTTTTCTCTGTTCCGGATCGGAATGGTTGCACCTGGACGTCGACCAGCTCCGCTTCTTATACTCTACTCGCGATCTCAGGCTGCCCAAGTACGACTACATTCCGCGACCCTATTTCCATCCCCACGGCGGCTGGCTACTCAGACGTACCATCAACGCCGAGTTGAGCTGTATCTGTCGACAGCGCTGTTCGAGGTGTGTCCATGTCTATGCCATGCCTCAGCCGGCTGCCTGTCTTTCACTTTCACCTGCCGCTTGCTCTTAAGTCTTATTAGCTCCCTAATTGACAGATTCGTCCCTTCTGTTCTATTCTTCCTGGCGACTCTCGAATGATATCCTGATACCTGATACCTGATTTTAATGATTCTATGGAGCCGGTACAAGCCCGTACGCTAGATCCATGTGGATCTGTCAGGCCTTTCTGCATTGACACCAACGCCGCTGCGTCTGAAAAATCGCAAGTACACGTAAAGACCCCAACACGAAGCGTCCAAGGGGATACAAAGACCACCGCCGACGATACACAATCTGTCCTCGTTTCTGTCCCTATATATACTTCACCAATTGTGCAGTGGGTGTCTTTCAAATTTCTCATTCACAAAACCTACATTCGAGTAGCTCGTTCAAGGATTGTACCGTAGATTGACTACAATGGACAAAGCCACGGGCTACAAAATAACCCTCGAAACCGCCGTCAAGTGCCTCGAATCATCCGGCCAAACAGAAGTCAAAATCGACGACACTATCCTCGACAACCTGCTCTACATGCTCCAAGAGCACAAAATCGTCGGGCCCAGGATCTGGATGGGGAACGACGCACAAATTCAAGGTCAATTTCAATTCCGAGATATATTCCCCTGGGACGACCGCAGCGCTGGACCGGGAAAAGCGCCTGTCCCAACCATGATTCTCGTTCGCGATTTTAAATACGACCCAAAATCGACACATGCGTTGGGGTGTCACCCAGTGGAGGAGAGTGATGCTGATAGAGAGGCGAAACGGGAGTTTGTGGTGCGGTTTGGGGTCCGGGATGAGGATCTGGTTTGGGTGACTGCTCCAGACCCGTTTCGTCGTTTTTAATTGTTAGCCGTCTTCCTACTTGTGTCTGCAGCTGTGTGGACTGCGTATGTGGCATTGGTATTTGGTTTAGAATTAGTCCGAAGGGATAGAAAGTATGGCACGTACATAGTAAAGGCTGCAAACATAATTTGAATGATAATAGTCCTTCTTATAATTGGGGAGGAAATTTTGGAAATGCTTTCGGGAGGTCCAGAGACGCAGAGGGGAACTTTCGTCGCATTCAAAGGATGTCGTTCACCCGCCGTTTCCCTCATAATCGGTTGCAACCTTAGTCCCCAGGAAATCACCTTACGCCGATCTTCATACACGTACATATAGGCCCAATAAAACCCATCACCCTCTTCATCGTCGCGAGCAATGAAAAAGACCAAGCAAAAATGCGCTCGCCTGTGCCAAGCCCGGGCACAACCGGCACATCTCTGATGCGCTGAAGCCTGTTGTCCCACACAAGTCCCACACGAGGCCAAATAGTTGAAGCGCAACCGAAATGCAACCCTCGTCAATAACAGTGCGTCTACCCTCATTTCCCAAGTTCCAAAGGTCACAGCAGATAAGCTCAGCTGTTACTCTTTCTCCATTCTATTATCAAGGTACCTTACCTAGTGAGTGTCTTTCAATCTACAAGTACGTTCAAATTGAAGTTGAACTTGTTCGTTCATGAAACTGTACCGCCTAGATACTATCACGATGAACAAAGTGACTGGCTACCAAATAACCTTCGAAACCTCTGCCAAATGCCTAGAATCAACAGGCCACACAAATGTCAAAGACGACGACATCCTCTTGGATCTCATAGTCACCATGCTCGACAACCATAAAATGTACGGGAGCGATGCGCAGTTCATCGACGTCTACCCATGGGATGACCGCAGCGGAGGAAAACCGGTTGCGGTCGTGATTCTCGTTCGGGCTTTTGTGTATGATCCAAAGCCGACCTACCCGGGGAGGAATTTCCCAGTGGCGGAGAATGATGCTGACAGAGAAGCGAAGCATGCGTTTATGGAGCGGTTTGGAGCGCTAGATGAAGATTTGGTTTGGGTGACTATTCCAGACCGGTTTTATGGGATACTCGAGCTTATGAGTTAGCCTCTGAGTCGTTAAATAGGAACTTCGAAAAATATTTTGGGATGAATCCAGAGGCGCGTATGACAACTCTCGTCCTGTTGAGAGCGTTCAAAGCTTGCCGCATCAGCAAGTTAGCATTTTACTTGTTCACTTTTCGGCGCTTTTCAGCTTTTTACGACTTTGAGAAAAAGTCACAAGTCAAAAAGCGGAAAAGCTACCTAAGTCTACCTACCAGTCTGTAGTGCTTGTCCAATAAAATTGACTACATACAGCAACTACTCTAGAAACGTATAACCATTGTCTATGTATAAGTCTATAGGGTATATTTGGGAAATATACAGAGTCCCAAGTAGCAAACCGAAGGAAGCAAGGACATCCCACTGTGCAAAGGTTACACAGACCTACGCGAGCTCAGCTTAGTGGGGCGGCGACGGAGAGACTGAGAAACTTACCTTAGCCCACAGATCTGAAATGTTCCTCAATTGACCCAAACCCAAGCCCATTTCCTTCGCCGACGAGCAGAAATACCGTGTTTCATAGGGCAGGCCGCCGCCCCAGTAACGACTCAGCGAGGCATCATGATTTTGACGAAGTGGCAGGGGCGGGGTGGTGTTAGATGACGAATACACAAGCCATCGAGTTGCCACGAAGGCGCTGGTCAGTGCATTCCGCTGTGTCGCGGGTTTGGACAAAGTGCCAGTGGTGAGAGTGTGAAGCGCGTTCACCGTTGGTTCCCCAATTTTGGGGCAAGTTCGTTTCAAAGTCCGAACACGTGACATGTTGAAATTCTACTTTCGGCGAATTTGATCGCGTCCGTTCTTGCCTTCCACCACAACCACCAACAATCCTCGCCTACATCTTCCTATGCAGCCTGCCATCTTCTGCCGTCCATTCTTCTTCTTTGACTCCATTGGATAGTCCCTATGTCCTCAAGGTCAGTGCAACTGTATTAATCCACCTCATAGTTTCCTGAGGGCCGCCTCCTTGCTCGTTTCATCATCAGTCTCGTCACCCCTCTTCTTAGTCTCGGGGCCGGGTCAGCCTCGGACAGTGGATATCCAAAAGGCTTGCTTGCATTGATCATGGGAGCAGTACGTATCCACATGACTTCATATCACCCAGTTTTCTCACTCGTGACTTTTATTTTAGCTTGAACGTGCGGCAAGCCATTTTTTAACGCCAAACAAGAAGCCGAGCGAGTTCTTGAACGGTTTTTGGTGATTTCAGGTCAAGACATTACGATGGGTTTCATGGAAAGAATGATGCGCTACGGAGTCTAGGCCTGATTAGAGTACTTGGCTGGATTTATATTTTTTGTATATAAATCTAGTAGTGACCTCTTCGCTTTTTCTAGCTTTCTGTAGCTTTTTGACTTTTTCTTTTTATAAAGCCATCCGAAAAATAGCCAGCTTTTTCAGTTTAGACACCTGGCTTTTTTGACTTGTTACTTTCAAGCTTTTTCCCGCTTTTTTCACTTGCACAACCACAAAAAAGCTAATTGCGAGAATACTGATGCGTTACCCGTCGTTTACTCATCAAGTTTTTTCGAAACCTCTTTGGTACTGTCGTGATAGTTGTCTTTTTGGAATGCCGTTGTCCCAGGACGCTGAAAATGTGCATTTGAGTGGCTCATGTGTTACAAAACAATCAATCCATAAAAAAAGATTCGGCGAGGGGAAACTGTACAAGTAACCATCCAGGAAACAGCTACTTGAATTCATAACAAAACCATAATAAAACTCGATAAGGTAAACAGAATTTTTGAAACCAAATTTTGGTTCTACTGCAGTCGCTTCATCCGAGAAATTGGACTTAAGTAAGGCATTGCGAATAGTCTGTTGTAGAGAAAATATTAAAGTTGGAAGTTTGGCAATAGGAGGTCGCTCACATGGGTTTGAGACTTTGCAAGTAGACCCCGAAGCGCAGATCGTGCAACCAGTCCAGCCTGTAAATGGTATTAGCGCATCATCGAACAAGTATGCAACGCGAAATATTTACCAATGCCTCCACATTGACCGTATAGAGCTTGTGTGCTAAATGAAGATGAGTTGGGCTGAAATGGGTCTTTGGATAATAAACATACCATCCCGAAGGAGTAACCGTAGGTGTTGAGCTTGGAGTCGTGGTTTTCGAAACAGTGGACGTGCTCGCGGAGCTGCTGGACGAAGTTGGGGAAGAGCTCGCAGAACTGCTGGACACGCTGCTCGGGCCAGTTGCCATGCAGGAAGCCGTTCCGAGTGCGGTCGCACAGAGCTCAGGGGCGCCGGAGGCGAAGCGCTGAAGACGGGCTTGGACTTCGAATGCAGCAAGCTTGGGATTGCCACTCGAGTCGAAGAGGGTACCGGCTGCGGCAGTGCCAAGCCACGAGAGGTCGTCGCGCTGATCCCAGTTGATGAATTCAACACAGCTGGAAGAGTAAAGGCAAGCCTAGAAAAAATTTAGATTTTAGGCCATTCCTAATATCTATCCTGATGGGCCACGTACGTCAAGGTAGTCGCCCCAAATCGCAGCCTGGAGACGCTCATACGCTGTCGTGGCAGACGGGAGGGAGATATCAAGTTCGGTGATCATAGCAGTCGCACCGAGGGCAGCGAGTTTGGCAAACGTGGCGGAGAGAGCGCTCTTGGAGATGAAACTCGTAGTGGAAATATGGGACTGGAATCCAACGGCGAGACGGTTGTACGGAATGGCAGCGTTGGCGTTGACGTCGGCGAGGACAGCGAGGACGCAGGCGGTTTTGGCGTCGGACCCACCGGTGTTGTAGTCGTTGATTGCGAGGCGGGTTGTTGGGCCGGCGTACTTGAGCGCTGTGGTGAATGCTGCGTGGACGAAGGATAGATCTGTTACGAGAGTGGTGCTTGAGCCATCTGATGTCTGGGTGGGCCAGGATTTCTTGTTTTGCACGCATTGAAGAGCGGTCTATGGCGTGTTTCATGATTAAACGAACGTTGAGAATAGACACAGACCAACTTACCATGCCGTTGGAGACCCCATCACCGACGATCTCGTTGACAACATCCCAGGAAGTTACAGATGCGCCCATTCCCTGGATTTCTTGCTGAACATGCTGGGGAATAACGTTCGTGACGAGATCACTGGCAGTTATACTTCCAGGAAGCCAGGTCTAGACGTTGCTTAGCGTAAATAAATCACGAACTATGAGGTATAAAAACATACGGGAGTCTGAGAGTGCCAGAAGGTGTTGTGTCCACGGAACGTGGCTCCAGATTTTGTAGCGAAAGACTGCACAGCCTGGCATTCGGTGAGATCACTGGTACCGCGGGAAGGCTCTGTCGCATCCCATTTACAGCCGTTCTCCGCGACGACGTGGTTGAAGAAGGTGCTGAAGACGTTTGTGTTGAAGCTTGCATCAGCGTCGTAGGTGTCGTAGGTGGAGCCGAAAAGGAATTGGCCCTTGCGTGCTGTGACGCTCTGGAGCGTGGAGCGTAGGTTGATAGTACCCGAGTTTTGGTAGCCTGCAAAGTCGATGAGGAGAGAGACCGCCGTCTGGCAGAGGGCGGGAGCCGCTAAGACGGATAGAACAACGAAAGATTTGAACATTGCGAAGCGTATGCGAGTGTCCTATGGAGCTGGTATTCCATACCCATACTTATAGAGTTTGAGCTTTCCCCGAAGATGAGTGGTATTTTTAGAATAAGAAATTCTTTTGGCGGGTAGACGATATTTTTGGGATAAGTAATTTTTGCGTAGACAAGGATATCCATAGGGTAAAAGTTTAAGCATTTTCCGCACAGACAACGAGCAATATTTTCCGAAGAGACGAGCGACATTTCAGCGGCGAGCCATGCAAGACGATCACCTGTGTCGTTCAAAACGTGTAAAGCAGGGGCAGCCACGCGAGGAAGTTGCGAGACCGGGAGTGACACGAGAGCTGCTACGTAGAACGTGGTCGGTGACCATAAACTATTTTCAGCTTGAGGCGTTGGCCAAGGACGTGACTTGGTCGGATCACAAGCATAGTGCTTGATGCTTCTGTAAGAAAACCGTTGGTGACAGCGGAAGAGGTTTTCAAGGAACACCAGCAGAATCAGTGGACCGATGCACTAAAGACGTGCGGTAAGATCAGAAAGTGCAGGTGACGAACGGTGACGAAACGATCCAGTTGGGTATTTGAAGCAGTCTTCGACAGTGCTACCTGCTCGGGAATACTCCCAGTAGCTTAACACTAGACGATCCCAGATGCAAGTATAAAATTGTCAAGGCCACGACGATTCCGATTTGTGAGTTGAGGACCACGACAGTTGGTACGACGAGCACCAAGGTTTATGCAATTAGCAGAAGGAAATCTAGCGCAGATGGAAAAATAGTCGAGAAGGGAACAGTCCTGTCGATTTGGCAAGGCGGTCTTCGTGCTCTCGCATGCCGCCCCTGCTGTGGGGTCGTTTTAGAGGTAATGGCAGTCTAATGAGTAATGTGACCAATCTCCGTAGTCGACTCGCGTGAGCTGCATTAGCGCACGCATAACAGTGGACGCAAGAGCGGGTTGAGGAGGGCATAAATACCTGCTCCAGACTAAATTTCGAGAGTTGGAATCAGGCAGAAAGTACTCCAGCAACGGATCATCAGTAAATGACGGATCAACAAAGAGAGGTTGTACCTGGAAGTCAAGCAGTGAAGGTCAGTCTTGGCCCTCCTTGGCATCGCTTTCGGTACCGCAGTAAATCGGCCACTTTTAAGTCTGAATGTGTTGAGGTGAATGCAGAAAGACGGCGTGGGCGACATAAGGCAGAGATGGGTCGACGAAGACAGTCGAGGACTGTGGAAAGGAGAGCAAAAGGCTCAAGCTGCTCATCCTTGCTCTTTGCCTATCGGAGTCCAAATGCACAGAGCCAGCAGGAAGTTTTATGTCATAAGTGCAGATAAATATCGAGAAGACAGTCCGGAAAAGGAAAGAAGGAAGGAGGGAAGGAAAAATAACAAAGGCCGCCAATGCGGGTAGGGAGAATGACATACATTTGGGAGATTTGAACAACAATAAGAACGAGGAATAGGTCCACAGAAACTTGGGCACCTGAGAAGGTTTTTCTAGTCCTTGCTGAATGAACCATGGATATGAGGGAGATTCAGCATAATGCTAGATGAGGATATGTCAGCTGCTTCGCGATATCGGGAATAGCAGGGCATAGGCGCATACTTTCTATTCAAATCGCGACTACGACGCATCGTAAAATTTTGGTTGTAAGTTCGGAACCGAGAAGCAGGCATTTGGGGTGTTACCCCTCCCAGAGCGATAAAAAATAGACGAGGTAGGCATAAACGAAACGACAGCGACCAGCTTCCTGAAATCTGTGTTCGCGTCAGCCCTAGATGAGTAGCAGAAGGACGACTGACCAATACGGATGGAAAAGACGTACATTGACGTCGAAATAGCATGGTAAGTATACGCAAGGGCGATTTCTGCATAGGCTCTGCAACGCGTCCGTTGTGCGCACATGCTGCCAGTGATGGCAGCATTGTTCGTCGCCGTCGTTGTCATCGTTGAAGGACCACAAGCGCTGCTTAAGCGGTAGATGGCGGTGGAGCCACTGCGTATTCATCTGAGGTGTGCATCCGAAACAACTTAGACACAGAAAATCATAGGAAGATCTGACTACGATGGGAGTACTTATCAGCGATAGAGGCAACGACGCCGGCAATTTTGGGGACGGGTTACGTAACTTGTTTGATTTCAGCGAATCAGTCTCCCGGCTCCTCCGTTCCGGATACTCGAGCCTTCGTGCAAGCATCATGAACCACGTTAACTACTCGAAGCAGCCCTCAGAACGGAGTGGCATTTGTGATCGACCACGATGCCACGAGTTTGACCTCAGAATAAGTCTGGCGATAGCCCTCCGTAGCTGACGCCCTAGCCTCAAGGAACCGACTGACCTGCAATGCCGGCAATACCCCGAAAAAACACCAACTATCTTTATTCTAGCACATCGACAGCTCCTTCCCCTTCCTCCGGCCGAATTAGGATTCAATGATTAAGCGGCGCACGTTGACCACGGGACATTCATCCTGAATGTGCAGAATGGGCCCTGGTTGACACCGAATTTTAATTAACTGCAAGGGCCAGCAAGGCACACTGGCATTAAGAGCCTAGGACATTTGAGTCGAAGCATGCCTAGAAAGAACTTGGTTAAGACCAGTAATACTGTAAGCGAATTGGGAAGAAGCAAAATACGGACACATATAAGAGCGCACAGGCCATCGAAGAACAAAAATTGTGCTCGCTCATTCTTTTATTGGTTTGTCACCATAGAATGATGTCGATCATGTGCGAAATCTGACGCGCCTTCTTGCTCCTACGACGGCTGGCTTATGGTTATCCCACTCTGATTAAGGAATATTTACGCGAAAGAAGTAAATGTTGACGGCGGAATGGTCTTAATTGAGACCGCGCCTACGCAGAATGCATTCTACAGGGTGACGCCAATACTCGAGTATTCACCTACATAATTTGCACGGCTTGCAAATCCATTATGGGAGTCCAAAGACTGCCACTTCCACAAGTATGTTCCAAGACACGCTCTTCGCCTGATCGGCACCAAAGGATCTTTAAACCCTTCATCTCCTCTAGTTTGTCCATGGACATTAGCGCTTGGGCAATGTCTTTCGAATACCCCGTTAAGTCAAGGTTAGAAATTGGGTAGCCAGCTTCTCTACGTGCGGCTAGGAACTGACGTATAGGCTCTGTGGCGAAGATTCCACCTTTGTACCAGCGGAATTTTAAGGTATCGAGGGTAGGAAATATGATTTCGGATTGGTCCATGTACTGAGGGTGTACCTGGCGTATGGCCCTCTCGTGGCGGAGAGTTAATACCCGAATAGAGGAAAACGCAGAGAAGAACGACCTGAAGATAGGGTTATTATCTTTGATCGAGTCGGGTTCGAACACCAGGTCCAATTCAACAACTGTGTGGAATATTGGCATCTGGAATTTAGTTGCCATAAAGCTTGTGATGTCCCGCTGATCCCATATGCTCGATTGGAGGTTAATTTGAAGGATTGAGCCGGCAAGTCCACTAGCTTTCAAACTAAAGTACTTTGGATTTAAAATCAATGATAACCTTGTCGGAGAATGGTCCGAAAAATGGTTCTGGAGGACCTTGGAAAAGGTTTGATACAAAGTGGTCCAATCATCCATGCTCGTTCTCGTGGTATCTACCAGGTTAACTTCAAGCGAAGTGACGCCGTGCATGTCGACTAAGAATCCTAACATGCCGATCCCGGAGGTAAAATCTCCTTCAATACTGACGGCTGTGAGACGAGGGAGGGTAAGAGAACAGGCATGGACGGTATCTCTGGTGTTGGTGGTGTTTTGGCTCGGCCTAATTGAAACGGTAAATTTTTCCACTAAAGGCGTTGCCTTTAAGATGTCGAAGACTTCAGACAGATAAAAGTAGCACCCGCCAATCAAAATGGTACGGATATTCGAAAGCCAGGGAGCGGGGAGCTGGAATCTGAATGGTATTCCAACGGACTCCAGCAAGGGTGCTTGGTTCGCAAATAGTTCTCCGATGTGACTTGTATTTTGCGCGTTTTTGAATTGGGCATGGAATTGTCGAAGTCGAGGGGCTGGCCTTTGTATTGCTTCCAGAAGTGCGAGATCTATTCGGCGACGGTCGCTGCTAATCTCCAGCCTTTCAATTCGGCTCCATTGTTGATTTAATATCGAAACGACAAATGTTTCCGCTGGAAAGCGGTCCCGCCATGGCATTGGATTTCGATAAAAATCCGAGCCCAGGATGGAGAGCGGGGCATCTTTACTCCTATGCAAGACTTCGTCCTTCCATTCGTCACACTTTTGGAGGAGGTTGTCCAGATCGATAAGTTTACCCCACAAAGCAGCCGCGTCAAGAATCACAGATCGCCACTCTCTGCAGACGTGGGAGGAAATGCGAGTTGTTTCGAGTGCTTTCTGGTAGGAGAACATGTCCGCGTTCATGTCAAAGATCAACCAGAGAGTGTCGCTGTTCAGGAGGGACGCTGGGCAAGCATTGGTAGCTGCAGAACGGGCAACGAGGTCGGTATGGTTCATGCTAATCCCGGAATTTTGCTCAGGTAAAAGGTAGAGTGAGGGTTGTGAGATTCTATGGCCTATTCAAAAAGGAATATTATCCTTTCGGGGGTGATTTGGTGAATGTTGAATAGTAGAAAGGTAATTTACCTGCCGTCGATTCAATTTCATGAGAACAACTTGTTGTGGGAGATTTGCAAACTCCAGTGCAGATGACGTCTTTATTACACCCGGTCCGGTATCGTTTCTCCCAAATTAGCGGACGGATAACCGGTTTCCAATGCACCATACGCGAGCAAAAAGTAGGACACATACATACAACATCTGAATTTGTATCGCATTGAAATTGTACAGAAGTTCCTGTATTGTCGTAGACCCAACAGGGTTTCGAATTTGAAACTAAAGCCAACAAACAATCGTTTGACCAGCAAAAATACCATTCCAAACCAAGTTAAGTATTGCTTACTGGCGACCAGTATACGCCAATATACTGCTCCTAGCTTAGTTCTTACCGTATTCTCATTTGACATGGTCTGGAAAGTGCCCCGCGGACACCGTTCTCCTGTCGAGTTTTATCAGCTTGACTTGAACCTGCACAGCAGCAATTGGGGGGCTGCTTCCAAAAATGACCGGGAAAAATCTAAAAATTGTGTCTCATAGCCAAGGCTCTGGCTTCAAATACGCGATAAGCCTTGGTCCTCTGGTTTGAATATCATTCTTCCAGTGGCCTAGAGCGTCATTGATGTGGGATGGTAATCGGGTAGATATATAGAAGGCTGCTAGAACGTGGCTAAATATGCTGAATTCCATACGCACCTTGTCAGAAGAGAGGCGAAGACGGTGTTTTTTTCATACACCTACTTGCCTACAACTCGAGTAAATAAGAGATTTGGGACTCCGGGAGACAAATATATCACATACTGTAGTAAGGCTGATTAAAGATCAGAACTGCTCGAGAGCCGCTGGGTCCAACTTTAGAACGGAACTATTTTTTTAGATTGCCTACCCGTTCTAACTTCTCCACATGCGCCTCCAATTTGCCTACAATTGTGATCCCTGACTGATCGGGAGACCGGAGATCTAAAGCGGATCAGCCCTTGTTTGAGCGTGTTTACTTCGGAAGCTGTAAAGTCAACCAGGATGCGAAAAGGCAATCTCTTCAAAAACGTGCAAAAAACGTCCATCCAATGGTGCCCTCGACGTTGTTCAGCTCAGTAATAACATAGCGATAGCTGTCTTTCTAGTACTGCTAAACGGACGATCTGCAGATCTGGCATCCCCAGCCCACCGGACTCCCCTTGCCACCTCCAACCACCAATCACCCGGACTGCCACGACTCCACGAGTGGACGCCATGCAGAATCCCACTAGCTATTGTCCGTGATGATGACTGATTTGACAGGTCATACTCGATAGTGGCGATATCCCGAGTAATGAGCAGTTGACACTACATCTGCGTCCAGTGTCACCGGAGGGTTGCTCACCAACGTCGAGTAGGAATCTCGACGACGTAAGTGTTATGGCGAGCACCATCTTTCCATCGCGAGCTCTCAGAAGCATACAAGCTCTTCAAAAGTACGTAGATTCTTGCCCGCTCCCATGCAAAAGATGTTGACCTACAAACAGGTTACAGCAACCATCGCAACCGTCCTTTAATTTAGCGGCTTATCTCGAGGGGAAAGTGGGGAAGGTAAGACTGGCTAACTGACCTCATAACTCTTTTTGTACGTTTTATTACTATTCTTCGATAAGACTGAAAGACCTGACTAATGTGTGTGCAGATAACGCGTATTTTCAAGGCTAACGAGGCCGAGCCTTCTAAGTTGTAATCAATTGGTTCGAGGTCAGACTTCGCATGACCCGGCCAGGACCGCTGAACTTCTTCAAATGGTCCCGCTCTCATGTGCATATATCCCTCTGCGGTTTCTTCATTACATTCAGCATAGGCAAATTCGTCTGCAGGCAACATATAATGCACGTTACACCCTTTCCTTTTCATTCCTTTGTCCATCCAGGCGGATTGCGGATTTGGTAGCCGAGTCGAGCTGCCTGGCCTATACCACCTCGCTGTTTAATCTCCGTCGCCCGTCCGCCTCGAATTCCATGGGTGATAGTTTCAAAAGGTCGGGGCGCGCGCCAGCTGGTTGGGTCCCATTTTTTTCCTCAAATTCGCAGCTGCAGCTGCATTTGCATTCGTCGCTGTTGTCACCTGCAGTGCAACTCGACGATCCTTTATCTTTTCCCGACAAGAATATAATTTGTCGCCGTGGCTTCTGGACCGTCGTCGCTGATGCGAGTTCTCCTTCCGGTAGCAGCTTCGCTTGCATTTCCGCCACTGCTTTTGCTGCTATCACCGCTCCCGATTGAGGCTGGCAGCAGCTCTTCTCAATCACCTGAGAGTGTGACACTGGTGTTGGTACTGGCGGTGGTTTTTCAGGCTGTTCAAGAAGGAGGGCAGCGACAAAGCTGGCGTGCGTGGCTCTGATGTTGACTGGGTATGGGTTATTTGTCGTCGTACGAGAGGTATCCCTTTTTATGTGCATTTGCTTCTACTTCCCCCACTGTTCGTGGCCGATTTTCCTGCTTGGATGCCTTGTTGAAGGTCCAAATTTTTGCGACGAATTGTACACTCTGCTCCTTTTGGTTTGTGAGGATCGGTCCCCTCTCTGTCTTTTTTTCCCATTCAACGTCGACCCAATATGGTTGGCCATAAGGCGATGCGTTCATTACTCCTTGCTTTTTCTTTCCGTTTTTTTCTTCTCACTTTTAGTTTTGTTTGCCCTTAACCCATTGGTCGTGCACCAGGTTCACTTTGATCATGAATTATCGCTCCATCGTTGCTCAAATTTCCATGTTACCGTCAACTTTCTTAACCACATTTGCGCTATAACCATGAGACATATTTTCTCTGTTGATCTCAATTTTTTTGGGGGGAGTTTTTGTCCTCTAGGTACATACAACGCCGAGGAAAGGTCCGTACTATCTACATAATTTGCAAGGCCTGCAAATCCGGTATGCGAGTCGACAGATTGCCAGTTCCACAAATATGTTCCAAGAAACCCTCCTCACCTGAACGGTACCAAAGGATCTTCAAACCCTTCATTTCTTCTAGTTCGTCCAAGGAAATTAATGCCTGCGCAATGTCTTTCGAATATCGCGTTAAGTTGAGGGTCGGAATTGGGTAGCCAGCCTCTTTGCGCGCGACCAGGAACTGACGTATAGGTTCCGAAGCGAACGCGCCACCTTTGTACCAGGTGTATTTTAAAGTTTCGAGGGCAGGAAAGAGGATTTCGGATGGGTCCACATGTTGAGGGTTTACCTGGCTTATGGCCCTCTCGTGGCGGAGAGTTAACACCCGGATGGAGGAAAACGCGGAGAAGAACGACCGGAAGATGGGGTTATAATCTTCGATCGTGTCATAATCGAACTCCAGGTCCAATTCAACGGCTGTGTGGACCGTTGGTATCTTGAACTTGGATGCCATAAAGCTCGTGATGCTCCGCCGATCCCATAAGTTTGCTTTGAGGGAAATTTGAAAGTTCGAGCCGGCATTTCCACGAGCCCTCAAACTAAAGTGCCTTGGATCCAAATTTAATGATATCCGTGTCGGTGAATGGGCCGTAAAATGGTCCTGGAGGACCTTAGAAATGGTTTGATACAAGGCTATCCAGTGCGCGTTGCTTGTTACCGTGGTATCCGCTAGGCTCACTTCAAGAGAAGTAGCGCAATGGATGTCGACTAAGGACCTTAACATAGTGATCCCGGAGGTAAAGTCTCCTGCGAAATTGATGGCTGTGAGATGGGAAAGTGAAAGAGAAGAGGTATTGATGGTGGTGTTTAAGCTGTGCTTAATTGAAACGTTGAATGTTTCCACCAAAGGCGTTTTCTTTAAAATGTCGAAGACCTCAGGCAGATAAAAGTGGTCCCCTTCAATCAAAAGGGTACGGATATTCGAAAGCCAGGGAGCGGGAAGTTGAAATTTGAATGGTATTTCGATTGACTCCAGCAAGGGTGCTTGATTCGCAAAGAACTCTCCGCTGTGAACTGCACGTGGAGCGTTTCTGAATCGGGTATGGAACTTTCGAAGTCGAGGGGCGGGCTTTTGTATTGCTTCCAAAAGTGCAGTATCTATCGAATTGCTGTCACTGCTAATTGCCAGTCGTTCAATTCGGCTCCAGTTTTGATTCAATATCGACACGGTAAATGTCACTAGGGAGTGTTCCCGCCACGGCAATGTGTTTCGAACCAATGCTGAACGAAAAATAGAGAGCGGTGAATCACCACTCCTACGCAAGACTTCGTCCCTCCATTCGTTGCGTTTTTGGCTGAGATTGTCCAGATCGATAAGCTTGCCCCACAAAGCGGGAGCGTCAAGCAGCACAGATCGCCACTCTCTGCATACCTGGGAGGACATGCGAGTTGTTTCGAGTGCTTTCCGGTAGGAGAACATGTCTGCGTTCATATCGAAAATCAACCAGAGAATGTCGCCGATTAGAAGAGACGCTGGGCAGACATCGGTAGCTACGGGAGGAGTGATGAGGTCGGTATAGTTCATTCTAATGCCGGATGTAGGTGGAATTTGGCTCAGATCAGGGGTAGGGTGAGGGGTTGTGAGGTACTATGTCCTTTGCAAAGAAGTGTAAGGAAAAATATAGGGCTAGATTGCCCCCTGGGCATCAATTTGCTGAAGGTAGAAAGACCACATGCGAGTAGAAACTTGAAAGTGACTCGGACCGGAGATGATGAGTGTTATTTGAACGTGTTTATTTCGGAAGCCATAATCTTCCTCTTGCGAACGCTAGCACAACTTTTCATCCCGAGCACTCACTGTCTCAGGAACACAATCCCCTCCAGGGTACGTACATCCCCAGCTACCTCTCGTGATAAAGAAGTTGACACACACATAGCAGCCGTCGCCAGTGTCCTGAGCGGCTCATCTCGACCGATGGACGCAGACGCAGTTATCAACTGCTCATTACTCAGTTATCTTCAGGGAGATATTGTGGACCGCGACGCGTTAACTTGTCACCATGCGCGGGCAGTAACGAGATTTTGCATAGGCTTCCATCTCGTGGCACCCCGGGCTAAATCTAACAGTGGCTAGAGGGAGCAAGGGAAGGGTAAGACGGGCTGTCTGGCCTCACAAATTCTCGTTCGGTTCATCCTATTTCTCGATAAGGTCGAGAGGATTGACTTATTTACACGCAGATAACCCATATCTCCAGAGCCTTCACGTAAACTAGCTCAAGGTCTGGCTTATCATGACGCCGTCCTGGGACCTTGAATATTTTTTATGTTCCCGTTCTCGTCTACGTATGCCTCTTCTCCAGTCTTCCTCGTGGCGGTTGTCATCATAAGCTGATTCACCTGCAGGTAACATATAACAAAATTTCAGCACCAGTAAGATGGATGACCCAAAACCGACACTTTTTTCTCTTTCATCCCTTTCTACTTCCCCAAAACCTGTTACCTCCCTGACCAGATCCCAGAAACCAGATCGCAAATCCAAACCGGCTTCAGCTCAACACCAAACGCGACGCTGGATGTTGCTGCAGCCTTTTCTTGGATAATTCCGCGCAGTTGGAAGGAGGAGTCATTCAGATGATTTTGACGGATCGATGGATGCGGGCGGCGACGACAAGACGACCATGCCGATCGCAGCAACCGCATCTAACACGACTCACAACGAGAACGACGACACCAGCGCCTTTCAATGGTCACGCAGCAGCTGGCCGTGTACGACACTTGAAGCGGCGGACGATTCGACTGGTCCTACAGGCACGTAGGCCAGCTCAACCTTTTGCCTCGGGCCGACATTGGTGCCAGACTGCCTCCGCCGCCGATCACACCAAACTAAAACCAACCCACGTCCAACTCAAGCGTCGATGTGGTTCTCGAAGTTGAAGCTGCCGTCGCTGCTGGACCTCTGACCCAGCTCCAGCTGCATTCCACTTTGATACGTGTATCGCTTTGAACGAAATTTTCGGTGTCATTGAAGGATGTCTAAAGCTACGAGGAAGGCAGCGAGTAGACCAGCTTCGACCACGACCACGATTCTGCCAGTGTGCTCTCCATTTTACAGTCTTATGCGAGTGTTTCTCAGAGGATGACAGCGAGGACTAAGCTGGCGATAACGATAACGCGGACTGCCACGATCACGATTTTGGGTCTATAATACCCGGCACACCTGACGCCTGGCCTTGTCGAGGCGGGTGCGGGTTTTGTGGCCAAGACGCGCCACCTGATCTCTCTGTTCGACCCGGTGCCTGTCTGCTTCGAATCCCATGGGCGATAGTATCGCCACATCTGCCCACTGATTACTTCCCGTGCGTTTATTTCTTTCCGAGACTCTGTTTCGACTATGCAAGTTTCTCTATATCGTGCAGATATTCAATAAAGACTTCACCGCCAAAAGACCGAAAGATATATCCTTTCTCATCTTTGCAGGCCTGACCCTCATCATTGCTTGGGAAAGCGGCCACTGCTCACTGAAATTGACCTGCTGAATCGCAGAGCAAATGAAGCGAAGGTTGTTTCTGTAGGGCACGAGTCTTCATTTAACCCGCCACCGCTATTGTGCGTTCTTTTTTTGTACTTTTTGTGCTTCCAGTAGCACCACTTAGGATTAATTGCTTATACTCTACGATTTCAAAGCTCAAAAGGTGTCTCGCGCGCACGTTGTCAAGTGCAGTATTACCCTACAGAACTTCTGCTCGGGGTTTGTTTATGGGCTTGCCTCCCGTCACATCCTCTCTTCAGTGCCGTTTTGGACTTTGATATCTGATAGTCACGGCGGACCGTCCGTATAATATGTACGCAGCATCTCTTTATTAAAACCGAACCCATTCTAAGTCGCCATTTCGGCTAGATAACACTTGGATAACACTCATTCCGTTTATCAGACAGAGGGAGGCACCTTGACCGTCGCCGATGCCAACCACAGCCATGTCCTTCTTGTGTTACGTTGCTCCCCATGACAATGTCAGTCTGAGTTCCCCCTTCTAAAGAACCGGGTGTGGGATTTCGTCATGCGAGACTTTGTCATCTGAGAATAGCGGTCCTCGCCATTTTGAGAGAGAGAGTCGAAGGCCAGATCAAGAACTCGCGTCGGGAACTGGAGTGGGAGGATCGCATCGCTAAATTTCTCCTGATAGGTCTGCCTAGAAGTGTTGCGTAGGCCGGTCCAGAGCTACTGCTTATACGATTACAGCTTCCAGGCCAAATTTAACTGAATCGCGCCGGCTAATAAATTTCCCTTCTGGGAAAGACGACCACCATGAAGCGTAAGCGCAGCTGTAATCTACCTCCACAGGTTTATCCTCAATGGTTTTTCCTAGTGTTTCTCATGACATATAAAAAAACTGCTTAGGCAGCCAAAGGCTCGTCGAGGCGATCAGTTATCCTACTCAATGTCGTGCGTTCAATACTCATCGTCCTCGAACGCTTCATAGCTGACGTAGAACGTCAAACCAATGCTAATAACGTCCTGACGATTTATTGGAAACTCTCGTGGCATCAGCCCTCGCAGAGAAGTACGAGGACTACGCTCGACGCCTTGGTAACCCCTGTCGTCTCCAGGTTTTCCTTGAGGATCTCCTCAGACACAGAGACGAGATATGAACTGGAGATGATAAAAATATTTTTCATTTCAGGCCCCAGTCGCGAAGCCCGGCAGGTAAGCGGGCCAGAATTCAACGTGCGGGACTTGGGCCAGACCTCGCAGGTACTGCGGATGAAATTCTTGTCCGATGGTCCTTCGAAGAAGCGGGACTTACGAAACACACTTCGTAGCGCTGGACGAAGATAAGGATTAGTTTGGAACGATGACACTGTTCTGGGTATTCTTTCGAAGGGCGGTATTTATCAAGAATATTTGTGTGCAGTTGAGTAATGAATCTGTACCCCACTTTCTAGTCGCCGTTTCTTCAGATTTCCAGACGACTTCCGACAAATTGGAGTGGTAAACTACTATCCTCTATATTGCGATATCCTCCGTGCACATCTGGAGACGCGAGGGACTTGTGAATATAAGATAGTACAAGCCATCCACGAAACTTACGGTAAATAAAGTCTAGCTATCTCCTGTCCTCTCGTCTCTTGTATGCTTTGGGGGTTGGGATACGGGACAAAAAGCCACAGCATGGAACACCATCCTCTCCAGCTATATCAGAAACTCGAATTGTCGGTTTTGATCGCACCAGAATACCTTCCCATTTCGTCGCAACAAATACTACGTGTTGCGTTGAATCCTATGCGCGTCTTCTCAATCCGCGCGATCCTGAATTTCGTGTAACACCAGGTCAACGTCAGAGGAAAAGCCTGTGATGCTTTCTCCGTCGACTTCCAGATAATCTAGCGTCTGCATGTTCATAATTATGCGACAGCACTAATCTTTCAGGCTTAGCAGACAATTGCAGAGGAAATCTTCACATACCGAAATAGAGATAATCGAGATAGGCCAGCTTTGAGCAACGAGTTACTAAGAGCACTCTCGATGTGACAACAACTCACCCAAATGCAACATGAGCCTTCGAAACCTGTCCAATGAGTCCATATGGAACAATTACCGCAAATAAGGCTACAACGGTTAATCTTTTAATATCCCAGAAATCAGCGCAGCAAATCGCTTACCACAAATTGTAACCAGTATCCATGTGCCGTCGCGGGTAACTAGCTTTACAACTGGTGCCCCTAATGCTGCTAGCTCCCACTTTGCCGCTGTTAGTAATCCCATCGCGATATGTGTGACCCAGACAGATATACTGCACGCAATTATTAGGACGGCGGGGGGTGGTTTCCATTCTTTGGTTTAGTACTCACCAAAAATATAGAATATCAGGATGAGTCCTCGTGGTATCGCATATTGGATCATATGGCACCTGTAAGACTGATCTCGGAGCGACGACCGCCTCTACTGCAATTTGACCACAGAAAAGTAAAGTCAAGAACGTGCCAACTCTTAAACTCTTGCTATATAGCGCATAAACTGCAGTCGATTTCTCTAGCTCGGTATGTATTGGAGATGGTAGCACTCACGTCGAAGCATCAGAATCAAATCCAGAGCCGCCATCAGGACACACGCGGCGGTAAGTTGGAAGGAAAACCATCCTTTACATATATTCTCTGGAGTTGACAGAACCGAGAATGGGCCAAAAACGAGGTATAAGTTAACACTACAGATTAAAGAATGTGAGTCCGTAAACTAACTAGATAAGGAAAATAAGACGAATTACCTTTGAACGATGATGGCCAAGTATCGAGAGAATAAGTAGACCATTCGGACTACGGTTATCGGCCTTCTAAATCACGTTGTTAGACGCTCAACCAGAGTAAAAAGAAGAAAACGCACTTCCAGATGTGTCGTAACTCTTCTCGAAATGTAATCGTGTATTCGTAAAGGAGAATGGCCAGAGTGGACACTGTCCAAGAGGTCGTTAGCATTGTGCCCCTCGAAGTTGGGTCAATCTTACAGGTAGACCATTTACGAATCGTGATGTTCTCGAGGAGAATCCTATCGTACTGGGCAAGTTCTGACATTTACGAGGAAACGGCTGAAGGGGAATTCGATGTGGGATTCAAAGCAATCTCGCGAGTATTTGAAGGAACGTGGCATGGGAAGTCGGGGAATAAAGAAGCACAGCCACTGAATGCTATCAATGACTAATTCTCAGGTACAACACCGACTCGCTAACTTGAAAATAAAAAACGGTCTGGAGCTCGAGTTATTTATTCAAAGATGGCTCGGAAATTGATTCAGCCTGTTTCCCGGTGCTACTTAACAGAAGGATATTCTATAGTGCTATACAATGCTGCTGATTGAACACTGGGTAGTCCAATCATAAATGCCATGCACTTCTACCAGATCCATGGCGTCGGTACACTTTCAGGGAAACGATAAATGAAAACTGGCCCGGCGTCTGGGGTCAACAATTTCGGAACATCCGCTCATGAATTCTGAGTGATCAATTTGTACATCCTCCTCTTGGGCATTGGCCCAATATTCTAGCCGACCGCTCTCGTATTTTGTACAGTTGTCTACAGGTGACAGCGTCACCTTATCAGACTTATTTTGCTCTCATTTCGCTGTAGATGTTGACAGCGATGACGATGTCCATTGATCATGATAAGGGTAGCTCTTCATCCTCGGCTCCGTAATCCGCAGGGAGCACGACAGGTCGACGCATGACATCGGCACCAAATGATGTGCCTGAGTGACCACTTCGTACTGGACCAACATGGCTGGCATGTACAATTTCTGAGACCCAAACTTCAAGGGATAATATATTAAACTTCAGTTGATTATGGGTTGTATTCGTATACAAAGCCGTCTCAAAAAGGGAGAAGACATGACAAGGGGACACATCACATTTCAACTGACTAGGAATCAAGTTGCCCTGGAAATAAGAACACCTCTACTGCGCGAGCAGGGCACCCAGATGAACGGATTCTTTGACGTGGAATTTAGTGCCAAGAGTTGTTCTGTTTATATGGGAACTTTTTGCTGCACGATTCAATCCCCTCAGTCAATGACGATGCTGGTATTTCAATCTCCACGCGGTTATTCGACAGTGGAAATGTTACTTGTTCGGAGATCTAGGGGAATGAAGAAACCAAGGCGAGCAATGATGTCAGCCTTCTAATAAATGTAGACCAACGATAAACAAACCGACTATTTTAAATAAGGAAGGTGTTGGAAGATGCCAAGCGCAATTTTTTTTTTGGCAAGGAATGGGTTGGAATTAGTTTTCGGATAGAATTTGCTGTCGTAAGGAGTTGCAATGCTATAACCTGAAAGCTGGCTGTCGACACAGTCGCCCACTCTACGCAGTTGGGAGCAACAGCATATAAGATTTGGTAGCGTTTGTTTTGTAGGCGTTATTATACTCAAGTACATAAAGTGCTTCAGTGTAATGCAGCCTTCAACTGAATCTTTAATTGACTGTAATTCATAGAGACGCCGGTTAGTTGAAAAATGAAACGAGCACTAAGTGAAATCTGGGCGCTAATCCGACCGTCAATGGCAAGACAATAATCCAGGGTGCTGGACATCACGACATACTCTAAATATACGTCATCTACCTCCTGAACCCTGGCTCAAGCTCTTCACCAACCAACCCACGTCCAGTTTTACTTCCGAGTCCTACGCATAGTGATCTTCACTTTAACGGGCTCACAAGAGGCAACTAAGAGTTGCTACGAAAGTCCTGCCCGCTAAGTCAGCACTTGGCCTTACAGAACGGATGTGCGATTGGCATCCACTAGCGGCACTGTCGAGTTCATTTGTGTCGACGATAATTCAGATGTACAAATTGGAGTTGGAACTCCTGGCCGTTGTTTGTGCTTGTTCCTACTCCCCGCCGTAGCTGCCGTGTGCAAGTTTGGTGAAAACAACAGGACCGCGAGACAAAAAAAAACTTCTGCGAGCTTAACATTGGCCATAAAGTGTGGTACAGATGAATTTACGCCGACTTAGGAGGAGTCCAAAATCAAACTAATGTGGTCATTGATTGAACGAGTATAATGTCCGCAGTACAATTACAAGTTATTTTTGTCGTAAATGAGATTTTAATCTTCGCGGTCAAGTCTGGTGATCACAAAGAGCTCCTGGGGCGGGAACCTGGGCGGGAAGCTAGGTTGAACAATGAGAGGTCGGACAGAAATCTGGATAGAAAGAAGTCGGTATTTATTTCTGACGCAAAGAAAAAATCGAAGAAAAAATAATACTCGCCTGGGTTTCGGGCTCGATATCAGGAACGACCCATCCGAGCATGGGGTTTTTCGCCGAGATGACGCTAGGCAAGATATCAGTAAAGTAATTTCAAATTTATTTCGATTAACTTAACGCACGTATAGGTATTCTTTCCCAGATGGAATTGCGGTTCGATCTTCCACAAGGTAGGCTCAGGTTCGTCCATCAAAACCGCGAAGAGCTTGTTGTCGATATCCGCGGTGTAGTTGCCTCCGACCTTCATGATGAACGTATCATGAGATCCCCTCTGCAGTATCCACTACATAGGAGCAGGTCAGTCATCTGTTCGGCGAGATTTAAAGAAATACAATCACCCTCGGCGCTTCGATGCCTTTGGGGAGGACAACGACTTTCTTGGGTTTAAGAGATAAGTCCTCTGCGGCATTTCTTCCGATTGGGAACTCCTCCAACTTGCTGGTTATGATGTAAATTCCGGATTCCATAGCTGCTATCAAGTAGGAGAGGAGCGGGCGTATTATCCTGGATAAAGGCTCGAGATAGGACCGAGTATTTATCCACGAGCGCGATTCAGCGCCTTGCTTGAAAAGGATGAACACATTAGGATTTTCTAAGATTAGTTACCAGGTCTGCAAATTAGGGGCTTAAATATAAACGCTACCTTCAGAAGGTGTAGACCATTGTACTGGTATCGCCGCAGTCAGTGAAATTCAACTTGGCATCTTCTACATAGAACAAGAAAGGAATGCTATTTAGACTACCTGGAGCAAATGTGGTCTGTGAAGCGAGCACTCCATTCCCTCCAGAATTGTTTCTTGAGACGGTGATTGTGAGGTTATATGTACTCGCAAAACTTCCCAAGCGTTCAATTAGGCTCTTATCTATAAATTCTTGCCCTATAGTGCAGCGAACCTTTGTTAGATGAAAGAGTGTAAAGTGGAAAGTCTCCGGGACACGGGGACGGAAATTAATGAGATAAGCTTCCCAGTATTTAGAGCGGCAACGCTTGCTTTTTGGGGTCAGCCATCCAGAATAGTCATTGATATATTTTTGTAATATTGAACGAAGTTCTTCAATAACAAAGTTTAGTTGAACTAGGTTTCTCACAGGACGCGGGGTTCCCATCGCCGCCATCAGCCGCTCCAGAATACGATCGAACTTAAGCGATGATATATCAAATTAGTCTAACTGCCTGGTGAACAAGATATCACAGGACAGAGCTACTATTTCAGTGGTTCATTGTGATTCAATCATGCTGAACGCAAAGAGTATAGTTGGTCCTAGGAAAAATTTACTGACTGCCGAGGTTTATTGCATGTCCATTTAGTTGCCTCTACTGACCAACACCATGAATGATTGAAAATAGTCGTAATTTCATGAGCAGGCCACTTTTCGCGTCTAAAATTAAAACACACAAACGCTTCCCAGGCCAAATGATGCAAGTGAGCATATGACAGAAGTACCACTTCAATTAAACTATGTCCCTTGCAGTGATTGTCTTGGAATTCACCGCACTTTCTACATACATTGCTCGCGCCTCTCACAGACAAAGATACACTGAGCAGTATGCGAAATTTCCCCAGACCGTCACATACTGTAGTGCAAAATTTGAGTTCGGCACAAAGCTAAAGTATGCCGCGAGGACAAGCTCTTGCCAAAAGCTCCGCAGTACTCTGGTCTTTTAAATTTAAACTGTGTTGTCACTGTGCGAAGCTACTGCCTGAGAGAACATCAGAAGACGCGCAGTTGGTCCTCGAGCTTCTTGGTGTGCGCTTGAAAGTCGCCAGGTACAATAGACTCGAACAGAAACTCGTAGATTCTTCCATTCGGCTAGCCGTTGACTTCAATTTTCTTCACGCCATCCACAGGGTACGCAGATCTACTTTAACGAAGCTACGACTCACTACCTCCGGCCAGTAAGAGTGTCACTTGCAAGCATGTTGGCGAATCCTTAAATAACTGGAATGGATACTATTTTTTTCTTGCCAGAGTTGAATTATAGCATGACTGTGGTCAGTGCAGGGTTATGCCGGCTGCCCTACAAGTGCTTGAATACGCACCGGAAAAACAATTGGTCAATTTCGGAATGCAACGAAGTAAATAAGCGACAGTAAAGGTCTAGCTAGAATCGTGATACATTTGGGTATGTTGAGCGTGCCTGGAATTTCGAGAAACACTGCTGATCGCATCACTTTCAAATATCCTCAAAAACCGACCCATCAACTTGGAATGTCGGCAGGAAGAGAAATGGACAGTGGTGCGAAGGTTACGTTCATATCATTCCCAGGCATCCAAATACGGGGCAGGTAAGGGTGTCAGTCGAAAGCAAAACACACCGTGCGATAGGCAAGAATCGCACCCTGCGTTGAGGCATGAACGCGCCTTACATGGAACTTTAGGTAGGGTTTCCGTTCTGGCAAACAAGAAAGCGCTTTCTTACAACCCGACTTTGGACAACAGGAACCGCTTTTGGCGCTCCGTTCGCGAGAAAATGCTGCTTGTGGCCACTGCATCTATGTCCTTGGCTGGATCTTCGTCAAGGACCTGCGAAATTATGGTGAGTAGGCACACCTTCCTCACGACTAAGAGAAGAGGGAAAAAATACTAACCAATCTTGGGTGCTCCGACCAATTTGACTACACTGGTGCTTCACGATTCTGTTGAATTTCCACCACATAGGTAATTAAATTGTATCGATTTACTGCTAGCTTTTACTCTTCAAACATACCGGATTACCATGGTTCACAGGCTGTAGTTATAGATACTGTTTTCCTGATCAAAAATCGTTTCTTCGCGTATATAAAGCGCTGTCCTCCTCAAAACAATTTTTGATCGGGCCGTACTCTTAATCTGGGCAGTTTCAACCGTATTATGGGTAATGTAGCTCCCAGACTTAGGCGCAGGCCCACCATATTCGAGAAAAACACTTGAAATCGGATGCATTGAAACAGGATTTTCTTCAGGACCGAGGCGGGACCCAACCCTGTGCAAATATCAATCCAGTTGGCGTCCCGAGACTTCGATTTGCTTACAGATGTAAAATTTGGTGGAACAGCACAGGAACTACTGGACTATACTCAATCCAGTGGGCACCCGCAAATTTTCTTTCATTTATTTGCGTCGGTTCTCCTCCACCGCGGCCTAATCCAGTCCGTCCTTACTGTAATTCTGTTGTCCATTGGTGTGCTTGCACCAGAACCACTCGATCAAACTCAATCCAATGTCTATCCACCTAATTTTTGAATTCGCAATCTGTGGGTATGCACGGGATGAACTACTAGACCATGGTCAATCTGGTGAGTACCCACCAATTTCCTTTCATCTATTTTCGTTGGTCCTCCTTCACTGAGGATCAATTAAGTCCATGCCCACCGTGTTTTCGTTGGTCATATTCACAATTAGTGCGCCTGCACTGGAACTACTCGATCACATTTGATCCAGTACCTACATACCGTATTTGTGAATTTGCAATCGGTGGGCAGACACTGGAACTACTAGCCCGGGCTCAATCCGGTGAATACCCACCAATTTCCTTTCATTTATTCGTATCGGCTCTTTTCTACTAATTGTTTTCTCATTCACATTCGGTGTCTCTGCACCAAAACTACTCGATCAGACTTGATCTAGTGTCTACGGAGTGTATTCTTTGATTCGAAATCGGTGGGCATGCACTGGAGCTACTAGACTGGGCACAATCCAGTGAGTACCTACCAAATTGTTTCCATTTATTCACGTTGGTTACCATTCGTCGAGGTTTAATCCAGTGCATTTCCACCATATATTCTTTCCATATTCACAATCAGTGTACCTTCACCGAAGCTACTTGATAATAATACAGTGTTTATCCGCCGTATTTTTGAATTCACATTCTGTTGGCCTGCACCAAAATTACTGTCTCGGCCCCGATCTAGTGAGTGGGCACCAATTTTCTTTCATATATTCGCATCGATTCGACTCCAGTCACAAACGGTAGGCCTGCACTAGAATTACTGTCTCGGACTCAATCCAGTGAGTACCCACCGATTCTATTTCATTTATTCATATTGGTTTCCATTCTTAATTGGTGGGCCTCCGGGCACAATCCGGTGAGTACCCACTAATTCTACTTCACCAACTCGCACTGGTTCCCAGTCACAAACGGTAGGCCTGCACCAGAATTACTGTCTCGGACTCAATCCAGTGAGTACCCACCGATTCTATTTCATTTATTCGTATGAACTCAATTGATCCTCAGGGAACGAGAACCGACTCCACTAGATGAAAGGAAAAATGGTGGGTACCCACCGATTTTATTTCATTTATTCGTATTGGTTTCCATTCTTAATTGGTGGGCATGCACTGAAACTATTGTCTCGGACTCAATCTAGTGAGTACCCACCGATTTTTCTTTTTTTATTTGCGTCGGTTCTTGTTTAAGTGAGGTTCAATTCTGTGCAGCCTCACCACATATATTTGTTTAATTATCAAAATCGGTGTACCTGCACCGAAACTACTTAATCAGACTTGATTCAGTGTTCAGCCGCCGTATTTATAAATTCGCAATCGGTGGGCGTGCACTGGAACTACTGTCTCGGACTCAAATCTAGTGAGTAACCACCGATTTATCTTTTTTTATTTGCGTCGGTTCTCGTTTAAGTGAGGTTCAATCCTGTGCAGCCTCACCACATATATATGTTTAATTATCAAAATCGGTGTACCTGCACCGAAACTACTTAATCAGACTTGATTCAGTGTTCAGCCGCCGTATTTATAAATTCGTAATCGGTGGGCGTGCACTGAAACTACTGTCTCGGACTCAATCCGGTGAGTACCCACCTATTTCTTGTCATTAATTCGCATGGGTTCCCACTGAATCCAGTGCCTCCTCACCAAATATTCTTTCTATATTCTCAATCGGTGTACTTGCACCGAAGCTACTTGATAAGATTTACCAGAATTTATCCTGTACCTCCGTACGCATATTTTCTTGCGTCTGTAATTTGTACCGCGCTTACTTATTGTAAATACCCACCGCGTTTGCTCAACCGTGTCAAATTCGGTGTCTTCCAACAGCATATAAGCTTAAAACTGTACCTGTCCACTGAGTAATTTGATCAGACTTCCTCCCTGCTTGTTCTCGGCAATTTCCCAAGCGCATCAGAGACGTGTGAGTCTCCTCTTTCCCGCCAGCTCGGGTCAAGTGGCCTTCTCGGCAATTTCCAAAGCGCATCAAATACGCGTGAAAGCTGCCTTGTCCCACCCAACTCAACTTGCGAGACAATGCCTATGTCTGTATGTAGTATCTTCACTTATAATGTACTTCAATAGTGTCCTTCTCACTTCGCACTTCGCACTAGCACACCAATATTTAAATATGGCCTGCGTCTACCGTATTGTTCACGTCTTTCTCGACATTGCATCCTGCCATCACCACTTGGAGAAATGGTCAAGCTACACAGAAAAATTAAGGTTCCACTCCGTGAGTTGAGCTTGAATTAAGTCATTCCAACGTGTACTCATTGTTTGTGATTATATTTCCTTTGTCCACTCGTTTTTCTCTTTCCTCCCATGGTCAAATGGCCGATGAGCACCGTCGCATTATCTTGCTTCCTGAATCTAACTCGCCTCCTCGGAAAATCAATCTACTCCAGCACGATGATTCTGTCATTGTTACTCCAGTTAGGCATTCAAAAACCACCACAAGGGCGAAAAAACGTCTCAAATCACGCCATGAAACTCCTAATTCAGAGGTGCTCACCCCCAGGTCAACAACAGCCGGACAACCAGTGCCGATCCAATCGACTGACACCCCTGGAAATGCTTCCGCCCACCCTCTCGCTTCACCACACAAGCCTGAGCAGTGCCCAGCTGATGGCCTAGATTTGAATAACGAGGATACAGAGTTTATGTCAGTGGTAGATGCTCGGGATGCAGGCCAAATAAGCGAATACCAGTACTTTGTCGAGGCGGTATTTGCTGCAGAGTGCGTTATTTCTCAATTGTCACGACAAATCTTTGTAGTCAACGGATGGAACGCCTCGTCGAGAAATATTACTGTAAGTCTAATATCTAATACTTATTACTCAAAAATTATGACGCTCAGTTGTTGCTCAGACACATTGGTACCATCTCGACCTCATGACAGTCGGATTGGATAAAATTCCTGTGTGTATGTGCCCAACAGGACGAGCAAAAAAGTCTTGTTTCCATACTCAGTTCATGCTAGATTATGGAGAAGAGCGTTTTCCACCAGGAGAAGACGTACCAGGTGGGCAGCAGAATTTTTTCTTCAGAGATATTCACTTACTGTTGCTAGCTCTCGACACCGGAGTGATCATTTTTTCTCGATATCAAGCCGACAACAATATATACGAAACTCTCTTTTCTATTCAGGCAGCTATAAATCCAACAATTAAAAACCGAGCCGTCGTCAAGCATGTGGGTGCGAATGATGGCTCTGGGCTATGGAGATGCAACAGAGACCCAAACCTAGTAAACTGCCCGCACGTCGTTGACGCCCGGCACTCACTTCAGAAGCATATCCAGGCCGACGTGGATGCAACTGATCCAAGTGCAAGTTCTAACCGCATGTATTATATCAGTAAGTCGAAGATTTTTGGATATTGTATCTATTTTTTCATTACTTGCTTCCGAAGGTCCATCGCCTCGACAGGCTACCAGCCACATGAATGAATCAGTGTCGCATCTCCCGATCCCCCCGCCAATGTGGGCCAGAATTCCTTCGGATTCTCCGGCTCCTCTTATTCACCCACTCAACAACGCGCCTGAAATTATCCCACTCAATCCAAGCACTGCGTCGTGCTGCTGCAAACCTGTTAGACTAGGGTACAATCCCTTTGTCCCTACCGAAACTAGACCATGCATTATCTATGGATTAGTTGGCGCTTGGATGTCAACAATCGAGGTCCAGCCCTGTTCCGGATGTAAGAGATACGTCGGACCTGATTGCCGAGAACTTGGGATTTTTAACTGGAATAACCGTATTTTGGTTACGCAGCAGCTATTAGAAGACTACGTCAATGCGTTCACAGCATCGGAGACACCAATCACGGCCTGGGTAAATGTCATGGCTCGACGCTATCAGTCGCTTGAATCTATACCTTTCTTGAAACACACTCCGTTTGGGGCAATCTGGTTTTCCTATGCACGACTCGTCGAACTTCACGGAGATATGAAATGCCCCACATGTGGACCGACCCCTGATGCAATAATATTTGACGGCGTCTCTTTATCATTTAACCAACGGAACCTACTTTCGTCCTTGGAACCCCCAACCAAAATCCACCCGACTAAATCTCTCGCTCGGCAAGATACAGTCCGAACCCGAGGTTTGCAGTTCATCCTAGATACCGCCATACGCAAGGATATTAGACGAATCATTTCTGGTCCATCCCTCAACGCGGCTGACGTCTCTTCTGTGAACCAGGAGATTTCACTTGAATTCTCGTATCTTGACTTGGCCGGCTACGAATCAGTGGAGTCAGGTTCCTCGCAGGACGAGGAAATACAAAAACGCAATAGTTTACGAAGAGAAGCGGCGAAAGAGCGAAAGCGACAAGCACTGTTAGCAAGGGTCAAGCTGATCCCGGGTGTAGTTGCGAGCCTAAAGCTCATTAATTCAGCGCTTGGAGACCTCTTCGATCGCTGGTTCGGACCTGGTGCAGTAGTCAATAAGGCGGTCGCCCCGGATGTTTATCGTTCTTTGTTTATTCAGGTAAGCTGCATCCATCTAGTCAGAATCGTTTGCTCAATATACGCAGATAAGCGCCGAGGAGTCCTCCCTCCAAATGATAAATCGCCCTTCTCTGGAGCGCCTCAAAATTTTTGTTACATCACCAACCGAAGAAGCCCTTTCTCATCTCATCCATATACCCGCACTTTACAAGGTTCTAATGTTTGAAACCTCGCGATCAACATTCAGCGGGATCTCCCCAGAAACCCACGGAGTTTGCAAATGGCTCTATATCCGCGCTGAAACAGTGCGTCGTGCGCTTCTAGTCCATGAAACTGAACCCCCCAGTCCGCCTATAGCTGAGGGAATTTTTGAATGGCAAAAGGTGAGCCATTGCCAGTTTATAAATGTAAAAGAACTTATTTTCCATGCGCACAGACAGGTTGTTTTTATGAGATGCCGCAGATAAGATATAGACCTCTGTATCCAAATCTACACGAAGACAAAACCCCTGACCGAGGCATGGAGAAAGTTGGCGGTTGCAGGAAGTATTTTTCGAAATATAGCCCTCGAAAACTTACTGGAGGTATCATGGTCCCATGGTGTACCCACAGCATCGCTTATGGATTCCACTGTATACCCATTTCCGAAGGTCGAAATGATGTATTTTCAGCACTCTATACAAGGTGGGAGAAGCCCCCGAAGATAATTCTATACGATTTCGCTTGCGCCCTTCAGCCGTACTGTATGCTCCGGGAACCTGCATTCTTCCAAGACACACTATTTGCGATAGACCAGTTCCATGCTCCAGACCATACCAAATGTTGTCCTTCATCATTCCTATCCACATATGCCCAGACGGACTCGCGACTAGCTCTGGTGAATTCCAGTGCTGGAGAGTGTGGAAATGGTGGGCTGGCGAGGATTAGGAAGTCGGTCAGCTACATGAATCAAGGACACGCTATTATCTTCACCAAAGTATTTCTGTCAATTTGGAATAGATTACGCATCAGAGACCTTGTAGTTAGCTCATAGCATCCGTTGAAAAGTGATTGCCATCTCTGGAATTGTTGGCGACCCGAAATTTGATCCCAAATCAAAAATTCTCGAAATTCTGACAAGACGCATCATGAGCATGACAGTTTCGTGAGATCTCGTGCTACAACCATTAAATTAAGTGCATTGTCTCTTTAAGAAGGTACGGTTGAAGACTATGTAAAGAAGTTTCAGAAACAGAGGCTTCAGTTAAGACCTAACCTAAAAGAGCGGCTCCTTTGTAGTTACCTTAAAACAAGACATTTCAACAGAAATTTTTACATTTTGCAATCGTAAAACGGTCCTGAAGGTGCCGAGAAAAGAGTTGAAGTGAATGAATGACTTTGACGAAGTTATGGAAATGCGGTGTGGATGCTCGCTGACCTGGCACTGAATTTGGTCGGTTCCAACTCTGCGATGGGATGGCGCGCTCGCACAAAAACACCACACAAACGCCTACACTACGGACTCTATCTAATCTAATATAGTCTCCAGCAGGTCGGGTTGGTTCCCTCTCGATGGTCTTACCGGATGCGCTTTCTATCGGAGATATGCGTCATATAGACCGGTTGTGTTGAACGATTTAAGATTGGGCGCTAGAATTGTGATTCCCTCAGCAAATAGGTATATCGGGCTAAAGAAGTGTCGTTCTACCGATTTGATCTTATGACAGAATCTTGTTCATACCCACAAGATTGGATCCTCCGGTGGGAATTTGGTAACCATAAACAAGATTAAGTTCCACGATTGGAATGTGGTAATTGCAAAACAAGATTCGCTTTCAAACGACTTAATAATTTCAGTCAACAAGACACATACCAAAGCAAGAAATTCAGTGCAAAGGAACCAAATTTGATTGGGACCAGAGACAAATTTGGTGAGCCTCGCCCAAATATTCTCTTTTTAAATCATCCGCCTTCTGTTGTCCCAAACGTCCTTGTTCTTTTACCACCATCACCCACGCGTCGCTCACCCCCATCTCCTTGAGTAATGCCCAAGGAAACGACCAACGCTCGTCGAGGCAACATTCGGACCTCACCTTCGAAAGCCAGGGGGCCAATGCACTGTAATAAATGCACCGGCAGGCCACTGCGCACTGAGTGCATACACACGGAAGCAGGTCGCGCCATGATCAAGCTTCGAGCCGAGGTACGAATTCACCTCTAGTATTTTGTTAAGGCATCTAACTCGTTTAACCAAGTCTGCTGAAAAGCCAAAGAAGGGCGTAAGGTCATCCCCAAGGTGCAATTCGTGTGATGGAAGACCGCTCCGTTCCCAGTGTGTTCACACGCGCCTGGGCAGAATTTATCTTCAAGAAGCGCAGATCCTCGCAGTAAGTCATTAACTATACCTTAGTTTCTAGGGTATTCATTAGCTATTTATTCTCCAGGAGCTTTCGACTGCGACCAGTACGACTGCTGTCGATGGTCCTCCTGATACATCTGGCGATCCGGGTGACAGTCCTCTCGAGTTCCCCGGAGATCAATCTGCTGGTTCCAATGCTGACTCAATCCTCCCCATTCCGGATCCGTTATCACCTCAACCAAGCGATTGTTATGTCCCAATGCTTTCCTCATCTCCTCAAGGTGAAGGAATTGCCGAAATGCCATCATCCCTTCCAGTCCCCCCTCAGGCCGACGACCTTCCAACATCGCTCACTTCAGAAATAAAGTCGGATTATTCTCGGGCTACGAAGGCCAACCCGAAGCATGGATTTGTGCGGGCTATGAGGGGTGCCGCTCGTCATGGTCCGTTCTTTATTTTATTTCTCTTACCTCTGAACTTAACCTCCTCTCATTTAGACATAGTTCGAAAGCACGCTCGACAGCAGGGCATATATGATGCGAAAGTTGCAAGTAAGAGGTTCCTGGAGAACATGAACCGGTTAATCGAGAGAGTAAGCATATTTCTGCGTTTGTTAATCCTAGTTTAATCTATATTTTGTAGTGCGATGATCTAGCCGCTACAACTGGCTGCTGGTTATTCATCGGAGCACAACACTGCAGCGGTGTTGGTGCCACTTTGCATTACACCTCTCCACGACTCATACGTGACGCGGGCGAACAAATGAACGATGTCGCCAACGACTTCCATGTTCTCATGACAAATTTACTTCAAGCTCGTCGAACGGAAGCCTTAGAATTGACTATGAAACTTCTAAAGGTCGAAACAGCAAAGGAGGAGGCGCTCAAGCAGGCGAACGGGCTACGAGAGAGACTCACGAACCAGGAGAGGCTACTAGAACTCTATGCGACCAGGCTGGGAATCGGAGCAGATGAACTCGAGGCGCGCTCGGAGTAACCTCTCACTCGACGCCGGATGTAGATCACACACATTATGCAATCATCACTTGTCTTGTTTTCTATTTGTTAATTTATCGTCCGCTTGGCTTCGTTTGTCTACAATTCCGAGTTCTCGGGTTTTGGAAAATGGTCACCTGGACATATGTGGAGCGTTTTAGTTCTCCCTTTGTCAGTCTCACACTTACTCGGGGGCCAGAAATCGATGAGATGAGATAGGACCTCAGGAACTTGGCGTTTTGTGGCGCCTTTCCGATACGAGACATGAGGTGATAAGCAGATACGTGAGGTGATAAGCAGATACGTGTACCGATAATCCGGGTCATGGACGCACGACCTTTCGCTTTTCCCGTCGCTTGTCAGTGATAGAAAATCTTAATTCCGGTATCGATGCCTACAAGCCTCTCTCACACCGCTTGTACAGGGATATGACTATCAGTCCCAGTAATTCGGGTCCTCAGAGAACCTCTGGGAGTTTACCCTTTCACGCCGCTTGTCATTTTGGTAGGTTGGTTAATATTCGGGAAGATAAGAATTGGAACTCGGATTTGCTTGCACTAGCGGCGATAGGAAATGCGAGGCACTGGGAAAATGGGAGACTGCTGTGATCGAAAGAACAAAGGAATTGGTGGCGGTGGAGTACGAAAATTCACCCCTTCAGAACACTAATGAGCAATCTGGCTATTCTCAGAATCCCAGCGGTTTGGGCGCGTCTCACCGTTTTGATGACTGGGTGGATAAAATTAACTTAGGATGTAGAAAAAAAACCAAAAGACAGCTGGATTGAGCTTTTAGAAACAGAGATGATACTATATACCGTGTTTTAGGAAATTTCGTGCAACATGTCGTCAGGATTGTCTGTTTTGACGCGCAAGGCACAGAGTTTTTGATGCGCGCTGAGGAGGTTGCCGAAAGAGGAGCATTTCCTGTCACATGAACACCGCCACTCTCTTCGGCAAATCGGCAACCCCACACTTTTGAAGTCACTTCGGTTTCTTGTCCGACCTGTCGGGCCGATAATGGTGCGAAGTTCAGTGATCGCTTTAGGAAGGTGATTCTGCCACACAGGCCCAATGAAGTAACAGCCTAGCTCGGCATGGAAGCCGTCTTGGTAGGTCCCACAGGAGGTGATGAAGGTGCAGGCTCATTCACAGTTCATGCAAAGTTGGGCTTACAACGCGTCTTGCAGCACGAATCAACGCTTCTGAGTCCTACTTGAAATGAATATGGATTTTTCATTGGCTTCTACCTACATTGAGGGTTTGAGCCTAAACGCGCGGGAAATGTTTGTCGTGATCCACTTGGGTTTCCTCGACTCGACGACTGGTGAGGGAAATCCGGTCCATCTAACCAGTAAAGCAGTTGGTAGCAAATAAGTAGCAAACCATGTCCACGTTGGTAGCAAATACGAGTAGCAAACATCGAGGTTTATTTGGAATTAAGTCACCTTTATCTTAGCGCTGAGTATATGTGAATGTGGTGGAACGGTACAATATTTAGTACAAAGTAGCAAACGGGTAGCAAATTGGTCATACACCGGACGACATTATGGAGGAATTGTCCGTAACCCTCATTTAAAAGAAGAGATATTCGACATGAAGCTTAAACAAAGCTTAAACGACTTGGAAATTGGCTGTACTTGTACTACTCGAAGACTCTTAGCTTGTCAAAGATCGAAGTGTGTACAGATGTAAAAATATTCAAGCAGAGCAATCAGGTTTTAAGTGAACAAGTTGCACTTGTAATCCGCACATCCAACCGATATATATTTGTCCTCTAAACAAGCGGTTCACAACTTCATGATTGTACTCGAACGGTTCACAACTTACCAGCGCACTCGGAGAAGGAGAAGAACCAAAGATTTAGGGAGACTCGATCCGATAATTCAGTAGCGTATCTCAAAGTATCAACTAAATAAAACACCTGTCTCATATTACGATTCAACAAGCGCCCGTTGAACTAGCTGCTTAAACGACTTAGGAATTGGCCGTACCTGAAGATTTTTGGCTTGTCCAGGACCGAAGTGGTAAAAGACGTAAAGATGTTTAAAAGCAGAGCAAGTGAAGTACAGCAGTATATCTCAAAGTTTCAATTAAATAAAACACCTGTCTTGTATTATGACTCAACAAGCGCCTGTTGAATTAGCTCCTCTTCTTCTAGTTCCTGGTCCATGTCTGCGATGACAGGTTCGGCGTCAAACGAACGTTGAATAATACTGTGGAAGTTGGCCGTTGAACTGCCGATGCTGTACAAACTACGGCGTATAATTGGGAGTCTGGTTTGGATTATAGTCAAACCTTGAACGACTTCGATAAGTTGCTCTTGTTGGTATGCCCACAGGATCTTGACGGCAGGGTGGTTATTTGGGAGGTAACCCTCTATTGCTTGTAGGCTGCGCAAAAGTTGTTTTCCCGCCAGTTCGTGTACCCAGAGCCTTTCGATGAACTGTGATATACGTTCAGGTCCACGGTCAATTGATCGATCCAGCAGGATTTCAAAGGTATCTGGCCAGGATGAGATACCCCCCCACGGACTGCTCCATTTCTGTACCTTTGCTCTAAGCTTAATAAAAGATTCGTATTGTGGAAACTGCGGTTCGATTTCTTCCAACGCACTCAGAGGGGCCGCGAAGTTTCTCGATGGACGGACGACCTTTGTCTTCATAACGGAAAAAAGGTCCTCAAAATCCGGATAGGCTGGGGATTGCCAGTATTCCTCCATGATTTTTTCCAGAGAGTCGTCGACTGGGTCAGTCTGTACTCCTGTGGTGATGCTACGAAGAATTTAGCTGTGAGTTTAAATGGATGTTCGCCATAAACAACGTACTATTCACGCAATTCTTGGCTTTGACTCGCGATTCCAGTACCAATTTGAACCGATTGGGAGCTTCTGTATCAATATATGAGTAGAGCCTCCAAAGACTGAAATTGTTCGTACTTCTCACTACGACGTCGGCGATTTATTTCTGCATTTTTTACCTTTATTGCCTCCTTGTTTCTGGTTCATCCTCGTTAATATATGGATAATAAAGGCCAAGCGAAAATGTACTTCTCATAATATTTTTTATACTTGCTCTGTGGTGAAGCACCAGCTTGCGACATATTACTGTAGGAGGATAGACGTAGTTACAGGGTAGAGCGTCGAATCACAACATGAATAATTGGACCGCCGTTTATACTAATTTTTGAAAGCACGTCAAATCTCAAGTTTGTAAACTCAATGCATAGGCAGATTACGAGTACGGCGTCATATTCAAAGGTACAGACAAATTACAGCAGTAACAAGGCGCATAGCAAGCAGTCGGGAAAGGGAGTACTGTCCAAGATACAATTTACGCAAAATCAGCCCGAGTAAGGACGACGGAGGTACGTTTAAAAACAACACGTTCTACTCCACCAGCATTGAGAGCGGTGTCAAACGCTGCAAAGGCGTCTGCATAGTTACCGTACCTCCTAGCCCTAGCATTGGGGATGTCCAACAAGTTCAAAGCGGTGTTCCCGCTAAAAAAACGATGTTAGATTTACACATTAAAGCGGTATCTTAACACTCACCGCCCAGCGATTATGCCTGGAGTCCTCCCGATGAAAATTGCGATATACTTATTCAAGGTAAGATCTATACCTGAGTTAGCTGGGAGAAATGACATGAGCAGGTGGAATTGTGTTCGCTTGTTCGTTCGGCTTACCCGGAACTCCAGGAATACCTGGGGAGGATCCGTCGAGTTTTTCGCGCTCATAGATGATGGTGAACTTGGTAACGAGCTCCAAGTCCAGAGCAGCGTTAAAATACTCCGTTGCGTCGGCTTCAGTCTTGAATCGGGCAGCATGCGCACCAGGGACGTGCTCGATGTTCTCTGCGACGCCGTCACTAGCCACAGGGTTAGTAAACCAAAGTGCACTGTCAGAATTGACGAACGTACGATCCAAAGGCAACTTTAGGGTCTCGACCAATTATGATGGCATACCAGAAAGGAAGATTTTCTTCTGTGCTCAAGGCAAGTACTGAGCGGTATCGTCAAATTGGTATGACTATAAACATCAAGACGAGCTTACGAGGTCGTCTGGTCTGGATGGGAGTACCGTCCGAGGCAGAATGACCGAAAGGCTTCTCTTGAGAAGTGGCAGACTCCGGAGACGTGGTAAACTCTGGCGAAGTGGCAGACTCGGAGAGTTGAGACATCGGAGAATTGTGAGAAGTACAAATGTGAAAAGGCGTTAAGAATTTGGGGAAGACGAATGACCTTTGAGTATTTGAGCTCATGTCCTGAACGATTAAAAAGGCAATCGATCTCGATTGCCCAGCCTGAGGTCATCTGTTTCGGGAATAAATGGGGACACATGTTGTTGAATTGGACCGAAACTCGCAGTCGTAGGAATCCGTTATCTTGGTGCAGAAGTACGAATAATTATATTTGTGAACATACCCACTTCCCCTCAGCACACCATGTCTGAACTTGACGAGCGTATCAAGCAGGCCGTCTCCACATATTTCGAAAATGCCCAGAACATCGACCACTTAGATGTTGAACGCGTTACCAGGGAAATATTTCTATCGCTTTCCAATCCCCAAGATATCGACGAGTTCAATGCGCGCCGAACCTATATCGAGTTAATTTCGTCTCCCAGCGACGAGGATATAGCGGTTTACTGCCAAATCAAGATCCTTCGAGGATGGGTATCTGGCCCAGCAGGCGGTTTTTACAAGAGATCTCGTACGTGGCGTTTTCGGTGTATTAAATTTTTCCTTGCCGCTGATACAAACCCCAGAGGTCACCGGTGAGATAGGTACTGAACATTACGCTTAGCTTTTTTCTTCTTCCTCAACAAATTGACGTTCTATCTCCAGTGCAGTCGCGTCTCTATACCAAGGAAATGCTCAAGCTGGCCTACTATGACGATTTTTTGGTACTGAAATCCAGTGTGGAGAACTTCGTCAAAGAGGTCGTGCCCATCCTGCGACAGATAGGCCACGACCAAGAATATAGCAATGTGGAAACTACCGACCGAATATTCAAGTTGCGGGAGCAGTGGAAGATTCCTACTAAGGGCGAGATCATATTGGACGGGTCTGGGCGGATCGTAAATTTTACTTATCGCTATCCAAAGTATTCCGACAGCAACCATGCCATCCTCGTTGCCTTAGCTGAATAGTCGTTATCGATAGTAATCTAACTTGTCGTCCGGGCACTGTTTTGCATAACTGGGCTGTTTCACCGGTCCACAGCCAGATTAGGACACGCAGAATAGTCCCTGGTCCAAAGATAGAATCGGCTCCATTTGGTTGAACCAAAATAAAAACAATTAACGATCATCGAGATTTCTGAAGTGCCACACGGACGCTATCCATGAGAATTCATTTTCCCCATTTCGGTTTACCATTGTTCTTCCTTGTGCAGGAATCCTCGAAAACCGTTCCGTGGATGCCGACTTGAAGGCTGCCCGAATCTTCTTTCTAGTATTTTGTCGTTCTTGGCCTTCTCCTCTACAATAATTAACTGTTCTATGGGTGTCAATACTGTATAAAGATAGGGATCAGGATTCAGTAGTACCGGAGAATATCATTGGTTTCTAATTGTACCCTGCACTCCTGATTTGCGTAGATATTTGGTGAAGCGGGCGGAAATACAAAGCAATTCAAAGCTTCTCCCGATATTCAGATTTGTACATGCTCCGACGGAGATCAATTGCATTTGCTGTGATCCCCCTGCTGGAAAGATAGGCGGTACTGGAGAGATAGGCGGTAAGCGTGATGGATGGTGTGACGAGACGGGAAATTTGGGGGTCAAACAGCCCCGTACTCTCAAACCTTCCACTCTCACCTTACAGTCCCTCATCGCGAAAAAAATCCAGTGCGCGTTTTCAAGAAAATTTGCCGTAAAACAGGTATTTCGCTTATTACCACCACTTCCCATAGAAGCTCACCCGACTGTATAGTGTCTTTAATGGATTTAAGCGACGAAATTGAAGCCGCGCGCATCGCCTACGAGAAAGTGAAGTTCAAGAAACGGAATGCAAACAAGGAGTTTCCAGGTATATATCATGTCTTGGCCTTTGCTCGCAAATTTGACTAACAATGAACGTGTAGAAGACAAGGTCCTTGCTCGGAACCGTCTGGATGAGCTCCTGGCGTTAAGAGACAAGGCGGCCCTATCTGATACAGAACAGAACGGGAAAAATGGGTAAGTTCATTCGTAATAAATTTAATCCTGGACTTAATCGAGCTTCTATTAGACTAGGCCGGATGGGAAGCGTTTCTTCAACCACATCGTTCCCAAATTCTCCGGCTGTGAAAGGTCTGGAGGAAACGATTCCCAATGAGTAAGTGAAGTTTCATTTTTCAATCGAAAAAGAGGTGAACGCCGACCTTATTTTTATTTCCAGTCTGGCCTTAAACACAAGGACTTCTTCAGATGGTTCTGAGGGCGTAGAAACTAGCCTTGGGGTAGAGAAAAATAATATCTCCCTGTACGTCGAGTTAATTATGTTCTGGTTATTTAGTGCGACTGACTTGGACTTATCTTATTTAGTATTGAGAAGGAACCAAACGATGAAGGATTTTCGGCAGGTGCAAACGTAGTTCATGTTAACCTGTATGTGAAATTTTTATTACCGTATTTGCGATATAGCTCACCTTCCTTTCCAGCCTTCCCGAGAATGTTCGCTTCATTGGGCGCAAAAGCTTCAGCGCCATCACGCCGTATGCGATCCCTGTCTTGAAAGCAATTATTATATAGCTCACCCGCATTTTTCCAGCATCGCGCAGACGGGAATTAATGACGGGAGCGTTGGGTAGGCCAAGCTTAATCTTTCTATTTCTCAAGAAACTCATTAGCGAACAATACGAAAGGAACGACCATGAAATGGAAGTCGAACGTGAAGAAAGGACTGACTGTGAAGAACATAACAGGCAAGTTAATTTACTTAGAATGAATCCTTTAGAATTCGAACGCTCACCTCTCCCAGTATTGCTAGAAGCAATATGGAAATGGACGTCGATAAGATGTCTGGAAGCGCTCAGGCAGGGTAAGTCCCCACTCGATAAACTTGCTCCTGATAACCTCGACGCTCACGCCTTCCCATTAATGTGTTAGGGTTGACATAGAAATGGAGGTCGATAATGTTACTAAATCTGTCAATGGCGCGCCAATTGGGTATAGCACTTACTTATCGTTCGACCTTATGATTGCGAAGCTCACGTTCCCGCTCACAAGGCTAGAGAAAATAAACGTTGACGCCTCCGTAGGAGATATAAACTTGACTCACCCTGGGTATGTTTTCAATTTAATGCCATTAAAACGAATTGAAAGCTCATCTCTGCGCACTTCTTCAGGTCAGATATACAGATGGGTGCAGGGAATGCTCACGATTCAACTGTAGGCAGTTCGTCACAGTGAGCAGTCATTTTGTTGCAAACATTGTTAGTATTCGAGGGCTGACACTAGTCTGTTGAACTAGAATCAACCATGACGCGAACATTGCTACTGGAACGACTCACGAAGGCAAAGAGGAAGAAAGCGGAGTTGATACGTGAGTGCTGTCGTGGAATAATTGAATCGTCAGCTCACCGATATCACACAGTTTTATGGACCACGTACCGCCCGGAAACAACGTGCTCAAAGAAGATACCACGTCACCTAACGTGAAAGCCTCGCCAGATGAAATTGATATGTGGCAGAATCTTTGGACGTGAGAGCTCCAATTTATTTTATCTCTGAGACGGCCAAACTCACCCTTAGAATTATAGCTTCGCCTCAAATGCCAACTTCGTGATTCCTTCGAGTCCTGACGACCTGATGGCTTTCAGTTTCGTTTACGAGCCTGTCGAGTGGGACTGTCAATCGATCCCCACGGCTCCAAGATTCGAAGGCGAACCTAGGCACAACGGAGACGCACGCGCCGACCTACATGTCAAAAAGTACGAACTCGCAGACGCACAACGACAGCGAGATGACCTGCAATCTGTACACGATGCCGTCGATCGCCTCTTCGAGGAAGGTGTCATTAAAGGGAGAGTTGGCGCCAACAAGTTGGACGAAATAAAGCGATGGATGAAGAATATGGACGACCTATTGGCCCAGAAGAGAATTGCCGCCGATACTTCCCAAAAAGAATACCAGCGCCACTTCACTGTCTATGCGAACATCCAGCGAGAAGTAGCCTTACGGAAAGAGGTTTCTGATTTAAGGAAATCGTTTAGAAGCATTGGCCCCGACTCGCTCCAGGCTTTACGCGACGAACTTGTGGCGAAAGAGGATGAATTGGAGCTGTTGGTCCAGACGAACGAAGAGGACAAGGCGAAAGGTGAAAAGAAGAAGAAGACCTCTACGAAGAAGACCAAAGCCAAAGAGGAAGCGAAGAAGACCAAAGACAAGGACGACGACGACCCAGCAGAGAATTGCGCCAGATATTACAAGCTCACCGAAACCGGTCGTCAAGATTTGGAAGGTACCGTCGAAACTTGCTTACCACTTTCCAAGAATCTAATGCCTTACTATACTTTCAGTACGCGGTCAGGAACTCATAGAAAAGTACTGCAAAGCGACATCTGCTGCATCTCAGAAGAAGGCATTGAATAATATCGAGGTCGGCATTCGTAAGGCGACTCGCGACGTTCAGGAATTTCTGCCCGAGAGTAGTTACCGAAGGAAGGAAGTAGCGAAAATCGTTCACTACACCAGTTCCAAGAACTACGTTTGTCGCTACCACCAGCGCAATCGTGGGCATCATCAGCACGACTCCGCTGGTGGTGAACTTACGGGTGTAGGATATAAGAAGGCGATGTCGTCCAAGGCCGCAGGATACAGGGAACCACAGCTTGGACATATGAATTGCGGGTGCGCCGTTGACGACGTCCTGGTAGAATTTTTTGTCTGGAAGACCTTCAAGTCGTTCTCGACGAACCCGAAACTATCCGCCCACAAAGAGTACATGACGGACAATGATATAGTTCCAGCAAAAATTCGTCGCTTTTGGGTCCAGCATTGGATGGAGGTGACCTGCCTCACCGTCGACGATATATATGGCGATGACAACGAATCTGGTGGCTGGATTCCGCGACTCGCCGCAGTATCTATCGCTAGGCAAGTTGAGAGGCTGAACACGTTGGGGTATAGCGTTATAATCACTTCTACACCTCATGCAGGGGAGAGGCGCTTCCAGGAGTTGCTCGGCGGAGAGGATGGGATGTAGACGATGTTGCGACGGCAGGAGTGCGGAAATCGATAGCCAATTGTACGGAGGCTTTTTTGGGACTCACGTTATGTAGAATTTGTAATTCCACGCTGTAATCCTGTGCCTGGAGCACTGGTTTTGTGTCCACGAAAATTTGGTCGTCTTAAGTCTGAATTACCAAGGAAAAATTTGTTATAAAATGCTTTTAGGCCGTACTTGCTCTTTGCTTATGCCCCAACTTTCTTACTGCGGCGATTTTTCCCCCATGGCTCCAACAGCAGAAGAAGAAGCCAACTTCATGGCCAAGCTTTTGCAAGACCTCGATGGATATCGTTCAGCAACTAGAGGTCGAAGCTACTCGCCAATGTTGGCATCGTTAACCCATGACGAGTTCGATTATGTCCAATACTGTCAGCGGCCGTCGACCGCTTCAGCAAAGCCTTTATCCATCGAGGAGCTGGCTTCTCGAGCCTCCTCTCCAGACTGGGCTTATAATTACATGCACCAAGGCTTTACTTCCTATCAGCTCGACTACATCCGCTACCTTCACGACCCAACTGCGCGTCCTGATCCCTTCAAATCGTTCTGTTGTATTGAGGAACTCGCCCTTACCCGAGCTAAACCGCCGGGCGAGTATGAACGCGAGTATGAAGAATCATTGGCATTGGTCGAGAGGGAGCACACGTTGCGAAAGAGCCAGGCAAAATGTGAAACACCGGAAATTGTTCCGTGTTATTTCTATTTAGATCACTGGGTACGCGCTCTTAGACATCCTTCACTTCAATACTAATGCTAACGGTGCGACAGAAAGGACCACATCTTCCGATCCGCGTTGATTTCCGAATGTTCGACAGGGAGTTTTTCTACGTGGATTGCCCCGAATTACAACTCGTCCTGAACCACAGGACAGTGAATATCCAGTTTTGGCATGAAGGCGGCACGTTTAGGGACCTCGATCCACATGTACCACTGAACTGTGAGTACCGTCGAAGACTTTTGATTTTCAGACCAGGAGGCCAACCGCCCGATTACTTGCGAAACTGTATCGGACTCAGAGAACTCACTTATGAGCTCTACCTGAGCGGCGGCAAGAAGTCGAAGCCAATTAGGAAGGGGCTGGCTCCACCCGCTTTAACCGGTGAACTGGGAATTGATGATGGATGGGCATTGTCCACCCTCAAGGAAGACTTCGAGGACGTCGAGTGTGCGAGAGGAAACGATGGACCATGGGAAAGCGAGTTTAATATTTTTCAATGGGAGAAGAAGGAGCCCGAACTGCTTCACGTGTAGGGGATATAAATATTAGCGTCTGGTAAATCTGCGGTGCGAAAAAATAAAAATTCACTGGCGTATTGGTGTGGACAAAATTTACATGCAATACAGTGAATTGTGTATCCTTACACCGTATTGAGACTTGTCAAATGCTGTTCCGAGGCGCCGGATTGCTATGGCGTCATCATTTTGTGTGTTCCCACAAATTTGGAAATGTGATCCAAAACGGTGCATGTACACCTAATCTTTGTGACGATGAATCTGGAGTGATCGAACCAAATTCCTGGATCTCGAGCCGTCGGACTGACCCGAGCCGCCGGGAAAGACGAGATTCACACGTGTCTGATGTGCCTGGGAAATTGCCGAGGACAAGCGGGGAGGAGTCTGATCAAATTACTCAGTGGACAGGTACAGTTTTAAGCTTATATGCTGTTGGAAGACACCGAATTTGACACGGTTGAGCAAACGCGGTGGGTATTTACAATAAGTAAGCGCGGTACAAATTACAGACGCAAGAAAATATGCGTACGGAGGTACAGGATAAATTCTGGTAAATCTTATCAAGTAGCTTCGGTGCAAGTACACCGATTGAGAATATAGAAAGAATATTTGGTGAGGAGGCACTGGATTCAGTGGGAACCCATGCGAATTAATGACAAGAAATAGGTGGGTACTCACCGGATTGAGTCCGAGACAGTAGTTTCAGTGCACGCCCACCGATTACGAATTTATAAATACGGCGGCTGAACACTGAATCAAGTCTGATTAAGTAGTTTCGGTGCAGGTACACCGATTTTGATAATTAAACATATATATGTGGTGAGGCTGCACAGGATTGAACCTCACTTAAACGAGAACCGACGCAAATAAAAAAAGATAAATCGGTGGTTACTCACTAGATTTGAGTCCGAGACAGTAGTTCCAGTGCACGCCCACCGATTGCGAATTTATAAATACGGCGGCTGAACACTGAATCAAGTCTGATTAAGTAGTTTCGGTGCAGGTACACCGATTTTGATAATTAAACAAATATATGTGGTGAGGCTGCACAGAATTGAACCTCACTTAAACAAGAACCGACGCAAATAAAAAAAAGAAAAATCGGTGGGTACTCACTAGATTGAGTCCGAGACAATAGTTTCAGTGCATGCCCACCAATTAAGAATGGAAACCAATACGAATAAATGAAATAAAATCGGTGGGTACCCACCATTTTTCCTTTCATCTAGTGGAGTCGGTTCTCCTTCCCTGAGGATCAATTGAGTTCATGCCCACCGTTTTTTCGTTGCTGATATTCACAATTGGTGCGCCTGCTCCAGAACTACTCGATCAGACTCGATCCAGTACCTACATACCGTATTTGTGAATTTGCAATCGGTGGGCAGGCACTGGAACTACTAGACTGGGCACAATTCAGAGAGTACCCACCAATTCTATTTCACTAACTCGCACTGGTTCCCATTCACAAACGGTAAGCCTGCACCAAAATTACTGTCTCTAACTCGATCTAGTGAGTAACCACCATTTATTCGCATCGATTCGGTTCCCAGTCACAATCGGTAGGCCTGCACCAGAATTACTGTCTCGGACTCAATCCAGTGAGTACTCACCGAATTAACCCTGGTCTAGTCGTTTAACCAGTGCATACCCACAGATTGCGAGTTCCAAAGTAGGCTGGATAGACATTCGATCTAGTTTGATCTAGTTTGATCGAGTGGTTATGGTGCAAGCACACCTATTTTGATTATGGACAACGGAATTGCAGTGGGGATGCACGAGGAGAACCGACGCGAATAAATAACGGGAAATTGACCCCATTCCCTATGTGGTCGAAATTCCACCGAATCATGAAGCGCCTGTGTAGTTAAATTGACCGCGGCACCCAAGATTTGTTGCTATTTTTCCTTTTGCTTTAGTCATCGAAAATGTGTACCTCCGCACTGTGATTCCAAGTGCGAAGGTACCGAATCCTTAATATTATTGATCAAAGTCGCGGCTATGTACTGAAAATTTCGAGCATCAACTCGAGCCTAAATTTGGATTCTGTCTACCCTCACAAGAATTGCACAAGTAGCTTATAGCAACCCTGACGGGAATTCTCGGCCTTTTTTCTATCCGTGTCCCGACACTAATTTTTTCCCGAGCGCTTCAATTCGGTTAAAATGCACCATATTCCCATTTAGACGATGCTGGACCAATTTGGACAATACGCCCCACATTTCCAGCTACGAGGTTATGTATGGGCCTGAAATGTGGTGCTATACTACAATGCCCCCCTCAGAGCATGGAGTAGCAGAACTAAATTTATTGTTTTCGTCAAAGGTGGTGGGTACAGTTTTGGTGTGATGGGCCCGAATTGCCAAAATCTAGCGAAAAATATGGGGCAGGAACAACTGATTCTGCTCTTCCTTCATTCATATGCCATATGTACGGTGTGAGAATAACAAGAGCGCACAGCGAGCAACATCAGAAATTGGAGGGCGCGTTATGAATTCCGTGACACATGCTACTTATGCGCCAAATACCGTGCAGCATGGAGAATTATTGGTAGGAAGGAAATATTTTCGGAGTCGACGCCTCGCATTTCGAACAAAATTACCAGATCCAATACGAATGTCCTCGAAAGATCCCCACCGTCAACCTTTCCGCTGTACCGGGGAACGAGGCTCCACCATGGGACGTGGATCCTCCCAGCATGTCAGGAAAGCGAAGCGGGACTAAGTGCGGGTTATGGAGGACGCCGTGAATTGGATCTTGCCGCAGGATGCTAGCAAGGCGTCGAGTCAAAGTATAAGAGCACAGGATAGAAAGATGGAGGACAATTTAGCATCAGGAGACGAGCCACTCGCAGTATAGGGAGGAAGGAAGAAACGATGTCTTGCAGAGGTGTCGGCCTCACGGCTTTATTTTGGCGCGCATGTCTCAGACTGACAATGCACCGGCCTGAAGTCACATAATGGGGCTTGGACCTAGAGATGAATACATGCATGGCTACAATTTAAATATCTACCTAATTGTCTGTGTTATTGTCTATGATACAGATACGCGGGCTTGGCAGATGGCCCAAGCGGAAAGGTTTATGTACGACTGGAAATACAAAACGGACAGCTGAAATGGGCGGTAATCTCAATACAAAAGGCAAGGATGGTCCCTATTACCGAATATTACTTAGTATCCCAAGCACATAGACCGGACAACAAAAGGACAACAGGAAAGAAAATCGGAAGCAAATTTGCAATGCAGCAGACCAACCTTCTAATTCAATTCATTGAATAGTCGGCCGCATCAGCCATACCTTTGAAGCTTGTACCAGAATCAAAGAGGCGGTGGCAAATGGTGCTCGCTAAAACACCTCCGATGTAAAAGCATGTTCGGCGTGCTCGTCGGCGTCAATGCGAATATATCGGTGATAAAATCTAGAGAACAAAACCACCGTCCGAAGAATAGGCATCCCGAGTCGTCATCGTCGCTGGGCTCTGGCTGATCCGAGACGAGACGAGGATGAACATCCACTTCATTTGTCGCCGAATAGACGTAAGTGGCTGGTGTTGTGAACTTTTGACGCGGGTAGGGGGCTTTCTGACTGCGGTGCGGTGGAAAAGGACGAATTGGCGCCTCAGACTCAGAGATGGAGATCGACTCGGATGCGTGAGCGTAGCGAGCGGAAGGCGGGTAAGTTAGGATGACGGGTTTCCTGTAGCTATAATTACTCCATACGTTTTCACGCATGACGCAAGAATGGCCGAGAGGTGATGGAACGACAGCTACAGGCAACGATCGAACAGGGGTCGCTTGTCCTCTAGAGTTAGTGGGTAGACTTGAGAGTATTGACGCCCGAATACTCGACCCCGTGTGACTTTGGAGATCGTAACTTGGGGTTTTGCTTCTCTCTTGGGGTCTGTGCCGCACTCGCAGAGGCATAGGGGGTTGTAGAAACCTGTCGGGATCAAATGTGAAAGTAGATTTTAGGGTGGCGTAAGTGCTGGAGGACGCATGTTGTGACGTGAAATTTTGGATTGAAGTGGAGGCAGACGCGGATGTGAAGGAGGTAGATCCGGATGCAGGAGCGTGTGTGGGCGAGGCTTCAGATAAGAGAGATGGTGGGAGCGGTAGTGGCTTATGTCTTCTGACGTCTTGGACTCGAGAAGTTGACATGCCTTGAGATTGTCAAGGGTTGAGGGAGGGCACAAGCGATGGGTGAAGAATGAAGGTTGCATTCCAAGATATCCGACTGCAGTGCTCGTATATTAAGGCTCGAGGGATAATACGAACATGGGACGAGCCTGGAAGGGGACGACCAGGAAACAGCAGCGGTAGGGGCAGCAGGAGGCGCTCCGTAGCGTCTTTCGTTGAATTGATGTTTCACTTCCCAGAGCGCCGACATTATAGCACCGCTTAACCGATCGACCTTTAATGAATGCCGCATGGGAAACATATATGTACCGCAGGTGGTATCAAATAGAAAGGAAATTTCAGCGGCGTAATGGGTATACGGAAACGAAACGGATCGGATGTACTCACCATGCGCTTGGAAAAGTTGGAGTCAACGGGTCTGCTGTGGCGTCAATTCCAAGACCGAATCGTTTTCGAAAATGCAGATATCACATACGTGCCATGCACACAGCACAGCTAATGGTGAGAGATGTAAACTTGGAGAGACGTAAACTTGGAGGATCGAGATGCCCTGGAGGCAGTGCGTTAAACGAAGAGTACACAGACAGAGATAGAGACCGGCATATCAGAGGATTTAGACAGGCGAAAATACAACCACGGAAGTCACTACGTCAGTCCCAGTCCATAAAAGTGCGTGCGTTGTATCGTTCTGGTCCACATCGGCCTAGTTCATCATCCGGCCTAAACCCAACTAAAACCATGGATGTTTCGAGGCGTTGGAAAACAAATACGGGCTTCACTATTTCAATCCTTATCTCGAGAATAGATGAGGACCTCCTAGAGAGTCGAGATATGAAACGGTCATACGCGTATGCGAGAGCCTAGTATCAAGGGTGTCGAAGAAGGAAGTGCGAAGCTATATTCCAGCCTTGCGGAGTTTGTGCCTTGTCTGTGCCTTGTCGTCCCATGACTCGTTTATGTATGTCACATGATTCTGTTTGCTTTGCTTTTCCGACACGGTCCGACCTGGCAAGTCCGACTCCTCGACATATCTCGCTCTTGTGAAGACAAAACCCTGATATCGTACATATTACTATTTTAGCATGATCTGCGCTACTGAGTGCCGGTGAGTGGGTTCACGGTTCTAAGTGTTGTTCTCACCTTCTTCTAATCTGTAGGGCAAACCGGAATGTGTCTTTCTGCAGGAATCGCAAAACGACATTCCTTGTTCGTCTTTTTCAGAATAAGAGGACTTTAAGGACTGGTAATATATTATGGCCGTATCTTTGGATTCCCATCAAGTCACGAAGGCGTCTATCCCAGACGACGCTTGTGAGTTACTCTGCTCATCATTGGCCCATGCTAACTTGCCGTTCATCTTCTGAGTAGATTTTCTAACCCTCGCGAAAGTCAGACCAGTGCCACTTGCTGCCAGACCTACATCACGCCTGCAATCGAAATCGAAGCCCCCCCTCATCACTATTATCTGACCGCTGAGGACCGTGAAGACGATGAAGTCGGAATGTTGCCCCGGAATAGATGGCTGGAACTGTTGTTTTCTTAGGTAGGTTCTGATGGCAGAACGTTCACGAAGCCTCACTTCGCAAAGCAACTATGACGGGTACGTTTATTTAATTCGTCGAAAACGTAACCATTATCCAACTCAACAAAGAACAGGAAGCTAGTGGGAGAAGTACACGGCATTTTCTTTCTTTTTTCTTTTATGTCGGCTTCGATGTTCTGCTCGGTTTGTCCTATCTTCGACCCTTCATCCTTCATGTTCCTCACAGCCGTTACAGATCCTGCGACGCGTAACCATGGGCACATTTTGTAACATACTCGACCTAGTGCCAAGGCCGAGCGTCCCACTGGTGATGATTTAACCCATGCTATATTCCTTCCTCACCCCATCAGTACGTCGCCCTCGATTTGTCCCATTTGCATGACGCTGAAGTTTGACAAGTCTTGCAAGAAATGTGACCCCCCTACAGTTGAAAAACAAAATATTTGCTAGGTCGACAACAATTAGAAGGCGAAAACGCTGTTCTAGATTATTTCAGTGGAAGGAATCCAACTTTGAATAGTCAGTCAATTGTGTAGTGAACGATTCGATAGCGCAAAACTAGGCCACACTAGCAGTACCACTGGTCAAATAATCTCAAGGGGCTAATTCAAATCGTTTAAATTCAACCACGACTCGAAGTACGTCGCGTGCTCTATTTTTTTCTTCTGTTTTCCTCCGTTATTGACGTCCCTTCCAACTAGCTCGTCACCGATCTATCAATTCCTGGACCCTATCGAACTCGGTTGGGTTATTTGTAATTGCTTCTGTTCCTACATAGCACCATCATTGATCTCAGTGGCGGCGGAAACATCGATAAGGTCATCTGCGCGGCGATACCACCCCGAGTTCAAGTTGCCGTTGTTAGAGCCCCCCCAGCCATTTCCACTGTTGCTGCCTCCGTTTCCAGAATTGGTGTTGCCGTTGTTGCCGTTTCCAAACTGAGGATCCCTGCGGAAGACTCGCCTGTTTCCATTGCCATTATTGGAGCCCCCAAAGCCATTTCCGCTGCCGCTGCCTCCATTTCCAGAGTTGGTGTTGCCGTTGTTGTTATTGCCGAACTGAGGATCCCGGCGGAATACGCGCCTATTTCCATTGCCATTATTGAAGCCCCCTTGACCATTTCCACTGTTACTTCCTCCATTTCCGGAATTGGTGTTGCCGTTATTTCCGTTTCCAAACTGAGGTTCACGGCGCCAGTAATATCCATTCGAGTTGCCATTGTAGGAACCTCCCCAGCCATTTCCACTGCCGCTGCCTCCGTTTCCAGAGTTAGTGTTCCCGTTATTACCGTTTCCGAACTGAGGATCTCTGCGGAAAATGCGCCTATTTCCATTGCCATTATTGAATCCCCCGACGCCATTTCCACTGTTGCTGCCTCCGTTTCCAGAGTTAGTGTTGCCATTGTTACCGTTTCCGAATTGCGGCGATGCAATGCCCTGCGTAATGAAGACAGCAGAGAGCAAGGCAGTAAGAGTCACAATGGGCAACATTTTGTCTGAAGAGGATTTTACTGAGAAGCTACATTTGCCTCGAAAAATAAACATACTTACTGATCAGTCGACTTGTTAATACCTATGAGGCGGTTAGCATTGCAGACGACTGGAAGGTTAAATGACTTACTCGATTGGAAAGTGAGACTTAGAGGAGTTCACTGTGGCTCAACGGTGAATACCGCACCCATTATATACGTAAATCCAAACCGCAAGTACCGATGTGCTTAACTTCGTTGACGCCATCAAGTTCTGCGCTCTGCTCCGTTTGTTTACGAATAGCGACTTTGCCGTCGATCTAAGGCAGGATACATCTGAGTAGATGCGAGAAGAATACCAATGGCCGGATGGCCTGGACTCCGTTTTCAGTCTATGGAACATTGGAAGATGGTTCAGAGCGTCTTCCAGTGCACTTTTCCAACCTAGGCATCTCGACGAAACCAAGCTATTGAGAGGTCGCCGGCATGTATGAAGCCCCGGAGAAGTAACACTGCAGTTTGAATATGTACGCCCAGAAGCTGGTCGATAACAAGACTGCCAATAGAAGCACTCGTTTGTAGAATTGCGAACCGAGCCCTCGAGTAATGTATTCTAGGTAGCGAGCCAACCTCTTGGATAAGATATTGGTTACTGTTAAAGTGTAAAAGAAAGGGCTGAACGACTACCCCTCGTTTCAAAGGTCAAATAAGCTGCATAAAATAAATAAAGTGTGCGCTATTCTTCCATGAATAAGATGAACGTCGACTCAACTCCAGGAATTCTCTAGAATTCGCAAGAACTTCGTAGCACGTAGATCAAGTCGCTTAGGACAATTCTCAGTGTAGAATACTAGCCAAGTACCAGAAGAAAATGGTCTAAAAGTACGACGTTCAATTGCGCCATCTTAACCATCCATGATGAACTTTCACTCCACACGATCCTGAGCTGATTGGCAGGTCGAAAGAGTGCTATAGCAATGATGCCTTGTCGATTCCCATTACTTCTTAAAATTGACGCGCTTACCCTTGATGAAGTCGATCACTGTCAGCGTGGTGGTACACCATATTTCAGTTTTAGATGTAAAATCTTCGAGACCATCGAGACCGTCCCAAACTGGCGACCTCCTGCCATCCTTCCATTTTTGGTGCCACCGTTTTGTGACCTTCGTCTTTAGCAAATATAATATGTGAATAGCTTTAATTTGCAGGCTTACTGATAAGGTGGATTTACTACTCACCTAGGCTCGGCGCCCTCTACAATATTCGGCGACCAACTTCTCTTTAGCTAATTTTAGCCCAGGCTATGTAACAACCTCGGCACATAAAAATTTCCTGACAAGTTCTAGTGTCAGAACGAGATTTTCCAAGGGAAGAAGGCGCACTTTCAGCCCATTTTCTGCGTCACCTGTTGATATTCTTCTCGGATACAGCCGTAACTCGTTTAAAAACTAACTCAGTGCTTATAGGCCGTAACAGGACTACAACGACTAAGATGGCACAATCTGCAATTTTCCACTATTTTATTTATGTTACCCTAGTCAAACGTTGCAATTCGTTTAATTTTGTTTATAAGGTGACCTGCGTGTCCTCGGGATGGAATTGATGGTGGATGGCACGTCGTTTGACCTACGAGGTGAATTCACTTTGGAAAGTATATCATTTGAGCACCGGATTTGCGACTTGGGCTCAACTAATAATGCTTCCTTTCTAGTTTTAGAAATATGCTTCTAGCAGCGACGTTCTCACTGCACAACGTTCCTTCTCTGGTGCTCTCTAAATGCCTATCCTAACAAGAATGGTTCATCGCAACATCCTTTGCTTGAAGACTGCAAGAGGCTTATCTGTAGAAGAAACACAGGCCTAGCTTAATGTCGGCCCAACGGGAATCTTCTCGCGTCTACAAGCCTCAATATCTTAAATTAAACTTATGGCTAACATGCTGCGGGCTGACCAACGGAAACGAAATCAGAAGAACCAATCAGACGGGTAATGATACCTCGCCTGACCGCCTAAGTTTTTCTATATAACGTATCTGTTAGTTTTCAATGGTCATTCAGTGAATTCGTCAAGGCTTCACTTTCCTATATAGTAAGCTACCTCACTTTCAGTTCTTCGCAACACTAATCATCTCGCAGGTAGTAGCAACACGACACGGCGTTACTAGTCAGTAAGTTTGTCGCTGAGCTAGATGTGTAGGCACTGTTAACCTCATCCTACCAGTCGAAAATGTTTTCCTCTGCAACTCTTATCGGTTTGCTCTCTGCTGCATTCATTGCGCAGGGCGTCGCGTTACCTCAGTTCGGAAGCGGTAACAACGGGAACACCAACTCCGGAAACGGAGGCAGCAACAGTGGAAACGGCGTTGGGGGCTTTGGAAACGGCAATACAAACTTACGATTCTTCCGTAGAGAGCCTCAGTTTGGAAATGGGAATAACGGGAATACCAACTCCGGAAACGGAGGCAGCAACAGCGGAAATGGCGTCGGGGGCTCCAGCAACGGCAACGGAAATGGGGGCTACTGGTATTATCGCCGTGAACCTCAGTTCGGAAATAACAACAACGGGAACACCAACTCTGGAAACGGCGGCCAAGGCAGTGGAAATGGCTTTGGGGGTTCGAACAACGGAAACGGAAATGGACGCTTCTGGCGCCGCGAACCTCAATTCCAAAACAACAACAACGGAAATACTAACTCTGGAAATGGAGGCCAAGGCAGTGGAAATGGCATTGGAGGCTCTAACAATGGCAATGGGAACGGGCGTTGGTGGATTCGGGCAGATAGTGCTTCAGCTGCCAATGCCGGTTCCACCGAGGTCGACAGCAGTACCGAGCACTGAGTCATACTACAACGAGTCCGATACTATGAAAGAATTGGAAGCACTGTGACAAGGTAGTTGACGTTCGGAGGATAAAAAAAAGTGGGAAAACAAAATAGAATACCAGTTGTCCGACGCGTTTCTGTCATCCAATCGAACCTATTATCGGGCAATCTGGCGAGTGAGCGAGAGTTGTCCAATTACATTTAAAGACTGTGTTTATATATCGCAGCAAGGATTTATAACTACTGGTCCCAACGTGTATATTGGCTGCATGCCGATATCAAACAACGTCCACGATCTCACAGATCAGCGCTAGTTGTGCCGGCGCTTATTTGCCCATCACGTGCATGCGTAATCAACTTATCGTAATCAATTCCCATGTGCCTACATTAGCCTCCACCCACCTTTAATACAAGCACCGGATCCCCCACCCCCTTAAGTCGCTTCTAACTGCAGTCGCCGCTGTCCCTGCTATTAATACCCCGGCCAACAGCACCAGCCTGGTTCTCGTACCTTCGCTGCTGGAGGGTCTTCAGGCGGTCCATTTCCACCGTACCCACAGCTGTTGAACAGTAGCTAGTTTGAAGTGCCAACTAGTATTTTATTTAAGCAACTATTTCCCCTCTTTCGAGTTTTGTTCCGAGCTTGTTATTATTCTCTGAGTTTCATGGCTCAGATTTCATGTAGGTTGGAACCGCGTCCCATCATCTGAACCATTAGGCAATCAAGTGAAGTTTTTTGAAGACGATTTACCGTGTAACCTTCCTCTAGTCTCCTTTCTATTATTTTTCATAATGCATACGCGTACCAGGTGGTGAGATGACTCCCCTTGATGCCTTCGCACACTGTCAGCGTGGTGTTAAAATTATTTGAGAAATAGTGCCCTTTCTTTGACAATCGGAATGGACGAAAAAGCGCAGTCATCCGCCGATCTGGCCTTGGGTTAACTGGAACATTCGACCTTTCATGCCTGGATTCGCGTATAGTTTTCATCGCACATTCAAAAATAAGATAGGTTCAGGAGTTCACTACTTGTGCCTCCAGAAACTTAAACTTCTTTCTTCTCAACCGCAGCCATACGAAGTGAGTGCTTGGTCCCTCCGCGGCATTGGTGTATGGTTAGGCTCACGATAGATGCTTCGGATGGCGCCGTTGCGCCACAGTGTAGGAGTTTAGACCAAGATTAAAACGGCTAGAATGGGATAAACAGTACCTCTCAATCCTTCTTATTTAGTGTCGGAAAATCCGTTTATCAATATTGCTACTCGTTCGACTTCAAGTTTGGTCAGAAGGTGATCACCAAATTTCTTCCGTCGGATTCCTCGATGACGAATAGGCCATGGCCTATTGTCGAATTACAAAGGGACTCACTTTCGAGAGTACACTTACCTTTGCATTGGGTTTTCGACTACCATCCGGCGACTAACCTCTCCTCTCAGGAGGCAGCTTCTAGCAGCAACATCTCCAATATGGAGCACTACTCCTCTGGGGCTTTCTGAAGCCTCGAACGCCAGCGAGCTCCAACGACGAGGATGAGACTCTTCTCGTGTCCAATCTCAGAGATATCGTCTCTAAACCAACGGGTAATCCAAAGCGTGGTGAGCAATGGAGCAAAACCAAGAACCAGATGACGTCAAAAAAGTAAGGTACTAGTATTGTTACTGCCCGGCTGGTTTGAGATATAATACACCAGTGATACGTCCCTTGAGTCCCAGTAAACCCGCAAGATTTCGCTCTCCAACCGAGTAAGAAGCCCCACCTTTAATCCCTCACAACACTAATCGTCTCGCAGGTACTTTAAATTCGACTTTTCTTCTTGTCAGTACGTATCATACTACCTGTTGTATCTACGAATTATCTCAGCTGAACGAACGTTTTCACAGCAGTAAAAAATGTTGTCCTTCACAATGTTTACCGCATTTCTCTCTGCTGCCTTCATCGCGCAAGGCATCGCGTTACCCCAGTTTGGGAACAGCAACTCCGGGCATGGGGCAGAAAACACTGGTAACGGCGTTGGAAGTTCTGATGTTGGAAATGGTAACGTACAACTTTGGGGCCGGGCACCGCAGTTCGGAAACGACAATAACGGGAAGACTGACATGAGGAACGGAGGCAGCGACAGTGGAAATGGCGTTGGGAGTTCCAACAGTGGCGACAAGAACATAAGCGCCAGGTACCGGGGAAATGACATCGAAGACGGAAGTAGGGAATACCTTGACTGAGTCCGATTTATGATACAGTTGGGAGTACTTTTGACGTAGGCAGTCAAAGTGTGAATAATCAAACATATATTATAGCAGGGATACTGGAATAGATACGGGATCTCGAGTGTTTGAGTGGTCGATAGACCAATCGTTTTAAACGACGATCTTGCTTTTCGAGGGTAAGGAAATGTTTTAGGTGTTGGAGAAATCGATCGGCGTATATGTGCCCTCATTGTGGACTGTACGAGCGAGTCAGTCACCTTAACAAATCTTATAACGATAGAGGTTGCATACAAAGAAAGCTGCAGAGCGTTGGATCAGCTGCTTGGTGAAGCTCGGGCCAGGTTGTTCAGTGGCAAGAGTATCCTCGACGATCATGGTGGATACTCGAGCCGACAGCAGTGCCAGCCAGCAACAGCGAAGACGGCAATCGAGGCATGGGTGGGTGTAGTTGCGTTCACCTCGTCGATTGCGGGTAGAGGATGGTACATATGCGCGCGTGGACATGTCTACAGCAAAAGAGGTGGGGGGCACGAGCCTGGGTCAGCTGCATCGACGGCGAGGGCTGAGGCGAGGGCTGCGCCAACTGTGCCAACGCGGTAAACGCGGTAGAAAGAAGATCCACGTCATAACCAAAAGATTGGAGCTGTTAACGAATCAGTAGAAAACGAGGCTGGAAGGCAGTTGAGACTTACCAGTCAGCCACGTTTATCCGGCCAAGGACAATATATCATGTTCGTGCAGGACATCGCCTCAACGTTGGAGCGCCGGTTACATTGCTGGGCGAGTCAGATCGTCAGAAAGACTCGAGAGTGCGCGGCGCTAGAGCCACATACCTTGGATTCCAGGTAGACAAGCTCAGGCAGGGTGCCAGTGGTTGTCGAGGGCGAAGGAATGAAGTTCTGTTGATTTCTCACGTTTGCAATCAACGAGGTCGGAGTTTGAACAGATTAATTTCGCATCGCCAAGTCTCCACGACGCCCTTCGCCATTCGACGTGATTGTGGCCTCATCACCACCACGAAAACCTTCATTCCTATCAATGCAGTCACCGGGGTCACCGCTGCGGTGGCCCATACAGCCTATATATCATATCCATTGAGCAGTTCCAAGTCCACATCAGCCGATACTGATTTTGATGCCGCTGATGCCCCTCCTGCTTTTCACAGTTCGACGCCATGGTGAGGCTATTATATATTTACGGAACAGCGTTATAGTTGTAGTGCTATCGTGGTATAACGCGTAGGTTGTTCTGATTCCATCCTGTTGTTCTGACGTGAATTTAACTCATTTGAAAAAATATGTGGAAGTCTGATTGCAAGGCGGGCGTAGTAATACCGGGGCTATTGGCGCTACGGATAGGATCACGCAGCGCGCGTAACCTCTATAACATCGGGCAAAACCTGCATACCCTTTTCATGTTTTTCCATTTTTTCCCTCAGCTCCGCGGTGTAAATACGGGCACGAACATCCTCTACGTAAAGGAACTTGTGCGTTAGAAGCACCAGAGCGAATGAAAGATCGATCGTACCGTATTTAATGGCCTCGGAAATGAAGTAGTACGTTTGAGCTCTTAAGCTCGAGTCGGTTGAGGTGAGTTGTTCGCACAGGGTGGTTGTAATGAAATGGTTGTAAACCCGAGTAAGAAGGTAGCCTGGATGAAAATGAGAACAATTTGGCGGGTGATAATAAGTGGATTCAAACCATGCGACCAAAATTCGACCTCGTGGATTCTGTCTAAGAAGATGGGAATAGTGTCGACACCAAATATCTTGTCTCGAAATCCCTCTGCACATAGTTTAGTATAAATCCCATAAAAGTGAGAGAACGCACCTTGGGCTGCGGCAGTAATGAAGAATCTGACTGCCTCCGGCCTAACATAGCTATCGCTTTTAGCTAGTACATCCATAAGGGCAGTGATAATGTCATAGTTCAATATCTCGTCTCGAAAATTTTCTGTGAATAGGATATTTAAGAATGAATAGCCCGTGAAATGACAGCCTACCCTGAACGATCGCAGTAGTAAAGAAATTGAGTGCGCTCCTCCCGGCCTTCCAATCCCTGCTACCTAGTGCATTTACAAGGGCAGGGATAGTTCTGGTATCGAATATCCTTTCTCGGAAGTTCTCTGTGAATAGAATATCTCAGAATGAATCTCCCATGAAATTGACAGAGCGTACCCTGAGCCCAAGCAGCAGTGAAGAACTCAACTATGCCGCTTGTGACAGAAGAAGAATCATGCTCTAATGCACGTCTAAGTGCAGCAATGGTTTCGTCACTGAATATTTTGTCTCGAACGCCCTCTGCAAGGATTTCAGTATAAAAATTGCGCAGCAATGACGGAGCATACCCTGAGATACAGCAACAGTAAAAATGGTGGCTGCGCTGTCATTACTCAGGTTACTAACAAGTAAGGAAACAAGTTCGGCGTTAAATAGTTTGTCTCGAATTTTCTCTGTAGGTGTTTCAGTATGAATATCCCGCGAGAAGGATAGAGCGCACCATGAGCTAGGGCAGCACTGAAAAATTCGAGCGTGTTGGATCTGACGCTGTTAGATCTATCATTTAGGCGTCCAAGTGTCGAGATCGTCTCTGTGTCAAATAACCTGTCCCATAAGCCATCTGAGCATATTTCAGTATCAATATCCCGCTAGAAGGGCAGAGCGCACCATGAGCTAGGGCAGCACTGAAAAATTTGACCGTGTCGGATCTGACATTGTCATCCCCATCACTTAGGGCACGTTCAAGTGTCGAGATGGTCTCTGTGACAAATAACGTGTCCCATAAGCCGTCTAAAAATATTTTAGTATCAATATCCCGCGAGAAAGAAAGAGCGCACTGTGAGCTAGGGCAGCATTGAAAAATAGGAATGCGTTGGATCTGATTGTGTAACGCTCATTACTCAGGGCACGTCCAAGCATTGAGATCGTCTCTATGTCAAATAACCTGTCCCATAAGCCATCTGAGAATATTTTAGTATCAATATCCCACGAGAAAGAAAGAGCGCACTGTGAGCTAGGGCAGCATTGAAAAATAGGATTGCGTTGGATCTGACATCGTAATCCTGATCACTCAGGGCACGTCCAAGCATTGAGATCGTCTCTGTGTCAAATAACCTGTCCCATAAGCTATCTGAGAATATTTTAGTATCAATATCCCACGAGAAAGAAAGAGCGCACTGTGAGCTAGGGCAGCATTGAAAAATAGGATTGCGTTGGATCTGACATCGTAATCCTGATCACTCAGGGCACGTCCAAGCATTGAGATCGTCTCTGTGTCAAATAACCTGTCCCATAAGCTATCTGAGAATATTTTAGTATCAATATCCCACGAGAAAGAAAGAGCGCACTGTGAGCTAGGGCAGCATTGAAAAATAGGATTGCGTTGGATCTGACCCGCCAACCCTGAGCACTTAGGGCATGTCCGAGTTCCGAAATGGTTTCTGTGACAAATATCTTATCCCATATGCCATCTGAGAAAATTTTAGTATTGATATCCCGCGAGAAGGACTGAGCGCACCATGAGCTAGGGCAGCACTGAAAAAGTTGAATGCAAAGACTTTTCCGTATTTATCAGTCAAGGCACATCTAAGCGTTGAAATTGTCTCTGTGTCAAATATTTTGTCCCATAAGCGGTCTGGTAATATTTCAGTATCAGTATCCCGCAAGAAGAACAGAGCGCACCGTAAGCTAGGGCAGCACTGAAAAATTTGACCGTGTTGTATCTGACATCTTTATCCTCATCACTTAGGGCACGTCCAAGTGTCGAGATGGTCTCTGTGTCAAATATCTTGTCCCATAAGCCATCTGAGAATATTTCAGTCCCAATATTCCGCGAGAAGGACTGAGCGCACCATGAGCCAGGGCAGCAGTGAAAATCTTGACCGCGTTGGATCTGACGTCGTTATCCCTATCACTTAGGGCACGTCCAAGTGTCGAGATGGTCTCTGTGTCAAATATCTTGTCCCATAAGCCATCTGAGAATATTTCAGTCCCAATATTCCGCGAGAAGGACTGAGCGCACCATGAGCCAGGGCAGCAGTGAAAATCTTGACCGCGTTGGATCTGACGTCGTTATCCCTATCACTTAGGGCACGTCCAAGTGTCGAGATGGTCTCTGTGTCAAATATCATGTCCCATAAGCCATCTGAGAATATTTCAGTACCAATATTCCGCGAGAAGGACTGAGCGCACCATGAGCTAGGGCAGCACTGAAAAAGTTGAATGCAAAGACTTTTCCGTATTTATCAGTCAAGGCACATCTAAGCGTTGAAATTGTCTCTGTGTCAAATATTTTGTCCCATAAGCGGTCTGGTAATATTTCAGTATCAGTATCCCGCAAGAAGAACAGAGCGCACCGTAAGCTAGGGCAGCACTGAAAAATTTGACCGTGTTGTATCTGACATCTTTATCCTCATCACTTAGGGCACGTCCAAGTGTCGAGATGGTCTCTGTGTCAAATATCTTGTCCCATAAGCCATCTGAGAATATTTCAGTCCCAATATTCCGCGAGAAGGACTGAGCACACCATGAGCCAGGGCAGCAGTGAAAATCTTGACCGCGTTGGATCTGACCTCGTTATCCCAATCACATAGGGCACGTCCAAGTGTCAAGATGGTCTCTGTGTCAGATATCCTGTCCCATAAGCTGTCTGAGAATATTTCAGTATTAATATCACACGAGAAGAACAGAGCGCACCGTGAGCTAGAGCAGTATTGAAAAAATCGATTGTGCTGTATCTGACAAGGTAATCCTTATGACTCAGGGCACGTCCAAGTGTCGAGATCGTCTTTGTGCCAAATATCTTGTCCCATAAGCCATCTGAGAATATTTCAGTATAAATTTCCCGTGAAACTGGCAGAGCGCACCGTGAGCTAGAGCAGCAGTAAAAATCTTGAACACGCTGGATCTGACGCCAAATTTTTCATCAACTATTGCACGTTCGAGTTCAGTGACAATCTCATTGTTAAAAATATTGTCCCGAAAGCCTGCTACAAATATTTCAATAAGGGTATGCCATGAAACTGATGTAGCATACCTTCAGTCATAGTTGAAGTAAAAAACCCGACGATGCCGGTTCTGATGTCGTCATTGCTATCATATAGTGCACGGCCAAGATCTCTGACAGTAGTTGTATCAAACACCTCGTCCCGCAAGCTCTCTGCCAATTTTCAAGCATGTAATTTCAGAAAGTTCAGCTCGAACAAAAAAATTCATATTCCCCATACCGTAAATAGTGAGTTTTCTGCACAGTTCCAGCGCCAACAACCGCCCTGGCGAACCCACTTGACTAAGCGCTTCCCGGAGTGCCTCAACTACTTTACTTGTCCAAATACGCATGCGTAAGTCATCTGCATCCAGCTTGTAAGTTGTACCATCATTTTCCAATTTGAACATTACCGCAATAAATTGTGTCTCTCAAAAAAAGTAAAGCGTTATATCCTCGGCGACGATTTATATTATCGCATAGTTGCAACGTCAAACGCTTGAAAAACTCGTGCGGCAGATATTCTGTTGATTTCAATTTCCAAATTCTGCGGGTCAAAAACATGAATTTCATACCATAGTGATTTACTAGGAACGACTTCAAGAATAATTGCTCTCTATCATCCAAGTTATCGATCTTCCTAAGGAAAGAATGCAAGACATCATTGTCGAAAAGATGTTGACGGTTTTTGACTGCCTATTTTAGCGTAGACGACACAACGACTGAGTCCGAACTCACCACCCAGCAATACCACACCGAAAAGACGCTTCGCAACATCACGGGAAACTAAATCTTCGGCCGTAAATTGTTTTCGTACATTACCAATGGTATTCGCAGAAAAAAACTTCTGTGAAAGCATGTCTTGGCCATAATCAGAATTTATTCAACCCTTAAATTTAAAAAGTAATACTCACTTTGGCTTAGTATGGTTGTAAACATCGCGAAGGCGCCATTTATCATCCAAGGTCGTTGTTCATCCCTCGCCATCTCATCAAGTGTACCCAGTGCGTTTTCGTCAAAAAGGTCGTCGTATGATTGGTCTATAATGTCTTATGTTGTGCTCTTATCACTGAGAAGTAGGAGCCGTCGCTTACCATTGGAAAGGGAGTATGCGAGCAACTTCACCGCAAAGCTGCGGCTGTGCTCGCGCTCGCTCCTCTCTCGAGCGACACGAAGCAACCAAATACGGTGTTCTGAGCTGAGCAATGTTGAAGCTACAATCATTTACAAAACATTTCAGGCTTTGAATAAATTATAACTCGCTTACCATGACGTTCGGACATCTTCCCTAAAATTGCTATTACACACTCTTGAACGTCGGGTTGGTTGGGATGAGCAAAGATCTGAACAAGGTCTTTAATTATGTTTGGGCTTCTCCGCAACGCTGTTCGACCTTCGTCTGCGTTTGATGGTCAGAAAAAACTATTGTAGCATAAAAAAGGATACCTACCGGTCGAAGTTATGGCTGTTAGACGATACACCCACATACTGCTATCGCTCCTTGTCCCGGACTTAAGCTTTTCGATCACGTTTGGCAGTAGCAAAATGTCAAAAATATCCATTTCGATAAGATCCTCCCATCCTTTGACCCACTCCCTATTTGAAAGCGAGCCTTTCGCTACAAGCTCACACAGACAACGTTGTTGGGCCAACATCGCTTTCGGGTGATAGCTATCATCACAGAAGGCGATAGATGAGTGCACCTTCTGGCCGGACTTTATCTTCCGTCCTCGTCCTTTATGGAAACTATCAAAGATTTTAATTAAATAAATGACATTTCGAGTGTAAGCTTCGAACCTACCGATACACAGTTGACGACTCATCTTTGTAAGACAGCCTCTTGAAAGGCAGCCACTCGAATACACGCCAAATGCCTGTCAACGATTCTTTCATGTCGTACAAGTGATCCCAACGCCATCCGACCTGGGTGTTACGAAGCCTCAGTCCACAGGAAACCGCTTCAAATGACATCCAAAGTAGTGGCGTTCTGCCGAGATCAAGATTGGGATTCAGTCGAGTACCTCCACCGCTTTGCGTCTAGTGTCAGATGATAGACGCATCTGAAATAATAGAGGTTTACTAACATATCAGAATGTGTTCCTGGGAACCAGACTTCTTTAATGCGGGGAGAAGTATCTAAACCTACTACTTGGATGTGCGCTTTGTATTCCGACGCATAAATCATCATGGGACTTGAAATAGAAGGGGAAAATTTGCTCACTGGGTTGTTCAGACACAGGAGATTTCTCGCATACCCCTCCATGTACATATTCGGGGAGGAACTTCACTCGGCGCTCGTCTAAGGCGAGTGCGTGACGGAAAAAGCAGATATGCTCAGCGGAATCGGTTAAAGGAAGGCTTTTCCCTCGAATAACGCCGACTGACGAAACGGTATCCCTGTTAGAGCGATAAGTTAATGAGGATGGACATAAGACGCTAAGTACTTACCACACGCCGACGAAATGGACTTGAACATTTGCCCGTGAAAATGTAGACTTGAAATTGCTGGCGAGATTAGTCGCGAGATTCTTGGTGTGAGTCGCGTACACCTCATAAGCGCTGTAAGCTATATTAGAATCCGTTTCGACATCTTGTACGCTGTACTCACAAAGGAATCTGTTCTTCGTTTCCCTTGTAGATGAGCCCAACCTGTGAGCGCCTGACATTAGCGCAATCGGTGAATAAATTAGGAATATTCCTACTCTAGCGATCATACCCGCCAGCGCACGGACTTGGTAAGCGCCGCGAGAAAACCCTAGGATGTTGGATCTGCGTAAGCAATAGAAAATCCTGCGTCCTAATTTGGGCTTACCGAATAAAAAAATTCTATCACCCTCTTCGTAGTTATCCGATAGCCAGCGATAGGCACCGATGATGATCTTTTCGAAATTCCTACATTGGGGATCTCATTAGGTGTCTAGAATATTCCAACTCTGATAACTCTCACCAAGCAATAGCAAGATCGACGCTATTATCGACGACTTGCATCAGGTACTTGACAGATTTCCAAGAAGGCTTTGCATAAGTCCCGATGCCGCTGTTGTAGTAGGTGAGTTGGTTAGAATCCTCCGTTTTCTCGATCTTGCTATACAATTCGACCACATTGGTATTCTATAAACGCGACGTAAATCAAAGCTGCCAGAAATTACGGATACGAACGAACCTTGTCGCCGAACTGATTAGAGGTACCATCGATGCAAACGACCAAGTTACGGCCTTTTTTACCACTAGGTGGGCACTTGCAGTTTGCAGGATCCGAAACTGCCATGGCAAGCAGTAGCAACAGGGAATAGTTGAAAATTCTTTGGAATGGAGCGATATAAGGACTGGAACGTTACTTGGATGAAGAAGCGAATAGTTTCCTCGTGTCCGTTGTCGTTGATACAGGCAGCGTAACAATGCCGGAAAGGCGTGCAAGCTGCCTGTTGGTACTGTCAGTCGCTAATTTCCGGCTGAAAGGTGTCTGTAAAGCAGGTGACGACGCGTCCCCAAATTGAGCCAGCCGTGCTGCAGCGCTGGTTATTGTCCAACGTCATTTCAAGTTCTTTCTTTCGATCGGCAATCAAGATGGGGCCTACGAGATAGTAACAAACGCGCCACGGTTCGACTATGTTGGGAGCCTTCACAGAATTGTTGCAGTTACGCAGATAGGGTAGTAAGCCCGCGTTCTCACAACTTCTTCTTTCGGCTTGCATTGTCCTCCCAGACAGCGGTCCTCCTCATGTCTCGGACGCCACACCCACATCCAGGCGCTTGTCCCTAGGCAATCGAAGCCGGTGTACGCTCGTGTTTTCGGAATGCAAGTTAATTTCAGATAGTGCTAGGTTTAACACGAACAATTCGACTGCGCTCATATCGATTAACGGAAGTCGGTTTGGAAGATGTGAAACAGGATATTAATCACATACTGCGGAGAGTGTTTCTGGGGAATACAGCTGTACATATCCCGATCGCCGTCCCCAACAAAACCGTGCCCCGACTACTCCAGACCCATCGCCTTCACAAACGGTTCTTCTACAGGCGTGCTCTTGAATTTGTCCAGAACGCTGTGTGTCGAATAGATGAGACAGCACACCAAAAGACAACTCGAACAACTTGCCGAAATAGTGGCCTGACATACCACGCCTTCATCATTACCTTGTTTTCCAGGTACAACGTGTCAGTCGTTGTTACTTTCGTCCAACCGCAAACGCATTTCGTCCTCGTGCAGCCAGACTCGCATACAAGGTAGACCTTGCGATGACTGCAGAGCGTATACATATTCACCCTATTCCAGGGTGGTACGCCTGGAATGCCGAGGTTTTCAAAGGCTGTGGAAGATAGTCAGCAGGCGTAATAAACGCTTTGAAATATCAGAACATGCCTTCAATTGCAGCTTTTTGTGAATACTTCAAAGGGGTCCGAGTGACGCTCTCGGGCCGTTTTTCCCCCTTTCCTTCCTCTGCTTTCTCGAGACGCACACGGACCGTCTTTCCCTTAAAGCAGCATAAGAACATGTCGCTGGTGGCCATGTCTCAAATCTGGCGGTGTTAGAGTCGGCCTCTCTTCGAGCGATAGAAGACAGGAAACTTAAGAGAAAGAGAGGATGAAACGAAAGAGCTGTAGCAAGCTGTGGCACAGGGCACGCTGACGCCTCGTGTAGATGCAAATCCAAGTAGCTGGATCTACAGCGTGCATGACTTCTGCAAGGGGCTGTCCAGATGAAAAGCTGACGTATCGACAGTCGATCGAGAACGGACAAGCGAACAAGGTAAGTCAGAAAGATCGCCACGACAGACAGACCACCTCTGATCACGGATGAACCTAGGTTTGCGGCGTCGAATTGGAAAGTTTTTTGTGCGCAACCAGAAGAGGCTCGGCGAAGGAATTCTCGACCCCAAGATTCAGATACAAGCAAAGCAGTTCAGGACATCCAAGAAAGTGTATGACTAGTGTAAGGTCAATCGATGAGGATTCCGAGTGCGCGGAGCAACGATAGCAATATTACGTAAATATTTTTTCCCGGTTTGTCCGCATCCCCAACGAGCCAAGCTATCCTCAACCTCGTGCGTACCATGTAGTTCCTTCATATCCACACTCGTTGTGTGTAATCACGCCTAGAGCGAACCGTGCGGTTTTTGTTGCTACCTGATGTAAAACTGGCGTGGGCTTTACTCCTGTCTCCTAGTGTCGTCGACTCGTCGCTACTGGAGGGTCTCTGACTTTTCATTGAAGTTTGCCTCTGCGTTGGATTAGATGGGAGGAAAGCAAGGGGTGTTACTGCGGAAAACCTCCACAGGGTCCAAGAAGGGGGAGGGAGTTGAGGAGATCGAATTTTGGCGAGGCTGCGAAAGGTACACGTCATTTACTATTAGGTGGATGCAAGGTGGATGGATCGATTGACATTTTGAGCCTCAGATCCAGCGAGCTGAAAATTCAACGTCAACCACTATCCTATCGTGCTTAACCTCACTCATCAAGCTACTAAGTTTGACTGTACCCTCCTCGCCAACGAACCTCATCAGCATCTTCGGCTTTTGCCAGAGCTACACCCCCGGGCCCCAAAGGCTGCCCTTGCCATGATAGGGAATTCTTCACTCTGGGTGATTGTAAAAACCTTGATGGCACAGTCTCCTTTTTTGAATGGTGGTTTCCCCGGAGGCGCACAATAGTGCACGCGTTTGTGCCCCTTCCAACTTTCTTCCATATCTTTTGGGTGTGTCGGTCCTGACTTCATCCACCACAGGCGGGGTTGTCGGTGTTAACAGCCTTTTCCGTTGACACAGCTCTGTGGCTCCGCCGCTGTTCTTCATTTGTCACTGCTTGTGTTGTTCGTCTGCGCTTTGGCGGTGTCAATTGGTTGACCACGTCAACCTGCCTGTATGGGAGATTGATGATGCCATAGCCGGATACTGGAGTGGCGGACTAAATCAACTGGCCTCTACGACGTCGAGCAGGTGCGTAGTGCGTTTATTTTTTTTTTGCTTCGTTTTGCTTCGCTTTGCGCATTTTTGGTTATTTCCTCGATTTCGACCTTCCTTATGGTTTTCTCTCTGAATTTCTGTGCGGTTTGACTTGCACTTTTCTGCGTTTATGTTCATGCTTTCATGACATTTGGTCAGTTTCGCGAAATTTTCTTGGCGTTGATATTGACTCCTTGTTTGAGCTTCTGGTTCTCGTTGCCGATTTTCTTCCATTTCTTCCACTTTTTGTCGAGGTTCTCGTTTTTCTGCTTATTTTTGGGGCTCGTCACCCCATGGCAGTCTTTCTTTTGGTGTCACCGGTGGCTTCCATTTCTTCCACCTTTTTGTCAGCAAGACTTTCATGTCATATTATGCTCGTTTAACTTCCTTGATCCTTTTCACTCCTTTCCTGACTGATTTCGAGTTTACACTGGTTCGTAATCGCCTCGCAGATGTTGTCTCACCCTTCCCCCGCATTTGCTTTCATCCCGTGTTCATTTCCCTACTTCTCGACTTTTCTATGTTTTCTGTCAACTTGATCTTTGTTATACCTGCGATCATCGGTGGATTTGAAGGCATTTTGCCGTCTAACATGAGGCTCACGCACGCCTCTTTTTATCTACGTGACATGAACTTCACTTGCCTTTGACGCCTTCTCATGACGTCAGGATATTCTGACAGGCACTAGGAATGAACGAACGGACACTACTTTCCTTCCATTTTCGTAGTTCATCTCTCGGCTTGCTAGTTTAATATTCGGTCTTCTCTTTTCTTTCACTGGAACGCTTACGGATGAGGTGGGTTCAGCAGTTCTCTACTTGAAGTCTCGGATGACCCAAAGTAGTCTTCTGTGTTAGGTTCAGCCCATTTCCGCTTTCATTTACTGGTGTTCTAGTCCAAATAAAACTCCCCTCTTTCCACCCCGCTCTACGACGTTGGGCAATGATCAGAACGGCCCTAGAATCGGAAGGACGGCACCAGTCTTCTAGTCCCATTCGACTCGGCTCATAAATCGTTGTTTAGCTCCTCGAGTTCGATTTTTTTCGATGATGCGTCGGCCATGGCCTATCGTTAAACCGCATAGCAGACTCTTAAGAGCGCATCCATGTCTCGACCCACAATACTGGCTTTTTCTTTTGCATCTAGCGAGTACGCTTGATGGCCGCTTCATTTCACACAGTCTTCTAGAAATAAAATCGTCTTCAACGTAGAACCTTGCTCCACCGGTACTTTCTGAATGCCGCACCTAACAGGAAGGTTCATCACTCTGTCTTTGTTTTACGACGCAGATTGCGAAGGTCTATTCTCTAGAAGAAGAAGAAGAAGAAAGCGCAGGCCCAGCACAATTGTATCCTTCTTGTCTCATATTCAAGAATTGGGCTGATGGATAACATGCTACAGGCAGACCAGTATGGACCAGAACTCGGAAGCAGATAGCGTCACGAATCTAAGTGGACATATATGCACTGACCGTCTGGATTCGCCTATATAATGGCTTTCACTGGCATGTTCCCAGCGAATTCAACAAGGTCTCACTTTCGAATCGAGTAAGCTTCCCGCACATTCAGTCGGTCGATACTTTAATCGCCTCACAGGTACTAGCAACTCCACTTATACTGAGATTCTGAATAAACAACTAGTACGTATCCCACTCGTCGTAATATGCGAGTTATCCCAGTTGACTCTCTTCACACCAGTCGAAAATGTTGCCCATTGTAACTCTTACCGCCATTCTGTCTGCCTTTTTCATCGCGCAGGGCATTGCGTTACCTCAATCTGGGAACCCGAGCTCAGGCAACGGGGACGACCTGACCAACAATGGAACTAATAGCGTCGGGAGTTCCGATAGTGGAAACGGAGGCTCATGCCTCACTCGGCGGGCACCGCAGTTTGGGAACGGTGTTAATGGGGAAACCGATTGCGGAAATGGAGGTGCTGGGAGTGGAAATGGTGTTGGGAGTTCGGATAGCGGCAATGCGAATACGGGCTCCCTGAGCGTGCAAGGTGAAACTGAAGAAGGAAACGAGGATTCAGGCATGCCATCTCCTGACTCCGATTTTATTTTGGAGAAGGAATTGGAAGCGTGGTTTAAAGCACACGAGGGTGCTTGAGTTCGAGAGTTTTGAATGCGCCTTTCGTACAGCAGCTCGTGGGGACTCTGTGGTGGGTAGGACCATAGTTAGTAAATGAATTTGTAAATTGGCGATTTTATTAAACACTGATGGAGGACTCCAGGAGGAGTCAAGCGATGTGGGGCGATCGTCCATTGCGGAATGTGAGCCTGGTTTGTCTACCAAAATGTATGAGACTTCCCGATTCTCGGTGTCATTGATTTATAGGTGAGTATTCGTTGCAGACGAACACAGTTCCCCGTTGACCGTCGAGAATTGAGAAATCGGCCCAACTGGTAACGTCATTCATCATATCGCAATCTAATCGCCTGTTGGCGGCTCCGAAACCTAACGAACGCAAATAACGATGTTTATTTAATCGTGCCTCCCAAATTTGGATCCATCCCTATAATTTTCGACTCTCGGGCTTCGTCTGAGTTCCTTTCTATGCCGGATACTCGCACTTGACGCCAACAACCCAACGTCCTTCCATTTCCCTAGTCGACTCACGGTTGAAGATGCGTGTATGGTGCATTCGTTACCAGTTCCTCGTCACTTTCTTGTAAGTATGAGCCTTGAGACATCTCGAGCCGGGAGGTTGACGATTCTCATTGCTCAGAAGATCCAAAATAAACTAGATTTTGGAGATTGAGCTCGGATGCAGGAAACGTATCATTTCGGAGAGGTACGTGCTGCAGATGTTGATCACTGGATTTCAACCAACCGGCTAACGACCATTTCCTTTCAGTCCCAGCTGTTCGCCTTTGGAATTTTTTCCGAGCTTCTTACCAGGCTCTGTGTGCTATACACTGCAATCCGAACTTCCATCACGTTCGCACTGTATGGACTTGGACCTTCATCCTTGATATGAAGTTGGCGATGGTTCGACGTGTAACCTATGTATGCCAATTTTCCCCACTCTGTTACGAATATCCTAACGTTATATCAAGCAGAAAACGAGGACCACGGAATAAACGCTTCCAGCGCACCACGGCCGCTGGCATTGTTCAAGAGCGACCGAATGTGAAGGAGTCAAACTTATTCTCGTTTATTCAGTATGTTCATCTTTTTCTCACTCCCTCCATTCGTTCCTTGCTCATCGGCTTACTTGTCGACAGCCCTCCACGATTCAACACTCACTACGCACCTTTGAATTCCTGGAAGTTGTCGCCTTCTTCCCAAGCTTTCCCAACTCCGTCTTTTAATGCAGTTTGCGGGTGATCGACTGGACTGCCCTGGGCGCACCCTCAACTGCAAGGGTTGACGCAGGCTTCGGATCCTAAGCCGATGGTGCAGCGAAAATTGCGAATTCCAATATCGAAGAGAAAGGACACGATACCAGAGAAACCAATTACCACCTCGGCCAAGCCACCAGTGCGATACACACGTGGCGATCCCGACGCTGCTGCATATCCGTCGACTCAGCACTCTCGTTATTTTCTCGTCTTCATCCTTCTCCTTCTTCCTCCTTCTGCGCCAACACGTCCACTCAGCTCTTTCTGGCTGAACATTCTCCTGACACGTCGGCCTCTGCGAATTCGTGGCAACTACAGCTCTCCACCAACGCCCATCCCGTATCTCATTCCGCTCGTCAAGTTACTTCGTGCCTGTATTCGCGCAAGGCACGGAGCGGGCGGGCATCGATCAAATCCCTCATCGGCCCTTTTTTCTTCTCAAAAGGAGGGTTCCGGGGTGCTCATGGTCGTGGTCGTGGCTAAGAAGCTTTCAGAAACATGTCGTCGTCGTATTGCACCCAAGATACCAAGGTTCATTTGCCAGCGAGGAACGAGCAGGCCGTGGATGCATTGCTGGTTGAAGAGAAGTGGATCGATGAAGTTGTGTTGGCGGCGGATTCTTTTACAGTCCGACTGATCATGACGAAGAACGTCCCTTCTCTCGTTTCCGTTATCTATTCCTTGCTCATTTGCTTCCGTGTTGGCAGCCCATCACGTTGAACATATTCGCCTCTTCCTGGAACATTCATCGCTCTGAATATCTTTTGCTCAACTGCGATGCCGACTTCGAGTGATCGCTTAGCCTGCCTTCGACTCCTACTGTGAGGACTGGTGCCGATGCTGGCAGGACAGCCAAACTTCAAACGTCGGTTGGGGAAGGAAGGCACGGGACGAACGAAGGAGATGATGGATGTGAGGATGACGACGATGGCCTGGGCGGCTCGTTTACACGAACTGCTTGCCTGCTCCGGAGCTTTATGAGGAGCAGCCTCCACCACACCTCGGCCAAACCAGCCTACACGTGGCGCTTCCTGCACTGCTGCCTATCAGTCGACCCAGCAGGCTAATCAAACCCTCGTCCTTCTGCCTCTTTCCACGTCAATCCACGCAATCAGCTCTTCCTGACGGAGAATTTCCTTTCTTATCGTCACATCGCACCCAAAAGTGCCAACGTTCAGCTGACGTGGAAATGGAATAGGACACGACTAACAGGAACACGAACACCCTGTTGGTCAAACAGAAGTTGTTCGATGTTGGTGTTGACTTCTTTTGACGACTCGACGACTCTTGGTCCTCAGTGAAAGGGGCAGGATATCGCACAACCAAGCACCTTCCTTTCGCTCGCAGTTGGAGTTGGAGTAGGACTCACTACCACCACTACGCCAAGGACCAACCTCAGAAGCGTTGTTGCTGGCCCAATTCTTGTGACATACCTCAAAAGCATCCAGCCTGGGCAGACGTTACAGCTAGCAGCTGCTACAGGGCCATCCCAACCCTTAGAGACGGTGCTGGGAGGAGGAAGATGTCGAATCATGACACTCATCTAGTCCTCGTCCTGGCCTTCCAACCTGTCCGGCCCTGTGACCGAATGAACGACCTCCGACGCGTTGGCACCTGCAAAATCGGGCATCTTCAGCTCGGCGCAATGGCGTGTCTCGTCTTCAGATTTTCTGCCCGTCAATATACGCCGTGGCTCGATTCGTGACCCGTATACGGCAGGACTGTCAATCGCCGTTGTCTCCCTTGACGGACCAGTTAGGGAGGCGGACAGCACTGGCGCTGACGTGGCCAAGAAGCTTTCTGCAAATCATCGTCATGACGGTCATATCCCACTCAAAGGTCTCGAGTTCAACTGCCAGCGAAGAACGAGCAGGACGCAAACATGGACACGCACTCGGTCCTGCTACTGGTCAACGCGAAATGGGCCGACGAAGTCGTGATTCTTTTGGTAGTTCAACCTCTTCGACTCGACGGGGAGGATATCATACAAACCAACCACTCGGCTACCCAACCCTAGAAGACAGCGCTGGGGCGGAAAGGACTCCGGGGCGGAGAGGACTCTGACTCGGAGGAGAGTTTCGAGCGATGATGATGACGATGACGATGACATTGGCGATTGTGCCGTGGATTCCGATCGCCGCTCCTGTTGTGGTCGCATTCCAGATTCATGCTCGGCGCAGGCAAGGAATCACCCGCTCCTTCCTTCCTTTCGGTCGAATGGGCAAGTTTTGATATGAATCGACGTACTCGACCCCATCCCTCTCCTCGTTGTCTCCAGGAGTAGTACTGGCCTCTTCCGCCTCCGCCTCCACCATCGACGTTGCCGCCTATACGACCCAAATTGAACCAGCGACCTTGCTCATCTTGTCTGTGACTGCAGTCTGCGGGTCATCGTGATCTCAACACTGAACATCTTGACCTCCACCTGCTGTGAAGCACAAGAAGGACACGAATACGAATGCAAACGCGAACACGGTACGGGTCCTGGAAGTTGTTGCCTTCTTCCCAAGCTTTCCCAACTCCGTCTTTTAATGCAGTTTTTGGGTTGATCGACTGGCCTGCCTTAGGCGCACCTCAACTGCAAGGGTTGATGCAGGCTTCGGATCCTAAGCCGATAGTGCAGCGAAAATTGCGAATTCCAATATCGAAGAGAAATGACAAATACCCGCTCCCTATGCAGAATAGCCACTACCACCTCGCCCATACCACCAGACTCCAGTGCGATATACACGTGGCGATCCCAACGCTGCTGCATACCCGCCGACTCAGCACTCTCGTCAATTCCTCGTCATCGTCCTCGTTCTTCTTTTCTACCTCTTCTGCGCCAACACTTCCACTCAGCTTTCTGGCTGAACAGTCTCCTGACACGTCGACCTCTGCAAATTCGTGGCATCTTCAGCTCTCCACCAACGCCCATCCCGTATCTCATACTGCCCGTCAAGTTACTTCGTGCCTGTATTCGCGCAAGGCATGGAGCGGGCGGGCGGGCATCAATCAAATCCCTCATCGACCCTTTTTTCTTCTCAAAAGGAGGGTTCCGGGGTGCTCATGGTCGTGGTCGTGGCTAAGAACCTTTCAAACACTTTTTGTCGTCGTATTGCACCCGAAATCCCAAGGTTCAATTATCAGCGAGGAACGAGCCAGACACGAATGCGTTGCTGGTCGAAGACAAGTGGATTCACGAAGTTGTGTTGGCGGCCCATTCTTTTTACAGTCCGGATGTAGAGTACATTCTTTTGATTCGGTCAGTTCGTCCCTTCTCTCGTTTCCGTCATCTATTCCTTGCTCATCTGCTTCCGTGTTCGCAGCCCATCATCACACACATTCGACTCTTCTTGGAGCATTCGTCTGGTATTAATGCTGGTACCACAGCCAAACTTCAAACGTCAGCTGCTACAGGGCTGCTTTAATCCTAACAGACAGCGATGAGGGCAGGAGGTTGACTCACTACGCTCATCTAATCCTCGTCCTGCCAGCCCCTGTTACTCTTCTTGAAAGACGAATTAGGAGGCGGACCTCGCTGGCGCTGATGGTCGTGGTCGTGGTTGTGGCCCAACTGCAAATACCGACCTTCGACACTGCCGCGAAGAACGAACAGGACGCGAATACGCTGCTGGTCGAAGAGAGGCCGACAAATGAAGTCGTGTTAGTGGCGAATTCTTTTGAGAGTTCGAAGACTCTCGCTCCTCGGGCGACATTGTTCAGGCTGGCACAACCCCCAATCACAGACATCAGAAGCATTGTTGCCGGACGCAGCCTGCGCGTTACAGCTGGCTGCTCCTACAAACTACCTTAACCCTAAGAAACGGCACTAGGAGAGGAGAAAGTCAAGGGATGATGATAAACGATGACGATGACGTTGGCGATGGCGCTCTGGATTCCGATCACTCCAGTCGTGCTCGCATTCCAGACCTGCACAGGCTCCGCATTTTCTGGCGACGAATGCGCTCCTGACACTGCTCCACCCAAACCTGGAGCCGCTGAAAGGTGGATCGCTGCGGATGGATTCTGATTCGGTTTCGGTTTAGGGGTTTGCGGTGTGATGGGCGGGACGATCGCGGATGGGTAGGGGGATGCTTTGATGCGATGACGAGGCGAAGGTGGACTATGAGCTAGGGACGAAGATGACGCCGAAGTTGGAGGAGGAGGAGGAGGAGATTCTTCTGGGCACGGAGGCATACGAGTATCGAGGCAGCCGACACCAGAAAGATAGCCTAGAACCACCAGTCCGTCGTTCCTCAGGTACAGGAGCCGCCACTGCTACTCTGCCTCCACCCGACGTCGACGAACATATTTAGAAGTCCGGGTACAAATGCTATTGGACTGGCCTTTGACCATGTCGTCCGTGACTGCAGTCGGCGAACTATCTTGATCTTGCAACCCCAAATCTCGAGCTTCAACTCCCGCGAAGCATGAAGAGGACGCGAACATTGTACAGGTCGAGGAGAAGCGTGTTGATGAAATTGCGTTAATGACTGATTCTTTGCCAGCTCGACGGAACGACGGTCGCTGTTGAAGGAGTGACTAAAATATAAAGGAGCCAAACTTCCTCTCGTTGAGTCCGTCAGTTCATCTCCTCTTCGTTTCTTTCCATCGCCCCTTGCTGATCTGCTTACTTATCGACAGTCCTCCCTGATTTAACATTTTGTATCAGCGACAAACATGACGGTTATGTTGCAGTTTGAAACCCAAACCCCTAACCGCACTGCCCATCCGTCTGCTCAACAAGCCCTCATACTTCTCCTCTCCCTCTTTTCGTGGCAAACTGTTTGCTCATCTCTTTCTTTCTGAGCATGGTCATGGAGGCGATGGTGGTGGCCAAGGAACCTCTGTGACTTATCGTCATACACACCTCAAAATCTCAACGTTTAACTGACGCGAAGAAAGAACAGGATACGAACACGAACACGCATACGAATACGAATACGAACGTGCCCCTGCTCGACGTCGATAAAGTCGTGTTGGTGGCGGCTTCTTTTGAAGATTCGACGACTCTTGGTCCTCTGTTTGACAGGCAGGATATCATACGACCAAACCAACCCTATCACTCCGCCTTCGTCTCATTCGCATTCGCATTTGGACTAGGACTCGCGGCCACCACCATACCTGACGCTCCTTGACGTAGTTCAATTCAATCTGTAAACTAAATGCCACATGCAGGCTCGTCACCGTCTCCCATGACTTCTGAAGAATGATCCAGCATTAATTTCCACGCCGGTTGTCATCGATGTCATTATGGACAGGCGGGCATCGTCAAACATATAAAGAGAGACGACGTGAACGGTTGTAAAAGCAAAACTACGGGGACGGTCATCCGCTCTACCGCACTCTCATACTATTACCGATGCAATTCACTACTTTCCTCACAGCTGTCGTCGCTTTCTGTGCCTTCCTACCCACTGGTATGTCGGCGGCTCAGTCGGGTAATCCGTGCCCCAGCTATCAAAATTGCTTGTCGGGCTGCCTGTCGGGTGGCAATCGCAGCTCTACTGAATGCCATGGTAAGTCCCTCGTCTTAGTCTTAGCTCGGGACTGGTCCTGATTGCCTTCCAACGAAGGAATATGTAATTGTGCTACTCCCCCGAATGTTAAGGAGTGCCTTCTTAACGTTCGGAAATGCGTGGCGGGCTGCCTCTCATATAAGTTGCGCGACTCTGCCAAGTGCAACGGTCAGTACCTCGTCTTTTAATTGCTTCTGCGGTGTTGCTGATTGAATTCCCACTAAGAATTATGTCTTGCTATGTGTGCTAAGTAGACGTGAGCACGAAGAAATAATCATGGAGTTGGGAACGAGATTCGGTGGGATGGGTGAGAGGGAATTGGAGTTCGTCAATTTCTCCATCAGTGTAAAATCACAAATACCATCCTTTGAGAAAACCATATTTTGAAAAACGTGTACTTAAGAGAATTAGGGGAGCTTGCTCAAGAATTTGGAAACGAATCTTACCCTTACAAAAACGTTAGCGTATCGAACATAATATCAATCGATTCACAAAACGCAGATGCTTGTGGCGGAATTTCTCGAGAGCAATATCGACGCAAGTGTCAGAAATACGCCAAAGAGATCGGCACATTTCAGGTACTGAACATGAAAAGGTACAGAGGACTTGAATGAGAAAAAGAGGATGAGATGAAAAGGAGGGTATGATCCGCTGAAGACTGAGAAGCACGGCTCAGTCGTGAACAGGATGTATATCCTAAGTCATCAAATTCAGCCCTCCTGCAGAATCATTTATTATCAGAATTCAAGAACAAAGACGCAAAACAGACTGTCGGATCAAACTCGCCGAAGTAAGGAAGACCGAAATATTTCTTTCCTAATATATCTGGATGGTGGGGTCGCCACAAACGGTGTTTCCAATCCAAGTTCTCGGAGTGAGGAGCCAGATTGTAGCCGGATGTATGTAGCCGCGTTACATGCTGAGTTACGGCGCTGGGGGCAGGAGGAAACGAGAGAGTCAAGGGACGATGATAGCGATGACGATGACGACGACAATGATGCTCTGGGTTTCGATCACTCAAGTCGTGCTCGCATTTCAGATCCAGTGCCCAGCGCAAGGAATCGCCTCCCGCTCCTTCCTTCCTTTCGGTCGAATTAGCCTAGTTCGATGCGGATCGGGGTACTCGACCTCTCTTCTTTCCTGTCGCCCGACCCCGAGGTAACGGCGGTCCGCCTTCGCCGAAGACGTTGTTGTTCTTCGTCTTCGTCCCATCTACGTTTGTAGTTTGGGGTATGGGTCGCTTCTTTATTGTCATTCAACTGTGTTGGTGTGCTGGAGCTTTAGACGGCTGCGCCGAGCTGTCCAGCTTTCTCTGCTATCCAGATCAAACAGACATGGCAGTCTCTGAGACGTCTTTAGACGACACCCACCTAACACTCGCTTTTCTGCCATTTCTGCCTTTGCTGACGCCATCGCCTCCACTACCGGACCAAGGCCAAATTCTACACTACAGCCGCACCGTTTCTGCTGTTGAAGAACTTACTTCCCATCCCCCTTGACTGCAGTAATAGGTCCTCGGCCAATATTGCTCAATGCTCGACCAATCGCGGATTCAGACGGACCATCATCATGGGCGCTGCTGGAGGATATCTCCTTCGTCGTCGTAACTATCATCGGCGTTATCACTACCTTTGTCCCCGCCCCTTCCATCCTGGTTTGCGTGTCAATGGGATGGGTGATAAGCAAGGAAGGAGTCCATACACAGGCGGCCGCGCTGCGAACTCCAATGTAGGAAGTGTATTACCGACCCCATGGTCCCAGAAAACATACTTGAACGATCCAACATATGGGATTCAATGGCCTGCTGCTGCAAACGTCTCAATTGTTAATCCAGTTTCGAAGCCTTCGATGGTCTGTTGTTCTTAGAGTATGCGACCGTTGACCTGAACGCCGTAAATTTATACCAAGTCTATAATTGAGAACAATCAAAAGATTTTCTACCGTAACCGGAATTAATTGACGAGCATATTACAATACATGTGCCAATGTTTTCAAATGAAAGAGTCCGCGAAGCATCTTGGAGAGATATTCGTATATAATGGCCTCACGATAAGTTGGGAATTAAGAAAAATTACGCCATTGGGGGGCCTGCGTTAGTAGCATGCTTCCCTCGTCCGTTGTAGTTGGAAACTGAGTTATCTCTCCGCCAATTTACGAGACGTAACACAACGAGAATGGTGGTAAGGCCAAAGACAATCCAAGAAAGTACCTTGATTGCCTGCTGGATGCGGCACTCCTGCAATATTCCTGTACACGATTTGAGATGCATCCAGTCATGCTTCGTTGAAAAATGAAGTCAGTTCGGAAACGTCTTGTTAAAGCAGTAGATTCTACTCACGGTAACGACACCAGCTCCGACTCCGGACATTATCCAAATAACGAGCAGAGTTGCAAGTTCGGCGGTTTTCCCCATGAACCCGATGACCTTTGATAACAAGGCGCGAATGCTGAATTTTATAGGTAAGTTGCTTATCCTCTCGAAGCTAACAAGGAGACGAGCCACGTACAGCAGCGCCGAAACGATAATGGCTACAATAGATGTGACGAGCAACTCGACAATAATGCGCTCTATCCCAAAGACCAGATTAGTGTCGATGTCATACGGGTAGCAAAAAGGACCCACCGAATCCACCCACGAGGGTTCTTGTATAATGAATGCGTCGGGCGGTCAATCCGAGGAGGACGGCTGATGAGGCGAGCTAGAGAGTGGTACAGAGGTACGGAATGGCGGTCAGTATAACGACGAGATCGATTGACGGTTGGACTCACCAGTAACGAGTAGAGCGCAGTCCGAGCGACTCTGTGCCGATGCACATTCGCAGAGCTGCGGTTGTATTCTCCGTTGTAGTTCTGCTCCATTGAGGAGATATAGGTTTTGTGGGGAGTAGAACAGGATTGTAGGGCTTGTTCTGAGGGACGAAGATGAACATTTTACGGGTGATTTTATAGGTTAATACTGCAATTTCGATGAGACGTTTCTCCAGGAATTTTGGGATGGTCATACACTTCGTAGCGATATGACGACCGAATGATGTCTACGTTGACACAAAGCTGCCGCCTGTAAGTCTGAAAAATACACACCTGGCGGATCGTACTCCAATCCAATGGCGTTGTATAATCAGTCCTCGGTCATAGTGGCAACAATTGTGGAATGTACATTCTATTTATGTCTCAGGTACCGAGAATAACATCCGAGATTCGAATTAGGTAGCCAGTGCCTAATTTGGAAGAGTCGACGATCATGATCGGGGTTCAACAATATCTTACAAAAGCATATTGTGATGACCCACTGTTATTTGTTGGGCATCTCCCCAGCTCCCTTAAAAATGGACTCGGAGTACATAGTGTTGAAGTAGGCCTATCAAGCTCACCCTAGCCGTTCATGGCTGGCAAAGCTTAGAATAAGATCCGGAAGCGCGTCGAGCAGTGCATTATCGCGTTGCACAAGGGCCCGTCGAAGGGTGGCATGAGGCAAGCAGGTTCGTCACAGGATCTCGTGTCGCTCGGAAAGGCTGTGCTACTGATCAAAACTAATTATAAAGATATCTAATCTAATCCAGGCTCGGGCAGCTCGGCCGGGAGCTCACATGCACAACTAGAGAACCACCTTGGCAAGATAAAACGAGTTACAAGCTTAAGGTATTTACTTACAGCAATTCATTTTCGAGGGATTGACTGCTCGGTGTCGGCGTGACAAAGTACTGCCTATGAGGTGGGTTTTTTTATTTGGTACTCGCCGGTATGATGAAGGCAAAGGCCAGCTCGCAGCTACAGTTTGCTGGCGACGGAATAGGCGGCGTCTTCGCAACGAAGGGTCGAAATCTGTCAATTTGCGCTATTTGGCTGGGGATCAAGGCAATTGCCAATCCGTGCGGTGAAGCTTGTGAAGGACGAGGGAGGCCTAGGAACGCTTCCTCTATGAAATTATGATCGACAAAGAACCTTGACGAATATATTGCGATTCGACAGCCTGGGACGAATATAATGTGCTCTGGTTGGGATCAACGACGTGAGCTTTCGGCGCTGAGTCCAAGAAGCTTGATTCTTTCAATTGTCCTAGCATCCTGACATCAGGTGACATTCGAGTCGTTCAACTTTTGACATCCCTGGGATCTGGATTAATTGAAATCACCAGATTCGGAGTTCCTATTCAGGAGGTATAATATGCTGGTCAGGCTGAGGGAAATGGAACGAATAATTTTTAATCATGCCGTGCGTATTCTAACGCGAATTACGAATTATCGAGAGAAGGGGATCACAAGCCATTTTCCTGGCCAAATTTCGTTGGAATGAGTGGGAAATACAAGACGCACCTGTGACAAAATCTCCAGAAAAGAATGCGACGTAGAAGCTAGTGGCGTAAATGAACTCCCGGCTCCAGGCTTTCCTCGGGGACTGCCTGAGTTTTAAAATTCGGTCACTGATTGGTGTTAAAGATTAGAAAAAACTTACCACGGTTCAAGTGTAAGTTTGCGAAACAGCGGTGTCAGATGAGGTGGAAATGATCCGTCCTCTCGATGGTATCCTTGCTCGAAAAATACGCCCACCTCCTTATCTAATATTTTCATTGCACACTGCAATACTTAGTTGGAGCTTTCCACTTTTCAAAAAAGTCGTCTACTTAAATATGGTATACGTTGTTCATTATTTCCTCTGCATTTGCATTTTTGATATTGAGCAATTTGCTGCATTCCCAAGTGTTTTGACGTTAAATATCAATGATGGAATTATAGCGTTGATCACCATCGTTTTTTTAATCCCGTGTAGCGAGCCTGACCTTGCCGTAACCAAATTGAGATCGCATTTATCAGTTTCAACCTTTTTGGGAAAGGTTTTCCTCACAAAAATATCCCCAAAATGAAGGAATCGCACATGTTCTATAATAGGGAAAATTCGTGTAGATAGTCCACACGACCTTCAGGGTGTTAGTAGCATCTAACTACAATTTATGCTAAAAAAAGGCGCTTCCTGGCTAGCATTTAAAGATCTGACTACACAGGTAGGTTGGTACCCACCCACTGATTCATTCATCTTAACATCACCACGACGGGATGGTGCTTATTATCAACGCTACCGACAGGTTTTTGGCCGTATTCTTCGCCGCTCTGGCAACTGGAACGTACCTCTGTACCTTGGTTTATTGTATACGATGGCTTGTTTACACAGATGAAGGCTGGAAAATTCGCAAAAGGATCGACAAAACTCTCTTATCTGGGACGTTGTCCATATTCGTACTGTCCTCAATACACACATCTTTTGCAGTCGCGACAAGCTTTGAAACAATTAGGCATTTGGAGTTGGGTATCGTAGACCCTACAAATGTCCCACTCCCCTGGACTTCTGCCGTCCTGGTAAGCATTAAATTTTGTCCTATGCATCCAAAGCAAGCTTTACTCACCCCTTTCATAAGTGTACGATGGCTAATTCAGTCGTACTCATAGCCGACGGCTTCCTCGTGAGTAGTGCGTTAATCGCGTTCATGATAAACTTACTCAAAGCCCGGTCACTTCAGATATACCGTTGTTGGTTGGTATCCTTCAAGTCATTCCCAAAAATCATATTCCCTTGCTTCTTTTGGGTTGGAGGGGTTGTCTGCACCGTTCTCCAGGCCTATTGGCAGATAGTGCAGAGCGCTTCTATTGTCACCGCATGGACCCCAGTAAATATGGACATCGGTCCTGGTACAATTTTGACACCATTTTGGGGATCAACGATTGTTGTGAATATTTATGCAACAAGTAAGCAATATTTCGGACTGAACCAATAATATTTGTTGACGACATCGCACACAAACTTGAAGGCGTTATAGTCTACAAGCTCTGGAAAACCGCACGAACGGATGAGTCTAAGCTTTCGGGATCGACTGGGCAACTCCTTTTTATCATGCGTGTCGTCATCGAATCGGGTGCCATCTACTTAATGATGACGATCCCCCACTTTATAGTGTGGTGGACACCTAGCGGCACGGCGATTTTAATTCTGGGATGGAGTGTAAGTTCATTGTTTGAGCAGTAAACATTTTACTCACAGAAAGGTTCATTAGAATCTGCCGGTTGTAGGCAGCGCATTCAACCTAATCATCGTACGAACGGCGTGGCACCGGGCGAAGGAGGAGGGTATCGATGAACTGGGGATATCGGCTATCCAATTCAACCCTCCGACAGGGCTCTCAGAGACTCTAAAAACGCAGGACGACGTTTCAAGCACGACCTTGTCTGTTACGTACCGATAATTGTCTTTCAAGACCCTGGTATTATGCAGTTTACCGATGCCTGATTAAAATTAACACGTTTTACGTCGAGGGACAGTCCGAGTTATCCATTGCACCTCGGCAGCCACTGAATTTACTTCGTTATAGGTTTATAATAGTTCTGTCATGTCTGTTTCAAACGAGTTACAGTTTCCAGCGTTTTCCCCTAAGTCAGACTCCGTCGCCGACCTGCAATGAGCACGTAGGTTGGTAATGAATGTTCAGAATGTTCAGGGAGAAGTTTGATGTTTGAAGCGTTTCTCGACACTAGATTCCAATTTTGAGGTTGGGAATGGATGTGAACTCACTGGAACGACACGACCCGATAACTGCGGAGGGAGATATGGCCATCGTTTGGACGCGCTGAAAAGTTACGTTTAACCTCGAAAATGGATATCTAGAGAGGAAACAACGCTTACTCAATACTTGTTTGACACGACGATGAAGACAATAATTTCAGTCCATAATAGAATGAGAAATATACTTGGACTGTGATCGGTGAGATTCGTTCTGGGCACCTTCCCGCCTTCCGAGCAGATAAATTGCTTCTGAAGTCAGATCACAGCCCGCTGCCCGAGCCCGCTGCCCGTTCCGCGTGTATTAGAGGCGGAAGGTTCGTCAACAGTCAAGTCCGAAGTCGGTTCAACGTCCTGCTTCGAACATCCGAAGCCGAATAAAGAGAGAGTCCAACACCAGCCCACTTCTATTTGCCCGCCCTGCCGTGAAATTATGTCCAGACGCAACGTCTGAAACAAGAGTGGGAGTACGAAAGGATATTGGTTCATTATTCACAAGAGCGAATAGACCTTTCAGAAAAAATGAAGGAAAGCCGGACCCACGTATATAATAAACAGGTCCGCCCAATTCCAGCTACCAGCAAACCACACAGACTCCAACAATTCCACAGGAATGCCGAAGGTTTGGCCTGTGGAGGAATATACGTCGTATAAGAAAAAAGGGGGGTACCGCATCACTTCAGTGGATAACCAATGCCGTGATACATTGGACAACTTCTAAGGAATGTTTGGACAAGAAGGAAAGAACAAGAGCAAGCGCGATGAAGGTTCCGTCAAAAAGCGGCTCAGAAAGCTCGCGATTTCAACCCAAGCACAGAGGGATTGGGAGCGGCGAAAAAACCACGCCACCCTCAGAGTGAGCATCTACGGAACAAGGGTTGGAGGACGAGGCAAGGTGCGGTGGTGGTGCTAGGATCGGTGGAATGAATGATATAGGGGATTTCAAGCTGAGATAAGAAGGGAATGAAGAAGCAAAGGAAGACGACAGTGCACGTACTGTGTCCGTATCAATCTCCACTGGCGGAGGTCACAATTCAGTACGAATGCTTCGACTCAGTTCCCGAAATTCAACCGAAGAGCAAGCCTGCCGAAACTCGACCTAGTGATCATTTAGCGGTTAACGAATCGATAATGGCGAAAATCGATTAATTTAGACATCGGAAGAGAGGTCATAGTCGGTGGAAACATATTAGGTTTCATGACAGGGAAGGAAACGAATCACGACGAGAGAGTCCAAATCTTGGATCAAGAAATCGAACTGAGATGTTTGTTCATTGTCGACTGTCGAAAAACGAGGCCGCGTGTATCTACACATAGAAATGTCGATAAGGGAGCTTGTAAGACAAAACTGAGTCTCATACCTGAGCATGACCATAAGTGCGCCTTTGTCACCCTAATATGCATCCAGTGCAAGCCAGCTTGTCCAAGATCCACCTATTCAACCGGGACAGCCTCCTATGGGGTCCACCGGCTCACGCGTCCTCGTCATCAAGATTCCTTGACGGTTCTGCCTTTCATGGGGGTAGTCCAGGTCTCCAGAAGTTCAGAACCGTAATGTTTTTGGAGAAAGCAGGGCAATAGCGGGGACAAGATTGTGTAGATAGCCAGGATTACTAAAGTTGGTTGATGTTGACAGGTCGGATCCGTAAGGCATCGCGAAAGATGGCAGGATCCAGTATAAGCAGAGCCAAAGTCTTTGAGGTCTATCTGAGGATTGTGTGATGGAACAAGCGTCGTACTCGATGTTTATCGCTGGACAAGCAAATTACATCAAATAAAGGGGAGGGATACATAGTCGGTCAATCGTAACGCAACTGCCAACGAGACGAGGATTGTGAATCTCCCTTGTTTATCCGTGATCGGCCTGGCAAACAACCAAGATCAAGGAATCTTATCTTATCTATCTCATCATGCTGATGTCGCTCCGTTCTTCGCTCCGTTGGATGTCGCTAGGTCAACACCATCTTGGAAAGAGAACAGAAACACCCTGTGTTTAGCAGTCATACATCAAATTGCAGGTAAGAGAAGAGGCAAACTGTCTTCAGTACCTCACGAAGTCCAGATCATCAGTTCGGATAAAACTTCTTCAGTTTATTCTTGATCGCGTCGAGGACTGGTCTTTTTACACAGAATTCGGAAGAAGTGGAAAGAAAGACCGCAGCGTGTAACATTGCGAGGAGAAGTGAGCCGTTTAGGAAACAACAAATGGAACCAACCTCACGGATCCAGATCGTCAGAGGGAAGGGACCGCCGACTGACTCTTTTCAGCGCGGATGAATTCCCGAGAGGAAATTCTTCTTGGTTCTATTCACGATGGCTCTGGATACGATGCCTCCCTGTGACAGAAGAAAGATCAGCGAGAACAAAGTTAGCTTGCCATATACCGCCGTAGATGTAAAGGCCACTAAATCATAATGTTGAGATGTACAGTACCTCGATGGGAGCAAAGCCACAGGTGTGCGAGACTTTCACGGGAAGATCAGGAAAGCGGGTATCATCCATTGGCATTTGGTATCTGTAAATTGATTACTGTACTATTTCGATCAATTCGTCCAGGGGTGTGACCAGTGACCAACTGGACGAAATTTTTGCACCGGCCAGGCGTTATTGAGCCTGTGACGGACCCCGAATTTCGGCCACTGCGCGGGGCGCTCGCGCCCCGCGCGCCGCTCCGGAGCAACTTTTTCAGGAAATCACATCCACGAGAATCAAGAGTGCCGCACAGTTCGGCGGACAGTTCGGCGGACATTTTGGGCTGGGAACCTTGTGTGACCGTCTGTGACCAGCCCGACGCCTCTGGCCATAGGCTCGCTCCTCATCACCGCCATAATCCATTGAAATTTGATGCCCATTGCCTATTCCTACCCCCTCCCCTCTTGTCATCGCGTGGCTTATTTCGATGCTCTTGTTTCAACACCCTCAAGCAACCCTCAAACCTCAAATGAGCTTGGTGAGGCCAAAAGAAAGCGGCATTATCAAAGCGTCTACAAGACCGCTTCTACTTGCCATATATGATATAGGCCACTGCTCCTGCATTTTTCATTGCGCCTTTCCTCCTCGCCTAGTCATCAAAGCGTATGCCTATTCTTCTCTATATAGTTTCCTGTAATGTAATGAGAAATTCCAAAAATTCGTGATGAACCCTCCGGCGCCTGCTGCCACTGATCCTGTTATTCACCCTGCGGCTACCTGTTGTGGTAAGAGCGGCCGCGCTTGTGGTGCTCCCATGAATCCAATCCGTATCTATGAAGGGAAGGGCTCCAGGCCAGAGATGAGGGGCGCGATTTGTCAAACGGTACTTCCTTATACTTCTGACTATTTTTTGAGGCTGACCATTCTTTTTCAGTGCTCCTCTTGCTACTGGACGGTATTCCACACCCCAGCCTACAACTATGGCGATGCCCAGCGCCTTTTAAACCGCCTCAGATATCCAGGACACGAATCTGGATATCCGGCTGATCTCCGTCCACCAGATACACTTGCGGGAGCTCCTACTTCTCAGCCAACCGTTCCTGCTCCTCAGCCAGCTGCAACACAGCCTGTCGCAACTCAGGGGAGCAAGATCCACTGCGCAAATGCCAACTGCCGAACGTTATCTGGAACTCATACCCAGGGGAGCAAAACATGCGTTGAAAATAAATGCAAGAGATGCTGTAAACAGGCGGCTCTGTTCGCAGCTCGAAACTCTGAAGCACGAAAACAATGTCATGCTCATTCACAACCAGCAGTTTGTGTTCAACGTGTTAAATCTCCAGCTTGCATCCCACAGGCCGACACTGGTCCTAATCAGCCGCAACCTCAGCCCGAGCCTCTAGCTCAGGCTTTGACACAACCTTTGGTCGCTCTAGCTCAACCTGTAATCCACAATCTTCCAGCCGATTCTGCAACTCCACCACGTACCACTCAGCCCAAACCTGGACTCGCACGACCAATGGGCGGCACCTGGTCTAAAAGGCATGAATCAACTGTTTCGACAACTCAGGCAGTGAGGAACCTCAAAATCGAACAACAGGAAATTGAAGAACGCAGAAAAAGAACCGTCATGCTCATCATCTATTATCTGGTATGTTTTTGCCTATCCGAGGATTAATCAGTCAATCTAACACTTCTTGTTCGTAGAATAGTCAACCACCGTTGCGGCTGGATCAGTATGTCAAAAACTTTCCTCACTTTCGCCTATCCTCCTGCCAAGAGCTTGTCAAGGATCTTGGACTTGGCGAAAACACTCGAGTCGACATCTGGACTGGCTCTGAGTGGATTACCGTCGATATACACGGTGTTATCCATGTTGAAAGGGGTCAACGTGTACTTCTCAAAATTCGACCCAGTCTTCTTAAAGGCCTTGATGACTGCCCTGGAATCGAAGAAGAGTTGAAGAGGGACGAAAAGCAAGGGAAAAAGAAGTTTCAACTTGAATTTGTATCACCGATTAAGAAGGCTCTCCGCAACGATGGTACAACTGCCACACAGAACACAGGCACCATTTCCACGGCCACAATTCCGCGTTCAGCCAACCCTCAGTCGATGCCTTCCTCATTGACTGTACTACCAGGAGCTCTCCCAGTCGGGATATTTGCCGAATCTACTGCCGCACAATTGATAGCACCACAGAAAACACAAGGATGTCACGATCCTAAGTCATCCGAGTCTGCACCTTCATCTCAGCCCAATCAAACCCCCAACACCAAGTTGAAGCACTGGCCATTTGATTTTTATGTGTATGAAATCCATAACGGGCTATGTCAGATGCGCGATACCCGTGCTGGGTCTGTTTCTCGGGACCAACATCGCAAACATAAATCCAAGAAATCCAAGGGAAAGCGCACCAAAGGCCGGAAGATTACTGTCAAAAATGCATTCCATGCCGCTTTCCCAAATACGAAATGGGTCAAGACTACTTACTACGACCACAAGAAGCTTTGGTTTGAGCAGGACATTGCTATCCGCGAAATTTTTGTTGACCTCGGGAAGTCCCAGCAAGCAACTTACAATCACTTTTTAGACGCAATCGATCACCCTAGCCGAATTCCTTCTCCCTCCCTTTCAGACACCGAACGTTCTCGCTCCACAAAAAACACACGGTCCTCGAAAAAACGGCACAGGAGCCCTTCGACTTCCAGCAGTGATGACGATGACTCAGATTCTGATAAATCAGACTCAGACTCGCCATCCCCAAGGGCCCGAAAGAAACTCAAGAAACAAACCATGAAGTATCGCCGAAGCCATTCAAGGTCCAGCCGTGGCAGCTTGTCCAGCAATTCTGATGACGAGAATATTCGCCGCACATTTAATACTCCACCTGCCAACAACCTTTCATCAGTCACAGACAGCAGCATCGATCCGTTCTTACAACCATTCGTGCCAGCCTCGCCCGGGCCATCGTCTATCAATATGAATATTCAAGGACTCGGAGATCGTGTAGCAGACCTCTATGATATCCTCGATGAAATAGCGAGGGAGCCTGAGGAAAGTGGTTTTTTTCTGTCATTGAGGGGCGATTTTACGGGGGGGTCAACTCTTCACAAGGATCTAGGTGAATTTCGGCAGTGGAATGCCAAGTAGTGAGTCCTTGTCTTGCTCAATTTTTGTCTTTATTTAATCGGTTTATAGCTATGGTACAGAGGGGCAGGCAATCATTACCTCAAGGCTTCAAAAGCTATTTCCTGAACCATCCTTCAAGAATTTGATCTATCTCTATCACCCGCTAACTTGGGATACAGTCGTCACAGAGTTTCTGGTTCCCGAAACTCTCTTACTCCTGATACAAGAAGACAAACACATTTCCCAAGATCATGCACTTGGTGTCCTTTGCGCGACTAATCCTATGGATCCAAAAACCGTATGTTCTTCTAGATTTTATTAGTTGCCAGAGCGCTGAGTATTACCTTACAGCCTGTGAAGCATGAACCTAACGAGTTCATTTTCGGAGGGTCTCATGAGGTCATTGACTTGACAGACTCTCCACCTGCCGTGAAGCAAGAGCAGTCGGCTACCAAGTTAGTTTGGAAAGGAAAGGGTAAGGCAGTAGACATGATAGACTTGACAATGGATTCAGACGACTCCGAAGATTAACTACAGCTGTACTTTGGTCAGCGATTAACATGCTAATTTGCGCATTTGCAAGAGATACTCTAGGTTACAATTAATGATATATCAACTTTTCAATTTTATCTTGAGGGGTTAAGCAGAGGTTAACGGTTACGTTGAATGTGGTATTTATTTTCTTCCTCGTTGCAATCGATGGGAAGTAATCACGCGATGACGGGCATTTTCACTCTCTCTCCCTCACACTCACGCTTTCATCAGCGCACTCGCTTGGATGGAATTAGTCCAGTGCTCCTCTGCAAAGGAAGTCCCGGTTGCATCAGATCTGCTCTTCTCTCCTCTTTTTATCTTTAAGCCATAGTTAAGACTCTGAATCCAGGAATGGTCTGAAGGGATATGGGCAGTAGTACGTCGTATCTGGGCCTTTTTTTGCGAGTAATAGCTTGAACGAAAGCTTAGGACAACACCTTCAATTATTCGACTCGTCGAAAGGCATCGCTTTGCTAGTTCTTGAGGAATCAGCTCAAGAACATTGGCCCTCCATATCTGTTAAGCTGGAAAAGTTCTGGCCAGTAGTATGTCATTTCTGGATCATTTTTTGCGAGTAATAGCTCAAACAAAAGCTTAGAACGACACCTTCAATTATTTGACTCGTCGAAAGGCGTTGCTTTGCTTGTTCCTTTGCTTGTTCTCGAAGAATCAGCTCAAGAACATTGACCCTCCATATTTGTTAAAGGTCTGGGCAGTAGTACGTCATTTCTGGTTCATTTTTGGCGAGTAATAGCTCAGACGAAAGCTTAGGACAACACCTTCAATTATTTGACTTGTTGAGAGGCGTCAATTTGCTCGTTCTTGAGGAATCAGCTCAAGAACATGCACCCTCCATATCAGTTAAGCTGGAAGAGGTCTGGGAAGTCGGCATAGGTGCGTCGTTTTCCAGTCATTCTTTGCGAGTAATAGCTTAAATGAAAGCTTAGGAAGACACCTTCGATTGTGCGACTCGACGAGAAGCGTCGCTTTGCTCGTCCTTGAGGGATCAGCTCAAGAACATGCACCCTCCATATCAGTTAAGCTGGAAGAGGTCTGGGAAGTCGGCATAGGTGCGTCGTTTTCCAGTCATTCTTTGCGAGTAATAGCTTAAATGAAAGCTTAGGAAGACACCTTTGATTATTCGACTCGACGAAAAGCATCGTTTTGCTCGTTCTTGAAGAATCAGCTCGAGAGTGTCTTTCATACCTATTAGTTGGCATAGAAAGAAGCCTATATCTTTTGTTTATTGAATTTCAGGAGATGAAAGGCAATGTGTTTCTTGAGAAACAAGTCAAAAGAGTGAAAGTAAGCGGGAAAATAAATATAATCATTTGCATGTTCAGAACCACTACTCGATCATCTCTGGCGCTCCTGGCTGAAGGAGTATTTCCCTAGGTATGGGACAAACATTCTTCTGTTTCTTCGTGAGATCCTCAATGATGTTGCAGTTCCGTCGTTTAATCATCTCGTCAAGGAAAAATTCATACCGGTCAGCCTGCATTTCGCGCACAATAGCCTGATATCCCCCAATCCATGCATTGGCTTGTTCAGCTGCTGAGGAGTTGAATCGCCAGGTACCCTCGGGAGTAACAAGCTCGGGCCAGTTAGCTGGATTGCAGAGCTCGTTGCACTTTTCATCAGTTTTCTTGTGTTTACATTTGAAGTGAAAGACATCGACGGGAAGTGCACAGTGTTTGAAGTAGGTATCAGGGCGGCTTGGGTTGTTGAGCATAGCGACGACACGGCAGTTGTTATCATGCCATAAAACAGAGGGGAGTGAACTTTGAGTTGGAAATAACTTCTTCCAGAACGACTGAACAAATATTTGTAAGAATAAGTAACAGGCATTCAGTGGTAGTTGACTCACAACAACGCCGCTTGGTGCTTCTGAACCGTAAAATGTTGCTCTTCCAATAATAACACCACAGGATGTGACACAAAGTTCTTCGTTATGTGTCCGCTTCCGACCAAATCGTGCACGAACCGTCTGATTGCCCTCCTCTGGCTTTCCATCACAAACACCATCAATATCTACTAGGACCTCCTCGTCCTGGCCAATATTGTCACCTGCTTCAGGAATGGATTCACGAGGCTGGGATGTACGAAGTCGAGCAAGACGTTCCTTCAACTGGAACATGGCCTTGTTCTTGTCAGAGTTGTAGTTCTCGAGGTCGCGATGCTCCTTCAAAGAACATGTCCGATGACCTTCGTCCGCATAGTCGTCACAAGTGGTGACCACACAGAGAAGGTCCTGATCGGCGTGAGTTGGACAAAACCGATCATGAACTGATTCTAATGGGATATCACAGTCATGGATACAACATGTTGGACATCCAATGCCGACTCCATCAGTCACTGTTGAGCGGATGTAAACTGTCAGGAGATGTGAATAAGTATCTTTGATACAAGCAGATAGGCCTACTTTTCTGACCGTCTGGTAATGTCTGAACCCAGCAGCAGACATCGCATGCATGATTCCAAGCTTCCTGCCCAGGACCGGCCATGCGAAGGTTACGAGCTTGTAGTGCAGGCTGAAGGCGCTCTGCCTGTGATGGTGCATCGTGAACCAGTACCAAAATTTCCTCACGCTCATGGCTGTCCCCAAGAACCCAGTAGAGAAGAAGCCCATCCCAGACATCCTCTACATCCAAAGTAACATGTTCTGATTCCAGGAAAGAGACTGGGAGTGAGGGCGAAAGCGATTTGAGTACCAGCCCTTTGTTGTAAATTCGGGCACAGTTTCCAGCCGAGGTCCTGACAAGAAGATAAGCAAGCAATATTTGATCGTCAAATTTCAGGCTTACCACGATGTAAGCATCATTGTGGTAAACAGCTCAAGTGTCCGTTTTTCGATGAAGACATGCTGAGCTGTGTGGAGAAACTGGGAGGTAGAAGGGGTCTGGTAATATGTTCACGTTGATTCCTTCTTGTTAACCCAGTAGTCAGCATAATAACGGGTATTACATTCTGTAATCTTGCATCAATATAGGTTCGATCTAGAAGCAATAAAGTCTTACCGCGACAGTATAATGATGTGGATAATGCTGGGATAGGTCCAAAGTCCTGTGTAAAAGCAGTAACAGGCACAGTGAGTCTCTCTGCCAGTTCCCGAGCGTATGGAACCCCAGCCTCATTTGCTGTTCGGCTTTTGGAGTTGCATTGGGGGTCGAGACAGTGCCGGACAGGGGGCATAAAATGATAGAAGGCTATCAGAATGAGAAATCAGGCATGATGTAGAGAGCAAGTCACTACCTACTCACCAAGTCCCAAAGCCCTTCCATTGTCTAAGAAAAATTGAAGGTACCGTCGACCGAAAGCCTGAACATCCTCTGGTGTGCCAAGATTCCAGGCAATAGGAGCGATGGCCTGCCATATGATTTTTGCATGGTCATGCTTCAGCGAAAGACTTTTCTTAAAAAAGTCAAGAACGCTTGCTGGTAGTTTCTCAAGTGGTAGATGTTCTGCCGTTCCTGGAGGTTGGTGAAGTGAGAGGGTCGGCTTCAGGAGTTGTATCAACTCTATGAATTTGAAACACCCGTCAAGATCAAGATACTGTTCAACCTCTGGGTGGCTGGTAAGCACAGCAATGAGAGCAGTCAAACTGACTTTAGCAGACATAGGTAGCTCGGTGGAAGGACAATGAATTTCAACAGTACTACATACCGACTAAACTATATAGCATCGCCCGTACCATGAGTCGGTTGTCTGATGTTCCTGTTTGTGATACAAGTGTTGTCTTCGACAATTGTTTCAGGTTTCCGCATAGTGGTGCGCATGGCGGGGAAGTCAGATGCTCCTAACCTCAGTTGGTCTGCTCAGCACGCACGGCGGCGGGGCATGTGGTTAGGGTGACAGGAGGCCTTTGTCACGGACTACTACCTAAAATAGCCAACCGTCCGCCGAACTGTCCGCGGACAGTTCGGCGGACAGTCCGGCACTTTTCGTTCCAGTGGATGGGATGCCCTCAACTTTTTGGATTTCCAAGCCGGCCAGAATGCCTGTGACGCGCGACCAGCGACCGATTTCGGCCAAAACCACTGGCCTTGTGACGCGTGACGGCCGAATTGATCGAAATAGTACAGTAAATGTTGAGGTGTACTTACCTTAAAGCGTCTAGCCTGTCAATGAAGAGAGGGCGGTGATTTCATTGTGATAGAATGTAAATAGAGGACCAGTCCTGGGTTCGATTCAGATGGGGTGGGAGGGACGAAAACACAGCACCGTGGTACCGGTCTCAAAGCTTGAAGGTGGGAGAAACAGATGACTTAACGAAAGGCGTCCAGTGTTTCGAAAAATATCATGGTGAGCTCCGAGCACGGGTGCAGTATATGCTAGACTTGAACCCCAGACTTTTCTCTCTCGCGTGAATTCCACTAACCTCATGCTTTGACGTTCGTGTTGGGAGAGTGCAGAAAATGGAAAACATACCCTGATCGCGCCGAGATAGAAGCAGTACAATGAAACGAGGTGTATTAAAACTGTGTCATCAATTTACCAGGAGGAACAACGAGGCACAGTCGACCGTCAGGTGCAGCCATACAGAAAATAAAGTTGTAAACTTGAAGATCATAAATTAATCATAAAGATCTTTCAGCCACCCGTGTCGCCTAACTTTTCCTCCAAAACGAGACGAAAGTCTAATAATAGGCCCTAAGGTGTGATGGAAAAGGAGACATACGCCTTCATATTTTAGTCAGTGCACATCCAAGTACAGCCCTACGCGTTCTAGGACCAAATTTATTTTGCCGTCGCCGTATAAGCAACGGATGCGAGCATCCGAAAAGGCTTGTCTCGGAATTTGTACTGCAAGGCTAAGAGAAATCAATTACAATGACGGCAGTCAGTCAGTGAGACAGATCGACACTGATTCGACAGATGGAAGTGCGGAAGCGTAACAAAATTGACGAAGGCAGTCTAAATTGACCAAATCCTGATATTTAGAATCTCAACTCTCAAGGAAGGAAAATGCTCAGCTCAGATGCTTCCCCCAGCCGCTTGTCGGTAACCTTCGGTTACATCAACGTCAAAAATGGACCATCGATCTTTCGATTCCGAAATCATGAGCTGGCAGGAAATGCGATGCCGCATAAACGAAAGGTTACTGTTTGGGACGGAAACAAAGTTCAAAGGAAAGAAATGTCGGAAGATCGGTCGAATCGAAGCAAGCAAGTTGGCAGTTCTGTGAAAGAGGGTGCCGTGAGACGATAAGACGTTACCCGAGGTAACAGAGTATGCTAACCCGGCATGAGCTTTGGGAGGCGAATTGACGGTTAGCCACGAGGCTGAACGAGATCTTTGGGTGAAGAAGAAAAAAGTCTAACGGTGTGACTTATCTTGAGTTCACCCCAATTTCCAAACCAGGCTCCGCATTCGCTCCGATGAGCTGGACCTGACGTGAAGGGGATTGAACATTGAAGTTCGAAGCACCTGGTGCAAGGATTAAATTATACAGAAAAACAGCCTATATTCAAGCGGATCTAGGACAGATAGCCCCAACGTGGGATCGGCAAGGTGGCGGGCATGACCGGATCGATCCAGCCTCGGGCCTTTTACTCGTGTTGGATAAACGGGCGATGTGATTGGCTTCAACATCGCCTCTACTATCTAGCCCCACGCACATACGACCATAATTGATTTCTTATTGATGTATGACGGATGGGCGCTATGAGCCGTTCTCCATTGGATCTCTATCGACCTTTTCAGGTACAGAAGCTCCGGAAACCCTGGGAATTGGTATGAGGTGAATGGCCAAGGCGGTACGTGAGGTGTACAGGCGAGTGTCATAAATTACATACCTGCCAAAGCGGGTGCATGATATTTGAGAAATCGCACGTAAGACAAGATGAGAATAGGACAATTTTTACTGCGTAAAGCTTGGCTTCGAGTTAATTCCTATTCTCAAAGAACAGTTTTCTTGCTTCACTCGCAATAACTAGAGGAGAAATATTCTCTGCAACTCATTACTGGATTCTATGCAGCAAGAGACCCATTTACTAGTTTCCGGGAGTTACTGCCACTGATCCGAATTTGGCTACTCCAGTCTCCAGGCCATGACGGGTTCACATCCAGGAACTTGAGGACCACGAACAGCAACAACCCGTTTCCAACCGTGTGGTAGGAATTACTGCTTGATATCTCCGTCTAATATCTACCCAGGACTGTAAAAGGCCGTTCTTAAACCGTTTGATGCGAATGTGTCTGTTACTCGAGTATAGCGTCATATCTGCATTACGGAAGGTCTGGTGAACGGTTATGGATTGCCCCACCGTTAATTATATAGCACTTGCTGGAGGTCGGTGCTGCCATGAGGCACTTCATTCTGACCATGCGTGAGTACCCCAGTTCGGCATAACCTACATAATCCTTATACCAGTTTCAACTAGGACGACATGCGCATATCATTGGTATTTCCTTGGTCATTTTGACTACTATCCATTGCGTCAAAGCCGACATAATTAATCGCCACCAATGTCTAGCAAGAATCAACGCCCTTAACATCGAAGGCAAGACGGACAATCACGGAAATCCCCTCCCTCCATCAAGTTCCAATGCGACTGCTATAACTTACGATTTGTGCGTTTCTCAGTGTGGTGCCGGCCAGGAGCCATTCCAGTGGACTGTATTCTCGCAGCAGTTCAATGCGTGGTTGCTCCCATGGCTAGCCTTAGTGTCGCAACTACCTTTTGGAGCGAATGACAAGCTTGATAACTTGGAGAGTATGTTGCTCACATTAGGTTCTCCAACCCTCGCTGCATACTCTTTGGCGCTGACTGTTCTTAATGGCCGATGGGTCGCCAAACTATTCGCGAAGTATCAGTACCCGAACACGCAACGTGCAGCATGGATACTTAGTAGTTTACAACAATCCTCTCTCCAAGTCGACACCGACAGGGCTCGCCTCGCTTCCCTCATCATGCTCCCTCACAACGACAAGTGGTGGGAGAAACTCAAGAGCAGACTAGAGTATGAACATACCTGGTCAATTTCGGCAGCCACCTCAATCGCGTGGGTTATCATCGCGTATGTATTTACCATTATCGACTATTTCTCGGCTGGGCTTCCGACTGCCCTCAATGCCAATGGACAAGGTGTGGGGTCCCTCGGATCACTCTGGCTTTGGTTGCTGCCAATTGTTGTCGGGTGGCTCCAGATTTCTCCGAAATGCGATTCAATTCGACTTCACAAAGCGGTGGTGGAGGCTAACTCCATCGCGTTCGTTGCCATCAATTCTACTCCCCCGGTCCTGGCCAGCAGTATTTCCAACGAGCAGGCAATTAGTATTGAGCTATCGGAAACCGATAATGCCAGGGTAGACGAGTGTGCGACACCGCCTGTTTATAATTACGCGCGATTTCTCCCCTGGAGGCAGGCTGTCATGCTTGTGTCCGACGCGTTCGCTATTGTTTCTGAGCGGAATCACCAACACGATCAAATAATACCTGAAGTGGAATGGCGACGTCGCAACGCTGAAGATGCGAATCTTATGACGGCATCCCATTTGAAAGATTATTGCAAACCGAGAGAAGGAAGTCGACTTCATCAGTTAACGAGACGACACGGGTTGGATACTTCGGCGCTCTCCCGAATGCTCATAGCATCGGGGGTAGCCCTGACATTACAATGGGGAACTACTGGCGCGGCAGCCATGATTGTCTGGTTCACGCCAACCATAGGTAAGTACTGTTTCTTTTAACTAGTATTCTGTCCTGGTCCTGGAACCCAACCTTACGAAATTTGTTAGGTCTAGGATGTCGTTCAGCAACTTACATTTTATACGGCGTACTCTCCACTACGGTTTGGATCATGCTCGTCACTTCCAGCATCCTCACACACTACTCGACCAACAATTCGGCACAGCCATTCGACGGAAGTTTCGTGCTCCGTCTCCGGGTGCGCGTCACGCGGTCGTTCGCTATCTTCCTTCGCCGTTCGGGAAAAATTATTGCAGCCATAAACGCTGTGTGGATTGTTGCCACGGGTATGGTTCAGTTCAGCAGTTTTTATGACCGGTGCTTCTGCAATAGTAGCGTGTTTGGTCTTAGAGAACATGCGTACGATGTTATCACTCTTCTACCGGGCGACATAGCAGGCATGCGTGCTGCTTGGATCGGAGGTTTCGTCCTTGCTGGTGGGGCCACACTGTTATTTGCAGGTTTTGTAACACTTTTGATTGATCCACCACTTCCCTGTTATGATATATGATCTTCATTCGTACTACAAATTTCTCGATTCCTTTTTCTCAATTAAATGACTGAAGTACGGGCCGGAAAGCTATATAGATTAGATAAATGTAAATTCCCCCGAAATCACACTCCTCTCGATAAAGCAATTAAGGGTTCGGGCATCGGGATCCTCGATCAAACGCCAGATCACCGACCCATCCAAATTTAGAACACAGATCCGAATGAAGGCTGAACGAAGAGATCATCTTGAATGACTCTTCGCCCTCGAGCCCTCATAATTGCCCGAAGGCCGACCTAGTTTATAGTATATAAACTCATGTAAAATCCTACTGAAAATCATCTTTTAAACTTGCCAAACAATCACGAAGTCATCTTCGAAACCTGATCAACTAATTAAGTATTGCTTCGCGCTACGAAATTAGGCATCGCCCTCGATATTTCCTAAAGCTCAAGGCTAGTAAATATCGACTTCTATCTCTCCAGATACCAAAGGTTCTCGCACGTTTCTTGCACGCTCGAACCCATTCTTAAAATCCTTCTCGCTCTCACCAATTCTGTAAAATCGGATTGCTAAAAAACTATTCACAAACTAATTACATATTTACATAGGTAAACACCAACGGTGAGAGTAGTCGTACTCTAACATTGGTGGACACATTGCGTCGTGCTTAAAACAAGGCGTGTACGAGACTAAATCATTAATCCCTATAATCAACCGACCATGGCCCCGAAAGCAACCACGGGCGCGAGAGTCACCAGAAAGAAAGCAGAACAGGCTGCGTCAGAGGCGCCGGAAGACCAAGAGTCGTTAACCCCAATAGATCCACCCACAGCGAGTGGACAAGACATCCCATCCGAAATTCCCGAATCAAGCACACCGGTGAAACCAGTAGAGTCACGCGAATCCTTCTCGCTTGGGGGGGAGGAAAGACGGAATAGTCCTATTAACCCTGAAGGATGGAACGACTACGACCGCGAATCAGGATTCAAGCAGTCTTCAAGCTCTACGTCAGGAAGACACTCATCAGTGTCTACATATAAACCTCAATATTTACCACCCTCGCTTCACGGATCAAGTAATAACGAAGACCAAAGTGACGAGGAAGAAGGAGTAGAACAACCCGAAGTCGAGGAAATAATCACGCAACGAACCTTAACACCCGTTGAAGGTCCACTATTAGGCTTGTTGTTGCATCGGAAGCACTATTCTAAAGTTACTGTTTACTTTCCAGCAGTCAAGCCCCTTCATACTTTCGGTGATGAGGAATCTCAAGCCCAGACCGGATCGCTTATGGGTAGATGGACCAACGCGATAATATTAGGGCGCGAATATCTTCAACGACGCTTTAAATTTGATAAAAACGACCCCACGAAAATTCAGTTAACAAGATCGGATCGAAAGAATCTCAAATCTTGTTTAGTTTTATTAAATTCAACTCTTACCAGACTCAAAAAATACTCTGACAATTTCGTCGTGGGATACGGAATCGATAAAGCACGTTTCGTAGAATTAAACCGTGAATTACTAAAGCTGCGAAATATAGCAAAGGAAGGACTCCTTGTCACCGGCGACGGAATTCCCGAGATACCTCAATGGGGAATGGACGGAAATGCAAACCATTATTGGTCACCAAATGATTTTGAGATCATAGGCGCTTGCTACCGAGAGGAAGTTACGCGTTTCCTAGCGCGCCTAACCACAGTGCACGATTTCAAGGTCTTAGCTGAAATTGACGACATAGAAGACCAAGAAAAATCAATGTCTGCATCACAAGCTAAACTAAGAAAAGGTAAACAGAAGGAAGTGTTAACAGAGATTCCTATTGAGACAAACCCAAAGATCGAGGTAAACATTTTCGAAGAACAAACGCCTTCCATGTTTGTCAACACCCCACGGGCGCCTAAAATTCGAGCCTTTATCAATCAAAATGCATCCATTTTTGGACATCCGTCTCAGCATACGTCAAGTAGGAAAATGCAGGAACTCATGAGTTCACGGCATAACCTTACACGGACTAATCAACAAGCTGACAGAGACGATCGTCCCCCGAAGGAAGATGAAATTAAAGATAGGAGAGAAAAGGAGCGACGAGCGACTAATCCCGAGGACCCTGGGGATGATGACAGTGACCCCGACGATCCAGACGATCCGAGAAGACCAACTGGGGTTCCAATTCAAAGGCCTCGAGACAGAGGACAACAGTCTAGTCAACAAATTGTTAATACGAATCCGTTTACGCCTCTTGAGCCGCAGTTTGATAGTAAACTTAAACCGGAAGTTATCCCGACATGGGATGGAAATCCAGACGACTTAGGACGATGGATTATGAAAATTAACAGACTTTCTCAAAGGTCAAAGACAATTTTCGAACAACTCGGATACCTTGTTCCTACCAGACTAACGGGAAGTGCTGAGACTTGGTATTACAGTCAAACTGCAACTAGACGGTCTGACTTGGAAGAAAACTGGGATACCTTGAAATCTGCGATAGCCGGATACTATATGAATAGAAATTTCATTGAAAAGCAACGATCTCGTGCTAACCGAGCAACTTACCGGGAAGCAAGCTATCAACGAGAAAGTCCTAGTGAATACTTTATTCGAAAGAAGGAACTGTTGGAACTGGTTTACAACTACTCCGAGGGAGAATTAATCAACGAAATTATGTCCGGAGCACCATCTTATTGGTCTACCATCTTAGCCCCACACCTCTACAGCTCCATCGAAGAATTCCAATTAGCAATTAAATTTCAAGAAGATAATTTATTGCGTACCGGAATGGAGACTTCGAGAAATCGCTACGAGCAAGGATATAATTCGCGAGAATTCAATCCCAGCCCTAGAAATCCGTTTAATGCTATGCGAAATGCTCGCGTCAATGCAGTAGGATGGACTAAGACCTTTGCAAACCCCCCGTTCCCGAAGGACGACTCTAATATCTCTCCGAGAGGAACTCCGGAAGAAAAAGGAGGAAGACCTTGTCGGCATTGTGGAAGCCTAAAACATTGGGACCCAGATTGTAAATACTCTAAGCGAGGCGAAAAGAGAGCTCGTGTAAATGCAGTAGAACATTCAATTGAAGATGTTCACGCTCAACTAGAGTACGACGAGCTTTACTACAGTACAATCTCCGATACCGAAGAAGAGGAGAATAAACAGGATTTTTAGAAACCCCCTCGATTTACGAGGATACGACGAATGGGGGGGGTACTTCTGAAAATCCTGTTAGAACCTTTAGCGCTCATTCCCAAAATATCTCAAGTAGGACATCCAAAGAAGATTTAAAGACATATCCTTACGCTCCCCGAAAGACAAGAAGAAAGTTAGCCAGATATTTAAAAACCTACTCCGCTCATGCATCCGAGAAACTCCCTCTACCGTCGCAAACGGCTTTAGTACTCAAAAGATACCAAGCCCGACCATCAGGCTGTTCCTTTTTGGGATCGCGATCAACTCAAGCGCTCGCCGCAATCAATGATCCGCAATCAGAGGCTGTACCACTCATTCTAGATTCCGGATCAGATATAACATTAATTGCCGAACATACTTGGGAGAATATGTCAAAACCCCCGAAACTGCGAACAGGACAAAAAATCAACCTAATTCAAGTTACCGGAAAAGCTTCCATCAATGGATACATTAACATTGATCTCTATTTTCAGACAGCCGACGGACCAGTTTCTATGAACGTGGATGCTTATGTGGTAAAAGGAATGACAATCCCGTTCATATTAGGAAATGATTTCGCCGACCAATACTCTATCTCGCTCATACGAAAAGAAGGAGAATCTCATATATTATTTGGAGAAACTGGCCGATCAATGAAAGTTCTCAACTGCTTCAACACCGGCCTAAAGGAGTCAGAACATTTGGGATTTAAGGTCAAAGTCAAGCTGGACTTAAATTCGAAGCTCCTTCGAGCTAAACGGCATCGTCAATCTCAGAAAAACAAACGAGATCAAAGAAGGCGAGATAATAATTTTAATGTTCAATCTATACACCAAGTCACGATTCCTCCAGAAACAACTAGATTGATCCAAGTCACGGCAAATTTTCGAGATAATCATACCCTATTTGTGGAAAGACAGCTCATGACCAATAGAGGGACAAAGGAGATTTACGGATCCAGTGATACGATTATAGATGAAAACGACCCTAGGATCTTTATATCTAACTTCTCCGATATGCCGATCACCATCAGCCGAGGACAGACAATCGGAAAAAGTCAAAAACCCAATTCTTGGCTCGACAAAGTTGCCAATAAGACGAGCGCGGAACTGACTGAAATTAACGCTCATGCTAAATTCGTCATGAAACTAGTTACTGAAACGTTACCGAAGCGGACATCAGTCATTAAAAGTGAAGTAATTGAGATAGAACAGCTCAATAAACGAGAAAAGGACTTCCCAGAGGGGGAACCGCCTGTCGAAGGAGGACCAAAAACGGCAGAAGTCCCGGAAGATCCAGTCACCGAGCAAGCTCTAAATAACATCGACATCTGCCCTGATCTATCAGAAGAACAGAAAGGACGAGTAAGAGAAATCATTATGAAAAATAAAGCGGTCTTTGGTTTAAATGGCAGACTCGGGAATTTCCCCGAAGAGGTGGAAGTCCCACTAATACCAGGAACGAAACCAATATCCATCCCTCCGTTTCCAGCTTCTCCGGCGAAACGCGAAATTATGGATGCTCAAATGGATTCTTGGTTAAGCCTAGAAGTAATTGAACCGTCAAAAAGCCCCTGGGCTGCGCCAGTTTTTATAGTCTATCGAAATAATAAACCAAGAATGGTTATTGATTTAAGGCGTCTCAACGAGAAAGTCATCCCAGACGAATTTCCATTACCCCGTCAAGAAGACATATTACAAGCATTACAAGGAAATCAATATCTATCGACGTTGGACGCTCTCGCCGGATTCACGCAGCTCACAGTTAAACCGGAAGATCGCGAAAAATTAGCATTCCGAACACACAGAGGACTATTTCAATTCAAAAGAATGCCTTTCGGTTTCAGAAACGGCCCTGCGGTATTCCAACGAGTCATGCAAGGAATTCTTGCTCCCTTCTTATGGATTTTCGCACTTGTTTACATCGACGACATTGTAATCTTCTCCGCTACTTTCGACGATCATTTGACGCACATAGACAATGTACTCAACGCAATCAAGACCTCTGGAATTACCCTCTCACCAACTAAGTGCCACTTCGGATATCGATCTCTATTATTGCTTGGGCAAAAAGTTTCTCGATTAGGATTATCAACGCACAAAGAAAAAGTCGATGCGATTCTCGAACTTGCCCCTCCTAAAAATGTTCACGAACTACAAAAATTTCTCGGGATGATGATATATTTCTCAGCATACATCCCGTATTATGCGTGGATAGTATATCCTCTATTCCAACTCTTAAAACGGGAGAATAAGTGGATTTGGAATGATACCGAACAAGGCGCCTATGAATTATGTAAGCAAGTATTAACTCAAGCGCCCGTTCGTGCTCACGCTATTCCTGGGCGGCCCTATCGAGTATATACAGACGCGTGTGATTTTGCACTTGCCGGTATCCTACAACAAGTTCAGGCAATACAAATACGTGATTTGAAGGGGACAAAAATTTATGAGCGATTGGAAAAAGCATATTTAGCCAAAGAACCCATTCCCAACCTCGTTACACACCTCACTAAGACAGATTCTGATGTACCTACACCAGGACAGTGGGCTGAATTCTTCGAAGATACAACAGTTCACGTAGAAAGAGTGATTGCCTACTGGTCAAGAGTCCTACAATCCGCCGAACGAAATTACTCTCCAACAGAAAGAGAAGCGCTTGCACTTAAAGAAGCGTTGATTAAATTTCAACCCTTCTTGGAGGGGGAAAGAATATATGCTGTCACAGATCATGCTGCCCTGACCTGGACGAAAACCTTCCAAAATGTAAATCGAAGACTACTAACTTGGGGACTCATTTTTGCAGCTTTTCCAAATATGCAAATTATTCACAGAGCTGGACGAGTACACAGTAATGTTGACCCAATCTCCAGACTTTATCGAATGACACCCGGACAGACAGGGCCTGTGAACGATGATTCCACTACATTAACGATCGGATCGACAGAAGACCCACTAAAGAACATGTTTAATGAGCTAGGCCACTTATTTGAAGACAAACTTCTGAAAGTAGCGAGCCAGTTCTCTCAGGAAGACGAGGAAATAGAAAATCCGCCAGTGGAAACTACCGTCGATGTCACAAATATTGAAGGAGTAATTAACCAAGTTCCTTATAAAACGTCGCAAGTCTATTCTACGATTGTAATACTTGACCATGTGGAACAAGAAAACTGGATAAAGGAGTATAAACGCGATCCTCATTTCACGAAGGTGCTAGAAGACTTCGACACTGAAAAGAACTCAGTAGAAATTAAAACCCGCGAATTCACACAATACCTTCAGTCAACGGACGGACTAATTTATTTCAATGATAACCGAGGAAACACGCGACTTTGCGTACCGAAAAATCTCAAAATTCAAATTATGAACGAATCACATAACGAAAAAGGTGAAGCGGCTCACGGCGGATACTTTAAAACATATAATCGCATTAGCGAAATTTATTATTGGCCACAGATGTCCCGGGACATAAAGAAGTTTGTCGCGACGTGCGACATCTGTCAGAAGATCAAACCAAGGAAACACGCACCAGTTGGACTACTGCACTCTATCCCAATCCCAAGCCAACCATTTGAGGTTGTAAGCATGGATTTCGTGGTTGATCTCCCTAAATCAAATGACTTTGATAGCATACTGGTTATCGTAGACAAACTAACCAAGTACGCCATATTTATCCCTTGCACAACGAAAATCACGGAATCTGAAACGGCTAAGTTGTTCTTCAAAAACGTGGTAGCTAAATTTGGAATACCAAGGCAGATTATCTCTGATAGAGATACTCGGTGGCGAGGCGACTTCTGGAAGGAGATATGCAGGCTGATGGGAATGTCACGATCATTAACCACGGCGTACCACCCGCAAGCAGATGGCCAAACCGAGATTATGAATCAAAGCCTCGAGGTTGCGCTGCGCGCGTACATTGGAACCGATCGAAACGATTGGGAAGATAACTTGGATGTCTTAGCACTTTCTTACAATACGAATGTACACACAGCAACTAAGTTTTCGCCCGCTTACTTACTTCGTGGCTACCAGCCTCTAACTGGAACAACGTTGAGGAATCCAACTAGTGGAATTTTGCGGCCGGAAAATAAAGAAGTCCAGGAAGAAGATAACGATCTACTAGACGAACAAGCATCTTCGATGGTGGAAGGTTTCGAGGCCGAAAGGAGAGTAGCTCAAGACGCATTAACCGTCGGACACGCATTCCAGCAGAAATATTACAACCGAGACCGAAAAAGCTGGGAATTCAAGGAGGGGGACCTTGTGGTTCTTAACAAGAAAACTCTCAAGCTTTTTGAGAAAGGAAAAGGTGAGAAACTACTTACCCGATATGAAGGACCTTTCGAAATTCTTGAGAAAATAAGTCCAGTGACTTATAGAATACGAATGCCAGCCTCGTATGGAATACATCCAGTACTACACATAATGAACCTGGAACGTTATCATAAGTCGCCTGAAGAATTTGGAAAGCGCCCATTTATTAAACTTGGAAGGGCTGACTTTGACGAACTAGAGGAGAAAGAGGTCGATGAAATTGTTGCGGAATCTTGGCGTAAAGGTCGCAATGGGAAACGCATTCCAATCTACCGACTGCGGTGGACCGGTCTTGGGCCCGAGGGGGACACATGGGAGCCAAGAAGAAATATCAAGAATGCTCCAGAAGTTTTGAGGAGTTGGAACGAAAAGAAATGGTCGGAAAAAAATACACGAAGGGTGACGAAAAAGGAAAGACAAAAAGCTTAAAAGGAAATTGAAGTCAAAGCGATTTCCCCAGCCTCAGACGCAACTCAATCCCCAAGCCACTTTACCAACTATGCAAACCGTCTCCTTATGGTCTCCTCGCAACGTCGAACTACAACTATTTAACCCCTCTGCACACTACACGCCTCTCGATGCCACCGATCCTACCGACTACATCCTGACCTATGACGACTTCAATTTTATCGGCTTCAACCATGGTCAAAACCTCTACGAACTCAAGGAAGAACCCTGTTCCGCTGCGTGGTTCTCCGCCGGGAACGTGGCTTCGTCCATCATCAAAGCTGGCACTGCCGTCCTCCAATACGACCTTTCCTTACCACTTGGACAACGTCCAATCATTCCCCACGAATTCTTCGACCAACTAGAATTATCTCGCCCAGAGATTCTCGACATTATCGAGTACAAGACACCCAACCCGCTCTGTGGGCACGCTCCCCTCGAAGCTATATGCGCTGCCTGGACCCAAGTTCAAACGGTTATCAAATGGTCTAAGGTATGGATTAACGAAGCTAAGGCGCGATCGGACGCTCTCGGGGCTCGAAGCTATTGGGACTGGTCTGCCGTTGCATGTAACCGTGTCGGGTACGAATCCGATAATCACCTCGTCACTTCCGGTAGTATCGAGCACTACGTCTTTGGGCTCGATTCTACGAGCGACTCCTCTTCCACTGAGGCCAGCCGCGGTTCCACCCCTGACTATATCGCCGACAATGATATCACTATGACTTCCGATGAATCCGGCATCGCGTTTTCGTCCGAAGAATACTACGACTACAATTCCGACTATACCACTAACACCTGTCGCGATCTCATTCTTCACCCTACGCTCTCCTCCACCATTCAAGAACCATCATACGAATTGGAGAATGCAGGTATGGACATTGACCCATCCGATGTCCCAATCTCTAACCTTCAAATTATAGACAACTCTTGTCGTGATATTGTCTTACACCCAACGCTCTCTGCGTTCGCGAAAACCTTCCCAGAAATCGACGTTTTTGCTGGCAACGAAGTTCTTCAATACTACGACGTGAGCATGGACTTTTCAACCCACTCAGAAGATACTAACTCCGAAATAACGGCAACCGACAGCGCTTTCATTAACTTTTCTATGTACAATCCAATTTAAACGGAGTCTCGAAAACTGGGGGGGGTATGTTATGATATATGATCTTCATTCGTACTACAAATTTCTCGATTCCTTTTTCTCAATTAAATGACTGAAGTACGGGCCGGAAAGCTATATAGATTAGATAAATGTAAATTCCCCCGAAATCACACTCCTCTCGATAAAGCAATTAAGGGTTCGGGCATCGGGATCCTCGATCAAACGCCAGATCACCGACCCATCCAAATTTAGAACACAGATCCGAATGAAGGCTGAACGAAGAGATCATCTTGAATGACTCTTCGCCCTCGAGCCCTCATAATTGCCCGAAGGCCGACCTAGTTTATAGTATATAAACTCATGTAAAATCCTACTGAAAATCATCTTTTAAACTTGCCAAACAATCACGAAGTCATCTTCGAAACCTGATCAACTAATTAAGTATTGCTTCGCGCTACGAAATTAGGCATCGCCCTCGATATTTCCTAAAGCTCAAGGCTAGTAAATATCGACTTCTATCTCTCCAGATACCAAAGGTTCTCGCACGTTTCTTGCACGCTCGAACCCATTCTTAAAATCCTTCTCGCTCTCACCAATTCTGTAAAATCGGATTGCTAAAAAACTATTCACAAACTAATTACATATTTACATAGGTAAACACCAACGGTGAGAGTAGTCGTACTCTAACATTCCCCCATAACACAGATCACTCTATTTTATAATTAGATGTATATGGATCTGACCGTGCATGTCCTTTTCAATGACTCTCATCAATATTTTGGTGAGATTATCGATATCCGCCATTCATTCCGTCTACAGGACTATATTCCAGTAGATAATTCCCCACTTCCCATTCACGACGTCACTTGCTTCCTATTGTTGATCAATTGATTCGCTAAATTTGTGAATTCACAAGTACAAATGCTATTTAATTCACCCCAACATGAGCGTCTTGTGCCTATCTGCCGATCTGATCTCTCAGAAAACATTGGTTACAATTCACAAAGTGGAGAACTAAGGCCACAATTTTGGTTGAATTATACATTTGAGCGGTCATACGGAACAGGTCATACAGAACACACGAAGGCTGTGGACCGGGAAACTTACGAAAGTACGAAATGATATCGGCAAATACCTTTCGAAGTTGACTGACAGAGGCAGATCCCCCTGTTTCTGATGACATCCAAATCGGAATCCATAATAATGCTCAACGGATATGGTTCTCACGAAAATAGCTGGGTAAATGTGTCACAACTACCGTGTAAAAGTGGCTTGGTGCCGATACCTAAAGGTGGGTATTAGTGTGTACGTTAAAGGTTGCGGAACGTGAATTGGGTGTGCCAATTTAATGTGTAACAGTACACTATTTATAAGATGGGTGCGGAGGAAAGCTGTATAAGCACTGTGCTTAGAAATACTGAAGGGATAGGACGGGGGTTATCTATAATGGTTCGGAATATCGATGGGAGGCTACTGCGATCTATGACTCTAGGAACATTATACGAGGGTAAGCCAGTGAAAGCTCTGACACGAGAGCTACTCGAGTATCTATTTTGTAGATACCTCGACAGTTGTCGTGAACTATCAGTAAGTAGCTGTCGACGCACTATAGGTCTCCCAATTACCCACATCTCTTCACCACACGAGTCAAATTCAGAGCCACTGCCGTGGGGTTTACTTTGACAAGCCTAACTGGTGGGATAAACGACAGCAGAAATTTTCTCCTACATCAACTGTAACTTGTGCGAACCGGAAGGCATCGTTCACCTCAGCTAGTGAAGGGGAAATAAATTATAAAATTTCTGACGAGAATACGTAGAGTTCTCTTGGATTCTTCACTACCCCGTAAAATGCAGTGGTCCGCCAAGAAGAACACTGCCTTCGACAATCTGTATAACTCCCTTGGCATGTTTAATTCCGATTCCCCAAGGAGATTAATGATCAATTGCGACATTGTTATGAATGCATTGGATGACATTTTCACATCGATAATCCCAACAGCAACGCCAACGATTTGGCTCAATGACATGCGCGCTCAGTCAGGTCTGAGCAAGTTGTTCACACAAAACCTATTTTTATGCATTTTCGGCCCCCGCGAGCTCATAACTGGGTAATAGTCCAGAACAAGCTGCCCGCAGGAATGGCGGTGCAGAAGGAGTTCCCAAAAGCGACCCGGGGTACGGTGGCTGCTTAGCTAGCAAGCGTCTAATTTTCTGGAGAAAACGTGGGGACGTACGGCTGCATATAGTATATACCTTTTCGTGGGACAGGTAAGTACAACAGCCTCAACATGCCTTCGTTTGGATCAGTAAATTATGCAACACAAACACTATGACCCCATGTGAGCCGTATAATAATGCCCCTGCCTCAACGCAACTCTCTTCCGGCCATGTTTTTTCTCTTCATGTGTGAGTTTATTTTTAATAACTCTCACTGTCGCAATTCTCTCATACAGCCTGTCCAGGGAATCCAGTCGCCGTCGTGATTTTGGTCATTGCATTCGCCCATGCTGGCAAGGCCGTTAACTTCACTCAATGTCTATCCATCATTAACAGCATCACCATTGACGGAAAGACCGACAACCATGGTAATCTCGTTCCCCCTTCGACATCAACTGCGACTGCAATCTCCTATGGGTTGTGCGTTTCGCAGTGCGGTGCTGGTCAGGAACCTTTCCAATGGAATGTATTTTCCCAACAGTTCAGCTCCTGGTTGCTACCATGGCTCGCTTTAGTTTCCCAATTGCCATTTGGATCGAACGACAAGTTGGACAACCTGGAGAGTATGCTCCTTACATTAGGTTCTCCAACTCTCGCAGCATATTCTCTGGCATTGACCGCTCTTAACGGCCGATGGATCGCTGATCTTTTCACAGGGTATCAATATCCAAATGTGCAAGAGGCAGTTCGAGTGTTGAGTAGTTTGCAGCAATCCCCGCTTCGGATCGACACGGCAAAAGCTCGTCTCGCCTCGCTCATTGTTCTTCCGCAGAATCACCGTTTCTGGAAAACCCTTCTAGAGGAACTCAATTATACCCATACATGGTCAATATCCGCAGCCTCATCCATTGTGTGGGTTATTATTGCATACCTCTTCACCATCATCGACGATTTCTCGCAGGGTGCCCAAGCCACACTTGAGGATAATGGAGGATCTGTTGGATCTCTGTGGCTTTGGTTGCTGCCAATCGTTCTTGGGTGGCTCCAAATATCTCCGAAATGCGACTCAATTCGCCTTGGTACGGCTGTACACACAGCCAATTCGCTTGCATACGTCGCCACCAAAAATTCCAGCCCACTCGAGGCAAGCAGCATCTCCGAGGAATATGCTTTCAGTCTTCACTTCGCCAAAGACGACAATTTAAGGATAGATGAACGATCCACGGCCCCGATTCACAATTATGCGCGGTTCCTACCTTGGATTAACGCGGTGTCGGTTGTTTCTGACATGTTCCGCAATGCATCTGACCGGAACAGTATTCATGAACCCGTTACTCAAGGCACGAAGTGGCAGGATCCAAGATCCGGAAATGGAAATGCAACAGAAGACGAAGTCGAACGTTACTGCCAGCGGCCGTTTGACTATGGTGAGAGCGTTCTAAAACATCCGACCTGGAAATGGGGACCGGTGCTTTCGCGGATGCTCAAAGCATCTGCTTTGGCGCTTATGCTGCAGTGGGGTACGACGGGTGCGGCGGTTATGATTGTCTGGTTCACACCTACCGTCGGTGAGTCTCTTCACTTGCATTTCTTGAAAACCATTCAAATCTCTTTCAGGCCTAGGATGCCGCTCGGCGTCATACATCGCTTATGCAGGCGTGTCTACATTGGTGTGGGCCATTCTTCTCATCTCTAGCATCCTCGCGTACTACTCTACGTCCCACTCCACTCCCAACGAAGGCGACTCCCGCCCTCCCATTCGTTCACGACTCGCTAGCTCACTCTCTATTTTTCTTCGCCGTTTTGGCAAGGTCGTTGGAACGCTGAATGCCTTATGGATTGTAGCCATGGGTATCATGCAGTTTAGCGGCATATATGACCGCTGCTACTGCAACAGCAGTGTCTTTTTCCTTGGAAAGAATGCGTACAATGTCATCACTCTCACGCAAGATGACGCCACGAGGATGCGAGCGGCTTGGATTGGCGGTTTCGTCCTTGGGGCTATTCCTACAATTCTTTTTTCAGGGGTTATAAGTCTACTAATTAATCCCTCTGTCCCTAATCATTAGGCTGTTCCGAGAGATTGGGTAAACTTTAACAAGGGCTTCCAAGTTCCGAGTCATTAATAATATTTGTCCGAGTCGAATAGATAGTCTACTTATACACCCTTTATAGCTATGTAACTAGTCAACTAGAATATACCAGGAATCTATCCCTCTCCTTTAGTAGTGCAACACTTCTAAACTTTGAAAACCAGAGAGTAGGAAGTTCCATGGGAAGTTCGCACTTAACAAATGACTTCCGTGCCAAGCCAACCTCGGTTTGAGGCGGCCGCCATCAAATTAGTGGCTGTGCATCAGGTCAGCAGTTGCCAAATCAGGCGTGAATACTTGAACCACCACGCTTGCCATTCATCCACTGCACGCCAATCCGGGTCTTTTTCTGAAGGCTTAACAACTGAAACGATGCTTGCTGCTCAAGGTTCATCAACGATAGGGTAATCGTACGGCGCCGAATACAATCGCGGATTTGGCTCTGATCCCGTCTGAACTTGCCGGGCAACTTAAGGCACAATTAGCCTCGTCTGGATAACCGCACTACCTCTCCACCTCTGTATTCGCCTTTCCCTGCTCAAGCACGATTCCTTCCATTCTTATTGTGTAGAGTATCACTGCCTCTTACCTATCTGGTTGTCGGCCTTCCCAATCAACACACGAAAGCGTAGCTGTCAAGCCGTTGAGTTTTTGACAGGTTCGCCTAACGAAGAAGGAATACGATGGGATTGCAGATATGGTATCGGAGGACCACCCGAGTCAGTCATTACGGTGCTAGGCTTGAAGGAGTTGGAGGTCGTGGCATAGGCATCATCGCCCGGGGGAAATTGTGAGGTAGGTTCATTTTCATCGTCATTGCTGTCTTCCGCATGTGACGGATCTATTAGCCTTTCCATCGACTTGTCCTCGTTCAGACTTACTTCGACTCTGTTTTTCCGCTCGCGTCCCCACTGTCCTCATGCCCAGCATCTCTTTGTTCTCCTAGGCTTCGGTGATTACCCCAGCTTGCTTCGTTCTTCTTTCATCCCGATCCGTTCCTATCACTGCTTCATAAATCCAAACCCGTCTGTCGCATGTATACCATCTCTCTCTCCCGGCTTCTAGGTCGTTTATTCTGCTCTGACCGTTCTAAGAGCCACTGTTTTTTTCCTATCTACTTCCTTCTAGTACTTTAGTTGACCGTCAACAGATATTTTTATCCAACGGAACCTACAAAGGGAATGATCTGCACACACGTAGTGTGAAGCCCCTGGTGAGTTGTTGGTATCTAATTTTATCGAGGCTCTGGCGGCTCAGCCCCGAGTCCACTACTACACCATTGTCGCGTCTTCAATGCCCACCACGCGGAATGTTGTCATCTTGACTTGATCGGTGGTCGTGTCACTGGATATTCCTAGAGCGACACGGACAATGATGAGAGAAAATACGGCACCCTGTTAGGACGTGAGTTTAGATATCAGGCGTAGGTGGTGTTTTTGGAAGGCTGTGCGCACTCGGCCCCTTGCGAGCTTTCACAATCGGGCACCTGTTCTTCTGACCGAAGCCTAACCCAATGAATTCGATAAATCGATGTGGATGTAATGATAATGACCCTATTAGACTCTGGCTGCCCAAGATTGAACCGGGTGTTAGGATGGTATAACTTTAGATTTGTGGTCTAATGTACGGTGTTGAGTGGCGATTTGATGGAATGGGGGTGTATGAGGCTATTCAAATTCTAATGAGGCAAGCACTCTGGAAAAATCGACTTGTCGTTCGAGATCGGCATCGCGAAGGTTGAGAATCATACGACTTCCTAAAATGGAAGAAATCGCAAGCGAAAATCCTGCAGGAGCTTCCAAAAGAATATTCTGTCGCCAGGGATAGTCTCAGTAATGTGAATTACCCGAATAATGAATAACAGTCACCGGTTCCAGTATCCAAACCACCAAACAAGTAAGATACATGAACCCAATCCTGTTTTTTAAAGCAAAAGAGTTAACTTCTGAGTAAAGACTTCTGTGGAATTCCTTACGTTAAGAAATAAAGCAGCGAATCGCGGATAAGAATGTAAAGGAGCCGTTGAAATCGGTTGAATGGAAATCCATCTGTCTTATATGCTTGAAACGTGCGTATAGCGGCCAAGGCACATAGAAAAGTTTCAAAGAACAGGATAGGGATCCAGAAGAGATATGCATGGCCTGGTCCAGAAGCATAGCAGAATTTGCCACCCGTGATTGTGATCGGAAGTGCTGTATCTGGTTTTAATCGGCAATGAGCTTAAAGCTCAGCGCTCGGTGTTATAACCTCGCACCTATAATTGTCGACAGGCCTGACCCGATCACCCACGCAGAGATAGTCGAGCAAATGATAAAGGTTGCAAACATTGCACCTATCACCTTCGTGTTTTCTCTATACAGGGCGAAGATCCGAATTTGAAGGATGCCTAATTACACGCTCGCGAGTCAGACCCGACACCGACTTTGAACGGGAGGCAATGAAGAATCACCTTCTGGAAGCAGACACCCGATTAAACCTGTCCATGCCTCCCACAAGATGAAGGAACGGCCTTGGTGCTGGTTAGACATTATGACTGTCTCGAGGGAGGCGAATGCCTACAGCTATACCAAAAATCGGATGAAATTAAATATTTCTCGTCAGTGTATCATAGGACTAGGGCACGCACAACTGCGGCGAAAGTGTTAATATTCAAGGTCATATCCCTGTGTGGCATACTCACCGAGTCATTGAACTTTGAAGCCAAAAATGCTGCAGAAATAATTCTTGATTTCTACTCCGAAGGCAGAAGGGGATAAATTACCGTAGCTGGAAACTCTGCGGTGTGCCGACAAGGAGATCGCGGTACGTAGAAGAAGGTGAATACAATTTCGAGTTTCTGGACCTCCAGGTGCACTGCTTACATGACGGTGACCAATGCGTAGTAGCGATTCTTAAACAAAATGCTTTAAATCTCTAGCGCTTCGTGTTGATTGGGAACTTACGAGCAGAAATAGTATCTTGGGGAGTGACCATCGGCTTTTCTGACTCTGGGATAAATACACGCAGAAGGCGACGAAATAAAATACGAACCCAAATTAATTCTACCTGTTTAATCTCGTTTAGCGGTCGGTTATGCATTTCTCAAAGTAGGGCCACTTACCTCGCGGTCAAAAGTTATCACTTTCGGGTGAACCCGTACGAGGTTAGTAAATTTAACGACGTTTGATAAAGGTAATCCGTACTGTGATCGAAGACAATAATTGAATTGGAGGCCACTGCGTGCATTTTTTCGTTAGTTCAATCATTTCAAGTCTGAAGTGTGTTTTGAGACGGACATCGAGCATAACGGGTAACTTGAAGGTCTCTCAATTGCTGTATTGTGGGAGAGATAGAATTTGCCAGGGGTAAGGGCATTGTCGAACGGCCCTTTAGCTTGGAGGTGATATAGACGTTCTGCGAAGACTTCAAGCCTGCTGGCCGGTGGCTACTTGGGAGGACGTTTTGAGGGAAGGGAGGAAGGAAGGATTGGAAGGAAGTAGATTGTTCTGACGTCGTCCCTCATCGGAACAACCAGTTCACCGTCAACTGACAAGTAGTAATTACTATAAGATGCCCCCGGAGACTTACCGATTGGAATGGAGATTTTCTGTACCATAGTAACTCTACTATTTCTTTGATCATGCTCTTACCCCAGCAGACGTTAGCCACGAGTTTTTAGTGATCCTATAACAACGGGAGGCATCTAGTCGCAGAGCTTGATAAGGACAGGCGAAATTTTATCGGAAGATGAATTTGGGTACCCGGAGATCAGCGCTAGCAGCGGAGCGATCGGGAAATGGTCCGTGCCCATTCTTATGATGTTGATCATCGTCGTAGATTTCTTTCTTCCTTTCTCCCCACTTCCAGCTGCCCGCTCTTGCTCGTCGCTTGCACTCACCGCGCTCAATGTTACATCGTTATCCTGTCTGGATGTTATAGATGGACGAGGTCGTCACATCGCTTGGTCTCGCAATGGTCGCGCTCCGTTCGTCTACTGAGCCTTTGCCGTTCATTGCTACATCTAAGGTACGTCGTGGAGCTTTCGAGCTGTTTATTGATTTTGACTTTTTTCTACCTGTTTTTAGGCTCTAATATTGCCTTCGACCTAGATTCTTTTGTACAGAAAGCAGTGCGTTTCTCCGTTTTTTGTGTCCCTTTTTTTGTAGGCTCTTTTTGTGACCTACTCGTTTCTCGTTCATAGCGCTTTTTCGCCCGAGTTTCTCCATTCTAATTCGGCGTGCTGACTCCTCTTACCTTCAGGAACACTCGAAGCTTGAAAGCTTGACGATTATCTATACGATAGAACGGTGATAATGCTTCGTACGTCTCTTCATTCGTTATGTGATAGGAGTTACTAAAGTTCAGTCCGATTCATTAGCTGGGTTTAGCTTCGCTCCACCCGCGCGTAGTTCTCTACTACAACGGCAGCCACTGCTACTTCCTCCGTGTCGACGCTGCCTTAGACTTCGAGCGACAAGGTGAGGGAAGTTCAAAGTAACCTACGGGAACGTGTTCAAGCAAAGAAGGCTACGAAGGAGATGGAATACGCGCCGACGCCCAATAACGTCGTCGTCGTCTGCGTGTAATCCCCAGCCGCTCGCACGTTATTTCCACGCCCTCTGTCATGATGAACTTCACTTCCTACCAAGACCGAACGCGATGTTATAGCCACCACTGATACTGTTGGTGTTGCTGGCTTTTTCCCCCCGTCTTAACAGAAGCTCCCATGACCACCGTAGCTGCCTGCATATACGTGGCCAAAATGTAAACCGACGCTGACCTGTTCCTTCACTGCTGGAGGCCCTCTCCTTGCCCGGATCTACACCGTTTCCATGGTCAGTGCTGCATCCGCGTCGAGCCGTGTGGTGTTCTCTCCTGCCCGGCTCATCGTTACATAGGCTTCACTGCCACCATATCTTATCCATCCATCCATCTATTCAAACTGTCGGTACTAGAGGATTCGTTAATCTCCGTCCTTTTCACTCGAGCCAAGCAGACAGGGACCAGGCAAGTTCATCCCCATCACTCATATCATCCTCAGCCTGATCGTTAAGTTGGTAGACTGAAGCTGCGTCCGCCAACCCATCTCCGAACTGGGCTAGAGCATCACAATCTCCAGCCGCACTATTTGTCGTGGTGATGCTGGAGGGAATTTTTTCTCTTCGATGGAAACGGGGATGTGCATTCGCCTCCATGGCGAAGTCTCATTTTAACTCCTCGTCTGGCTGCACTCGCTGGGGCTTTCTCATCCAAATTTCGCGAGAACTCCCAACGCAAACTCAACGTCAATATATCTCCCACGTCGCCCTCTGCTGGCCTTATCGCGGCCTCTACCTAGCAAAGAGGGATGCAACGTGATGATCGCCCTGACCTCGCTGCTGAAGCCGGCGCAACACCCGCCCGCCCGTCACTACTGACGGACTTCGGACCAACGCCCGTACATCTCAACTGTGGCAGTCATTAGCTGCTTTACTAACGCTTCCGCCATTATTCCTGCCAACATTAAATCCAGCTGGGGCCGTCGCTGCTGTCGCTGTCGGTGTCGGTTCAATGTTTAACTCGTTCGTTTCCAGGTTACCCCGTTCACCAACCACGCAGTATATTTTGTTACCTAGGCGTACCCAGAACAAGTGTTATTGCTCTCAATAATGGGTTGGAGGGAGTACAAAGTGCGTGCTTGCAAATTCGGCCTGGTTGACCTTACACGCGACAGAACTCGGAAAGGTGTCATGGCGGAGTGACGGTGCTTGTATCTTTTCCCGCTAGCGCTCCGCTCAGCGTCTGCGCCGCTGCTCCTGCGTTTATCACTGCTCGTAGTTTGATCCATACAGCGGTGCTGTAATGCATCGCTTGACCGTTGGCGGGACTTGTCCTAGCATTAGTCTTCGCCCTGGAGAGGTGGTGCACTATGTGGCTTCTTAGGAATTTCTTTCTTTTTCGTTCCATTTTTCCCCTTCTTTTGCCACGTTTTTGGCTATTAGCTCAATCTTGAGCTCGTTTCTCTTTTCTGTCTTTGCTTTTGACTGCTTCTGACTGTTGGTGCGTTTACGCTCATGATTTCGTGGTCTTAGGATTCGACTACTCTTTGGGTTCGACGTTGACTTGTTGGATGGACATCTATTTCTCGGGCTTGGTCCCGCATTCTATTGAGATGTCGCCTGGATGTTTCTTTCTTTTGCCATCAGACCTCGTTATTCCTTGGGTCATGGCAGTCGTTTTTTGTCATCTATATTTGGTGGTTACCGCTTTGGTCACACCTACATTGCCAGCGAAATTTCGTCTCACCTTACGTTCGTTGACTTCATCCATCCTTATCATATCGTTGTTCACCCTGCCGATTTCAAGTGTACAACTTGAACAGCTTGTGTTGAGTTCCACCATTTACTCATTTCCGCTAACTTAATTGCAGTCGTCGCGGATGATCTTTTATCGACAGCATATCGTCATGTCACTCTCCGCATTTACTTTCTTTCTTTGTCTACATCTTCTCGACGTTCCATCTTTTCGACTTTTGCAATAATTGCTCGGGCTTAATTTCAATGATAGCGCCTGGATCAATTATGACAGGACTTGACCCGGCTTTTTTCTGAATCCGCGAGTGTGTTGGAGTCGTTCCATGAGAGACGCCGCGTTTGGAATTGACACATTTTATTTTGAGTTAATGAATATGTTTACCTTCAGGATAGCACTTTTTGGAGCGTTTGAGGTTGGATTGAGGGGTCCTATCCAACAGGGCTTTTTCACACTCACTATCAAATATTCAAATTCTGTCCTGGACACGACCAACAGGGAGGTTTCGTTAAGTCCTCTCTGCCTCACCAAAGTTAGCGTCACCGAAGACGGCGGCCATTTGAACTGGCGACCTTGAGGGTTGGGTTATCTACTGAGGCTGAAGCGTTGAATGCTGGCGCTCTGAATTGTGCTGATCTAGGGTATCATATCTGCTTATATCTAGTCAGTCATTGTCGTGCACTCTTCTGTAGGGCTCAATGGAAGTAGTTGTTCGTGTCTTGCTCCTGCTCCCCCAGTTGGCCTCGTCCTTTTCTCTTCCGTTCCTCTCATTGACTTCACGAATCCCTCCCTACCCATCTGTGTAAGCCGTCTCTCTCTCGGCAGCTCGGTCGCTCTTTCTACACTTCTTTGTCTGGAGCCGTCGTTTTTTGCTATCTGATTCCATCTACTCCGAAAAGTAAAATGCTCTGCACACAAGTCATGAGGAGTTGCTGATGGACTTTTCATGTCTAAGTTAATCGAGGCTCGGGCAGCTCAGCCACGAGTCCCCTACTACACTGTTGTCCCATCTTCAATACCCGCCACACGGAATGTTGTCATCTTAATTTGATTGCTGGTCGTCTCGCTAGATATTCCTAGAGCGACACGGACAATAATGAGAGAAAACACGGCACCCTGTTCGGAGGTGAGTTTAGATATCAAGTACATGCGGTCAGTTACTTACAATAATTTGCGTGACCTGTAGATAAGTTCATACGTTTACTGAGGTCAGGATAGATAAAGCGGAATACTTACTGCATCAAGCACGATATACTGCGCATAACTGCCCAAAAGGTATAGCGAAAGGAGGATCACAAGACATGCTGAATAAATTGACCCAGACTCGATTATTACCACCATTGCTGGTAGAATTCCTCGTCCCGATCCAACAATACCCTTGGTCTGTTGGTGCGTCGACCATATACGGAAGGCGATCAAAGCTAGGGATAAGACGAATCAATTCTGTCGCAATTCTCAACGATCTGTGAAGGAAAGCACTTGCTTGTGGCGCTGAAGTTGGTAAATAATGTGAGCGTGAAGAGGGAAGCGATCCAGTGCTGGATGGAAGCCACGAATACGGACGCGTCTGGGGAAGCTCTCCCAACTTCTTGAAGAGCGCCGATCCCGACACCTGAATGGTAGAAGAAGGAAATGATTTATTTCTGGGGATCAAATTTATCATAGTCATTCTCACCAATGCTGGCAACAAAAGACACGAGTACTGGAAGGACGACCATCTTTTTCCCGTTCCAGACTAGGTTGAGTCGGTAAATCTGAATATACTTGAGCTGATTGCTTTCTTCGAACTTAAAATTTAATTAAATAACGCACGATGAAGGCATCTCCCACTAGAGTTTGCAATACGTAGGCCCCATTTTTTAGTAAGTAAGTTGGCGCGTTTACTTGGTCAAGCAATGCAATGGGGCCACCACGACCCGCAGAACCGATGAATGCGTCCAGTATTCTTCTCAAATCGATTGAAATATGCTGTCATCCGTGATTCAGCTACTGGACGAGCATTAATGCGAGGATGGCTCCCACCACAGTGGCCAATGCAAACATAGTGAAGGATGCAATTAACATTGGGCGATTTACAGCATTTCCTGTGCCCCTGGATTTTTGCAGCTGAATGACGGTGGACGCGATGAAGAGCGCAATAAATAACCCTGAGGAAAGTGAGTATCTCCGGTAAATCTGCTGGTCGTTACCCTCACCGTAAAGAATCGATTCAACGAAAATTGACACAAGAGTCACCGAGTCAATCCCAGCAGAGCCTACCTCTTGAGTCATTGGAACAAGAAGAAAGTGAGCTGTGCTGGATGTCCGGGAGACGAAGATGGGGACGCGAATGTCACGAATTCACATTTTATACGAGACCAATTGACAGACTTCTTTCCTCCGATATGACAGGAATTTCGCTATGAAAAAAAGCTGGTCACCAATATATGTATGCACTTAATTTTAGACTGACTGAGTTTCGTCAAAACGTGTGACTGGGCGAACAAATTCGCTGAACCTTACACCTCATGTTTTTAGAAGGCTATGAACCGCCAAGTAAAGACTCTAAGTCTCACCCTACTATCTGATCTTTCCGATCTTTCCTTGCACAAAAGCGCCTCCTTCCACTTGCCATGAATTGGAAATTCACTTGCAGATGTACCATCCGCCAGGACGCTAGTGCTCACGGGTTTTCCCATAACTTTGGAGAGCGAATATCCCAGCATCTAACCTCACGTCGGAATTGTCAGTGATGGTTACAGCCCATGAGGAGATCCACGAGGAGATATCGTGCCTGAACGGAAAATTCGTCCGGGGAGTCCGGGTGAGCCATTCCGGTGTCTGCCAGATCCTAAGTTGATTTTTCCCTGGACCCACCGCTGTATCCCGTGCCTTCGTTATTCCTCACCCTCTAATTCCTCATGGTGCAATACTGTAAACGTCGCAAAGAAATGATAAATGCAAAAAGAATCCTCCATAGTAAGCGCTCAACGAGCGGAATCGACTGATGCGGACAAGCGCCACTCATGTGGGACTGGGTGCAGGGACATCAGCCGGGAGCGATCAGGAATTGGTCCGTGCACATCTTACGATCAGGCTCCAGGGCCTTCGGCTGCCATTGAATATTGAATTCTTTCTTCCTTTCTTCCTTTCTCCCCACTACCTGCTGCTTACTCTTGCTTGTCGTATGCACTCACTATGCCCGATGTTATATCCTTGTCCCTCAGCAATTTGCTCGGGCCAAGCTATCTGGATGTTATAAGCCCTTTATAAGTAGACGGGCTTATGCTGCGGGATTTCTCGATGGTCGCGCTGTTATGGTTTACTGAACTTTTGCCGTTCATTACTGCTTCTAAGGTACATCGCGGAGCTTTTCTGCTGCAAGCATTTTTCTTGACGTTTTTCAACATGTTTTTAGGCGAGAATATTGCCTTCGACCTGGATCCTTCCCGACTGAAAGCAGTACGTTTCACCGTATTTGTGTCTTCCCCCATTTTATTTTTTGGAGTGGTCTTTTTATGACCTGCTCGTTTCTCGTGCATAGCACCTTTTTTGCCGAGTTTCCCTATTGCAATTCAGCGTGCTGACTACTTTTACGATCAGATACCCTCTCCTTCGTTAGGTGATAGGACTTAATAAAATAAAATCTGATTTTTTAGCCGAATTTAACCTCGCTTCATCCTCGTTGTCCTTAGGGAAAGCGGCACTTCGGGTGACAAGCTTAACAGCGCCACGTCCCCCATCACCGCTTGTCAGGCCGAAATCTAGAGCAAGCTAGCTGGTGCTTTTGTTGTTATTGGAGGCTTGTCTGCGTGTCGTCCCCAACCGTTGACCTGCTACTTCCTCTACCTTCGTCATCACGACCTTTACTCCCTACCAATGCCGAACCTAATGCTCTGATACTGTCGGTGCTGGTGGCCTCTCTTTCGCTCGTCGGAACAGAAAAAGCCGCAGAAGCCGCAGAGCTACGTCGACAAACCTAGCCGCCCGCATATACGTGGCAAAAATTTAAACCGAAGCTGCCAGCGGGACCGGCACGTTCACTGCTGGAGGACCTTCCATTGATCGTCCCCGGCTGATGTTGCGTCCGCGTTAAGCCACGCGGCGTTCTCTGCTGCCCGACTCAGTGGTGCATGGGCTTCACTGGAGCCAAGGCAGGCACTGCTGATGGATCCGTTGCTATTGATCCTTTTCGTTCGAGCTCGAGCGTACATCGGATGAATTGAGAGTTGTGCGACGGAGGAGTGTTGCCAAAAAAAACTCCATCAAGTCGAAGGAGGACGACGAACAGGTGATTGCGTTTATTTGCCCAGCCGGCAAAAATTCATCTCCATCTCTCGTTTCATCCCCAGCCTTATCATCAAGTTCGACTGCGGCTGCGTCCGCCTATATCTCGCTGAATCGGGCGGAGGATTACGATTTCGGCCTCACTCTCAGCTGCTGCCATTGCCCTTGCTGCTTGGCAATATCCTCTTGGATGGATGGACGTAAAGACGCCTTTTGCTTGCTCGTTCGAGTGCGCTCGCAGGGGCGTTCCCATCCAAAGCTCACGAATACTCGACGCGAATTCAACTGTCATTGTGTTCGCCATTTACATATTTTTTGACGCCATCACATCCACTTTCGAACAGAGAGCTTGCCCACTCCTTCCATCATTGCCCGTGCTGCACCAGGCCCATCGCTACTGACGAACTTATGACCAACGGCCGTCCAGCTCCACTGTGGCAGTCATTACCTGCTTCACTAACGTTGCCACCAGTATTCCTGCCACAATTAAACCCAGCTGGGGCCGTCGCCGCTGGTGCTGGTTCAATGTTCAATTTGTTCGTTTCCAGGCTACGCCGTTCAGTATATTTTGTTACATAGGCGTATCCAGCACAAGTTCTATTGTTATTAATGTTGGATTGGAAGGACCAAGTGCGTGCTTGTGATTCAAGTTTGGCCTGGCTGACCTTACACGCGACAGAAACTCGGAAAGGTGTCGCGGTGGAGTGATGGTGCCGGTAATTTTTCCCGCTAGTGCTCCGCTCAGCATGCGAATTTGCGCTGCTACTGTTGCTTTTACCACTGCTTGTGGTTTGATCTATACAGCGGCGCTGTGACGTGGTGGTACATTGGCGGGACTTGTCCTGGCATTAGTCCTTCGCCCTGGGGAGGTGGAATACGCGATGTGGCTTCTTAAGTATTTCTTCCTTTTTCGTTCCATTTTTCCCTGCTTTTGTCTCGTTTTTGGCTATTTGCTCGATCATGAGCTCGTTTCTCTCCGCTTGTCATTGCGTTTGACTGATTTTGACTGCAGTTTTTGCGTTTACGCTCGTGATTTCGTGGTCTTAGGCCAGTGTCGATTCGACTTCTCTTTGGGTTCGACGTTGACTGCTTGGATGCACATCTATCTCTCGGGCATGGTCCCGACTTGTATTCATTCTATTGATGTCGCCTTGATGTTACTTTCTTTTGCCTTCAGAGCTCGTTCTTCCTTGGGTCATGGCAGTCGCTTTTTGTTATCCCTTTTGACTATTTGGTGATTATCGCTTTTGTCACACCTACATTTCCCTGTCTTTGCCAGCAAAATTTCGTCTCATCTTAAGCTTACGTTTGTTGGCTTCCTCGATCCTTTTCATATCTTTGTTCACCCTGCTGATTTCAAGTGTCCAACACCTTCTGTTCAGTTCTTCCATTTGGTTATTTCTGATATCTTAATTGCAGTCGTCGCGGATGGTCTTTTATCCGAGTCGCAGCATATATTCATATCTGTTTCTCGAATGTATGTATCTTTACAAATATTCTCTACCCAATTAAATAATATTCTTCCCTGGCCTTTGTTTCTCCGACATCTGTGAATGTAGTCACGATTGAAAGACCTTGGAGATTAGGGCTGAGAATTATTAGCTCTGAGTTGCATCACTAAGCGAGAGAGGAAACCTTACCCCGCAGAGGTTACGGCAATTGAGAGGGTTGGGGGCGACGCAGCAACACGCCTCTGGAGAGACTGCCTTTCCTTCCTTGTTGACGAGCTTGATTGATGGGTCTGCGAGCAGAGCAACGCTTGAAGCTGGGGCTTCGACCCTATCGCAGGATCCTCCCGCGATTTCGACGCAGCAGATGTTGGCGGCGGAAAGTGCGGGAGAGGCGAGTAGAAGAGGAAGGGCGAGTGATACGACTTGGAGCAGCTTCATGGTGGTGTTTCGTAGTAAGTAGGAACGTAGTGTTGATTCGAAGGATAACTGAAGAATCGATATTGCCGGCTCATATTATATAGCCGCTCATTGCGGTTATTTATATCCAGGTGATGCAGACGTACATATGGTGGGCACCTAATTTTAGAATTGGTAGAGACAAAAATCTACCCGTTAGACCGACCATCAAAGTAACCATAAGATGAACGCACTCATCCACAGTATCGGCTTCGCTCCACTGAGATGAAAGAGGAGTTCGTCGCCACTGTACGTCCCGTGTGTAAACCTCAAATAATTCTCATTCTCGTCCATTCTGCGACATTGATCCTGCTTAATTCATTCAACATAGAATAAGGCGCACTGGAGTGACCTTCTGACACACCTACACGGCCAGTTTCCCCCGTTATATTTCGCTTAACGGGGTGAACATGTTACAGGCCAGCACATCAGGTTGTATCGGGCCCCATCAGTACCTAAGGTATCAATCCAGCTCAGTTAGTTGGTCGGCCATCGCCTGAGCGTATGGACAGGCGGCGCCGTGAGCATGCTCCAAATCTCATTGAACCTGCATACAATCGTCTCAGTTTTCTTCACCGAAAAAATGCAGATATTTACTTATGGGTTTACTATCGCGCTGGGGTCGTCTGTATCAGCCGCCCAGTTCCTCACCACCCATGTTAATTCCTCTGCATCTAGATTCAACCCCATGGGCCGTTTACATTACGAGCGCAGTCCTTGAGACAAGACAACATGGTCGACCTCATGGCTATCTATTGTAATCGCCGTCAAACTCGGTCTGGCCTGTCCGAAATGAGAAAGCCATTCTGTGAGTAGAAGAAGAAATTTTGGGAATATTAATGATTCACCTCGTACTCGAGATGCAGCACAAAATCTCGGACGTCCTCAACTCCTAGTCCTCCGGCTTTCGAAGAATTCCTGCTCACCCTACTGTGACACTGAGCAGCAGAAACCACTAGAGAGCGCATGCGCAGCCTTGAGTTTCCCACTCGATCCGGGGGCTCTCAACAGAGCCCGAGCTTAATTATATGTAGACTCTGAGTATGTAGAGGCGTATAGTATAGCTGACTGAGGGTCGGCGGTCTAACCCTAGGAGCACAAGATGTGCATAGTAACTGCGAAACGGGGATGAAGTCGACGGGCGGCACGAGAAGCGAGCGTTTCGCTTTCATTCTCCTGCGTCCAGAGTTGAGATCCGGAATTCTGGTACAGCGAAGTTGTCTGGTAAGAATGAGGATTTGAACTAAACGAGTCCAAAAAGATGAATATCTTACTGAGATTCGATCACATATTCTTGGTACAGGCACAACGAACAAAGTCTATTGTCGACGGTTAAAATTTCCTCACTGCCTGGAAGAATCCTTCATTGCTTGACACAGCCTGACATCGAAGCAATGGAAAGGTAGATGCTCACCAATTCCATGCTAGCTTAACGAAACGTTTCTTCTGGAAGGTCTGGCTATGAGTATCGCAAAAGTGCCAGTAAACGGTGTCAATGTCAAGTTGGGAGTTTGCGAAAAGTAAGTAAGACAGGCACAATTTGTCGTTGATTGCCAACGGACATTAGATTCTGAGGTCCGATTCGTCCGAACACAGCCGAACAATGGCTCATCGTAACCCGACCACGCAATTAGGCGCGTGTCAAGGCGCAAGTTCGAAAAGCCGCCACGGCAATTTAACAAGAATATATACTCATATCGAGGAACGTCAAATATCGGTGAGGGCAAGGTGAGGGACGAGGAGGGTCAGTGAAATTGGAATTGAAATAGACGGAGCTGACAACGGGGATTCACACGTTGCATTTGACCATGATAATATTTATCGAGCCTCGAATCTGGTCCGAACTCGTATTTCGCGACAGCTTTCTTGGTCAACTGTTTACCCTTGCCACAGGCGACTTCTTCCAATAATTTAAAGCTTCAAGTTGATGGTAACTTAGATAACTTAGGAGAGCAATGGACGCCTCCGGGAGCCTCCAAACAAACTTGGTGCAAGTTGACATTGCCAGTACCCGAAGAGTGTTGAGACTTCCCCAGAAGGAAAACAAACCGATGTAGAAGAGCGCAAGAATGCCCATACAGCATGCTTCTGGACCGCAATTGCATTTGCAGGTTACCCATTTTGACTGTCACTAGGGACTATTCGGATGCGAAATACGGGCATACGTATTTTAATTTTGATCGCAAAACTGAACTCTTTAGTACTGAAAACGACGCCCTCTTCTCTTAGCCTGTTATACTGATACGCTTTCTGGCGCTTAGAGATAGACATGTTTTGGATAAACGTAACCATATTCCAGTATTAAATTTGGGCTTATTATACGGTATTAATGGGAGCGAGATAAGAGGCGGGCAATGCGAATACGGTAAGCAAGAGACGTCGGGGGAGCTAAAGTGATCAGACAGGAATAATGCTCCTGCAATAATGAAGATACTTACGCAACAGTCTCGTATTTCGCATCCGAACAGATAAGTTCCCTAGAATATATGTTGGCCCGAGAGAAATGTGGCGTTTGCAAACTTAGTGCGGTGGTGATGTTCGTGAATCGCGGTGATGTTAACTTGAAAGCTTGTTGGTCATTGCATCACACTGCAGGGTTGCTGTCACCTTTCAAACTTACTATAAAGCCAACGGCAAACGAGGAGTGCTGCAGGAATCCACCACAAATCGTACTTCACAGTCAAACCAGCTTTCCACATTGACGATGAAACTCTCCGGTTACCTCACTCTCGTCGCGTCGCTGCTCAGTGTCCTACCCGCGGCGCACGCCTTGGTTGGCTCCAGCTGGTCCGTCACCGATGTACCCTCCACGGGGCTCACAGATATCACCTTCCCCATCACCATCGTCGAGACTGAACATATCCCCGGCTACTTCTTCGCTCAGCAATTCGCCTTCGGGAGGGATAGCGATATTGGATACACCGGCATTCAGCCACGCCACAACCGCGGCGGGAAAGCCATCCTCCATGGCGTCTTCTCGAGCTTCATTTCCGGCACCACCACTACCGACCCGAACTGCAGCTCTGATGCCGATGGCGGCCCTGGGGTGTCGTGCAGCGTCGACTGGAACGGCGTGTACGGTCGCAAATACAATTTCGAGGTCAAAACGACCGGGAACAGGGTCTGGGTCGGTACCGCGGTCGACACCGTCACCGGGAAGCGTATCCACATCGGGAGGTTCACCCTTCCGGCAGGCTCGCAGGGGATTAGAGGCAGTCAAACGGGCTTTGTTGAGTGGTACCCCTGGAATGGCGGCGAGCCGCCGAACCACTGTGCGCACCTTCCATACCAGATGACCATCTTCGGGAGCCCGAGCACCACACACGCAGGATCTGTTGGTACGCAGAGTCTCTCGTTTGAGTACGGTGACTGTGTTGGACAGGTTGCTTTCAACACCCGGAAAGTTAATGGCGGCGCGGAGAATAACTGTGGATTCCAAGGCCAGAGTGGTTAGGGACTAATTTAGAGTAGCGACTATGTGTAGGTACGTGCGGATCAGCTGGCAATATCCGGGAAATTGCGTTGCTTAATTGGTTGAAGACGAGGAAACAAGCGGAAAAGATCACGGGGAGTATTAATGGCCACGTAATGTAGAATCAAACATGTTAATATCATAGCATAGCATATACACGTACCAGAGATCCATAACAGGGGACTTATATTCTGCCTTTGCTTCCTGACTTCCCGACAAAATCTCGCAGCCGATATACCCATTATTTATTCGCAATTAAAGCAGGGATAAGGAGGAGCCCCGTTCGTCGGTCCGTAATCAGTAGAAGAAGGAAAGCAGTCGCGATGAATAAGTGGTTTTGCCCACATGGATTTAGAAAAAAGTTTTGGGTGAGAACATGAAACTGCTCGAAAGTACCTACGCTCAACATTCGTCTTTAGACCTACGTGCACACCTTCGTCCGCCTTTTTCCTTTCGTCGGCGAGCACGAGGACTATATGCAATGCACAATTCAATCATGCACGCAACTATCGTCGTTTCGTCGTTATGAGGCTGGTGTCGAGGCTAAGCATGAATATGAGTAAGACCGCTTCGAATACTAGAAAAACCAGGTACCAGGTGTCGTCGCCTATCGCTATAGCGAAGGTACACAGTCGCTACCCGTTACGATTGTCGAGGCTGGCATTCGAGCGGTCAGCGTCCAGTCATCCGTCGTGGGGTTCCGAGCCGTTGATCTAGGCCTGTCAGGACCTACTCCACAGCAACACCTGAAGTGGCGGTGAGGCTCGCACAAGTTGGCGATCGTCATCTCATCCTGTATGCGAAAGTTAGTTCCGAATTTGAACAGAAATATTAAAACTTGCTGTGGTCACCGTCCAGGCAGGCAAGACGTCGACGAGGTAGGCGTCATTCGAACGCGTAGTTATCACCACTCTTCAGTTAGGCACCACCTTCTTCTGTCCACCTACGCCGTCGGCTATCGTACCCAAATGTACCATCAGGTTAATTGTCGCCTCTATAAAAGGCATAGCAGGATTAGCTCCGAGAGAGAAGATAAAGAGTACGGAATCGGAACAACCCCGACTTTGAATCAACGTGGTCACGGAAGAAGAAAGTCTAGAGGATGCCTGTGACGGGACTGGTTTAAAAGCCATCTCTGTCGTCGGACTACTCAGCTTTGCTGAGGACGTGGATGATACGAGGAAGTGGCGAGGTGAAGCTGAAGTCGACCGAGTCCACGTCCAGTCGAGGTAGCAATGGAGCACCGCGCTTGCTTTATAACCAGTCCCATCTTCTCACACTCTTCTCCTCCAGTACAGCCAACCCCAAAGCCGACATCGGGAAGAAACGTCCCCAGTAGTGTGCAGTTCGCAGTCGGAGATCAGCGCTCAGCTCCAGCCAGTGTTCATAAATTACAAATTAACAGAGAAACGAGTATCTTGGGCTATGAGAATTAGACTTACATTTGATATCTGAGATCCGAGAAGGAGTCAGGCGGTAAACAGAGTGGTTCGGTCTTGTATTTGAACTCGATGTGGACAAGCAGTTTGAGATTGGACTAGGGGCGGCGATGTTGACGATGAGGAGATGAGTACAATACGGCGGACGTGAAGGTCGACCTCAAGGTTAACATTGAAAATGAGCAGACAAATACGAAGACAAGAGCAGTGGAAGTTCGTCGGTCATTGTGGCAGACAGCAAGGGGGCAGTTTACCGTTCATCACGTGTCCAAACGGTTGATCCTTGTGCGGATCAATGTTCAGACGGAGATTTCAGCCATCATCATGTCGACATACTATAGCTTTCCCCCCCTGCTATCAAGCAAAATTTTTCCCAAAGGAGTGGGAGGATGCACCCGAGGCTCATTCCAGCAAAAGTCCATCATCACCACCGCAGAAGTGTTCTTCAAAAATACCGCCTTTGCGGAGCGCGGTCTTATGGAAGCGAATCGCTCAGGACAACCTCGAGGAGTTTGCATGGATGAAGAAAACGCTATGCGGATTGCAGCGCCTGGTCTCCACCTGGGTTGTGTGCTTTCTGTAGGTCAAACTTGAATGTCGCTACTGGCCTAACTCGATCTACTAAGACTTTCGCAGCAGCCAGCAAGGTCTAGCCAATACATGGCTCTCAGCTCCTGTTTCAGTTTGCGAGAAGCATGTACTCATCGGAATATGTAGCTGGCGCGTGTGCTATTTCTCCGAATCTCAACAAGGCTCGCCTCTGCTGCGCCAAAGAGCTTCGTGTTGCGTAATGTAAGTGATCAACGCCTTTTTGTTGAAACTACATGCGACGTGTTTGAAACTTGGACAGTGAGTGACTCCAGGCCATAGCGCCCCAGGACCTGTCGGTAATCCCAACTGAACCGTACGTGCAACTATTTTCAATCAAACACTACGATCCTGACGAATATTATCCCTGTAGAAAGTATCTCAACAACAACGAAGAATGGGATCACGTCCAGAGCGCCCACGGAGATAATACGGACGATGTTGAAAGGCTAACTCTGGCCGATATTCAATATTCTGGTCCTCCGTACTAAGATTATCAGTTTGTTTCTACCCTGTTCCATCGAGATCCCACTAATTATTTTCTTCTTTTCCAGCACACGCTCTCGACTACACAATCCACTCGTTCCCTGATAGCGACTTACTCGCAGTACCAGCCCTCAAAGCAGCGCCTATTTTGCTTAAGAAGGAACCTAGTCAGTTTCAGAACGAGGCGTTGTCTAGAGGAAGACCCAAAGATAAAGCAGTGTTCGAAGAACGCTCTGCAAAGAAGGTCAGCAGCTGTCAGCAACGTTTCAAGCGGGACACAGAAAGAAGCACTCTCATAAGATGTATTGCTCCAAGTACGTAACTCAGTTTCCCTGCTCTCGAGTCTTAATCTGATTCTAACGCACCGTCAATTCTTTAGGGACTGCTAAATTGCGAATTGGAAGTCCAAGCACAAAGTCGTGCGGAATGCCCCGGACTTCGACAGAGCACTTGAGTTATCGAGGGTGGTGCCTAACACCGCCCCATCTTGCTTTCCCCCTCCCGCGCCGGGTTTTAACCGCCAACTCGAGGTGAATTTAATCACCCTCTTTTTGTTCAGATAACTTACTATCCATATCAACTTAGCTCCTCTAGCAAATTTCGTATCTTTTAGACTATCCCAACTCTGACTAGGCCGTTTTCTGAAGCGTCTTGCCGGTATTGGGTTCAAAGGACCAAGACAGAGACGCAAAGCAGTAGCCTCCCCTAAATATCAAGGGTGTGTGAGAAACCGCCCTCAATTGCCATCAATTTTTTCTTCCCTTTCCCCCATAATATCGCTCCCAGTGAGCTCTCTATGTGTCAAGGTCGCCCCTCCGCTCTGGAACGTATCTCTTATGGAACAGAAAGCGTCTTGCTCTTATCCCTCTATTTCCTTGACAGTGAACCTCAGCATCAACTAAGGCATCTTCGATCCAGCTTCGATCGGCGTAAGGTTACTCAGTAGATTTCACTCACAATCAAATATTCAACTTCTAGTGGACTCTGTGCAGGAGGCGACCAACAGGGATTGTTTCGTTAAGTATTCTCTGCCTCACGAAATCTGGCGGCACCAATGACGGTGGCCATGAACTGGCAACCTTGCGGGTTGAGTTATTCATAAGGGTGCTAAAGGTTGGCGTTCCAAATTGTTCGCTTCCTGCTCCTGTTTTCCCGTCGCTTGGTTTTCCCCCTACATCCTCTTTCTACAGACAGATATTACGACCACGTTGCGGCCAGAATGTAGGAGACATTCAAAGATTTTCTTTCCGTTGTCAGCTTGCACTTCTCTTTGGGCCCTCGCACGACGCGAATTTCTGTCCGGATAGCAACGATATCAATATTGGTTCGTGTTTTTTTCCGCTTGCTTTTGCTCTCCTTTTTCGATTTCTGTCTTTCTACTGTTTCTTAAATTATCGGTGTTGTAATTCGTCTTGCTGACGCTCTCTCTCCACAAGTAGAATGTCCCCATCCTTCGACGTTATCAACATTTTAGAACTCTGTACGTCGGCCTTTTGAAATTCTCGTTTGTCTGAACTTTCTAACGTTTCACGATAGTAGCATTGAACAATGTGGGCAGGCCTCCTGGGTGCCGACCTTCACTGCCATATTGTTGTCCGGTTTGCCCTCCTGCAGGGACGTAGGATCCATCAAAATTTATGGCGTCGCAGAAGGTGTCATAGATCCGAGTGCTTGAGCTCCGCGTTCCGTTATTTGTTACCATCTGTGTTTCAAGTTCGCTGATTCTTTTTTGGACGGATATTCGTCTGCATTTCGTCTACTGTAGCACCACATGTAACCACTATGTTCGAAGCCTACCGTGTTATTCAATCGATATTGACACGGTGTTTCTTTATGTACCCTGAGCCACATTGGAAATGTCAGCCTGGCTTAAAGAAAATGGTATTATTACCTCCGGTGTTGGTCGTTTCCGCCCTTACTCCCTACGCACTCACTGATGATTATCGCCTACTTCTCATATGTCTATGACGATCCATTTTTCTGTCTAAGTAGGCGGTCTAATACCCTGCCTTGTGCGACCGTTCGTGACTCCTTAGATCAAAATTATGACACGTTTCATTTTGAACCGGCCAACAGGCGGCGCTGTCAAGAATACACCATTAACTTGGTTAATCATTGCCTGATTGAAGTTGGAACTCAATTACTGAGGAGTAAGTGAGGACGGCGTTGTTTTAATTTCGGGATCAGAATTAAAGGGTCTTGATAATTGTCTGAGGAGCCAACGTGTTTTTTAGTATTTAAGATTACATTCAAAGCGTGAACCATACTGCCCGTGTAATTCCCCAACCCTCGTCTCCAAACCTTAGACCGTGAGCTTCCGCCTGATGCTTAACTCTACGACATTTCTCAATAGATGTTCTATAGTAGTTCACTCTGATACCGCATACCCGCTATCCGCTGCTAGGATTGAACATGCTCCAAATCTCGGCCTTACGATCACGCTTAGAGTATCCTACGATACAGAGCAGATATTGCCCGAGATGAACAACCGCATACTCAACTCCTACGGCGGAGTACCAGTTTGCGAATTACCCATTTGAAATTTCCACCCTCCATTATCACCATTGTGGATTTCGCTCGTTCCAACGATGTCCTGTCCCTGGCCACCATTATCCTAGCTCGTATCTTTGGTCTACGTCTTCAGTAGCGTTTTGCTTCTGATGAAGTGTAGCCCAATGATTGAGGACTGGACGACAGCATATTTTTAATGGTGGCCAAGGTGCTGTACAAATATCGATCAAATCGAGTTCATCCATCAGTTACCCATGCGACGCGACCCGTTTACATTCGAACCGATCTGTGGGTTGTGTGCGTCCGCAGTGTGATGGTGTGTACAGTTTTGTGCCGCACATGGTACTAAAAATATGGCACATATAGTGTGCAATAAATCGAAGCACATTTTATACACAAGTGAATGGAACATTTGCACAGGTCGTCCCACTGAGTGCAGTATTTACACAGGTTACTTCCAGAGAACTTTATGTGGAACACAGGTTGAATATTTTATTTTACACAGGTTTGCATGACGAAAATCTTTGCGCAGGTGATATTTCTCAAATATTACACAGGCTTGGCCGAACTTAAAGTACAAAACAAGGTCGAAGGCTGAGGTACGAAGTCTAGAGCGATGGCGAGGCCATAAACAATGGAGCCGGCTGAAGACGAAGTTCGAGAGCGAGGCAGCTTGAGGACGAGCCTCAGATACATCTGTGAGAGGAATTCGAGAACGTAATTCATCAAAGGTAATACAGGAGTGTTTAAATAGCGTAGAAAGTGCCAGAAATTGAATAAGAAATTAAAATGAAAAGGAATGTGAATGGGAAATAAGAAATGCGACCCGCAATGAGCTGGATGAAGGGGAATAACAAGAAATAATGTACTTAACAGAAGGTGGAAAAGCTCGTGAAGCCGGAATGTCCGTTATGACTCTATAGAATAAGAAACTACAGTGGAGGGATTTTTGGGAGACAAAAAATAGGAATGAGGAGGAGTTGGGGCCGAAGTAATTTTGGGAAGAGGCGAACTTTGCAATTTCCTGATAAATAATGGAGTGTGGCGCATGGAAAGATTGACTAAAGCGAAATGGGCTAAGTAGGGGGATTTTGCAAACCGCCTCTGTAAAGCGGTCGCCGGAGAATGCCATGTTCGGCACGGCGCCTATTGCAAAATCGGCATAACGGGGTTTGGAGCGCGCAGAGTGGCGTTGAGTAAAGTTAATTTTCAGCTTGTAACCTGCAAAAAAACTTACAATCGGGTGAACCTGTGTAAATTTGAAAAATATACTACTTGTGAATAAAATGTGTATCATTCTTCAAACCTCCGTAAATACTGCATCTAGCAAGACAACCTGTGTGGATATGCCGACGACCTGTGTAAAAAATATGGTCTCATTTATTGCACAGTATATGTGCCATATAAAAACTAAGATCGACCGGTGTACCGATTTCTGCGGGCCAAACAAATGTCCACCGAATGCTCTTACAGTTTCCCGTCATCACCAACGCACCTTCAACAACATGTTTCTTAAACTACCGCTAGATGTTACTGTGCGTATCCTCCTGCAGCTCAAGCCCCAGGATCTTCTCGCATGTCGGCTCAGTACCAAGCACTTCGACAACATCGTGCGCGATTCCTTAGAGCTGCAGTACGCAGCTGCCCTTGCCTCAGCCAAAGCAAAGAACAACGTGCATTCCAACCTTCCTAAGGCGCTGAAACTTCAGGCTCTTCAAACGGCGCAGAAGGCCTGGGCTTTGGCGCGGCCTGGATTTTCCAAATCAGTACCAATTCCCTATAAAAATCACGGAGCATCTCTTCATACGGGTGGTTTCTACTTCGTCATTGACTCGAAGCGAAAGAAGGTCCACTATTTTAGGCTACCGAGCAAGGAAGACGAAGATGTAGTCTGGAAGACGATTAAGTCAGAGAAGACGATCGTCGCCGTTGGACCATGCATTTACGAGCACGATTTGCTTGTACTCATCACTGCGTAAGATCAGTTCCATCGCCTGCGTTCTAAGATCTGATCGACATCCAGGAAATCTCGGAGAGATAGCTCCAATGGTCCGAAAACTTACAAGATAGCCCTTGATCTTCTCGAACTCTCTACCGGAAACTCACACCCTCAGGCGCAAGAAAGTTGCATCCGTGTCATGACGGCCAAGTGGAACGATCCCACCGTTGGCATCGAGATTATAGGCAGTAACCTCGTCCTTATACTCTCATTTGAGAAGCGCCCCAATGATCAAGTCCTCATCTACGATTGGCAGACAGGCGTGCTCAAAACGGTAAGCCGAACCTAATACTGCTACAACCTTTTGTTTAATTCCAATTTATTTTTTCTCTCAACATGGACCGTTTAGAACTTCCAAGCACCACGAGCAAGCTACCTGGACATTTTATTCCTCACAGAACACCTCATGCTACTCCCAAATAAACATAACAAAACTCTCGACGTCTTCCGCATCCCGCTCTCTCATACAACCGCTCATCCAACCCCAGTCCTTAGGTTAGGCCTCCCAGCACTTCCGGAAGGCGATGAGCTGAATGAAATAGCTTGTCGCTCGGAGCCTAGCCCCATTGAAGCTGCTTCCCGCTTGAGAAAGTCCGGCCAGCATGGTGACTATGCCAGTTCCAAACCCGGATCATACCCGACGCGTGCCTTCGTGGCGAGCGCTGAAGATGCTATCTGCCTTTTCGTCCTCCGTATTTCCGTACTCACGTTTTCCGTTCACACCGAAGATGGGCTAACGACGAGTGTTGAGCCAAAGCACGGACTTACTTTCGTGGTGCATAGAAATGCACTCTGTGATTTGGCTGATAAGTACGCCAACTTGAAGGACAACAGCGAGGATAACTATGATGGGATGACCATGGAGATGGAAATGGACCAAGACATCGTCCCATGGGCAAATTGGGGTCCGCCCATCACGCGCTGGTTCAACACCGCTGGCTATTCTGACGGCTGGATTACCACCACAGCCGGCCAGCGCTACGTCCTCATGCCACAGGATTGGTCCGGACCTAGTTTTCCAATTTACGTATTGGACTTCAACGAGGAAAACGTAAGGAAGCTGAAGAAGTATCACGCAGATCGGGAGGGCGAGACGGCGGAGATGGAGGTGGACAGCGCAGCACAAGCTGGACAGCCTGCCACCGCCGCTACCAAGACCCAATCTCCCTCTTACGTCAAGTTGAAAGCGCTTGCGCTCAGGCTTCGAAAAAATGGTATCTCCGAGACGGGACCATCGACGACGCTGAATGCGCTGGCGCAGGAAATTTGGGTGAGCCAGAATAATATCGAAACTGTGGAAGCCGACAACAAGGACGACGAATGGGTGACGGATTCGGATTCGGATTTAGAGTCTGAAGTAAGTGTGGATTCAAAGTACGTACTGTACATTTTTTCTAGACGTTTTCTAGCGATTTTTTAAAACTTATGCCACCAATCCTCTCCAGTGCGCCAGTTCCAACTCAATGGCAACCACCGTCTACGCTAAACGGTATCTGGGCCAGCACCGAGATGGAAGAAGTCCAGCCGACTACTATATTCGCTGAACCCGTGGGAGGGGCACTGCCGTACGTGGGGTGCATTTCGGAGGCACGATATACATTTGACGGGGTGCTTTTGGATGAGGAGAGGGTTATTGGGCTGAAGGTGAGTGACGTGTAATGAGTTTCTACTCATGGCTGCGATTTCGACTCTCGAGGTCGATCAAGTAACTGATACCTCTTTTTCAGATTAATGACTCGGGCAACATCGATGGAATCGAGATCCTCCATTTCGGATAGTTGGGCTCGACCTCGAGTCGACACCTTTTTACTAGAACAATGTCCTTCAAGCGCGCGTCATCTCTGTTGCTATCAGTCAAAATTTAAAAACCCAAGTTTGACGCTGGTAATAGGCTCAGTCCCAAAAATTCCTGGAGCGTTGGGCACATACATCTATACTACTGCTCAATAACGCCGGAAAGAAAGAAGAAACAGTGAACTTGTAAGGCTTTGCATGGAGGCAGTCCGCTTTTAGCCACTTTCTTAATCAGCCGCCCTCATGCTCGTGAGAAACATGACATCAAGAACACGTGGTAGGCACAAATTTAGTTCTGACAGCTTGACTTGGACCACTGCATCACCACCGTCGTCTAAGCTCCAACGGAGCACGATAACAAAGCTCGACTCCATTCTCCAGGATGCCTTATAACCCTACGCTCACAAACGGAACGGCGAGGTAGTAAGACCTCGCTCACAACTAGAAGCTTCGGCAAAAATTCGACTTGAGACCACTTGACTCCTTCTTCTCCCGTACTCAGTTCTTATCCACTCACTCGCGAATATGGCCGTGATATGGGGCTTTGACTTATCGGAAATGTCGTGGAGCGCATTTGGACACAAGAAGATGTTCGATAGGCGATGGCATCTCAGAAAGGAGCGCTTCAGTACGTCCCATTACTGTTTTGTTCAATCTCGTCTCCCTAACGATATCTGGCCACAGTCGTATACCAAGTAACAATTTTTTTCAGACCACTGCGCCTCTATATTAACTCTAGTATTTAGCTAGCAATGCTAATCGGTCTTGCCGCTGAGGTGTGTATCGTCATCCATCTTCACCTCCACCATGTCTCACAATGTTCACTTAGTGCACCGCTACCTACTCTCTATCAAAATACGACTCCCTCCACGAAAACATCCACAACTTCTCCACCTCGGTATCCGCAACACCTGCATCTCTCCACAACCACGATATCATCGCCGCCGCGATCACCACCATCGTTTTCTGCGTGTTGGTGGCCACCATATTCGGCGCCGACTTCTTCTTCCTCCTTTTCTGGCCTGCGCGGACTTATCCGAGGTGGTATACCCTCGCGAAGAAGGCTTTGGCGGTGGTTATCACTGCAGGGGTCGGAGTTGCGGCTATTGTGAGCACGGTAAGTATCTTTTTATTGTCTCGGTATTTCGTTCGTTCTAACATTCAACCCGACTGTAGATAGTGATTACGAGCCACCAGGCTTTTATCAGCGGCGTCGACGAAGGAAGTAAAGCGCACCTTGTTGAAGTCTATTTTCGGCCTCCGTTAGGTGCGTACGAACTCGTTATTCATTCAATGCATCTAAAGCTAACAGGACTCGCAGTATACTCACATTGGGCACAAAATATCGCCTGGCTTGTGCTCTTGTGGATCACGTTTGTCTGTACTGCGGCTAGGTCAGTCACTTCTAGCTCAAATCCTCGACGTATTCACATACCTGATGCCCTTCACTTCAAAGCACGATACTTATGTTTATCGCTGCCGCCTACGACGCCGAGTTTGGCCCAATGCCTAAGAATCTCTCCGAGAATAACACCGAGACGTCCGAAGGCACACCTATTGTCATGCGAGAGGGAGCAGGGCGGCCAATATAGTGGACGATATATAGCTTGAGCCAGAGGAGACTCAAGATGACGAAATGATACCGCGATGAGGATTTGATCCATTTTCTTTTCTGGCACTACCCATGCATATTTTCTCGCTATTTAGATATTATAATTACAGGAACGATGTCTCCACTGGGCGTGGAGGTAGTTCTACATTTAATCGTCCCGTTCCTCAGCTGTTGGTTGGAGAATATTAGATAGGCGTAGTGCGAGCGTAACTTCTAACGAAAGAAAACAAAAGATACCAATCGGGTTGCGGGGGATCCGAAACACATCTATACTCCGAGGCTCCCAACTTGTACCCAACGCAAGTAAATTTTCTGACGAACCTCCATAAAATATGTGGGCGAAGTCAGGGTGGTTTGGCCTGGTACTAAAGCGCGTATGTGAATGTTGCCAGTGGTCTTCGCAGTGGTCTCGGTAAACTGTCGTGACTGGGGCCATCACTCGGCCGGGTTATCCTGAGCTTTCTAGTTCCTTGTCGTCGTCGAGGATGGGTGGATGAAGCCGTGCGGCGTACGACTCTGACCTCCGACCTCGACTGAAGGAATAAACAGAAAATAATGACATATCATGCTCCAAAGCCAATAACAAAGAAAACGTACAATAGCTTCAACAACGCTAGATGGCTCCGCGGTGCTTACAAACACGGCTGTTGAAGTCCTTCTCTGCGAGGTGGTTTTCCGAAACTCTTAGAAAGTACGCATGTTCGGCCAAAAGTGAGGTCAAGAATGAGAAATGGCATACGATGATAAGATATCCATGGAATAAGCATCGCAGTTGGGTAAAGGTGGATACGGATTGAAACGTAAACATCGATTATAATCAAGTTGCCTAAAGACGATGAAAACTTAGACGAAGGTTAGTCACACTGTCACAAGGTAGAAAGGAGAGAGGAGGAAAGATCCATACGACATTGAACCCATCGAACACCGACTTCGATCCTGACGTTAGTTGATGACCCGTGGATGGGCAGAGGCGGTGACTGTCCTAAGCTATTGCTGGTTCCGGTGGCGATGTGCCCGGTTGGCAGGTGAAGAAGGCGGTCATGCCAATGCTTGTAGTTTTTTATGTTCGTCAAAAAACGCTATGGGCGCGCGAAAGGCCGGGGTTGGCGCAGGTTTGATGGTCGTCCGATCTAATCGTGAAAGAGAGATATGAGCGACGTTGACAAGTTCGATAAAAAGAAGGCGAATGCGCACCAAAGCCCATGATGGTAATGCTGAAGTCATTGCGGGTGTTCTAACAAATGCATCTCATAAGGCGTGGACGGGGTTGGATGGCGGGCTGTTCTTTAGGAAGTGGGTACTGAATGCGTGAAGAAATGAGCTCGTCAGACTGGGGGTTAAAACTGGACAGACGTACGATGATATCTTGCATAATTTCGACCTTGATGTTGGTACGACAGGTTGGTAAAGCATATCTGGGGCGTCCAGTACACGAGCAGCCGCCAAAAGAGAAAACCCTCCTGGCCTCCATTCATCGTCAAGTCCGTTTTCGAAGCGTCAATGACGAGAAATGACGAAGCGAATACAGGCTATAGACGCGTCGAAGTGGTGAAACTTGCGAAAGTAGGACGAAGGGGATGGTTGGTCGGTCCTACGCTGAGCTTAAGCACTGCCCGCAATCGAGTCGACGGGTTCAAGCATTCAAAATGCGGGTATTACCAATCGTAGTCGTACACCTATTCCGAAGCAGGCCCTGAACGCCTGAAAGGAAATTGGCGGGCGAAGAATCAGTGGAAAGAAACCTAGCACGAACCTCAAGATCTCAAGAACCCGATCATGGGTGCGAGAATGCTGTTCTCCGCAGTGGTCTTGGCAGATTCTCGTAGTTAAGGCCTCCATTCGAGCAAGTAGATGAAGTTGTGTTGCTTGTTACTCTAACCTCCAACTCTGGCTGAAGGAACGAACAAAAAAGAATTATACATCATCCTCTGAAGCAGAAATTAAACAGAACATACCATTGTAACATTAGATGAACCAACGCTGCTTATAAACTCAACGCTCTTGCCAGCCCTTGCCACGACCTTGCTCCTTCTACGCTGCTGGCCTGCGGAATGCACGCGAACGACGTTGGTCATAACACCCAGCACGCGATCCACGAACATTGGCTCACAGTCGGTTCGATCGCAAAGGGGTCACAATTACAATAATTCTAAGAAGTACGTATGGTCAGTAATCCCGAGGTAAAGATGGATATGAGGACAGGGCATACGATGATAACTCCAGGAAAGACCGAACAGGCGTCAATGTGGACATGGGCTGAAACTCAAATGTCGACGATTAGGACGTTGCCTAAAAGCGAAGAAGAAAGGAGGTTAAAACCTGGGTAGAGAGGACAGAAAATAAGAGATTCGTACGACATTGGACCCGAATTTGAGCCTGATGTTGGTCGATGATCCGCGGGTGTGCACGGGCAGAGGGTGGCGACCACTCTAAGGTAGAGAGTATCGTTGACTCAGGTACCGCTATGGCTAATCTTGCCAGCACGGCAGCGTGGCTCATAAGGCCAGGAAGGGGTTGAATGATGGGCTTGGATACATGGCCTACGAAGTGGATGCTGGAAACCCAAAGAGTTGATGAGCACGTCTGACAGAGATACTGAAAAGGACAGACCTACGATGGTCGATGATTTCGTCCACAATTGAGCCTGAACCTGGTGACGACGAATTTTTGAAGTATAGCTGGGGTAATATACATGAGCGTCAGCTAAAAAATATCGCCACGCAAATATACAAACATACCTAGCAACAGCCAATGACCCGCATATACCCACAGCCGGAGCCGAAAAACAGCCCATCTCGCCTCCTTCCATCGTCAAGCGGGAGAATTCGGTGGACTGCGACCTGAAGAAATGTGCACGTCAGATGAAGAGCTGGGGATAATGAAATGAGCGGACGTATGATGATATCTTGCAGGTTTTATTGAGCCAAATGTCGGTGTCGACAGGTTGTTGAAGCGTATCTGAGGAAATTTAGCACATGAGCATCAGTAGAAGGAGAATTATCGTCACGTACATAGACAAAAATACCTAGCGAAAGTTCACGACCCGCATACATCCACAGATGGACCCGGAAATCAACTCCTTCTCGGCGCCTTCCACCTTCGTGCCTGTTTGCGAGGCAACAACGACCAGAAACGATGAAGTGGGTACAGGCTAAGAGACGCGTCGAAATGGTGAGACCTGCAAACATGGGACCATGGGTGACCACTGGTTGGTCTTTGGGTGGCCTAACGCGTCAGGTCGCGTCGATTTCGCTGAGACTAAAAGCACAGCCAGCAATTGAACCAACAGCCGTCGTCGAGGACAATCTCAAGGCAAAAACATCCAGAGAACGCGATGACATCCTATCGTTCCCGTCTCTCTTTTAGATGTTGGTTTGGAGTAACTGAGAGAAAATTAGAAGACGAAGAATCGGTGGTAAGAGACCTAGTACGCACTTCGAAAACCTCATCGTGAAATCAGGATTCAGTTTGATTCTGAACTTTGATAGACCCGTTTGGAAGATGGCATAAATATCGCGGGATACCTGAGGAGACTTTAAACGGTTGAGAAGAGGGCCAAGAGCGGCAGTGACAAGAAAGAGTGGAGGAGACGAAGGAAGGGAAAGAAAGGGAGGAAATGAAATTGACGGCTATTTATGGCGATTGCGGATGTTCGCACGGTCCCCTGATATTTAGATTGCCTCCTCGTCACGCGTCACACGTCCCTGACCCAAACCACCATCGACCATTCCTATAGTACCAATTTTCTTCGCGTCTTACCCTTACACTTCGGAATTTTCGAATCGGCAATCTCTGTATCCTTACTCGACTTACTAGTTATCTCGTGAATCTGTGCGTGGTCGCGATCTCGCCCGAAACTTCTGTCGTTCTTCGTCTAGCGGTTGTCCTCTTTTCCGTCTCTTGGAAAGAATCTCAATGCGCAGACCTAATCTCGTTCTTTGTGCCTCTGTTTTGGTGTCCTATCTTCCTCAGACTACCACCAGCATGTTTTGGTCGTGCAACTTATCTAATCGCGATCTAATGATAAAAAATTCAATGTCAAATCTGGATCATCATCGGACACTCATCAGCGCCTCAATGTTCTCTGCCGTTGTGCTGCTGGTGCTTAGTCACCTTTCTGGCTTGATTCTAACGCTTGAATAGAGTCTAAACTATTGTGACTATGAATACCGAGCAAACACCATGCAAAAATGGCAGAGACATCACTTGGATGCTGAGTACGTTCAACCTCATCGTCTCCGAATCCGCCTTGCCTTCCGATTACTTGCGTGCTGACCCCCAGCTATGAGGAACAGTATAGTTTAAATCTCGAGCTACAAACTCATGATCACTCATAACACACAACAGATTGCATCCCAAGATGGGGAATCTACGCCTTCTTCATATCCAAGTGACGGCATGCGAATTACCCTTTCCCGTTTTGTCTTATCACTATCATATACTTCACTGCTTCTTCCGATGCTTCTTTACTGGCCGTAATTATTGGCTGCTACATTTCTGGTCTCCATCTCCAGAGGCAACCCGCTTCAGACGATTTAGAGCCCAGTGATGACTGCAATTTGTAATCCGTACTTGCGGCCATGACAGGACGACACGCGAATAATCCGTTTTCCTTCTCCTATTCCCGCTGTCGTCTATGTCCCTACATCCCGTGGTGCTCCCTTTACTGGCCGTCAATTATTGGCTGCTACATTTCTGGCCTCCATTTTCAGGTGCAATCCGCCTCTGACGATTTAGAGCCCAGTGATGAAGTTATTTTCCAGTTCTTAATTGCGGCCAAGATGGAATAGCACGCGAATGACCCATTTCCTTCTCCTTTTTACCACCACACCTATACACCTCACTGTCTCCCAAGATGCTCCGTTTACTGGCCGTCAATTTCGGGTGCTACATTTCTGCCCTTCCTTCCGGCCAAAAGAACACCTCCACCCGCCGGCGCAATATGCAGTCGCCCGCAGAATTCGACAAACTTCGTCTTCAGATGCGATTCATCTCTGGAACCTGGAATTGCGGCCAAAGTAGCATACATTCAACAGGAAACTATGTCGGGATTTTGATGGCAAGGATATAACACGACGAAATTTGACTTCCAGATTCACGAGACTAATTGAATGCCCTCCTAATACCATTGGCACCTACTTCCCGCTCTGTTATTACCGATACTCTGTCCAATCTGTTCCATCCACAATTTAAGGAGCGAGGACGGAGCATCCTGCCTGTCATACCTAAATATGCATCTCTTAAGGCACATCGAACGCCATGACGATACCGAAACGAGCATAGAAAGAAAAAGGTTTTGGCGGGTAGATGAGGCGTCGATTGTAGACGAGTGGGATTTATGTGGCACAGAGGTAGTATCGCCAGGTTGGGATATCGAATAGAGACTAATAAAAATTATTTGATGAAGGGGTTATTCCGTTAAGAACGATTGAAAAAGATGAAGGATTCAGATTAGGAACCATTAAGATGACTGAAGGTCCTCCAAGATTCGCCTTCCAATATCATTTGCGCCAAGTGCTAAACCAGTGAGTCTGTGACCAAAGGCTTAGAAGCAATGCCGCGACGAAAGAAAGTGGATAAATCCTGGAGGACCGAGAAAGAAATGGGTAGCAATCAGCCGGAGAGCGATTAGGATCTGTTTATATCTACAATCTGAGAAACCAAGACTAGGAATCCCTGTCGCACCGTTTTTTGCATCCATGTACATCGCTTAAGGCACCTCGAATGATACATATATGATATCAGACAGGCAGTGGTTCACTCCAGGGATGTCGATATGCGATGCAACAGGAGGGTATGCCTCATTCGAGATCGATTGGGATGGCATTGAAGAGGACTAGACGAAAATGAGAACGATGGGAGGCATCGAGAGTGACATATACCGAAAGGTGCACGGAGGAGATAGAGAAGGGGTTGTCGGGTAGATGAGCCAACGATTATATAGAAGCGGGATGAACTCGGATGGATAAGCGCGAGGTTGGGATATCAACCATAGGTTAGTAGAAACCATTCGGTGAAGGAAAAAATTTAAAGGAGACGAAGGATTATCGATCAGGAACTATAAAGAAGGCTAGAGGTCCTTCGTACAAGACTCTTCATCTCCTCGGCGCTCAGTGCATGATAAAAAATCTAGACACGATGAGGCGATGAGAATACGTTGGTCAGGTTTGAAGGACCGCGAAAATGCCCAATCGAGGGAGGATGAGGGTCTGGCGGCCCAATTGGTTAGGACTCTAGCGAGAAAATAATCTATAGAGTTAGGGGGTTCGGCGAGATTTGAAAGGAGGGGTTGCAATTTGACAGAGGGGGAAAGGGAGGAAAGGAATTCCTGGCTATTTATGGCGATTGATGCTGTTCGCACGAACCCCGGTCCCCTGATATTTAAAGCATCCTTCCTCTTTTGATCCACATCCCTGACCTGAACGACCATCGGCATTCTCTACCAATTTCCCTCCCCTTCTTGACTTACGCATCGGAATATTTTATCCTACTTGACTTACTAGGTACTCTCCTGAAGTCTCGGTAATGTCACAATTACCGAGCAGGCTTATGCTTCGCGCCTCGTTTTTCGTCTGGCAGTTGTACCATTTTCTTCTCTTAGAAAGGGTCTCGATGCACAGACCTAGTCTACTCGCTTTTGCTTCTCACCGGGCTGACGAGCTGCCCTATCTCTGTCAGACTCTTCTCAATGTTTTGGTCGCCCTGCTGATCTAATCGCGATCTAACGACAAAAAAGTCTATTTCAACCCTCGGGATCAAACACTCATTTCCAGCGCCTCAGGCTCGATGTTCTCTGCCATTATGCTGCTAGCGTCTAGTCACTTCTATGGCTTGACTCTAACACTTTGCTAGAGTCTAGACCATTTTGACTATAACGAATAGCATGCAGAGACTGGCAGAGATATCACTTCAGCGCTGAGTAAGTTGTCGTTTCTCAAGCTGCCTCGCCTTCCGATTACTTGTGTGCTTAGGCCTAGCTATATGAGGAACAGTCAATTTTGAATCTCGAGCTACAAACTCACTCATCACAGAGAAGAGTGCAGCCCGAGATTGCGAATAAATCCGCTTCCCTTCTTCTGTTATCACTGTCGTATATTTCACTGCTGCCTCCGAGTCCGATGCTCCGTTTACTGGCCATCAATTTTTGAATGTTGCATTTCTGGCTTCCATCTTCGGGCACGATCCGCCTCTGACAATTTGGAGCCCAGTGATTCAGCATGATCTGACATTCTTTAATTGCGGCCAAGGACAAACAGGCATTCTAAAAAGCCGTCTCGGGATTTGACGGCCATGACGACATTTAGCTTCCCGCACTGTTCTAGCGAAATTCATGAGGATATTCGCACTCGAGCAGTCTCCCAATACCATTGGCGCCTCTAGATCACGTCGCCTCAGTGCTCTTTTCTCGTCATTCCCTCTGTGCTAGTCAGGGAGACGGTTTGTCTTACACGATGGACCAAGCTTTTCTCGGACCTACACGCAAGCCGTGTTCGAATAGCAATGACCTGGGTGCTCATTGGTTTGTACTGTGGATAGGTCGGCCTCTTTCAGCTCAGATCCTAGACGTACTCACGTACTTGATGCCGTTCATTTCAAGACGCGTTTCTCCTGTTCATCGCTGCCGCCTATAATGCAGAATTTTGCCCAATGCCCGAGATTGTCCCCGAGACTGAGGCCGAGACATCCAAAGGCGCAGCTATTGTCATGCCAGAGGGAGCAGTTCAGCCAATACGGTGGGCAATATATGGCTTGAGCCAGAAGAGATTCAAGAAGACGAAATTATACCGCGAATCCGCGATCATGAGCGCTGAAGGAATTTGATCCATTTTTTAGTTTCGCTAGCCACGCAAACTTTCTTGCCATTCAGAATCCAGATTTATGTCGGTAATACCGTGCTATTGAGGTAGTTCTCCATTTAATCTACCCTCAGATGTTCGTCAAACAATATCAATAAAGCGTAGTGCGAACTTAAATTCGAATGTTCCCTAACGAAACACAAAAGGTACGTTGAGTAATCGCCTTCGTCCTCCGAAAAATCGAGTACACAAACGACGGCGAGAAGAACGTCTCCTAATGAGATCCATGAACATTGGCTGAATTGCAGCTTCATCGCCTATCTCTGCGAGGAGCCTGTAGTTTTCGAAATTCTGAGAAAGCACGCATGATCAGTATTTCTCGGGTCGAGATAAAGATACGAGGAAGGGGGCATACGAATGATGAGCGATGTAACACCTCAGTCCTGGGAACCGCGGAACAGCGTCGCTGGCCGGAGATATGGCTCGAAACGTAAATATCGGTTATTATGTGTTGATGTCACCTGAGAACGACGAAGAACAGAGGTTAGAGTCATGGCAGAAGGGAGAGAGGAGGGGAAATCCATACATAATTGGAACCATCGAGCACCGACTTCAAGCCTGAGGTTCGTTGATGACCGGCAGGTGAACAGAGGCGGCGACTACAATAAGCTAATAACGTCAGCCTGGGTCTTAAGTGCTGCTTCGTCCTCCAAAACTAATGTCTGCGTCTTTCGGGTGTGTAAACAGATCCATCCTACATCGACTATAAGACGCAGAGAGGTCGAATGGCGGGCTCCATACATCGGCTACGAAGTGGGTGCTAGAAACACGAAGAAATAAGCTGGTTAGACAGATGGCTGGAAATACTGAAAACGCGGACAGACGTACGGCAAAATCTTGCACGACGACGCTAATGCCGGACTCTTCCTGGTGTTTGCAAAGATCCACCAGACGTCGAATCATAAGGCGAAGACGGGGTTAAACAGTGTACTTGCGAACATCGCCCACGAAGTGAGTGCTGGATGCCTAAAGAAATGGGCAGTAAGACGGAAGTACCAGTACTAAAACGAACGACGTACGATGACCAACGAAAGATCGGTTGTCAGAAGGATGAACATCTGCATCAAAATTACTCAATGCGGGCCTGGTCTTGGATGGTGGGCTTGCAAACATCGCCTCCGAGGTGTGTGCTGGACGCCCTAAGGAAATAAGCACGTCAGATTTGGGGGTTAGAATTACTGAAAATGGACGGACGAACGATCATATCATGCACAATTTTGAGCTCGACGTTGCGACAACGGGTTGAGGAAGCACATCTGGGACAACCGAGCACATGAACGTCGGTCGAGGGAGAACTGTGGCCACATAAACATACAAACGTACCTATCGGCAGCCAACGACCCGCATACATCCACGGTTCAACCCGAAAATCAACTCCTTCTCGCATCCTTCCATGGTCAAGCTTGTTTCCGAGGCGTCATCGGCGAGCAAGGTGCAAGCTAGAAACACGTAGAAGTTGTAAATCTTGCGAACATGGGTCCAAGGAGGATGAATTGTTGGTCCTAGGGTAGCCTAACGTGTGAGGCTTAGCACAGGCAGTCATCGAACCGACCGCCGTCGTCCGAGGATAGTTCAAGGGTCAAAGCGTGCAGAAAACGCAACCACATCCTATCGTTATTATACACTCTTTATGAAGCAGGTCCGGAGTTCCTGAGAGGAGATTAGAGGGTGAAATTCGTGGAAAGAAACCTAGTGCTAGTACACACCTCCAGAACACGAACATAGAATCAGCTGGACTCCGAAACTTTGTAGGCACGTCTGGAAGTCGATATGCATGTCGCGAAACGTCTAGAAGATACACCAAACCAAGAAGAGGAGCAAGGGCGGCAGAGACGAGAATGCGGGGAGGGGGGAGACGTCGACGGGGAAAAAGGAGGAAGGAGTTCTGATGGCTATTTATGGCGATTGATGCTGTTCGCACGGACCCTGATTTAGAGCTCCCAGGCAGCCATCATCCACATCTCTGACCCGAACCACCACCGACGTCTTCTACCAATTTCCCTCCCATTCTTCCTTTATAATTACGCATCGCGCTTGCGAATCGAAAATTTCCTATCCTACTTGACTTAGTGTGCTAGGTATTCCCGCAGTCTGGGTACTGTCCCAATTACCGAGGACGCTCCTTAGCTTCTTCTTCAAGTCTCCGTTCTTTGTCTGGCCATTGCTATTGCACCCTTTTCTTCTCTTGGGATAACTCTCGATGCATGGAACGAAACTAATCGTTTGTGCCTCTGTTTGTAGTCGCAGGTCGCCTCATCCTCCTTAGGCTGTCCTTAGCATCTTTGGGTCGCGCAACTGATCTAATCGCGATCTAACGATAAAAAAGTCAATTTCAATGTCCCGTCTCCAGCGCCTCGATGTTCTCTGCCATTGGGATGCTGCTGCTTAGTCACTCTTCTGGTTCGACTCCAACATTTTGCTGAAGTCTAGACTGTTATGACTATAATATTGGGACGAATAGCATGGCAGAGACATCATTTGGATGCTCAGTAAGTTGTCGTCTCTAAACTTCTGAATCTGCTTTACCTTCCGATTGCTTGCGTGCTCACCCTTAGCTATGAAGAATAGCCAAGCTTGAATCTCGAGCTACGAAATCACTCATAACACAGAGCTGAGTGTAGCCTGAGTTTTTGGGTCAACGTGCATTCATAGCCAAGTGACGCGTGATGACACACAAATAGCCGTTTCCTCTATCCGATTATCACTGTCGTATATCTCGCTGCTTTCCGTGACGTTCCGTAGACTGGCCGTCGATTCTGGATGCTACATTTCTGGCCTCCATCGTCAGGAGCAACTCACCTCTGACGATTTGGAGCCCAGTAATTATACGCTCGTAAATCTTCAATTGCGGCCAAGGTAGAACGGTACGCGAATGTCCTATTCTCCTGCCAATTATCACTGTAATATATGACATTGCTTCTTTTGATGCTCCTTTTACTGGCCGTCACATTTGGACGCTACATTTCTGGCCTCCATTTTCAGGTGCGATTCGCCTCCGAAAATTTGGAGCTCGGTAATAATCGCTATAAATCTGCGCACCCCTTAAATTGCGGCCAAACTAGGATCATGCAATCAAAAGAAATATCTCGATTTGATTTTCATGACGCAACTTGACCTCGCTTGCGCTGTTCTAGTGATACTCGCGAGAGTATTCGCACTCTATTACTCGCCCAATCCCATTGGTACATATCCTGCGCTCAGCTTTTTCCGATGCTCTGTCATCACGAGGAAACGCTGCTATGAGACGGGGAACCGTCTACAAGGAGGTCAAGGAAGACGGAGAACTTAATAAATTCGCTAAAATTGGCCTTCCCATGCTCGTCCTCGAGATCAACGAATGTGCAGACGAAGTCTGAAATAGAGTAAATTCAAAAGGGTAATAAACCATGGTACAAGGAGTAAACTTCAGGGGCTACAAAATTATGCACTCAAGTACAGATCCCTCAGAAAAATAGACTCGTTTTATCATCGTGTCTGGTTTACACCATCAAGTTGGGAAAAAGGGCATAAAGTGTCAATATTTGACAGAATTTAAAGCAAAGGCGTAGAGCGGACGCGGCATATTCAAACCAAGATGTCCAAAGTGTAAGTACGGCAACTACTTCCATCCGGGATGAGAGGAGCAAGGACGGGTGGTCTCCGCCTGTCACCTTTGCAATAACCTACATCACTCAAACGGTATCAGACCGCTAGTGGTTCACTCCAGCGATACTTAAGGTATGCGATGCAACAGGCGGGTATACCTTGTCCGAAGTTAAAATCGGAGAGTAGTGCAGGTGAGGATGACAATAGGTTTCGAAAGTCAACAAAAGTGACGCGTCCGGAAATGGGCGCGGACGAGATAGGAAAGGTTTCGGCGGGTAGATGAGGCTCGGATTGTATATGAAAGGATTTTTACTCGGATGTAATTTGCGAGATTTGGAAATTGAACACAAAACCATTCGGTGAATTGGAGGTCCTACACCCACGACACTTCATCTCATCGGCTCTCAGTGCAGGATAAAAATCTAGACACGATGAGGCGATAAGAATGCGTTGTTCATTTGAAGGACCGCGTGCGAAATGGGTGACGATTTCTTGGAAATCGATGGCCTATCGAAGGACAAGTAAAGTTTACATAGCCCGATTCATAGTCAGAATCATAGCAGGAACAGAAGGCGCCGATCTGAGGGGATTCAGAGATAGACACCTGGCCGTTGTTAGAATAGTGCTTAGCAGAGGCCTGAACGCTGAGTGACTGAAATAAGGGGCACAGCGCGGATTCGGAGTCAGGGGACGATTTGGGAAGAGGAGAAGAATGGCTGGAGCTTGGCTGGAGCGGAGAAAGGAGAAAGCCTTTCGGGGAAAGAAATTGACCGCTATTTATGGAAATTGATCTATTCGCACGGACCCTGATATTTAGCGTGAGGCATCATTGATTCACCGTCATTCACGTCCCTGACCCGAACCATCATCTACCTTTTCTTACTCTACCAATTCCCCTCCCATTCTTTCCTATGCTTTCCACATGAGTCTGGGTACTGTCTCAATTACCGAGCACGATTTTTTTTTTCACCTTGTTTGTCGTTCTTCGTCTGGCTCCTGTAACCCTTTTTCTTCTCTCTGAAGGACTCTCGATGCATAGAACGAATCTAGTCGTCTGTGCGTTTGTAGTAGCGGGCTGTCCCATCTTCTTCGGGATGTCCTCAGCATGCTTGGGTCATGAAACTGATCTGATCAAGATCTGATGTCTATCTCAACCCCCAGGATCAGACACCCGTCTTCAGCGCCTCGAAGTCCTCTGCCGTTGTGCTGCTGGTGATTAGTCACTTTTCTGACTCAATTCTAGCACTTTACTGGACTAGACAATTGTGACTATGGACAAATATCATTATGAGCCTGGCAGGGACATCACTTGGACGCCGAATGAGTGGTCGTTTCTGAAGCTTCCTTGCCTTTCGATTATGTACTTGCGTGCTCACTCCCGCTATGAGGAGCAGCCGAGTTCGCGAGCTACGAAATCACTCATGACACAGAGCAGAGTGCAGCCCGAGATCAGGATTAAACGACTTCCTCATAGCCGAGTGACAGCACGCAAATAACCCGTTCCCCTTCTCCGATTATCACTGTTCTGTCTTCCTAATCTATGATGATTTTTCACTGGCCGCCAATTTGATGCTACATTTCTATACTCCATCGTCAGGCAAAATTCGCCTCTGACAATTTGGAGCCCAGTAACGTCTGGCCATTAGCCTTAGGGTTAGCGGCCAAAGATGGGACATGCATTCAGCAGGAAACTACATCTGGATTCGATGGCAAAGATATAACACAACGAATTTTGACATCCCTTGCGCTGTTCTACTAAGACGCGCGAGGTTATTCCTCGCCCAATACCATCGGAGAATATTCTGCCCTCAGCCATACCGGTGTGAAGGACCACGAGCAAAATGGGCAGCAATTAGCTGGAGATCGATGTGCACCAAGACAAGGATCTGCTTCCATCTGGAATATGAGAAGGAAGCATGGGTGATCCCCGCCTGTTGCTTCTTCTCGTACTCAGTCACATCGTTTAATACACCTCGAACGGTATCCGACTATTAATGGATCAACCCAGCGATGACGATATGTATGCGACGCAAAAGGCGGGTAAGCCTCGTTCAAGATTGGAGTAAGGTACATGAAAGTGACAACAGGCATCGAGAGTCAACAAAAGCGATGTTTGTCAAACAAGCGCGGAGGAGATAGAAGGGTACTGACGAGGAGTTGGCGCAGGGAATGTATATGAGCGGGAATTTAACTCGGATTTGGCAGCGCAAGGGTTAGGACATCAAACAGAGCCTATCTGGGCTGAGGCAACGGGTACTCGTCCGCTATTAAATTCAAGAAGACGGGAAAAGTTTAGGAAATGCCCCTGTGCAGTTTCAGGCCGAAGAAAACTCTTGCGCAGTTTGAGTTGCCGTCCAGGATGTTACATGAAGAGGCTATTATAAGCTCACTTGGGGTGTTGACCAGTGGGTCCAATGCTGCTCGCAAACATGAGGTTGAACAATTGAAGTTCCCCAACTTCATTATCCGTATCTGGATTCCGTAACTTGTGTTCTCTGCACAGTTGACCGGTATCAGTGCCAGAGTAGTCATCGAGCTGTACAATAAAAAATTAGACGCGACTCTTTCGACGCGACTAATCCACTCACCTGAGCGAGAATAGACTCATATTCAACCACAACCTCGTCCGGAAGCGCGACAGCATCAGTCTTCGCAGCCTTTTTCTTCTCCTTTTTGTCCTCAGCGGGTGGAGCTGCAGCAAGACCGCGCACTTCCTTGTCGCCAGCCTGACGAGCCTCTAGCACGTTTGTGACTAGGTGATCAGTACGCAGGACGTCGCCAGTTTTCGTGTCCTTCACCATCCAGCCTGCAAAACGTGCGACGTGGCCAGAGGTCTCGAAAACAAGAGCAGGGGTCAAGATCGTTGTGTCGAGTTCCAACATACGCTCCTCGATGATAAAGTGTTTCCGCCATTCGGCGATAATGTTTGCCTGGAGAGAAGAACCTGGCGGGCCATAATCGTACAGACCAGCAACACCTATAGCGGGTTAAAGGATTAATTAGTGTTTTATTCGCGCCAGGTCATGTAATATCTCTCGCACCTCCGTAGATCCCGAAAGCTGGAGCATAGAAGAATCTTCGGTTCAGCAGCGCATCGAGGCGACTTTTATCAAAGGAATGTGACGTTTGTTGATTGTCGAGGCTATGGTTGAAGAAAGACGACGATGGAGGTGTAGATAAGATGGAGGTCTGATACGTCGATTGTACAGACCACGCATGAAGTTTTTGCATGCTAGCCATCGAGTCATGATCACAGGGACATTTTTAGACCCCGATCAAGTAAGTCTTCCGGCCCGTTAGCCTCCACCTCGCAATCTAGGCGGCGTATCCTCCTCCCTCACCGCCTAAACTGCCGCAAAGGGGGGTCACCATACTTTCACTCTTCCACACCATCCTCCCATCGTCTTACCCATCTCTGGCCATTTCTTTCATCTGATTCAAAGCTTGTCAACTTTTTATTCGCTCTTTTCACTTATTTTCCTCATTTATTTCCTCAAATCCCACTCAAGCTAGTATATACTACTCATAGTATACGAATGCGTCACCTGAGTTATCATGTAACGTATTCAGCCAGATTTATCTTACAACCCGTTGTTTAGAAATGAAGGTGTAACAAGCATGGTAAATTACCGAGAGCGATAGAAACAATGCGAAACCTAATAACCTTGGCAGGTAATATTATATCCCTCAAAACCGACTAACTATGGAAAACACCGAGGAACCGTGGATTGGAGAACAAGATGACGTATGAAGGTGGGGGATCGTGAATGAATGAAATGTGTCCATGTATGTGCAGACAGCATGGCGTGGTTGTTTTGTGATATGTTTTGTGGTATGTGACCGAGTCGATTATCAACGTCCCTCGTCTTGGAGTCAATTCAATCCCGTTTGCTAAAAGTGACTGAGATTTTTCTGCATCGCGACAGCACCCCTCGAGATCCACTCTTCAGGCGACACACGCTCATCCAGAGAGTTTGAGAACAAAAGGTTGTTTTCAGGGACGAAGGCCCAACGCGAAGGATCGGGAGGCGGAGTGGATGTTACTGCCCTTAACTCGTTTCCTGGAACGTGGAAAGTGTGGAGTGATCAATTAACTGCGTCGATCTATTAAAGACGGACAAATGAACTCACTGATGATGTTGTGGGTGAAGTGGTCGAGATTCAGATTGTTCTTGTCGTATCCGAAGGGATCTGAAAATCACTGACTGAGCTCGGAGCCGCCGAGCCGGTCGAGAATGGATGGTCAATCACACACTTTCGATTTCTTCACCAGCAACAAGAAAGCCGAAGAATATGAAGCTCTACGTCATAGCCAATGCGCTGTCGGAATTTCATCACAACAACACTAGAAGTCCGCACGACTTACGATGATGATTGTGCCTGGAATTGTCACCCATTTCAAAGTAGAATAGATCTGGAATGGCTAAAACTCCGTCGTTGGCCTTTGTTGACTCGCGGGGAAAGTACGCATTAATGAAACTCACCAGGGCAAGGCAGTAAAGAGTAGTAACAACCCACAAATGAACAGAGTAACTGACCGTATGTCAGGCGGCGATCGCACATGAATCAAGTATATGAATACTCACGAGAAAGGGATGGGTGTTGTAAGAATGCGCTCCAGTCCGGTCAGACTGTCCACCAGCTGATTCAATGACCCAAGCAAGTTATCTAAAGCATATAAAATTAATTTGCAACGTTGACTAAGCTGAGATAAACTTTACTAATTGTTGGGACGTCGCACACTTTGCGGCTTTGAAGGGAAGCAATGTAAGAGCTCTGCAAAAAAACTAGATAAGTTCGTGTTCAACAGGTTAATATTATTTGACGTGCGAGGTAGAGAGACAGTTCCAAGGGAAGGTTGTGCGAGACAGCTTGGTTGCGCAACTTGGCTCTGAGGCGCGCACCTTTCTTTCCTTTAACATCCTTCCCTCTCTGAGTTAGAAAATTGACCAGGAGGGAGAAAGGGAAGAGGTCGAATAAACCGTATTTAGGAGGCATGTTCGCAGGCATCAGGTAACTTTCATCGTGCCGTGGCAGAATCATCCGGTCCTTATCAACTGACATTCGCCGAGGAGAAGTGATCGGTGATTTAAGAGAACTGAGGAATGACGATCTTTTTCCGGGAGAACCAACCGAGACTGGAGCTGGGAGCAAGGAAGGGGATGCTTTCGCGTTTCGTTGGTGCAAAACCGCCGATTCCGGAGCAATAGTTATAGTCGTGTGGTTACTGGGGGAAGTAGGACTGATAAACCCGGCATTGGCGAAAGTATCCGAGACTGCTGATCCGGGGGATTGAAGAGAGCGTTCGTCTTCTGGCTTTTCTGAGTTGAGGTCTGTCATAGACGATGGCAAACCAGCTGGGAGAGCGTACGCGGGTAGAAACTTGACCAGAAAATATAAATCCCTGGAGGGAAGACATTGAAGAAAAGCCATTTGACAAGAAAAAGGAGCTTACCGGTAGTAGATACCATCCTCCCCTCTCAGATAATGCTTCATGGCTACAGCGAAAGCCTCGAGAAGGTTGATAGCGGATTTCTTCTCGACCAAAGACCTAGCTTTAGCTTCCTGTATAGTCATTGGACTGATCGGAGGTGTATCTGCAGGCGGAGTGATCAAAGGTGTGCGTTTGTAAACGATATTGCAAGGCGTACGTGGGACATGAAACCAGATAGTTCGCGCCATTGTCCGACTAGCCAGAACGACTTGGGACCACAGCCGCCTTCCCTCATTGTATCGTTCGAAAGACGAAGTCGTCCGGTACGAAACGATAAAACCAAGCACAGTACCAACACTTTCAAGATATTAGCGACGTGTTCGAAATAGAGAATGGAACATTGTACACAGTGAGCAGAGTGGGTTGGATGAATAGTTTATGGCCTTGATGGTTGAGGATGGTAATAAGCGTTGACCAGGCAGAGAAGAACAAGAGTATATGCCAGCAGCTGAACAGCGCTGTGGCAACCAATGAATTGGCGAAAGAACGCTGCCGCGACGCAAAGCTAGATGAACATCTGTTCAATAAACCGAAGTAATGGAAGGCAGCAAAGTGTACTCTACTCACGGATCTGGAACGCGAAATCCCGTATGGGCAAACGTCTCGCCTCTCTAGGATAGAGGAATAAATCGTTAGATAGGGACCTAATCTCAACTAGAAAACAATCACTGAAAGCGGAGCAGCTGGTTCAACCACCGGCTGGTTGACATTCATCTTTAATTATAGGCGTAGACTATCAAAGAGCTTCTTTTCTAGGCAAAGGAAGTTGTTCAAGGATAAGAAATAAGAGACAGTACAAGTTCAGTGGGGAGGAGCGAGAGAAGAAAAGGAAAGAGGGCTGTGGTCGGCAGCAAGGAGCAGCCTGACAGTGTCAGGACACATGCAATACACCTGCAAATGCATATCACGTGAGAGGTCAAATATTCCCACTTGCAACGCACCGCGCCTGCTGGATAAATAACAAAATTAGCGGCTATATAATGCGACCCAACCATATCTATTCTTCAGCGGTCATTCAAATCAACCCTACATTCCTACTTACTACGAAATACCACCATGAAGCTGCTCCAAGTCGTATCCCTCACCGTCCCTCTTCTACTCGCCTCTCCCGCACTCTCCGCCGCCAACATCTGCTGCGTCAAAATCGCGGGAGGTTCCTGCGATAGGGTCGAAGCCCCAGCTTCAAGCGTTGCTCGGCTCGCAGAACCAGCAATCAAGCTTGTCAACAAGGAAGGAAAGGCAGTCTCTCCAGACGTGTGTTACTGCGTCGCCCCCAACCCTCTCGATTGCAGTAACTTCTGCGGGGTAAGGTTTCTTCTCATTCGGTGATGCAAATCCTCAAAGGTCATGATTCTCAGCCACAGACGACGGGGAAACAAAGGCCAGGGAAGAATAATTGGGTAGAGAAAAATTGTGAATACATATATATTTGAGAGACAGATCTGAGTATATGCTGCGCTAAAACCCATCCGCGACGACTGCAATTAAGTTATCGGAAATGACCGAATGGAAGAACTGAACAGGAAGTGTTGTACACTTGAAATCAGCAGGGTGAACAAAGATATGAAAAAGATCGAGGAAGCTAACGAGCGTAAGATGAGACGAAATTTCCCGGAAAAGGGAGAAATGTATGTAGGTGGAACGAAAGCACTGACCACTAAGTAGTTAGAAGGGATGACAAAAAACGACTGCCATGACCCAAGGAAGAACGAGCTCTGAGGGCAAAAGAAAGAGATATAAAACGACATATCGATAGGATGAATACAAGCCGGGACTAAGCCCGAGAAATATACGTTAACAAGTCAACGTCGAACCCAAAAAGTAGGCGGATCGACACTGGACGAGATCACGAGCGTAAACGCGTAAAACTGCAGTCAAAATCAGTCAAAAGCGAAGACAGAGCAAAGAGAAACGAGCTCATGATCAAGCAAATAGCCAAAAACGTGCCAAAAGAAGGGGAAGAGGGAACGAAAAAAAGGAAATTCGCAAGAAGCCGCATCGTGTATTCCACCTCTCCTGGGCGAAGGACTAATGTCAGGACATGTCCCGCCAATGCACAACCACGTCACGGCGCCGCTGTATGGTTCAAACCACGAGCAGTGGTAAAAGCAAGAGTAGCAGCGCAGATGCTGAGCAGAGCGCTAGCGGGAGAAGTTACCAGCACCATCACTCCACCACGACACCTCTCCGAGTTTCTGTCGCGTGTATGGTCAGCTAGGCCGAATTTGCATCACAAGCACACACTTCGTATTCCCTCCAACACATCATTGATAGCAATAGAGCTTGTCCTGGATACGCCTAGGTGACAAAATATACTGCGTGATGGTGAACGGGCTAGCCTGGAAACGAACGAGTTGAACATTGAACCGCCACCAGCAGCGATGTCCCTAGCTGGGTTTAATTTTGGCAGGAATAATGGCGGCAGCGTTAGTGAACTCGCAGCAGGTAATGACTGCCACAGTTGAAATGGACGGCCGTTGGTCTAAGTTCGTCAGTAGCGACGGGCCTGGTGCAGCACGGGCAAAGGTGGAAGTGGAGGACAGTTCTTCGGCAATGAGATTAGCGACGATCATCACGTTGCACTTGCTCTCCGTTCGATAGTGGGTGTGATGGCGTCAAAAAATATGTAAATGGCGAACACAATGACAGTTGAATTCGCGTCGAGTATTCGTGAGCTTTGGATCGGAACGCCCCTGCGAGCGCACTTAAACGAGCAAGCAAAAGGCGTCTTTACATCCATCCATTCAAGGGAATATTGCCAAGCAGCAACGGCAATGGCAGCAGCTGAGAGTGAGGCCGAAATCGTAATCCTCCTCCCGATTCAGCGAGATATAGGCGGACGCAGCCGCAGTCGAATTTGATGATAAGGCTGGGGATGAAACGAGAGCTGGAGATGAATTTCTGCCGGCTGGGTAAATAAACGCAATCACCTGTTCGTCGTCCTCCTTCGACTTGATGGAATTTTTTTTGGCAACACTCCTCCATTGCGCAACTCTCATTCCATCCGATGTACGCTCGAGCTCGAACGAAAAGGATCAACAGCAACGGATCCTTCAGCAGTGCCAGCCTCGGCGGCAGTGAAGCCCATGCACCACTGAGTCGGGCAGCAGAGAACGCCGTGTGGCTTAACGCGGACGCAACATCAACCGAGGACGATCAATGGAAGGTCCTCCAGCAGTGAACGAGCCGGTCCCGCTGGCAGCTTCGGTTAAATTTTTGCCAAGTATATGCGGGCGGCTAGGTTAGTCGACGTAGCTCTACGGCTTCTGCGGCTGCTTATGTTCCGACGAGCGAAAGAGAGGCCACCAGCACCGACAGTATCAGAGCGTTAGGTTCGGCATTGGTAGGCAGTGAAGGTCGTGATGACGAAGGTAGAGGAAGTAGCAGGTCAACGGTTGGGGACGACACGCAGACGACGATGACACTAGTGGGCGTTGGCGTCCAATTCCGCCTCCTTCGTAACTTCCTTCGCCTGAACGGCTTCCTGTAGGTCACCTCTAACGTCCTTCACCGTGTCCCCCACCCAACTCTCTTGCATACAAGCCTCCAATAACAACAAAAGCAGCAGTTAGCTTCACTCCAGATTTCGGCCTGACAAGCGGGGCTGGGGGACTTGGCACTGTTAAGCCCGTCACCCGAAGTGCCGCTATCCCTAAGGACAACGAGGATGAAGCGAGGTTAAATTCGGCTAAAAAAATCAGATTTTATTTTATTAAGTCCTATCACCTAACGAAGGAGAGGGTATCTGATCGTAAAAGTAGTCAGCACGCTGAATTGCAATAGGGAAACTCGGCAAAAAAGGTGCTATGCACGAGAAACGAGCAGGTCATAAAAAGACCACTCCAAAAAATAAAATGGGGGGAAGACACAAATACGGTGCAACGTACTGCTTTCAGTCGGGAAGGATCCAGGTCGAAGGCAATATTCTCGCCTAAAAACATGTTGAAAAACGTCAAGAAAAATGCTTGCAGCACAAAAGCTCCGCGATGTACCTTAGAAGCAGTAATGAACGGCAAAAGTTGAGTAAACCATCACAGCGCGACCATCGAGAGACCCCGCAGCATAAGCCCGTCTACTTATAAAGGGCTTATAACATCCAGACAGCTTGGCCCGAGCAAATTGCTGAGGGACAAGGATATAACATCGGACATAGTGAGTGCATACGACAAGCAAGAGTGAGCAGGTAGTGGGGAGAAAGGAAGAAAGCATTGAATGGCAGCCGAAGGCCCTAAGCCTGATCAAGAATGTGCACGGACCAATTCCTGATAGCTCCCGGCTGATTTATGGAGATTGATGATATTCGCACGGTCCCTTGATCATTGCATACTACACCACCAATCCTGCCTGAGTTCCCTGTGACCTCTGGCAATCAATGTTTCTGGGAGGAATTGTAGGAATGTCCAGTAGATATAAATTTGATATTCATGCGACGTATTGCCTGTCAATATTGGTGTGACGTTGTGATGATGTGCATTTGAGGTTCCGCGTTGATGCCAGCCTAACCTCGACCTCAGATACCAGCCTAACATAATTTCAGACATCCTCCCGACCTATCTTCATATCTCATCAAACCAACAGCTTGGGTGACTCTGGGATCTCTGCCAGGACGTCCTCTCAATCTCTTCAAATCATGCTCCTCCAAGTAATGATAATCAATCATCGATTCCTGCTTGTTGCCGTTCACCTCACAATATGGCATCCTCTCCAGAAAGGATACCCAGCCCGTTGACAGAGCTTCCCAGCTCACCTGTGATTAGTGTTTGTAAGTCCAGTCTCAAGACTGGGAAAAGACCGCAACCAGACCGGACTGGACCGGAAAAAGACCGGACCAGCAGTCCGGTCTTTTGGTTTTTGAGATTGAAAGACCGCAAAAAGACCGGTCTTGGTGGACCGGTCTCATCGGTTAAGACCGGTCTTTTGTACCCCAATATATACGCTTTAAAACGCACCCAAGAACGTCTCAATCGGTTGAAAACTGACAAAGTTACAGTAGAAAATGTAAAATTCTGTAAAATTCTTCGAAAAACAGTAGATAGTTTCTAATTATTTTATTTCTCTGTCAATTCTTCATGGATTTTCACGTTCTTAGGCTTGTTTTAAAGCTAACTAGTATTCGATTAAGTCTACCGAGTGATATATTTAATATTTTTCATGTAAATACAGCTTACAACCTGTTTTAAATAATTAGTACCAAGACCGGTCTTAGGACTGTAAAAGACCGCGGTCTTGGTCTTTTCCGGTTTTGTGCAGTCTTTTGCAGTCTTAGGACCGATGCAGACCGGTCCCGGTCTCGGTCCAGGCCTCTGGGGGGTCAAAGACCGGACCGGACCGGACTTCCAAACACTACCTGTGATGTCCATAGAGGATATTTCCCTTTGCTATTTAATTAGTGAGAAAGACTTGCAAAAGACACCAGCCAAGGTAAGCATTGGATTCATAGTACTTGTCCTCACGTCTCAGTAACCTTTTTTCAAGTCTTCCAGAGCCCGACCCTTGTATTCTGAGGACCCACGCTTTTTTAAATTCCCAGCACCTGCCTCAGATGATGAAGTTAACTCACCGGAGTCACCGCAGAAAGAATCTTTTGTCGTCAAAGACCCAGAACGCCCGGAGCCTACAAAAGTCCAGCTGCGACAGATGTTCATATCGCGGGTAGGTATTCCTTTGTCTTTGTTCAATCGTTAATAACACCTTCTCCTGCAAGATTCTTGACAGGATCGAAGTCCCTCTTGTGGAATCCACAGACGATGACAGATGTCGGCACCTGGTCAGGGATCTCAGAAACCTCCACAGGCTGGTCTATGACGAGCCGGATTCATATGCAGACTACTTTCATCTACGCGCTGATCGTATCCATGAACTTTGGGTGCGGAGAAAGGCAATCCAAGAGGCAGTCGAGGCCCGGGAATTTGAGAGAAGAGCAAATGAATATCAGGCGGTAAGATGTTCGCACTTCACTGTATCTCTTGCTAATGTATCACAGGAGATAAGATGTATGAAGTTACCCGACTTCCTACCATTTGACAATGCCCTGACGATGGAGCTGATTCGCGAAATCAATCGTGCTCATAGCTGTGAACTGAACGACCCAGACCCTCTAAACTCATTTCATCCTGTCTGGGTAAGTGGGATGATCACTGCCATTCAGCTTCGGCGGGAGATGACTCGTCGGTTGGAAGTTCGGAAGACGGAAAAGGCACAAAGAGAGGCTGCACGTCTTAAACCCTTTGAATTGCATATTTACTAAGTAACACAAAAATACTATCTGCGTCGTCTTTTCCCACCAACTGCTTCATCACCTGGCTCATCTACATCTTCTGTGCCTTCTGCTGCCTGTGTAACAGTAGACCTGGCCTTAGCCTCGTTGTTCTTCCTCCTTGTCTCAGCAGCCTTCGCCGCAGTTGCGGCCTTTTTAGCGAGCATTTGCTCCGTGATCTGTATCCCTAATTCATCCAGATGTTTGCATCGATCCTCAAACAAGGGTCGGGGTACAGTCATGTATCTGGGAAGGAATTTTCGGAGAAGACTGGCATTGTGGAGAGCATGTAAGTTGATAATAAAATTGGTGTTGTCTTTATGAACTGTTGACCGAATAATGACATCTGTTTCTTGCCGCTCCTGCAGTTGACGAGTAGAGCCGGTTGCTTTGCAGCCATGTGCATGACAATCATGTTGAACATTAAATGTAAACTGAAGTGCCTGTTCAAACCAATGGTAAACGGTCTTGAGGTTAAAGCAAGCCTTCAAGTTTAAACATACCTCCGATGAGAAAAGAGCAATGCCTTCCGCTTGGTCTTCAGTTTTGGCGCGAAGAACTGGCATGCCATATCTGAAATGTAATGCTTTGAGAAGCTCAAAGATCTGAACCACGATCAGTCCCGACGAGTTGGCAGAGCCATGAGCTGCAGCATAGATTGCGCTAACACGACCAATGAAGACTTTCGACCCAGGAATCTGAGAATAATATCACTCATTGACAACACGATGCACACCATACCGCAAAAGAAACTTACATCACTCTCCCGAAACACTCCCCATGATCCTTTGGTACACTTATCTCCTGATAAAGCCAAAGCTGATGATGCCCCAACCCATTCAGAATGCGGCGAAGGCTCTGAGCCCAGCATAGTTGAGGCTGTTGCAAGTAGTGTTTGTAAGTCCAGTCTCAAGACTGGGAAAAGACCGCAACCAGACCGGACTGGACCGGAAAAAGACCGGACCAGCAGTCCGGTCTTTTGGTTTTTGAGATTGAAAGACCGCAAAAAGACCGGTCTTGGTGGACCGGTCTCATCGGTTAAGACCGGTCTTTTGTACCCCAATATATACGCTTTAAAACGCACCCAAGAACGTCTCAATCGGTTGAAAACTGACAAAGTTACAGTAGAAAATGTAAAATTCTGTAAAATTCTTCGAAAAACAGTAGATAGTTTCTAATTATTTTATTTCTCTGTCAATTCTTCATGGATTTTCACGTTCTTAGGCTTGTTTTAAAGCTAACTAGTATTCGATTAAGTCTACCGAGTGATATATTTAATATTTTTCATGTAAATACAGCTTACAACCTGTTTTAAATAATTAGTACCAAGACCGGTCTTAGGACTGTAAAAGACCGCGGTCTTGGTCTTTTCCGGTTTTGTGCAGTCTTTTGCAGTCTTAGGACCGATGCAGACCGGTCCCGGTCTCGGTCCAGGCCTCTGGGGGGTCAAAGACCGGACCGGACCGGACTTCCAAACACTAGTTGCAAGCCCAAGTGATTCCAGTCGGACGGTAACCTGTTTACTTTTTGCAAGGGCCTTGACTGCACCGGGACTCCAAACTGGTCTTGGTGCCCACCCAAAATGTTTTTGGAGAATAGAGACACGAGTCATAAGACCACGAACGTCTCGCCCGGCCTGGACATAATAACCATCTTGGAGCCAGTATCCGCCACTGAGAATGTGCTTGACACTGTCCAAGTTGACAAATTTCATGCCAATGTCACAACTGGGTGCCTGATGGTTGCTGAGAACAGAGCAAAGTCGGAAGATGGCATTGAAACATTCAAAAACTTCGGTGGAGAAGCGAACTGCAGGACCGCGGCGACAAATGTTATCGACAATATGCACAAGAACGTGAAGCTTAATCTTCATGAGGATTTTACCAGGGTCAAGCAGCAAAAACGCATCAAGGACATTGTCAATTAAAATTTGCAAGTCGGCCTATGATCAATGAAAGTTAGAGAGAGACCGGGATGAGATTTCGCAACATACAAGGTAAGATTCCATGTCGTCAATAACTGCAGTCCAAAGAAGTGGACCGAGTTCACCAATTGCGCGCACAAGGGTAAATTGATCAGGAGATACGAGGCCGTGTATATGGAAGACACTTGTTTGCATCAATGTCTTGAAATGCTTGCCAATCAGGCCATTGCGATATTGCATCATATACGCAGCGCAAATCGGAGGGATATTGAGGGCGTCAGTGTTTGTACCTTGAAGACGTACAGTGAAAATGTCTTGCTGCTGTGTGGTCCAGTTCGAATGGAGACCATACCATGCATACTTCTCAATTCCTAGGAGGATGGTATGGAGGATCTCAACAAGGGTGTCTTGAGAGGGATCCAGGACTAGTAATTATCTTCAGAAAGGGATCGGAATGAAGAAATGAAAACTCACATTCAACATCCAGCAAGGGGTTATATGGTGCTTCCGTCTGTGTCCCAAGCCATGCCAGCAGTTCATCCGAGATCAACTTTATGCATTTCTCAGGTTGAGCGGCCTGCATTTCGCGGGATTTAACAATAAGGATGTCAATCCAGTACTGAGCGATTTTATCTTTCACCCCTGTGCTAGTCTGCAGTTGACTGATATGTGATTCTATACCAAGCGTTGCCAGACGTATTTGCTCCAACACGCAGTCTCTAATCTGCTCGACATTTCGTGGGGGCCCAGGCTAGCAAAAAGATAAGTATGTTATCTGCGAAACAGCGGCAACTATACCTCATAAAATTCATAATATCCTTCCGGCGTGGCCGTGAATCCCTTTTCCCTTCCTGCCCTACAAAACCGGCATTTACAGAGTCCATTGTGGCCGATGTGCGAGGTCTCTTCTGATTGCTGAGGGTTGTCTGCAGGAAGATCAGCAATGAGAATAATGAAACTGCAGGGCCTTTTTGTCGCTGCATTGAAACAGTGAACAGGTGATAAATGCGTGGATCTAGGAAATTATAAACTTTTAGACAGTTCCGAATGTGATCGCCGACATACTTGATATCAGACACCACAGGCCTGAACTGTTCCAATGCGGATGCATTGGGAGACGTCGAAATGAAACGAATAAAATACTCTTGCTGTAGTAAACGCCCCGGCAAGTTTGCATTGAACATATACAAATTGATATGCTTTTGATATTGTTTTGAACGTGCGCCGGAAACATCATCAGCCCAGATGGACAACCAGATGGTGTATAGGTCTTCTCCTTGGTCAATTGTGCGAGCGCGGTTAGGAATTCGATTGGAATAAGAATAATCTTCAGCTAACAGATTGCATCATTAGATAGGCCAACACCAGGGCATCAACAAGACTTACGACAGAGGACAAGCTGACCATGATTCTGTCGTACCACATCTTCGTGGTTGTTTTGGAAATCTTTTACAGGGACTCGGATGGTTACCGGGTTAACTGACAGAGTTCCCTGCAGACTCAGATCAGCCAATGAAAATAAATTAATGAATGGGCACCTGTACTTCTTGACCTTTAGAAACAGCATAGCAATCGGCCTTAGTTTCACCCCGGTGTGTAACCCAAAGCTGAGGGATCACCCATTTCCCATTGAACAACTCAGCTACTTCATCAATATAGTAACGTTTCTGGCGTTCAAGAATCGACGGCATGAGCTTTTCTCTTGGTAAATCAAACCATCTCCCATGAGGACGAGGAACCTGCCACATCTCGGAAATTGGCCCTCCATCGACATCTTCTGGGAACGGTTGTATATGAGGTGCCACCTCAGGGTTTGCAAAATCCTGGAACGTTTGAACATCAGCACACAGCTCAGACCAAGTTACACAAGTGACCAACATTTATTATGAGGCCGGGGACACCTGTGGTATAAAAGAGATTCCCGAGGTCTGATGTTGACGGTTTGAGGGTGACACCACATAAATCTCGAACATGCTTTTGCACTGAACGAAAGCTCTTGAAAGATGGCACATCGCGCGCGCCGCATTCACGCATCAACCACAAAACCATTTTGAGCTGGCTAGATGACAGCCGCAGGCGTGGCAAGTTGTCTAAAATGTCCAAAAAGCACATCTAGAGATCCATGATGAGGTGACCTTGCAAACCACCTGTGAATAACGTACCGTTTTGTTTGGGTACGGTGCGTAGTCATGGTTGACCGGGACACCTGTAAATTCTTGGTGGATATCGTCTTCGTCACCTTCATCGGGTTCAAGGCCTGTGAATTCAAGGAATAAGAATTGGTGCAGAAAGAGATTGATTATACACACCAGCTGCACGAAACTCGTCTGCCATGCAAGGAATAGTTACATCTTCAGCTCCTTCAAACTCTTCATCCAGGGTTTCGAGGCACAGCTGTTCAACCTCCTGGGCAACCAGAGTGTGGCGAGATTCTTCATCCATATCATCATCCGGAATTGAGACCCTGAAATATTGGTCGCACTCTGCGACATCAAAGGAAAAATCGTCGGCGTTGATACCGTTGATATCTTCGCCATTCAAGGCTGACAAAGTGAACCTAGGTGGTGGTGCTTGGGCAAAGGATGTTGTCGGTGGCTCGGCAAGGCTTACTGGGTTTCTGCCATAGAGGTTGAGATGCTGGTTGCGGGCTTTGACAGCTGTCTGCCGATTGCGTTCACGGAGCTCAAGTGCATGTAAATGGGCTCTTAAGTTAATCTGTGAGGCCCAAGAGGAGGATGCAATCCAATTGAAGGATTGGGCCCCCTGAGCATCTTTACATGCAAGGCATGCAACTTTGCTTTTGGTTTCATTGAATACCGCATCTGAAACATATGGTGTTAGACAACTGTCCTATCCAGATTTCAACGCTGACTGACCAGGATCAGGTGGTACTTCATTTTTCTTGCGACCCATCCTAATACCGACGAGTTGAACAAAAAAGTATCAGTAAAAAGTTGCAAAAGGCGAAGTATTTTTGTTAACGACCGACAAAGCACGTGCCACCTCGAGCCCTTTGAAATTTGATCATGAAAAGCTCATCCCGACCTCTCGTGAGCCTTCAAGCTATCATCATGACCACACCTTCTCTGGACGAGGATGACCTGGATGAGATCATACGCACCAGGATCGAGAAAAGTACAGAACCGAGCACAGAACCAGGGGTCGGACCAGAGGCCACCAGCAATGCAGGCCAATCCGAAACGCTCGACAATGGACCTCGAGGGTCCATTAGAACCCGCAATGAATATGAGAGAACCAATACTCTGCAGTACTCGAGCTCAAGCTCGCCGTATACTGGAACTGGCATTGATCAGATTTCAATGGGTTCTATTGACAACTTCTTCTCTGGGCTTGCCGTCTACACCCTGGAAATGGGCCGTGACTACAAAAGGCATAAAGGACTGTCTCCAGAAGGCAATGCTGATGCAGATAAATATCTCAAGGTAAGTGAACGTGCATTCAAAAATGATTTCGGAGAAACTAAACCCAGCACAAGACCTCAGATGCAATTGAACGAAGCTTTATGGCATATGTTGCTGTTTTGCAGACCCGCGATATGCTTCATGTGATTACTGAAGAGAGAAAAGCTGATTATAAAGTACCTGACGTTCTGAAGGTCAGAAGGAATAGCACAGTAAAATGACCGTGACACTTACAAACACAATACATACAGGTGGCTGCCCAAGAGTATGCAGCTGTTGCAATCTGTTCGCCCAGTCTGGCAGCTTATCGGTCTCCAGAATTGCCATCTCTGATTTATGTGAGTGACTAATACCCTTGGTTTAAAAAATGTATCTACAATATGGGACAGGACATCATGCGTCAGCTGAATGTCTCCGATCTTCCTGCTCCTCATGATATTGGGCGACGAGTGATGGTACTGGAGGTCATTGGCAAGTCTCTAACAACCCATCGACACGATCTGAAGAAAGAAGTGAGTAACAAGTCTTGCAGTAACTTAATAAAATACCTCTAATTCCAAATATACAGATCATAAAAGGTTTCGATGATAAGACGGATATTGCAACCTTAACAAAGGCATGTCTTGGATCTTCCAAGGCAAAGCCTACAGCTGCTTTATACATTCGCATCACATTTATCGTGAGTTGGTGGTCCACATAAATCAGAAGGCTGAGCTGACCTCATATTTCGAATAAAGCGGAGAGAGTATAAGAAATTTGCAGCGACTAAGGGTTCTCGCAGTGTCAAGGATGACTCATTCTGGTTGGAGATTGATAATCAGCTCAAGATAATGAGGGGAAAGTACAATACTTCTGCTGCCTTTCAGATGTAAGTCTTCATTCTCCGAGTCCAAAATACGGTGGCTAAACTTCTTGTTGCAGAGCACATGAAGTAATCTATGATAAGGACAAGAAGGAGTATGGAGAACCGGCTGCTTCTGCGGAGTTCACTGCACTGAGGGACCTTGATGACTGGTTGGTGACACTTAACCAGGGTCTTGCACGTATGCCACCTAAGTAATACACACTTGGACGTGATGTGACCTGGCTTGTAGTGATCTTGAGGTAGACACGCCAGACGAGACCAATCAACTATTTTTGAAACAAACTTACTTGAATTGTCGACCGAATCAGTGAGCAAGGATTGAGCAAATGCCATTGTACATTGCCTCAAGGAACACGGAAAGACGAATGCAAATTGAATAAGGATCATAATTGACACAGTGAACTGGAATGTGAGGCCGGCAGGCTAGCGCTAGGGTGTGCAGTATCAAGTCTATCCAGGCCAGTGGACAAAGGAAAGGAAGTGCGTGAATTGCTGAGCTCAGTTATAACGTGTCGCGAGTATTGTTGACTGCACGTGCACTTGTTGTCGGGGTTTGAACTGACTTGCGTGTTTCGTTGATTCAATCTTGATTCAACCAATCTTGTCCCTCCTTCCCTTCTGCCTCGTCATTTCTTACTTTCTTTCTCTTTTGATGTTGTGCCCAGCTATTCTGCGCAATAGTGCTACAGAACTCAAACAGTGCATGTGCTGTGGTCTGTGGCAGGGACATTTAATATTACTGCAACTTGTCGTTGCTTAAATTTTGGACTTGTGTGTCCGTTTATTATGTGGCTCTCGTCCTTCTCATCCTCCTGTTTTCTCTCTCTCCTCCCTGTATTACTGACCGTCAGTTCTATTTAGGTTTTGGTCTTGATTTCGGTGGACATGGGTTTGACTGTGGAATTTTGGTGCGCTTTCACTCTTTTTAACTTCTCTGCATACACGCACGATCATTGTGCTCTGCATTTCTTCATACAAATCCAGTACCTCACTATTTACTTCATATCACTATTATACTTTGTCAATGGATCCAATGTTCCCCCATTCTTGAATTGGGTGATATTTAGAAAATTGTAAGGAAAATTGTATCATAAATAAAAACTAGGAACAGCCCTGCTGGAGATCCACATTAAATGTTGTCATGAGCTTAGTTTATTGTCCTGTGGAGGATGAAGAGTAACATCGTGGTGATGTGTTAAGGATGTCTGGGTGACACGCAGCTGAGGATCCCGTGGATATACGGATCAGGAAATGATTTTGAATTCCCATATGACTACGTCCACAGGATCTCCTGAGCCGCTCAACTTGACTGCCGCCTCATATCGTCTTAATCACCTCGATTTGATATCCCACAGACATCCGGCCGGTTTGGTGGTGTAGAGTAGCCAGGCTCTGAGGCTGCCCTTCTTGATCCACCTCCTGACCCAAACCACCATCAACGTTTTCTATCAGTTTCCTCTCATTCTTCCGTTACGCATTATTCGTGAATCGGAGATTTTTTTATCCCACTTGAATTACTGGGTATCTCATGAATCTCGGCGTGGTCGCGATCATGACTGCTTCTGAGAAAGTCTTTCTCCTTCTTGTTGTTCTTCGTCTGGCTGTTTTCGAATTTTTCTTCTCCTGAAAAAGTCTCTCAATGCGCAGACCTAATATAGTCGCTCTTTCTTCTCTCCGAGTTGACAAGCTGCCCCATTTCAATCAGGCTGTCTTCCGTATGTTTTCATTGTGCTACTGATCTAATTGCAATCTAATGATAGAGAGTCAATGTCAAGCCCTGGAATCAGACACTCGTCTTCAGCACCTCAATGTTCTCTGCCATGGTGGCTGTTGGCACTTAGTCACGTCTCTGGCTCGATTCTAGCACTTTGCTATAGTAGGCCATTGTGACTATGAAGGTCGTAGATCGGGACACGCCAAGCATGGCAGAGACATCACTTGGATGCTGAGTAAATTGTCGTCTCCGAAGTTGTCTTGCCTCCCAGTTGCTCGCGTGTTCACCCCTGGATATGAGGAGCAGTCAAGTTCAAATCTCGAGCTGCGAACTCGCTTATGGGTGACAGAGTGGAGTGCAGCCCGCGATAGTGAATCACCATAGCAGCTTCATAGCCGTATAACAACACGCAAATGACCCGCTTTCCGTCTTCCATTATCACTGTCCTAGATGTCACTACCTTCCATGATGCTTTGTTTACTGGCCGTTATTATTGGATGCTACGTTCCTGGCCTTCATCATCAGGTGTGATTCGCCTCTGACGCTTGGAGCCCAGTGATGATTGCACAATCCCGTATTCTTTAATAGCGGCCAACAATGAATATGCATTCTAACAAAGACCAATTTAACTGCGCTTGCGCCATTCTAGTATTAAGATGTGAGTATTCTGCGGCCAGCTATACCCATGTTCTACCTGTTCTGCTCCATCCACTATTTAAGCAGCAAGGACGGGTGATTCCTGCCTGTCGCATTATTTTTGTCTCCTCTTCATCGCTGAAGGCCTCGAACGGTTGCAGACTGCTAGTGGCTCACCCCAGCGATGACAATAGGCGATGCAACAGGCGGGTATGCCTTTCTCGAGATCGGTTTGGGATGGCATTGGTGATGTGTAACGGGAGGTGATGATGATAATACGCAACGGGAGTGATATATACATACTAAAACGAGCAGCAAGAGATAGAGAAGGTTTGATGGGTAGATGAGGCGCCGATTGTATCTGTAACTCAGATAGAATTGCGAGATTGGGATATAGCCTATAGGACAGAGTCCAGGAGAAATCATACAGTGAAGGGGCTACTTCGTTTGGGAAGAAGTCAAAATAACGAAGCATTAGACACTATCAAGAAGGCTCGAGGTCCTCTATCACTTGCTACCTATATTATCTGCGCGAAGTTCTACTAAACTTGTGAAAACAAGTTTACAAACAATGCTGCGCCGAAAGGAAGTCGTAAATTTTGGAGGACCACGAACAAAATAGGCAGCCATCTTCTGGCGTTTATGGACACCAAGGTAAAATAGCGGTAGGATCTGCTTCCATCTAAAATTTGTGGAACAAGGATGGGTGATCCCCGCCTGTCGCGTCAAGGTCAACCAGTCCCCGATCGCTTAAGGCACCTCGAACGGTATCCGACCGCTGGTGGCTCACCCCAGCGATGGCGATATGCGATGCAACAGGCGGGTATGCTCTGTCCGAGATCGGTTTAGGGTGACATGTATGTACCAAATGGAACGTAGCGGAGATGGAGAAGAGTTTTCGCAGGTAAATGGGGCTCCAATTGTATACAAGCTGGAATGAACTCGGATGTGATATCAAACAGAGATCGATGGGCACCAAGGGATAGGCAAAAGTTTATAATCCGTTTTGTGGCAGGAATGAAACGGAACCCATCTGAGGGTGACGTAGGTATGTATGAATGGCACTTTGATAATAACTTGTCAAACCCTGAACTGGAGAAAAAGAGGCCCAGTCGAAAGGAGGTGATGATGTGGGAAAGAAAGAAGAATCGCGGGAACGGGAAAGCTCAGCCTTATATCTGGGGCTCGTGAGAAATCGGCCAGAAAGGGTCGCTTCTTCCGATGGTTTTGCTTAATTCCCTCTGTACTAGTTAGAGAAACAGTTTCTCTTAGATTGTGGAACTAGTTCTCCATTGATCTACGCTTAAAGGGACAAGTCGATTCACGAATTCGTGCCTGCTGATAACGAGAGAATTTCTTATGAATATTATTCGACGCTCAGACCTTGAAGCTTGATGTGCAGTACAAGCATAATTCGAATGCTACTAACAAAAACGAAGGCCACATAATCGCCTTTATCCTCCGAAAACATTACAATAAAAGGAAGAAATGTGTACGGATCCACAACCACGTCTCAACGAACAAACCACCAGACGCGCTAATGACGGGAAAGGTTGCAGGGGGTGCAGGCCAACCATTAGTCGTTGGCAAAATTAGAATTTGCAGCCCATGTTTCTTGATGCGAGCCAAGGGTTGGATGGTGAGCTTGCAAACTTCACCTACGAAGTGGGTGCTGGACGGCCAAATAAATGAGCACGTCATATGGAGGTTTCAATACTGAAGATGGACTAACGTACGATAAAATCTCGCACGATTGAGCTCGAAGCCGTGATGGAGAGTTGTTGAGGTGTATCTGGGGAAATTCAGAGCATGAGCTTCAGCAGATGGAGAATTATTGCCACCCAAATTCACAAAAGTACCTGGTTCCGAGTCGTCAAAGCCAAGAAAGAATGAAGTGGGTGCAATCTAAGGTGCGTCGAAGTAGTGAGTTTTGCAAATATGGGAGCAAATGGGATGACTGGTTGATCCTAGGCCAATCTATCGCGTTAAGTCGCGTCGATACGGCTGAGACTTAGGACAGCCAGCAGCCGAGTCGACAGGCGTTGTCCTAGGATAACTCCAGGGTAAAAGCGTCTAGAAAACGCGATAACATGAGAAATCGGATGAAAAAGACCTCATACGCACTTCGTGAGCCCAGTCGTGGAATCTTTCGAAGTGGAAATGCATTTCAAGAGACGCCAAAAAGGACATCAAACCAAGGAAAGGAGGAAGGGCGGCACCGATGAGAATGAGTGGAGGAGACGAGGAAGGAGGAAAGGGAAGGAAAGAAAATCAACGGCTATTATTGATGGCGATTGATCTATTCGCACGGACCCTAATATCTAATGGCTGCCTCTTTGATCCAGTCCTGACTCGAACCTCCATCAACGTCTCCTTGCCCCAACCATGCCTTCTCATTCTTTCCTTATACATCGGAACTCGCGACTCAGAAGTTATTTACGTGGCTTATTACAAGCTATATCGTGAATCTGGGGCCTGGGCATTGTCGCAATTACCGAGCAGGCTTCCGCATCTTGCCTGTCGTTCTTTGTCTGGCGGCAGTACCGTTTTCCTTCTGTTGGAATGACTCCTAATGCGCAGACATAATCTAGGCGTTTGTACTTCTGTTTGTGGTGCCAATTTATAAACTCTTGCTCAAACTGTCCCCATTGTGTTTTGGTCTTGCTACTGATCTAATTGCGATCTACTGATAAAAAAAGTCAATCTCCGACCTCGTGATCGGAGACTCGTCTTTAGCGCCTCGATGTTCTCTACCTTTGTGCTGCTGCTTGTGCTCCGTCTACTGGCCGTCGTTATTGGATGCTACATTTCTGGCCTCCATCTTCGGGCACGATTTGCCTCTGACGATTGGAGCCCAGTGATGATTGCCCAATCGAATCCTCTTTAATTGCGGCCAAGAATGAACAGGCATTCTAACAAAGACAATTGGACTGCGCTTGCGCTATTCTAATTTTAAGATTTGTGAGGGTATTCGCATTCGATTACATATCATCGGCGAGGGCACCTCGAACGGTAGCTGACCGCTGGAGGTCCACCCCAGGGATGACAACATGCGATGCAACAGGCGGGTATACCGTATGCCTTGTCCAAGCTCGGTTGGTGATAGAATTTGAGTGGAGTAACGGTAGGTGACGATGTTAATAGGCAGTCAACCAATAGGGCTTCAGTTGTATAGGAGCGGGATTTAACTCCGGGACTGATGAAGTATCGCTTGATTGGGATATTGGACAAAGAAAAGTTAAAAGAGACGAAGGCCTAGAAAATATCAAAATCATCAAAGGTCCTCCTAGATACATCTCGCTACATTATCGGCGCCTAGTCCTAAGCCTGTGACCACAAGTTTAAAAACAACGCTGCGCTGAAAGGAAGTAGTAAATTTTGGAGGACCGAGAGCGAAATGAGCAGCAATTAGTAGGAGATCCATGGGCACCAAGGTAAAATCGCGGTCGCATCTGCTTCCATCTGGAATCTGAGAAACAAGGATGGCTGATCCCCACCTATCGCATCGTATCACGCAGAGGTGATGTGAGGGTTCCCCTCTGTCTAGGCACGAAATCCCAAATAATATACCCGGTTTCGAACGAACCGCATGCTAGGCAAATTTATATTTCAATTTCCTTTCCTTTTCTGTACCGTTCACGATGCGCCACATCGTCGATCACTTCTGAAACTGTTCCTTATCAATCTTTCCCTTCCTACCATTAATTCCGAAGGTATATTCCTTCTATTCTTCATTCCTCTGCCTCAATGTTTCCTTTTCACTTGGTTTCATAAATTTTACATTTCCCCATTTCGATCTCTACGTAGACTTTAAATACGGAGTCCTATGTAGTAGATCTTCAGTTGAATTCACGTATTCTTCTCACCCCATCATCGTTAGCACCTTACGGCTCGGTTTCTACGATAGAAACGTCGTTCGGCATCGTTCTGGATTGCTCCCATCGTATCGCTCTCATTTTCCGCACCGAAATTCGTTTATTATCAATCTATCTACTAACTATCACCCACCTTCCTTAGGATCCCCTCGAACCACCACGCAAACGGAGTTTGCGCCCCGCTTCGTTTCCACGAAGCATTTCGAACTCACGCACTTACGTGCATCTTCAGTGACATCGTTTAAGGCACCTCGAACGGTATCAGACCATTGATGGTTCAGCCCAACGATGAAATACGTATACGACGCAATAGGCGGATATCCCTCGTTCAAGATTCGAGGAGTAAGGTAAATGAAAGTGATAATAGGCATTGAGAGTCGACAAAAGCGAGGGTTTGTCGAAACCAGCGCAGAGGAGATAGAAGGGGACTGACGGATGGTTGGGGAAGGGTTTGTATATGAGCAGGAATTCAACTCGGATGTAGCAGCTCGATTCGAGGGTTAGGATATCAAACAGAGGCTTCTAGATATCATTCGGCGAAGGCTTCGAGGGGCTACTTCGTTTGGGAAGAGACGAAGGATTAGAGACCATTAAGAAGGCTGGAGGTCCTCATAGAATCACCGATCAGCCATCGGGGCCCAGTGCTAAATTTGTGATAACGAATTTAGAAACAATGTGGCCCCGATAAGACGTGGGTACTAACCCTTGGAGGACCGCGAGCGAAATGGGCAGCAGTTAGCCGGAGATCGATGGGCGGAGAGGTAAGATCGTGGTAGGATCTTCTTCCATCTAGAATACGAGATGCAAGGATAGGTGATTCCCGCCTGTCGCCGGACTCTACAAACAACCGGCCATCGCTTAAGGCACCTCGAATGGTATTCGACCACTGGTGGCTAACTCCAGCGATGATGCTAGGCGACGCAACAGGCGGGTATACCTCGTCCGACATAGGGTTGTCATGGAGTTGATGAGGAGTAATGGTAGGTGATGATAACAATAGGCCTTGGGTCTCCAAATTTATATGCATGAAATTTAAATCTGATGCAGTATCGATGAAGGGGCTATTTCGCTAGGGAAGAGTAAAAGAGGCGAAGGGGATGCAAACCATTAAAAAGGCTAGATGTCCTCCAGGACTCTCATTGAAGGGAAACGGTGATAAAATCGGCGCCCAGTGCCTAACCTGTGATGAAAAGTTCAGAAACAATGCGGCATCGAGAAACCGTTGGTAAGTTTTGGAGGACCGCGGGCGAAATGGGCAGCGATTTTCTGGAGATCGATGGCCACCAAAGGACAGGCAGAAGTTTACAATCCGTTTCATGGCAGGAAAAGAACGCACCCGATCTAAGGGGAGAGGAACGTCTGACTGACATTTGGGTAGTACCCTAGCAAAAACCTGAACTGGAGGCACAGAAAGCCCAGCGATGAGGAGAGTGAGAGGAGCAGCATCGCGGGAACGAGAAAGTGCAGCCTTATCTCAGGGGCTCGTGAGAAATCGCCCTCTAAATTAGGTCCCATCATTTTTTTCCCAGTTCTCCAGATTGCATGGCTTCATGCCCTCTGGTCAGCGCGGTGCCTCCTTGCTAGTTAGAGAGACAGTACTTCTTAGATGACGAAACCAGCTCCAACCAGCTCCCCTCGGACCTGCACGCCAGTCCTGTTCACCCATTCCCGCCTGACTGTGACAATCCAATGTCGGGTATTCATCCACTCCTCTGACGGCGCACTACTGACGACAAACTGACGACTGTTCCTGGACTCTTTCGGCCATTCAACTTACTCTGAGCTGCTCTTAGCCTCGTATAAACTCTCCTTTCCGTCGTGCCTGATAGTGCTATCCTTCTTTACCTCGGTCATTCGCCACGAGCCCCGGTTCTCGGGATATCCTCTGTCATCCCATTAATAGCCCCTATAGGTGCCGACACCTTGACTCTGCTTGACGTTCTAGCAAACTACCTTTACATTTCCTCTATCGTAATACCAGGAATAACGGCTACACTCACAGTCGTATCATCGACTACCGCGTTGGTCATGTGTCTTCTTTAGGCATCGTGGTAGTAAGTATGCCGTCCAAGGTTGCCTATTATTATTTTACCCCTTTTTATTGACCACATTTACTGATGCTCGTATCAGCGCCGATGGTGCGTCCTTAAGCTCGTTTCAGACGCTACTGGAAACACGCTCCACGGATGAGATTATCTCTAATGAGAACTCGCAGATGTTGTCACTAATGGCATTTTATTACACGCGACGTTTTAACTCTCAAAAACCTGATTTTATTTCGAAGAACAATCGTCATTCACAAACGAGGACTTGCACCACCCCCAAGAAATATTTAACAAGGCAGAAATTTTGCCATCGTCTTCACTGATCCCTGTTACCCGAGTCGATGAGTCAATGATTGTATGTACTTTATTGCACGCACGAGGAGTTGGTTTAGACGGCCGCCTTGCAGGAGACGATGGTACCGTCGTCCCTCACTGTAAAAAGCGGTTAGAGTGTACCAAAGTTTAGTAAATTGATCGCATCCTACAGATAGAGCATGGGCAAGTGCAAGAGGTGTCGGGGCTGGCGACGAGAGTAATTGGTGCTGCCGCGAAGGCGGAAGTAACGAAAAAAGTAGCAAGAACAAGGGTAATCGATGTGAAGCGCATTGGATGTAATTGGTCGTCTAAGGTCTACTCTTTGAAAGGGGTGTTTGTATTTATACGATAAACGCCTATCTCTTTTGACTTTGATGAACATGCGTTCTGCGAAAGCAGATTGTCAGCCTGACCAAGGTGAACCGCCATTAGGAAGCAGGGCTCCCAGAAAGTTTGACAGTGGGCACTCGAGAGAATCCAAGACTGGAACGGGTTATCCACAAAGTGCGATCAGATAGACACGGGAACCACAACCGCCTTATTTGCCAACTTGCTCTCGGCTTCATGCCTCTAACGGGATGACCTCCGTGACAAGTTGATCCGAACTCCCACCCTTTCACTGATTTGCGTGTTAATTTCTTCGAGTCGCGTTCCGCTCCAAGGCTGAAAATCTCGAAGTGCTCCCAACCCCGGGTTCGTTCCTGGATCAGTCAATATCAATGTCAAATTGGATGCGCCTCTACGGCGCCTCAATGTCAAGTAGCAGTTAGTTTTTAGATTTTGACTGGGTATTCGCTTCCTTCGTGTTTCTCTGAGATGGTTTCGTGGCTTATAATTCGTGCAGATGACCCACCTCGGTCATGGATAAGGATCTACCTAAACCTAGGACTTCCCCATCTAGAAATCGCCTGGAGTTTTCTCGTCTCATTGTCCGTTTGTTTGTTTTCGCACTTTACACAGGTATAAAAGGGACTGAAGTTCAACGTAATTCTTCATTCGCAACCCAGCGGACCTAATTTGAGTACTTCGATACCTCTGATTGAACTCAATATGCGATTCTTCTCTACCTTCGTCGCTCTCACTTCCTTCTTCGCCGTTGCAGTCATGGCAAACCCAACCGTGATTTCCGGCAACGGTGCTCTTGTCTCCAGAGCAGCAGCTCCTGCTAGTGCTCCAGGCAGGACATCCTGCGTTTGCCCCTGCAAAATTCGTACGAATATTTTTCTGAACGATTTAGTACATGCACTAACTAGAATAACAGTCAGGGATGATGGAACTGTTTTATCCTGCTAAACGTTCTACATTTGCGACAGGTGGCGATGGTAAGCTTGGGTGGAAAGATTGCTACGAACTTAACTTACACACAGCTCATCGCAGATCAGTATTGGACGACACCAGTCCTTCGGAAATATATAATCTGTTTATTTACTCAACTGGTTGTATTGCCATAAATGCCAACTTGGTCGTTAATTTTGGTGCTTTACAAGTGTCCTTAAGGTACAATAAGACTCGTTACATAAAAGATGACGAAGTCGTAGTCCGGCGTATCATTTGTCGATTGCCAAACCTGGATTAAGAGTCGCCTGTTCTCGGCCTCTTTCTTTACGGAAATAAGCCTCCGAAACAAACCTCAGTGAGCCCCAGTACGAGTATATGCTTCCGTTCCTCAAATTTTAATCTCTCTGGCATTTGCACACTGGAGCTTGGCCAGAAAGAATATGTTCAGCGAGTATTTACTACTTGACGGTAATCGACAACGCCTTTGCCACCGATCAACCTTCGATATCGATCAAGCTCCAAGGTGTAACTCCCAGCGCAATTTGGAGGGCCAAAATGTAAACAAAGTCAATGCGGAAGTTCAGCCTTGGCGGTTGTCTCGTCGTCCGGTGTTTATGTATGTTCTATCGTTTGTGTACTTCGAGCGTATTAGCCAATATTTTCCTTCGGAAGGACCTATTTGTAGTCGTAATAAAGCCGTTTGCCTTGTTACCGATTTCCATAAATGGTAGAATGGCGGCTTCCGAAACGAATAGGCCACCCTTCCTTTTCCGGAAGATTTGGTGGCCCAGTATACACATTGTCCTCGAGGAGTATATATTCCCGTCGCATTTCTTTGTTGCCACCCGCATTCACCTTAATCCCTACCATGGCAGACCTTTTCCCTCCCTGCAACTGCATTATCCACTCGAAAGAGGCGCAGCGGTTAGTTTTTCTATTTTTCCCCTTTTACTACAGCCTATTTTAACCAACTGTGCCACATTCCAGCGCCAAAAAAGGAGGAGCTCTCAGCGATTCAGGTCAATTCCGAAATTCTACTCAGCGCGTTTTGCCACCTACCGGAGTGGCCCTCAGAGCTGCGGTAGAGGAGTTGAATGCGGAAGAGCGGTTGAAATCAGCACGCAAGGTCAATGCATGGCTGGAGGGCTGTGCTCGTGCCGATTTGCGTGGTACTTCCAAGCGCCCGGACCCACTTGCGGTGGACCATGCGAGGAGTAGTACCACCCTCGTCAATCTCTCGACTGCTGATCGTGTCAAAGAAAGACCACCGTCTCCCGTTATTTTGCCCTCCTCTCCTCCTTATATTCGCACTATTAAGCGTGTCAATCTTGGTACTTCGTCGGCACCGCGCATTAAAAGCACCAATGCTCACCAACTCCTCCCTCAAGAGAGATCTCTTGTGTGCCACTGGGATGGATGCGGAAGGAAGATCGAAGGCGCAGAGCAACGCCATATCGTAGAGATGCACATTGTCTGCGACCACTTGGGACCGCCTGATGTACGCCGCAAACACGATATAATGGTGTGTCAATGGTATGGATGTCGACGAGCCGGAAGTGGAAATGGAAAGGGATGGCGGGGAACTAGGGATGGGATCGTCGATCATATTGTGGAGGCGCATTTTGGACTGTGATAGACTAACACTTTGCAGAAACAAAACTTATGAATGTACTTCTACATAAATCATCGTTACACCTTATCTGTATTAAAAGTCTTTTGAAAATCCTTGCCGTTAGGTATCTCACCGGTGAAATCATTCCCTGTCACTGAAGCTTCTCCGGATCCAGATTTTTCGATCCGGCACAGCATACCATACCTGAAAAATACAAGAGGAGAGCACCACAACTCTTCTGGTCTCCCGCTTCGTAATGCTTAAATGTTTAAACAGTTAGCTTGTGCGGACAGAGGACAAGCTGAAGCAAGGACGGATTCGGTCCGCGTGATCGGTTGACGGGATCTGAATAATGATCCATCAAATGATCGTCGCCTGCCGTTTTTTCCTCCCTCCATGACGTGGCTCTGATACGGTCTGTATGCTGCCTCGCATGTTTTTAACCTCGTTTTGCGGGCTAATAAGTCACCGTTTTCTCGGCTGTGCTTCTAGATACATAACTCACAATATATGTAAGTTAGTAGTCTTCATATTGCATTGAAAAAAGTTGTGCCGTCGACGCTGGACCGGTTGGATGGCATTGTCCAAATGTCCGCGATACCTTTCTTCGCTTTCCGGTACCTCTAATCAAACCTTTTCTAGGTGCCATCTCTGGCTCATCATCGCTTCATAAACCTCTTTTTTTCCAGAAAGCTGCCTCATGAGCTCTGCCTCCAAGGCTAGATTCCTTTGCGATTGGTGGAGTGAATTTTTGGATATTTCCATCTTCCCATTCTTTTTGCATCTCCTTTTGACGACGCCTCCGGATGGTAGTGTCGTCGCCTGGCGTCTAACCATCCTGGCGATACCTTACTTGCAATTTTTAGAATCGACACTTCCCATTGTTGGGATGCCCGAGGTTAGAAAGGCCTTCGTTACAGGAAACCCCTTTCTGGCTCTACCTAGTCATTTATCTTGCCTCTTTCAAAAACGCTGGCTGAGAGGCTGGTCGCTCATGCCATGGTCATGTTCCCGTTTTTGGGTACCTTGTACATTAGTCATGGAGGATGGGCGGACGAACAGGCGGATAAGCTTTGGAGCCCGCTGACAGATGCTCAGCGCTCAGCCTGTGCCTCGTTCTGACGTCCAGTCTCAAATTCAGCTTCGCCATATCCCCCCTAGCAATACCAGTTTGCACTCTTCTTCCATGGCTTGCGTCTTCGGGGTTTGAGTCGTGGGTTTTCTTCCACTCAAGATCTTCCCTCCGGATATCGTCTCATGAACCACCACGCTTTCGATCGCTTATGGATATTTAGGCAATGGCTGAGTTTGCGGCTACCGGGCGCGTCCTCCGTTGGGAAAAGAAGTATCACGGGTCCGTCTTTTCTTCCCAACTTCTTTCTCAGACTTTCGCAGATGCTCGCTGACCCAATGTCTTTATCTCAGCCCGCGTTCTCTTGGCACTCATCTCATGGAATTCTGACAACTCAGCGTGGATATCACTGGTGTCGTCATCAGGACCCGTTAGGATTAAGCACATCAAAAATTAGTCGTATGACTTGCAGAATCTAACTGCCCAATCTATTTACGTAAGAGCAAAAGAGCATGTGTCAACGTCCGCAGATAATTAAGAAGTCAATTTACATTCTGCCCTACTATTACTCATAACCGCATTATTATGGAGGATCGCACTCAACTCGACATTTTTGTTGTCTTAGAGTATGCGCCTCCTCTCGTCCATCGGGGATATCCCCAGCCAGTTAATACCTTGCTTGAACCAGTGTATCGCTCGTCTTGTACTTCCGATAACGTTGAGGTATCGTTGGAAGCTCCGAATTCGTATTCTATACTTGGAGCTGCTCGCCTGGAGGCTGTTTGTTCATTTACCTCCGATTCAGTTACCTCATCGAAATTATTCGAACGCACCTTTAACTGACCCACCGCGTGGCGCCCGATCAGGACGCCTGTTCCTATCATGCTAAGTAATGAGATTGCCACTAAGCTTAAAAACCCATCTATCTCTCGTCGACCATTCATTTGGAAATTGAAGGAATGGTACTCTCAGCATGGAACGTAATTGTTGGGACAGTGCCGGCTTTCCCAATTATAGAATACGTTATATACTCGAGTACAAGGCAATAGGAGCTGGATAACCAGTCGTCAACCTCATGGACCTTTACAATTTTCGTCCGCTCCCCAATACATTCTGCTTGAGGAATGTCATGGATATCACGACTCGCGCGTTTGGCCCTATTAAGATCAATCCGCACGGAGAAAAGGTCCACGATACAATGAAGAAATGGTTTATGAGGTGTGTTCTTTCGTTCGAGCATCAATCAGTGCTAATTAAATGTTTAATGAAGCTTCAAAGGCTACGACAATCCTAAGGCGCTTGCATACCTTAACAAACTCCAAAATTTTGTTACATTCAGTTACCCCGAGGCAGATGAAGAGCACCTAGAGACTTGTTTGGCCAACATATATTTGGGATTCGTCGTGAGTTCTGACCGACTGCTCGTGGTGTTTCCCTAATGGCACATTTAGGTGGACGACGTCACGGATGAGGGAGAATTGCAGGCCAAACCTGATCGAATCAAAGTTGCTGTGGAGACTTGTCTGCAGGCTTTGTATCAAGTAGATTTCACGTCTACCGACGCCCATGCGCTAATGCTCCATGAGTCAGTGGTTTTTACTTCCGCTTTACGGTGTTCCTAAATATGCTCGCCACGTTTCAGCCTCTACAAGCGTCTTCAGTCTACTGGTACTCCGGAAAACTGCAGAAGGTAAGTTTAATAATGCATTTCGAAAGCCCTTACAACTCCCATTTCAGATTTGTCCGTGCAGCCGAGGAATTTGTAATGTCGGAAATCGAACAATCCCGTCAGCGTTCTCTTCAAAATATACCCTCAGTTTCTGAGTTTATCGTGGCACGTCGAGGCACCTGTGCGGCGTTTATGATTCAGAGTGAGCCATTGTTCTTTCATGTATAGCCCCTGGGCCTAATAAATTGCGATCGACATAGCGATGGTAGAGTATTCGCTTGGCCTGAAACTTCCGGATTACATGTTTGAAGATCCTGTTGTCAGCGAGATGTCGGTAGCCACAAGAGATATTATTGCTTGGATCAATGTGCGTTAAGGTAATTGGTTTACGAGTTTGCTTTTCTGACCCTAAAATAATCAGGACCTTTGCTCTTTCAACGTATGTGGCCTGCTGAATTATAGAAATGATAAATCTACTGACGCGTATTCCAGAAAGAACAAGCAAATAATGAGTTTCAGAACCTGGTATGCTGTATTATGGTGGAACAAAGGTTGGAACTTCAGGAAGCTATAGAGGTTCTAATCGACATGCTAGAAGGTCGCATTGATACTTACATCGAATTGAGGGAGCGTCTTCCATCATTTGGCAGCCTCGTCGATGACGAGCTGTCAAAGTATAACACCGCCATAGAACACTTCATCAAGGGAAGCGCGGCTTACTATTATTCGAGCACGCGTGAGGTCATCACCCGGAGATATTTGAAGGCTTCAATTAACTGGAAATTTATGCAGGTTATTTTACAACACAAGACGCAGGTACCAAGCAGAGTCTCATCGTTGACTTGAAAATCACAGTCGAATAGTCGCCTGCCGTGCACTGTATTATTCTACAATAATAATTCATGGAGTGATGCCGTCAAAATGAAAACATTCATTGATAAAAACCATCGACGACGAGGACTGCAATCCAGTTATCGGAAATGACAACGCGGAGGAACCGAAGGGAAACTGTTGTAGACTTGGAATCAGCAGAGTGAACAAAAATATGAAAAGAATCGAGGAAGCTAACGAACATAAAGTCAAACGAAATTTCGCTGAAAAAATGGTGGGTGTAAGCAGTAATCGCCAAATAGTCATGAGGGATGACAGAAGACGACGACCATTGTCGACGAGATGACAAGCTCTAAAGAATTAGCGAAGAAAAGAAAACCAACACCAAGTGGAATTCCAATAGAATGCATAAGGGTCGGGACCAAGTACGAGAGAAAGAGGTTCAAATTAAGCAGTCAACATCGAACCCGAAGAGTGTTCGAACCGAAACTGGACGCCACGAATCATGAACAGCAACGCAGAAAGCTGCGCTCGAAATAGACAGGCCATAGATTGTAATCCTGACCCAGTCCGGGGAGGGATCAATAAACGCAGCTATGATTGAACGAGGTGATAAGATTGAGAATGATACAAATGATGGAGATGAGTTCCTACCAGGAGGTCGATAGCAAGGCATCATCATCTCATTCCATTCGTTAACGTCCCTTGTTCGGCTGCGCCACGATGTGATCAGCCTCTTCTTCGTCCTCCGGGCTACGAGGATATAGAACAAGGCTAGAATCGGCTAAAGAATCAGATTGAAATTTAGTTGGTCCTATCACTTGACGAAGACGGAGACGTACGAAGAACTGCCGTCGTTCAATTGTGCAGTGGGACTTCAAGCTTTCAAGGCTAGCAAGACGAGTGCACCTGATGGTAAAAGCAGTCAGCAAGCCGGAATAGAATATCGAAGCTCGAGCAAAGAAGGTGCTATGAAGGAGAACGAGCAGGTCATATGACGAGTCTGCGAAGAAAAGGGAAGACTGGGACGCAAAAATAGTGGAACGTACTATTCCTGTCCGAAAAAATCCAGGTTGTGGGCAATATTCGGGTCTAGGAACATGTCGAAAGTGTCGGAGGAGAAATTGCAGCACAAAAATTGCAGGAAGTACCTCAAAAGCGACCATCGAGAGAGCCATCAGCGCAACGACCCTGTCCGGCTATAGGGCAACACTTTATGACATCCAGAAAGTTTGACCAGAGAGAATTACCGGAGGACAAGGATGTAAAATCAAGCATAATGAGCGCAGGCGACGAGCAAGAATTAGCAGCAGGAAGGGGAGGAAGGAAGAAAGAAATTGAGACCAACCCGAACCTGTTTATATTTAAAAAGTGCACGGACCATTTCCCGATCGCTCCGGCTGATGTCCCTGCATCCAGGCACATCGGCGCTTGCTATCGAAGATTTCACTTGTATTTTTCGTTCCTTTGAAGTCACTCTACAGTCTGCCCTGTTATTAACGGCGAGTAAATGTTCGCTCGGCTTGTACTCATGGTGAAGAGCTCTTGTCGGAAGCGTAAGTATGTAGTTCCTTTCGACGAGCTTCTGAACTGCCAGTGGAGGTTGTTTCGTTCATTTCATTTACTCGTACTGCCTCGAAGCTACCCGTGCCCGCCTTTGACTAACATACCGTGGAACTCGACCAGTAAAACTATCAAGCTTGATGACAAGTTGGAAAACCTATCTATCTCCCCATCAACATTTCATCTGGGAATTCTCCCAGCACACACCGGCTGCGAAAATAACACCTATGCAACTGAATTGTCAAGGTCGGCACCGTGGAATGACAGAAGTTTCCGACCTTCGCACCTCCTACTTGGCTCAGAAACATAACTAGTACACGTGTATTGTGACAGACGTATTCGGTTCCGGTTAAAAACCTATATATTAGAACAATTGGAGTCGGAAAACCAGTCTGTCCATCGGACATCCCATGGAACTCTACCATTTTCGTCCGCTCCCTCGTACATTCTGCTTGAGGAATGTCGTGGATATCACAACTCGCGCGTTTGGTCCCGTCAAGATCAATCCCCACGGAGACAAGGTCCACGATACAATGAAGAAATGGTTTATGAGGTTTGCTCCTTCGTCCAACGTCAATGAGCCAAATTCAAGTTTGATAAAGCTTCAAGGGCTACGACACTCCAAAGGCGCTTGCGTACCTCAACAAATTCCAAAATTTTGCTACATTCAGTTACCCCGACGCAGATGAAGAACACTTAGAAACCTGTTTAGCCGATATATATTGGGGATTCGTCGTAAGTTCCGAGCGGCTGTGAGATGATTCTCTCTGATGGCGCATTTAGGTGGACGACGTCACAGACGAGGGAGAATTGCAGGCTGAACCCGATCGAATCAAAGCTGGTGTAGAGACTTGTCTGCAAGCTTTATATCAAGATAATTTCTTTTCGACAGATCCCCATGCATTGATGCTCTATGAGTCCGCGGTTTTTCTTTCGCCTTACGATGTTTCTGAAGCTTATTCTCTCTATCTCAGCCTCTACAAACGCATCCAGTCAACTGGAACCCCGGAAAACTGCAGAAGGTAAGTCAAACAATGCAGTTCGAAAGCCATTACAACCCCCTTCTAGATTTGTCCGCGCAGTCGAGGAATTTGGAATGTCGGAAATCGAACAATCCCATGAGCGTTCTCGTTACAATATACCCTCTGTTTCTGAATTCATCGTGGCACGTCGAGGCACCTATGGGGCATTTATGATTCAGAGTGAGCCTTTGTTCTTTTTCGTGTACTCTCTAGTCTTGATATATTTCGGACGACATATAGCGGTGGTGGAGTATTCACTTGACCTGAAACTTCCGGACTTCGTGTTTGAAGATCCTGTTGTCGACGAGATGTCAGTGGCCACAAGAGATATCATGGCTTGGGTCAATGTGCGTCGCGACAATGGTTTACGATTCAGAGTTTGCTTTTCTGATCTTAAAATAGGACCTTTGCTCTTTCAACGTATGTTACCTGCTAGATTGGAGAGGTTAAAACTTTACTGATGGATAATTCTAGAAAGAACAAGCGGACAACGATTTTCAGAACCTGGTATGCTGTATCATGGTGGAACAAAGGGTGGAGCTCCAAGAAGCTATAGAGGTTCTAATCGACATGTTAGAACGTCGGATTGACGACTACACCAAATTAAAGGCTCGACTTCCATCCTTTGGCAGTTTAGTCGATGACGAGCTGGCACGGTATAACATCGCCATAGAACATTTTATCAAGGGAAGCGCGGCTTACTATTATTCGAGCACCCGTGAGGTTATCCCCAAAGATTTTTGAATGCATCAATTAACTGAAAATTTACATGTAGGGTATTTTGCCACACAAAACGCAGCGGCAACACCGAGTCTTATAATTGACTTGAAAACCCCAGTTGGATAGTCGCTCGTGGGAAATACAGGGCGTCTTTGAGGTGAATACAACGGTATAGTAATGCCGCCAATATCTTGTCGTATCTTCTGGACTTTCCAATTGAAAGGGACTCCTCAAACGCTCTAAACCGTGCTATCCTGAAGGCAGGTAAGAACCTATCCACCGATTTAAGAACAGAAATTGATAGTCCTTACTAGCGAGGTCTCCTTTCCCTTACAACTCATATATCGAACCTCTTTATCGTAGTCTCGCATCACTGTGTAGTAGTCGCCGAAAAATGACTGCGTATTGAGAAGGCCTGGTCAAGTTTCGTTATAATTCATCGTAACGTTGGTATTGACATAACGCGGGTTATGTCGAAGAACACGTCGAAGAACAAAATTGGAAAGAAGATAACAAGGACGGTAGAACTGGGAGTCGAAACGTACGTTGCTGATAGAAGACCATCCGGGACAACTGGAATTAAGTTATCGAAATGTCAACATCCAGGAACCGAAGACAAACAGGGGAACACTTGAAATCAGCACAAAGAGAACAAAGATATGAAAATGATCGAGCAACCCAACGAACATGAGGTCAAACGAAATTTCGCTGACGAAAGGGGGGAAGAAAGGTAATCGCCAAATAGTCAGAAACGATGACAAAAAAAGGCTGCCATTACCCACAGAATAACGAGTTCCAAAGGCAAAGGAAAGTAACATCGAGGCGTCATTTCAATAGAATGAATGTAAGAGGGGACCAAGTAGAGGAAATAGATGTTCATCCAAGCAGTCAATGTCGAACCCAGAGAGTGTTCAAATCGAAACGGACGCAATGCCACGAATGACGGAGATCAACGCAGAAAACTGCAGTTCAAATCAACATAAGTCAAAAGGCATGATAAACGGAGAGAAACGAGGAGCAGATGGCCAAAAATCCACTGAACGACGACAAAAAGCAAAGGAACGAAAAAACGCACGTCCCTAAGTACCTGAGAGCGAACGACAATCGCTTTATTCCAGGCCTCCAGACTCCAGCTCCAGCTCCATCATCATCAACCTCTCGCCCTGGCAGGCCAAAAGACTTCCGCCAACGCTGGACCCAAGCTGGACCAATGTATCGTTGACAGCCGCTGCATAGATCATAAATCACGAACAGTGGTAAAAGCAAGAGCAATGGCACTGGCACTGGCACAGACGCCGACCGAACGTTAGCGGGAAGCGATACCAGCACCATCAGCCCGCTATGAGACCTTTCCGAGTTTTCTGCCGCGGGAAAGGTCAGCAGGTTGAATTTGCACCAGAAATTAAATAGTACGGTAAAAACGAAAGAGTTGAATGTTGAACTGCCACCGACCGTGACGGCCCCAGTCGTGGTAGTGACCTGGCCGCTGTTAAGCCTGTCGCCTGAAGTCTGCGGCAACGGTCAACACAGGAGGAGACGGCGGCAGTGGCAGCCGCTGTACCCAAGGACAACGCGAATGGAGCGAAGATAGATTCAGCTAAAGAATAAGACTGAATTTTAGTCAGTCTATCACATATCGAATGAGGAGACTTACGAGGTTCTAGCATCACTTTACATAGCGAAGGAGAAGACGCACACAGCTCCTGCGCCGTTCGATTTTGAAAGGACCGTCGAGTTTTCAATGTCAGAGACGATGAGGGTATCTGATGGTAAGAGTAGTCAGCACGCCAAATTGAAAATGCGGAAACTCGGGCAAAAAATGTGCTTTGGGCGAGAAACGGGCAAGCCACAAAAAGAGCATGCAAAAACAGGAAAGACGGAGACAGAAAAACGGTGAAACGGTGAAACGTACAGCTTTCAGTCCCAAAAGACCGCAATATTCGGGCCTTGAAACATGTCAATCAACGTTAAGGACAATACTTGAAGCAAAATAGCACCACTAAGTACCTTACAAGCAGATGAACGGCCAAGGTTCAGTAGACGACCACAACGCGACCATTGGGAGAGCCAGCAGCGTAAAGACCATGTTCACCAGCAGAGGGACACCATACAACATCCAGACAGCTTGGCGCGAGAGAATTACTACGAGACAAGGACATGAAATATAGTGAGTGCATACCACGTGCAAGAGTGAGCAGCGGAAAGTTGGGAGAAAGGAAGAAAGAAATTCAGACGCACCTGAGCCTAATCTAAAGAATTTGCACGGTCATTTCCCGATCGCTCCGGCTAATGTCCCTGCAGGCACAGTTGTTCTGATATGATCCCACTGACCAGCGTCAAAGGGGGGTCTGGGATCTGAATGCCGGACCTGGGGTTGGGACCGTTGGGTGGTTGGTTCAAGGTTGGTTCGGCCGTCAGGCTGCTACTTTTTGCCCTAAAATGACTCAAAATGTTACTGAGGAAGCATCCAAAGGCTCTGGATTAGTCTATCGAGTGTATCCTGCTGAAAAAGGTGAGAAAAAGAAGAACTACGGTCGGAATACGGTGCCACTTTGCCAACACTTTGCATAATACCGAAACATTATCTGTCCTGCATGTAAGTTGAGCAGAAGTCGAGAAAAACGGCTTGCTTGGGTCTGCAATTGGTCTGCAACGTTTGGGGGTGACCAGGCAAAAAGCGCCGTGATGATGTAATATATTTCCAAATATAGGTGCGTGCCTGATTGGCCAAAGTCGCCTCTGCGCCTGCCCTGCTTTCGTTTTTCGTTTTTCTTTCGGACGTCTGGCGGTGACTGGTGATTGTGCAGTTGGCAAGATTCTGCGGACGTTCCGACATCAAGTTAGAATCGATGTGGATTTACTCCGTGGTAATAATTTAATATAAACAAGGTACTCTAGCCTTCGTAAGTGAAACATGGATAGTCAAGGTCGCAATTTTTGAAAATAAACACCCAAGAAACCAATTCATTCAACTGAAGCACACTAAACAAGCTACACATCCAATTAACCAACCAAAACGTTCAATGAATGAAGTCAACCGCTCAGATAACCACGATTTAAAGCGTTTGAGCATCGCAAAGTTGCCTATTGGGGTTCGGGGTATCTCACATTGCTCGATGTTCCAAGTATTCTGGCTGTTCCAGTCTTGACCTTTGGGAGAGTGAGCTTTTGGAGTATACCGAGTACGCCCTCTTGAAGACTTGATGTAATCTTCAAAGACGGATGAATGGATGAGTTGATGATCTTGAATTGGGCGACCAGACTTCTTGTGAAGTCTGGACATCCAGGAACACGGGTGAACACGCAGATCCTTACCAAAATGGGCAAAATAAGAACTTACCGCCAACCGAAGACCTTTAATATCTTCCACATACGATTTGTGGTTGTGACTGGCGTTGGCCGAGCGTCCCATCGGCGAGCAGCAGTGGGTTTCATGTCGAGACCGTTGGCAATAGCCTCAGATCTCATCCAGTCGAAGGAAGGGCTGAAGATCTTTCCTTTTGCTTTGGCAGCCTTGGTTCCGCCTCTATATAATTATCAGGGGTGAACAAGAACTCGAGGTGAATGCTTACACATCTGAATGACATCCTGCAAACCACACTTCTTTGGTATGGTGATCCAGATCGTCTCCACTTGGTCCATTATCCCCGTTGGCATACACGGGCTCAAACCGCACTCTAGACTCGTCGAGCGCCAGCGCATGACGGAAGGCACAAACATGTTTCAAGCCGTCAGCTGCGCCAGGGTGTGTTGGGCCTTTTCCAAATCCAATGGATGACACAGTGTCCCTAAATTCGTCGTTTACTATTGGGCATTTGATCATGGAATACCAGTGCTAATCACCATACTCCTATAAAGTGGGTTCTGACGTCGGGTTGGAGCCTCAAGTCAGTACGTTGACCAGCAGAAGGAGCGCCAATATTTTCGGCTTCAGTTTTTATCATGTAACATTCGTACACCCTGGTTGGTCAATGGTCATTGGTCGAGCAAAGATGAAACCTTATTTAAGCTCGTACTTTTCAATGTCATTCCAATCATCTTTGTGAAGGAGACCAACCTTTGAAGATTAGTTTAGTCAGAACAGTGAGCGCGATAACATTGAAACGAAAAGTTAATCTCACTTTCTCGATCATGCCAGCAATGACACGGACTTGGTAAGCTCCTCGAGAATACCCTGATTTGCAGGAGTGAGGATCACCAAAACAGTGCAGTAGAATTTAAGGCCAAGGCCCTTACCGAATAGAAAGATTCGATCCCCCGGTTTATATTTACGAACGAGCCACTCGTAACCGTATAGCACGTTCCATTTAAAATCTCTACGACAGGAAGCCAGGAGGAGATGTCAAGCAAGAATAAGTCGCTTTACCTAGCTGACGTGGACTTCGGTAGGAACTTACCTTGCAACTACCACGTCCGCTATGCGTGTAAATATATTTCTACTTAGAGTCCCAATTCCGCTGAGGTATTCAGATATCTGTGCGTCTAGGTCTATGTTATTCTCGAACTTGCCGACATTTGTCATCTGTGTAAAAGGTGAGCTGGGAAAGAAGAGACGACAAAGAAATATAAATACCCACGTTGCCCCAGTTCTTCTCCAACGTTCCATCTATGCAAAGAACCAAATTCTTGCCTTGAGAATTCGTAACGCACTTGCATTCTGGGATACCATTTGATTCTCGCTTGGTTGCAGTTTCAAATGGACCTCTGGACTGAGAGCGTCTATCACCCGACGGCACAGAGGGCGGCGCGAAAGTTTGGCTAATTAACTCTGGCTCTAGCGTCGAGGGCAAACAAGCCCAATGACGATCTATGCGAACTGAGGATCAGAATTGAAACTGAGAATACGCGATATAATTTAACACGCCGTCAAGTTTCTGGAGATTCGTGAGGGTCGACCTTTCTTCCTGCGATAGAATAGAGACCGACCCCAGAGCTGTTGTAATCGATTCCGCAAAAGAGGCTGGCGATGGTGGCGGACTTCCATAGTAATCTGTAAAAAGGATGAGATATTATCGCCAATATTAGCATTGGAGTTAAAAGGCACTGGCGATTTTGAATGGTTTGGGACATGGCTAAATCTGGGACCTGAGCGGTTCTGGGTTGTGCTTCCGGTTGAATCATGGCGGGTACTTGACGCTAAAGTAAGTTTTTCGTTCTCGGGTTCTTTGAAGAGGATGTGGCGGCAGATGAGCACGATGTAGAGGTACAGCGCGCAGGAAGTTTATATCGTTACTGGTTGCGGTCGTTATTGCAGCTTGATAATGCGGCCTGGTCTGGTCCTAACAAGTCGAGAGCGTGAGGCACTACCCTGACTGGATGGCGTCCTGCAGGCTTTCCGTATAAATGAGTTCCATGCAGCCCCGTCCCTCCTGTCAGGTAATGAATGACAGTCAATAATTCGATAACACCACGTTGTATTGCCAAGAGCAAGCCAGATGTTTGAGCGTGGGTTCCAGTAATTGAAAAAGAACTCTGGACTCGTGCATTCCACTGGCCCAAAGTATGGATTTTCGTAAGCTTCTCATTCTTTTCTAGGACTGGAATCATAACCAATGGGGACTCTTAATATTGTAAGAGAGTCGCGTGTGAGTACATTACTCACTCAAGAGCGTGCCGCCGTAAATTTCCAGCGTTCACTCAATTTCAAATGGCATGGCGGAATGACAGCTTATCGGTGTGCACCGTTGAGCTGCGGAACATGCAACATGCAACATGCACCATGCTTTTACCACTCTGCAAGCGGATGCCCTGGAAATCGGGACTCAGGAGGATGGCTAGCGCGATGCACGCCACGCTGTGTAAATATAACATGCAGCATGCAGCATTCTTCACCCACTTTGTACATGAGGACTTCCTGTCTGTAAGCGGGATGACGGCTCGCGGCTACAGCGGCGAGCATCCCAATGAATATACACCCTAATGCGGGTTATTTCAATGAACATTTCGTAGTAAAATAAGTCAAAATGAAATGAAATGGAAGAAGCAAACAAGAAAGGTGGGACAAGTGGTAGAAAGGTATGTCGCTGATTGCAGACCATCCGCGACGACTGCAATGAAGGACAAAATTGTCAGAAATGACAATATCGAGGAACCATTGACAAACTGGGTAAACCTGAAATCCGCACAAAGAGAACAAAAGCTATGAAATTGATCGAGGAAGCCAACGAACGTCAGGTGAAACGAAATTTCGCTGACGAAAAGGAGGGAAAGAAAAGTAATCGCCCAATAGTCAGAAACGATGACAAAAAAAAGCTGCCATTAGGCACGGATCAATGAACGTTGAAGGCAAAAGAAAGTAACATGAAGGCGACATCTCCATAGAATGAATAAAGGTCGGGAGCAAGTACAAGAAATAGGCGTTCATCCAAACAATAAACGTCGCCCGAAGAGTATTCAAATCGAAACGGATGCAATGCCACGAATCACGGACGTAAACGCAGAAAACTGCAGTCCAAATCAATACAAGTCAAAAGGCCAAGACAAGCAGAGAGAAACGAGCACGAGGTTGAGCAAATAACCAAAAATTTGCCAAACGAACAAGACAAAAAGAGAACGAAAAAACACACGTCCCAAAGTAGCCGCATGGCGTACGACAATCGCCTCATTCCAGGTCTCCAGGCTCCAGCGCCATCGCCATCAGCCCTTCCCAGGCGGTCCGTCGCCAGGAAACCTCCTACCAACGCATCCCAGGAAAGCCGCTGCATAGGTCATGAACCACGAACAGTGGTAAGAGCAAGAGCAACGGCGTAGACGCCGAGCAAGCGTCAGCGGGAAGAGGTACCAGCACTATCAGCCCGCCATAAGACCTTTCCGTATTTCCTGTCGTGGGTAAGGTTAGCATGGCTGAACTTGCACCAGAAATTAAATAGCAAGGAAAACGGAACGAGTTGAGCGTTTAATCGCCACCGAACACGACGGCCCCAGTTATGGTAGTGAGGTCGACACAGAGGAGACTGCGGCAGGGGCAGCCGCTGTACCGGGGGCCGAGGACAAGGTTCAGTCCTATCACATAACGAGGAGACCGAGACGTACGAAGTTCTAGCGCCGTTCGATTGTACCATGGACCGTCAAGATTTCAAGTTAGTAAAGACGAGGATATCTAATGATAAGAGCAGTCAGCACACCGAATTGGAATGAGGAAACTCAGGTCAAAATGGTGTTACAAAGTTTGAGCGAGAAACGAGCAAGTCACGAAAGGAGCCTACGACAAAATCGGCAAGGTAAAAACATAGAAACGTACTCCTTTCAGTCCGGAAAAATCTAGGTTGAAGGGAATATTGGGCCTAGAAACATGTCAAAGAATCTCAAGCAAGATGACTGCAGCACCAAAGCTCCACGAAGTACCTTAAATGCAGCATGGGCAGCGTTAACGAACGAGTTGAACATGGAGCCGCCACCAGCGACGACGGCCACAGCTGTGGTACTGACGTCTCAGCCGGGATGGATTTCGGCAGGAACGCTGGCGGCAGCTAATGCCGACATATTGTGCCCTGTCCGATAGGACGCGATGTGACCAAATGAGATGAAAACCGCGGACGTATGTATTGGGGTTTAATAGTTCGGTTTACGCCGAGTGTTCACGAGCTTTGGAAGAGAAAGCTCCCGCGAGCGCACCGGCAAACGCAGCTAAGGCCCCAGGCTGAGGCCAGAGATCGCAATGCCCTGACCCGTTTCAAAGATGGACCGGCGGACGCAGCTACAGTCGAGCTTGGAGGTAAGGTCCAGGATAAGTAATACGAATGGCAAGGATGAATTACCGTGAATTTCTATCTGCCGGTCGACAACACGGCGCCATGGCCAATCTCGAACGAAAAAAGGATCAACAACGATGCATCTTCCAGCAGTACCAGCCTTGATGGCAGCGAAACCCGTGAACCGTAAGTTTGGGCAGCAGCTCAGCGCGGAATCGCAGACGCAGCACCGACCACGGAAACGGTGCAGATCTGGAAAAGGAAAGATCACCCAGCAGTGAAAGTGAAGGCGCTGTTCCTTCTGATGGCGTCGGTTTGGATTTCGTCATGTATATGCCAACGGTTAAGTTGGCCAAGAGAGCTCTGGTGCAGCATCCGTTCGGACGAGCGAAGAAAAGGCCACCATACCGACAGGGCGGTGACTAAAGGGGTCGGTTCGGTATTGGTAGGTAGGTAGTGAATGTGGTGAATCGTGATGATGGAGGTGGTGGAAGTAGCAGGCCGACAGCTGGGGGCAACGGCGTCGACGACGATATTTGTGGGCACGGCCGTTTCATTCCATCTCCTTCGTAGCCTTCTTCGCACAACAGCTTCGCCTAGGTCACCTTGACTGGCGGTGCTGATGGACGTCCCCGCTGTTAAGCATGTCGCCCGAAGTCTGAAACACAGTCGACCCGGAAGGAGAGGGCTGCGATGGCTGCCGTTGTACCCGAGGACAACACATATGAAACGAGGCTTGATTCGGTTGAAGAATCGGACTGAATTTTAGTAAGTCCTATCACATAACGACAAACTAAGACGTACAAAGCTCTGGCATGGTTCAATTGTACGAGGAACCTTTACGCATCAAATTCTCAAGGTTAGCAACGACGACTGTATCTGATAATAAGAGCAGTCAGCACGGCAAATTGAAGCATAGAAACATGGGCAAAACAGTGGTAGGAACGAGAAACGAACGGGTCATAAAAGGAGCCCGCAAAAAAAGGGAAGGCTGGGAGACAAAAACGGTGAAACGTACTGCTTTCAGTCTTGAAAGATCTAGGTTTTCTGGCCTAGAAACACGTCGAAAAACGTCAAGGAGGATATATGCAGCACAAAAGCTCAACCAAGTACCTCAAAAGCAGTACCAAGCGGCAAAACGACCACAGTGCGATCACTGAGAGACCGAGCGGCGTAGCAACCATCCAGACAGCTTGGCCTGAGAGAGTTAACGGATGAACGAGGGCAAAAAGTCGGGCATAGTGAGAGCAGCGACGAGCAAAGAGAGTGCAGCAACAAGAAGTGGGGAAAAAGGAAGAAAGAAATCAAGATCGACATCAGAAATATGTGCATTGTGCACGGACCGTCGGTCACTCTGCCTGATGTCCCTGCAACCGAGTCAGGCACAGGGTACTTTGACCTTTTTTGAAGGCGTTTTCGTGAGCGCTTACTACCGGAAATTCCTCATGTATTTGTTGTTCCTCTGCCTTAAATGCCATTTTGTGGTCTGCGTTTTATTCTTCTGACTGAAAGTATTTAATTAGTAGATCCAAGTTCAGTTCTATCAGACCTGTTTCATTCGTGTCCATTTTACGTTGCCCATGTGTTGGGTGCTTTTCTTCGTTTCCCAACCTCTATCGAAGTATGAGGGCCTATTCGAACATTTATGAAAGTGCTAAAACTTGGTCTTTAAATTTTTCATTTGGCGCCTGCAACAAGCCCGCAAAGTACAGTAGAGCTGATGTCTTGAGTGACGTTTTTTTGGCTCTAATGACGGTGAATGGCCTCAGAGAAGCCTTTCGTTGATCTCCGCCAATCGGAAGGTGTCCCAGTCATGAGTGTACATTGTACCAATCTCGCAAACCTACACTCTCAGATCTACTTCTTTTCGGGCTGTCACCACACTACTAGTAGTAACTCGTTTGCCCTAAGAAAACAAACGACGTAGGGACTCCTAGGGAGTACACCAAGAACTCTTGTTGCTCTCAGTTCTCATTCCTCTTCAAAAACTTGAAGCACTTAAAATACTGTGGCGAAAGATTTATTCGACGACTGTGTCACTAGACCCGTTTCTTCGACAATAAAGTACCCACCTAACTCAATCTTCGAAGCCCTTCGGCACCCAGCCTCTTCTTCCACATGTCGAAGCATCTAAAGGGCCAGGCGGGAACTCAGAGGGACTGATAGGCACAATCTTCCTCTCGCAACCCCTTTGCCAACCCCTTACATGCTCGTATCGAAGTAGACGTTCATGCATATGACCTATCCATGCTCCCAGCTAATTTTCGTGCAACAATTTATATTCAACTCTTCAGGTAACTTCACGATGTATACATTTGGACACTCGAGTCTTTTATTTTCTCCCCATTTTTTAACTTTTGAAATGATGAATCAGCGTAGAACAATGAACTGAAAATAGCCGGACTGTGAACTCGGCTTAAATTGGTACTGAAAGATCATCACGCCACCCCAAGGGGACGGACTTTCAGGCGGTGGTGAGAGAAAAGAAGGACTGAGGTGGTATAATAGTCGATCCAGACTTGGCTATGATCTAGCATGAGTATGCGGGCAACGGTCATTCAGCCGTATGAAGGGAACTCTAGCATAGAACGAGAGACTTACAACCGCTCCAATACCGAACTCGTCAAACATATAGTAGTCTTGGCCGTCAGCAGGGCTGAACCTTGGGAAAGTGATCAATCACCTGTAGGCTGTATTTGATTTGGGAGTAACTTACTGGTATGTGATGCTTTGGTCAGAGGCTACAGTGGGGTTGACCGTCCACTTGTATGCCGTCGTGGTCCAAGTAAGCTTGGTGCCCTCAACAGCACCCTAACAAGAATTTTAGTAAGATAAGTTCCTCAGAGGAATGAAGTCCTTCAACGTGAAAGGTTGACTTACGTCGGGCAGTGTAAAGTATAAGCCGTCGGGCCCAGCGATGGTAACAATAATGGGCTTGTCTCGAACAGGAGAACTGAAATTGAGGACCTAACCCAAAGAATATTACGAGTAAATCCATGTCTGATACACGGACTGAGTCTAAGAAGACAGGTACGCACTGTATTTGCAGGAACAACGCTTGCACCGTTTTTAGTCACGATGATGGCGCCGTCCTTCGCTCCATCGGTGACGGGGTAGTATTTTGTCTGGACGCTCTGCATGCGGTATGCTGAAGTAGACATGTTGGTGTAAGATAATAGATGTAGCTTTTTATGAGAGTCAGTCTTTCGCGTTCAGGAGGAAACTGGAGGGCAGAATGGCGAACGAGAGCGTTTAAATACCTTTTCCAATCCGACTGCTGATTCGTTACTGAATCTCGGAAGTCCGCACAACTTTTATGGATTGCTTAGTTCTAGAATCAAGCGTTCACATAGACCGTTCTTTGGATAATTACGACTCTTGTCGCGTGACATTCTCGCGAGCTTCGAGTTTAGCATCGCTATTTTGAGAGTTTCCATGGCGTCTGAGAGCTGACCGGCAATATGGAAAGTTTGCTCCCATTCATACACACTCAGGCATTTGACACAGAATAATTAAGGAGTACCAGTAAGGCGGACCGCCAGGTGGGGAAGCCAATGTGGGAAGAAAGTTTCTTGTTTCTAAAAATGAGGACTTCTATTCCACTGAATGTACATAACGCAAGCCTGAGCATTCTTGTAGTGTATACCTTACCCAACCGTGAGCCGTACGAATGAAGTACACCCCGAACCCATAGGGATATCGATAACGACGCAGAATGTAACAGAGGCAGGCAATGAATACCCAGCGGAATGCTGACGTCAAATTTGGGTAATAGACCGAACTCACAGGAATATTAATGATTTATGCGACTGAAATCAAATGGAAGGCCGTTCTCCCCACTAACGGATACTTCTTGTGTAATACCCCTAGGAACTACGTCGAAATTAACCACAGGCTTTCTACATGTGGGGCAGAAATGTACTCCACAAAACGGAATGACCGCTGGAAGCTCAGTCAAACTTCGCTGGGAGTTGTTAGTCATGCTGCAAAATCAGTCTGACAGATTTTTGATCTCGACGGTCATCTGCACGCAGTCATGGAACTGACTTTAACTTATGTGGAACATGTAAAATTATAATTGGGTACCAGCTCGTTCCTGTGTGAATTGCCAATCGTCGTTTCTTTTTTTTTGAATCTCGTGAGTATGATTAAGTAGGTTTCTGGAAGGTAACGCCTCGCAGCTAGACTACCACTGCAGTAGAAGTTTAGCTATCACCTCGATTAAAGGAGTAGTAACCTCGCCCTTTTAGAGAATTCGCAGATCAGGAGACCACACAAATAGGCGTACTTCACTGTCTGATTTTCAACCACTAACGTCATGGCTAGAAATATAGCAATCGCGGCTTATAAATCAGAGGTGGGTCACGTTCATTATTTACGTAGTCTTCGTCGTAGTTATCCGAAAGACTGAGCCACCATTGACACAACTTTATTCATATACTTATAACTACATTCTACATAGAAAAACTCCTCGTTCTGGAAGCTGTACTGATACCACGGCATGGGGAGCATAAGATAATTTTAGCGCTATATTCACTCGATCTTTTCCTTTATTTGATTCCAAAGATCAGATCAAATCAAATCTTGATTAAATCGCCAAAAATAATTCTATACAAGTCTGAATTCAGATTCCACTGACGTGACGCAAGATAATCTCAATTAAAGTATAGGGGACCTTCCTTTAAGCTATGGCGCTCCCGATTCAGCGATGATAAAAGTGGGAGCTCTACACATTGCCAGTTACGATACACAAGCTGGGAAACTAAAGCAGGTTGATAGGACAGACAAGTTTCCTACACAGCGTTGTGTAAAATGTTTCCAGTAAAAAGTAAGATCGGAAATTTCAGGCAGAAGAACTGGACTTTATACCTGGCGGTTCAGAAGGCTGCTAGTGTTCACACATGTCCACCTTTTAGTATTTCATTCTCTAACTCGTCGTCCTTTTCCCCAACATGGTTGAAGTAGATAGAATAATCCCCACTATATAGTAGCAGACGTACTCCAACTCATGACGGAGTCGAGGTAAAGCTCAAGCGCTCAAGGTTCAAGGCAGGTTGTCCACGTTATGTATTTAATTTTTAAAAAACGAGAAATTTACTGGAATCGGTACAGGTAAAGACAAGGTATATGATAGACGGGTCAGACACTTATCAAACGGGGAAAGAGAAAATTCGATCCTCGACTGCACTTTAAGATTTCCGAGTCATCTAAATTGCCTTATCGCATTCATCGGATTTGGCTTCGGCCAGAAGCAGAGACGCCGGATTGCGGAAGCTGCGGAGGGAGCGAGTTGTGCACAGCCTTTCAACAACATGAGGCGCAAGGTTCAGAAAATATGGTCGTCCATGACACGTTGGGATGAAACTCAGCACGTCTAAAATTAAAATGAGTCTGCCTAATCACGGTGATCAGATTGCTTTATAGCAAAATTCCTGCAATAGCGGAAAACTGAAAGAAGTTCCTTTGGTGACCTGGTCTTATATAAATCGTGAATTCGTGGAATCGACATCCCCGTCTTCATCGTCAGGAAATCCACCAAGGCCCGGTTTCTTTCTTTTCTGATGACTCAAGGAGTAGGCTCTCCTGGGATTGACTCGGTAACTCTTGTTTCGATATTCGTTGAATCGGTTCTTTACGGTGAGGGTAACGACTAACATATTTACCGGATGTACTTACTTTCACCAGGGTTATTTATCGCGCTGTTCATTGCGTCCACGGTGATTCAGCTGAGAAATTCCAGAGGCGCAGGAAATGCTATCAATCGGCCGATGTTGATTGCATCCTTCACCATGTTTGTATTGGCCACTGTGGTGGGATACATCCCGATTAATGCTTGTCCAAAAGCTTAATTACGGCCGACAGCATATCGCAATTGCTTTGCGTAGAGTACTGGACGCATTCATCGGTTCTGGTCGTGGAGGCTCCGTTGCATTGCTAGACCAAATAAACGCTCCAACCTACTTGCTAAAAAATATAGCCTATGGAATGCAAACGGTAGTGGGCGATGCCTTCATTGTGCGTTATCCATTACACTGAATACTTTTCGAAGAAAGTGCTAACTTGAAGTGTGCTTTAGATATACCGACTCAACTTAGTATGGAACGGCCAAAAACTGGTTGTCTTTCCAGTCATCATCTCCTTATTTGCTAGTGTAGGTGAGAGTGAATTTCAGCAATTTGAAATCCTAGAAATAATAGCGTTCCTTGCTCTACGATTCAGCTGCCGCAATCGGCGCCCTTCAAGAATCTGAGAGAGCCTCTCAGAACGAGTCCATTTTTACTACTCCCTACCAGTATTGGACTGTCTCACTCGTCACGCTCACATTATTTACCAACCTCACCTCCACAAGCAAGTGCTTCTGTTCAGAGGTCTTTGAGATTTGAGAAAAAATTGATGTCGTCTTTTCCGTAGCTTTGATTGCATTCCGGATATGGACGACACACCGAGAGACTAGAGATATTGTTGCATCATCGGGTCGAGGTATTCTGCCAGCAATGGTAGTAATAATCGAGTCTGGGTCGATTTACTCAGCCTGCCTCGTGATCCTCCTTTCGCTGTACCTTTTGGGAAGTTTTGCACACTATATTGTATTGGATGCAGTAAGTATTCCCTTTGGTTTGTTCGTATCTCATATGAACTAGTTTTCAGATCACGCAAATTATCGTATGTCCTTAACCACCTACTCCCGATCTCTATCCTCATCTTCTAACAGGGTGCCGTATTTTCTCTCATAGTTGTTCGTGTTGCTTTAGGAATATCCAGTGAGACGACCAACAATCAAATCAAAATGACAACATTTCGCGTGGCTGGCATTGAAGATGGGTCAACGGTGTAGTAGTGGACTCTGGGATGAGCAGCCCGGGCCTCAATTAAATCATATATTAATAGATACATGCCAGCGCATTTCCCGTTGCAAAATACTTACAACCAACCCTTGCCCGCAAATTTAAACATTTCAGATGCTGGGGCTACGGGAAGATGTAGATCAAGGAGGCTTCGAGGTCAGCATATGCGACTAGCAGGTATGGCTGAGTAGCCCTGGTGTGCCTCAAGTAGTTCTGTGTGGTGGTCTACCAGTGGTCATGGGCAAGATCCCGCTGGCAGAAGCATTTTTGACCCGTCATCGACGCGTCATCGCCCAGGATTTGCGAACATATGCGAGACACGTGATTAATATCTTCAGGGGACGCGTCGCGCCGCCACCTTCCGTAATCGAGCAGAATCTAATGGTGAATAACAACTTGATAGCCGATATAAGGGAGAAAAGGGAGCATACTTAGAATACTTACGTTGAGCTACTTAACCACATAAATTGCCATGCCCAATGGGCTCCGATTGTGTGAACAAGAGAAAGAAAAAATAATTCACAAGCAAAGGTGATGCATATGGTGATGGGCGAAGGTCGTTTATGCCGGAATTAACCCGTGCTGAGTACTGACGCTAAGAGGCTGAAGGTCTTTGGTCTATACTGGACTACCCCTAGCTGTACATTAAGACGGACGGTAAGCCCTCAAACCCGGGCGAATAAACCTTCTCGAACTTTGTTTCTTACTATATGAAAAATACGATGCCTGGAAGTTACACAAGTTTCCGTCTTTTGAATAGTATTCTCGGATGAACTCCAACTACTCAGAGACGACGAAGGCATCGAACGACTTGATAGACACCGGGACATAGAATACGCCGAAGCCTGTTTAATGGAAGGTGAGTGAGTGTCGAAAACGACGCTCAATATAACAGTGACCTTTTGCTACTGAAGGCGAGTACTAACGAAGAACTGAACCCTCTTCAATGTGAAGTACGGCGCCGGCGTTCAACAAGGTGGGGTTCCCAGGCTTTGCGGTGTCCTCGTACTGGACCTCGCCTAATCCATTTAATATATTAGAGTAAGGCGACAAAACGTAGGCATGAGTACTTACCCTCTGTAACGTGTAGAACCCCTGGGCCGAGATACCTGAGGGTGACTACGTCCCCTTTTTCAACAGTATACACGGCGGGGAGCAGGTAATGTTCGGCATCGGTCGGGTGATGCTCGATCTCCGGATGAATAATTACTTTGGGGAGGAGTTCATAAGGAGTATTGAGGTAGTGCTCGCTTGGAATGTGCTGTCACAAGAAAAATCAAAATCAGCAATATCGCAATGGGCATCGAAGACTCTGCCGGTCTCAGAGAACTCACTTTGGGCATCGTATTTCTGGGAGCACTAGGGTGGCTGATGGCAGCGTGATGGCTACTGTTTCGACATTCCAGCCCTTTATAGGCTTCGACAGAATTTTCTATTAGGGTTATATACATAGGTGAAAGTCAGGCTCACAGGCTGTAGAATTTCCTCCTATTGCAGAGTCGCATTGAAATATGACATGTGAGATTCGGAAAACTTAAAATATCCCTCCTGTAAGCGAATAGAGCGGGTTCAGGCTCCTCAATTATCGACATCATTGCGCAAGTACAGGTCGAAATCTCAATACAGTGCACTGGGGAAAACCTATGGCGCTGGTCCAAGTAATCTGCAGGCCTTACTACCACTCACTTCCATTCAAGTAAACCTGAAGCCCCATAGAAATTTATCGGTTGGAACTACAAAAGGTGCAGCTAAAACTTGAAGTGGGAACGGCCCAGCGTGCCCGGCGTGCCCGGCATGCATCCGAAAGTCCTTAACTGACAAACAAGCTCCAGGTGCGGCGATGCCTCTCGTATTTGAGAGACTGGTGACTTCAGGGCGGCTTAGGTTGGACATGGTTGTAACACGTTTGTGAAGGTAATCCTCGACCCATGACGTACCACAGCAAGGATCATTCACAGCCTGTACTCACAAGAACCCACTTTGATAGGAATTTCGCAGGGATATTTTGGACTTGAAGTTTGAAAGGAAGACCGATCACAGTTAAGCTCTGCGTTCCAAGTCTTATGTTGTCGTTCTCTCTCCACCATTAAACCTTGATTGACTCGAGCTCTTTGTGGCTGAAGCACTGTGCTTTTATTGGAATAACAGGTATGATAGGAATGTAAACGAATGAGATTCTCCGATAAATCAACTATACCGGGTTCCAAGGACCACCTTCATCCTCGACCCCTACACTCCTCTGATTTATGTACGTGGATATGTTTTAAAATGAAGGTGAAACTCTCGCCGCTGGAGTAGTCCAATCCGTCCGGACCTGGGCGGTTGAGGCTCGGAGACGCGTCGAGCAGTGCGGAACCGCGTCGCACGCGATGGCAAGAGGCAAGCAAGAGGTGAATATCTCAACTACGCGCACACTGGCACACATACCGTGCACAGCCACTGATGGGATCTACACTATCTAATCTACGGCGAGCTCGGTCCAGATCCCACTACTACATGTGCCCACCTTCACAAATGCAACGTCCACGTTGCATCATGAAAACCTATCTCAAGGTCTCGGTGTCGAAGGGCGGACCCACCCCAAGGTTTTCAAGACACGGCTTAGCTCGAGAAGTCGAGGGTCAACATCCCAGTCTAGAGGTGGTGGGTGGTCTGGTGGCGATGGGCAGGATAAGTTTGGGTGGGGCAGATGGGGAACATGGGCATATGGGCATGGTGCAGGGACATGTAGATTATTAGAAACATAGTTTGAAGTATAGGGAGGTTGAGAATATTGTCGACGAGGTTGAATGAAAGGCCTAGTCGAAAGGCGACGGTCACGTCCGTTCCGATGTCGTAAAGTCCGCCATGGATTCGCGCCAGATCGTAACTCGGAAAAGTCGCGAGCAGGGAATGGAGCAGTTGTTTTGGATGGCAAGAGAGGTGTAGGTGGCAGTTGTGGAAGTAACGGGATGTCAGAAGGCTCATCAGACCATAAAAAAGGTGGTGGGGGAGTTGAAATAGTGGGAGGTTCAGGATGAGGTACTGATATTAATGGAGGGGTAATTGGCCGTTTATAGTAAGAGAAGGATCGAATAAAAGGAGGAGAAGGTTTAATAGGATGGGGTGGAATGTTAAAAGTTAAGGATGAAGACGAAAGGGAGCGAGGTTTAGGTTTAGAAATAAATGTAGGTGGATTGTCCGAAGGTGAGGTGAGTGTAGATAATGCTAACAAATCAGGAATGGGTGAAGGAGGAACAGATGACAAATTATTTGAGATATGCGGGGAGTTAATGACGGGATTAGACGAGATGATTGGGATAGGTAGTGGTGGAATAGAGGACTCTGTTTCCAAAGGATCGGTTTGAGTACCAAAGCCAACGGAGATGAAGCGGGCGGGTTCTGGGAGATCAGTTTGGGAGCTGAAGTCGACGCGGAGGCATTGTAGTATGTCCGTTTGCATACCAGAGTTGACGCGGCAGGACAGGAGAGATGCCTGACGCCCCAATTCGTCGCAAATGGCGGCGTCACGACCGCTGGTGAACCCGCGGATAAATTCTTCGTTGCCGACCTCTCGTGAACGTTCGGAATACTCTTCTAATGCGTCCTGATGTCGCTTCTGGTACTCAGCTTTGAGACGCTCGTTCACCGAAGCGAGCTGGGTATTGCGACCAACGTCGCGACCATCCTTGAAACCGCGTTCAAATTCTTCCTCACGAATTAACTTCTCGTGAAGTCCGAATTTTGTCGTTGCGTCCTGCATATCCTTTTCGTAGTCGGCTTGAAGTCGCTCTTTCGCGCGGCCCACGTTTTCCTTCCACCCATGTTCGGTTCCCTGGGCATACGACTGGCGTAACATATTGGCGAGCTCGTTTCGAGTGACTCGAACTGCGTCCGTTGGCAGTTTAGCCGCTGAGTTCACGGGTTCAGGATACGAAATAGCGAGGGGGGTGTAAGAAATGGTGAAGGAAGTGGGGGCAGGAATGGGCCATGCAACTGATTCATCGGAATCTGTATCAACGGATGTAGACAGAGCGGAAGCAGAAGTGGCAGGCTCGGCGGGTAGAGGCACGGGCTCTAGGGATTTAGCTGATTGCACGATGGGTGGTGTAACGGATTCGGTCCGCGAAACCTTGTTGGCGCGTTGACGCGCGCGCTTGTCAGCAGATGCAGCAGGCATAATGATGGTGTGAACGCGGGAAGGCTATCACGGAGCGGCAGGCACGGAGTTCGTCGACAGGTGTCGAAATTTCACGGTTTCGGGTTGGGCAGTGGATGCAGGTCAGCAGGGGCTGTGGGTCTCGTAGTTTGTGTCTCGGGGTTGTCAGTTCTCAGAGGGAGTGTTGTTGTCACGAAATGTTGAAATGTCGGGGTGTCCGCTGGCAGGATGAAGCTGAAAAGATGGCACGAAAAAGCGACAGTATCGAATCGCTCTGTTGTCACCAGATGGAGTAGTCCAATCCGTCCGGACCTGGGCGGTTGAGGCTCGGAGACGCGTCGAGCAGTGCGGAACCGCGTCGCACGCGATGGCAAGAGGCAAGCAAGAGGTGAATATCTCAACTACGCGCACACTGGCACACATACCGTGCACAGCCACTGATGGGATCTACACTATCTAATCTACGGCGAGCTCGGTCCAGATCCCACTACTACACCGCGTCAATGAACAGACGAGGCACCGTAAAGCGTCTGCTGTTGCGGCGACTGATTATGGTACCGTCACCTTGCCTTGCCGAACCCGAGCGCAGATTCGTGACGTCGACGCTAATGGACGACGACTCTTCTCGAATGCTGTTCCCTGCATTCAACCTAAAATTAGAAGCTCAGTTAGCACTAGTCGCGTACATCGCATCGTAAATGTATACTTTTCCACCGCCTGCCAGATCAATAGTTTGGTTAGATGGAAAACGAGGTATAACCTACGCTTGGATAAAGAAACTGACCCCGAGGAATGTATGTACGTACACCTCCCCACCCAAAATACGGATAAAGGCACTGGTGGAGACAACGAAGTAAAACTCGAAGGAAAACTCTTTGATGTGCTCGCAACGCAGCAGATCGAACGACAAAATTTAGCAGATGATAAGAGTAAGAAGTCGCCGAAGCTTCCTACCCGTAGAACGCTGGACGACGAACCGCGGAGGAGCAAAGAGTGATGAGTAAGTAATGCCAGGATGTTACTCGGAGCCGCGAACCTTGAATTTGAACAATTTGGCCTGTAAAATTTCGGAATATTATGGGTGAAGATAAACCCAGCGATGAGCAAACATTTCAACTACGAGCACTTGGAGTCGCCATTAAGACCTGTACTGGCACCGTGAGTGGCGCCTGTTAGTCGGCATGTAGCTCGAGTGCCGTAGGAAGGAGGGCTGCAAGAGAGGCTTTAGGAAGGATTAGCCAAAAAGTCGTATTAGGGAGTCTCTGAGCTTACAGATGCACGGAGCAGCCTAAGAAGAGAAATACTGAGTGCCTGTCCGGAGCTGGAACGGTAAGGTCGATCATATGTTCTCCGCGTTGAAGGAATGACGCGAATCTACGTATTCGATTTTGGAATGTGAGACGTACAAGTAAGAAACGTGAAATATAGATGACTTACGACGGAGAACGAGGAAGCAGCGCGTCAACGATACAAGCTTCCAACCCATTGCACCCAGTGGCCAAAAAAATCGCATACTTTTGAATGACTTTGGGGGAGATGGAGGAGGATGGAGGACGCTGGGGAACATCGTGTGATTGAGTATCCTGAGTGGAATGGAAGTCGAAGGTGACGACGCTCGAGGAAATGGTCGACAAGGACATCCATGGTGTTAACTGAGAGAACTTGTTGCCTGAAGATAACAGTACTGTATTCAAGTTGTCGACGCTGATCCCGTTTAACCAACGTTTAACCCAGCGCAGCATAGTTACTGCGCTGGCGCTGGATGAGATATCCGAGACTTTACAAACCCGAGCAGGTAAAGCAGGCCTAGTAACAAACTGCGCATGCTGTCGAAATGGTATCTCGTAACGGTCCGAGACGACAGTGCGCAATTGACCGATGACGGCACGGGTTGTGTGTGAATGTTTGGAACGCAAGTCATTCATTCCCACAACGAGAGTTGCCTCCTTCCATCGCCCTCTATCAGGAATGAAGCGAATGACATTGACTAGATAAGGTTCGGGCTCTTTGCTGGTGATATTCATTACAACAATGGTGTTAAACTACTTAAACGTCCTACTGCAGATTTACCCCACCCGAATGGACCATTGTTGGCGGCGGCTTCGGTTTACGACAAGTTTACGACGACTCCGAGCAATACTGATCATGATTCAAACTTAAAGGCGGTATCAAGGCGGTATTGGCGTACGTATTCCCTGTGTCTCTTTATCACCTTGAACTAACTTTCTTTATTCGAAACAGCACTATTTTAGCTGAGACAATACAATCCAGCAGTTCCGACTCCCGCCAGCAGTACAGCGCTGCTCATGGGCCCAATGACCTCGATCCTCCCAGGAAGGACGTCGGCGTGGATGCAGGTAGCTGTAAAAAGAAACGTGTCAGAAATGGAACGAATCGAATTCGTCGAAGCGGATGATGAGGGTATGATACAGGTCAGTGTTGAATGCTTTTCCGTTTCGTTGTTCCTTCGGCTGAGGCTGATGCATGATGGCCAGTCGTTTGAGTAGATTCTCCTACCATCTGTTTCGTCGCACTCAGAGCCAGAGAAAGGTCGAGCGAGTTCAGGCTTGCAGCGTTTGTTAAGGATCACCAAGAGCGACTGCTGCGACCGCGCCATCGACACTGGTAATAATATCCATCACCACCGGTGTCCTCCTTCAGAGTAGAGCATGTTCGCATTTCCACATTTTCGGAATGTATGCGCATACTCACCTCGCTGGAATCCGACAGGTCATATCAGGAATGCGAAACGTTTGAACTGGACGGCCGTCTGCAGCTCGAGTCTTCAGTAGGGCCGCGAAACGTTTGAGGTCAGATCAGGAAATTGTCGTACGTCCTCTATTTTTCCAAGCTAGTCATTTCATAACTTATTAACGCATCTTTTACCCTCTAGGGTAGTTCAGCATACCCCTCGATCGCAGCCTGCGGGAAGGATCCGCAATTAATGATGCCCACATCGTCCGTGTTCTTTTTATCTGTTTGAACCAACGCTTTGAACAAATAGTGATCTCAGTGTCTGTGAGTTCTGTCTTTGTTCCTTCTATCTTTTTGAACCAACGCATTGACTCTCCTATAAAAGTAACGATGACCTCTCCTGTAGGGGGATGCTCGTCGTCGCGCCGGCATGTGAGGTTTACCATGGATGGAGGTGGAACATTGGGGATAAGGATTTCATGGGGTTAGTAGTAATAAGTACGTTTTTTTTCCCGTTTTTTTTCACGGTCATACACGATGAAGCTGATGATTTATATTACTAGTCTTATCTTACGTGTCGTTGCTTTGGCCCCCCGATCTTCCGGGTCTTATAAATATGAAAATACACATAATTTTTTGTTTTGAAGGTCAAAGGGCGACGCCTTTAAGTAATCCAAATATTAGAAAACTACGCCTCTCGTCCGCTACAGCGACGCTCTCGTGAATCCTTGTCCTGCCACGGCATGGTCACGAACCTACGGACAAGAGGACAGCCTCAGACCTTCGTTCAAAGACCTTGTTGTCAGACGACGGCGTCCAACCTGTTCATCCAGAAGAAGGTGTTCTGGACTGGTTCTGGGTCTCACCTGTTGATTGGCCTTTTTGTTTAACACGACAGATGCAGGTGTGGCCGGCCGTTTCAGATACTCGTTGTTCCTTTCTGGCTTCTCGGGCTGCCCAACGTCGACGTGGGCATGCTGACAATCACGACTAATACGCTCTCTTTTACGATCTCTCCAAGCTCGGATCGACCTTGAGCAATTCGGTGACCCGCAAACCACGGAGAACGCATCCGATTTAGAATACGAGCCATGGAAACTCGGGCCTTCTCCGGGATTGGATATCCCTGGCTGTTGTAAGATCGATAAGAAAACTCGTGTGCCGAAGTGATAGGATTGGAACTGGGGTACAATGTACTTCCTTCGAATCCTTCCTTCCTCCCTTCCCTCAAAACCCTCCAAGCTAAAGGGCCGTTCGACAATGTCCTTACCTCTGGAAAATTTCATCTCTCCCACAGTACGGGAACTGAGAAACCTTCAGACTACGCGTAATGCTCGATATCTGTCTCAATACACCCTTCATATTCGAAACGACTGTGCTGACGAAAATATGGGCGCAGTGGCCTCTAAATCAATTATTGTCGCCGATCACGGTATGGATCACCTTTCTCGAACGTCTTTATAAATTTTTACTGATCTCAGACGGCCTGGATGTGCCAGTGATGACTTTTGACCGTGAGGTGAGCGGCCAGTGGAAGCCTTTGGAATTTGCGCTGACTGTACTGTTTCTAGAGGCCAGGTTCTTACTAGGGCACTACCAGAACGGTTTTAGCTTCAAATTGGGTACGTTCTATTCCCCCTACGAAACGGATTGTGAACCTTAGCTGTCCCATCGATCTCCAGAAAATCGCCGCCCATTTCGTTCGCGGTCCTCCAAATTTGCCAATGTTTTCTCGTCACCACATTGTTGCTAAACCTGTTATCACAGATTTAGCACTTGGCGACGCTATTATAGTAGGCTTCAGTATTGGAGGACCTCCAGAGTCCTTGGTGGTTTCCAATCCTTCGGCTTTTTAACTCTTCCCATAAGAAATAGCCCCTCGCCAGATGATTTATGCTGGCATCAGGTCAATATCCAAATCTTGCGATACTACATCCAAGTGCAATGTACAATCGGAGACCCATGTACCCGCCAACCCTCCTTCGTCCTCGTTTCGACTCACGTTGCTTTTTTTCACACTCAATGCCTATTATCATTTCCATTTACTTTTACTCCTCCCCAATTCCATCCTAAATTGACCTCGGACAAGGCATACCCGCCTGCTACGTCTTATACTCGTACCATAATCGCTGGTTGAGCCACAAGCGGTCGGATACCACTCGAGGTGCCATCAGCGATATGAATTATCCTATTGATAGTTAGTATAATGCGACAGGCGGGATCACCCATCCTCGCTTCCCGGATTTTAGATGGAAGCAGATATTACCGGGATCTTACCTTTGTGTCCATCGATCTCTGGCTAATTGCTGCCCATTTCTCTCGCGGTCCTCCAAGATTCACCAACTTTCTTCGGCGCAGCATTGTTTCTATACCTGTGATCATAGGTTTAGCACTGGGCGCCGATCTGAAGGAGTGCTTTCACTTCGGAGGACCATTCTTAATGGTTTCTAACCCATCGTCACTTTAAACTCCTTCCCAATGAAGTAGCCCTTATCCCTGGGGTGAACCACCAGCGGTGTGATACCTTTCGAGGCGCCTTGAGCGATACAGAAAATGTCATAGCAGATGACAGGGAGTGATCATCCTTGCTTGTTGAATTCTGGATGGAAGCAAATAGAACAAAGCATCGGTAATACTTGGGAGGGAAATACGCGATAATGGCACTGAGAGTAAGTATTCGAGGGCGAACACCCTCCTGAGTCTCACTAGAATAGCGTAAGCAAAATCAATTTTTTGTCATGGCCATCAAATTCAGAGGTTTGCCTTATGAATGCATGCTTCTACTTTGGCCGCAATTAAAGACTTGTTCCATAGCCGCCATCACTGAACTCCAAATCGTCAGAGGCGAATCGCGCCTGAAGATGGAGGCCAGAGATGTAGCATCCAAAACTTGACGGCCAGTAAACGGAGCATCATCGAGTAGGAAGCAGTGAAATATACGGATAACGGTATTAAAGCACGGAAAAAAGCCATTCGCCTGCCGTCACTTGGCTATGAAGATGATTTAGTTGGCTGTCATCTCGGGCTAGACCAGTAACCGTTTGGAGGGAAATGTAGAGTCCTGAAGAATCGGGGACTTTCCATCTTCCCTCATTCCAGCGATGGTTACGGCTCGAGATTCGAACTTGACTTCTCCTCATAGCTGTGGTGAGCACGCAGTTATCTCAAGATAGCCGCCAAGGCCTATTTGCATATTGGAAAGTAAGACAGCTGCAGAGACGACAAGTTACTCAGCATACAAGTATGTCTCTGCCATTTGCAGGGTATTTGTTCATAGGCAAAATGGTCTAGCCCAGCAAAATGTTAGAATCGAGCCAGAAAAGCGACTAAGCACCAGCAGCACAATAGCAGAGACCATCGAGGCGATGGAGATGTGTGTCTGATCCTGAGGGTCGAGATAGACATTTTATCATTAGATCGCGATTAGATCAGTAGCACGACCCAAACATGGTGAGGACAGCCTAATAAAAATGGGACAGCTCGTCAACCCGGAGAGAAGAAAAAGCGACTAGATCAGGTCTGCGCATCGAGAGTCTTTTCAAGAGAAGAATTTTTTTAGAACAGCCAGACGAAGAACCCCGGCACGAAGGTGAAGCTTGCTCAGATGTCATGATCGCGACCATACCTAGATTCACGAGATACCCAGCAATTCAAGTGAGATAAGATTTCCGATTCACGAATTTCGATGACTGGGCTAGGGAATAATGAGAGGATATTGGTTGGAACGTCGATGGTGGTTCGGGTTAGGGGGTGTGGATCAAGGAGGCAGGAAGCCTCACTCTAAATATAAGGGGTCCGTGAGAACATCATCAATCGCCATAAATAGCCGTCTCATCAATTCCCCTTCCTCCCTTTCCCCCATTACCGCGTTTCCACCAAGCGTCGGTGTCTGAGTCACTGCCACCCTTAAGCTTTCTCCCCTTCTCACTTTGGCCTCTCTTTTTAGCGTCTCGCGACATGCGTAGCCGCTTCCAGATAAGCCTACCATTGTACCAAGTCTCAGGGATTCCTGATTCAGTTCTCGAGGTGCGTATTACTAGGTTTCTTTCCACCGATTCCCCACATTCTGATTTCGTCTTAGCTACTTCTGAACCCGTGCATCCTGCCTATGAGATATCGTTGCGTTTTCTAGAGGTTTTGGTCCTGGAATCATTCTCAGTCGACGCCTGCTGGTTCGATTGCTGGCTGTGCTTAGTCTCAACGGTATCGACGCGATTTGACGTGTTAGGCTGCCCTAATACCGACAGATCATCCTTCTCTGTCTCATGGTCGCAAGTTTACAGCCTGGACGCGTCTTTAGCCTACGACCACTTCATTTTTTCTCGTCGTCGTAGCCTCGGGGATAGGCTTGACGATGGAAGGAGCGAAAAGGATTTGTTTTTTCGGGTTGAACTGTGGGTTTATGCGGGCCATTGACTGTTTCTAGGTATGTTTGTGTATTTGTATGGCGCAACTTCTGCTTTGACTAACGCTCATGCAGTAGATTACCCTAGATGTGCTTCGACAACTCGTCGTAGGTGTCATCGTATGTCATTTGGATGTATGCTAGTCATTGGCCGTTGATAGGTATGCTTGACTATTTATGTGGCGATATTTCCCTTTCACGCTTAGATTGGACAGTCATCGAACATGCAGAAACAGTAACCACTGGTATCAGCATTTCTCATGCCGGCGGCGACAAGTCGGGCAACAGCACAAGGAGAGGTTCTGAGCCAATAATGGCTTAGTGTAGTCGCCGCCTCCGCCCACTGAGCACCCGCACGTAAACCGCAATTGGTGGGCTCGAATTCTGTGTGCGATGGGTCCACCGTTGTATGAATTTCTCCTCCTCTCTCCTTTCTACATCTAATCTCAGTTCTTCGTGCATTCTTAGGTGATGTCATAATAATCGGTATTTACCTTTCAATCCGTATCTGAAAGCGACGCCTGTTCCCCGGACCCTCGAGTTACATACCTCATCATGGACCAGGTATGCCATTTTCTCGTATCATTTATCTCTATCTTGGGTTTACCGACCATACATACTCCTTCAGAATTTCGGAACTTACGACCCCCTCGTAGAGAACAGCGATGCACCCGCCATTTGGCCAGTGTTCACGGATCTCATTCGAGGATGTTGTGATCGCTGTCTACGTGCATCCTGCGAACCCGCGGCGCAGAAGCAACACCTTCGTCGTCGTCGCATGTGCTTCAACACCGCCGAGTTTATAAGCTGCACGGGTTCGTTTAACGTTGCAGATTTGACTACGATGGTAGGTAATATTCGCTATTCTTTGGAGGATGATGTTTATTTTTTTTTAGTTCGTGCCTTCGGTCAAGGTTGGAGATTAGAGTTATACGCAACACGACTTCATCAACTTGCCCTTGACTACCTAAAGGGACGCGCAAGTCTTAATACCTGCTCACTGTTTTAGGCATCCAGCATCCATTTCGTAGGCGTTGTTTGCAAGGCCACTGTTAAACCCCTTCTGTGAATTACGAGCCAACGTCGGATGAATCTGTTGGTGTTGCGCACCGTATGGCCTTCCTCGTATCTTTATTTTTACCTTTGGATTACTGACCGTTCATAAGGATTTAGGAAATTACGACCGCCTCGCAGAGTCCGGCGATTGAACCGCCATCTAGCCAGTGTTCGTCGACTTCGTTTATGATGTTGTTATCGCCATATCCACGTGCATCTTGTGGACCCGCAGGGCAGCCTGCAGGAAGAGTATTGTCCTCGTCATCGTTGCAAGGGCTTCAAGAGCATCGAGTTTATATAGTTAAATACGATGGTACATTTGTTCACTATTTAATTTGGAGCGAGGCGCGGACTAATCCCTTTTTGTTGGTTCGTTCTTTTCAGCTACTGTTTTACGCAACACGACTTCATCGACCTGCCATTGACTTCCTCAAGGGACGCATAAGCCCTCAGCGACCAGGCTACATGGCCACCTCATATACAACAGTTTACCAAGACCATTGCGAAGAATAGCATTCACGTCCACGCTTTTAGTATCAGGCCAAACCACCCTACCATCGCCCACATTTCCGAAGGAGGTTCGTCCAAAATTTGCTTGCGTTAGGTCTAAGCTGGGAGCCTGATGTTCGGAGAGATATAGATGTGGATGAGATCCCCGGTCGATTGTTCTTTCGCTTGTACATGATGTTTTTGAAGGACAAAGCCGATTATGTACCTTTCATTTTTCGTTAGGAAACATTTGAATTTTCGCACGTACTACGCCCCGCCTAATATTGTTAAATAAAACGTAGGTAAAGGGAGAATTAGTTGCGCCATCTAAAGAAGCCATCTCTTTAACTAGCAGGGAGGGAACGGCGGCGAGCAAAGAGGATCGAGGGGCGACACGATCTGGATTCTGGGAAAAAGGAAATGATGGGATTTGAAAGTGATTTCTCACGAGCCCCTGAGATAAAGATGGGCTTCCTTTGCTCCCGCGATTCTTCCCTTCCCCCAAATTGCAACCCTCCTTTCGAATCCACGCTGAGCGCTGAGCATCTATTCCTCCAGTACAACGTCCAGGGCTTGCTAGGGTATTATTTGAACATCACCCAAACATTCATCTCTCCTCAGATTGAATATGCCACTCGTAATAATTGGCTGACGTTTGGAGGACCTCCAGAGACCCATCTACCCGCCAAAACCTTTTCTCTATCTCCCCCCTGTGTGTTTCGGTCTAAGTAGCTTTTGTTGACTTTCAATGCCTACTATCACCCCCACCTATCTTTACTCCTCCCCAATTCCATGATCCATCCGAAATCAACCTCGGAGGAGGCATACCCGCCTGCTGCGTCGCATACTCGTATCATCATCGCTGGGTGAGCCACAAGTGGTCGGATACTGCTCGAGGTGTCATCAGCGATGATTATCATGTTTGTCGTTTAGTATGATGCGACAGGCGGTATCACCCATCCTTGCTTTCCGGATTTTAGATGGAAGCAGGTCCTACCAGGTTCTTACCTTGGTGCCCACCGATCTCAGGCTAATTGCTGTCAATTTCGCTCGCGGTCCTTCAGATTTTATTGGCTTTCTTCGGCGCATCACTCGTTTCCAAACTTGTTATCACAAGCGTGGTACTGGGCGCCGACAAAGTTGGTGTCAAATTCTGGAGGACCTTCAGCCTGCTTGATGGTTTCTAATCCTTATCCTTCGTCTCTTTTAACTCTTCCCAAACAAGGAAACTTCATCACCGAATGATTTTTACTAGCCTCTGTTCCATATTTTAATCTCGCGATACTACTCGTCGATACTCCTTGTCTATCTCCTCCGTGCTCGTTTCGGTCCAAGTCACTTCGGTTCACTTTTGATGCCTATTATCATTATCATTATCATTTACTTTTGCTCCTCTCCAATGTCATCCGAAGCCGATCTAGGATGAGGCATACCCGCCTGTTGCGTCCCATATTGTCATCCCTAGGGTGAACCACCAACGGTCTTAGAGTGGTACCTACCATTTATATGAAATAACTCAGGCAGCTGCCTGCACGGCGATGTAATTGGCGCCAGACTTTTTTATGAAACGAGATGGCCTGACAACTGTTTCATTGCGATCTCATTCCTTTTCAAGGCGATTTCATAACTTCTTGTCTGTCTTATTTCATTGCAATCTCATTGCGATTTCATTAGTGTTTCATTGTCATCTCATTTCATTCCTGCCAGAAGATATCTCATAGTTGCCAGACCATTTCATTTATATCTGTTATATTTCATTCCTTGTCTATTTCATTGCTATTTCATTCACTGTCTGTATATATTTCATTCTGGTTTCATTGTTTCATTGTAAATTATCTATATTATATATAAAGGGAAATAATGATATTTTAATTGTTTATTTGGTGCGATTTGCACTGCGCTTGCATGTGGGTGGTGGTGGGCCTAATTTTAAATAAGTTTCAATTTGAGGCCATAATTTGATAAGAACATATGTGTGGGAAGCCGGGAAAGGCATTTTGTAAGCCATCAAAATTATTACATAATCCATCAGTATGAAATTGCTATCTAAAAGTTATGAAATCGCTACCACAAACTTATGAAATCTCCTCTGATATTGAATGAAACAGACTAACCAGACAGGTATGAAATACTTCCAGGATGAATGAAATGAAATAGCAATGAAACAATAATGAAAGCGCAATGAGATCACTATGAAATAAGACAGACAAGAAGTTATGAAATTGTCTTGAAAAGGAATGAGATCGCAATGAAACAGTTGTCAGGCCATCTCGTTTCATAAAAAAGTCTGGCGCCAATTACATCGCTGTGCAGGCAGCTGCCAGGGTTATTTCATATAGAGTGGTAGGTACTAGTGGGTCTTATACCGTTCGAGGTGCTTTAAGCGATGCGTCCGGTATCGTATGGAATGCAACAGGCAGGGATTACCCATACTTGCTCCTTAAATTCTGGATACAAGCGGATCGGGAAGAGCATCGGTAATACTCTAGCTGAGCGCAGAATACTAACTGATGGTACTGGGCAAGTAATCGAGTGCGAACACCCTCACGGGTCGGGTCTTGGTAGAATAGCGCCAGTGAAGTTAAATTTTGTCGTGTGTAGTCTTCGTCAACATATCCAAAGGTTGGTTTTGTTGAATGCCTGTTTTTCCTTGGCCGTGAACGAAAATATGCATTTACTGGCCTCAATCGTCAGAGGCGAATCGTGACTGAAGATGGAGGCCAGAAATATAGCATATTAAATGACGGCCAGTGAACGAAGCATCATAGGATAGGAAGCAGTGAACTATGCAAAAGTGATAATAGGGGAAGGGAAGGGAAACGGATTATTCGCGTGCCGTTAGTCGGCTGTGAAGAAGTGTCACAATTTAGCTCCACAGCTCGGGCTGCGCTCCGCTCTGTGTTATGAGTGATTTTGCAGCTCGAGATGAGAACCTGACTGTTCCTCATAGCTGGGAGTGAGCACGCAAGCGATATCAAAATAACCAGCAAGGTATATTCAAATAAAACAGCTTACTCAGCGTCCAAGTCAGGTCTCTACCATTTGTACCCTCTCTATGATAGTCACAGTAATCTGGAAAGATGTTCGAATCAAGCCAGAGAAGCGACTAAACAGCAGCTTAATGGCAGAGAACATCGAGGGGCTGGAGATAGTCGGCGAGCGCTTGAGCGTCTGGTCCCGAAGGGTGAAATAGACTTTTGTTATCGCTAGATCTTGATTAGATCAGTAGAACGGTCGAAACATATTACTGAAGACAGCCTGAGGAAGATGGGATAATTTGCTACTCCGAAGAGAAGCACAAACGACTAAATTCGTTCTGTGCATCGAGAGTCTTTCCAGGGAAGAAAGAAGTACAGCAAGCAGACGAAGAAAACGACAGGCATGAAACAGAGGCTTGCCCAGCAATTCGCGACCATATTTAGTTCCACGGGATACCCAGTAAGACAAGTAGGATACAAAACCTTCCGACTCGATGCCTAAGGAAGGAATGGGAGGGACATTGGTAGAAAACGCCGGTCAGCGGTGGTGGTTCGGGTCAGGGATGTGGATCAGGGAACTCTCTGTATCAAGGGTCGACCGGTCCCTGCGAACAGCATCAATCGCCATAAATAGCCATCAATTCCTTTCCTCCCTTTCCCCCGATTTCCTCGTTTCCTCCACGCGTCCATGTCGCCGTCGGCCATTGCTCTTCCCTTCTCGCCTTGGCGTTTCTTTTACGTAAGCGTCTCGCAGTGTGGATACCCGCATCCAACGAGACTACCAAGTTTCGGTATCGCCTTGATTCCATGATCAGGTTCTCGAGGTGCATACCGGGTTTCTTTCCACATTCCTAGCCCTCTAATTTACTTTTAGATACCCCAAACCTCCTTCTGGAAGGGTGCACGATAACGACAGGATGTCGTCGCGTTTTCCGGGTGTTATGACCCTGGAACCATCCTCGGACTATGCCTGTCGCCTCTGCTGGCTGGGCTTAATCTCAACGACACCGACGCGACTTGATGCGCTAGGCTGCTCTAGGACCGACCAACTGTCCTCCTTGGTTTCATGTTCGCATGTCTCGCCACTTCGACCCGTCTCTAGGCATACATCCGCCTAATCTTCTCTCGTGTTGAACCGTTGTAAACAGGCTTGATGATGGAAGGTGGCGAGAAGGAGTTGTTTTTCGGGTCCAGCTGTGGATGTATGCGTGTTATTGAATGCCGCTAGGCATCTTTGTATGTTTCCATGGCTGTTATTCCCCTTCAACTGATACTCATACACAATATTGTGCCAGATATGCGTCAACGACCGTCGTTACGAACATCAAGCTCGAAATTATGCAAGATATCACCGTACGTTTGTCCAACTTCATTTGCGGCTTTATATCTGACGTCCTGGTTTCTCAAAGTAACCTCAATCACCTTAGTGAGGAAGTCGGCGTGGATGCAGGTAGCTGACGAACGAAATGCGTCGGAAATGGGGCGAATCGAGTTCGTCGAAGCGGATGATGTGGGTATCAGTATGGTACGTCACGTCGGTGGTGCTAGTGGGTGCTTTTGCGTTCCGTTGTCCCTTTCTGCCGGGGCTGATGGTTCGTCGTTTTGCGTAGATTATTCTCCTACCATCGCACTCAGGGGCAGAGCAAGGTCGGGCGAGTTCAATTTGCAGCCTTTGTAAAGGATCACCAAGAGCGACTGCTGCGACCGCGCCCTCAACATTGGCAAGATCATCCATCACCACCGGTGGCCTCTTTCAGAGTGGAGCACGTTCGCATCTCCACATTTTTAGAATGTATGCGCGTACTCACCTCGTTGGAATCCGACAGGTCATATTAGGAATGCGAGAAGCTTGAAAAGGACCTTATTGAGTCCTCGGTAAAGCCTGCGAATCCCGTCGCCTGGTCATGAGGTCAGTGAATTCATCGTACGTCCCCCATCTTTCCAAGTTTGTCATCATGTATCCTAATAACACATCCTTTACGTTCTAGGGTAGATCAGGATACTCGTCGATGGCAGCCCGCGCGAAGAGTCTGTAAATAATCGAGATAACATCGTGAGTTCTGTCCTTGTTCTTCTATCTATTTGAACTAAACATTGACCCTCCTATCGAAGTAGCGAGAACCTATCCCGCAGGGCGGCTGGTGTCGCCCCGGCGTAGGGTAGCTACCATGGATGGTAGAGGAAAATAGGCGATGAAGATTTCTTTGAGATCAGTACGTCTTTTCTTTTGTTTTTTTAAATACTTCTGCTAGGCGCGTGCGCTTTAGGATTTGGTGAAACTTTCTGCCATCGCACTTAGTCGGTATAGGCCACATCTTCGCTTCTTTGTTCACTTGGCTGGCAGCCGTTCTACCTTTACATCTTTTATTCCTATCCGATCTTCACTCCTTTGCGTTCGTTTAACAGTTTGATTCTACTATAATGCGCACTCATATCTACTAGTCTCACATATAATGTCGTCATTCAGGCATTCAATGACACGGGTAGCACCCAATTCCGTTTCTCAGTCTCAACCAAGATGTTTAGTATCGACGTCGACGATGGTTGGGAGTAATCGCGCGGGTATGCCTTCAAGGTTCGAATTCTTTTCTTCTGGTGTGGTTGGAATCGGATGATTCATCGGAGATGTTCTTCGACCGATTTAAATCCAGTCTGACGTGGAAGTATTCACCGGATTTCTGTTGCCGAAATTGATTGGGGACATCGGCAGACTTTGTGACCTGACGGTAGACCCAAATTTTGGATCTCGGAGGTTTAACATCAGTCGCGAAACCATAGTGGATGCGAGGCTGAATGATTGGGTCAATAACTTTCTTGACTATCAAACTTCAAGGACGATTACACGTTTCCGATGGTCGCCGTTACCCCCCGCAGGTACAGCTAGGTCAGGAAAATCCGTTCAGATATTACCCTCTATGTTATTGTTGAGTTCGAAACCGCTTACAGGGAAGAGCTATTGGTGACAACGGTCTAAGGTCAGAGGGAGAAACTGTTAAGCAAGAGGGCATACCGTGAAATCTATGATGCCTACAATGGCCATAATAGTCATGACTCTGTCGCCATTATTAGTGGGATTCGGAGAACGTCCGAGGATTACTTTACCATACCCGAAGTATACAGTACCTGTAGCTAAGAGTAAGTCAAAAATGCTATATAAGAATACCATACAAACTCCTGTTCGAACTTCGTACTAACCATCGCGTAACATAATACTGAGGACATTCGAAGTACCATCGCGGAATGCCTGGAGCGCTGGGATGGGCCTATCAGGCCTACCCTAGCAGTCCGAGTCTGGCGAAGCTCGGGAAACGCGCCGAGCAGTGCGCTATCGCGTCGCACGTAGTGGCAAGAGGCAACCCAGATGTGTTCGTCACAGGACCGCGCGGCGTCTACATGCAGACAGGCTGTGCTACTGATGGGATCACTATCTAATCTAATCGAGGCTCGGGCAGCTCGGCCCAGAGCCCACTACTACAGCGCCTTGTACAATGTGAGGGCGAAAATGAGGAGGTCAAAGCAAAGTTGGTCAATCCATAACGATCTTGGTCCTAGTCGGGCGTGGTTAGCCCAATCATTTCACATAAATAAGATATCCTCCCGTACGAGTGGACCTGAATAAATTTGAACCATTAATCGCCGTGGAAAAGGCTTCTTCCCGGTCTGAAGTTACTCACGCTTGGGAACTGAACGGAAGAAGGCAGCTTTCAAAGCCGCTTGGAGTACCTGGTATACTTCTGGGTGTTTCAGCCGTAGTTTGCCACTTATTTAAAGACCCTCATGAGTGGGCTAACAGTGAGTGCATAAAATGGAGCATACCACGACATAGACCATTTCCGCTATGGCTGTCATCCAGAGAACCGCCAACATTCGGCGCGTGCGGCCATATAGGGCATATGTCCTAAGGAGAAGGCAGACTGACGCATTTTACGATCGGACTCAACAACATGCAAGAAAGATACTCACTTCCGACAATAACCTGCCCAATAGTAACCACGTATTCATGGACTTGCTCTAACTGAGCGCATCTAACAAGGTGTGAATAACATTCATGTCTGTTCGGAGGTGATCCCAGGCTCACATCTAGGTACAATATGGTGTCGGTAAGCGGTTTACGAAAATGTTTGAATTGGAGATACTGACCTGCAAGTGTCGTGAGTCCGAATTGAGCAAGACTAGCTGGACGGACATCGGAATATGCCCCAGAAGAGAAAAGTAACGGTTCAAGAAGAACAAAACCACACCCAGTGACGTTTTTCGTCGACCAATCCAATATCGAGCAATTTCTTCCGGAAAGGTCAATAGATATTCATAGTAGAGAATAACTAGGTAGCTTCGGGTCAGAATTTCGAAATAAAATGCATATAATTTGGGCTGAGAGAATACACACCCAAAGATGAGGCGGTAACAGCATTGTGAATAAATCTAGAAAATCAAGATGAGTTTGTTATTCCCATTTGTTTCCATTTGATGCATAGGCTTGTCTGCGCAGCGACGCAGGTGAAATATCGAAGTTCTCCATCTGGGATTTTGTTGAATGAGAACAAAAGGTTCGCAGTATGAGATAGTGAGAGGCTTCCAGTTGCGAGTCCTTGGGCGGAGGTGACTCAAAGGTTAATAACTGCCAGAACGAAAGTGTCGAGGAACGGCATCAGAAGCCTCTTATCACGATCAGATTATCATCCCGTAGCGTACCGTCGAAACTTTTGACTCGATCAGCAGCCTCTGCACCAACAACTATGACCCATAAATACGCCCAGAAAATGGGGAAGGAGCTCCAAAGTCAGATTGGCGCAGGAGAATAATATCGCGGCTAACGTTAAGTCTGTACGATTTACAGAAGCAAGCGATGGCGCAGATGGGTGGCAGGAGGTTGACCAAATAGGTGAGTTGAAGCTTGGTGCGGACACCTACTGAGATAGAAGTGCGCAACATTATACCCGAGGTTGAAATGTTGTTTAGTTGGCATGATTCATTGTCGAGGGGACGGTCAATTGTACCTCAGGAACCTCAAGGATCATTGCAGAGTCCAGAGTATCGAGATGGATCACCTTATAAACGGCGGAGAATAAAGGGGTTGAAACACATGACACTCTGCGAGGTTTATTATAGTTCGTTTACAAGAATTTTCAAGGCGATAAGCAAAAACAGTGTAACTGAGGTAATTGAACGAAATTAATTGAAACACACCGGACCTTACGAACGCGGAAAATCAGTGCTGTTGGGGGCCGGTTGACTGTGGATACCATATCCGAGAGTGAGGTGATACTAAATAGGCACATGAGCCATTTTGACCTCTCTGCGACGTGCATGACGACTACGGTCAGGAGAGCAGCGAAGATGGAATGAGGTTGAGGAGAAATGGCTTTGGTTGGAATGGTCGGATGCGAAGAACTTTCAAGTCGGACGAACTGGTATTGAGAGCTCGGCAGATTTAAAAATAAACTGCTTTGAAGGCAGTCATAGGAATATGTAAGAGCAAGTTGGATTTAGCAATATAAATAGGGGCGTCGCGTCATATTATCAATCACGGGTTGTTGGGATCAAATTTGGATCCTTTCTCGTCGTCCCGCCCTCCCTCGTCCGCTATCACTCCTCCGTGTCGTATCATTTAAGTAATAAACCAATGTTCTCCGGCCACTCACCCGAAGTTGACTCCAAGTCCAACCAATGCCGCATAATCCCATTTGCCATTGTCCAGCGCATAGTCAGCTTCCACTCCGGCTCTTGCGAAAAGATTGTTTGTGATATAATATTTAACCCCCCCTCCAGGGATGGCGAGCGTAGTAGCCTCTCGGCCGTTTAAGCCCACGGTGCAGGGGCTTGTGGCAGCATCAGATCGGTGAGAAACACTGCCAGTGGCGCTCTGCGAATGTTATTTTAAATGAGAAAATCCGAGTCGAGAATCGATGGACGTACGAGTCCCGGACCAAGCAGCGGATTTCCGAACACTGGCGGTGATGATTGAATAATATTAAGTAATAATAGACAGGATCGGCTGGCGTAGTAGTAGCGTAATGGATATAAACCCACCGGCCTTGACCATCGCCACAAAATCGGTGCTGTTGGGAGCCGGTTGGCTCAGGCTGTTGCTGCGAAGTTCGAATGTGATGTAGTAGGCGCTGGGGTCGAACTCGGTTTGGCGTCTCTGTGGCGAGGCGGAGGCTTGCGCTACAGCTACTCCAGTCAGGAGAGTGGCAAAGATGGAGAGTTTAAAGGCATTGAGTCGGAGGAGCATTGGCTTTCGCTTGGAATGGTAATAGTAAGGTGAGACGAACTGGAATTGGGACCTCGACTGGGCTCTGCTGAAATTTCCCTCACGGCGTTTTATGCTTACTGGATTCAGAGGGGCGATCTGCAGACACATTTTCTGGGCTAGATCGAGCCTTCCTGTGTGCAGTGTAGACAACTTCGTTGATAGAGCTGGGGCCTTTAATGATAGCTAGGTATAAATAACTCTTACAGTACGATGCATCCCGGATGTCGAAGACTTTAACCCTCAAATTGCCAGTTGATTGCCCGATTCCACCGCCCTTCTCGTCTCTGGAAGTAATCCAGGCTTATCCAGCCGTCTCATAAGCTTATATCGTAAGGGGATCAGTTGTCGGTCCGCTTCCGAGTTAAGGCAATAGATATAGGTGGCCTACTACTAGTAACTTATTGCTGTGGTCGTAAATGCCGCTACTTCCATACTACTTTCACTTCCAATGCTACATCTCCATTTCGTAGGTGGATGTCCTGTATAGACAATTGCGGGATTGATCAGCCTGACATCTTCGGAGCTACATGTGTTTGCAGGTAGAGTATGCTTCGTATGGCTGAAAAACTACTCTGAGAGGAGTCATATGCCCCGTGCCATCAAAGACATTGGTGGACATCAGTGGTCACCAATGGACACTGGTGACTATCGTTGGACATTGGTGGCGGGTGATAGAGATCGGTGGATATTACATAACACGATTAGATAATGTATTCTGGCGAAGTGCGGCGGAGACTAAAAATACATCAGGCGCCCACCAATGGCTTCCGATGCACACCATCGAATGCCATTGGAACAGAATTATCCTCGGTGTTGTATCCTAGAATTTAACGCGTTATTCGCAGGCTGGAGGCCGGTTTAAAGGATCCTGAGAGCCCTCATCCCGCAGGCGCCTACGCGACGTGTCCAAGACCAATTACCAAGCTCTTGCCTCCGTCGTTCGCAACGTCCGGTTCGCTCTCGAACGTCGTTTACTGCCGTCTCCGTCATTGACGGCTTCGCTCTCGCTTCCGACTGTCGGAAAAACGTCAAAAAACCAATCCCAACTTATTAAACATCTTCGAACCTGATTGAAGAATATGGAGGCTGATTCGAGCCAATCTGCGGGAATTGGCTCAAATATGTAAGGTTAATCTCTGGTCAGCTTCGAAGATGTTTAATAAATTTCGATATCTTTTTTGGCGTTCTTCCGACAACCTTATACCTCGACCCTCGCAACCTCGTTGATTATTCAGTTGGACCCTACGAACTGGAATTGCACCTCAGGGGAGTTCCTTACGGCGCTTATATTTTTGTTTGTACACCACAGGCGCTGTAGGCACATAATTTCTCTGACATGCAGTGGATATCATAGATTATTTACATCCAATAAGCACTGATAATTAATAGAAATATGAGAGAACTCGTTCAAAATCCAATGTTATTCATTGGAAAGGGAGCAACTTCCTCTATTAGATATCGTATTTCAGAAAAAAAATGACTGAAATCCATTGTATGCCAATGGATATCTAGCGAGTTTCCACTGAAATACACTAGTGATCCTTGAGTGATCCGAGCAACCACCACCAGAGTTCGATGGACGCGAATTTGGAGACCAGTGCACACCATTATATTTTAATGGATGTGATGATTAATTTACAATGTATTACAGTGGTTATTACCCACCTTCAATGTGATCGGATGGGCAACACTGATGTCCAATGGTCGTATAAATTTAGCTACATGGTCTCCGCTGTTCACCAATGGCTCTCAATGGTATGCGGCGGGTCTCCGTCGGAAATCGATGATTTCCACTGATGTCCGATGGTATTGCCACCTCGGCGCATATTACTGTCTGAGACAGCAACTTCAACCGTGCGTGGGGTGTCTATCGATTCAGCCGACGACTCGGACCGCAGATCTAGAGGTAACGACTCCATGATGGCCCGTAGTGAACCTCACGACGCAACATCAGGCATTGGGTGTGGTTCGGCAAGGATAACTCACGTCGCACGTAAGAAAGGAAATATTATAAGCGTATGTGTGTAGCATTCAGATTTAAAATGAATTACTTTGAAGCCAGTCATAGGAATATTAATATATCAGAGCAAGTTGCATCTGGAATAGAGGCGCGTTGTGAGGCGTCGCGTCATTTTATCAGTCACGTGTCGGCTGCTGGGATCAAATTTGGAAATTGAATCCATTCTCGTCAGATTCTCGTCCTCCCTCCCTCATCTGCTTCCGTGGCTGTTTCCTCCAGATACAGCTCTTTTCGATCCTCTCTAGGATGCGGATTCACTGATGGCCTTTATACTCCGGGAATCTTCGACGCCTTGAAGATCCCAACGACTCGTTCGATGCCGGGCATTACGCATGCTACTTCTCGTTTACCGGCCTTCTTTACGATCTCCTGGATGTTGTAGCGAGAGTTATGGGCTAGGGTGAGGAACAAGCTTCTCAGTCGTAATCCTTTTGCTTACTTTTCCTAAGAACCAGGCTTGTACTATGTATGACAAGCCACCTTTCTCCCCTGCAATCCTCCCGTTGGTACACTGCCCACGAACGTACCCATCTCGCATCGTCAGGACGAACCAGCAATTAGGTACGTACGTCCTGGTCTTCGCTTCGTCTGAAGTCACAGCTGAATACACTTCGTTGCTCTGTAGCTCGTTGGTGGCGCTACCTTTCCCACTTCAATATCGCACTTCCTCGCTCTCCTTTGACTTCAAGCACGTGAGATTACTGCGTTCCACGCGTATTTCTGGCCCGAAAATCAAGCTGTGACACCTGCCTTGCTACTCCGGCGTTCTGCAACGGGGAAGAGAGCTCCAGTCGCGCAGCAAGCTCCCCGCATCCCGTCATTTCCCGAAAGTACCGGCCGGTTTCCCAACTGCCGCCTCGACCCCCCCCCCCCTTTTTTCTGAGCCTCTGCCATGCATACCCGCTGCTATCACCATGATTCCCGATATCCACGTCGATTCGTCGCCTGGCTCCATGCCTCAAACTGGAACTGCATCATCGTGATCTGGTCCGCGACTGATCAATGCCACCACCGTCCGTTCGTCCCACCGCTAACGCACCATCCCTCCGCATCCCTCCGTTCAATCGGCCATGCTCGTGTCCTGCCCATCCCGTCGGACATACCATCATTCACTTCCAAGATCAATGTTAGAAGTGACCTCAATACTAATGCCCGCGCGGATCATACGATCGCTGCTGGCCCTTGGGCATGGGGATTGATGGGGCTGGCACTGCGGGGGGAATTGTCCTTGTAGCTTCTTTGAAGTTTCGTCGTGTTGGCGTGTGTAGAAAGGGTGGTACGGACGGATGGGAGGTGGGATGGAGCAGGGCGGGGCGGGGCGGGTGTACCTGGTGCTGGTTATATCCGTCCCTTTCACGTCGATTGGATAACCTCTTCACTCCCACACACAGAGGAGGATGTTCTGCGTTCCGACTCAACACCCTCCCCGTCCGTCCCGTCCGCATATACGAACCAGTCGCAGACGTGATGGCAGCCACCATCGTTGGGCCATCGCACGCCCACTCCTCTCCACTCCTCCAACCACTTCAAAGCGAGAGATAAAGCAAACCTGCTCCCGGGACGTCGTCGCTGCCCTTACCCCGGCGCTACTGCACCCACCCACCCTCCTCCCATCTCAGCCGTGCCCATGCCCACGTACTGCCCAACCCCCGCTGCGCACCACCGCGCCACATCGTCCTTCGCTCGCAAAAGCAAAACAAACTCTAAAGCAACCCATATGACAATGACCCAGAAGATCCCCTAGCAGTATAGCGCCGCTCAAGGGCCCGACGCCCTCAATCCTCCTACATAGCGAGGACGTCGGCGTGGATGCAGGTAGTTGAAGAACGAAATGTGTCAGAAAGGAAATGAGTCCAGTTCGTCGGAGGATGACGAGGTTATGACGCCTCAGGTCGGTGGTGTGTTCTTTTCCGTTCTGGTGTCCCTTTTGGCTGAGGCTGAGCGCTGAGCGCTGATGGTTTGTCGTTTGGGTAGATTCTCCTGCTATCTGTTTCGTCGCACTCAGAGCCAAAGAAGGTCGACGAGTTCAGGCTTGCAGGGTCTTCTAATTACCATCAAGGGCGACTAGCGGCTGCTGCGACCGCGCCATCGACAGTGGAAACAACATTCATCATCACCGATGGCCTCCTTCAGAGTAGATCATGTATGTATTTCCACATTTTTAGAATGTATGCGCGTACTCACCTCGTTGGAATCCGACAAGCCATACCAGGAATGCGAAACACTGGAACGAAACTCGTAGGTAACGAATGAGTCTCTAGCCAGGCCCGCGAATCGCACCGTCCAAGGCGAGAGATCAGGATATCGTCGTAAGTCATCCATCTTTCCAAGCTCGTCATTTCGTATCCCATCAACACACCTTTTACTTTCTGGGATAGTTCACGATGCACGTCGCTCGCAGCCTGCGCGATAGACCTGTAATTAATCATGACAACATCGTGAGTTCTGTCCTTGTTTTTTCTATCTGTTTGAACCAACGCATTTACCCTCCTATAATAGCAAGTAACTATTACCGATCTTGCAGGGTGGCTCGTCGTCGCGCTGGCATGTGATGGATGGGAGCGGAAAATAGGCGATAAGGATTTCTTGGGGTTGGTAGTTAAAGGTTCGTGTTTTTTTTTCTTTCTGTTTCTTTTCACGATCGTACACGATGAAGCTGATAATTTGTATTACTAGTCTTACTAGTCTTACCCTAGGTGTCGTTCCTTATGGCCCCCCGATTTTCCGGATTTTATAAATACGGTAATACACTTGAATTTTCGTTTCGAAGGTCAAACGGGTACGCGTTTGAATACAAACAAACACTGAAAATTGTGCCTCTCATCCTCATGGTCATGAACCTACGGAAGAGTACAGGTGAGACTGTCTAATTGACGGCTAGGAACGACTGATACTCGAATACTGGAACGTCTACCAACCGAACTTTAGGCTATGCACTGCCACAGCATGTCCTTACAACTTGGATCCGTTTCTAAGTGCATCGATTATTCATCTCCTCACCTGTTTTCATGGCAATCATCAACTAATCTACTAGCATCATCCGCCTTTTCCGTTGATCGTGGGACGCCAGGCCTGGGTCAATAATTATCCAGACGGAATATGGCACGTGGTGAGTAACGTTCACGATTTGAGTGATAATTGACAACAGGGCCGACAGAATATAAGGCAGGCAAGGAAGTTAATTTAGGCGCGCATCGCCTCAATCAGCCATGAACATTGTTACACTAACACCCACGCTCATGCATTCGTTCGCTCAGAAATATCACAAAAATGGTCTTTGGAACAGTAGTCCTCGCTTTTCTCTTACTGGGAGGTTCGGTTTATGAGCTCAAATTTTACACCCCATGACCGTCCTCCTCTGTATCTCTCAGAGCTTCTACGGGTAGTACTTGTCGATCCAGTAACATGGTGGGGACGACTTTTCTTTCCTACCGAATCGTTCTGCTAAAATCTCAGATTGTGTTGTATGAATAGTTCCAGACTTCCAGTAGTGCGTAAAAATCGCATCCTTGGGATAGAATTAGAATTCTATCTCGATGTTTCACTGAGGTAGATTATTATTGATATACCCAAGTCCAACTGTGCAAAGGTAACCATGGCCAACTTCATATCTTCTGTAGAATTGACAATGCAATGGTTATAAACCTAGATTCTGACCAAAGTCGGCTGTAAAGCCACGTCCGTCTCCATCAAGATGTTTATAGATCACGCAAACGCCTATCTGCGTTTCGTGGCAGTACCAACGGCCTCTGCAACCTGCCCATTTCGCTGCCCCAGCCAAACTCGGGTACAACCCCTTGTTCCTCATTTGGCAATGATATGGATAATTTTGGACACTGCGGCGAAAGTATAAAGTCAAGTAGCCTGCTCGCTCTGATAACCCATTCCACATTCATTCATTCTTCCTACCTCCAGGACAGGTCCTAGGTTGTAATTCTTTCACTCTTATTATCATTATCACCCTCTTTCATTTTCTACTACCCACCGCCCCAAACCACGTCGAAATGCAGCTTTCCTTGTGCTTGATATCGCTCTGCGCGATCGCGGCTTCTTATGTCAATGCCTTTCCAATTGGGAAAGCCCAACTGCAAGTTGTAAGTTTCAATAAAACTCCTCCACTAACGCATAAAGATCGACATAGGTGCCTCATTTTCTTCATCGCTAGGTAACCCGAGACTTGAATCTGCCGGAGTCCATTGTCGGCAGGGAAATTACACTTCCGATTATCGAACACAGCGCTAGATCTTCCGGCGAGGCGGACCATCAGGTTAGCTGCTTCGACTCTGCATATCATTTTAAGATACTCATAAGTTACCAAGGCTCGCGGTATAATCAACGAAATAAAGAAAATTCTTGAACATCCCTTACCAAAGGCCTCACGCCGCGATTCATTCAGCAGCGAGGATGCACTTCAGGTTAGCCCTACAAGTTATTCGTCATCACTCCCAGCTCTCATGGGATACGTAGGCTCGCGATCTATTGGATAAATTCAGGGATATCTTTGACGGTTTAAGAGCCAAAGCGCAAGCCTCACGCCGCGATACTGCCGACAGCGAAGCAGACCTCCTGGTTCGTGGTATTTGACGCTTATCTATTATTTCACGACCCTCATGGGACACATAGGCTCGCGGCATATTCGATAAGCTAAAGAAGATCCTTGAACATCCGGTACCAAGAAACGCACGTCGCGAGCCAGCTATCAGTGACGCGGATCTTGAGGTTAGTCGTCTTCTGTGCTTTTGATCGATTCAGGCTCATGAAATAAACAGAAATTATTCGAAGAGGCAAAAGATATCGAAGCTAAATTAAAGGGGAATGGGAAACTCTAGTCAGGTAGACACGTGACAGGCTTAACTTGCCATGGCTGGTGTTTAGGAATTACCATTTAATTTATATGGAAGGTGCACTGTGGTAGTTTATTTCCTATGATATTTAGGCTGGTGTCGTCTTGGAATGCCATCTGCTTTACTTGTCTTTAAGGTTTCCTTCACAGCCGTCTCTTGGCTAGATGCTCAGAAATGAGACGCAATGACAACAGCGCAGTACAACGGCACTGAAGCGAGGGTGTTGATTCAATGATTGGTTTGTAAAACCGTACTGAACAGTCGCGTAACTAGCACGTTCTCTCCATTGTCGGCTAGGCGAAGGTTGAGTTCGAGTATTGCCTTCAATATCTACCTCCGATAAGTTAATGTAAATGTAAACAGAGTCGTTTTAATTAATTCCTTCGTCATCGTCGCTCAGTAAAAGCAGTGCTCACCTTTGAGCTTTCAACCACGGAAGCTGGATGACTGGGAACGAATTTTACATCGTAGACTATACCTAAAGACGGATCACTCAGATCGGTCTTATTTATGCCCCCCGCATTGCCACTTGAAAGCGTAAGTTCAGTAAGGTCGTAGTTAACCCGAAGTCCAAATAATTCCATTTACCGTTATTCACCCCATAATCAGCCTCCACGCCGGCTCTTACGAAGAGCTTTCCGTGAAGTAGAATTTAACCCCCATCAAAGGCAAGCAGGGAAGCGTTGCTGCTGTTCTGGGTCCGGGTATTGGGGTAGCGTCGGATCGCTGAGAAAAACTGGCACATTGCATGAATGAGAAATTTAAAATTGACGCAGTCACAGCAAGAAACATACGTGGCCTGTGCTAAGGGGCGGATTTTCGAGTACAAGTGGTGACGGTAGAAGAATAATAACAGGCGTGTCAGCTTGGGTAATTGAACTCAGTTGATTAAACCCACCGGGCCTGACGAACACGAAACATCAGTGCTGCTGGGGGCCGGTTGACTGTGGGTACCAAATCCGACAGTGAGAGGTAATAGGCTCTGCGATCATTCGGCGTCTCTCTGACGAAGCAGAGCCTTGCGCAACGACTGTGATTAGGAGAGCAGGGAAGACGAAAAAGAGACATGGCTTTCGTTAGAATGGGAAGAGGAGCTGGAACTTCTTGCATAGCCTTTTATGCGGACTAGAAGAGCATTCCCATGCACCTCAACTAGACCGAGGGACGCCGAAGCTGGAGAAAGGGTAAAATGGATGGCATTTGTGGATAGAATCGAGAGTGGAAGCCGTCATAGCCGACGCAGTATGACGGAGACATATATTTCCTCTGCGACTCGCGAGAGGGGTGCGTCTAACTTTATATCGAGACAAAAGAAAGAGTTCTACGTCGTCCACGGGTAAACTGAGCTGATCCGTGTCATTCCTTTGCCTTTTGCCATTCACTGCCACTGGCTGGCGGAAACGGCGACTGGAGCCCATTGTCTTCGATATCAGGCCCAACATCATCCACACCTCCATTCGCATCGTCGGCGCTGGAGAAGTGTGCCAATCCAGCGCCTACAAGTCCCCTGGGCATCTGAAGCCGCTGTGCCATCGATAAGAATCAGCTAACCGATGGGAAGCGATGAAGAAGAGAACGACGTAACCTGCCAGTGAGATGGCACCGAAGACTTTAGTGGATGTCGGACGAGCTGTACGGCCTCCGGTTCCTGTGGTGCCCAGGTTGGTTCTCTCGCAATAGTGGTAGAAATAGAACTATTGTAGAACTCGGTGGCTCGGGCATTCGAATAGGCAGGCCGGGCCGGCTACCTAGAGTATTTATGGAATTTTTTGACCTTCCAACTCCCAACGATGATGTTGATGAAAAAGAGGGGAAGATAATTGATACACAGAGAGGGTGCAGGTTCCATATTTGTGATCGATATGTTTTTATACAGTAAAGTACCTATTCCTCATCCAAACCCTCGACTTCAATTCTCGAAAAAATCTCGACTCTTCAGTTCGTCCTCATCAAGCAAATGTGGGTCTTCATCGTCGTCAATAACTCGAAGATCCATCTTTAAGATCAAAACATGCCAGAACCCTTGAAGGATTAACCTTGGTGTAGTTGGTGCCAGTGCGAGGAAACACTTTTGTGTACCCCACTATTGTACCTGTCTGAGATTCATCCGTTCGCTCACATTATAGTATGTATCCCTGATGCCCCACAATATTATTTATCGATCCCTCGAAACAGCTTCCTTGCCGTATTGCTTCAAAATCCCATTGCTACCTATTTAATTCTTTTCCCGTCTTTTTTGCTTGGCTAATTTTTCTGAAGCCATTTCTCATGAATCATGTTCCACTTTCCCCAGGGTCCCGTCTTCCTTCAACATTCCTTGTTTTTTTCTTGACTCATCCTACGTACATATTAAAAATACTCTATGAATATACGTAGATTGAGATTGAGATTTAACCCTTTTCTCACCCATCGCTAGCGCCTCACGGCTCGGTTTCCACAAAGAAAACATAGTCTGGCATTGTGTCGGATCCCTTCCCACTGTCTCGCTCTCGTCTCGTTACTCGCTCAATGATAAAATTATTTATTGACTCATATATTTGCTGACCACCACCGACCTTCCCTACGATTCTCTCAAACCTCTAAACGAACAGAGTTTGCGCCCAGCTTCGTTTTCATGAAGCATTATAAACTCACCCGCTTTTGAGCATCTTCCCTAACTGTGGTGAATACACGCTTCCTAGCAATTGTCGACGTCTTCCGATGCTCAACTTGTGGGAGGGCAAGTGAAGCGGGCGCCGTCTGCATATACGGCTCCGAGATATGAAACACTCCAGTAGGTATTGGCTTCACACCACTCTCCGATGCATGTGAGAAGAAAGAGAAACTAGAACTCACCCGAATACCAATGGTGGCCTACATGTTGAGACGTCGCCTCCGCCGCTGCCAAGTATCTTCAAGTTGTTCTCTGAGCCGCCTGCGTGTCCAAACCTAGAAGGATAATAATGAAACACAGAATGGACATTTGCTTGCATACTCTAGATGGGAAGGCTTTCTTGGACGTATGCCCTTTTTATCCCGGAGTCTTACCATCTTTTATTTTGAAACACTGTGCATCATTCCTATCCTAGTCTACCACACACTACGAACGTGGTCAGAGGTGTTCGAGCTTCGGTTGTTTCCTACTATTGATCATAATTCACGCCAAGCGTCGTCATGTGGAGTCGACAACTGTGGCAATTAGAAGACCGACAGGTTGATAGTAAGCAACTGGGACTGAGAGGAGTACAGAAGGGTGAGTATTAATGTTTACATATAACCGGATTATCTGCATACCGGGATGCCAGGCTGGGCGAGTTCTGAGTGAGAATCACGCGGCCGATTTCAGTGTTGACGATGAAAAAAAATTCCATTCGTGTACTTTGTGTAGTCGGATAGTGCGTCCCATTTGTAGTATCGGGTGCAAAAGGCCTAAATCCCAGATCTATTTTTGGGACTGTTATGATGTCGACTTCATTAAAGGCTATTTGGAAGCCATTGTAAATTTCGTTCTATTTTTGATTCACCGTGAACCCGTGAATGTCATAGTCGAATGCCTCTGGACATGGAGGTGAGCAGTACCCACGGTTTCTTGCCATCGAGGAACGTATTGCCAAACATGGGGAAAAGTTCCTGCTTATCGAGAATCGGATGAGGTTCTTTAAAAACATTTGTGGCTTCAGGTATTCCGTGGGTTGTGTTATGAAAATAACGTTGCCCAGGTAATTAAGATCTCACATGGAGTGCGACAAAAACGTATGAAGACCGAGAACCGAATAACCTCTCGAAGTCGCAAAAGCTACCTGGACTTTATCTTTGTCTAATTTTGCTTTACAAAAGGATTTGATTTGGCTCGTTACATTTGCCACGTTGCCATCGCTAGTTCGACTATGCAAAATCCAAGCATATCGACGAATATTCCTCCCCATAAAGGTCACCCCGCGTCCTCAACTGAACATTGATGATATGAAAAAGTTACCTTTTGCCTCTTTCCCTGGTGCCAAGCCATCTGCCGATACTCTGATTTGTATGTTTGACCATCTTGAGAGGAATTTCACTAACGTCAGGAACACCTAAACTCGGTTATAGGTTCTAAGGTAATCCCCAAGCGGAACCGCAATGATGATCGATCGGACTCACGGTCACCCAAGCAGATATTTGGTCTCACGAAGCTTTGTTGTTTCGTCTCACTGGTATTGAAGTTCAGATGAGCAGTTCCCAATCACAATCATTGCGCAGCAACACGTACTGTGTCCCGGTGGCGTAGTTCCAGAACGAGAAAATCAACGCCCAGTCTGGGCGCCGAAATTTAGTTCACAGGTAAAGTTTGAGGTGCTCGACCCGACTAGCTTCGTCGTGCCCACTGTTCACGAAGCACGGGTTTTTCCATGCCGTGCGACGCTGGAAGTGCAGACCAATTTATTACAGAGGCATTGCCCAGTGACAGCAAAGTATCTTTGGGTCGTGGTTGCAAAGGAATTGGAGAAGCTAGCTCAGTGGACAAATTTATACATGCTATTCTCACCGAATCATTGTTGCCTATCCCATGCCTGACATCACATGTTCATCTGCCTGAAAATCCTCAGGCATCCGTGAGCTCGACACCTTAAATCGGTTTCTGGTTTCATAGAAAAGCTCCCAAACGAGCAAGAACGGAACTGGAACTCACCCACATTGTGATTTCCGGCAAGATGACTTCGATCGCAAATTCGACCTTTCCAGCTATTCCTGCTCATGTTGCCGCAAAGTACGTCTTAATGATGTACTCGTCTCAGCACTATGAACTTATTCTACTACAGAACAGGTCCTCGGGTGAGGATATCGTCACTCTGTCGTCTATGCTCGCCAACCTTGCAGATGTAGCTTCTGGGGTTCATGTTCCACTGGGGACTTTTCGGAGCTCTTTGCGTGCAAGTGTGTCAGTGAAATCCCTTCATTCGCACCTTATTTCGACTTATTCCGGTTATATAATCCCATAGATATTTACCACTTGGCGTTTCAACGAGACCCGAGGCGGAATAAATTTCTGGTCTTCACCGTGTTCGCGATCGAGTTGGCCCAAACAATTTTCTTCACGGATTCCGCCTTCTATATTTTCGGAGACGGGTTTGGAAACTTTCAGCACTTTGAGGATATCAAATTTACCTGGTTTTCTGCTCCTCTAATGACTGGAATCGGTGAATATTTTTGTTTCCATACCAAATGTTTGATGATTTGAAGATAATGACACCTCGGATTAACAGTGGCATTCATCGCGCAAATATTCTACGCTTATAGGATCAGCATTCTCGCCAGGTCATACGTAGTCGCCGGCATAACTGCATTTGTGAGTGAAAATAAAACATGGCCTGGCTGATGCTGATGATATTAGCTTGCTGTCGTACAACTTGGAGGAGCAATTTCGACAGCCGTTGTTCAGAAGCACGCCGGGTCGATCATTTTGCTCCTTGGCCACGATTACTCTATCTCCGCTGGAGTACATCCGTCATTTGTTCATATCGATTACCCTAATCTAACATTTTCCTTTTTCCAGATCTGGAACGGGACGAGCGCCCTTTGCGACGTAATTATCGCTTTCGCCATGACCTACTATGCAAGTATTTGTATTCCTACGTCGCTTTCAGTTCGTTCTCAAGTTCTGCCATTCTGCACAGCTGTCCCGTCGTGGATCTAAAGCAATGAAGTCCACAAAGGTAATACTGAAGGGAATCATAGCCCTGGTAATAGAAACTGGGACCATCACTGGTTTGTCAACGTCTTTCCTAATATCCGATCAAGTCTTTACTCGTGCATAGCTCTGCTGGCCATTGTCAACCTGGTGCTTTCGGTCCTCCCAGGAAAACCATCCTACTTTTTAGCATCCTCGGAGACGCTGGGAAAGTTTTACTCCAATTCGATGATGGCCGTTTTAAACAGCAGAATGCGACTTGGTAATTCCGACGATGCAATTATGTTATCCGAGTCAAATATTGGAGCAACTTCTTCCACCACCGTGGTTCGTTATCGTAACGGAGTTGCGACTCGCGACGGCCCTGAAACATACGACTTGGGTGGTGAAGGTATAAAGGTTACTCGTGAAGAGGTCAAGTTCCCTGACGATGTAGACGCAGCGAAGGAAGACCGTTCGACGACGAAGGCGTATCTAGTCTGATAGCTGTCAGTTTCTACTGCTTGCGGTAAACAGACCAATTATAACTTATGTCCCGACCAAATACGGGTGACTCAGTGATCGAGTACATTCGAAACGATCGAACATCATCCAACTGTCAGGATCGATGAGACCCAGTATGGAAGAAAATTATATGACACGTACACTAGCTATGATTATACTGACCTTTGACCCATACCGCAAGAACCGCTAACGAGGACAAAGTGGACCTCGATCAAAGTCATCTGCGCGACGACCATTAAAGTCAGAACACGACGTTGAGGCCAAAAAAAATCAAAGCACGGAAATCACAATTTCCCGTCGGTTTACACTCCCACATGCTAGCCAATGTTCAGCGTCAGGCCAACACGACCCCAGCGTACTCGTAGTAGTTAAATTTCCAACCAGACGCGAGCGTGCTGCGAGTATCAAGAGCATCAGCCGGTGAGGACCTGACGCGTACGGTGGATAGCGATCGAGCTGCAGATAGTCTCGTGGCGTACTGAGGTGATGACAGGTTGGAACGAAAAAAAAGAAGGATTGGCAGAATGACCGTTCGGTGTAAAGGCTTCAGGCCAAAGGAGTATTACGGGCTCATTACTTCCTGGTCGTAACTGTGGTCTCAACATTGGCAGAGTAAGTGGAGGATGGAGTGTCAAGTAAGGTCTCGGTGATACCCAACACCCACTGGACACTGTAAAATGTCGATAAGCAATCTTTTGTGCAAAAAGGAAAGGGGAAGAAATGGCTTACGGGTTAAATTTCGGTTCTTGTAAATAGGCGATCGCGAGTCCAGCTAGACACAGCCGCGAAATACTTCAAGGAGAAATTTATAAGGCATACGGGACAGCTTACTGTTTGAGTTTGGGTCGAGTGGTGGCGGTAACTTCATTCTTTATTCCTAGAAGAGCGGGCATAAGTCAGTACGCGAAATGGAGGCTAAAGTAACATATAAATACGTGCTTTATATCTTTTCTTACTTTTCCTCAGAGATGAGGTTCGCTAGATGAGCGATTGATTGAGTATTGACGTCACAATTCTTTGGTGGTAGAGGTGAGGGCCAAAAGACAGAGTCATGGTGTTACGCCTATGTCGTGGCATTGTTGAGCCATGCATAGTCGTAGTAAAAGTGGAGCCACGAGGGCTCCCGCTAGCGTCTACAAAAACTGATCATGTACGAACGGAAAAGAGAGGAAGAAGTGTGCGTACAGGTTGGGCCCTTGTTAAAAGACCCTTAGCGTTCTGGGTGGGATCCCAAAGCGACGCCGGGTTCAGTCATCCATGCTAAGAAAGGGAAATTGCATCAGTAGCTTAGAGGGTGGCGAAAGCAAGAATACTCGAGGACATACCTGTGAACTTCCTTTCCGTTTCCGTGTCACTCAACTCCGTTATTCGTCACTTCTAGTGTCTGATGAACTCTCTATTACTGAGTTTCTCGGCGCTCGTAAAAGCTCCGTACAGCGCGTAACGCGAAGGAGTGCATTACATCTCGGTGGCGAAGCCGAATGGCTGTTGCAGTCTCGGGAGGCCGAACAAAGGCGATGGTGGGAGGAAGGCGGAGACATAATGGCCTAGGGAACCATGGAAGTTCATCCATGCCCAGCTAGGACCTGCAAACATTTTAGGCAAGGTTCAATGAACGAGAGGGGAAAGGCTGCCTTACAGCTTCGCTTTCTCGACAACGTCGAGTCAGAAATCCTAGGAAGGCGCAGGATGAGTTAGTGTGAAACAGTCACATAATTGAACGTACTTACTTTCTTTGGACCTAAGAATGCCTCATCGAGTCCCTGCTGACTCCTCTTCGTCATTGTGGCCACCAAACCTTCGGCCTGGTCGCCGTCGGAGCCTTCGCTCACAAGCTTGACTTTGGCGCACCTAATTGCAGTCCTCAATGGTCACGGTGTTCAATGAGTATGGATTGGGGTACAGGGACTAAGGCATTAATGAGGAAGGGACCTCCATCTAAAAGCAAATCGTCATAGCAGTTCGAACTTCGAATTTCCGAGTCGGCTCGCGCTGACTTGCTGACTGTTTGCTCCTGTGTTGATTTCCTTAAGAAACCGCCGTTGATCGCATCAAGCGGCAGCATCGTACCTTCAAATATTGCCGAAGTAGGCGGGCGGGCAAGCACTGCCTTATTGAAACCCCTACGCCAGCCTACGCCATGTCATATTCGGGCGCCATGTGGTGATCCTACTGGTACATGGGCCAGCTGTTGAATTTGGAAAAAATTCGGATCATTAAGCTTACTGTAAGCACAAAGGCTGTGTACGAAGAATGTTGTCTTTATATACGACCTTTCACCCAGTTGCTTTCTGTAGATAATTCCTTGACCTTTGACGAACAAGTTAAAAACCCCTCGACGACATCTCACTACTATGCCGGAATTAAATTCACTGTTCGACAGTTATCACGAAGCAGATGTGCAATCCACTCAAGAGCCTGAAGATCCTCCGACCGTAAATGTTCACGTTCGTACCCCATATTCACGAACCAAGTTGTATGACGATGAATTTATTCAGATGTCTGGCGAGGAGAGTAAGGCTATAGTACCAACCGCGCAAGAAGATCTTCGACGTCTGGTAAGTATGCCTACTGCAACATTTGACAAGGCAATGCGATCTAACCGGGAGCAGGTCAAGGGCGGTACACCGGATATGGGGACTAAAGATAGTAAGGAAAATGTCTTGGCAGACGTAAGTCAACGAAGTCACCACGGGCCCTCAGCTTTCAATTTATAAACTTATATCACAGTATCCGATTAAAAATGTCGAGACAGAAGAGACAGAAGGGCTCGAAAATATCGATTTTTCCTATGTGCTCATGGAAGAGTGTAAAGGAGAGTTGTCAGTTGCGAATCTTGACCAAGCCGTCGTTCGGTATCGTCAGATTCTCGATAATCATCCAACAACATACACACTCCAAAGTGATGAAATGATGGACCTCGCTTCGGTGGTGCGAGTTAGACTCATGTACACCGATCAGACACAAAACTCGATGGAGGCCTTGGCGCTTCGCGGCGATATTTTGAAACTATACAAGGCTATACTCGACGTAAGTAAATTAAACTCTCCATAAATTATTTGCTAAATCAAAGAATTGCAGAATAATATCGCCGTTATACAAGATAAACCAGATACAACAGCCATAACTGAACTGGCGAACGGAATTATAACGGACTTCCAGAAGTCGACTTCTCTTCATGTTCTGAATAACATCGTCTCCCTTGTTTGGCAGTCAGTTAACCACCTTCCTTCTACGCATCCTAGCCGGTGCTCTGCATTAATCCCTCTCGCCCAAGTTTTACGGGAGCGGCTCCAACATTGTTACTCCATCTCCAACCTTAAACATGCGCTTTCTACTTTACAAGCGAGGAGAGAACCTGATCGCCGACATGTTAACATGCCACACCGAATATGCTACATGCTATTAACGAGATTTGACTTCAGAGGGGGCAAACTTGATCTACAAACCGCACTTCACTGGATTAAAAATACAAATTTTGGACGAATTGCGACCATAGGAGGCCTCCGTACTGGAGGATCAACTGCTGTACATAAGGTGAACAAATTTATGTTGCGAGCAAGCTTTTTCGTTTTACTAAAGGCAAACAGGTAGACCCGCTTACAGACCGCGGTTTATTTCACTTGGAGCAATTTAATCGTCATGGAAAACTGAAAGATATCGAGGAGGCAGTACAGATTCTAGAGGATACTCTACGACGGACCCCAGGCGTGCACGCAGACCGACCCGCTCGATTAAGCAACCTTGGGAGGTCATATACATATCGCTTCGAACGCACTGGGAATTTTGAGGATATTGACCGTGCCATATCCAATCATCAGAAAGCTATCCAATCCACTCCTTTCGACCATCCTGACCTTCCGTCTTGGTTCAACAATCTCGGAACTTCGTATGCACGTCGTTATGAACACACTGGTGACCCCCAGGATAATAGCCGTGCCATATCCAATTTTCAGAGGGCTATCCAATTCACACTTACTGGCCACTTGGACCTCTCAATTTGGATGAACAACCTCGGAAACTCATTTGCCCGTCGCTTTCTGCGAACTGGTAACCTTCTGGATATCAATCTTGCCATATCCGCCCACCAGAATGTTGCCCAACACACGCCTTCTGGCGATCCTGGTCTCCCAATGAGCTACACCAACCTCGGAAATTCGTACATGCGTCGCTTCGAACGCACTGGTAACCCTCAGGATATTGATCGTGCAATATTTAACCACCGGAGAGCTGTCCAATGCACTCCTTCCGACGATTATTACCTTCCAGAGCATTTGAACAACCTTGGGAGTTCGTATACGCGTCGCTTTGAACGCACAGGTAACCTTCAGGATATTGTCCTCGCCATAACAAACCTGAAGAGTGCTGTTCAATCCACCCCCTCTGGTCATGCCGAATTTCCTACTTACTCCAACAACCTGGGAACTTCCTATTTAATTCGCTTTCAACGCACCGGTGACCTGCAGGATATCGACTGCGCCATATCCAACCACCAGATTGCAGTCCAAGCTACTCCATCTAGCCATGCTGACCTTCCAAGTTGGCTCGACAGTCTTGGATGTTCATATTTACGTCGATTTAACCGCACCGGCGACCTCCAGGATATCAACCGTTCCATAGACCATCACCAAAATGCTGTCCGATCTACTCCTCCAGGTCACGCTGACCTTCCGTCGAGGTTCAGTCACCTTGGAATCTCATATTTATGTCGCTTCGGACACACTGCTGACCTTCAGGATATTGAAGACGCGATATTAAACCACCAAAGTGCTATTCAATCCACTCCTTCCGACCATGTTGACCTTCCAGGGTTTCTTAACGGCCTTGGAAATGCGTATGCATGTCGCTACAATCGCACTGGTTACCTGGAAGATATTAATCATGCGATATCTAACCATCTCCGTGTTCTCCAATTGACCCCTCCTGGCCATGCAAACCTTCTAATGCGGTTCAATAACCTTGGAACTTCCTATTTGGGGCGTTTCATACACACCGGTAACATTGAAGATATTGACAGTGCCATATCTAATTACCAAAGTGCTATCCAATCTACTCCTGTCGGCCACACTGATCTTCCACGTTGGCTTAACAATCTTGGAAATTCGTATAGCCATCGATTCGACCACACCCGCCATCCACATGATCTACAGAACAGCATAGTTTCATATCGTCGAGGTGCTGAGGCAACTGGTTCGCCTTCAGATCGTTTACACTGTGCTAAACGTGCAGCCATGCTATCTTTCATGATGAATGACGACTCTCGCTGCTTGAGTGACTTCGCTCTTGCTATTAGTTTACTCTCAGAAGTTGCCGGGTTGGAACAGACAATTTATCGTCGTCATACTAACCTTCAGGACCATTCAGACCTCGTTGGACCTGCAGTGGATGCGGCTCTCACTTACAATCAACCTAACCTAGCACTCGAATGGCTTGAGCAAGGCCGGTGCTTGGTGTGGAATCAGCTGAACCAACTCCGTACCCCCCTTGATGATCTCCAGGTGACAAATCCAGTCTTGGCCGATCGATTCGTAAAGGTAGCAGGAGACTTAGAATCCCATGGAACTCGCTCATCCTCATCCGTTCCTTCTACCTTCGCAGAAGATGTTCACCTTCAAGCAAAAACTCACAATCATACTGTTCTTGCTGCTGAATATGGGCAACTTCTCGAGGAAATTCGGTCGCTTCCAGGATTCCATGACTTTCTTCAGCCACCAAAAACCGCCGACCTTCTGTCTTCCATGCCCACGGATGGTGTTGTCGTCATCATAAATATGCACAAGACCCGTTGTGATGCCCTGGCCCTTATACCTGGTGCTGGCGAACTGATGCATATACCGCTACAAGAGTTCAGTCTTGCCGAAGCAGAGGAATTACAGAGGAGGCTTCAATATGACCTTCTTAAACTACGAGAGGCGGACACTGGTGATCGTATGCCTCGCCGATCCAGGCCAAACCCACCTTCTATGTCATCTATTCTGAAAGAACTGTGGTACAAAGTTGTCCGACCAGTTCTTAAACGGCTCGGATACTCTGTAAATTCCCGTCGATGGGAGGCAACTACCATAGACAGAATACCTTACCCGTCTCCTACAATGCTTGTCGAAGAACTGTTGTACGAAATTATTCAACCCGAGATCGAAGGGCGCACATATTCGGTGAGTTCTGGTAATTAAGTTACTGGTTTGAATGCTGAACTTGTACGCTTTCAGAGCAATCCTTGGGTCAATCCCTCAGATCGTCGTCGCCTATGGTGGTGCCCGACCGGCCCTCTTGCTTTCCTTCCACTCCATGCAGCTGGGAATTACGGCTCGATTGCTGGGGACTCGATTGCCCAGGCGGGACGATGCGTCTCCGATTTCGTAGTCTCTTCATACACACCAACCGTGCGCTCACTTATTGAAAAATTCAAAGCGTCGTCCACTTCCTCTAAAGCACCCAGCCTCGTTATTGTCAGCCAGCCTAACACGCAGGATTTGCCATCGATACCCTACACCAAAACGGAGACGGATAGTCTTAAGAAGTTAATGAATGAAAATTCAATCGAAACGTTGCTGTTGGCGGACTCCGAGGGGACCCGAGATGAAGTGAAGGCGGCAATGAAGGCGCATACTTGGGCGCATTTTGCTTGTCACGGAGTACAAGATGTCAACCAACCTCTCGAGAGCGGCCTCTATCTCCACGATGGCCGTTTGGAGCTACTCGAGATCATGAAGCAGCAAATAGGAAACTTGGATTTGGCCTTCCTTTCGGCATGCCAGACGAGCCAAGGAGACGTCAATTTGTTGGATGAGGTTGTCCATCTCGCCGCCGGCATGCTCGCTGCTGGTTATCGTGGGGTGATTGGTACAATGTGGAGCATTTCCGACAGACATGGGCCGGAGTTTACCATGGAGTTTTATCAATATCTACTCAAGAAGAAAGGAGAAAAGGGGTTAGACAGCGCTCAGGCAGCGTATGCATTGGATTACGCTACGAAAAAGGTTCGAGAAGGGCTCGTAGCGGGTGACGCTGCATTTTTGACCTGGGTTCCCTATGTTCACTTCGGTTATTGATGCCTTCATATGCGTCGCGGTCGGTACAGTCGCAGACAGGGAAAATAATACATATGTAAGATACACACATTCTAAAGGAACGAATGTAGGAACACAAGGCGCATGGAGTACGGCAAGTGAGACGGAGGTAACGGCAACTTAAAGAGCAGTAGAAGCGGGATATAATTATGTTTGATTCAAGAATGAATTCAGAGAGATAATGAGAACCAGGACTGAGAAGCAAACTTTGCAATTTACGGGAAAAAATGGCACATGGGAAATAGGGAGCAAGCTCTCCAAAGCCCTCCGACGCCGATGTGATGGTCAACGCCTAACACCTTGAAGCGGAGCGGTGCGGGAGTCCAAAGGACGACTACGTTGGAAAAACCAAAAGCGCCAGTTGGGCGAACAAGGCGGGAGAGAGTGACGAGGCAGATCACAGACCTCCGTATGATACGGCATGGACACTGCGCTTTTGGTGGGTAGATAAAATCCGTTTCCCTGCCTCCGCCGCAGACCTTGTTTTACAGGTGGTCGCCCACCTGAGGCTCCGAGCGAGCTCGCGGAAAGCGGCGACGGCGGCGACAGCGACGACAGCTGCTCAGAACGGTGACGTCTTGATGGCGGGACTTGAAAAGAATGATGTGACTGCTGTAACGTTGATGCGCCTATCACCGATTCCGAAATTCGATCTCATTCTCGATTTGGACGATGCGCTGCGGCGGGTGCTGGGCGTAGGCTGGTGAGAATAGAAATACGATAGTGAATCCAGCGCCGAGGACAAGTTGTGCGACATTGAGTGGGCCTGCGCCATGGATGATATGGAGGAGGGAGCGATGGCTCCGAGGACTTGATGTATGCACTCCTTGATGGCATAGCTGGGGCAAGCTCCGTGGGCCGTTCGGATAGGTAGGACGAGTCGCGCTACGAACATTGTCTGAGCTGGACCTAAGAAAAGCGAGCATAAGTTAGTGCACTAATTGGTTGCCAAAATAGCATTCATACTGATGTCTGTCAGTTCGCTTTTCAGCTTCACTCAGCGACCGCGTTGGCTAGAAGAAAGATGAATCAACATCACAATTGCGCCGAAGGATGGAGCTAAGTACTGCCTTACGATCCCGTCGTGGAGTTCATGGCGGCCTCCGCAACTGGCATCGGATACGTAAAAGGAACTGGTTGCGGATTAGGTGGCACGGTGAAGGCCGGAATTCAAAGTTTGAACTCGGCCAGATCCTCGGCGATGAAAGCGCGAGAATGAGGCTGGCGACATGTGGACAGACGGGAAGGGGTTCGATTCAGTAGAATCACAGTGATGGCAGCGTTAATGACATGCGCCAGGACACCAAGTACCTGAAAAAACTGTTAATGTATGAAAGGAAAGAAGGTAAAAGAAGGGGTATAAGTTGGACCTTTGTTAAGGTGCCTTTCGCGTTCTGACTGAAAGCACGCTGGGCTCAGTCTTTCCCTGCTGAATGGGAGGATGCATTAGCTCACGAAATGGTATGAAAAACGACAATACATACCTGTAAGCTTCCTTTCCGTTTCTCCGTGTTGCTCGTCCATATCGCCCCCTGGCACTGCGAGCAGTCTTTCAGAAACACTACTGAGCAAGGCACCCATTCTTGTCAAAGACCAATAAGCAGCTCCGACGAGCGCCAAGAGGCAAGTCCTCGGTCACCATATCTCTGACCTCACGAAGCGTGAAAGCTGAGCGCAACGGTAGGAGGAAGACGGGGCAGGGCTGCTGCGGCTGGTGTCATGGAGTCTGGCTGTAGACAGCCTCGCTATAATCTAAGTTATAAGCAAGGTTCTATAAACGAGGGAAAGTCTGACTTACAGTTTCGGTTTCTTGACAACCGCTGGTTGAGAAACCTAGGAAGGCGGGGATTGGTTAGTAAATGAAGAAGTTACATAATTGAACGCACATACCACATATTAGCTTCAAGTATTCCTCTCGATTCATTGTGGCCACGAAACCTTCGTTGTTGGCGGCTTGGTCACCGCCTTTACGAGACCTTATGTAATAAGGACTCGTCTTACTCAAGGGGGCACCGGGAAAAAAAATCTCTACCTAGGGTCGATATTTTTGGTAGAGGCTCAAACGCTGGACTGACTAACTTACGTAATCAGGCACATGTCTAAATATGGTAAGTTGACGTCATCGCTTTGATCGCTTTCCTCCACGTCCCGAACCAGATGCCTCACAAGCTGCGCAAGCCCAATTTCGGGGTTCGAGTTCAAGCCCAGTGAGAACCGGTTCCGCGCTGTGCTGCAAGAAAACTGGAAAATCTGCTCTGGCCTGCATTTCCGGACCTGCACGGATTTTCCCGAATAAATGAAGCCTTTGCAAATTTTATCTGCTTGTCAACTGTCCGATGGGTTTCACAGCGTTGAAAAATTCTGTGTCAATCTGCTCTAAGCAGCGCCGTTCCGAACACATCTGAGGCGGTCTGGGTTGTTCTGTGTGGTGCTAAATCGGTTTATTTCTGCTCGTATCTGTATACATCTGCTATGTACTGTAATTACTCTCTCGTACCAATACTCTCGCTCCCGCCTATCCCGAATTCCGTCCAAACGAAAGAAGTTCGTGGCGCCTCATATCCTCGATAGTCTGTCAATCCGAGTAAGAGAATAGGTCGGTTGGCGAGCCCGGGGACCGGCTGAGTGGGCGAAACCAGAATTTGGGCGAGTCTGCGGTAGCCTTGCAAATTGGAAATCAGCGTGAAGCGCACCCGCCGCGGATAAAAAGGGAATATTCACATTAATACCAGAGGCCGGGTGCGCGAACAATCGTGCGCAAGGTCAAAGTAGCCGTGACCCATCAAGTAACTCTATACGCATATATCAGTTTAAATCGTATACGTGGGTGAACGCAGCGTACCTTTGCTTGTCGTCCTGCGAAAGTACCCAACTTAAAAGGGCGGCGAACCTGATAAGGTCGATATTAGCAAAAAGTCCACATACGAAATACAAAAATTTACCTCATCTTTGGTTTTACGTACCTAGAGACGATGTTCGACGCGGAAAGTGGGTTTGGGTTGACTATATGCGGGTGATTAGGATATATGCGTCGAAATAGTGGAACACGCACCATTTCTCGGGAGTTCAGGTATCGGCAAGGCACCTACGCAGTTCATATCACCCAGCAGTCCCCTGTGGATTCTAAACGACGTCTCACTAGAGCCCAAATCACCAGTCATCGACTAGCCCGCCTGGAAGGGCGCATCAGACTCCCTTAGCTCTCAGATCGGATATGGAGGTTTCTTGACAGTGAGGGTGGTGTAAAAGTGTGCTGAATGCGTTGAGCAGCTTGGGGAGGGTGTATAAGGGATGGGAAGGGAGCATTTCTGGAGTGTGAAGAACAGTGGAGGGGGATGGTGGTGGTACGGAGGAAAGAGTGGAGCGACGGAGTTGGGAAGCGAAGTTGAATTATGCCACGAGGTTGAGCGCGAAAAAAACCAGACGAAGGTGAGCAGGTCCCCAAGAGATGAATCGACGAATCGTTGGGGGCATTGAGCAACGTCATCGTGAGCATATCGTGAGCCGACAAACGACTTCTCGAGTTCTATTTATATACTCAAGTCGTGGCAAATCTGGAAGCCTTCAGATTTTCCCGGAGTGGCTCGGCTCTGCACAGTTTTCTAGCACGCTCTCCAGAAAACAGCAGAACCGGTTTTCACTGGGGTTCAAGTTCCACACACTCGAGATGATACTGGATGGTTTTTCGAGTAAGCAAATCAACCACCACTCAAAATATACCCCGCTTACCCATTGAGTCTCGCAGCCAGTGTGTTTGCATCTGAGCACCCCGCTCATTGAGCCATTGAGAACCGATCCACATAGGCACCCGTCAAGTGCCAGTTTACGTTGGACACGCTTTCGCTTCGGCCGTCGAGACATGTCAATAACTTCATTGTCACTTTCATTTTCTTCAACCAAGGCCTCGGCCCGTTCTACCACTGGACCTCCCGAGCCTAGACCGTTTTCGCTCTGAAAAGGCTCAACACTGCCTTGGCGATTGGACGAATCACAAGTCTGAGGAAGGTAAGTAATAAACCTCCTTGTTTCTCTCGAAGGACAATAAAGAAAACTCACGCTGTCATTGCTTAAAGCTTCTTGCACAGGCGCCACATCCGATTCCTCGAGGTTTCGCACAGAATGTTCGCCCCCGAAAGCGTCGCCTTCCATTTCTTCGCCAATGCCTACCATGTCTACGCGGTATTCATCATATCCCTCGTTGAAATCTTCGTCGTCTCCCATGTCAAAGTCTCTGTCGAGTTCCTCATCAAGGTTGCCCACAGGTTCGTCCGACGTCGTCGAGACCGCTCTCGAGTTCCTCGTCTGTGTCGCCGTCTTCGCTCAACTCAGTCTCGTCGACATTGTTAAGAGAAGCCGCCCTATTTTCTACGTCAATCATATCGTTGCTGACCGAGAAATGTGAGTTTCTCTGTCCTTCTATGTGAATAAGAAATGAATAACGTACGTTAAAGGAATCCTTGCGCGATGGTTCTCAGATACAACCAGCGGCGGGATTTTTGACTTCCTTGGTGGGCGTTTGACGGTTGCCTTTGCTCGCCTGGTCCAGATCTTGCCCATCTCATTCCGTTCAAAGTTGGAGAGTTTCCAGAGGTACTCGTACTTGGTGAGATCCAAAGTTTTATGCCGTTCTTTAAAGTGGACCTTCATAAAATACTTCCAGATTGCAGGGTCGGCTTTTGGGCATACAGGGCAAAGAATTGGTACATTTGAGCAAGGCGAGGTGGTGGTTGATTCCGCCGCAATGCTGTAAGTGAAGTTCATTTTGATAAGACAACCTTTTGACCTTTTTTGATCGATCTTCATGCTTCTCTTTGAACCCTTTCCCTTGGTTAAATAATACTGGCACATAGGCGACGGACGGAGACACAAGCCACATAAAGGTTCAATGGAGTGAATAACGGCGGGCTCATGCAGAATATGCGAGCCGATATGTTCGAGTACACGGGGACCTTGCGAAAGGTCGAGCGTGACGGTTGGAGAGCACCGCGGGCAGTCAGATGTTGTTGTTGAACCAATGTCGCTTATATCCCGGTCGCTCTCGCAAATGAAACAGGCATTGCCTATAATTCGAGGTGAGTAATTTAATTCACTGTTTCCAAAGCTAATACACACACCGGAAGCTTCGCGATATGGATATTCTTTGGTTTGTGCAAATTTCGGCACATTTTTAAGATCGGAAACCGTAAGACTTTGATAAAGGCTGGCGGTTAATGCAACTAAGAATGTGCTTTGCAGCAGGTAGAAGGGCATGCGAAGATGGGTCGTCGAAGTGATTGGGTTTATAGGCTGAATAAGGCGTCCGGGTACCGTGAATGAGCGTTCCTGTGCTGGGTACGTCCTCCAGTCGTTCTTTCCTTCTGGATCATCAGCTAATGTGGCTGGTCGTAAGCCTAGCATTTGATAGGACACAGTAACAATTTCTTCGGCGAGCATCTCGAGGCTGATATGATCAACTGCCTGACCGTCGATTCGAAGTTCGTTTACCTCTCCGAGGCAAAGCCAAAACTCGTTCTCAACACGGACAAGGGATGCGACTGGATCCGAAATAATGATGAGTTGTTCTGTGTCGTCAAGATGGGATGCGGATGTCGAATTCGTGCTTGATTCGAGTAACTTTTCGGTGTCGACAAATCGTGGAACAGCTTGAACGCGCTTCAAACGATCAGTTGAGCTGGCATGCTGGCGATACTTGGTGAATTCCTTCAGTGCGCGTGCTTTAGACCTTTCTTGACCACGTATTAGAACTTTAGAATTGAAGGCCTTTTCGATAGTGGTTGCTTGTGTCATTTCGCTGTTTGAAGAAGCCAGCTCAGCCCCAAGTGTGTCCTCGACGTCAACCCGCATATCTGCTTCATGGGTATCGATGTTTGTTGTCCTGTCGGCGGATGGAGTCAGAACCTCAAGGCTTTCGTCGATATCATCATCGGCCAGAGGAACGGTAAATAGAAGAGTGCCGAATGGAGAAAGAATGTTGATGCCGTCTTCTTTATCAAGTTTATCGAGGATGTGCTTGAGGCCATCACACTCCTGCTCAACGATACGCCGACCGCGATTCCACGAGGTTTGTAAGGAAATGTCTTTGAGATTAACATTTCCCCTCCACGATGCTGGTTTGATATGGTCTGCACTGTCGGGTATCTCCTTTGATTCACGCGACATGGCAGGTAGTTTCAGGCGTCGAGGAGAGCGATCCCACTGGGGGTATTTAGCGAGGATGTTTGATACTTCTGTGGTGCCGGCGAGGCGAGAAACTAACTGTAGGATGTCCAAATTAGCATCGTTCCCAACCATGGTTCTGAGAATCCCGAAGAGTTCTTCAAGCCGGTCTGTTCCAAGGAGTATAAGCCAAAATTCCCCGTCGGGATCGTCGATTTTCGCTTTAGCCACACAGAAAATTGCGTTCTTGATCATGATCATCAGGTCTGTGTATAGATTAGTTGGAATGAATTCCTTTCCTGCCAGTCTGTACAGGATAAGGGCAAGATGAGCCGCAGCGCTGAGATGCTCTACCTGCTCTGAAAGGGAGAGATCAACACAGAGGTATGGGAACACCATATGATACAAGAGCTTCCCGAGGGTCCATAGTGCCTCTCTGGCTACCAGAAATCCTGGATGAGAATTTGAACTTGAGCGGGGAAGAGACCAGATATCCTTTAACATGTCGAAGGCCATTTTTACATCCTGCTGATCCTCTGGATTGAACAAAGACCGGATCTGATCGGCAGACAGCCCTGATGATTTAAAGTGATTCTGAATAATATCAGGTGTAATGCGGAGTCCATTGACCACAACACCACGTCGTCGAAGCAGAAGGTTGCGCCACCGTTTGAAGACATGTTTCCAGTCTTTATCGCACGTGAGATCATCCTCGCCAACATGCATGTCCAAGAAATCCAGAGACTTGAGGAGGGGGTAAATTGGCGAGCTCCGCGATAGCCGAGACTTGAAGGTGAGCTGGATGAATGACGATCCGCGCCGTGTCTCACCGTCAGATGCTAGTGTAACAACACGCAGTTTTGTTTTGTCTTGCAGTCCGTTAACACCTCTAAGAACGGTTTTGATAACCTCTGCATGTTCTTCCCCAGATTCCTGCTTGCAGTCGCCTGATACAAGGACCGGACGGCCAGGATATATTCGATTATCTTTGCACAGGACGCCGAGAGCACCAACAGTTGCCTAAAAATAGATCAGGTACGTCCCAAAATGGAATTTGCCTCCGCGGAAGCAAATTCGAACTCTCACCTCTTTTGCGTAGTGGACCTTTCCCTCATCGAGCTTTTGAAACAGCTCTTCCATGTCACCCTCATTCACAAACTCGGTTGATGTTCGATGTGCATGCTCCCTGCATAAGCCTAGAAAGTAGTTGGTCTTCGGATCCCACCGGATTCTCTTTTCCGTGGCAAGCTCGTCGAACATCAAGACTGCATGGACAAATTTCGAATGATTCAGGCCATGAATCACATCCAGCACGCCGCCGAATGTCGCCTCGACATTAGCGCGAACCTCTTCGACTGTCGGCTGTTCATGAGACGGAATAAGGGGGGGGACAGTTGAGCGGCTCCTGAGGTACGTTATGCTCTGGCCCTTGTTGGCTCTATGGTTGATCTCTGCGACTCGATTTCCACCTAGTTTCCACACTAGCAATGCTTTCATATCCTCCTCCTCTGTAAAGCTCTTCGGGGTGTAATGACCTTCAGCGGCTGCCATATACAAAGCCAGCAAGCCGCGTGCCCCCTTCTTCTGCTGAAGGCCAATACTCAGCAGGCGGTCAACGCGGCTGACCTTGCCACTCGCAATCGCCATCAAGAGTCGTTTTTGGTCGGAGAGAGCGGTGGCCTTTGAAAGCAGTTTTCGGGATTGGTTCAACCCACGCAAACGATAGAACTCAATTGTTTGGTTTTTACGACGGATGGTGTCTTGAAGTTCACCAAAACCTTGGTATGCAAACCCCGCATTTTGATGAATGGTATCGTTCATCCGTGTGAGTATGCCCTCCAACGTCTTGTTTTTCGTCAGCTGTTGACAAGCCCGACATGGTTGACCCTTGTTTTCAGATATGCCACAGCAGCTTCGGGCGAACAACTTCATAACGCCGTTTTTCAACAAATAGTCCCAGGGGAGGCTGAGAGTGTCGTGGAGAGCAAATGGATACGCGGTATGTGGTGATTTTCCATCCGGAATGGGTACGACAAATCCAGTGCATACTGGTGCTGATGATTTTAGTTTTTCGACAGTGTCCTCATACTCAAAGACATCCACATCGACGATCTCAACTTCGTTGTCCCATGCCATTATTATGGGGCTGCTCGGCATTGAGTTGTCAAGAAATGGGTTGCCTCTTTCTGTAGCTGCGTCCACATCAGCGCTGATTGGAGGATGTACCCTTCCACTTGTCAGTGAGTTATGGCTTCAATTATGGTCGGATTTAACTCACCTGTTCCTCAGTTCCTCAACTAGGAAGTCCAACTTCCCCCTAAACAATCCTTCACTGACGCCGCGCTCCTTAATGAAGTACGTCACAAAATCCACCAAACCATCCAGCCCCCATTTCCCGCGACATATAATCTGATTCATATCCCCTTCTTTTCCCCATCCTAGTGTCGCCTTCAAGACATCATTCAGTCCTGTTTCCCATAAGTCATCGGCACTGAGGCTAGGGTCATCAAAGTCCCTCGGATTGCTCCCAAAAACTGACAGCTTGTCGAATTCCGACGCTTCGGGGATGCTTTGTGGTAAGCTTTTCACCAATGTCCGTAATTTGCTGACAAAGTCGTCAGATATTGGCTCTGAAACAGCTTGCGTGGTTTGAGAAGCAGGTTTTTCTTGAGGAGAACTCGTTGAGATGATAGGCTTCTCTGCTGATGTTCGAGCCAACGCATGATTGGTCTGCACAGGAGTAGAACTGGCGACAGTTGATGGTACCGCACCAACTTTACGTGTCAAGAATGAGAGTATTGACCCGTTCTTCTTCTTTTTAGCCTCTTTGTCTCGTTTGGCACGTGTCTCCCTGCAGACCTTTGTTCCGCGATGGCGCTTTTCAAGGTTTGCAAGCCCAATGGTGCCGCAGTTAACACGAGTACTGCAATCCGGGCAAATAGCGTATCCTTCTGCGTCGACAGCCGACTGAATCGCGGCCTGAATTGGTTCTGCAGCGTAAGTGAACCATGCATATTAATGAATTTTGAGACTCACCGAACTGCTACTTGACGCCATGTCCTTAACTAGATTGCACGCTGCTTTGAAGCTGTCAGATAACCGGTAGGGGCTATGAAAATTGTACGGATACCATTTGTGACTAGTTGTCTCTAGTTGTCACTCTGCTCGATCACTTGTAAAATGTGAAAACTCTAGTATATAGTAGTTCTTTGTATTTTATAGAGCTCTTTTATACCATAAAAGTGTCCACACTTGACTCATATACTCTAGTAAGGTTCTAACGACTTCAAACTGACATTTTTAGCTCATTTCCTGGAGACGTCCAAATTTTTTTTTCGCGGCCTGCGGCCGGACTAACTAACCGGGTACCGGTCCGGCATTTCGATCCCGGTGCCCCCTTGGTCTTACTGGATGAGACGAATTGTTGCCTCCTGCAGTTTCATTACCCGGATTGTGTGGCCCTATTTACGCCTTTCCGGTACTTGAAGTTCCCGAACCGGCCCTTTTCGATAGTTAGAAGCATAGTCACTGGTCAGTCTCCAGATTCTAATGTAGTGTATTTTTTTTCGAGTCGAATGAAGTATTTTTTTTCTTTTCGGTGGTCATGGCTTACAACGAAAGTATTCATAGTAGACTTTTACGGGTACAAGCATGCCCGTTTAACGGTATATGTTTTTTTAAAAAGACATGTAAGTTATTGAAGATGTACTCTGCTTCTGTTGACCCAGTGGATGCCGGGTCCGTATTCCGAGGTATTCGGTTTCTTTTGTTTTTTGGAGTGACAGAAGTTACCTATATGTCCTGATATTCTAGTTCGGATGGATAAAATATGGGAAGGTGTTGAATGATCCATCTTCCGACGTACTTGTCTTCTATTGCGCCTTTCATCTTTAGACAGAGATTGATGGATTGACTGACGAACGACTGTGAAGTGTGAGCCGCCGACGGGAGAGTTTTAATTGAATAAATGACGTAGCTGTCAGCAAAATGGGTTTGTATACGTCGGCTATGGTTGGGAGTTGATTGTTAGGGGGCCGAATAAGGGAACAATGAATCCTTTTTAAGATGTTCGATGTTATTGTTGATCGGCTTTTGAGATGGAAGCTCGAGCGATCTATGTCTCCACATTTCTTGACGCCCTTTAGGAAGCGTTGAATAGGTTTGATGTGCTACTTTCTGACGTGTTCTGACGGTAGATTGTCTCGAGTCACCGAGTGTCAGTCCTTGGAATCCTGGTTTAATGACTGTTTAGAACATACTAATTATCAGTGCCGAAACTGCTCCACCAGAAACATCGCTTTCCGCGTCGAGTTAAACAGAACCCCTCCCATCATATTTATAGACCTTCGATCTCCCGCAACGGAGGTTGAAATTAGTCAGGAGTTTGCCATTAATTCTCGCGAGGGAAGACTTAATTTTGTTCTTCGGGGAGTGGTATACCATGGTGATAATCATTTCACTTGTCGCTTATTATTTGGTGAAAATAGCTGGTTCCACGACGGTATCACTACAAAACGAAACGTCCTTCGTGATTCTCCCTTTACGCAGCGGACATTGTCTCACTATTGCTCAGCTAGGGCAATCGCAGCAGTATATGTAGTAGACAACATTTCCAGAAGTTCGTAAATTCCAACGACGGTAGATGCCGTCGGACTTGGAAATTTTTCAATAAGGTCTCGTACTTGCCATGCGAAGCAGTGGCCGACACACCCGCACGTTTAGAGTGGTCGGTCAACCGGTCACAGGCTTGACTTTGAAGTCGGATTCCTTCGTTGGAGCTCTGTTAGAGTTCAGCTAGCGCGTAATCATGGCGGTTGTCGATGTTTACAGTACGTAACAAGGAGGAATCTGAGGCAAATATGAGGGCAGGTAATGAGATGGCCGTATAGTCTCGGTAAGAAAAATCACAATTTGGCATTCGGCAAATGCCGGATATTATTGCTATTTGGGGAAATGTTGGTGTGCGGTATTTTGATCCCAAGAAAATTCTGACAAGCTTGCAGCGCGCCGTGAGCGCTGTAAGTTGGTGAATTTTATGCTTCCTACGAATTTGAGTGCGTTGGATTCGTAAGAAGCTATGCTTCTGTAATTTTCCGAAAATGTAAGATTTTAATGAGAATGGTCAAAATTAACCTCAAACGGCTTTCCCCTCGTAGTTAGCTTAAAACACAACATAAAGTTTTACATTCCTGCAATCGCATAAGCGTCCATGTACAGTGGCGCTCAACCAATGATGGCTAGAGTCTGGTGCGCACAAAAAGTTTCTAGGAGGTAAGAGAAAATTCTCGGCGGCGCGAAGACCAGCCAAAAATTTTCCTTATTTTTTATTGCAAACCAGTTTTTCGTAGAGGTACAGAGGGAACGGCAGACAGTACGGTAGGCAAAGAAAACTTTACAATGAAAAAACGGGTAGTAGAGAAGACCCGTAGGTTCCAAAGGAAATGTAGAAGGTAGAATCCTCTGGGAGAAAGAAAAGACGATAATGTAGTAAAATGGTGAACTTGCGAAGTGAACTTCTTCTATTACATCTCATCGACCCACGGGATGCCAATGAGAGGGTTAACCCTCCTGCCGGAGCGGAGGAGTTGCTTGTCGAAGTGGAACTTCTCCCAGATCCTTTGGACAATCTCGGGGTCGTCACAGGCGTTGGCCTTGGCTCGGAGACGACGGAGGTGAGCTAAACCCCAAGGGCTGATGTAGGTGAAGTGCCGATTGTAACGGCGATACTTGTGAGGGTTAGCGGGGGGCTTGGGCATACGTTGGACTGGGAAGGGAGGCGAGTAGCCAAAGTCCGGGTGGGGAGTAGGCTCGCGGATGAAAGGTGCACGAGGAAGCGGGTTGGGAGAGCCAGGTACTGGGCTCGGGGGTGGGGTGCCTTGAGCAGATCCTCCGGAATCGGAGGGAGTCAGAAGTGCTGGTAGGTCGGCATAGGTAGAGTCATCGGTGTTGTCCTCAGATGACGACGAGGCGTTGGCAAGAGGAGTGGGTGGGGAAGTTCGATGAACTGGGCCAAACCCACCTGGGGCAGGGTTCCCTGCCAGCGGTGAGGCAATAACATCGAAGTTCAAGTTTGAGGAAGCACCGCGGGCTCCTTCAAAAATGCCAAGCCTGTGAACCTTGCGGAGGAGATCTTGCAGTGCGGGGGCAAGATTGATAAGTGGGTCGAGCTCGACGTTAGGAGGGACTCGGATGCCAAGAGGCGAAGGTTGAGTGTCGAACGAGAGACCCTGGAGTGCGTGCACGCAGTCGTCAACCGAGGTGGTAGGTGCTTGGTTGGAATACGCAAAAGTGAACGCGCGGTCGGGTGCAAGCATTGGGGCAGCCGAATTGCCGCCGGTGGCGCGGGAAATGGCAGGGCAAATGACGTTGGAAGGCATGTGGTCGCGAAGACTATGGAAATTTGAAAGAGGTTGTGGGTGGGTGGGTAAGAAGAATCCTTTTTGGTGCGTGTGTGTGGGCTGCGTGAAGTTCAACGGGGGCGAAGAGCTGCCTTCTCCTACGAGTCCCCCGCGCCTATTTTATCTTTGCGAGTGTTGGTCAAAGCAAGTTTGCGTGTGTTGCTATGATCTCATAAGTTTGGTTTTGCCACTGGTGGGCGAGAACCCTGAATTTCGGGAAAACAATAAGTTTATTGTCAATTGGCGCTGGGGCCGTTGACCTTAATTGTGTTTGGATGTCCTCTGGTTCGCCTTTCCATTGGACTTGAGTAAATCTTTCACTTTAAACTCGACCAATGATGGCTAGAGTCTGGTGCGCACAAAAAGTTTCTAGGAGGTAAGAGAAAATTCTCGGCGGCGCGAAGACCAGCCAAAAATTTTCCTTATTTTTTATTGCAAACCAGTTTTTCGTAGAGGTACAGCTATCTAAGAAGAAGATTTTTTTTTTTTTTTAAAGGAAGGAAAGGAAAGGATAAGAGAATCGATCGGAGGAGCGGAGAAAAAAATGGAGAAAGTACAAGGCTAGTAGGGGGCAAAGCCCACCTTTTTGTTGTGCGGATGCGCGGAGGTCTCCTTGTGAAGGAGTTTTGAATGCACTGATTGTCGATGGTGACAAAAACAATGTCTTACTCAGGCATTGGGTTGCCGGGAGTAAAGCAGTGCTTGGATCAATGCAGGGTTCTTTCGGATGTAGATGAGGAATGCATTGGAAGACCAGCGGCCCAGAGGTTGAATGATGGAGGGGGATACGCCATGTTCAGCAAGAGAAGTCGCACCTCCAGCTCGCATTGACTGGCCACCGATGGTAGAGTCAAAGAAGGAACGGAGGCGGTCCATGAAGAACGATCTTGTTGGGACGGCGCCGGCTTTTGTCAACCACAGTGGGGAAGAAAGGGGAAAAAGTCGATCACGCGAATTGAGGTAGGTGGTGAAATGAAGTAATGGATTGTGACGTATTTGGTCTGCACGCACAATGACCCGATTACCTTCGAAGTATCGGTCCGCCTTGTGTGAAGGGAGGTGGAACTCAAATTGCGATTCGGTGATGCAAACCGAGGTCCGACGGATGATCTTGCGCCAATCGCGGCTGGTCTCATCGTCCGGGAAAGTCAATTCGCCTAATCGCATGAGGGCGAAGAAACCTGTGAGTAGCATTGCCACAAAGAGCAGGTCGTCGTGGTCTGTTGAGGGAGCATAGTGGGTGATAACAGTGTTGAGATTGTCGAGTGAAAGGGGTTGTTTACGGTTGATGGGTCGGTTTCGCATTTTCATACATCCGCGCAGGGTGCGCTGAACCAAAGGGGAAGAACGGGCCTGACGAACAGTGGGAAAATACGGTTCAAGCTGTTGTGAAATGCCAGACAAGTAAGAGTTGACAGAACGAGGGAGGATATGGTGTGACATATAAACTGTAAAGAGGGAGAGGGTGTCGTCGGTGGGTTCAACGGGGAGGTTGTGCATTCGTATGAAAGAGAGATAAGAGTTGAGAGCAGAGGAATAGGACTTTGCTGTGGTTAGATCAATTGACTGTCCCAAAGCAAGCGCGCGTTCGTGGAGTAAACGCTCGCGCGACCAAGCAGACCTGATAGGCTGCCGGGTCGAGGTGGGGGGGAAATTCATGATGAGATCGCCCCCAGCGTCCATCGAGGGGGTTGAAATGGGAGAATCGAGAGCTTGGGCTCAAGATCTAGAGCTGTGATAAACTGGGCACGGGAGAGGGCGTCGGCAACGGAATTACTGGTGCCAGGAACGTGGAGGACACGTAATTCAAGTTTGTGTTGAATGAGGATGTCGACTGAGGCCATAAGGAGGTGATTGAACTCAGGGGTGCATTTCAACGAATTGAAGATTTGTACCGTGTTCATATTGTCTGTGTAAATGACAACACGCTGGTGCGGACGACTTCGTTTAGCGACATCCCCCAAGGCGCAGTAAACGCAGAGGGCTTCAAAGTAGAAAATGATGTCGATGACTGCGTCTGGTGGCGTGGGGGAATAGAAACCTTCTTGAAGCGAGGTGTACCAGAAACCCATGCCTGCGGGACAAGCATCACAGTATATCGTCCAATCGGCGGCTATGGGGTCCCAAGTAGTCGACCGGAGGAGATGAACACCGTCAGAGACCTCTATATGGCGTATGGCCCACGTGAAGTCACTGCGAATTGCGTTGTTTACCCAGATCTTGCGTTGCGGGTCGTGTGGTCCAGTGAGCTTGCCATACAAATTGTTGAGACATGGTCGGAGGAGTGGAAAAACGTTGAATGACCAGTTAATCCATCCTGCGATCTGTTGCCAATGCTTCAATTTGTAGCAAGCATGTGAGCCGTCGATGGGTTTGATGCTCCAGGAACGTAGGGCATTGAGCAAGTTTTCGCGTGAGGAGGTTGACAAAGAGAAAGTGAGTGCGTTCGGGTCTACCTCAATGCCGATGACAGTTAATGGAGATCCAAAAAGTTGTTTGGAGGGTTTATGTGGAATGGCGAGCTCATCCCACAATTCGAGAAGGAGGGTTTGGTGGCGGGGGAAAACCTGGTTGTAAGGGGGATAGAAAAGTGTATTCCCCTCAACGTCAAAACCAGAAGAGTCATCGACGTAAGTAGCCAGGTAGTCAAAACAGCGCTTCCGGAGAGCAATCCAAGATATCAAGCTGTTGAAAGCTATGAAAATTGCTCCGGAGGCAGAACTGCCGAAAGCGTTATTACGGTCTATATACCGCATACCATCAACTGTGTTGACCTGTTTCAGTTGCCAGAGAGGGTGAACGGGCATGAGGCGATATGCTTCGGCGACATCTGATTTCCACATCAGCAGCCGCGGGTTGTTGGGGTAGGACTGGAAGAAATGAAGTAACATTTCGCCTATGCGTTGCACGCTGTCAAGTGGGTAACCTGTTACGCTGTCATGATCAATCATGCTGTTCAGCGAGAACGGCCCCGCACTATGGTCCGTTACCATTCGCAGATCGGTGGAACCAGGTTTAGGTACTGCGTGGACAGGCATGCAGTACATTCCTGGGAGCAAATCGGGGCCAAAAGGTTCTGAAAATCGGCCTTTTGCTACTTCGATCTTGCATTGTTCGCGAATGAATTCGGCTTTTACAGGGTCCGAGAAGGTTGGGCGGGAGCCGTCCCATATCTCGGGATATCCTTCCTTGAGGGTGTCGGCCCAAGGCCAGAAACCCTCGCGTAAACCGACGCACACAGAGCGCACAAATTCGGGATTTGGATGATCTCGAAGTAGGTTTTCAAAATGATCGACGTGAATTGGTGTCGTTATCTTGAATAAGTGTGGGTGCTCAGCGATGGTGGTTGTTGCAATAATGTTCTGGAGTTCGGTGTCAGGTGGGCGGGGTAGAGGAATGGCAGTTTCAGACCAATCTGCTATCGTGAACGGCAGATCACTCTGAGAGCTGGACCAAAGGTTGTAGCGAAGATATTTGGGCCGTGTTCCCAGAAGCGCAGCATAGGTTTTACGGGCAGGCTTCGCGTCCGTGACCAGATTTTCCGCAACGTTTACAGAGGTGGCGGTATTTGCATTCCGCATCTGAAAGTCGACATCCGGCGGCAGTATTGTATCGGTTGCAGATGTCGGGTTGCTTGCTTGCCCCTGATCGGAGAGGACGTTTATGGCTGGGAGCTCCAGTGCCGCCAGCGTGTTCAACTCCGTCGGGCATGAGAATGGCAGAGGAGAGTCGGAGGAATTCGTGGGTGTCGGTGAGGAGGATGCTCTGGCCCCCGCCAACAACGTTTCGGACGGCGATGTCAAAGAGGAAGACTTTGGGGTGTGCTGAGTTGAGTTTAGCAGCAAAGAGTCCTTCGATGTAGTCCCCGTAAGCTTGTAACTCTTGAGTTCGGTGGGTGAAGACGTAGGCGGTGGCTCGAGTAGCGAAACGCCAAGCCGACGACCAATCCGAGGCGGTCTTGACTTGTCGTTTTGCATCAGGAACTTTCGCGCTGACTCTTGAGTCTCCAGGGCGAGTCTCTGTCTCTTCATTAATTGTACAACGATGAAGAGAGGAGAGGACGTGGTTAAGGTCGACTGGCTCTCCGCGGAAAATTCGTTCCCATTGGGAAGACGGGAATCCAACAGGAGCGTCGGGGGCAATTTTAACGAGGAATTTGGTACCTGATATGTCGGCGTTGAAGGTGCGGAGGAGTTGACAAGTTCGTTCGCAGCTGGGATTACGGGTGCGAGAGAGTTTGTCTTCAGGTTTGTACCAGGGCATGTCGGATTCTTTGACACGACGACGTTTGGTTGACCGTTCCTCGGTGCCTTCGTCTTCCGAGTCAGAGAGGTTTTGATTTGACGCGTTGGAGATGTGTTCAAGTAATTTGTCGACGTGCTTGTTGATAATTTCGCCAGTGGGATTATCCGATCTTTCTTCATCATCCGGGCCGCCAGCTTCCGAAGCTCCAAACCTCTTGGCAACGGAGATAATCTCGGCGAGGTAGAGTTCGAAAGCTTTCTCCGCTTCGAGGGCAGAGATGGTGTTGTCTCCGTGGACGATTCGTATGATTTCCGAGATCGCCTTCGATTGAACAATCTGTCTTTGTTTGAATCGTTCAATGATCGCGTCGAGTTCTTCACAAGAGTCGGATCTATGGTATGGAGTTTGGGATGAAGCAGATGGTTCCCTATCCGTTGACATGGTTCGGGAAGTGGAAGATTCGAGGATGTTGGATTGGATGTTTTCAGGATCGTTCTCATTATGACTCATAACTCAATGACTTAAAGTAGCTTAGAGTGTACGATTTAAAATCTTAAATAAGAAGAATCCTTTTTGGTGCGTGTGTGTGGGCTGCGTGAAGTTCAACGGGGGCGAAGAGCTGCCTTCTCCTACGAGTCCCCCGCGCCTATTTTATCTTTGCGAGTGTTGGTCAAAGCAAGTTTGCGTGTGTTGCTATGATCTCATAAGTTTGGTTTTGCCACTGGTGGGCGAGAACCCTGAATTTCGGGAAAACAATAAGTTTATTGTCAATTGGCGCTGGGGCCGTTGACCTTAATTGTGTTTGGATGTCCTCTGGTTCGCCTTTCCATTGGACTTGAGTAAATCTTTCACTTTAAACTCGATTTATTTGAGCGCCACTGTAATTTCCTTAAGTTTGAGAGTGAGAATATTCAATTTAGCTATGCCCAAGCAATCTGTCAAGCATCCTACAAATCTTACCAGATGAGACAAGCTTCAGGGCGCTAAACTCAGTGCCAGGGCACTGAGCGTCCGAACTGCCATTCATTAACTTCGCCAAAAGTCAGTTGTTCACTTCAATTCATTTTTTAGAACCTTCAGGATGCTTTATGCGATTGCAGAAATGTAAAAATTTCCATTGAGATGTTGTGTTTTAAGCTAACTACGAGGGGAAAGCCGTTCGAGGTCAAATTTTGACCATTCTCATTAAAATCTCACACTTTCGGAAAATTACAGCTTCTTACGAATCCAGTGTACTCAAATTCGTAGTCATAGCATGAAATCTCATAACTTACAGAACTCATGACGCGCCCCCGAGTGACATTCTCGTGAATGCAGCAATGTACGACTCTCGTACTAATGGTAGTGAAATACTCGATAATTTCCTTCTACTGGGTCAGACCCTCTTGCGAGGGGATTGCTTGATCGAGGCCCAGGAGAACCCTTTTTCCTCGCGACCACAAAAAAATCCAACAACCTCAAACGTTATCAAAGCACGCCGGTGGGTTTGAAGCGATAATGGCATTTTGTTCGTACCTGGAAACTTGGATGTAGAGAAATCCTACAAAAAGGCAAGCAAATGTGTTCTGTCTCGCCGTCCAACTTTCAACTTCCCCTCTTTTCCACGTTTCCTCCTTTCCCATCCTTGACGACAGAACAGAAAATGCTGGATCACAGCATGCTCACGTTGTTCCTCAAGTTTCTCCTGCTATTTACGCTCTTTCAACTGCCTAGCACTGTGTCCGCCAGACTGGCTTCGCCTCATTCGCGTCATACGTCGCTTGTCGATGCCAGCAGACTCACTACCAATGCCGCCCGTATACAAGCGGGGCTGGGACCTTTGAAGCCAAGATCGTTCTTCAAGCCATCCCGCGTTGGCGGTAACTTCTCTCGTTTTCATTCAACACTACAAATTAAATAAACTGTCCCGTACAGCTCGCCAACCCCGGGCCTCCATAGTTCCGTAAGTCCATCTTACACATTTTGCCATTGTCGACGTGTTGTCCCTGATCCCTAGCCTGTTAGCCTTTCAGGTAGTATTCGAGTAAAGCGGAAGTCTGATGGTAGTTCAGTTGGGTTCATCTCAATGGACAGTTCTGCTGAGTAATATCTCCACCTTCTCAACATGATCTCAGTGTTCTAATCGAGGATAATAGCTACGGCCTGCTTTTAACGGATGTAGATTCAAACATGATGACAGTCAGCTTCGTCCCAGACGCTCCATTCGACATTGCTATTGTATGTCTATCGCCCAGTGTACAACCTTTCACAACTCATCTTTCGTAGAACAACCCAGGTTCGGTCTACAAGTTCCTTGGTTTCTCTATCGGACGTGATCACACTGCAATTAGGATGACAGCCAACGTAGCTACCAGTAAATTAGTCTGCCACATTTACGCAGCCGGAACTAACAGGTTTGCGCATAGCGTCCCCGGGCGCGCCACCTACGGAGGTTTGGACCTCCTTTAACGGTTGGTTTCCTGCAGAATCATCCGTCTGGTTCTACAACCCCACCTCTCAAATCTTAACTGGTTTGGCTCCCATTTTTTGTAATGTTTACTCCAAATAAATCATATTCACAGCCCACTGGATTGACAATACTGGAAGTGAGTGTTAAATTCCTAGCACAAATTTAAATTCCTTGCATCTGAGAACTTCGACTATAGCTTACATGCCAATGTCTTTGTGGTACGTATCGACCGCCAATGATCTCGTATTAAGTGCCGTCGGTCCTGCTGGGGCAGTTGAAGTGGTGAGCACAATTTTTTCATTTGATCTGTCTCGCTATTTATCACCCTGTGCAGGACCTTACTCTGGTATCGGTGTAACCTCGAATTTCGACTACACTGCCCTAATAGAGTAGGCAAGGACACTGACAGCGGTGCATTTCCTTGTCCCGGGCCTTACATTCATAGAACATGCACTCTTTGGACTGCCCACTTTACATATACATTTATCTTAACATTTTCTGTGTCAAGTCTAAACTGTCGAGTCCGAGTCCCAATTCCATCCATAGGATTCTACTTGCTTTATTCTGTCACACTTTTCGCGACACGCTTCATGGACATGGCCTTGTCGCCTAGGAAGCAGCATCTATGAGGCCACGATCTTTACCGTTTGACCATCCCCCGTTCTATTATTGAACCCGCCAAAATCTCGCTGGCGTTCGCTATTAACGCGTTGTTTAACGAAACTCAGGACATCTAAAATTCAATGCGTACATATATTGGTGACCAGAGTTTTTTATAGCGACATTCCGGCAATAGCGGGAAGCTGAAAGAAGTGCGGCCTTTTGTCTGGTATAAAGCCTGAATTTGTGGCATTGGCATCCCTGTCGTCATCCGGAAGTGCACTGCTTCGTTGGGTAAACGTGTGAGATGTCAGACTAGCTTGATAGCTACAGGTTCAAATTCGGGCTCCTGCTGGGAAATGAGGTCAGCGATGCAATGCGATAAAATTGGAGCATTACCCGGAAGAGAAATCATGATTACAGAGGTGTATATACTGTACATACCTGGGCAGTGCAGTTGGCCAGACAATGCAGATTGTGCCTCAATGCATTTGGCGCCGTATAGTTACCCTATCATTAATAAACTCTGAGAAGATAGCATATTTTTAGTCATGGAACCTTTGGAGTACACCTACATGGGAGTGCAATGGACAAATAGGGGAGGAATATTACCGACCTTCACGGCGATGGCACTGACACTGCAATGACCGGTAGAGACGGAACAGACGGAACATACCTGATTATCGATTATCTGTGCCCCCACACCTCCAGGTTGTAAAACGTAGCAGATGAAACCCGATCAGTGATATCTCGAGAGAACCTACTTTAGAGCATTACTCCCAGACCTATATATTGCTGCGATTTTAAGTTCCGAGCCCTTGACTGCTTTCTTCCTTTCTGCATCGATGACTTCTCCACTAGGCCTTTCGTATCAAATCTCGCGTTATGCGCCAGGTCGGTCACTTTAATTCCGATAATCGACTCTCCGTTCTAACCTGAACCTCCCGCAGTTGCTTCAGCTACAATTGTATTCTACGACTACTGTAAGCGATTATCAACTGCCGCCCCTATGCCCATCTCAAACGGTTTACAGTAATAACTTTGAATTACGAGGTGTGTCAAACATCAATCGTTTCTTCACAAATCCCTCAAAGGCGAATCCTCGGCCGTTCAAGGTGGATTTGATCTGGGTATTCAATCCGGAATCGGTGATCAAGAATGCGAGCTGACAGACGACCGATCCTCCAGCAAATGAAATGGACATTCGTGACAGTATTATATCTTATGGTAAGCGCAGCCTCGCAATGGTTATCGCAACTTCAAGGACTAATTCCGTTGTTAGAATCGATACTTCGTCTTGGCCTTTCGTGTGTAAGGGGTTTACGTGCATCCGCGCATTCATCGAGCCGTGATATGCTATTCTTTATAGTTTTGAACTATATGGTAACGTCTTTTTCCCTACATGAAAGCACTCTCGACGAATTTTCACCAGCTCTTTACTCTTCAAATGTCACCGATACAGTACGTAGTTGGTTTTAAATGACCCCTTTATGTTTCCCAGCTCATAATCATGAAATATAGCTGTGCGTTATTCAAATCCTCTCTACGATCTATGGGCTCCCGGGATGGCTCACCTTGCGGATCTCAAATTGTTAAAACAGCTGTAAGGGGTTGTTGTGTTATTACCCATTCAGCCTAACGATTTTTGTTCCATGCTTCAAGGTTCTGGATTTTGGAAGGTCGAAATGTGGACTGTCTTGATTGCCATCATACTGGCCCAAGGCGATTTGTTTCATTTTATACAAATCAGAGGGATATACGCTAACAATTAATTTTTAAAGGCATTATGCAAATTCGAGTCTACGCACTGTACTCCCTCGACAACAAAATTCTCGCGTTCATGCTCACTTGCTACATCGCGTCCTCCACGGTCGCCGCTTGGATAATAAATGCTATTCTAAAGTCGTTCATAAGTTAAAGCAGCTCCTTCCCGTTCTCCTTCAGCAAAGGTCATCTGATATTTTCACAGGCACGGCACTTCCAATTCCGAGAGGAAAGATCTGCATAATTACCGGTGATTCTAGCTTCGCATACGCGTTCTGGCTCCCAATAATTTCATTCGACTTCATCCTATTCTGTCTGGTTGTCATCAGAGGAATAGGTGAATATCGGTTCTACGGATCCTCGATATTTCGTGGAGGCAAAAGCCTGTTGGGTATCCTCATTAGAGACTCAGTATTTTATTTCTTTGTGTACGTGGCCCAAATTGCTCATTCAAATACGGGGATATAATCGTTGACTTTGGAAAATGTGTAGGATTGTTATTATTTACCTGTTATCCTTGGTATTCTGGTTAGTGGCGCCGGTATGTACTTATTACTTTGACCCGTCATTGTACACTTACCCAACTTGATTCGTTTTCCAGCAGGCATTTCGGGACGCCCCATCTCGATTTTCCATTGCGCTATCGTGGGCACTCGCCAACCGTTTACTGTTCAACATCCGGGAAGCCAATGAGACAAAGTCCGTTTCCATTTAGAGAAGGCTAAGCAAAGGGAAATGAATTAGAGTCGGCTATGTACTCGAGTATTGCTTTAAAACCTTTCCAATTCACCGCCCCTCTTGTCATCCTTTATAAAAATAGAGTATATGTTCTAGACCTATTTTTGCTTCACAGCCACTGATGGAGATTTGTCAGTTGCCCCGAGGCCCGACATCAACTTAACATGAGGTCTGGACGAATGGGTGGGAGAAGAAATACGACATCACAACGTGTCGTTAACGTTTCATGCTCATCTCATGATGGGGTAAATTGATAACCCAGCGTCGTTTATCGTTTAAGACCGGTTGATTCCTTTTCTTAACACTGCCGCTTCTTCTCTTCGAACTCTCTACCTGCTCTTCACCGTCATCTACCGACATAAACCAAGAAACTTCGGTTAATCAACATCTTTAAAGTAACCGCCGAATGGCCGAACCCGAATCCGCTCCTCTCCTTGAAGATCCAGAACGACATGACGAGCTCGAAGGGCATGCCAACTCCGAGTCTGAACCTACACCCACACCCACCTATTTTAAAATCCTCTCAACAATCACACTCGGCTTATCCGCCGTGACCCTCGGTCTACTCATCGTAAACCACATCGTCATCAGATATGCGCCGTTTACCGGGTACTACTGGAACACTCTAGCAGCAACCGTCGCACTTGGGCAGTGGGTGCGTATCCTCCTACCATTAATCCTGGAATCCCCTACAAAGATTCGCGTCTTACGTGCTGTAATTCAATAGGCATTGATCTCCTTAATAATTATCTCCATTGACCTCCTCGTCAACTTCCCCATCCTGCTCAAAGTGATTGTCGACATCGTGCTCGCGCCTGCGCTCATCGCATCCGCATTCCGCCTCCTTGACGCCTTCCCTGCAGAGTGGTGTCGAGATCGGTACCCGAATCCATACCCAGAACCAAATCCGAAATGCAAGGATTGGGAGTTGGCCATGAAGATCATGACTTGTATTGCTGCTGCGTTGGGCGCACTTCTCGGGTACGTCCTCTTCCATACTCTATATCAACACAATTCTAGTCGTTATCGATATGTCTGGATTATATCAGCTTCTGGCTATTGCTCTGAGAATTGATCGCTGACCGACTTTTGATCGAAAACAGACTTGGTTATATCATCATGTTAACCCTCCGAGGCGCCGCACTCTTCAAGTCCAAGTTCTGGAAGAGACCTAACGCCTTGAGATTTCCTACAGGGGAAATTTCCTTGAAGATCAGTTTGAAATTTAAATCTTTAAGACAGGAAGGTGGAGCGACTGAAGACACACTAACAGCAAGTCAAAGTGCCGAAGCTGGTTCGTCGTCGGGTCATGGTCCACTGTATCTGTAGACTGCATGACTTGCAGTCGTACACATTTCCTCTCTCTAGAATCTGAATTCATCGGCGTCCACGAATCAGTTCCTCTCATCACGCTTCAAACGAAGCTTAAGGGATGTGTAAATGGTAGACTACGTTAATAGTCGGAGGATAAGGGCAAGAGCAATATGTAGCAAGTTCTAATCATGATTGAATCAGGAACGAATACAAAAAGATAATGAACACCGATATCGAGAAACAAACTTCATATTTAGTGGAATAGGAGGAAATTGTGAGCCAACTACCCCAAATCCCAACGACGCCGAAGTATAGCCGACGCCGGACAACTTGGAGCTGGGCAGGGCATTTACGATGAAAAGACCAAAAGCGCCAGTAGGTCAAAGAACGGCTGGAGAGGACGTTGACGTGTATAGGCATCCAAATGAACAGTTCATCACTTCTGGTGGGAACATAAACAACATTCTCGATCTCAAGGAGTAAAGGGAAGAAATAGGGAAGGTGGTTGAGATGTGAAGCTTGAAATTTAAGTCGATCTCAGACTGGCCGGGGTCGAGGTGAGAAAGGGAGAAGGAATGGCGCAGGATAATTTAAGATACTTATTATGATGGGGAGGGGTGAAAGCCGTTTTGGGTTTGAGTTTCAAAACCGGCAGGAGCTGGGCGGGCGTGGGGAGCTGAACGGGCTCTGTGTATAAAATATATGTGCCCGCTGACAGTGAGTCTGCAATCGAGTTCGAGTGCGAGTAATAGACCCGGCTCAAGAACTAACTTCGTTGAAGGCGCTGATGTTGGCGGAAGAAGGAAGGGGAGCTCATCCGGACCAACTAGTGCGATTTGCTCGAGCTCGCTCGCGGAGAGCGGTGGCGACTGCCGCTGCTGGTAATGGTGGGCAGGTAAAGGATCCTTCACCTAGGTAGGGACGGTGTACCACTTCATGTCAACGCAGATAGGGAAACGCCAGAAAATGACAGTACCTCCCGGGATTCGAACGGGTGCTTTTTATCTCGCCCTGCTAACCAATCCGCTGCCCATGCTGTCGCCGGAGTTCCTGAGCACCAGGATTACATGGCCCTGCTACAGCTGCGCCTCGGTGTGCTTTATCGTCTATGCGATGTTGCTCATGCTAGAGGCGGGAACCTGAGCGGGGAGAGGACCACAAAAAAACTTGAATGGGGATGTGAAGTGGTCAACTCGGGGCGAGGACAACGAAGGCACTAGAAAGGACGTGGCCGGTGGTCGTTTAACGTTTAACGTTTGGGCCTTAGGCAGAGGAAGAGAATGCCCGGAGCGTGGAGCGAAAGCGGAGTGCTCGTGATGCGCTGTTGTGACGTTTGATGCGCTGATACTATCGATACTGATTTGGATGATTCAGTGCGCTGCGGAGGGTGCAGAGGCGGCTGGTTTGCGAATAATGATTCGACAACAAGTCGAAAGGGATGTGCGACAGCGAGGAGGGGCTCAATGTCCGTTCAGCGTGAAATATAGTTGCGCCCTTCGTTTCGTCTGTCAAGTTGGGCGAGGTCACAGCGGACGGGCGCAGGGAAGTGACTTTGAAAACACAAGGAGGAAGAAGATTGAAAGAAGACCGGCTCGAATTCACAGGCAGCTTTTCCCACGTGTGCAGCACGCGGAAGGCACTGCCACTGCCATCGATCGATAAAGCGCTCCCAGGAAGGGAAATTTCACGTCCTGGCCGCCAGAAGCCTACTTTTGACAAGTGGAAAGCACGAGACCGAAACGCCCTTTTAATTACTGGACTCCTCGCCCTAACGTCTATCACATCTGCCTTGCTCTGTGAGGGTTCCCCTCTGTCTAGGCACGAAATCCCAAATAATATGCCCGGTTTCGAACGAACCGCATGCTAGGTAGATTCATATTTCAATTTCCTTTCCTTTTTTGTACCGTTCACGATGCGCCACATCGTCGATCACTTCTGAAACTGTTCCTTAGCAATCTTTCCCTTCCTACCATTAATTCCGAAGGTATTTTCCTTCTATTCTTCATTCCTCTGCCTGATTGTTTCCTTTTCACTGTGTTTCATAAATTTTACATTTCCCCATTTCGATCTCTACGTAGACTTTAAATACGGAGTCTTATGTTGTAGATCTTCAGTTGAATTCGAGTATTCTTCTCACCCCACCATCGTTAGTACCTTACGGCTCGGTTTCTACGATAGAAACGTCGTTTGGCATCGTTCCGGATCGCTCCCTATCGTATCGCTCTCGTCTCCCGCATCGAAATTCGTTTATTATCATTTTATCTACTAACTATCACCCACCTTCCTTAGGATCCCCTCGAACCACCACGCAAACGGAGTTTGCGCCCCACTTCGTTTCCACGAAGCATTTCGAACTCACGCACTCACGTGCATCTTCAACTGGAGCCCACCGCGAGGGGGTTCTAACCCAAATTTCCTTAAAGAAATTAATTAAATTTTCATTCTTTGGCCCTTGAGACAACTTGTCCCTTTTGAAAGCCTTATCAATCGTAATCGCCACCGTTAACGGCTTCAAATCACCGCCCTCAAGTCTAAGCAATCACTTTATATTCGCCTTCCATTCGGACCATTCCAATTGTGCGCCATCACCGTGCCATTATCGTCAAATTGGCAGCATTATTGCGTCTTCGATATATTTCAATAAAGCACCCACCGACGCCGTTCCATACGGCACCAGAGCTTCTATTTTGATCTGCGTACCTCTGCGAATATGTCGAATTATGTCATGCCTTATAAACGCGACCCGAGTGCGCCGAAATTCGACGGAAAGGCGGCATCGCTCTTGCCATTTCTCGACGAAATTAAGCACCTAGCGGACAAATGCACCCTATCCGTACCAAGCTGCATAAAGTGGACCTTAATTTACGCACCTCAAGACGATCGAGAGCTTTGGGAGTTGTTTGATTCCGCAAACGGCAATGATTGGAATGCCTTCATCACAGAAATATGTTCATACTATCCGGAATCAGTTAGCGACCGAAAATACACTCTCAATGACCTCGAAAAGCTATCCGATACTCAGTCGTTAGTTCCTATAGTCGATGCCGACGGCTTCGGTGATTATTATAGGTCGTTCCTCCGAATTTCAAAGTACCTGGAACAGAAAAAGCGAATTTCAAATCGGGAAATTCAATTTTATTTCATGAACGGTTTACATTGCCCTCTCAGAACCCAAGTACGCGACCAGCTCCGCCTTGAAAACCCTAGGCACCACCCCGACGATCCCTATAGCCTCGAGGAAATCTACAAAGCGGCATTATTTGCCTTATCTTGTGACCATCCGAAAGATTTACCACCGTTCATTAGTTCTGAAACTTCTCGCACGCTTCCGGGACCGATTGACTTCGATATCAGTTCAGTCGTATCGGCGGTATTGAAGCAAATTAATTCCTCGGCGCACCACCAAGACATTCAAAACGAGAATTCCTCATATTATCCACCGCTGGCTCGTACCAACGAGACAGTCGGTCAATTGTACTTCGAAAACACGATCTCAGACAATCGCAACGCCAAGAAGGCTCGCGTTTCATCAGACAGCGCACGCATTCCGATCCCCGAAGTATCAGGAAACTACTTGAATCACTCCACATCATCGCACCTGCAAGGATTTGATGAGCTACCTAAGCTCGAGTCGTTTATTTTGAGCATAATAGACCCTCCATGCAACAATGAATCAGCCGCAATATCATCTAGTCACAACGTCGAAAACCCTTCCCCAACACCGGAATCCCTCGAGAATAAACCAATAAAGATATGTCAGAACATTGAACCAAGGCTTGTAAACGAATTTATGGAGATAGCTTCGAATTCTCCGCACCCGCAGCTCTTAGATATCGAGCCCTCCGTCACCGGATCAAAACAAGCGCCCGAATCGAACTTAAGCGCCGGTTGTCTCGTCGACCACAATCAGCCGATACAGGGTACAGATTTCGACCAAGTCAGCACTGGAGAGATCACTAAAGTTTCGAAACACGATTCTATTTCGAATAATACACCCGGAAGCAACATTCAGCCTACGAATTCGACCTCAACTCGTATGAAACGGCCAAATACCAGTATCTTGGACTGCGGAGTCGCGAATTCGTCTTCTCGCATCCATTTTGACCCCAATAAATGGTTCCTACAAGATCTAAAAATGACAGTCGCAACGGAAACTTCAAATTCTCGAGATGTTTGCTCTGATTCACACCGCAATTTCCGTCCAATCGTAAACGCCGCAACTTACCTCCCATCTGACTATTCACCTGAACTCGACCCAAATTGTCGCAAAAATCCGATCAATGAATTATTTGAAAGCAACGCCACCATTCCTGAATTGTCCATCGTCGATTCAAAGCCCAGATTGCTCGCCTCTCGTCCAAATGCAAAGCCTCCCAATATAAATACCATTTATGAAGAGAAAGAGCAATTTACTGTCGCACCTTCGGCAATTTCAGCTCAAATAATAACACCATACGACTTCCAGATCACCGAAGACGATGTAATGACTGCAATCGAGAACCACAATCCGCCAAATTTTGAATCGACTAAGAACAACAATCAGAAAGCCGAGTTAAGCGCCCAGGATCATGGCAAGTTCACGCCTGGAATTGGAGGCAGTCCCAGACATCCCGAAAGCAAACCGATTGAACGTACTGCCAACGAGAACATCAAGATATACGCTGCGCCGGTCATCCTCATAGAGCACCACGGTCCAAAATCATTCACAAATCCAATCCAGCCGACTTCACGCAACAGAATTTCAATTAATGCCGTGTTCTCAGCTACAGATTTACCTCGCCGTTGCCCTCGGCGTTTCCTTGTTCGAAAGAAGAGGTTTAAATTTACCTGGAACACCCCGAGATCAGTTGACTGGGAAGTCAACATTTAAAGTCCCTGGGAGGTGTGAGGGTTCCCCTCTGTCTAGGCACGAAATCCCAAATAATATGCCCGGTTTCGAACGAACCGCATGCTAGGTAGATTCATATTTCAATTTCCTTTCCTTTTTTGTACCGTTCACGATGCGCCACATCGTCGATCACTTCTGAAACTGTTCCTTAGCAATCTTTCCCTTCCTACCATTAATTCCGAAGGTATTTTCCTTCTATTCTTCATTCCTCTGCCTGATTGTTTCCTTTTCACTGTGTTTCATAAATTTTACATTTCCCCATTTCGATCTCTACGTAGACTTTAAATACGGAGTCTTATGTTGTAGATCTTCAGTTGAATTCGAGTATTCTTCTCACCCCACCATCGTTAGTACCTTACGGCTCGGTTTCTACGATAGAAACGTCGTTTGGCATCGTTCCGGATCGCTCCCTATCGTATCGCTCTCGTCTCCCGCATCGAAATTCGTTTATTATCATTTTATCTACTAACTATCACCCACCTTCCTTAGGATCCCCTCGAACCACCACGCAAACGGAGTTTGCGCCCCACTTCGTTTCCACGAAGCATTTCGAACTCACGCACTCACGTGCATCTTCAGCTCTTCGCAATACAATGTGGTCTTATCAAATTATTGACCGTTGTCGGTGAGGTTTCAATGTACACCCAGTGCTTGTTTGCTGATGCACTTTATAAAGACCCTAGGGTGCTTGAGAACTGCGTGTACGCGTGTTCGGATGCACCTATCTCTCTTCGCTGGCGGTATCAACATACTAACACTCATTATAATGAACCGTTACCAATAGATTGCAGCTCACCATCATGATACGAGCATTTCTACGTTCTCAAAACGAGGCGCTGCCTCATGTTTTCCTCAAGGAAAATTGACATGTGTAGTATGACCGACAAACTCAAGGTAAACATTGGATAATGGCATGCGGATTCACTGCACTTTTGCTAAATATCCCGTGTAGTTAGAACCATAACACGAGCGGCGACGGGGCTGCGTCACGCCCGTGAAATCTATTCTGTACGAAAAGCCTCCTGGACACCATCAAGTCAGGGCCGTGCCCTTGCGTTCATGACATGGTAAGTTCGGGTGGTCAATTCATCGTCCTTCAAGGAATACTGCAACCAGCAACGATATAAAATTACTGCGCGCTGTACCTCTCCATCACACCTCATCAGTTATAACATTCCCCTCAAAGGACCCGACAACGTAACACCGGCTCTAACGTTGACTGCTGCCATGCTGCAAACTGAAGAACAACCCAGAGCCGCTCAGCTCCCAGATTTCACTATTTCCCAAACTTGCCGAAGTCGTCAGTATCTTGCAGGATTCCTCCTAATTACAATGCTGATAGTTGCGATAACATCTCGTCGTTTGAATAGATATTATAGATTACGAAGGACCTCCGCCACCGTCTCTTATGCCACGAAGGGATTGGGTTGAAACAGCCCTAGGTTTGACTTCTAATCTACTCCAGGAAGAAGGATCGGCCATCACCAATCCCCAGAAAGTTGACGGTGCGTTAAATTATATGCGTGTTCTCGGTTTCAATTCTGATCTTCACAATCATTTAGATTATGATGGAGGAGCTTGCTTGCCTCTGGTACTCGAGCCAGAGTCGATTAGGCGGTCTTTCACACCGCCCTGGATACCGTCGGACGATAGAGGCTCACTATCCGGAGGTCAATTTGAAACTACAACCAAGCCAGAACCGAATGGTATCCCAGAATGCAAATGCGCCAAAAATGCCAAAGGCAAAAATCTGGTTCTCTGCATAGATGGAACGTTGGGCAAGAACTGGGGTAACGTGAGTCTCTATAACTCCTTATTCTCTTTTCTTGTATTTCGGTCCCCAGTTCACCTCTTCTCCCACAGATGACCAACGTCGGGAAGCTCGAGAGTAATCTAAACCGGGACAAACAGATATCCGAATACCTCAGCGGAATTGGGACTCTGAGCAATATATTTATGCGCATCGTGGACGTGGTGATTGCAAGGTAAGTTCGTGCCCAAATCCATGTCGTCTAAGTGAAGCAGCTTATTTTTTTCTTGACGTCTCCTCTGTGCCACCTGTTGTAGAGATTTTCAGTGGAATGTAAAAAGCGGTTACGGATGGCTTGTTCGAAACTATGAACCAGGGGATCGAATCTTTCTATTCGGTAAGGCCATCGTGCCTATATCCTGCTGTGTTGTTTTGGTGATCCTCGTTCCTAATTTAGGGTATTCGCGAGGAGCATACCAAGTCCGCGTCATCGCCGGCATGATCGAAAAAGTGAGATTAAGTTTTCGTTTTAATGGTGTCGTAGCTCATTGTCGAATATTATTCAAAGGTTGGTCTCCTTCGCAAACATGATTGGAACGACATTGAAAAGTACGAGGTTTAATAAACTTTTCTCTCCGCTTGACTAATGATGAGCCAGGGTGTACGAATGCTACATGACAACAACTGAAACCCAAAATATCGACGCTCCTTCCGTTGGTCAACGCGCTGACTTGAGGCTACAACCCAACGTCAGAACCCACTTTATTGGAGTATGGTAATTAGCACCTGTATTCAATCATAAATCGCCCAAAGTTAAACGACGAATTTAGGGACACTGTGTCATCCATTGGATTTGGAGATGGCCCAGCACACCCTGGCGCAGCTGACGGTTTAAAACACGTTTGTGCCTTCCGTCATGCACTAGCCCTTGACGAGTCTAGAGTGCAGTTCAAACCTGTGTATGTCAATGGAGATAAAGGACCCAGTGGAGACGCACAGGATCACCATACCAAAGAAGTGTGGTTTGCAGGATCTCATTCAGACGTGTAAGCCATTCACATCGACGTCTTTCTCACCGCTAATAGTTAAATAGAGGAGGAACAAAGGCCGCCAGGGCAAAAAGAAGGACCTTTAGCCCTTCCTTCGACTGGATGAGATCTGAGGCTATTGCCAACGGTCTCGACATGAAACCCGCGGCTACTCGCCGATGGGACGCCAGGCCAACGCCAGTTACATCCATGAATCGTATGTGGAAGATATTCTCGATCTTCGGTTGGCGGTAAGTTCTTATTTTGGCATTTAGATGGGTATCTGGATGCTCACCGTTCATGGATTTCCAGGCCCCACAAAAAGTCTGGTCGCCCAATTCAAGAACATCAACTCATCCATTCATCCGTCTTCGAAATTTATTCAACCGGGGGTACTCGGTACACTCCAAAAGCCCACTCTTCCAAAGGTCAAGACTGGAGCAAGAAGAATGATTGGAACATCGAGCAATGTGAAATACCCCGACAATCAATAGGCGATTTTGCGGTCTTCAAACGGTTTATGTCGTGGTTATCTGACTGTTTTATTTGTTTCGTTGAACGTTTTGGCTGGTTGTCTGGGTGTTTAACTTGTTTTGGGTGCTGCAATTGAACGAATTGGCCTTTAGAGGTTGGATGTTCAAAATAGCGACCTTAATTACCCAGATTTGACTTGTTATAGTGCATATTGTTTATGTTCAGTTAAAGTAAATCCTCATCGGCTTTCAGTTTAATTTGAGGTCGGAGGATCTCGGCAGGCGTCTCAACGAGAAAGAAACCACGTAAGTGAGATATACTCCTCCATCGACCTCCTCGTCAACTTCCCTCTCCCGTTCAACCTGATCGCCGATATCACCCTCGCCCCGCCCTTATCGCATCCGCATTCCGCCTCCTCGACGCCTTCCTAACAGAGTGGTGTCGAGATTGGTACCCGAACCCGTATTTTACCGATAACACAATAAACGATGTTGAAATTGATCGTCGTAGAATCGAGAATCCAGTTAGATTTTCGACGACAAGCAGTCGAAAGGATGAGTGGACTTGAACGTCCTGAATTCGAGGTGGTGGATATGGGTAATATTTATTTTTGGGCAGTCGTACAAACTTTGGAGTCTACGAAAAAAGGACGTTGAAGAGGAATCGATGATCATGGGTCAGGTCCGTGTACTCCCCAAACCAAATCCCAACGACGTTGATATAATAATCGACGCTCAGCACTTTAGACGACCGCCTAACGAAAGAAAAAATAAATAGGGTGCCAGGGCGAAAGGGACGATAACCAGATCATACTAATAGGCGTCATTTCTGGCGGGTAGAAGAGAAAGACTCGACTTCCTCAAGAAGGAATGGCAAGTATGCGTGAGGGCAGGCACAGTTTGGCGTCTGAAAGTTCGAAAGGCCAGAGTCGATCTCAGTTCGCGAGTCCAAGATCGTCACCATCGGTCGTCATCGATCAGACTTCCTTCCCCTCAACCCCTTCCCTCCCCTCCCGATCCCGTTCCACCAGGGCTAGCACTAACACCACTCCCAACCCACTCCTCCTCGTCGCCTCACCCTCGCATCCTTGTCCACCTCGTACCCATGGGCCGTCATCCCAATACCCGCCTCGTCCGCTCAACCCATATCCATATCCATCCCCGTCGACATAACTCGTCCCGGCCCTCTTGGCGCACAGCCCGCCCCCTCCCCTTCTGTCCATGTCCATATCCATCGGTATAAGCCCATCCTCCCCCCTGTCCCCGCTCCCCGCTCCCGTCCCCGTCGCCTTCACTCCACCCCAATCCTCGCGAACGCAATGCGGATTCAGACGGTCAAGAAACTTGAACTTATCCACGTCATGCGTATGAATATGCGCCGTCGTGCACGGGATCTGTGTTGATATGTGCGCTCGGCAACTCTGAGTCTCGGTTCGACTGGTCGAGGGTGCCAATATCGTCGTTGATGGCGAGCCAAAGGAGGAAGGTGGAGGGGGAACGGGCGGGGCGGCCAGAGGCCTCGAGGTGCTATTCGAAGACGATGGCGGGAGAGAGTGGACTAGTGGAGGCTGTCTGCTTCGATCTTTGAGTCGCAGGGCTCCTGGCACGATGTAGAACTGGCGGGGGGCAGAAAGATGCGACCATTGATGCGCCTGCTAGCCACTGCGCTGGGACGGGTGCAGGTTCTGCAGGTGATACGCAGTAATTCAGGTGTGGTGATTATGAACGCGCGATGGAAAGCTTGATGTACTTACGTTCCGCGTGAAAGTATAGACGGGGAAGCGTCACGGTAATGTCTGGGATACGATAATTGCTGCGACGCGGACAGCCCATAAGTGTGTCCCCGATGCCCGTAAGCGAGAATAGCTGGAGGATAGATTAGGTCAGAAAGAGATCAGATAACAAAAGAGATAACGACAGCGAAGAAGGACGTACCGCGTTTACCATCCCCACAACCTTTCCTGTACCTCCCTGACAGTGACACCGACACGCATCTGGTCAAAGTAGGCGTCTTCTTCTGCGCTTCACTGGAAGACTGGAAGCACTGCTTCCGCTTCTACATCGCTCACTTTATTCCTCCATCGGAATGAGTAGCATATCGACAAGGTCCCGCAGACAGGGACTGTATTGAGCATTGAGCATTGAATATTGATCAGGGCAGATGCGTGCAGCGCGTGTCGACTCATCGTAAGGTCGAGGCTCAGTTCGCGGTACTTCTTGTAGAGAATCTCCGTTGTGCCCTTTGATTCGTCCGCCAAGTTGAGCGAGGGCGGTGGGGTGAGGTGAGGGGCAGGAGAAGAGGGAAAATATCAAGGGTCCGTGCGAACAGCATCAATCGCCATAAATAGGTCTCACATCAATTCCTAATCCCCCTTCCCCCTTTCCCGTCTCCTCTCTTTCTTGTCGCTGCTGCCGTCGCTCTTCATCTCTTCTTGAGTTCTTCTAGACGTCCTGTAGCCTTCCAAACGAGCCTACATACCACGTTTCGGAATTGAACTAATCCCTGACTGATCCCATCCTCGGGTTCTCGATGTGCTTATTACCAGATTCCGTTTCACCGATTCCTCACCCATTGATTTCCTCTCAGGCACCACGCCAGAAAGGGTGTACTCTACAACAACGATAGGACACCGTTGCGTGCCCTGGATGCTTGGACCTCGAAATCATCCTCGGACGTCGTCTGTTCTTTCGATTGCTGGCTGTATGCTCATTCGCAACGATATCGACGCGACTCGACACGTTAGGCTACTCTTGGATTAACAGTCATCCTCCTTGGTCCTATATACGCAAATTTTACCACTTCGACGCGTCTTTAACTGCACCCACTTCATACTTCTCGTCATCGACGCCTCGGAAACGGGCTCGAGGCGAAAAGGAGTTGTTGTTCGGGTCCACCGTCCAACTGTGGTGTACTCGAGTATGCGGGTTGTTGGTTGTCCCTAGGTATGTTGATTTATTTCCGTGGCGATACATAGTCCTCCTTTGGCTGCTGTGCATGTACTAGATCGCCCAAATATTCTTCAACTGCCCGTCGTTACCAACACCCAGTTCAAAGTCGTGCCAGGCATCATCGTACGTCCTTCCATTTTCAATATATATACATATTTCCAACTCCATCTTCCGTGCTCATCTCTTCGGCCATCCAGCGTCCACCTCGTAGGGGATGCTTGCAACTCCAACGTTCCAACCTCCAAACCCTGGCCTTGCATTGAAAATAATCAGCTGCAGTGGTCGCAGACCACCGAATTCTTCTGCTTAGCATCATGAAAGAAGGGAGAAGTTGCGGTTGGGTCCAACTGTAGGTATATGTATATGTGATTCATTCACTGTTACTAGGTCCGTTTACGTCCTTGCGTGGCGACGATTCTCCCTCCGCTGATGCTTATACATATACATCTAATCGCCCCAGATACGCTTCAACAACCTGTCTGAATCGTTCCCAACATCAAGCTCAAAATCGAGCACGATATCATTAATCATCGTACGTCTGTCCCTCTGTCCATTTTCGTACTGGTCGCTCTGTCTTACGTTCTCATTTTTTTCTTCAAGCATCCAGCACCCACTTCGTACTTAGACGACGTTCTGAATCACAAGCTCACAATCTAATCCTTTCGCGACTTCAGCGTTGGCATTGGCTTTATCGGGCATTGGTGCGTATTCCTACCCCCTCCGAGTCTCTCGAAATTGTCAACGAGGCTCATATGTCATATCCCCCTTTCACGCATAGATCGGACGTCAATGAAGTGGACCGAACGTTCCTCCACTGCCCTTTTCCCGACCGCGGACCGTCAACCAACGTCAGGCTCGACTTTAGAGAACCCTAGGCTTAACCTCCGATATTTGTCGTTCTTAGGCAACATCATGGTGATCAATATCGTTCCAATCCATATCCATATCCACCGCCAGCAACGCCTGCTCCAACTTCCCAGTGTCCTCGTGTTACGTATCTCATCATCGTATGTCCTTGTCTGGTATATTTATCTCTACCTTTAGGATTTTGACCATGCGTACTTCCTCAGAGTTCCGGAAATTACGACCACCTTATTTAGACTCGCAGAGAACGGCGATAAATAATTCCGCTATTGCGTGAACGTTGTGATCGCCGTCGTCTGCGTGCACCGTTATGCGGACCCGCGGCGTAGGAGGAGCAACGCCTTCGTCGTCGTTGCGTAGGCTTTAACTGTGACTGTGCCGAGTTTATAAGCAGAGCGGGGTCATTTTTTTAACGTTGAGGATATGATTAATATGGTATATTTTGTTCACTTTTACTTTGAAGGATGATGCTTAATTATCTTTTTTGGTTCGTTCCTTCAGCCGAGGCGGGAGGCTGGAGTAATACAACTTCGTCTGGGTCGAACGGAGGCCTTAACTGCGACAATCTACCAAGACCACTGCGAAGAACAGTATTCACGCACCGTCCTCCGACTATAGTACCGGGATGCATACTCAGTTCTAATTGAGTGTCTCGGAATCGAACAGATATCAATTCTATGACCCGGTTCTCGTCGTGGGGGTGCGTATTCGGTTTCTTCCACCGATTCTTCGCCCTCTAATTTCCTTTCCGATGCTCAAGGCCCACTTCAGAAAAGGTGTACGATCACGATTGGTTATACTCGGATGCTTTGAACCTGGAAACACTCTCGGACGACGCCTGTCGACTCGATTGCTGGCTGTGCTTAGTATCAGTGGTATCAACGCGACTTGACGCGTGAGACTATCCAGTACCGACCTGTCGTCCTCCTTGGTCCCATGTTCGCAAGTTTCACCGTATTGACGCGTCATTAGCCTCTACCCTCTTTATCCTTTCTCGTCGTTGACGCCTCGGAAATAGGCTTGACGACGGAAGGAGTCGAGAAGGACATTCTTTTTGCGTCCAGCTGTCGATGTGTGATGGCCATTGGCCTCTTGCCACGTATTTTTGTGTACTTTCGTGGCGATAGTTCTCCATCGGCTTCTGCTCATTCGCTAGGTTACCCCAGTTATGCTATGCTTTAATAACCCTTCGTCGCCAATTGTCGCCAAGTACCAATGTGAAGCTCGAAATCGTTCAAGATATCCGGGATCATTGTACGTCTGTCTATTTTCCATATAAGCACCTCCGTCTTGCATGCTCATTTCCTCGGGATTCTAGAGCCCCTCCTAGCCGATGTTCACAATCCCGCCTTCTAAGATCTCCTGCGTCTTGCGAGCCAGCGTCGGCCGGATCTGTACAGGCACTCGGAAAGACTTCCTAGAATTTTACCCGCAGCTGCGCAGCTGGCGTTGGTATCTACTCAGCATCGTTTGAAATATGACTGCTTGGACTGACAGTGGTTTTCGTTCCTCTGGGGTTGTAAGGCGACACCTGTTCTGTCTATTGGTTTCGGCCCTCGGGTTCTGCAGTAAGGTCGACCATCAATAGCGATAGATTTGGAGTACTGAATATAGTACTGTAATATTAATAGTGGTAGGGCATTTGCGCTATGTAAACTACCCCAAGTCTATTTCCTTCCCTTCTTGCTTGCCTGGGTCGATTTTTCGGCCTTCTTGCGATCCTTCTGGGCGGCTTCACGGGATTTACCCGCATCAGGCTTTGCAGGCGACGATGGAGCGTGTTTTTGCGCGTCCTGAATGTGCTGCGCTGCTTTGTCCCGGAGGTTATCCGCTTCATGTTTGTTGGCCTGGCCCGCTGCTTTGTTAAGAGCATCCACGGTCTTGAGATGCTCGCCTGCGGCCTTCGCGTGATCTTTTGAAGCTTCGGCGTGACGAATGGACTGAGATGCTTCGTTCTTGGAATCTAGAACTTTCTTGTATTCCGGGTAAGTGATGGGCTTATTCGCGTCTTTGGCAACTTGGTAGTGGTCTGCAGCCGTGTCGCGGTGTTCCTTAGCTTGGTCGCGATGCTCTTGAGCTTGATTGAGATGGTCCTTGACGAGCGCCTTGGAGTTTGTAAACCCTTTGTATTTGTCAGCTGTCCTGTCGTGGGCTTTAGCGGCACTTTCATGGGCTTTAGCAGCATCGTCGTGAGCGTCTTCTGCAGCGTGGTTGACCTTTTTCGCCGCATCTATCTTGGCTACATATGAATCTCTCGGTTAACAATGTTTCCAAGCAACAAATTTATTAGTGCATACCAGCATCAATTTTAGCCAAGGCGCCATGATCAACAGGCTGGCCGTTGAACGCTGGATGAACAGGGATATTGGCGGGATCGGCAGTAACATGGTGAAGGAGAACATTCCCCTCTAGTTTAGGATGAAGTTTACTTGCATCTTGCATTATCGGCCCATTCCTTTCGTCCTTCCCATGGGTAACTGGTGCCAGAACTACGTTGCCAGTTCCTTGTTCTGAACCCAGCACAATGTGAGGATGAGGAATGTACGCCCCTTGCTGTTTAATTATCGTCAGTATTTCAGCTGGCAGTGTCCGAAACACGTTACTTACACCTTCATGATGCTGTCCAATGGTCTTGTCGGGAGCAATGTAAACAACTTGACCGTCCGTAACGACAGGCATAGGGATAGAGAAAGCCTTTTGGGCGAGGAGCCCAGAAGTGGCGAGAAATATAAGGGGGAAATAAAGCATAACTGGCGAGAATCAATGGACGTATGTATGTAAATAATATTTCTAGACTTTAATGTCAGCAAAATCCGGATAAATAAAACGTTCGCAACGCAACGCACCGTTTCAAGGCAACCAGTGCACGTTGAAGTTGGAGTAGATGAATGTGGCTTGAACTTGAGGGGTGAGACCAGCTGGAGAACTTAGGACGCAAGTTGGACGTCTTATAAAGGTCGAGCCAGCAGGGCCATCGAACCTCAGTTTGTGTCTAGGCTCCGGTCTTGAGAGTTTGGTTAACGGGGAGGTCAGTCTATGTCAGTGTTGAAACGTCGGACCTGCTTTGCACCGGGACACCTTGCTTGATTTACGAGATTTAATAAGTAAGATTCTTCAGGAACTCAAAAGGCAGGACAGACATCGCAATCATTTCTTCCCCGTTGAAGTCGGCGGGGTTGCAAAGTGGGAAAGCACCAAGGCCGGGAATATCGGGAATTGTCAGGTTTTTTAGGTACACCGCAGATCAAGGCTTCCGCGCCTAAGTAACCCCAAGATGGAGATCTTTTAAGGCTGTTATGACTGCCAATGAAGGGGATCGAACACGTATCGAACCGATCTTTGGAGGCGGATCGACGGGCCTATAAATGACCGAATCCTAATCTGCTCCCCTCCTTGAAGATCCAGAACGCCGTGACAAACTCGAAGGGCATACAAACTCCAAGTCCGAACGATTCAAACGACGTTTACAGATCGAAAACTACATTAACAATTGGGTAGGGTAAGGGCAAGGGCAATATGTATTATACGTAGCGGGCTATAATTATGTTTGAATCAGGAACGAATACGCAGTTAAAAACACAACGAGCACCGGTATCGAGAAGCAAACTTTGGAGTCTACGAAAACAAGAGGGCCTATGGGATGTTGTGGGCCAGTCCTTAGTACTCCTCGAATCCCCGAGATGAGAGCACCAGGACTACATGCTCCGTCTCCAGCTACGCCTCGGCGCGCTTCATCATCTATGGGACTTTGCTAGTGTGTCTGGATTGGGCGAGGATGGGATGATCCGCTCACTCCAGGAGCAGTGGGGAAAATGAGAACGGGGAAAGGACCGCCAGCAAGCTTGGATACGGACGAGGAGAGGTCGACTCGGGGAGAGGCGTGCCGCGAGGTCAGCGCTAGCGACGGCGATGGTACCAGAGAGGACATGGGTAACGGTCGTTTCTACGGAGGGAGGAGGAGGGCCTGCTCCCATTCTCGGATCACGGATCCGGAGCTTCGGAACGAACACGTTGAACGCAACTCTGTGATGTTTGATGCGCCTCGCCGATCCTGATCCAGTTCTCAATTTGGACGCTGCAACAGGTGCAGGGCCGCTTGCAGGTGCGAAATGGCTACACAACGGTGACAGTCGTTGGCCTGCGCCATGGACGATAAGAAAGAGGGAGCAATTGAACGCCTTGCTTGCCGAAGGGAAAAGATGTACATTGGACGAAAAACGACAGCTCTCGCCCCGCCCTCTCTCCGTTTCTCGGTGTGCGTAACGAGCCGCGGAGCAGCGAAGAAAACGGAGCCTGAGAGTGCGTCCCAGACTCCCCGTGGGCCTGGTCGGCGACTCGGAGAATAACTTGAGGATTGATGGTAATCCAGAGTCAGACTGAGAGAAACGTCATATCCATTGCGATAAGAAAGACAAGATGAGAGCGACAATCAAAAGGACGTACCACGGCTATTGCAGCAGCCCCAACTCCCGCATACGATCCCCGGAACCTGACCCGCGCCTCCCAGACACCGACGTGCATATTCTTAAAGTAGGCGTCGTCCTCCAGGTCATCGCTCAGGAGAGAACCGCAGCCCGTGTAGTTTGCGAGCGGGGTCGAAGTTCCCTTTCTATATCCTTGCTGTACTTCGCTTCGTGCATCAAGTTAGGCCCGTTAGGCGGTAGGCGTGATGGTAGTGTGCTTTGAATGTCAATGTTTGAAATCAAGTGTAAAGCCATGCATTTCCACGTGCACTCCACCCGCGCCGCTCTGCCGACAGCCGCCCACTGTCGACAAGATCAAAAGGTTGACGACGTTTACTCAAGTAAGTCCTTGCACCTGTATGTTTTATTTAATTCCGCCTCTCTATAATCTCTCTATTCAGGTAAGTAATAGCTTCCAAGGAAGCCCAAATCCAAATTTATATAAGCCAAAAAGGCTTTCCATGATCCAACAATTTCTACTTTTTCTGAATACTAATACCTCCAGCGCTCAGAGGAACCATAACCCCCATCTCATCCCCGCCGTGTCACCGCTCTCAACCACTTCAACACCCGGTAACACAATTTATAGTAATCTCACAGCTCCCAAATTGGTCGGAACCGCACGCTTGGCAGCCAAAAGCGCGGATATTGTTGTACCCCGTTCGCAAGCCCGCTCCGCTGACTCCACCTGGGCAAGTGCCTTGGACGAAGACGCCGCAGTTTCCGCTGCAGGTCCCGCTTCCCCTAGTAAAACAAGACCATCAGCCTCGAACCGTTGGCTGGAAGATTATTTGATGAAAAACATACGCCCCACCAACCGTGTAGACGGTATCCTCGATAAGGTTGAACGCGGCGGTGCATTCGTCTGACAACATCGGAATAAGCAAACTCTGCATTTGGGTAACCATGTGGAAAGAAGAAAAAACGTACTTTTGAACCCCTGCGCGTTCGTGCAGCGGCTGGAGCCTTTACAATTGAAATCATCGCGCTTTGCGAGGGTCGAGTTCGTTTCAGACTCGACCGAAACTTCGACGATGGACGCGCCGTTGTTGAGGTACAAAGCCGAGGCTGGAGCTGCCGCAATGGCGAGGAAGGCAACGAGGGAGGCTGAGAATTGCATGTTGTAGGATATAACTTGCAGGTAGGTAAGTAGACGACTTTGTTTTCGAGGTGAACTGAGGAAACGGAATTGACATACGACGGCAAGCTTTTATAGAAAACCCAATGGCTTCACGTTGTAGAAAGGACCACAAATTGTTGAAAGCTTCACGCTATTATCTGGCGAAGCGCGCTGCCATCCATGCTGTGGACGGCCAAGCCGGTCTGCCCAGTCCTCTCGGTGAGTTGAACTATTCCAGGCCAGTGTGGAGTGCAAGCTTCCTCCGAAATACGGCCCCAGGCGGCTTATTTCATTCCACCAAGTAGCAACTTGAAGTTCGATGCATGATTGAGGAGATTGAAGAATGCGTTTTGGTGAGTGGTTATACATAGTTAATGTTGCTCTACTCGCATTAAACAGGCGAGATTCGGAGAAAGGAGTACACGGGATGCAGTTTACGACGAAGTTAACACATCAAATATGGTAGGTCGCGCTCAGGGTGCGTATCAGATCCCCGGTGGTGTTCTTCTCGTATTCTACCGGCTTTACAAAAAAACGGAAGGTGCATCGTGTGGATCAAGTTATCTTGGACTGACGGCCGTTCCATTTGACGATAAGCACACCATAATTCCTGTAGTACCACCCCGAGAATCACGCGTAAAACTTGGGATTCAGGCGCAGCGTTAGAAGAACTTAAGTTATCTTGCTTGACCAGTAGCTCATAATTTCGCCAATTCTTGAAGTATTCAGTACTTCTTAACGACGCTCTTTATAAGAACATTATACAAAATTCCTGTCGTCATGAGCGATTTCATACGATAGGTTGATTTCAAACCAAGTGCTGGTAATTTGACATTTCGACAGTCTATCGCCTGATACTTCTAACCAGTACGTTCAAAGTTCATTTTTTCGTCTGCCCAAGGCAAGCAACGGCACCGAAGACTGCTCCATTAGGACGAAGGCATGCCTAATGCGGAAAGATGGATTCAGAGGGAAGGGCATCCAAGGCGACCTTCAGGCGCTTCTTCGGTGGTAACGGGCTTCTCCGGCCCCGCAATTCTTCTTTTAAGATTTACGAAGTAATGCGGAAACCATTTTGGGCCGCATGAACCCGTTAAGAAGTCTGTGGGAGCAGGGGGTTATTGTTTCGTTACCGCCGGCCGGAAGTTCAAGTACTGTCGGGCGAATTGAGTGCTCTGTCTCGTTAGCGTCGATAGTAAGTGCTGAATGATCGACGACACAAATTGCTAAGAAACTGGCATGTTGTTCCATAAAAATGGCTTTTTCTGTGACCTGAAAACGACCGATTCCCTTCAAGTTTCTCTCTAACAATTGAGTATTTAAGGGAAGTGATGCGACGCGTCGAACACCCGTGTGGCGTGGAAGACATCCGCGCATCCTAGGATGGCACAAACATGGTGCTGATATGAGGTAAGCCAGATGAGAAGCATTGACAGCAAAGAGCAGGTTTGAATGTGAACTACCATGACGAAGCGCCCGCGGTCCAGAGTGGTGGTAAATTCGTTAAGTCAATCAAAATCGAGATTTGAGATGGCTGTTGGGCAGAAGGTTATTTTTACGGCAGGAATTACATCAAACTAAACTCTCAACTAATCACCGATCATCCCTCATATTGTCCTACATTCACTGCGTTATATAATTTACACTCAATCACTTGTGTGTGGCCTTTCCATGCACCCAGTGCTTCACAGCTGTTAGAATCTGGTTACGTAACTGTTAACTCACGTGATCACGGACAATTATAGATACAGATCATCATGTATTTATACCTCTCGCCGTCGTATTCTACGTCTGTTGTGACCATTACGTGTTTGTGTCTGGGTCTTCTGAGCTTCTCTCTCTTTCTCTCTCTCTTCCAAATTCTCATTCTTAACAGGTTATGGGCCCCGGCCTTACACACTGGCAACACACATATTCCCTTATCTGATCTTTATCTGATTGAACTCAATTATCATGTCTCTCAATCAAATTGCTACTGGTCTCCTCTCTGATATTCCTAAACTTGATGAAACCAATTGGTTCGATTGGAGCAAGAAGATGAAGATGTTTTTCTTAGGAATTGGCATCGATGGCATTGCCTCTGGATCAGCACCAACCGATGCACCCAAATTAGCCGATTGGAATATTCTGAACAAGAAATTGACTGCTTATATCTACATAAAAGTGGATCCGGAGTACCAATATTTGATCGAGGATCTTGAATCTGGGAAGGAAGCCTGGGAAGCCCTGAAGAAACATTTTGAGCGTTCTACAATGGGACATCGCATGAATGCTCGGAAGGAATTATTTGAGATTACTCATGATCCATCTCGACCAATCGCTTTTTATGTTCACGCTTTGACAGCAGCAAAAGCAAAGATGGAGTCACTTGGCTGCAAAGTCAAAGATACAGAATTCAAGGACATCCTTCTCATGCATCTTGATCCCTCCTACTACTCTGTTCGCACTGCCATACTTGCTCAGAAGACCGAACCAACTTTAGCAGATGTCAAATCTATACTTACATCTTCGGCGGCATCGGAAACCATGCAAATCAAGGTGGAAGATCATGATCTTGCATATTTCTCATGTGAACAACGCGGACGCCGCTCAGGGAAGGAGGGTCCTGTGGATGACAAGGGATTCCGTTGGTGCGATCCGACAAATGATGGTGGATGTCATCGTTGCGGCCGAACAGGTCATATTGCTGCAAGATGCATGTACAATATGCCTCAACATATCAAGGACTGGATTACTTCTTCGCGACCCCGCTCCCGCTCTCCACCTGAGCATTTGCAGGCTCATTTCTCCGAGGAATCTGCGAGTAATGCAGTCGTTCATCCTGATTTTGACCCTTACCTTGGCGCACTCCTAATTTGATTTCTGCATTCATCTATCCCTTTGTACTTTTGTCATTGTAATCGCCTGATCAACTTCACCCTTATTTCGACAATTTCTACTTTTAACTCCCACCATCACAATATGCGACTCCAACGCTCTTTTCAGTCCCTCGCATCCTCAGCACACACACTTTGTTCCACTCCTACATATCCACCCACTCCAAACCCACCATACCAAACAAAGGTCCTTGTTTCTTCCAGTTTGGACTGTCCCAACCTAAAGTGCAAAATCAACTTTCCCCACATCTATCACGACCTTCGTCCAATTGCAATGCCCTCTGATGATATCTTCGATTCGATCATACACATTCGCCGATTTTCTACTGCAGATGCCAACCCTCTGCCTGAAACAAATGTGTGGGTTGTAGCAGAACGACCACGTCGCCTCCTTCACCACAAAAGAAGGTCCTTCATTTATGGATATGGAGTAGTCATCTTACGACAAGGAGCCGATCTTGGGAGCAACATATGTTTTTATGGTCATCACGCATTGACAGACGAAATTGTGGTCATCCTTGTGGTCAAGAAAAAATGGACAGTCTTAGGGAACATTATTGGCGAGTTTAAATACCAGTTTTTGAGATTCTTTTCTTTTTGATTTCTTTATTGTTTCTTTACTTTTGAGATCACGTTCGTTACGGGGGTGTGTTAGAATCTGGTTACGTAACTGTTAACTCACGTGATCACGGACAATTATAGATACAGATCATCATGTATTTATACCTCTCGCCGTCGTATTCTACGTCTGTTGTGGCCATTACGTGTTTGTGTCTGGGTCTTCTGAGCTTCTCTCTCTTTCTCTCTCTCTTCCAAATTCTCATTCTTAACAACAGCAGCTAGGGATTGGCAGGGGTTACCCCGGGGTAAGTCGCGGGTTTTTAGTTACAGTCGTGTAGCCCTAGTCACGCTGAATTTTTGGCAATTTTTTTCACCCAAATCGGTTAAGAAATGGCCCAGCTATGTCCTCTGCAAGTTTGAAGATGAGAGCTTCACTAATGAGCCCACGGCACTGGGTTTAGTAGCCGTGGGTACGCCAAATTGGGAAAATGGCCAAATTGGGCTGACCGGCCCGGTTGATGTCCCCGCCGTGGCATCAAACATCAGAGAAAAGGCGTGCGGCTTACATGGTGAGAAAGGAGCTGTAAAAATTAGTTATAATGTCCAAAAGTCAATAAAATGTTAGCAAGTCTTACGGGCGCATTGGAATGTCCCATACTAGAGACACTATTATTAAAAACTCTGCAAGGTTTCCGGCCATTATAAGGGTTTCCATGGTCAGAATCCCTTATAAGCGGTGCAGGCGCGCCAAATTTGCGAATAGCCAAAAGGGTTATCAAACTCCAACGTCGTTAGCCAGAATTTTTTTTTTTTACCTTAACCGAGAGTCGAACCTGAGAGTCCAACAAACAAAGTTTGAGTGCTTAACCGTTATGCCACAGCGGCTTGATAACAGGAACTAAATTTCCTCAATAAGTAAGCCGATTTCCCTTTTTTGGTTACAGGCGCCCCACACAAGGCATTACAATGCGCAAAAAGCCTTTTCACCGTATTATTAGGTGTATTGCGATGTGCTCAGAAGTATTTATGCACATAAGAGGCAAGTAAATTATTCCGAACATTTACGAGGCGGCTAAAAGTATTCTATCCTAGCTCAAGACGCGTATAATCAACATGGAATTATTCTGCTGCCGTGTGAACATGACAAGGAGATCTAAGCGGCACGCCTTTTTGCTGATGAAACTTGGTCTTTGGCGCTGAAACTTGGCAGGCCTGTAGAACACTCATTTCTTAACGGATTTGCACAAAAAAAATTGCAAAATTTTCAGAAAATTTTGCTCTACACGTTGATTACTAAAAAACCCGCGAAAATTCACGGGTTACCCCTGCCAATCCCTAACAGCAGCATTTGGTCCTTTTGGACTATCCTTCGTCCTCGACCGAATAGGCCTTCTAGAACCAGCCGTCTTGGTAAATGCCGTCGCCACCTTGCCTCCAGGCAACTTCATGACCGTTGACTGGGATGCAAGAGCTTTGATCTGCCCAACTTTATGAACCATTGCGGTGTTTGCTCCGTACTTAGCATAGTGACCGAAAACCTTGTATGAATCCGCATTTTGGTGCATGAGAGGCGATGCGTTCTTCCTAAGATCATTGAAATCCTTGTGGAGATCTACGATAAATATATAAATATGTAGCGCTGAGCATAGATTAGAGAAATAAACGGCGTACAGCCTGACTTGACCGACTCGGAAAGCTTTGATTTTCCTGCTTCTTTCCTAGACACTGGTTTTAGCTGGCCTTGTGCAGTTCGTTGGAAATTGTCTTTAGTATTGAAAAGTTGGTGCGACGCTTCATGAATCAGGGTTCCAGCTTGTCCCAATGCCGTTTTTGTATTGAAAAACCTATCCGTAAAATGAAGATGTTTCTTGCGATCCGATTTCCTCGTCTTCGAAAATGCATTGAGCCCGGGATGCTTTGGATTGAATGGCTCCTCCACGGTTTTGATGAGCAGCGTCTTCTGTTTCAAAGTTTTGACATTTTTCTTAATTGCCTCCAGATCAGGATTGACTCCGAAGGCTTTCCGAATGACGGCTGCATGTTCGGGCTTTTCGGGATTGGCTAAAACACGTTCCATATGTTTGTACTGAGAGTTGGCTGGGGTAACGTCATAATATTAACTGGAAATCTCATATAAAATCATGGAACATACCTTCTTTATTAGCTTTACGTAGAGCCGCAACACGGTCTTGATTTTGATGAACCGTCACCTGATTTGCTGGGTCATACGTAGTCATTATTTTGAGCGCGCCCGGAATGGGAGTAGAGTAGACCTCTGTTATTCTTTTCTCTGGATTACACAGACAAAAGGGTAACCGAAATATCTTACTTGAAAGCAAAGAAAACAGCAAGAAGCTGAATATATACGCTCCGCGCATTATCACAGAGTGGGATAATCCAAATATCAAGGGAAATGATATGACCGAGGCGACCTGCACCTAGCGAAAACGAGCTCAAGGTAAGGTTGGCATCCATCGATGAAGAATATCCTTTATCACAATTGAGACAGCCTTGCCGTGAATATTCACTAGGGACAAGAGAATGAATCGACCGGCGACAAGGATTTGATTCCCAGATTCATATACTTCTTTTATAGCCGGGCCAGGGAGGAATTGATTTACAATTTATAATTCAAGCTTGATTCAGGCTCTTGCAATTAGCCGATATGGGTCAATACACTGCCCGAACCTCCTAGCGCCGAGGGCCTCTGTTCTATGTCCAAAATGTTAATTATCCACAAAAGCCCGTGACGATGGGCGCATCAATGCCGTTGCTGGCTACCTGGACCCGTTCCCGAGATTATCCTCGTGTTGCAGCTAGCACTTGCGTCCTGGACGCTCCTTTGCAGACAATCCGTGTTTCAGAGGACCTACGACTACGGTGGGACTACGGCCAATCTTACGAAGTTATATGATTCAGGAAGGGGCTGGTTTTACTTTACCACTGGTCATGCACCCAGGCACGGTGTGCAATGCGCGGCGTGCGCCCACGGCGCTGTGGGAGATCCAAGATGCTATTTTAGTGATACATAGAGTAAGTACAATTCGCAGTCACTTCCATTTTCAATGTCAAACCTAATGACAGCGGTAGTATTACACATAGCCTTGCTGAGTCCCAGGGCTACGATAACAAGATCCACAAAGCGGACGTCCTCCCTGTTCTTTTCCGATCTTTTTTTCCACCAGCCTCGCAAATGCCTCTCTCTCTTGTTGACATACTATCCCAGGATCTCATCGACAGAGTCATCGACACCGTTGAAGAGCTCGGTGGTAGCGAGTGGCAATACTACCTGCAGACATGCGCGTCGGTCTGTCGAGCGTTTCTTCTCCGCTCCCAATACCATTTATTTTCCACCGTCAAACTCGACGCGGAGAGATTACAAGAATATTACGAATTAATAAAAAGAAAGCCCATAATCGCGGAACGTGTCCGCAGTTTTCACTTGGTTTTCTACGACGAGAAGCATGACTGGATGGCCAATAATCCCAAATTCGTTTTTATCATGACGTCGATCACTAAACCGACTACATCTCTCTACAAACTGAAACTTGAAGGTCAACGTCCATCTGGCCAAAGTCTGAAATTCCCAAAGTTCTTCCTGGATCGTGTCTTTAAACCCTTCCTCGCTCAATTCATTACTTCCCTTCATATCGAGACACTCGGCAATGTCCCCATAGAAGTCATCGACGGCTGCGTCAAATTGACCGAGTTAACATTGATCTCTACCTCCCTCAAATTTAGCCACAGTTATCTCGATCCACCTCAACACAAAATCAGAAAACTTGAATACAATTATTCTCCCCCGATAAGACTCATGACAATGGGAGAGCCCAGGTCGCGGTTGAATTTTTCCGAGCTTCACTCGCTCTACGTCTATACGGATTCAACGACTGAGCTCAATTTCGAGCAATGGATCATCGACGAGTCTTCTGCAGCCCTTGAGGAATTATATTTCAAGAATTTCGACGATCCTGGTGAGTTCACAGCTGTTGATATTGGTAGTTGAATTGACATCTGCGTAAAGAGTCTCACTTCTATTGCTTCGTAAATTTAGAGGGTTGTCATAACTTACGAATTCTCGACTTCGATATCAATTTGGGATACCCGACGCAAGGTGGAAGCGAGGACGACCTCAAAGCAATCTGCAGCCTTCTTTCAACACTTCCCAAGGCCAGTCGCCTTGACACCCTTCGACTCACGGCTTACATGGGATACTTATGGGGTGTCAATGATCCACAAGACATTCTCAACGCCGACTGGGCTAGAATTCAGAGAGAACTCGAAAACATCTCCTCTGCAAAGCCTTTCTTCGAGTTTGCGGTTAGGATGATATACATGAACTCAAACGACGAGGAGCATGACGGAGTCTACATGGCAAAGCGATGCGAAGCTGTGCTCGATAAATTGCTAACAGAGAAGTTGAATCCCTTGACGAAGAACCCTGGTGTCCGTCTTGTTAATCTCGGTTACTATGTAGACACCCCACACGAGTCATAATTCTCATCTACTTAACTCATTAATACAGTTGGTCCAGTTGGGTGGAAATATATGACAGAGGGACTAGAATCTCCACGTGAAGAGATATAGATTGCACCGGGAAGCATGTCTAAAGTATAACCCTAAAACTATTTTGGGCCGCATGAACCCGTTGAGAAATCTGTGAGAGCTGGGCGGTATAGTTTCGTTACCGGAAGTTGAAGTAGGAGCGGATAGAGCGATATGTTTTTTATCATTGACGGTAAGTATCGAATAGATCGCTCCATTGGGTCTGCCAACCTCGTGGGTCACTGTCTATGTCGGCTACTCCTCCACTGACATTCCTTCATTTTCTCCTTTCTCGGGTGTATCACATGGCCCCTTCTGCGGGACCATGTCACCGTAGTGTGGAGTTGGGTCGGGTGAGGGGTTGAAGAATAGATTGACTTCTCAAAAGAGGTTTCGAACGCTGCGAGCTAAAAGTATTACTATAATTAGCGGCGCAGACATCGATGACGATTCTATAATGATGCACCGACCTTCACGGCGATGGAATCAATGCTGCATGGACCGGTACAGACGTGGGACATCTTTTTACCTGTTCCCACGGAAATCTGACCAGTGATATCTCGAGAGAAACTACTTTAGAGAATTACTTCCAGAGCTATATATTGCGTCAGTTTTAAATTCCGAGCCCTTGACTGCTTTTCTTCCTTTCTGCATCGATGTCATATTTTCTTTCCGACCAAGTCTCACGTTATGCGCCAAGTCGGTTTCTTTAGTTTTGATAATGGATCCCCCGTTCTAACCTCTTGTAGTTGCTTCAACTACCATTGTCTTTTACGAGTACTGTAAGCGATCATCAGCCGCCATCTCTAGATCTATGCCCATCTCAAACGATCTACAGTGATTACTTTAGATTACGAGGTATGGCAGAGATCAATTGTTTCCTTTACAAAACCCTAAGACAAATCCTCGGCCGTTCAAGGTGGCCTTGATCTGGGTATTCTATCTGGTATCATTGATTAGGAATGCAAGCTGAGAACTAGTCCTCCAGAAAATGAAGTGGTCATTTGTGACAATATTATATCTTATGGTAAGCCTTGCCACCGTTATGTTATCGCAGTTTAAACGTTAATTCTGTTGTTAGAATCGATACTTCCTCTTGGCCTATACCGTGTAAGGGATTTACGTGTAGCCGCGCATTGTTTCCTAATATGCTGCCCTTGCCTTTTAGTTTCAAAATATATGGTAGCAACTCCTTTCCACACCCACTGTTCAAACACTCTCGACGATATTTCACCAGCTCTTTACTCTTCAGGTGTCACCGATACAGTAAGTGGTTGGTTTTGAACGACCTTGTTATCTTTCTAAACTTATAATAATGAATGACAGATGTACGTAGTTCAAATCCGTTCTACCTTCTACGGGATCCCGGGCTGACTCACCTCGCGGAACTAAAATAATCGAAACAGCTGTAAGGGGATGTAACGTTGGTACCCATTCAGCCTTCTAATTTTTTTTCCGTGGTTTTAGGTTCGGGATATTGGCACGACGAAATATGGACGGTGTTGATCGTCACTCTGCTCGTCCAAGGCTATTTATTCATTTTCTTTACGATGAATCAATGGAAGTAGACTGACAATTAAGTTCTATAGGTATCATGCAAATTCGGGTCTACGCTCTGTACTCCCTGGATAAGAAAATCCTAGCATTCATGCTCACTTGCTACATCGCGTCCTCCACTGTTTCCGTTTGGATAACAAATTCCGTTTTAACGTCGTTCACAAGTTAAAGCCGCCCGTGTGTCATTCTCTTTCAATAAAGGTAGTCTAATATTTGTCTCTTCCACAGGCGCAACACTTCCGATTCCTAGAGGAAGAATCTGCATAATTACCGGCGACTCTAGCTTCGCATACACATTCTGGATCCCACTACTCTCATTCGATTTCATCCTATTCTGTCTGGTCGTAATCAGAGGCATCGGTGAATATCGATTTCACGGATCCTCGGTATTTCGTGGAGGCAAAAGCCTGTTGGGTATTCTCATTAGGGACTCAGTAGTTTATTTTTTCGTGTACATGGTGCAAATTTCTCACTCAAATACGGGGATATAATCGTTAACTTTGGAAAATGTGTAGGATTGTCATTATCTACATGTTATCCCTGGTATTCTGGCTAGCGGCACCGGTACTTATTATTTTTACCGCCACGATACACTTACCCAACTTGAATGGTTTTCCAGAAGGCATTTCGGGACGTTCCATCTCGATTTTCCGTTGCGCTATCGTGGGCACTCGCCAACCGTTTACTGTTCAACATCCGGGAAGCCAATGAGATAATTTCCGTCTCTATTTAGAGAAAGAAAAATAAAGGGAAACGAAGTATAGTCGACTAGATCTTTAAATAATTTCCCATTTCATCGTCCCTATGGCCTTCCTCTATTGACTTGGGTTCTTGACTTATTTCTTTTTCAGAAAAGTTTTTTTTTGGTTCGAACTTCAAAGGACTAACCTTTGTTACAGATAGTCGTATTTTTTTACGATTCAATTGCTTCTTTATGACCTGAATATGACCAATTGCCTTCATCTTTCTCTCGGAATCAACGCGTCGAACACGCGTGTGTGGCGTGGTAGACCAATTCACGTGACTAAGGAACACGATCAATTCGAAGTCAACACGAGGACAGCGCTCTGACATTTTCCGTCTACTCCTGCCATCATCAGACTGCAAACTCGCCATGAAACTCACTTGCTATTACTGCAACACGGATTTACCCAGCAACAAGATAAAGCGCTGCTCGCGATGCCTGTAAGCCTCTTTCGTCGTATCTCTGGCCAAATCCCCGAGCTGAAATCACAACCGCGTTCAGCCTCGTAACGTATTGCGTGCGTCATCCTTTTTTTTGGATTCAATCATCGTATTGACGCGTAACTTTCAGTCAAAGGAGTGTCAAGCCTTTTCATGGAAGGCCAGCCACAAACTTAACTGCAAAATTCACCCGTCCAACCTATCTACTACCAACCCTGGGCAACTGGCTTCCAAGGACGAACGACCAGCTAAATTCTCCCCAGAGTGGATAGAACTTGGAGTGGATCGGGAACTTTCGCGCTGGCTGCAGTTATGGCGCGCCTGTTTCCAGACTTGGACCACGATCGGACTTGACCTGGCGAATCACCCCGCTGATAGAGTGATGACTCACTGGTAATTACTTTTTGGTTCAAGCTCGATTACATTCACAGAACTCATCTCGTTTTTAGCATGCGACTCGTCGTTCAGCCGCGAAACTTTGTAGATGATCCTGCTAAGCAATACCAGGTCAGTTCATTCCGTCGCCTTGTCGCCTCGTTCTTCGTCTTCCAACTTATTTATCTTTCCACCCATCGTACAGGTCTTGGAGGCCGCCATCGTACCAATATCTTGGGTTCGCACCGCCCATCCCGACTTTGAAATCCATATCGATCCGACCGACTTTACGCGTTTGCGATATCTCGTGGTTTTGCAGAATTACAAGGGCGAAATGAGGAGGCTCCGACTGATTCAGTGGAGTACTCTTAGTACTGAAAAATGGCAGAAGATAGGAAAAGAGGCCAGCGCTACACTCGCTGCAGGATTTGGTGACGCTTTGATGTTGTCTACCGACTCGAGCAGCCCCAGTGCAGTAGAAAAGAAGCTGGGCATCCAACGATCGTAACCGCTTACAAGGTGCTGGAGTCCTATTTTTCTAGTACGTCTCTTCCAATCTTTCAGGTATTCGATATTTATCCATTATTAACGCTTTCTGAAATAAATTTGCTTCTTTAGTGATATTGATCGGTTCCTGGATAACTAACCTGTGTTTCCCACTGACGTGGAATCTGTACCATACTACATACCCGGAACGTTTTCACGCAATCCATCGTCTGTATAAAGTAATTTATTCTCGTTTATCGCTAGCGCGACCCTATGCTCCTAATCTATTTGTAGTGTTCAACAACCCGATATCCACTTACTTGTTAATGTTCGTTTCAAAACATCAGCATTGAGGAAAAGCCTGTGGTACCGGGGATGCTGCCGTTTCACACCCCCTCTCATACTTCTGCCTTTACTCTGCTCATCGGTCAACCTAACCTCAGTCAGGATTACCTTTATCGCCTCACAGCATATCTTCCTTCAATCCGACATTAGAGAAGAACTGTGGTTCCGCCGGAGGGGTGCGTGCCAGGGCGAATTTTTAACAGGTTTTGAGCCTTCCACGTCGTACGACGTAAGTCTTTTCCTCTTCGCTTGCCGCTTCGACGCGTTGATTTACCTAGGACCAACAGGTACCTGCTGGCGGAAACATTTTATCGGGTGATCGACCTCGTAGGCCTCACTTCTGCCGTGGTGTTGGAATTGCCTCTTCGTGCAGTTGGAGTGCGTAAATTCACATCATGCGTCACGCAAATCACTGACCCGTACTAATGCTTTTGTGTATATTTCAAAAGACACTGGCGATAGGAGTTCAACGTTCAGGTGACAATTTCGGTCTTCCCTATTTCGGTGAGTTTGATTTGACGATTTTTATTTCATCTTATTTCTCGATTTCTGATATTATCTTCGGCAAAGCAATTGAATTCGAAAACTGTCGTCGCACTTCTTTCTCCCGGTTGAGACTCGCTTCTCGGTTTTCGGTGGATCGTATTCTCCTGTACGTTTTGCCCTACGGTCGCTACCTCCGTATCTCATCTCATGTTTCACCATCTTATAGCATCTCTTAGATGCACTCCTGCGCCTGGGACGCGTTTTGCTCGCTATCGTATTCCTTGCCCTTGTCTCGATATTTCTTTAAAATAAATTTGGTATGGGGTTACTACGTTTCTCGAATCGTTTGACAGTACGTTCGCCAATCTGACTTTTCCGCTCGCGCCCGGTTGTGACTCGCAGAAAGGTTTGATTCAATATCCTTTCATACACATCCTGGTCACAATGAACCCTGACTCGTTGTCCTGAGTCTCCCTTGGGCGCATTGGTACCTCCTGTATGTTCATCTCACCATTTCGTCTCGTTTCCTTTCTCATATTCGAGTCCTAGGTGCAAGTTCACAGGCCTAATGGGAACCAGATTGCCAACAGACGACTTAACAAGTCTGTTCCATTTATGACGACTACTTCTTCATTGGTCCTTGACCTCATCGGGACCCGGATGCGAACCCCGAGTATGACGGAAATTGGACGCCACTGAGATTGTGTTTATCGATGCTACCGAGAAGAACCTGTGCATTAAGACAATTGATTAATGAGTTCAACCGTCTGATCTGGATTATTCTATTTGGAAACCCCCCTTTCGCATAGAAACCCGGGGTTCTGACCGTCATCAGAGAAACCCAAGTGATATTGCAGGATTAGCACTCTCGGGGATGTGCATGCCGCTTTAAAGCGGAGTTTCTTACTTAGTGTTATGTAATCTCCCTTCGCACGCGCTGCCCTCGTGGTCATGAGGCGCTTATTTCCTTGTCCTTCGCCGCTTCAGGTGTGGGACTTGGCTGGCAACAGACAGGAAGAGGCGCTGGTCTTCTCTCTTTTGTAAAAATTGTGATTAGATACTTTCAAGTTGGGCTGAACTTGGGCTTTTGTCCAATTATGGGGACTCGGACTCAGACTGACTTCGCTCTCAATATCCACTGATTGGTGGTGCTGATTATCAACCCAGCTTTTTCATATGATATTCTATCGTTGCTGGGGTATCTCTTAAAATTTTTAATCCCACTTCCCTTTCATAGAACGGTCAACATCACCTACGAATGTCTTTCTCAACCTATGCTGCTCCTCTCGCGCACCTTACTTTCTCTACGGAGTTTTTCAGCTCCCTTAAAATTTCCCAAATACCCAACCTTTCTTACCCTTCTCTTGCTGAAGTAGGGTCGGTATCTGAGACCGCTTTTTCTCAAGAATGGCTCAGTTCAGCTGCTGCAACAATTATTGCACCAGGAGAGGTTTTGCCTCATTTTTCGGACCTCTTACCTATTACCAAGGAAATGGAGAGAAAATACGAAGAGGGAATGCGTTCTGTTCACGTCAAATTCACGTATTCAGGGCTCGAATATGAGGTCAATTATTCATTCTCAAAAGTAAGGATCTGTGGATGTTTGATATTTGACGAGGTACTAAAGATGAATATTCTGTTCAACTCAGATTAATTTAATTCGAAACATATGCAATTTCCAACCTGCCGCTCAGGAGTGCCGCCACCTCCTTACCCGCCTAGAGTTGCCGCAATTTCAATTTCTTGGACCTGCGCTTGAATCCTTCCGCGATAGTCCTTTCCTTTCTCAGATACATGGTTTTTTTGTCACAGATTTCCCCCTTTACAAACTCGGATGCCTTCTGGGTGAAAAATGGCTCGAAGAAGACGTCTTCAATGCGCTTGCTGAACTCTCTTATTTCCGTCGCGCGGTTCACGAGCGGAATACTGCGCCAATTGGATCCTCATCACTCTTTCATCATGCTCCGCAATCCCTCATCCTTCCGACTACCTTTTTAATAGACGCCTGTCAAGCGTATTTACATTCCAGAATTTATACGGCAGAGATTGTTGCTCTGCGAGAGCGCATTCAGAAGACCACTGTTCAAGTAATCGCAATGCCGTTAGCGAAGGACGATCACTTTACCGCCTTCATATATCGCCCAGGATCAAATTCAGTGACGTATGGTGATTCAATGCATCGGCCGCCACCATCAAATATCCTTCCAGTAATTCAGTGGGTATTTTCTGGTGTATGTCAACCGCCGATCTTGGAAATCAAGCCTGGATTTATTCCACAACAAAGTCTTGGAAACGGTGAAGGTAGTTGTGGTATAATCGCGCACAACTTCATTGAAATTGCTGTCGGTTCACGTCCAGGCGGTGTTCGACGATGGAGCGGACCACAATCCGAGCTGTTTCGTGACGCGGCTCTTCAAGATTTGCTACGTTACCATTATATAGCAAGTCAGACTACAGGCGACTTCTCAACTTGGACATCCAATATCCTAGACACACCAAGCACATCTATGGATGAGGCCGACATCAATATGTCGATCGGATCAGGGTTTAATGACTTCAACAATTTTACTCCCCTGGTAAGCCAATATCAAACAAACTGCCAGTATTATATCACCTAACATGAAATGATTTGTAGGGGAACCATCCAATTGTCCCTTTCTGCAATTTAATGGATGCGCGCTCGGAATATCAAAGCCTTTGTCCGACAAAAACGCCTTTGGTTCCTACCGTTGATCAATTACATTCAGTGCCGCTCAACTCGCCACTTCTTCCTCCTTTCATTCTTGAAAATTCTCAATCAGTTTCGGCGCCAGCATTACACAAAGCCTTATCTCACACATCCCTTATGTTTTCGCCAACCAGACCTGGCCAAAAGCGGCGTCGCAACAGCCTTGACAGTTCAATTAAGGCAGAAGAAACCCCGGCTGCCGTACCAGATGTTGCGAGCCTTGCAGAGGTTTTCGTGGACCTATGTTCTCCAAGTCCAAAGCAGGCACAGAGCTCGAAGGCGAAGGCAGGTGCCAGCCTTTCTGTGAAGGCTGAACCTATCAAGCCCGACATCAATCTCTGCACGCCAGAAAGGGTTAAACGGCCTAAAACATCGAGTCTTACTGCTGCAAATGGCTCTGATTCCGACATGGACATCGAATTTCAGCCCAGAACACCAGTTAAAATCAAGCAAGAGAAGCCTGATCAACCCTCTGTGATCGACCTTTGTACGCCTACCCAACTACCTGGCTCGACTGCTACGTCAGTTAAACATGAAGTCAAGACGGAGAAGTTAGGCGCACCATTTGTAATCGATATCCGCACGCCCGACACAAAGCCCCCTCATGCAGCTCGACCGGAAGTGAAAGTAGCGCCTGGAGTCGTTCGCGTGGGTGCACTGTTTGATTCTGAGGAAGAAGCACAGTCTGCTATATATGCCCGGGAGGAGCGACTTGGACATCGTTGGCGAAGGGGCCAGAGCAAGCAGGACAACTGGAACAATCGTAAAAAGCTAACACTCCGGTGCAACCATTACTACAGACACATACCTGTCCATTCTCTCAACTTAGATCCATCCGACCATCGCAAAGGAAAGTCTGTCAGAACCAGCTGCGAAGCCCATGTCAACATTACCAGACAACCCGATGGACGATGGAAGGTTTCCCTGGTAGATTGGGAGCACAACCACGCACCTGAAATCCCAGAAGGAGCTCCCATCAGACGTCCTCCAACCGACAAGCAAAAGGCGGCGATTACCAAACTTGCGACTGCGACATCTCAAAAATTCACGCGTGGTCAACTGGCCGAGGTCCTGAATGCGCAAATGGACGAATCGGAGACCCCACTTGAGCCTCGTCAAATCACCAATATTATGAGCAAAGCGCGTGGTGATGCTCGTCGAGAGGTTGAAGGCCTTGGTGGTGACATGAACGCCATCATTGCAAGCCTTCAGCAGAAAACGCAGGAAGCACATGGGTGGCACTACGACATCAAGTTGAATGATGATTCCGTCGTGACTGGAATATGGTGGCAGTCGCCAGACCAATATGCGCTTTGTCAGCGTTACGGCGACATCTTAATCAATGACAACACCTACAATCGGAATCGCACTGGTTATCCCCTCAACATTGGTATAGGAATCGACAATCACTATTCCTCTCGTAACCTTTGGTATGCTTTGCATGCAATCGAAGACGAAGATCACCATGCCTGGGTCCTTCGATGCCATCTTAACAGTGCGGGCTATCCACCAGAGGGTTTCATGTCTGATCGATCCCGACCTCTTATTGCTGCTGTGAAACGTCAGATGCCAACAGCCACTCACTTTTTTTGCATCCACCATTTGGACGGGAATGTGGACCAGAAACTTGGTCGCTTACTTCCATCTGGTGACTACCTGGAGTTTAAAAATGCATTCTGGGAGGTTTATCGAGCCATATCACCCGAAGACTTCGACAAGAAATGGAACGACATTACAACCCGTTTTCCACAGGCCAAAACATACCTTGATAACGAGCTCTATCCATGCCGTGAACAGTGGGCCTGGGCTTTCACGAGCTTCCAGTTCACCTGTGGTGTTCGAACAAACGGTCGCGTTGAGGTTGAAAATCGGGTCAACAAGGCGATTGGTGGGGCAAAGAAGACTTTGAAGGAATTGTTTGATGGTCTTAACCAGCGTACGAATGGTCAGACTGCCCAAGAGCTCATACGTGTCCGAGATGTACATCCATTTAACTAATCTTATTTCTGATTGCTTGTACTTACGGCTTATTTGGATGCAGTCCTCTCGTCGTCAGCATCGGACAAGCATTGAAACAATTTTTCCTGGGCCGCTTGTGATTATCCGCCAGTTCGTAGGACCGTTCGGTCTTCAGACTTGTTTCAAGCAAATGGAACTTAGTTTATTTTACTCGGTCAAAGTGATGGTGTTGCCCGACGGCATGCGTGATTGGGTATGTACTTCCTTTTGTTTTTGTGCTTCCACCAACGTAATCTAATCAATTAACAGAATGAGTATGCTATTGCAGCAGGACCAGTCGTAGGCTTTACGTGGGAGGGTGGAGAAGAAACAGTAAGCCCTGTATCAAAAACTAACAGGCGTTACTGACACAAGTTGCTACACAGCGCATGCTGAATACGTTCGACAATGATAACGCTCACATTTCAACCAAGTGGCTTCTTCGGTTGGTGAAATCAAGAGGCCTGCGTATCGAGCACCTCCTCTGCATCACACATGATGGGACCGACGCCTTTCATATGCTCGCTGTTCTTCCCAACGATAACTATGTATGCGATTGTTGTATGGGGATGTACGTCGGTATTCCTTGCCGTCACTACTTCCGCGCTTTAAGCACCATGAAGAGCCTAAAATTCAATATTGGTGTTATTCGTCGTCGGTGAGTGCGGGCTCTGGCTTCACTGTGACATGGTAACTGAGGAAAACTAGATGGTATCAGGACAACACTCTGAATATTGAAGGAATCCCTCTTGTATACGCACGAGAGGCACAAATCCGACAACTTGACATGGAAATCCCTGCCCATCAGAAAACAAAGGCTATCCCAGCAAATCCACTTGAATCCCCACGCGCTATCACTCCAGCTCCACCGCCCACGCAAACTGTTCCTGCTCGAACGGTGTTCCACGAAGCGCATGCTGCTCTCGCGCCGTTGACAAACGGTATCCAAACCCAGGAGCAACTCGACGAGCTGGTCGAAGATCTGCAAGAACTCCAGTAAATCAAACATCATAAATATTTGAAGCACATACTCACCCTTTTCTTTCGATAGAGCATCTCGTTATCGGGCTGCGGAAGAAGCGCGGATGCGAGAACCAGTGGTTTTGAACCCCAAGGGAAGGCCACGAGAGCGGCGGATGACTGGTGTGCTTGAGGGTCCGCCAAGAGGTGGTGGTGCTACCAGTGGTTCTGCGCGGTTGCGAGGTATTGCGGCTGCTAGAAAGTGCGGGGCATGTCGAGAAGTCGGCCATACTCGAGCCAAGTGCCCTCATATACCAAACTGAAGGATGGTCATCAAAGTAAAGATTGATGTAGATTAAGTTGTTACTTACATATGTGTTGGTTGTATCCCAGTATCTAGTGGGCGAGTATCTGATATTTCCTGTGTTTGACACATCTGTGCTCGTATTTGGAGAAAGAGTTACTGATTATCAGTCAAAAGGCGAGCAGAAAGGACGTGGTTGGCTGCCATTTAAACACTGACAAATATCCAAAAAGCGCAGTAATATTCATTTCAGTGCAATTGACCTATTGAACACTCTAAAAAACATTATCTGGGGCAGGCTACATGTCTTACAACCCTTCTAAGATGTTTGCAGATGCCCAGCTGTTCACAGGCAGTTTGTGCATTGTTGAAAGCGCCTGATGCACAGTGCGTCGGCCTCGGCTTCCGGCACCATCTGTCGGAGTTTCAACACTGACCCATCACATTTCCGAAGGCAACCCATGTTTCCAAACTGCTTACTTGGAAACCCCAGGGTTCCTACTCGAAAGGGGGGTTTCCAAATAGAATAATCCGTCTGATCTGCAAGCTGTGAGACAGATTTCCTGCAGAGCCCTCGACACCCTCCGTGAGATTGCAAATAATGACTACGGAAAATGCTGGGGAAGCAAGTGGAAGTGGAACGGATAACGAGAGAAGTACCATAAAATAAAGTACTAATACGGATATTGAACTCGAATCTTGGGCTCGTGTTATATACTCGCCGAATCCAAAATCTATATCAGGCTTGGTCCAACGAGTACGGGTGGAAGAAGACAGACGGCACACCCGGGATACTCGGATGTTGACAAATTGAATGATAAACTTCTCGTTTATTTTCGACAGTCGATCATCTGGTAACACGGATACTTTACCACTCGATCAGCTTTGACAGAATGTTAAGTCTTCTGGGGTTTTATGACGGATCAATGTCGCCCAAGATGTACACCATAATTGCCTCGCGGCGAAGAACCCTATCATTATAGTTCTGAAAATTGAGTAAAATACTTGCCTTAAACCTCACTGACCACCATCCAGTGCTTCGTGTAAGGTTATTTATTCATCATACATTTAAGAGAGGCCATATCTTGCAATCTTCCGGCATTCAAATCTTGGATTACATGGTAAATTTGAGAAGTGCTTCTCTACGTGATAGACAAACCTGTCCGACAATATCGCTCCTTCGTACCTTGCTCCGGTATTCAAGCACGCTGACTCTCATAGCCACCAACCACGCGCAAAAATAACCTATGACATCGGAGTCAGGGTGAACACTGAAATGAGACCATTCCATTGCCAGTGGTGGTGGACTGACTATGAGTACGAAATATAAATATCACACCACTTCGATCTATCTTCGCGTTTCCCTTCAACCCCATGGCAGAGTCTTTATCGAAGCAACTCAACCTTGACGTCACCATTGGCGCCGCATTTATTGGCTGTATAATCGCGGCAGTGTAAGACGAGATTTTTCTCGAGACGTGAGAGTACTAACGGCTATTATTTTAGGTTCTATGGGATTACCTGTCTGCAGACATTTACCTACTTCAAGAAAGGACGCCAAGACCCCACTTTTATGAAGACAGTCGTACGTCTACCACTTCATCGCTCGCTTTACAATAATAAGTGAAATCTGTGTCCAGATTTGTTTTCTATGGTCCGTCGTGATATTCGAAATGGACGTTTCTGAATATTTTCGCTTCAGGGTCATTGATACTCTTCACCTCGCATTTATCGCCCATGCGCTGTATTTCTACCTCATAACAAACTACGGTAACCCAACGGCATTGGAATTTCCAACATGGTAAATCTTTCCAATAATCTCTTTCTGCGTTCACACTTACTTAAACAACACACCTAGGACTATTCTGGTAGGTCGACTGCCATATCTACGTGCTTCCGAATTTGATCCATACATAAAGTCGCAAATCTACCTCACGGTAAGTTTAGCCATATTTCTCTTGATTACTTATATGAATTCTCAAATTCTCTTAAGATATGCAGCGACTCTACTATCCGAATGTGAGAACGAGTTCAGTCGCTCAATCTGAAATGAACTCACTCTTCAAGGTAGTATTTACGCCAGACGAGTGTGGATATGTGAGTAATTTATACCTACTGGAAACAGACGTCCCCATATATATTCGATGTCTAGTCTCGCGAAGCCTCATGGCTAATATCGGTATTGTTAGTTACTCGCTCTCCTCGTCTGACGCATATTAAATTAAACACAGGCCTTGGTAATTCTATTCCCTTTCGGTAAGCGCACAGCTGCCAATTTTCTGTTAAACGCTATCAATCTTGACTATATTTAGTGTCCGGATTTAGTACGTGTTTATTCAGTTCGAAGTTCTCCATACATATTGAGGCTCGTGAACGGATTAGCATACTGCACACTAACGTGGGTTCTCTCATGCCGAACTTGAGGGGCAATACAATGTTGATAATTCATAGCTTCACAGAAGACACTTCATTCATCTCTGCGATACGCATCTCAGTGAACTATTTCGTGTTAGGACGACTACTTCCCTCTAATTTCCCTCCCACAGTACCTTTTGTACATTTCCTTCGGTAGTGCGGTCTTGGCCGACTTGATAATTGCTACAGCGCTTTGCGTTTCTCTGTATCGGTCTCGCACTGGCTCTAAGCGGTAAGTCAGTTCTCTAAAGATGCCTGCGTGAGGAATATTTGACAAGCTCTTTTGAATGTAGGACCGACCCACTACTAACAGTGTTGATGTTGTACGCTATAAATTCCAGTAATACTTTATCAACTTTTTGTTGCGATACCGAAAACTGACGAGCCCTACGCGGGATACCAGCTGTCCTTACCACGTAGGACCTTTATAAAACCCAACAATTTTTATTCACCACAACGTGCTCCTCTTTAGAGTATGTCAACTGGCCTGTTTCATCACCAACATTATCTGGCCAAGGCAGCTTGTTTTCCTCGGAATCTATTTTTCTCTCGGAAAATGTACGTCCTCAGCTTAACTTTAGAGGATTACGAGATTCAGTACGCCCTTTGCAGTATATTTCAACAGCCTCTTGGCCACTTTGAACAACCGATCATCGTTGAATAAAAGACTCGATGAACCTTTGAACTTTCACATGAGCTTGTCGGAACCTACTATCGGACGCGTGGACTACTCCAATTTCTCACATTCTAACGTGGAGGCACAAGAAATAACCATTAATCGTTGAATCTTCGCTTTTGAAGAATCGGAGTTTCTGTAAGATTTTCGAGGAGTTGCCTACATTACTTTACTAGAGACAGTGTATCAAATTTGCTGATGCTGAAGTAGAGAGTACTTGTTCGTCGCTCTTTCAGTGCTAACCGCCTGAGTCAAATTTAGCCGATCATTAGGTGCGATTAATTAGAGCCTCCGAGGTGGTTCCCGCTGACGTGCTACATAAATCTATGAAGATCGATATGAACTGGCCAATCGACAAAAAAAAGAAGAGAAAGACGTACTAGGCCGACGCTGCAAAATGTCGTGAACGTTGAACGAGCTATTGGCGCAGCTTCAGGCCAGAGGAGGTCCTGTCGAACCACATTCTGTCAAATACGACAGACCGTTGAGATGGTCAAGAGCCTTCGGCGGATTCCGGAGGTCTGGCATTTGAACATTGCAACATAAGGTTTCGGTACTTTTCGTCCCCCTGAGATCATCAGTATGCGAAAGATGGACAGGAACTGGCATCAAAGCGCGATGCGAGCTACGGGGGCAAAAAATTCTTCCTGTCTTTCATCAACCCCCACCCCACCTCCCTACGGGCTAGCGCTTTTGCTTTTCCGGCCATTGGCCACCACACTCTTTTATTATGGGCGTAGATATTGATGATGTAGACCCCTCCATCGTATATTCTGGCTCATGGCAGGCTTCCGTAGGATCCACCCGTCAATGGGGCGGCGGTACGATTCATTCCACGACTCAGAATGGTGCTTCTGCTACTATTTCATTTCGCGGTATGTTTTTTCGAATGCTTCCCGTTTTCATCTGTTCTAAGTGATGACATTTAGGGACTCGTATAATCATGTACTGCACCGTTCTCATGGGTGATGGAAGCGAGACGGTCAACATGAATTTCGATGGTCACTCGGGTAGCCTGACTCGTCATTCTCATGAAGATACTACCTATTATTACGATAATTGGTTTGACTCTGGGCCAGTCGACGATGGCATGCACACCCTCGTCGTTTCCAACGGTGGTGGCCCGTCGGACACTCCATTCCAACTGGATGCTTTCCACATCGAAGGCAGTGGCCCGATTAAGCCCGCTGTCACTGCCCCAACACCACCACCACCGCCGCCGCCACCTCAGCCCACGCCTGTTCAAGTAACGACTACCAAAGTCGCAACCGCGACTGTCACCACTACAAATGTCAGTAGCACTGGCGCCAGCTCATCTGGCGCTTCTTCGGCCTTCAAGAGTTCGTCGGCCTCATCATCGTCGACCCCGAGTGGCGCGTTCTCTGCTGGTACGTTCCTCCAGTTTTTTTTATGGCTACACTTCTAATATCTTGTTGACTTCTTAGTGACAACAACCAACTCTGGCGGAGATAAGACCGTCGTGACAGTTCAGTACATCACCACTGGCGCGGACGGAAGTGTTACCACCCGCATCGCAGACGCCCCGTCCAGCGCTTTGAATCAGACCTCGCATTCCCCGATTGCAGCGATTGTCGGCGGCGTGCTTGGTAGTTTACTTCTAATTCTACTACTACTTCTCCTTCTGTGCCTCCGCCGTCGCCGCAACGCAGCGCGTCATATCCAATTGGGCGATGACGCAGAAAAACACCTGAATTGTGAGTAGAGAAATTCATTATTTGCTATCTCCATTCTAAAAACTGTAATAGCTCGTCCTCGTAACCCGACGGCGGTGACACCATTCCAACTCGACGCGAATGGTGGTTCCGATCGACACTCTGGTACTGTAATCGCTCCCGCACACGAAAACGGGGTTGCACCGAAGTTCGGTTTATTCTCCACTCCGCCTACAACCTATCCTACCACCCCCTCGTCTGCTGCGCTGATAGCTGGAGCTCCTTCGTCCTCCGTTTATCATAGTAGTAGCTCCGAGAAGAGCGCCGATCACTTCTCCAACTCGTCCCCGACTGATGAGTCGATGTACGTTTCCTCCCCCTCCCACGATACCCACCCTCCTCGCCTTCATGAGGCAGACGCGGGGCCATATAGGCCACGTTATCTATCCGGTGATACCATCATCGCAGCGACCAATTCGATGTATGCGTCTACCATGTTAGCGCCCCATGATACCAACGACTTTCCTCCCTCTTATCACCAAAGTTCAAGAAGCAACTCAACCTCTCAGCCTCTTCCACTCGTATCATCTTTCAATTAAAATTAATCGCTTTTAGTTCCTACCCACGTTCTTTATCCTACCCATTCCCTTCATTCAACTTGGGTTCCGGTCTTTTCTTTTTTTATACATCCGCTGTTATTTATGATGTACGTGTACCGGCTGTACACCATGTACAATCGTTTTGGGGAACTGTCGGGCTACAGTCGTGTTCCCGAAATTTGAAAATTGTTTTTGTTATCGAGCTCGTAGGCCTTACCAGCCGCTGCACCCCATTTTTGAAAGCCTTTCAGGGGTGATCTAGCTTCAGGCCTCTGATCGTGCCCAAGTTGGTCATCTGCGTGATATAATCATAGAAGTACAACTGGCCGAAGAGCCGGGTGACTGAGGTCCAGGTGGTCCTGACCTCCAGCAAGAGCTCACGCCACCAGTACCATCCAACTCTCCTTCCTTCGTGTCAAAGCTCATCATCACCAATGAGGAGTTAACCGCTGGCGTTCAGACAGAACATTGACACGGTAATTTAAAATAGGCGCCTGTACATAGCTCGCCTGCAACCCGGATTTGCTCTGTTTTGCACCCAAGTTGGCGTCCGAGGCAGATAAGATAACTAAAAAAGAAATTATAATAAGGAGCCCTGGCCATGGTCAACAAATAATCTTTCGTGGTTACTGATACCAAGTAGTAGTCAAAAATCACAGAAAGCGCCGGGTACATGGGCAGTCAAATATGATTACATGTCTGCGTCTCTTGCACCCTCATTAAACTGGATCTGAAAACTGAACTTCTGGTGGAAAATGTGACTCCTGCGACTCTCATGCGTCGATGCCTTGGTCTATGAGAACTCTCGCACTGTCTGATCGGGGAGATATTTTGCATTTGAAGGCAACAGGCTGCCTAAAATAGGAACGTAGACGCCAAACCATAATTTTCCGTCAGCGTCTAACATCTAAACAAGCAGTGATTGTACTTATGAAAGAGGGCCCGAAGTGAACTGAGCTTCTGCCGGTGGGAAGTTCGCATCGGGGGGTGACGCTATACACAGCTAAGAACTGCGCAATGAGCAACCAGAGTGCGTGTTCAGCAAAGTCCTTTCCTGGACATGATCTGGAAGTAGACCATATTAATATTAAATACAATTTACACAGTCAATGAATCCAAAATCGATGCAGCTAAAAATTCCCGAGAGTGGCTCAAGTTGACGTTCTGGTCGGAAAGCGAACGGGTCCTTGAAGACTGTCAAGTCATGTAGAATCCTCCTAAAATCTCAGTGCCTTAGTACTTGGCACGATTGTAGTAATTATATACCATGTGTTTCTTACAGCAATAGACCCAGCAGGTAAATGATAATTGCAATAATAGTCGTCCTGTGCCAGGGAATGTGGTATTCCTGAAAAAAAAAATGCGGTCATCGAACGCCGTTCGGGGCGTTGGAAATGAGAGTTTAGTACACGTCCACGGCTGCCGGCGTACAGTATGTACAGCATGTCAGAGGCATTGAATGCTTTCCTCATGACCACGATGTTATTAAATGTCGAAGCCTCTCAATCGGCGGGGACAACGGTACTTTCCTTGCAAAGTGATACCCCATTTCAACCAAAATGCTGTGTGAAGTCATCCGGTGATCAGCGGATAGACATTCAGCATGTTGGATATATAAACATAATAGGCAATAAGTTGAGAATGGGCAAGACCAGCGTTTGACGTATGCTCTCGTATTTAACAAGCAGGTCCCGACTCGGGCTTCGAGGTTGGTCAATTTCTTTCTGACCCAGTTTTGGCCTACTCATTCACGCGATGACGTTTCCCGCCGCTTCTTCCACAGAAACGCCAGCGAACCAGCTACACAAACTTACTGAAGCTGTTTCTTTGGCCAGACAAACTCTCGAAATACAGGCATTATCCGACAACTTTCACCCCGAAGCCCTTGACGATCTTGCAGAGGCACTTTGGAGTCGATTTAAGCAGGGAGGTAAAACAAGCGATTTAGACGAAGCAATTTTGTTGCTTAGACAGGTCCTTGAGCGTCGACCGGCTTCTGATCCCCTGCGATTTATTTCTCTTAATAACCTGTCAAAAGTGCTCCAGACACGATTTCAACACGGAGGTCAGCCAAGTGATCTTCAGGAAGCTATTGTCCTATCAAGGCAGGCTTTAGAACCCCAAAACATTCCCAACCCGGACCTATCCATGTCCTACATCAATCTCGCAAATGCGCTATTCAGACAATTCGAGCAAGGCGGACATCGACTCGATTTAGACGAAGCTATTTTTCTTAACAGACAGTCTCTTAATCTCCGAATCTCACCCCATCCTGAGCGCTCCACATCCCTCAATAACCTTGCCGCCTGTTTACGTGCGCGATTTCAGAGAGAAAGTGACAGAAATGACCTAGAGGAAGCTATTTCGCTACATAGACAGGCTCTTGATCTACGGGTGTCGCCCCACCCTCTTCGGTCCTCATCACTCGATAATCTGGCGACTAGTCTTCAGTCACGATTTGAGCAAGGAGGTGACCGAGTAGATCTCGACCAAGCTATTTCGCTGCATCAAGAGGCTCTTGAGCTCCGAGCTCCGCCTCATCCCTACCGATCTTTATCCCTTAACAATCTCGCAAATGCGCTGTGGCAGCGATTCAATCAAAACGGTCATCAAATTGACCTGGAGCATGCTATCTCCTTGCATAGACAGGCGCTCAACGACCATGGATCATCTAGTTACAGTCGATCTTTGTCCCTTAATAACCTCGCAAACGCGCTGCATATACGATTCAAGCAAAGCGGCCATCGAATTGACTTAGAAGACGCTATTTTACTGAATAAACAGGCCCTTGAGCTCCAGTCTTCACCCAGATCTCAGTCCTTCGACAATCTTGGAATTGTGCTCTTTTTACGATTTACTCAAGATGGAGATCAAAACGACCTAGAACAGGCAATTTCCATGTACAGAAAGGCACTGGCGCTCCGCGTTCCACCAGATTCTGACAGGCCGGCATCCCTGAACAATCTTGCAACTGCGCTGTGGACCCGATTTGGGCAGGGGGGTCGACGAATTGATCTAGATGAAGCAATTTCAATGTATAGGGAGGCTCTTCAAGGTCATATTTCGACACACTCATTTCGGTCTCAGTCCGTCAACAACCTCGCCAATGCGCTGCGGACGCGATTTGAGCAAGGACGTCAACGAATTGATCTAGACGAAGCCATTTTACTGGGGAGACAGGCCCTTGCACTTCGAAATTCGGCTCATCCCTTGCAGTCCTCGTCGCTCAATAATCTCGCAAATGTCTTGCTTGTACGATTCGAGGAAGGACGTGACCGGAATAATTTGAACGAAGCCATTTCACTGCACAGACAGGCTCTTGAGCTACGCCCCTTTCCCCATCCAGAGCGATCTTTGTCCCTCAGTAGCCTTGGAGGAGCCCTGCAGTTACTGTTTAACCTGGAAGGCCATGAAATTGATCTAGACGAAGCTATCTCACTGCACAAGCAAGCTCTTGAGCTTCAGCTGACGTCTCATCCAGAGAGATTTTCGTCCCTCAACAATCTTGGGGAAGCACTACAGTTAAGATTTATGCTAAAGGGGTACAAAACCGATTTAGACGAAGCTATTTCATTGCACAGACAGGCTTCCAAACTTATTCCTTCGATTCATCCAAAACAATCCCAGTCACTATATGGTTTGGCCAAGGGCCTTATCCACGTTCATTCACATGCCGGTAACTCAGAATATTTGGAGGAAGCGATGGAATTATTCAGGGCAGCCACGCAATGCCTCAGTCAACCTGCATCGCTGCGTCTCCGTATCGCGAGTACCTGGGTAAAGCTAGGAGGTATTCACCAACATCGCTCAGTTGTCGACGCATACGAAGCTGCATTGCAAGCTTTACCCAAATTAGCTGCTCTCAGCTTCGATGTCAAATCGCGCCAAGAGGCGCTACTTGCTGACAGTGATGGGCTGGCCCGTGATGCTTCGCGGTTTGCCATTCAAGCTGGGAGGATAGATAAAGCTATTCAGTTTCTGGAAGAGGGTCGAGCGATATTTTGGTCACAATTCCTATCTTTGCGTTCACCTTTTGAGCGACTTCACCGCATTGCGCCGGAGCTTGCAGTTAAACTCCGTGATACTGCATCTGCGCTCGAGCTTGGATCCCACCGAAACACCTTAGCTGATATATCAGACAATCGGGGAAGGTTGGTCATTGACCAGGAATCCGCCCGACTTAATCGCCTGAACGAAGAGTGGTCTAAAACTGTCGACGATGTCAGGAAGCTGGATGGATTCGACGATTTTCTGCTTACCCGCAAGTTATCAGCATTGCGAGTTGCTGCATCCGGAGGCCCAGTGGTGATGCTTGTAGGAAACGATGACGGAAGCGACGTCCTTATTTTGACATCGGCAAACGTTCACAATATTCGTCTCTCTGGCTTATCCACGAGCCAGTTACAAAGTCTCGTATATCTAATTCAAGCAGCGTCTTCTAATTCCCAACTATCACGCTCCCATATTGAGAGCAACACCAGAAATTCCACGCCCTTTCCATTTGCCATGGTGGAGACCCTACGCAGTTGGATAAAGCTCCAAGAAGAACGGGGAATGAGATATGACACTGATCATCTCAACTCAGACGATGTTTTTAGGTATGTTTTGGAAAAACTGTGGAACGAGGTAGTGAAACCGGTTATCAATATACTTCAACTCAAGGTTCGTTTGAAGTTCTGGCAAAGCATGAAATTATTGACAAGCTAAATTAGAAATCGGAGGAACCACCCGTTGTGCGGTGGTGCCCAACTGGCCTATTCTCCTTCCTTCCTATCCATGCGGCAGGACATTACGATGGAAACCTACCTATCAGCTGCGCCTCCGACTATTTTATCTCGACGTACACACCGACAATAGGGGCTCTGTTGACTGAAAACCAAACTCCTTCCTCAGGACAGTTCAAAATGATGGTCGTGATTCAATCGCATGGACTCCCCTCAACACAGAAGGAGCTAGAAAAAATTCAACGACATGTCTCTAATAATTTTCTGGTTACATTAGGCATTCCCGGTGCAAGTGCGTCCGTCGAAACAGTGGCATCGAAGCTCTCGAATGTATCTATTGCCCACTTCTCATGCCATGGAAAACAAGACCAGCTAAATCCACTTAATAGTGGTCTAAAACTCGAGGATGGTTGGCTGCACGCCTCCCGAATTATGCAAGAAAAAATACCAAACGGAGCACTGGCTTTCCTTTCCGCCTGCGAAACGGCTATGGGTGTTGAAAAGCTCCCAGATGAGGCAATGAGCCTGGGGGCGAGTTTACTCTTTTCAGGGTTCCATCGCGTTATTGCCACAATGTGGTGAGTTTTGCTTTCCTTAATTTTGTTCGTCAGTCTTTCGGTATGTTGATTTAATTGTCTTTGTAGGGAGATGATGGACAAGGATGGACCTGTTATTGCAGACACTTTCTACGAGGAACTTTTCCGCGGCTCGGATGGAAAGTTTACTCGAGAGCCCGACGTCCGTAAGTCTGCTCGTGCACTTCACATGGCGGTGAAAAGTTTGCGTTCCAGAAATGCTTCATTCCGCCGTTGGGTTCCATTTATTCATATGGGAAAATAACCGTAATTCCTATCAACCATTGAGCTTCTATTCTATCTTTTTTTTTCTTTGTAAACTAGCTATTCTGTTCTCGTCTCAATATGCCAATTTGTGTACTATCTGATAGGTTATAGTCAAGCTATCTATCTCTCATACTGTAGAGATAGTCATGCGACTCGTACAAATACCTGTAAGGGAGTTCAAGTCGTCTGTAGGAATAGTATCACAGCCAGAATACGACACGGAAAAAATCAACGAACGGAAGGCGCGATGTCTAGGCGCCTTACATTCCGGGGTGTAGTCCGTGGTTTTAAGCTGGCTGTAAGCACGGGATGGGGGGTAAACGCCACGGAAAGAAAGATCGCAGGAAACGAAAGGCACGGACCTCCTATTGAATGAACGATTAAGTTGATAGATACCTTCGGTGACGGAACTGAATGGCTGTTTAAGTTCGTGAATACGTCTGAGAGTACATTCTGGTTGATGAGTCCAACAGACGGTATCACCAGCAAGCAATTACAGCAACTTGCGGAACTTAGGGCCAATAGGATAAAGCTTACAAAAGGGTAGAACGAAAGGACTCTACCATGCGTTTAGGTCTTATTCGCTGAGCGGGGGAGCAGAAGAATTGCGTTGCGGCTGCATATGGCCAAAGATGCAAACTAGGGTCGATTCGAAGTGTTGGGGCCATGAGTTAAGGAATTGAAAGTTAGAATATTCAACGAGTACGGACGGGTGTACCTACAGCTTCTGAAACGCGGTAAAAGCTTCATGAAAGGGTCTATGATGAGCGGGAAAAGAAAATGCGAGGTCAAACGTACAGGGCACTAGCGGTTTTTTACTGGTTTAAGGACCTAATGGAGGCAAAAGCGGTATACACATGTGCAGCACTTTATGAGTTCTATGGACAGTGTCATCAAAAGATTCAAAGCAGAAGTCAAGGATGAAAGAAAGTAGGGCAATACTTACACGAAGGACTGAACGGAAGAATTGGGGCTCAGGTTTCAGATTTAGAAACCAGAAAGGGCCAAGAAATGTCAGGATGCAGTCCGTTCTGCTGATGATGGGTGCAGATAAAGCGTACCTTGATGGTTGGCGCTGCAGCCTGAGCCGCGCAGTAGAAGGAAAGCACATCCTCCTAGCGGTCATCCAGAGTCCAAAGACACAGAAACTTGGTCGTCCGCAAGATTGAGGTGAGACTACTAGAACGGAAGGAGCGATGAGCCGCCAGGATTTCTTGCAGAGAGGATGTCGAAGAAGCCGTAGAAAGATGTTGATCAATTGAGCGCGTGGTCGATGTGGGAGGTATCGACCGCGCTGCATCGGTTGTACCAAACGGTCGAGAGCTAGGTTTCGGCACAGAGTGGTCTTCCCTCTACACGGTCAAGTTTGCTCAGATGCTCATATCATCATGTGACCAAGTTTACGAGACCCGTAAGGGGATCGTTCTTGTACCCAGAGTTCAGTTTCAGTTCACACGGTGACCTAGTTTGGAGCCTGTTATGGGAATAAAGCCCAGTGAGAAACGCCTCGAGCAGGATTGAGTGGAGTCGTGTGGTATCGTGCGCCATCAATCCAGTCGACAGCACTCGATGTCGTCCGAAAAGTGAGAATGGCTCGAAGAATTTTCGTATCAACTCGAGCCAATTCGTGTGGTGTCGATTAAATTGATGGAAAATCTACCCCGCTCGATTTGGCTCGACTATAGTCTACATGATTAGAGCCTTCTCGAGTCCCTTCAAGCATGATAGATTCTAAAAGCACTCAAATTTTCTCGATCCCAGTCAACGTGGCTCAATGAATCATGTGGTCATATGGGGTGAAATAGAGTGGATTCAAGTTTAATAATAATACAGAGCCGTACAACTACTCAGTATACTAACACGCAGCTTTCCTGTCCTCTGGCCAAAACCCTTGTAGAAACCACTGACAGGTAGTAGCGATAGCGACATCACAGAAAGCGATGAAGTAGGGGTATGAAGAAAGGGGAACCGCGAATAACGCACCTTGTAATTTTCGTAGACTGCCGCACGAAGGTAACCAAACGCAACAAGAGCTCTACAGAAGGTAATAAGAATCCTAACTGAGCGGCAACAATAAACGACATACCGGAATCCACCCAAACCAAGTTGTTCCCCTTCGCACCACAGAATACTGACATAAATGACTTCAAAAGGAAGAATTGTTAGACCACGCGATGACTTACAATCTTGGGGCTAGGATTATAGAAAGCCGATGGGGAGGCTGAAAGGTGGTGGTGAGGCTGTGAGGTGATGCCGAGGCTGTGAGGTGGTGAGGCTAAGTGGAAGTGGGGAAACTAGTATTGCGGTGGTAGGGTGATACGTGGCGATGGAAGAAGTTGAAGTTGAAGTGAAAGCTATTGACCCAGCAAAAGTGTCGGTAACACGTGACTTTGGGAATTTCCCATCAGCCAAAGTTGAACTTCAATGAACTTTACGAAATGTCCATTGTCCTCTGCGAGTTTGCATCGCCGTCGTCGTCAGCGGCGGCCTCAAAGCTGCATAATCAAGTATTAAGTAGAATAATCAATATCTTTTAAGTCCTATTGAGTTGTTTCACCGTTTCTGGGGGGGAAAAGCCCCCAAAAAAAGGATGGTTTCTTTGCAGTGACTTTGTTGTGGTTCGTCGTTGTCGTAGGTGACCGCGATGAGGACAGCATTTTGCGAATAAATTCCAGTTGAGTTATGCGTTGCTACAAGGCTTATATCCGGCAATTGATCTCCATATGACCTCCTGGTAGACCTTGTTGGTGCCTTGCCTGTGCCACCGAGTTGACAACAACAACGAGGGCGTTTTTTAAAATGAGGAACAGCTCAATTTATTGCAGGAACTAATAAGCAATAAATAATCTACTTAATACTTGATTATGCAGCTTTGAGGCCGCCGCTGACGACGACGGCGATGCAAACTCGCAGAGGACATTTCGTAAAGTTCCCACGACCTTTAGGTAGTGGGTTTTAGACACAGCCGCGGCTGGATTATTTTGAGGGGTGCGCAAAATCCGACGGTAGGTTGTTTGAATTTTGCCCATCACTATTTTGCCCATCCTACGGTGGGGACACGTGACTTGGCAAAATCCAAACAACTTGCTTTGCATTTTGCATCCCCGGCAAAATAGTCCAGGCGCAGCAGTGAGAGAGCAATCCCTTTCCTTTTTGGGCCCGATGTATTTTGAACGGCATATCTTGTGACCTCCACTGTGCCGAGATATAAGTTGCGAAACCACCCCACCAATTCTTCCTCTTTCAGTTCCACATCCATTACCCATGCTGTCTACCGCCCTCATCAGCTCCTCTCCCGTTTCTCTTATATTCGTTCCCACTCTTGCTTTACATTTTATTACTGGACGCTCATTGACGCACTGCCGGACCAGCCAACTTTTAGTATCACAACTACTGACCGGTACTGACCTGTGTCTCACCGTGGATTGGAATGACTTTATGTTCACGACAGCCTCCGTCTCGAGATGAATTCATTGCTGGCTCGAGTTCCGACTTGATGCGATCTTTCAAAAATTTCCACCGGCCTTCATGCGTCGACTATCGTCTTTCTGCACCAAGTTTCAAGAACACTGTGTTTCGCTCTCCAGGATCCCGGATTTTGTGTTCAGTTCATCATTGGAGACGACCGACCGTGAAATGGCTGTTGATCCTGTCAATTGTCGTGTGTCAGAGCCATTCAGAAGCTCTGCATTGCGACCAGGAATGCCGCACCCGACGTTTGCATTTATTTCATCATCTGAGCCATCTCCGATCGGCGATGATGAGCATGGTCAGTCAGTCACGAACTTTGTCCCCTGAAGGTGTGGACCATCTTTCAAGCAAGAAACAATCAAATGGAAACATGGCAGGATTCGGCAGTAAAATAAAATATGACAATTTGCTGTTGGAACTTGGCGTGAGGAGGAGAAGCCTTATTGACAGATGGGGTTTAAGGCTTGTAAAAACCATGTTTGTAGATAGCAGTTCCGCCGTCAATCGCAGCTTGCTTGTAGCCTGAGCCTTCACATAGAGCCATACATAGCAACAAAAAAGAGAATGGGAGTGGGCTTTGCCGGGCACCGGCCCTACAAGACTTATTCGTTGAAGTTCAACTTTGGCTGATGGGAAATTCCCAAAGTCACGTGTTACCGACACTTTTGCTGGGTCAATAGCTTTCACTTGAAGTTGAACTTTGCGAGCGTGAAAATCATTCATGTACCCATGGTTTGTCAGCGCCTTCCACGCCCTTCCAAGGCATGCCAAGACTGAAAGCCTTGGCAATAATCTGATGAAATCGTGCAGCCACTCGACGACGCTCGAAGTACCAAGCTCTCATGGGAAAGGGCTCGAGGCCACTCAATTTCAGACAACCTCACTCGAGGCGTTTTTCACTGGGAATAAAGTTCCACGTATCACATGTGTTTGATTAGTCAGAAGTTTTCTCAGACATTTCTGACCAAGGATTCCGAAAGCTGCTATCGACAAGATATGTTCACGAAATCTCAACAAATAAGCGCCATAACGAATGACTCCGAGGGTTCTTAGGGTCCGACAAGAATACTGAACAAAGTGGAAAGGTCGAAGTATGAAGTAGGGAGCATGAGCGAAGCCGTAGACGGCTGGCATTGCAAACGACAAAGGCCACTGAGTTCGAAATTAGAGGCTGAGTAAACGAGATTTGAGAGGGAAAAATGGGAGTGTAATTCACTTGCTCTTGCCGACAATACGGGCGGGGGCTTAAATAGTGTAAAAACATTGGAAATTGGAGTAAAAAATCAAAATGAAATGGAGAACTGAAATCAAACGAGAATAATGTACTTGACAATAAATGAGAAAATTTGTCAGGGTGAAACGGCCATGATGACTCTATTAAATGAATTACAGTAGGATTTCACGGAGGTCCATTGGGACAACAAGAGAAGCGATTGAGGAAAAGGCGGTGCGGAGTCAAGTGCCGGAAGAAACAAAAAATCCGAAATGTCAATGAACAATGAAGTGTGGCACATGGGGGAATTGACCAAACTGGTTGTTGGCTTAGCAGGGGTATTTTGAAAATGCCCCGGGTAAGATGACCACGGGGGAGAGGCTGTCTCCGGAATGGAATATGAACTAAGCGGCGATGGCGCCTATCGCGTGAAACCGGCGAGATGTGAATAAAATTTGCTATGGTAAGAAGTGTTCAAAAGATATAGATATAATCCCACTAAGAGTTCTGAGGGCATAAATTGACATGATATATTATCTGAATTCCGAGGGCATGCTCAATGCGCCAGGTCACTAAAAACGTCACTGGTTTTCCAAGTGGTTTTCAAACCTCAAGGGGGCAACAAGCGGGGTCTCGTAAATGCCACGCGCAGCGTTGGCCCGCAACGCAAGTTCATTATTCACAAAGTCGGTTTAAGTCGCTGCAATACCGTTAAGTTCAAGGACGGAAAAAGAAAGCATCAGGATGAAGAAGCGACAAGAAAATTTAAGAGATCGACGAAGCCAAATATAACGAGATGCGGAGATAAAAACTGAAAAGGAGAACGAGTAAAGAGTCTTCAGAGACGTCCCAGCGTCCCCACCCACCCATATTCCGGTCGACATCGAGTCCTCACCTTCATCCGCTGCTGATCCGCATCATCGTCTCCGCAGACCTTCGCCCATCCCGCGCTGATAAAGTCCCCAAGGCCATTGAGGTCGATTCCGCTGCTAGTATCGACGACGATCGATAAGAATAAGCTAATCAGTGGGCAGCGATGAAAGCGGAGAACGTACCGTGTCCTATTTTCATGTATCGATTTCTTGGTCGATGAGAAGCTTCGCACTGTCTGATCGAGGGTATATCTTGCACTTGAAAGGAACAGGTTGTCTATAAAGGAAAGTAGACGCCGAGCGATAATTTTGCATAAGCCGCTTACCATATAAACGAGCAATGATTACACTTACGAAAGAGGGCCGGAAGTGAACTCAGCTTTTGCCGGTGGAAAGTTCGAATCGGGGGTGACGCTATACACAGCTAAGAATTGCGCGATGAGCAACCAGAGTGCGTCTTCGGCAAAGTCCTTTCCTGGACATAATCTGGACGTAGACGATATTAATATTAGACACAATTTACACAGTCGAGAGTACGCTAAGCAACACGTGGACGTGCCTTCTTCCGAATCCAAAAGCGATGCGGTTAAAAATTTCCATTTGCGCAGCCACTTCTTCTGAAAGTGGCTCAAGGTGACGTTCTGGTCGGAAATCGAACGGGTCTTTGAAGACTGTCGAGTCATGTAGAATTCCCCTGTGATCTCATTATTTTAATACCAAGTACGACAGATTGTTGTAATTAAATACCATGTGTTTCCTATAATAATGGACCCAGCGGGTATATGATATCCACAATAATTGTCGTCCTGTGCCAGGGAGTGTGGTATTCCTATAAAAAGCTATACTGTTTAATCGAAAGATAGAAACAGATAAAGCGCTAAACCTTGCGGTGTCGAAGTATGCCAACGTAAAACCTCTTTCAATATACTGGAGGTATACGGCAGGTGAGGGCGATCACCAAAATCAGGAAGTCGCCCGTTCCCAACTATAAGATCGATTTCTTTCTGGGCGCGTTGTTGAGCTTGGGGATAGAGCAGGATCGCAAGGAGGAACGTATGGGCTACCGCTGTCGTCTGAAAACAATGGTTTGTCAAATGATGCGGGTACGGTTGAGACTGCGAATTTTACTGTGTCAGAAGAGCCTAAATTGCATATAATAAGAATACATAAATTGATAGAAGGTTCATGAGTTTACTAACCTCCGTATGCAGCTGCCGCACTGTTGCGTATTAAGGTCTCTTTTTCGGCGCTTCCAGCCGTGCTTTCCATTTCCTGAAGCAGGCATGACGTGAAGGACGGCTTGCTTTTTCCGGTAACCTACCCTGTAATATTAGTACTGATGGGTTACACAGCAGTCAAAAGGTATTATCACGACCTTCGCTCACCTAATGGAATAGGGTTGAGAACCCACATGGCTGGACTCATAAGAACGGGCAACGCCGTTAGAACGCGAGTCGCGAGCTGAACCAGGGGATGATCAAACGAGGTGACTTGAATACCATATGTGACATCTATAATAAGCTGAACGGCATGTCTGCTCGAACATTACCCGTCAACCGAATAAAATTATCGCAAGGAGACTTACAGCTTAAAATGCGTGGCATGATTCGTCGGGTCTTGATAGAAATTCTTTAGCAGGTTCATAGTAGCCGTGCGGTGAGAGTCGTAATAGGCAGCCAGGTTGGCTTGACTAAACCCACCGGCAAACGTTTTGCGAAGAGCTGCCCATTCCTTCCCGTAAGACATAAAGCCCACGTTTGAGGCGAGGTGACCTGTGCTGGCGACATTGAATAATCGTAAGAATCGGTCGAGTAAATCGTATCCTTTAATTTAACTCACAGTTCGATGAGCGGGAAGTAAGGTCTATCCGAGTAGATGGTTGACCTGTTAAGCAAGAGATCCGTTGTAGCCTCGACAGAGTTAAGGATGACTACAGGACGGCCAAAAATACTGAGAAAGACAATGTCACCTACGAACGATGGATATAAAATAAGAAGTATCAGAATGAAGAGCCGAATACTCACCGTATTCCTCCTTCCACTTCGAAAATGTCTCCCACTCCTTCTTTCGAGGCATATCAAATATATTTCCGACGAGTGGTAGGGGCCGTGGGCCTGGCGGGTACGGCTTTCGCGAGCTAGGGATGCCATAGTATTTCTTCAGAATCCAGGCGAAAAGAGCGGCCAGTGTAAAGGTTGCCACACCCAAGATATTCATGTTCGTATCCATGTGAAGAGCGAACTACGGAGAATATTTGGACACGACCCCGCTTGATATACGAGCACGGAAGCCGCTTGTCGAAAGCAGTTCCATAATCTCGTCAACGTGATTGTGCTATAATGCAATACCTTCAATTTGAATCGGCGTTCCTGATCCTTTCTAATCACTTTTGAAGGAAACCCCAGACCCAATTCTTGGCTCAGAGCTAAAGGATTGCAGCTGTTTGATCTCAAGAGGGAGAAGCAACCTTGTTGAATCAATTTTAAGTCCAAACATCGGCTACCAAAACAATGCCTGCCCACCATTCAAAATATGTCCAAATCATTCTTGGTGGCGTTGACGAAGTTTGGCCTTCAGGGAATCTAGCGCAGTATAAATAGCCCCCCAGTTTTAGATCAAGTGTGATTGAGACTCAATGACCTACGGAAAACGAATACAAGTTAAGTTTAACCCGTCTCATCCCATCAAATCAGCAGGTACCTTTCCCAAACCCCAATCGTCATCGATCGCAGCCGGAACCTCCTGTTCCACGCACCACAAACGGGGATTCTCATTATTACCCCATTTCCTGCACTGTTGCATTTTGAAGATGACCGGATCTGCAAGACTACGCCTTTTCTTATCGAATCTCGATCGGTTAGAATACAAACGATACACGCGCAGGCAAACACCACCGCCAGCGTCCATGTAGGAGCTGGGGGTGACAAAGTGGCGGACAGTTAGCACGGAGAACCTGATAGTGTTCTGTCTAGAGGAGGTTTGCTTAGCGACGAAACTCGCCCGAGGCTGAGCTCGCTCACTCACCGATGTGGAAGGGGCTCTTGGTATTGATAAGCCCTAAAGACGGTATGATCAGTTGACAGACAGAGGAACAGGTAGGATAAAACTTACAAGAGGGATCGAACGACATGACTGAACCATGCGTTTAAGATCTCATCGCTGACTAGGAGGAGGTTCGTCATATTGGCGATAAAGACAAAAATCGCGTACTTTGAGTGGCATTGAAACTGGGCTAGGATACTTGACGAGTACGTCAGGGAGTACATCCTGCTTCTGAAAGTTGGCAAGAACTCTGCGAAGGGGTCTGATGAGCGCGGAAAGAAATGAAAATCGAGGTCGAACGTACAGGACACTAAACATCGTTTATTGGCCGAAGAACCTCTTGGAAGCGAAAATGATGTACATTTTTGCAGAAATTGGTAGGTTCTACGGACGGTGTCATCAAAGATAGGTCAAGGATGAAAGAACGTAGGTCAAAATTTACAGGAGGGATTGAACGGAGAAGTTTGGTATGTGTTCCAGATTTCAAAACTACACAGACCTACGAAATGATCAGGAAGTAGGTCAGTTATATTGCTGATAGCTGCAGATAGAGCGTACCATGATGGTTAGCGCTGCAGTTGAAGCCCTACGGTAGCGGGAAATCGGGTCCTTCTGTAAGTTGAAAGGAGAAATGGATCGAAAACCTCACATATCATCCTCGAGAAGAGAGTACGTCTGCTTGGAATTCACGGCAGCCACGGGCATATGTCCACTCGGTGGCACACACACGAACATTCAAACGAAACTGGCTTCGAGACAGAGCCCCTTGTCCATGCGCATGCTCTACATCGCTTCTCAGACTAACAGGAGCGGCAGAAGAGCATTCGAAAGAAAGACGAGCTCGTCGATGTTGAGGAGGTTGCCCGTGGAGACTGGGTTTTGTCGGTGAGCGGACCATACTTTCTCAAAACATGTTCTTGGGTGGTCTAAGAGCCAGAATTCCCAGAGATGATGCCGTAGAGGATGGCGTATGAGGATGTTAAGCACGCTCGTCGATGTGGCAGGTGTCGACCTCGATGTTGATGGCAGTGATCAAGGAAGATCGTAACTGGATTCCCACGCGTTATTTTTAGCACGATATCTTTTCTTATGATCCTTCGTCACTTTCAAAGGATCGTCGTCTCAGTCCTCCAGGCCGCTCCTATTTATCTTCCCTAAAACGTAACTAGGTTTTCCCCGTGGATTGGTGGCTACGCAGGATCAGTCCAAGAGCAATTTCGCCACGATGCCCAGAGGTAGTTTTGATGGGAACAGACGTCGATTGGGCAAACGTCGAACTCCCATCAAATCATCGACTGGAACACTGGACGAAAGCGAGTAGAGAGAAGGCATCGAGGCCTGAGGCCTGAGGCTTGAACCTTGAGGTGTTATGTATATTGGAATTGGTCGACCCAAAAAAAAAAGCAATATATTGGAGATCTTGCTTGCGAGTAGTAGAGCCCGCAAACGGTCCGTATAGATAGGCAGGCCCACGGAGATCGGCTTGCTTTTAATTACTTCTTCCTCCTAAGCGTCTGTCATGACCTTCTGGATAGTTGTGTAATGCAGCAGTAGTGTTTACTCGTTTACGGGGAGCTGTGAATCTGAACATCATTAGCGATTTTATGGCTCTCGTTTTTGTGGTTCCTTACTCCCACCCTCTTAAATTTCTCAAATACCTTCTCGTTGCACATCAAAGCCACTCATAACTATCGGATATCTCATTCAAGTGAAAAGCTCAAAATAATATATTTTATATAACGAGGCGAGTAAAATTGGACCACATCAGTAACACATTTTTATTCTGTTCTGTTATTTACCATATTTTAGTGTACCCCCTTCTCTGCAAATGGACGACGTAATAACACAAATGTATAGTGCGACATCCGAGCTTGGCAACGGTACATAGTTCCCAAATGGTTCCCCACTTTCATAATTGTCGAATGCTCCATATTAAGTAGCAGCTGCCGGTGGATCAGTTGCTGAAGAGTCAACGAATTTTAGTGTATTCCTCACGGGCAGCGATAACACCCCAAACTTGTTGTGGAGCGAGAGCTGGCATTACAGGTTCAAATGTCACCTGTGGAAAAATTAGATGAAATTACGACTTGACTGCAGAGAATGTCCTAATCACTGGGCTGGAAGACAAACCGGTAATCTGAGCCCAAGCAGTCAAAGCCAGGCCGTTCACATGGTCGACGAGTCTAAGAGTACATCCCATGAGATCCACTGGCTACTAATTCAAGTTGGAAGAAAGATGTCACTTACTGTACATTTGGTGGATTGGTAGACGTCACGTTGAATATCGCTGGAACGCTGGAAGACGCAACCGTTTGTCCCCCGGTCGGATTTCCATTTGGGGCTGCAGGGAACGACACTAGCCATGGCGCAATACCATTTTGAATGATGAATTGCCCGGGAGGTCCTGTAGCAATGAATTGCCACTGAAAGCATATTATTGAGAAAAGGCCTAGGTTTCAATAGGATCAAAATTACTGACTTGTTGATTATTTGAACTCGAAAAATCGGATGGAAAAGCAATCACAGCTGTTCCGTTGGCAACACGAGAAGGGTTGGCGAGATTAAGGCCCCTCCCTTGAAAATTGTTGATATTGACAAAACCGACGATGTTGACGCTGCCTCCTTCGATCACGAATGGGCTTGCGGGGGCGGCCAGTGAATTAACACTGTGGGCAAGAGTCAAGACCGAAAGGATAAAACTAAACATACCAGCCATCGCCGTGAAATGAGTTGCGAACGAACGAGCTGTTCGTTTTAATAGGTCCCGAGTGCAAGCCTTTTATACAAGCTTGTCGGGTGGGGAGGGACTAATTATCTGCCTTCTTTTGTGATTTGCCCCTGCTGCGGACACTGTCCGTGAGTTTAGTCAGACTATTAAAGAGGGGTGGTTGCCAGTATTTGATGACACGCTCTGAATCATCAAAGCGATAAAAAAGCTTTATCCCGTCACTAGTTTAGCAAATATGTAGTGCGACGAGAATAACTAAAAGCCAGTCTCACGAATCCCTTGGTCATGAATATACATAACAAGGCACCCCGCGTCACAGGATGCCGGATTTATCCTACATATCACACCTGCCCGTTTCCGAAACCCTGGGCCAGAGACCCACCTAAATAAGAGGATTTAGGTCTAAAAATTGGCGCCAAATTGCAGGGTTCACCCTAGTATAGCACTGCAGGTGTACGAAACCAAGATTTTGGACAGTCTATCGCGCTCCACCATTTGGAAAAAGTGAATGAAATGGAGATCTAGAGACTTAACCACCGCACAGTTAAATTGGCGTTATAATAATTTCACTTGAACGCTACGAACTTTGCGTACACTTGATCGTCCCAGGAGCGGGGATAGCATCGGCAAAACAGTCAAGCTTATATATCTTGGGAGAAGGTCGATGTAAGACCGCAATAATGACAGGTGAAGTCGAACCAGACACGCAGACTAAAATTGGACGCATGAGCACGGAAAACACTTGAAGCCCCTAAATTCAACAATACCGTCTGGAGTACCGGCAGGATATCATTGCCTTCTTCAGATGATGGACCAGGACGGGCGTGCCATTGCAGACTCTGAATCTTTCTAGAGAAAATACTCCGCGGTTCGGATGGAAAATCTTACTCGAGAGCAACCAGCTAGTTATTTTCCGGTTAACGTATTCGTGATGACGGGTAGACAGAGGGAACCAAGCGAATGAGAACTGAGGGAGTTATTCGACAGAGCCAAACGCCCATATGTAAATAAATTAAAATCATTTGTGGGAATACTTTCAGAGTCAGAATACGACACAGAAAAAAATCAAGGAACGGAAGTCGCGGCGTCCAGTCGCCTTCCATTCCTAAATGCCCGACAGCGGCTCAGCATCTGTCCTAGCGCCTCCAGTAAACTTTTCAGCTCCACGGCCAACCGGCCCCGAGGGCAATTTGTCGAGAAATAATGAGCCCGACGGACGATATCATCAGCAGGAGGCAGACCAAGGAGAAAGAATCTAAAATTAGACATACAAGAGGGGGGCGAACGAACGTATTTAAAATTTCATTGTTGAGCGGAGGCGCAGAAATCTGAGCAGGAGAAGGTTGATTAGGCAATAGAGGCAGAAGAAGCGTACTTTGGGTGGTAGCGACGCTGCCCGAGTCATGACACCCTAGGTTTGAGCGAAGGATCGAGGAGGTCACATATAACCCAGGATAACGAATTAAAAAAACATACCAGGTCCTTCGATATCTTACAGCGCACAATGAAGAAACATTTCGTCGCTGCTGCATATGGCCAAAGATGCAAACTAGTTGATTGGAACGTTAGGGCCATTGGATATAGAACTGGGCTAGAATATCCAATGAGTACGGACGGGAATGCCTCCTGCTTATGGAAATTAGCAACTCTATGAAGGGGTATATGATGAGCAGGGAAAGAAAATGAGAGTCGAAGTCGAACTTACAGGACACTAAATATCGTTTATTGGCCAAAAAACTTAATGGAGGCGAAAGGTGTACATATATACAGTAATAGGTGGGTCCTATAGACGTGTCATCAAGACATAGGTAAAGAATGAAAGGACGTAGGACAAAACCTACATGAGGGGTCGAACCGAAGAATTGTGGCCGGTGTTCCAGATTTCAACACTACACAGGGCTAAGAAATAATCAGGAAGTAGGTCAGTCATGTTGCTAATAGCTACAGTTACAGATAAAGCGTACCTTGATGGTTGGCGCTGCAGTTCAAGCCGGACGGTAACGGGAAATTGTGTCCTTCTGGAGGTCTCCCAGAACAACCCAATGTCGTCCATAAGATGGAGGTAAGTCAAGACCACTAAGCTGAAAGGAGAGATCGATTAAAAACCTCGCATATCATCTCGAAAAAAGAGGTTTGCTTGGAATTCACGTCAGACATGCACATATGTCCACTCGGTGGCACACATACGGACAGCCAAACGAAACTGGCTTCGAGACAGAGCCCTTGTCCATGCGCATGCTCTACATCGCTTCTCAGACTAACAGGAACGGCAGAAGAGCATTCGAAAGAAAGACGAGCTCGTCGACATTGAGGAGGTTGCCCGTGGAGACGGGGCTTTGTCGGTGGGCGGACCATACTCTCTTAAAACATATTCTTGGGTGGTCTAAGAGCCAGAATTCCCAGAGATGATGCCGTAGAGGAAGACCGATGTGGATGTTGAGCGCGCTCGTCGATGTGGCAGGTGTCGACCTCGACGTTGATGGCAGCGATGAAGAAAGATCGTGCGACGTAAGCGGATTCCCACAGGCTATTTTTAGCACATATTTTTTGTCCTTCTCTCAGTCCCCCACACCGCCATAACTTATCTTCCCTAAAACATAGCTAGGCATTTTCCCGTGGTCTTTGTAGCTACGCAGGATCAGTCAAAGAACAAGTTCTCCTCGATGCCCAGAGCGTCCATGGTCGAAATTTTGGCTCTGCGGCGTAATGGAGATTTCCGCGTCAAGGTGTTCATCCGTACGTGAGCGTCGTGCTATTCTCCCTGTTTATCTTGATTGCAGATTTACCTTCGCTCTGTCCTTTTATTGTCTCCCTGGTTACATTGTGCATCATGTTTTGGAATTTGCTTTGATCCCGAACCTGCCAACAGGATTGATAACGAGCTTTTTGCAGGAATTGATTCTGTAATTGATAGGGTTGGCCAGTCAAGATTGCTCTTTGCACAATTCATGGAGGGGAGGGAAGCAGGGGTTTTACTAGCATGCCTCTTTAACTCTGAGAAAAGCCGGAACGACGAGTAAATAATAACCATGTGAATAGACAATTATAGACAATGGTTGGTACCTCAAATGAGTCATGACCGATACTCAAACCTTGTACCGTGGCAGTTCAGCTAAACTGGGCTGCAAATATTACTATTAGGCTTATGGGGCTTACTGAGCAGACCATAATAACGGCAAAAATAATTTGCCGCACCCAACGTCGTATTTCTAGGTCGTGGTGAGACTTTATGGTGCATAAACTCTAGTCAATGGCCTTGACTTCCAAAACCAGTTTCAAAATGGGTTTACGCTGGCAAGAATTCTGGGAGACAGGAATATTCAAATAGAAAGAGTGCAAACGACAAAATAGGTCGGAATTGAGCCCAAATGCCATCGAAAACGGTCCTCACGGCGAAGTTAACCCCCCACCAAGTATATACAATAAACAATACCTGAAGCGAAGGTCGAACCGAGTACGATATTAGCATAATACAGAAGAACAATGTCTTTACCATCTGAGCCCCAGGGAACCTTCGTGAGGCAAAATGGGGCCCCTGTGGAAGGAAAGAAGGAAGTGAATCGTCCAGTTGCTCCTGTGCATTCCATAAAAACCTTCACGCTGCACTCCATAAAAACCTTCACGCCGCATCCATAATTTAGAGCCAATGTCAGGATAACTATTATGGCATAGAGGCTCATCAGGTCACGGATGGAAGTGCGAGATACAGGTTGTACTAAATAGGCCAATGATTGTGAGCCAAAATGAAATATAAAAAAAATTAGGAGTTATATGAGGAGACATACTAGGCGTCGGAAACCTCTCTTCCACCGTCAAATTTGCATTTACAGATGGAGAAAACCTTGCCACTATGCGGAGGACAGGACGGCTAACAGTGCGCAAAATCCGCCTTACCATCCTACTTCGTGCTCTAATGTCTCGCAAAATAATCCACAAAATGACAAGCAGACCACTTGCGCCGATCAAGAAAGGGGGTACCAGCATTTCTAGTGGCAAGGCCCTCGCAGAAAGTTCACAAACATTTTCAAAATGTGTCCTTGGTGAGGCCCAAAAATCTGACCGATACGCCACCCTATGCATACCGTACGCACAACACGCCATCCACCCGCAGCAAAGGAGAACGACAAACGTGTACGACGCACCAATACCCACTAGATGCGTGTTCAGTTAAACAAGGCACAATCATCCAGTAAAAATTTGCTTACTCGAGTGCAGTGCATCTGACCGGTCAGCAAGAAAGAAGAAAGACCCTAATTTTGAGGAATTGTACTCGTACAGCCCTAAGCAATATAAGCTAATAAATAACGGCTCATCCCGTTACCAGCTGGTTAAATGCTCCAAAAAATACAACACTTACAAACTTGAAATGGGCACCGCAAGTGCCCAATCCAACCATGTCATTGCGGTTGAGGACTTGTAGTAACCAAGTACTGCTTTTGACATTCCAAAAGATATGGCTGTAAAACACACGAGGTAGCGATAAAGGGTCTGAGGAGGAGAGTTTCGGTAAGCACCAAGGACGGCCGGTGTTTCTTCTTCTGAGGTGTAGTTGGGACGCTTTATCGAGACGAACTCCAGAACCCGCCATACAAGGTCCATGCAATCGGGTTTGAAGAGCCACCGCAAAACCCATGGTACATCGTTCAGCTTTCGGGAATCATACACGCCGATGAAGAATAATCTAAGTTGCTCCTGTTATCAGCAAGGTAATGCAATGCGCCGTCAAGCCGAGAGGACTTACAGCAAAAAGATGACCGTACCCGCGATCCACTCCATCGTGATCGAAGCGAAGGTCAGACCTCTCCGCGTCAAAACTGCTTTGGCTGTTCCCACGCCGATCATTGTACTTAAAACAACAAGTCGATAGGGTGAAAGCTTGGGATGCCATGCATGGGGCCGTTCGTTTCTCAGAGGGCGGTCCATATTTTCTACAGTCGCGGGTACGAAGATAACTACTCCGAGATTGAGTTTGAGTTTGACCTTAATGTCGAATAATGCACTTACCGCGACCGTTGGGGGAATATGAAGGCGTGTACCAGAAAGTGGGAAGGAGAGGTGGGTGGGGGCGGTTCAGTGCAGACAACGCTCTAGTCACTAACTTCCTGCCTTCTATCTTTTGATCCCAACAGACAAGGACCGCATTGACAGGGTAACAATCGTACTCACCTAATAATAGTGGAGTATTGTAATCGCGAACTCAGGCAACGTCAAGTTCGGCAAAGTCGGCACGTGAAGTTTTTTTTATATTGTATGAATATTCCCAATGCCCGGCCAGCAACACCAACGTGGAACCAGGGATTGCAATTTGTGTTAATAGTACTAAGTAGGGATCAAATTCGTAGCACCATAAAACCATGGAATAGAGAGCCCGAAGAGAAGACAGAGACAGAGACTGCCAGGAAATACAGCTTGGATAAATCGGTGAATAATCAGGACGATTTAGATTATAGTGAAAGGGTTCATGATTTTCCAGGAATCCGCTTTGGCGAATTTATAGATGCCTGTTATGCAGCTATATATATATATATGCACAAGCGTCCGAAGACACAAAGACTAAACGCGAATGATAGTTTAAGAAGCAGACCTCGACGAAAGTTGAAGGTTAAGCGGAGACATATTCTCCAAGATTCTCCAGCTGGGGGTACGTAGTCAATACTCCGACGAGAATTAGAAAGGGTTAATAGCGACGAAAGGTCCTAGGGATTATGGTGCATTTTGAAAAGCACCTCAACGAGTAGCCAGTTTGGAGAAGCGCAGCAGCAACGGTTTCTCCCATTCCATGTTTACATCCGACATCGCCACGTCTGCAGAAATGACCAGGAGAAAAGAGCCCACGATAACCGCCGAACGTCGAAGTTAAAGATGGGCGAAATTGGCGGGCACTGATGAAGATCATTTTTAAGTCGAACACACCGTCAGTATTAGCGTCGTCGCCGGTGTAGCCAGAGTAGGTGCTGAGGCATAGGAAAATGGCGCCGAGCCCGGTCCTTTCGCAGTAAACGAGGATTAATGGAATGGTTAGCAGAGGGGTCAGTCGTGATTTCAAACTTGCAGTGCTGAATCCTAGATGCGTTTAGGTGGAGAGGGGGGATATGACGTCGAGGTTTTCCGCTGGTATTGAGGCATGGGCCATCCGGCCGAGCATTGGATCTTGCATGAATGTGGAACGTTGAACTGATGGAGAAATGTGTACGTTTAGTGCCGACTGCAGGGGGAGAAAAAGAGATGGACGTACGTCTGTGTATTGGAGCACTTAGGCCCTTCCTCAAATGTATACAAGCAGAGCACGAATGCTGGCTAACACGACCTGTGGAGATAAGAGTGTACGTCAGCCGAAGGTTTGAGTAGTTTAAAATCGTTTATCTCACTTGTAGCTCGAAAACTGATGCTCAAGCCGGGCAGATGTAATCGGATAAGACAACCCGGCGTCAAGCTATCGAACATTTTAAAGCACGATAGGCATTAAATTCTAGCTAGCTTTGAGAGATAAATGTGTGCGTAAAGAATAGACTTGTAGATCGTCGGCATCGGACCTGGGTGAATGACCCTGGGGTGACGAGAAGGGGGAATATGTATAATGTCACAGTGATGACGGGATAAACCCAGGTTGACAGCATCCCGAACTTCAAGGTACACCATACTATCGCCAGCGTAACTTCGAACGTGAAGGTGATGAGGACGACGCTGCTCCGAAATGTTAGCTACATCCTAATTCCTCTCCACCGCTTGATGAAACCGATAAAAGTCACATGAGAGCTAACTCGTCATGAAGAGATTCGCATTCACCTTCGGATTTCGTTGAATTGGTGTCTTGGTGGTCGGTACCGGCGGCGACAACGACAGCGCTGCTGGGAGACATTGGGAAGCACTCTTCATTCCCACCCCACAAAGCACGGAGGAAAGGCTGTGAAAACCACATATCAATGAGGAGTTCTGGGACGGACAAGCCTAGAACATGAGCGCTCGCGCATGGTACCCAGCTTGAAAGGAAAATGAAGGCTGAAGATGCCACTGGGAGTTGTAGAGTCAAAGATGAACGCGTTAGTAACGTCGGTTAGTAGTTGTATGGAAGCTTGGGTTAAACGACCAAGTTGACGCCGTTCGAGGATGACGTTCGACTGCCTGCACGGACTCTTCCCAGTTTCGAAGTCAGAGCACTAGGTCTAAAATTCAGGGCAGTCGAACAAGTTCGTTTCAAAGGATGCTTCGTTCCAGGCCAGGAGCGAAGAGTGGTACCGTCACTGCGCAAGGTCTGGGCGAGTTGCGGCAAAGACGGTGCGGAACTGGAGGGGAAGGGCGCGCAATCGGCAAGCGTCATCAAAACGGGATGTTGGTAAGAAGAGCTCGCGAATGAGGCATCCGGTGGGCCAGTGGGTCGTCTTACTTCCAGGGACCTGGCCTGAGAGAGGAGAAGATCGAAAGGTTGCGCACAACGGCTGTCGTGACTGGAGATCCTAAAAGTGTATCTTCAGCGTCAGTTCCAGGGACAGTAAAGGACAGAAAGTACGTACTAAGAGTGTCAGTAAAGGCGACATCTCCGGCTTCTACCCTCGTTCGACGCTCCAGATCGCGAAACCGAAACCGACTGCAAAGGCCATGTAGTCAGCAACTTCTTGTACCCGAGCTTTGGACTGGGTAGACAAAATGCTGGGCGCTGATACTCAAGGTGCTGAAGATTCATAGGAAGGCCTACCATTAGATAGGAAAGTGTTTGTAAGTTGTACTGTAAGATAGCTTTTCTCATCTTCCTACTTTTCCTTTCCATCTACTTGATGCTATCTGGACTATAGGGAATGGCTAGTTATGTGTGATGTCACATTACTGTGACATCTGGTAGATATAGTCATTCTCGTCACATTTGTCAATCTAACTCTCTTACTATCATCTTCAAGAAGCCTACACGCTTACTTTCCTCACTACCTGCTGTTAACCAGGCTGAGGAGTACGCTAAGGCCTACTGACTGATCTTAGGGATCTACATACGTAGATCTAAGAGGGAGTTACCCTTATCAGCCCATCTATTTTTCTTATCTCGCTCTCCGACTTTGGTTTATACCAAGGTCATCACACCTCTACCCGCCCGAAGGTCGTAGGCGTTTCACCACTGAACCAGAGACGCTAACAGTGTCTCACAAAGGTGGACACTGTGGGAGACGTCTTTACCTTTACCTGGTTGGCAACCTTCAAGACTTCAAGCTTTATCACCATGGGATCCCTTGATGATCTAGCTAAGTTCTTCTACAACAAACCCTCATTACTTGTCTTTGGCTCCACATATTCCATATCTGTAGCTGCCAGAGACCTCTTCTGCCAGTGGATCCCATCGGATCATCTTGTCAATATATTGGTTAACCCCACATTTTTTCAACAGATCACCTTTGTCGTTGCCCAAACTCAATTTCTCATTAAATCGGCAGCAGATATCTTCAACCGGGACACTCATTTTCAAATCACCCCAGGGGACACTCTACATCAAGCCCTAAATGGTGCAAGACATGGTGAAACTAACCATGTTATAGCCTTATGGACTTCCTTCACAAAGCGCATGCAAATGGCAGTCAGGCTCCTCGATCGGGTCTTCAAGGACAGTCAATACCCCGACATGGACGAGTTAAACCAATTCGTTGAACGGGTGTCAGCGCCACCTCCAAGAAAGGCTCCCGCGAATGTTCGCAAGGCTGATCCGCCATCGTCCCTGATCTCGGAGCCAACCCGTTCGATGATCAATGGCGGTTCACACGGTCGATCAACTCAGACCTCACCTTTGACCCCATCCTTAACATCCAAGTTATCCGCCCTTCCACTTTGCTCTCCTCGTCGACCTGTTTCAAACCCTACACCGACGCCTCTCAAAACAGACCTAGCCACAAGATCTCCAACATGTGGAACAGAAGGCAGTTACGAGAAATGCCGTCAAACGCAGATGGGAGGATTGGGCGAACGAGAAGATCGAGAGAGGCAGGCAGTGGAAAGAGAGAGGGATTTGGGTGCGGAAGCCAGAGTAAGTCAATCAATTATGGCTCGAAGTACTGTCGCGCTCGGTCATTCTGTTGCAGAAGAAGCTGGCGCCCTTTCTTCGAGCACTCAAGCAAACTCTCAAAAGCAAGTCGGACCTCATCCTGAAACACCGCCGGTTATCAATGCCGCCCTTGTTTGTTGGAATCAGAGTGCGAAAGGTCCATCGTCTCTGGTTACTGCGCTTCAAACTCTGCATACAGAGTCACCGAGTGTAGTTAAGCTTTCGCCTCCGTATACGGAGAAGAGTCAGCCTCCAGCTTTTATGGGTCCATGTAGTCCCACTCTCTCAATCCAACCACAATTTTGTTGCCCATCTATCCCTCGTCAACCTCTGCATCTGCCTTCATCCCATTCGGTTCATCTTTCCTTCCCAGTTCTCAACTCGGTCACTCCACCACTCCGAAGACCTGAGTTCAGCCATGATGCAAAGATCATGCCATGCAAGCTTGACGTCGACATCATTTATTGGAATCAGAGTGCGCAAGAAACACCGCCTTCAATTACCATATCTCGAACTCTGCACACGGTGTCACCGAGTGCGATAAGGCCTTCAACTCCCTACACAGAGACAAGCCAGTCTCTATCTTCTGTGTCATGGTCCGCACTCCCTTCTTCCGTGTCATTAACGACGAGGATTTCCACTGTCGAACCTTGTTTCCGGAGTCCCTCGTCATACCCATCGCAGCTCACTCATCCATCGGCCCTTCACACCAGCAAGTTCATCATGACGACCCCTTTTGCCCATCCAAACACGATCCTCCAATTGCAAGGTCTTTGTTTCGAAGACCGAGCACTTGCTGGTCAACTTGTGAACCTGTTTCGGGTTCGGAAGTTGTTTGTCATGCTTCGAGGACCATTGTCTCTCTGCGCGGCTGTAGAGGTGGAGACTGGACAGCCCAAATTCACTGCAACGTCCGGGAAGGCCTTCTTAGCTCAAATATTCACCGTCAAATCGCGATTCAACATCACCCTATCCCGCCCTTGTCATCGCCAGCTCAACGACGCACAATTCCGCAACACATTGGCCTCTTACTCAGTCCATGTGACAGCTTCTGGGACAGGGTCTTCGACTTTGTTGGAAGAGAGCAATTACGACGAACGGAGGATGATGCAGAAGGGAATCGGTGAAGGAGAGGAATCAGCTCCGAGTGTGTACATAGACTTGGAAGGATATGAAGTTAAAGTAAGTTTATCAATTCGCAATCGAGTTCCATCCCCGCTCGATTCCTCTTTTGCAGCGACGACCGCGCTTGCTGCTAACATTACCAATCAATGCAACGAGCAAAGTTCACAGGAAACTTCGCAGTTCCTCGACGCCGCAATTGATAGTTGGAACCAAAGCGCGAACTCTCCATCGCCTTCGGTTACCGTTACTCGGACTCTGCATACGGAGTCACCGAGTGCGGTTAGGTTTTCAACTTCGTGCACGGAGGCGAAGCGTCCTCCAGCTTCTGTGGCTCGGCTTACTCCCATTCTATCCATCCTGCCACTATTCCGCAGCCCGTCTGTGTTTCAATCATTCATGCTGCGAATCATTATCTCATCCACGTCACACTCAAGCAAGCAACCCTCGAGCAGTTGGCCGAGCTCCCGAAGACCAACCAGTCCTCATTCCACCTTGCCCGAGTCTGGCGGCATCGCAGCTTCACCCCATGTCATATCAAACATGCTGCCTCTCACTCAGTCCAATGGCATCAGCAGATTCGACCTCAATGACCAAGGCGTACTACCCAAAATGCCGAGTACCGTTGACGCCACCTTCGTTTGTCGGAATCAGAGTGCGGAAGATCCTTCGCCTTCGGTTAGCATGCCTCGCACTCTGCATACAGAGTTATCGAGCGCGGTTAGGCCTTCAACTCTGCATACAGAGACGAACAGACCTCCAGCTTTCGTGACGCGGCTCACCCTCAGTCTGTCCATCCAACCGCAATTCAAGTGTCCAGACCGTCGCTCACTCACACTCTCATTTGCGACATCGTCATCAATCAAATTAGTCACAGTCATCCCTTCTGCCCATTTGACTATGATCCTCCGAGAGCAAGGTCTTTGTTTTGAAGACCAGACTCTTGGTTGTCGACTTTCCACCCTGTTTCGGGATCGAAAGTCGTTTATCATACATCAGGTCGCGTCTTCGTTAACCATAACCGTCAAAGTGTATTTTCGGCCTCCTCCAACTTTTGGACCTTCTCCATCGACAACATCTGCTGTCAAATCATATTCCCCGAGTCTCTCGTCACACGCACTGCAAACCATTCATCCATGGGTCTTTCACATTGCCAAGTTCATTATGTCGACCTCTTTCACCCTTCCGAGTATGATGTCCCATGAGCCAGGTCTTTGTTTCGAGGACCGAACTCTGGGTTATCAACTTTTAATCCTGTTTCGGGATCGAAAGTTGTTCGTCGGATCTCGCGGCTCATCTTTGGTCGTACATGTGCATTTTGAGCCACCTGCAACTTCTGGATCATCACCAGTTGTTCGACCGCAGCTCCACGACCCCTCTGACCATCATCAATATCAACTCAATGCACCGGTAATCGAGACAGCGGATGCTGGGGGGGCTAGTGGGCGGAAGAACTTCGGTCACGACTTTGACTTCGCCTGGCGATATCATCCACCGTCTCTCCCTGTTACCACTGCTACAAGTCGAACTCTGCATATGGAGTCACCGAGCGTGGTTACACCTTCAACTCCCCATATGGATGCGAAGCAGCGTCCAGCTTTCGTATCACAGCCTCATCTCCCGCTGTTTATCCAACCGCAATTCCTCAGTCCGACCGCTTCACTTCCAGTGAAATTACAGTCGGGCCCTATTTACCCATCCGCACTGTTGTCGATCAGGAAGTCAATTCCTTTCACCCATCCGAGTGCAATCTTCCGAGGATCGGGTCCGCATTTCGAAGACTTGACTCTTGGTCGTCGACTCGCAATCCTGTTCTGGGATCAAACTCCGTCGATACTCAACGCAGTGGCTTGTTGGAATCGGACTGTGAACATCCTGTTGCTTTCGATTACCGCATCCCAAACTCCGCCGGAGTCATTGAGTGCGGTTTGGCCTTCAACTTCATATACAGAGATGAAATGGCCTCTGACTTCACTGCTGACACTCTCAGTTCAGACTTCCACGTTTAAACCACGTTTCTGCACCCTATCCAGCTGTTTTCCAATTGATCCGCAACTTCTTCGCTCATCGTCACCTCTATTAATCAACAAGCTCGGTGTATTGCGGTTCCCTCTTCTTCTGAGCTCAACCTATCACAGGCTAGGTCTTTGTTTCGGAGACCGAACTTCTGGTGGTAGACTTGCGGTCCTGTTTCGGGGCCGAAGGTCGTTTGTTGTACTTCAAGACTCAGATGAACAACGACTCACGGATATTCGTATATGCGGAGATCGCACCAGTGGTAGATTAGTGTGTAATTTTGTTTCGAGTTCTGAAGAGAAATTTCTGCGTATGGGAAACCAAGATCCTTTGGGGTACATTTTGGCAGGACAAATGACGGACGCCAACCAAAATCATCGCAGTACCAAAATAGCAGTTGCTGGGAGGGCGACTGACGGTTGTATCGCGGACTTTAACCTCGCACTACTGCTCTCTTTCACTACCTCAGCTCCTGAGACGATTCTAATCATGCTTTTCATCTTGACGTCATCTTTCAAGTTCAAGGTACTGCGGATACCTCTCTTGTTAGACCTGGGTCTGCAAATCCGAATGAGAAACCTGGATTCTACGGCGACTACACTTCGTCTTGGTTTGGGCCTGAAGGACATCAGATGGTGGTGGGAAGGATTCAGACAAGAATGGATGACAAGAACGAGTTATATCTCAACAACCAGGACGGCTCTCACTGTGAATCTTTTTGCGCTGGAAAGATCTCAGTCGGACGATTCTTTCAGCTTCTCAATCATTCCTATCTGGTCACTTGTTCTCTCAGAAATTGATCACCTCCTTCCAGAAACATCGCCTCATTTCTCAGAGCTTACATGGTTCGCCGGTATCGTCATAGGCTCGCTTGGAAGGCCTCATCGCAACCTTTCTGGTGATATCTGGCGCATCGCGTGGAGTCTCTGGCTCGCTTTGCTGTCGTCGCATTCATTAATCTCGCCTTTTGAACTGATCAGCGGATATCTCACCAACGCGGCCGTTATTCTTGACATTCAGGACATCCACGGAAAGCTCTCATCCCCCTACTTCCAACAAGGCCTTATTCATCAACTTGTGCCGCTTTCTCCTGCGGCTATTGTCGACCTTGTCCTTTGCGCTGCAAGCCTTATCGCGGAGCATCGATTTCGAATTTTGCGACGATCTTTTGTCGACTGGAAAGCCCTGATCCATAGCTTTCTGGCGATATTCGGTTTACGGCGATTCAACCACTGGAAGACTTACAGGAAGAGATTCAACCGGACTAGTGCAAGAATCCTTCAGTCTTTCACGCTAATAAAGCAAGGCCTTACTCTCTCCATTTACGGTGTTGCTCTAACACCTGCATATCAGCATTCAAGTCCGAAGCAGATTGAATGGTGGTGCAGACGGAAGGTTTGGAAACAAAGGATGGGCTGTAACTTTGCAACCAGGACGATTGAGACGGTGATTCTTTTTGTGCTGGAAAGATCTCAACTGAACGGATCTTTCGAGTCCTCAAACGTTGCTTTCCGGCCATTTCTTTCCTCAACAATTGTCGGCCCTTTTTCAGTGACATCAGCCAAATGCTCCGTGCTTACAAGGTTTGCCGCTATCGTCACAGGTTCATTTGATAGTCTTCAACGAGACTTTTTTGAGGATGCCTGGCGCATCGCGAGGCGTTACTCGCTCGCTGTGCTGTCGTCGCAATTGTCAATCTCGCATTTTGGATTAATCTGCGAATATCTCGCCGATGCGACTATCATTCTCAACATCCAAGATACCCATCGAAACCTTTCAACGTCCTCTTTCCAGCAAGCTCCCTCTCATGAACTTGTGAGGCTCGCCGCTGCCGCTATTGTCGAGCTTGTCTTTCGGGTTGTAAGCCCTATCGCGGAGCATCAATTCCGAACTTGGCTACGATTCTTTGTGGACCGGAAAGACTTTATTCATAGCTTTCGGGCGATATTAAGTTTATGGCGAAACGATTTATGGAAGGCTTATAGGAGCGGAATCTACATCAGAAAGTCAAGGTCCAAGTCCGTCAATTCGCTAACCACCGGCTACGGGGTTTCGGCATTCAGGAGGCCTACAAAGAATGCACCCTACCATCCAAACAACTTCGGGAGAGATTTCGATTGTCTCTTTATTGATTGGTCAGAGTCCAACGCGTGGATATTTTGGTTGTTTTCAGGATTTCGACGATTTTTCGATTATCTCATCGAAATTTTGTTCGTTCTCTATGATTTTAGGCTCATTCAAAAGTTGTCAATTGCATCATTCAAGCAGCCTCTCAAATGCGGCACATCATCGAGTATTCGTCCCGGAAATTGGCTTCTTGATCAATTAGGCTCATTTTTGCGAATTGTACCGTCACACTTCATCAGCTTCGTTTATCACGACAATTCTGAGCCCATTCGAAAGCAGTCGATTGCGCCATTCATCCGATATCGCATACGTGGCCATTTACCCAACGGTTTCCCCGGCTGCCGCCACACCAAGTTCAGACCTTCAATTTTACAAATTACCTCATCACGGTCCATCGGCCCCGAATTTCGTCAAGATACTTCGCACACTTTGAAGGTATTACACACGCAGTTCCGCAGATATCTCAAACGTAACACGTCGTCCGGTATTCACCCCGGAAATCGACTTTTTGGCAACTTTCGCGCTGTTTCACGAATTCTGTCGTGGTACATCATCGCCCCGACTTCCTGCGACGATTTTGGACGCGTTCGAAAGGGCTGATTCACAGCTTTCCGAGGATATCTGGAACACGTTTATCTGACCGGTGGTTCCTTCGCAAATTGGGATCTCGATGATTTTGACCCTTTACTCCTATGTTTTTATGCCTCATCCATGCTCCATGCTCTCTTCAATATGCCCACTTCCTTTTCCTGTCAACTCTTCTATCCTTTCTAGCCAGTGTGTCTTCTCCTCCTCCAATGAACTGCCAATATTCTGTCTCATTTCCTAGCACCCTCAAACTCTTGCCTTGCAATTTCTTGAGGCTGGGGGGGCTATATGAGGATTAATTTTCTGGGAGGGCTATAGGTATAGTAGGCTGATCAAAGCCTACTCTTAGTGACCACTGTTCTAAATGAGCCTGGCCACCTTTATATATGACTACCAAATTTTTTCTATTCATTTAGAGCTTCACTTCTTTTTCTTGGATCTACCTTTGCACTTCATTGGAGTTCATTTCTTGTTTTTTACTATGGGCTCTTAGCACAAACTTATTTCCCCATTTTAACTCTTCTCTTTGCTCATTTACAAACCCACTTCAACTTTCATTTTATCCTCTAGGTTTTGGATTCCCTCCATCCATCCCCAGCACCTCCTCATTTTTAAATTTCCTTCCAGGCTCCAGAAATTTTTTTTTTTTGGTCTCCAACAATTCTGCTTTTTCTCAATGCAGATGGAAAGTGGGGGGGCTCTGTAAGATAGCTTTTCTCATCTTCCTACTTTTCCTTTCCATCTACTTGATGCTATCTGGACTATAGGGAATGGCTAGTTATGTGTGATGTCACATTACTGTGACATCTGGTAGATATAGTCATTCTCGTCACATTTGTCAATCTAACTCTCTTACTATCATCTTCAAGAAGCCTACACGCTTACTTTCCTCACTACCTGCTGTTAACCAGGCTGAGGAGTACGCTAAGGCCTACTGACTGATCTTAGGGATCTACATACGTAGATCTAAGAGGGAGTTACCCTTATCAGCCCATCTATTTTTCTTATCTCGCTCTCCGACTTTGGTTTATACCAAGGTCATCACACCTCTACCCGCCCGAAGGTCGTAGGCGTTTCACCACTGAACCAGAGACGCTAACAGTGTCTCACATGTACCAAAAAAAAAGAGGATTCGCACCTGTCTGCAGATACCAGAAGCACGACGGCCCTCTGACTGCTAAGTAGCAATGCCCGATGAGTCGCAAATAATTGAATGAAATGGATCTCATGAACGTCTCCGGCGAACGAAAGACGAAATAGCAGGCAATATGGTGCGTGGATTAGGCGTGGACATTGGGGAGCTGGAACTTCAACTTGAAGGTTGGAAAGGAGAAAAGCCAGTTGTTGATCCGATCATACGTGGGACACTGCTGGCCCCGAATCCTGTTTCTCTTGGAAAGAGCCGTTAGAAACATGACTTCCATTTGTAATCACTATTTCTCCCTTATATAGGATTTTTATTTTTAAAAAATACGAAGGAAGAAACAGGAAATGTGTTTGTTGAGCCGTTTCTACACCAAAAATACTATCCATTTCACAAAGAAACATTGAACCAACAGATATTATTTTGCCCGACTGTTCTTGAAGGAAATAGCCGTGGCAAAATGACTTCTTTATCTCAAAGAAACAGCACCAAAAACAGAAGTTACAGTGAGCGGCCACTGTAACTTCTGTTTCGGTACTGTTTCTGTGAGATAAAGGTCCCCTTTTTCCACGGCTATTTCCCTCATAAAGAGTCCAACAAAATAAAATCTGTTCCTTAAATATTTCTTTGTGAAACGGATAATATTTTCGGTTCAAAAACGCCTCAAGAAGCACAATTTCTGTTCTTTTGAGTGTATTTAAAATAAATAAAATTCCTATTTACAGAAACAACAGTCATACAAACGGAAGTCATGTTTCTAACACCTGTTTCCTTGAGAAACCGGAGTCGGCGCCAGCTGTGGGAGTCAATATTCAATATTGTATTAATGCCGAGGCGCCTCTTTGAATGTGAGCATTCCTATTTGCCAATGAGGCTTGCCGGTATACGACCCCTGGGTGCCGAGATTATCTGCGAACAACCTTCTCCTCTTTTCTCCACCATCCCGATTATGTCTTCATTATGTCGATCATGACCAATGAAGTCTGAGCAACCATATTTATTGGCCGACGAATCCTGGACCTGGTGGTGAGCTTCGGTGAGTCCTACTTTTGTGCTCGATTCTTAGGACTACTTATTCTTCAGCGCTCAGTCTATTTTGCCTTTTAACTGAATCGGTATAGCTGTGTGCCACAGGGGTCCTGTCTGGAACGAAACCTGCGCATTGACAAGTGGGTTGCCAAACCCTTCTGTAGGCTACGTCCATTTCTTTCTCTATCTCGAGATAAATGGACCCGGAGGTTCGCGCTAGGTTTAAATGTGGAACGAGTAATATTGTAGAGCAAGGGGGACATGTACGGAAGAGGAATGAAATGTGAACTACTATATTTATCTGTTACACAGCAGTAGTAATAGTGGTTTCGGACGTACACAAAGCTCTGTCAGTGCCTTGCCTACTCTATTACGGCAGCGAAAGCAAAAATTCGAGATCACACCGATACCACAGTCAGGTCCTGCACAGGGTGATAAACAAGGGGACAGATCAAGTGAAAAACTGTATGCCCACCACTTCAACTGCCCCAGCAGGACCGACGGCACTTAATACGAGACTATTGGCGGTAGTGTTTGGAAGTCCAGTTAGAGGACTGCGAAAAGACCGAGACTGGACCGGGACTGAACTGGTAAAGACCGGAAATTCGCAAGACTGATCAAGACCGCAACCGCGGTCCGGTCTTCGGTCTTCATCAATCTCAAAATTGTAGAGACCGACGAAAAACCGGTTTAAACCGGTCTCAACCGGTCTGTTTGCGTATAAATTTGCACATAAATACGCCTGTTAAATACCTTTTGAACAATGTAAATTTCATATTTTTTGGCCTGGAACTAAGAAAGTTATGGCCAAGTCTCTCAATTTTATCGAATTTGAGTATAACTCAGCCAATTCTTGAAGGAATACTATGTTTTTTCTTGTCAGTACCAAGGTAAACTCATTTATTATTGCATTCAGTTCGATCTACAGGCTTATCCATGTAAAAAACAGTACATATCAATGAAAATATATGATTATATATGGCTATCTACCCTTTTAAGAATATATTACCAGAAACTGAAAAGACCGGTTCAGACCGGTTAAAAGACCGCCCAAGACTGCCCAAGACTGCTCTAAACCGGTCTTGGTCAGTCTTGTGCGGTCCTTTGCAGTTAATGGACCGCAAAAGACCGGTCTCGGTCTCGGTCTTTGGATTTCAGACCCAAAGACCGGACCGGACCGGACTTTCAAACACTAATTGGCGGTCGATACGTACCACAAAGACATTGGCATGTAAGCTATAATGGAAGTGCTCAGATGCAAGGAATTTAAATTTGTGCTAGGTGCCACTCACTTCCAGTATAGTCGATCCAGTGGGCTGCGAATATGATTTATTTGGAGTAAACATTATAAAAAACGGGAGCCAAACCAGTTAAGATTTGAGAGGTGGGGTTGTAGAACCAAATGGATGACTCGGCAGGAAACCAACCGTTAAAGGAGGTCCAAACCTCCGCAGGTGGCGCGCCCGGGGACGCTATGCGCAAACCTGTTAGTTCCGGCGGCGTAAATGTGGCAGACTGATTTACTGGTATCTACGTTGGCTGTCATCCTAATTGCAGTGTGATCACGTCCGATGGAAAAACCAAGGAACTTGTAGATCGAACTTGGGTTGTTCTACGAAAGATGAGTTGTAAACAGTGGTACACTAGGCAACAGACATACAATAGCAATGGCGAATGGAGCGTCTGGGACGAAGCTGACTGCCATCTTGTGTGACTCTACATCCGTCAAAAGCAGGCCGTAGCTATTATCCTCAATTAGAACACTGAGATCCTGTTGAGAAGTTGGAGATATTACTCAGAAGAACTGTCCATGGAGATGAACCCAACTGAACTACCATCAGACTTGCGCTTTACTTGAATACTACCTGAAAGGCTAACAGGCGAGGAATCAGTGACAATACGTCGACAATGGCAAAATGTGTAAGATGGGCTTACGGAACTATGGAGGCCCGGGGTTGGCGAGCTGTAAGCGACAGTTTATTTAATTTGTAGTGTTGAATGAAAGCGAGGAAAGTTACCACCAACGCGGGATGGCTTGAAGAACGATCTTGGCTTCAAAGGTCCCAACCCCGCTTGCATACGGGCGGCATTGGTAGTGAGTCTTCTGGCATCGACAAGCGACGTCTGACGTGAATGAGGCCAAGCCAGTCCGGCGGACACAGTGGCAGGCAGTTGAAAGAGCGTAAAGAGCAGGAGGAACTTGAGGAACAACCTGAGCATTCTGTGATCCAACATCTTCTGTTCTATCGTCGAGGATGGGAAAGGAGGAAACGTAAAAAAGAGGGGCGGTTGAAAGTTGGACAGCGAGGCAAAACACATTTTTCTGCCTTCTTGTAGGATTTTTCTACATCCAAGTTTCCAGGTACGAACAAAGTGCACGTTATCGCGCCTAACTCACCGACGTGCTTCGATTACGTTTGAGGTTGTTGAATTTTTTGTGGTCGCGAGGAAAAAAGGTTTCTCCTGAGCCTTGCTGATCAAGCAATCGCCTCTCGAGGGGGCCCGGTCTGAAATCTGAGCCGGTGGAAGGTAATTATCGAGTATTTCACCACCATTGCGAGGATCTTACATTGCTTCATTCACGAGAATGTCACTCGGGAACAAAATTTTCCGAATGCCTTGACATCTGAGGGTTTCACAGGGCCTGCCGTATTTTAAGGCACTTTCGGTGTCCGGGAGGAGGACCGCATTTGGCCTCAATGCAGCATTGAAATAACCGACTTCTGCAATCTGGCGGGCTTTAAGTATGCACTGCTATTTACTCATTCACTCTCGCGAAGTAATGACCGTGCAGTTTCGAGTAGTTTCTAATTTCGTTGTACATCTTGAAAGTCGGTCGGTGTTTGGTCATGTCAGCCAAATGTCAGCGTCGGACTTTTCTTTGAGCATTTGTATCCCTTGCAACAAGTTTACATACGTATGATCGGCGATCGCAGCGGCGATCTCAAGGGCCAGTCATTCGCCGGCAAATAATACACCACCAGGAAATGATACATTTTATCACATTAACAGCTGAAGGATAAGCCACGTCGGGTCGCTAGCCCACACTTGAAGAGTCTGATGATCTGATTCCCATCGCCTGAGTTGCTTCATCCTCCCGAGAAGTAGAGCCCATGGCGGAATCGCTGGCAGATAAGGCCATGACTCATGGAGCCCGGCATACATGCTATACGACCCGCAACTTGGCAACTAAGCAACTCCACTGCCGCTCATATCGACACCAACAACAGAACACCTACCTGTAAACCTGCCGGAGATTCTCGTTCGTGAGTTTTCATCCTTGTTCCTATTCCCTTTTGCTTCTTTGACCTTCTAATCGCTCCTAGATCGATATTTCCTTGACCAATCCCTAGGAACTGACAATGAAATTCCGATTAGAGGTACGGAACGGGACTGGGAAGTGGCAAGGTGCGGCTACTACACTGAACGTACCAAAACGGTCTTGATAAAAAAATGAGCTACAATTGAGGCTGGATACCGTCCAGCATTTGTATTAGACAAATACACGAGGAAAATGGAAGAACTCACACACAAGACCACAGCTCAATGGTAAACGCGGGTTAGTTGTAACTTGTCGACGTGATATGAGGGAGAAACTTTCAGCAGAAGTGGGATTAATTGGGGATTGATACAGAAAATTTTATTTTGAAGTCGAGCACAGAGTTTAGCCTACAGAATGCCCTCACATGAAACTGGTGTGGCGGAAAGAGCAGGACGGCGACGTCAACGTGAGGGAAAGAAAAGGTTGAAGGTTTTCGCCGGGAGTTCGCACGGACCCTGAGACGAAATTAGGATGACCTGATAACCAGTCTCGTGTGACTCTCTTCCCCTGTCCTTAACTGCCCCCCTCTAATCATCGCAGAGCTCGACATTTACTGTAGGCCGCCTGCGACTACGCATCTCAGGTCCCTTTCGTTTCCTCACGTCTTTGGACTTGCCTTGCGCTGAGATATGGGAACGGCTTCCGCCCGTCCCTTTGAAATTATTCCGTTTTTCTTCGACACTCGGTTAAGGCATGGCTGGTTCTGGTTTCTGGTTTTTCTACTATCCTTAGCGCCTAGAGAATGAAGATAAAAGAAGGCGCTCATTTTTTACATAATCAACCCGCTCACATGATTCCGAGGCGTGGCGGACGTCGGGCAAAACCCATTTTCACGATACATCTCTTAGACTCCAACCGCGCCAATGTTCTCAGTTTTTGCAAGAAACTTTCCTCGCCTAAGACCGCTCACTCGTGGAAAGTGCTACTTCGTCATCTCGCCCCACCCAATGGACCGGCCGCAGTCAGTTGTGCCTTGCTGGGGTTTGCAGTTTGGCGATACCGACGGCTCAGTCACGGTTGAGGAAGAGTACGCACCATGGAATCCATCGTTCGCGTGAGCATCGCTTCCACGTCTTTTAGCCTTTTCATTAGCTCAGTTCTCTCAATATAGTGTTGCATACAACAACGGACCCAAGGGCAGTGTGAAACTACTGGAGAAGGGGATTCAGGAGATGATGTATAAGAGGGGGGATAAACCAGAAAAGTACGGAAGATATGGTGAGCAGAAGTCTCTCGTCGTTTTACCGGCTAATGACTCAGGCACATTTTGCAGGATCGGAATGGTACCGCTTTATCAATGGCGCTCAAACTGACGCTCAGGATCAAGAACTTAGGGAAACACTTCTCGACCTTCTGGACGCTTTCCCTACTTATCAGCTGGGGACTCAACGAGGCTTAGGGGAAGCCACAGACGCCTTCAACGCCGCTCTCAGTGCAGTCACGAAAGGCTTAGCATCCAAAGATGGAATGCCGACCAGATACGACCAGATTCTCCTTGTGAGACTGTTAACGGACTCGCGTTATTGGAAAGATCACAACTCTATTGACTGGATTGAGGTATGTTCTAAGTTTTTACCGCTCTCCCCCGTATAACCTCTCCGAAAGCTCTCTAAGAACGTTTTCGAAAATAAGTTGACTCCCAGTCAACTGAAAAATTACTGGGACAACCATGCCTGGCCCAAATACGAAGCCGTTCGTAATCTTATAGAGCCCGATTCTAGTCCCAACGGCGGGGCTATATGGTACGTTTTGTCAACCCACAGTCTAGAGCGATTTCTAATGGTAAAGGTAGCCCAGAAAATCAGGAAAATAAAACGGGAAAACGATTCACAATGGACGAGTTGGAGCGATTTGAGAAATCGCAGGATTATAAGTACATTTTTGACGCGTAATGAGTATTTCTCCTTCAAATTTACACCCCGGTAACCAGTCATCTGTTAGGATCAACGAAAAAGATCTCAACACCAGGGCCGACTTCAATAAATGCGATAACGACAACTCGAGTTGATAGAAGTCTCTTCGTCTACGCCAGCCCTGTCGACGTGGGTTACTGCACAACTCCACGGCGGAAATTTCCTGGAGAAAACAATTCTAGACATCGGTCAGAACGCTCACGAATTAGTTTCAGTCGCCGACGCTTTTGACGGAAATGTGACGAAGTGCGGACAAGCAACGATGTCTTCGTCACACGACCGCGTCCGCCTACAGCACCCACTGAAAGTAGGATTTCTTGGTCGCTTGATCTGTATTCAGTTTGTGCCTTACGAAGTCTATATATACCTGAACATGAGCTACACTTCATTTACCCGGTCCGATAACGAAACACTGAGAATATTAATTCATGATCGACCCGAAGTAAGCACACACGAGTAATCAAAAGATGCCGTTCTAACTTCTCGATCTTTTCCCCATCGCCTTCATCTACCACCCATCGCCCACTACCACCCCAACACTCCACGACCGCACTCAGGCCGAAAACGGAAATCAATAGGATCGCAACTTTATCTGGATTCTGCGCCATGCCACTCAACCGCGACCCACATCTTTCTGATGACCAGCGGGCAGCGTATACACTGGTCTTAAACCAAATGCCACCCGCAAGAGGACATAAATGCTCTGTCTGTGAGAGAATTCCGGAAGCGAATGAATACCCTACCTGTGCCAAGGTATAGCCATTGTTAAGCCAGAGTTTGGAAACACTAACGCCGGAGTTATGTCCAGTGTAGAGCGACGGTTTATTGTTCTAGAGAGGTATTCTCCATCCGATTTTCTTGAATGAACCACGTCGCTAACGTAAATGCCTCAGTGTCAAAAAAAGGATTGGTGAGCCCAGGCAAATCCAATATCAAAATTCTAATTTCCTCCACAGGCCAGATCATAAACAACAGTGTTCTCAACCCGATAAGCATCGTAATTTTATGCTAAAGTGGTTTGGGCGATTTGGTTCGGATACGGAGTTCAAGCTTTATCTTCAAATGTCACTTGCCGAGGGTTACTTTGACACTTTTACCCAAACCGCAGACGCTGATCGCAAAATGTGGGTTTTTGCCGTGAATTTCTTTGTATGTCCTATCAAGGAGGAACACCTCGCAGCACTCGCTTCGACAAATATCCCACTGGGTTCACTCTTTGACGTGCCAATGGTCGGAAAAATCATGGCTTCCAAGTTCGTGGTGTAGTAGTGGCCTCTGGCCCGAGCAGCCCGAGCCCTCGATTAGATTAGATAGAGTAGATCGCATCAGCGGCTGTGCACGGTTGTGTGCCAGCGCGTTTCCTGGTTGAGGAATCAATTCGCACCTTGCCCGCAACGCTATACTGCGCGGCTGCTCGACGAGCTATCCGAGCCTTGCCAGACCCGAGCTGCCAGGGTAGGTCTGATAGGCCTATCCCAGTGGACATTTCAGACCAGGAGAAATATCCTCTCGAACCCCGCATTCGTGATATGTGGCAGACCCTCCGAGACAGTTTGGATAATAGTTGCGATGTCCCAAATTCCATTGCAGTCATGGTAATATTCAAGTACTTGGGAGCCGAAACTTATGCCTCGGTGGATTCCATTCTCCCCCAAGAAATTGCCGAGGTTAAAAAGAAACGTGAACAGGCGATGAACGCACACAGAGAATTTCCGGGTCCCACACGGTACGTCCATTTTCCGCCTCCTGGAGTAATTTAACGGATTAAATACGGTCACGCTAGGCACCTTGACCGGTGGCTTCAAGAGTTGAGGAATAGCAAAGGAGAAAAAGTGGTATGGGAGATGGGAGACCAGGATAAAACATTTTTTAGGATAGGAGATCTGGCAGGCGCGACCTTACCCGATAGAGAATATGTTCTGAGCCGTCTCGGCCTGTAGGAGGATAATCCTAACACTACGACAACGATCGGTTCTTTTTTTTGATTCTTCAATTCGTTTACTAGTCTAGTTTACTTCTCAAGAGCACCCACTTCATTGACAAGAACTACGACTAGCTTTAATACCAGGGAAGCAGATGTGCATACCATTTCAGCTTGGAGTGATTAACTGAATGCATGGCGGTATGATAAGTGCCTCGCAAATCTGCCAGTGATGGTTGTCAATGTTTGGTTTAAATAAACGACCAAGCCTGTGACGCTGCGGTCGGACCGCTTTCCGATATAGGTAGCCAATTCGTCTGCCATCAGCGGTGTCCAGTTTTCAAGCTTAAAGGAGGCGATGTTCGTGTCTCGTCGGTTCATAAAACTGCTTCCATTCGCGAAAATTACGTCCACCTTCTTGCTATGATAATGAAGGTAAGGCATTACACGAATTAAAAGTAAGACATTGTATCTGATTGTTTTAGAAGCGAACACAATGATGTGAAGTAAATTACACAGGGAAAGAAATGAAGCCTCTAATTGGGAAACCGAGTCAAAGAAGAAACGCACGAATCTCGAGCCATAAATTTCAACAGAGAAACTGGATTTAAGTTAGCCGGAAATATTCATCGTTGGAATCTGCAGGATGGATCTTCGAGGCTGAATTGGATTCCATAGCGAAAGGTGAAAACTGGAATGTGGTATGATGAAAACCCTAGGGGCAAAGACATAATCTAAAACAAAACATATTGTGTACAGCACTTTGCTATAGTAGTCACACCCGTTTGTTAAAATCGCACCACACCCATGCTAGCGGCAATATCTGTAATTAGTAGTACCAGTGAACGCTTCCAGTGTATGTGAACCATCTCCGGGGAGTTGTTCCTGCGAACATTAAGGCTTCCCCTGCTGGTTCATAACCACAACTGCCTGAGATAGATTCTACTCACCATCTGCTGGTATTTCTCCCTCTTTGTACACACGTACATACGCCTACATGGATCCACATCTCACCGATATGGCTGCAGGCCGTCAACCGAAACCGATTACACCTATAAGATAGTCATCGTTGCTTTATTTCTAGGTAAGCCGTAAGATCTCTTTCAATCTAAGCGTTAGCTACCTTCTGGTCCCGCACCGGGCAGGCCACGTTTCGTTGACCGTATATCATTAATATGTTACAGTGAGCATTGCTATTTAGAGCACCGCGTTGAGTAATCATGATGAAATAAAACCACGGTGTTAAGGGTTGATCTGTTAAGGCTATTTTTAGATACACCGGCGTCAGTTTTTTGGCGCGTGTAATTTTAGAATGACTAGTTGATTTAGGTGAATAACAGGGTGATATTGTTTTCAAGTAATGAATTTTGGTTTATCTTTAATAGTATTGAGAGACTTATTGAACCGTTGAAGTCGATAACATTCTCGCCTAATCCGTCACTCACAACTCATCCACCAACAACGACCACGCCTTTCCAATCCACTCCTTCCACGATGCAATCCAACTCTTCTCTCACTCAAAAGGATTACACGCTCGTATGGCTGGATACCTGCTATCCAGATGGGCACGGTCGGGGTCAAATGGATCTCATTGTTGAGCGCGCTATGGCGTTTTTGTGGGACGATTTGGTCGACGCTTATGGCTTGGACGCCTTAACGGATTCAACCGTGGTCGTTTGGTGAGCATTTCCGTTAGCTTTTTGAGTCTCGCTCACCCGTATGCAGCTCCGATTTCCATTCGTCGAAAACAGCGAGAAAAGGCCACCACCACTGGACGGCCCGATTACATCGAACCGACGGGTACTACCTTGGGGGCATGCACCTCTTCCACCCTCTGAACCCGAACGACACGCCGGAGTTCCAAGATAGGGAGTTGGACAGGAAGAAATCCCCCTGGGTACAAAAGGGATTGGCTCATGTCGTCGGGAGGTTGAGGCGTATGGACGGAACAGAGGATGCCCTAAGGAATACGCCCGGTATGTTAATACCTTTTTATTTGATTCTTTGAGTTCTTAAGAGTTTGAAGTTTCTATTTTCACCTAAGGAGCGGAAGGGATTACGGATGTAGTTGTACTTGAAGTTATATCTTGGTAGAAAGTCATTGGAGACTTGCTGAATTTATGGGATGGATTTCGTCGTTTAATGTATGATATGTTCCATAGGTGTACTTCCTCCTCTTGTCAGCCTGCTTCGCCTACGAAATAATATTTTTTTGGCGATTTGTCGCGTGTGCTATGTCGGATTTTGGATTGTTCACAGCTACCTACATCTACATAGGTCCACATCTCACCAATATGGCCGTCGACCGTCTACCGGAACTGATTTAGCTCTAAAAAATCTTTACAGTGATCATTCCTACGAGCAAATATTGAAGCCGGAACTAGGTTCCACGATAGAACCAAGGCTGTCACGGTGGTGGGGAAGACGAAAACGAGTGAGCGTTTATTTCGGATACCAGCGACTGTGGGCCGAAATAAATAAGTTTCAACAAAGGAGTCTTTGAATCCTTTCCCCCATAACTTCTTTTGGTTGTTAATTGAATTCATTCTGTCCGGTAGGTTTAATAGAATATATATATTCGAGCAGTATCCGACTTTTAGAACATATTTAAGTATTGTGCAGCCTTTGGAAGCAAGCCTAAAGCCTGAGGTTAGCGCGTCCGGCGCTGGTTCAGAACCGCATCCACCTGAGATAGATTCTACATACCATTTGCTAGTATTTCTCTCTTTTTGTCCAGATGAACTGTCAGCCTATGCTCGGCACTTATGAACAATCCGATGTTCACATGGCATGTCCACACAATCCACACGGTAGCTGAGGATCCTCCCAGTTGATAGAAGGTTCGTTTGAGCAGCTGGTTTACAGGAATCGTACCTGCAGTTGACAACCAGGGAGACTGGTTTACTAGAACCGTCATACTGCGATGTAATTGAACAGTAGTCACGCATAAAACTGGTTTTTCGAATCGGTTCACAGGAACCAATTGTATAATTCAGCATATCTTGGTTATCCGAACAGTTGTTTCAAAGGATGTTCGTCTGAACAGCCGGTCTACCGGAACCGTGCCTGCAGTTGCTACTCCCTCAAAGATTAGAATATAACTCGATAACATATAGCATGAATCTACATTGCACGGGCTGCTAAATTTGCTTGAACAAATGAATTTATTGAACTGATATACCAGACAACAGCAAAATAGGCTCATAGGACTACAAGCTACGGCCCTCATCATCCACATTACCATCGAAGTGGCCGGCATCAATTTGATCACGCAGCTTAATGTACTCGCATTCTAATTGAAGATGGCGAACTTCGTTATCAATGTCGCAGCCTATTGCCGAATGACAGGGTACAGCCTGAATCAAATTGTTAGCACGGACTTTTCGATGTCCCGTCCGATGCCAATTGTCAACCTAGCTCCTGGTACCTATGAACAATTCAAAGGTCACACGTTATCTTCGAACAATCCTGAAATTCCTGCGGGTTGTTTCTATGCATCAAAGATAGATTATCGCGTATCCGAGCAGTCCAGATTATCGTATCACAAGATACTGTCATTTGATTACTCCTCCCTAGTTTGTTTCTCTCTCTCTGTCTGGTAATCGAGAATCCAGTCAATGAATTCCATCACTAAAATACTGTCCCGAAAACCCAAGCATGTTGAGGAATTTAATATCTCATAATCTCTCATTGTACTAACTGCTGACTACTTATTTTAACAAGAATCCCTTACTTTGAGCCCCTGCGACGCTTTCGGCAATATCCGGGCGCTTATCAAACATGCGCGAATGTCTAAATTCCGGAGCGCGCGCTAAGTTTGGCCTGTTTAGGACCGGGGAAAAGCCGCACAAACTGGTCAATCACACTGGGACTGGTACTCGAGTATACTCGAGTACTGTGACTGCCAGGGCAGCTGGTTCACTGAAGCCGTCATATTGACTCATATAATGGCGTAAATGAACAGTCGTTAATTAACGAGTGGTAATTCAGATAGTTTCCAGGGACCAGTCGTGTAGTAGTAGTCTGCAGGAACCGTTCCCGCAGTTGTTTAGCCGAGCATTTTCTGCACATGGTGCATTGGAACAGTTCTTGCCATCTGAGCGGCTAGTCTGCAGGAACCGTTCCTGCAGCTGCTACACCCTCAAAGATTATACGACTATCCGTGGTGACATATTCAAGAGAATAATCAACATAGCATGAATCTACAATAAACGGAGTGCTCTGACAAGACGCATTTATTGAACTTATACATTGAAAGGGCTCATACTCGAGTAGCACTACAAGCCGTGGCCTTCATTGTCTACGTCAACTTTGAAGGAGCCGGCAGCGATGCTATCACGCAACTTAACGTATTTACAGTTTGTTTGAAGATGGCGAACCTCGCCATCAGAATCGCGACCTATTTCCGAATGACAACCACAGTTCTCCTCCAGAACCGAAAGCCAGTATAACGCCCTTTGTTTCTCTAAATACCAATATCAACTGACGTTACACGAAGCACATTCAGATTGTTAGTCGCTCACCATATGCATCCTCCATGTCCTCGCCTGGTTCTTGACTCACTGCTTTGGTCTTGTTCAACAGAGATAGAGGGATTAAAGCTGTGTTCGCCGTCGCAGAGCTACAAATCATCAGATGATATCGAGCTCGTCCTTGGGGGTCATATCCGAAAGTCGAACCACAGGGACACTCTTGAGAGAGGGCTGTGAGCCAGAACTGCTCCACCTCCTTTTCTACGACTCGTTTAGATAGATTGAGCCTTGAATCTTTAGAAATCCACATACTGTCTGCACCGTATCTGGGCCCAAATTGAGCTCGAGGCGGCATGCCATCCGATGAGACGTCTCCATTGTCCTTGTTGTCTGAGCGAACACCTTTCGGTACATCTGGAGCTAGATTGACATGCTCCCCCCCACTTTCTGTGATTGTTTCCGATTGCTGAGATGAAAGCATTGGCACTTCTGTTAGTGAGATGCGTATTTCCGTCGACGGGGATGGGAAGGGAGATGGGAAGGAGTCGTTACGTTTTTGCTCCCACAATCTTTTATGAGTTGTTCCTGTGTACTTGTACGAACTTACTACGGGTCTTGGTCCATGTGTACTGTTGGGTATAATGGTTCCGCTGATCAATAAGTTGACAATTGATTATAGGTACCGTTACATTTCAGTTGCTCAGTTTCCTGCTCAGATTATCAATTCTGGATTCCTAAATCTACCTACTGACTTGAGGAAGTCGACCATGCTTCCTTTGACTATCCATCATTCCGCGGATTTGGGCACGGTTCCAGTACGAAAAGTAGACCTTCGTGTAGATGATTGCATTGTCCTGCGTCATATAGCTGACTGACTTGCGAATACGATGAACGCCACCGTTTCCGCATTCTGCGGCACTCGAGTTGACATCCATAAGTCGGGGATTAGCCGACACATAGGTATTGACAAAGCTTGCCCTGCCGCACTTGGTGTGTCCCGCGGAATGGAATTTATCAATTAGGAAAGTTGTGTCCGCAAAGAAATCGGCTTCTCGCGTCATGCAATATGGTTGTAGATTGCACGCAAAGTCGTAAATTACGATCTCCGGAGCCTTCTCCCAGTGTGTGTAAATGGCCGAAAAAACTTCATTTCGTCCTTCAGCCATAGGGATGTGGTGAAACCCGTAGCATACGCTGTGAGTGCACCATACTACCATTAGTCCTCCGGTCAGGGATTGCTTCCCATACTTGAGGTAATGTTTCTGACAGCCCTCGCCGTTACTGTCTTTTCCTCCTTTGTCGGTCTGACCATCTTTCGCCAGCAAGGGGTAAAATGGCCGATGGCGGATCTGAGGCATCCCATAATAACATCCTGTCTGATTTGCCGGATTTGGTACAGACCGATAGCTAGTAGTAGAAATATAGGCTCACCTCTTTCCAATTCCCTATAGTTTCGGGATCTACGTCCTTTATCCCCGATTCTCCTTCAGTAATCATACCTCCCAGGACTGTCCAGGCTCTGATTAAAAGCCACTTGCAGACACTAAGAACGTCCTTCTGAAGACCAAGTTTAAACTCGTGTACCATGACGGCGTATAGTGCCGGGAACATTGTCAAATACGGGAGGGTATCCAGCCCAGGATTCTTCAGAAATGTCTCCATGTTATGCATTACTGGTCGTGTCATAAGCTGTAGGACTGACTCTTCCGCGGCTAACTGCTGAAAAAAGCGACGATGAACATCAGATGCACGCTTTGCTGAGAGGGCTTCGATCCCGTAGTATTTATCAAAAAAATGGCCGAGAGCGTTATTGATTTCTTTCAATTTACGAGTCACCACTGGAATGACATCCAGGCGCATGCGCATGGCCGATTCTGCCTTCTCCTTTGATGTCGCCTCATTTCTGAGTATTACTGGATGACCATCAGCAGCGTGGTCGTCTTCTTCCCAAAACACTGGCGCTAATGCGATGGAAAAGTCGAGTGGCGGTCCAGAGAAAATTAAACTGATGGCCTTCCGAAGCTCTTTGTCTGGAATACACTGTGGATTTACCGGATATCTTGTCTCGGATCGCCTTGGTGCACCGGAATGGATGTATGTTGGGGGGCGAAGCGAAGGAAGAATATTCTTCCGAGTAAAAGCCAGGGTAACGCCATCCCAGATAGTGACTTGCGGTGAAGGTCCACATTTTGGGCAGTTCATATCCCCACCCAGCTCCAGTAATCTTGCGTAGGCAAACCATGCAGACGAGAACTTTTTTTCGCCAACGAAATCCATGTTATGAGACTGATACCGTCGTGAAATAGTCAATACCCAGGAGTGGATCGGCGTCTCTGAAGACGTATAACTGGAGATGTAATCCTCGAGGAGATCATGCATAAATAAGGATCGGTTGTTCCAATTGAAGATCCCGATTTCGCAACAGTCGGGTCCGATGTATCTGTGTTTGCAAGATGGACACTTCTGTATTTCAATAGTCGTCTTCCACATCCTGGCTATTCCATAGACGGTGCACTCAATGACGTTCACAGGTTTTGTGGGGTCATAGTGCAATCTAGCGCCAGGTTTACAGCAGCAACTTGAGCCCAAGCATAGAGGGATTATCTCGGGCGGTTTCTCCAAAAACTGCCTCACGGATACAGGGTCACTTGGTAGCCTAGCCCAGACAGCAGGTGGGATTGGCTGATAGGATATTGACTCTGTTCTGGCAGCGCTCCTTACTCGAGCATCTGCGATTGATGTCAGCAAAAATTCCATTGTATTTTTAGGTATCATCGGCACTTTACCATTGTAGAGCAGGTGATCCCTTTCGATAAGTGTATCCCGCGCTAACACGTCTCGTGTAATGTATTGTTGCAGGCAATCCCGGGCTGCGATAATATGTTCGCAGTTACGGATATTGGGGTGTTTGAAGCATGCCCAGTGGCCAGAACCTGTATCATTACCTTCATGTTCAACCACCACCCGAGTTTTGGCCGACGCTGAAAGACCTGGTAGGAAGACGCTGAAGAGGTTCTGGTAGGTTTTGTCCGCTACTTCTTCTTCACCCTCATTCATAACGTTGACCCAATACCTAGAAAACAAGATAGTTTGATCATTCTCCGCTGGATGGTATATTAGTAAGTAGGATAATAGGCGCCACAAAACGATGAGCTCACGCGCTGTCTCAGGAGCATAAGGAAATCTCTCCGGCCCGTGGATTTGAAGGAAGCGAATGTGAAGACAATCAGTACACACCCTCGCTTCCGGGCAAAAACAAGCAATTTCCTGCCCGTTTGCGGTCTTCACCCGTGTCAGGTGATACCACAATGGAGAAGATGTATTTGTTCATATGTCCCATCCATTGGCAATGAACAGGGTCTTCGATAACTGCCAGAATCCACATTCTTCAGCCTGGACCGCCTCGACAAAGTATTCGAAAGCTTCATCATTCAGTGTAATCCCGTTCTGAACAATATCTCTGCCGTCTTCCTCTGAATAATGCGTCATATTTTCGAAAGTGAGTATGGGGACTATTTCATCCTGACGGATGTATGCATCCAGATCGGCCTCCGGTGTTAAACTGCCTAGGTTTTCTTCCGAGTACGCTGAATCCCCAGGAGGTCCATTGGCCATTAAGTTGTTCTCCCCACGTGCTGTGCTACCAGGATATATTTGGCCTTCCTCTGGATTTAAATTGCCCAGGTTTCTGACCGGCAGAGTTGATGATGTCAAAACCGTTCCTGTGCTTTTTTTGCTCTTCTTCTGAGCCTTGAAATTGTGGCGAGGCTTCCGCTTCGGTGTGGGTTGGGTGGATCCCCATGATACTTGAGCATCGAAGCTGACAATTTGCTTTGGTGCTGGAGGTGGTGTATCAAAAGATATAGTAAATCCAGGTAGGTCTGACATCACGACTTTTTGCTGATAGAAGGAAGAAAATGATCTTTTGATTATTGAACTGACACCTTAGGGGACGGATTATAGACACCTTCATTGTCGTAACAATCATTCGTTCATTGTTCATGTGGACCAGCCGCGATCATATATAAAGGCATGTCTGAATCCGCATTTTTCTCTTCCTCGATCATTACCCGTTTATACAACCAGCTTGGCGCCTTCAGTCCAGACGCGCCCTGTATATATTATGGGGAAAAGCCCAGCTAAAAAGCGACGCCAACAGGTCGAAGCACAAACTCGGAAACCCTCACGTTGCCAGAAGTGTCCGAACCGACCGCTACGCAGCCAGTGTGTGCATACCATTGCTGGAAAAAAATGGCTTGAATCGCATCCAGCCGTTGAACAGGTGCGTGCGAGATTAAACGCCATGTATTACTGGTTCAATATCATCTTCGGAATTTTAGCCTCAAGATACGCCAACTCGGAGCTACCACTGTCGAACCTGCCCTGATAACCCGTCCCGTTCAGAATGTGTCCACTCTGCAAAAGGTCGGGCATTTCTCAGTGCCAAAGCCGCGCAGTTGGTGAGTCGCTTTAACTACTCTAAGGCCTAGTTACGGTTCTATTATTTGCCACAGAGAGTCGAGTCAATTTCCATGCCAGACCTGGATTTGCAGTCAGAAACCACAGGTTCTCAGACACCACCACCTCGTGCTACTGCTTTAATCCCGGTATGCCAATCTCATCGTTCTGTAAAAGCGCTACTAGTAATATGTTCAATTTTATAGAACTTAGGCTCCGTCTCCAGTCCCAACAATTCCACTATGCCGTATTTTCCTCCAAGTGAGACACCGGATGAAAATATTGATCCAGATCTTCTTGCCATATCACAACGTCAACCATCAAATGGATCCTTGGACGAAGATTTCTTCTCTCGACCCAGCGCATCCACGACACCCAGTACTCTATTTCCTTCCACTTTGGGATCCAGTCCTGCAGCAGATGTTTCTGATACATCGCCAAGTAAGGATACCGGAGCGACACCAACTTCTCAGTCAAGCTTCTTGCAATTCGCTGCAACCAGACGCAAGCCAACACAAGCTAACCCATTCCATGGTCACGTCGGCGGTGTCAAACGTGGAAATGCACCTTACAGTGCGTGATTTCATCATATTTGTTTGTTCCATTCTTATTAAACTCTTACAGCTATACATCGTACTAAAGCTCTACCAAATGTGATCAAAAATTCAAGGGACGCCTCTCGAAGATTTTCCCGCCTTCTTAACAAGATCGTTGAGAAAGTGAGTTTATTCCTTTTATTCATAGAAATCAAAATTTACTCATTGAGGCTAGTGCGAAGATGCGTCTCGTGAAACAGGATGTTGGCTCTTTTTAGGCGCTCAACATACATCAGCGCGGGCAGGAACTATATCATATGCGTCTCCCAGGCTTCGCAGCGAGGCACAATCGACTGCAAGTACGCTTGCCACGGAGTTCAATGGCGCTATTACTACTCTCCTGAGTGCTCGGCGTGCAGATGCAGTTGAACTCCAGCGTAAGTACGAGGAGGCTCAGGCTTTGAAACAAGCTGCCGACCACCAGCTTTTAGAGCAACAAAAGCTTATTGATACATATCGTCAACAATACGGGGAGCTAAATTCTGCCAGCGTCGTGGCCACTGGCCCAAGCTGTTCGACGACAGATTAGATTAGAAGACGTATTAGTAGTGGATTATTAATGCACGCGGTCCTGTGACCAATTAGTCTTGACTTGCTCCCTCTATCATGCACCTGCCCGAACACTGCTGGATACTGTGTCATTGTCATTGATAGTGATTGGCACGGGTAGCCCGCGGATTTTTTCGCAAAGAACGCGACCTTGAGCTGCCAAAACGAATACGCCAAAAACACTGTTTTACCCGTACCCACGCTAGGCGCGGGTTTGCGTACCGGTGACAATCACTATCCAGGACCAGGACCAGGATACGCTATCCTGTGCAGGTCCGCTTAAGCTTCCCTACTGCGGAGCTGATTGTCGATTTACTCCCAGTAATCATATTTCCATGACGCCTATTCCACGGTTTGAGATTAGGGTCGGAGTCGTAAATGCACCAAAAGAACCGAGCTGTGGCGAAGGGCAGCTTCTGGTGAAAGAACTCTAAGAGATTTGTATCATCCCCAGTACAGGGAATCCATGTATTCCTATTGGCTACCCCCTGTAACTGTGTTTCCACGGCGCCTATTTCCGCACTTAATACACCCTTAGAGCCAGACGGCTCATAATCCGGTGCGAGTGTTTAGGATAGCAACCTTCTCACATGCATTTATCTTGGTTTTGAATAGATAAGCGCCGTTTCCGAATAAATGCGGGGCTGGAGCTGCACCGGATGGTTTATAGATACCAGTCCATCGGCACTGTTCCGAAGAGATATGTATCATCCGCAGTACAGGGAATCAAGGTATTCCTTTTGGCTACCCCCTGTAATTGTGTTTCCACGGCGCCTATTTCCGCACTTGAGACACACGTAGAGCCAGACGGCTCAGAATCCTGTGCGAGTGTTTTGGATAGCAACATTCTCACATGCATTTATTTTGGTTTTGAAAAGATAAGAGCCGTTTCCGACTAAATGCGGAGCTGGAGCCAACGCACCGGATGGTTTATAGGCGCCAATCCCCCCGGGCCTTGTTCCGAGACGCAACCCATGCGTTGCACCTAATGGAGCACCATCTCTTGCGATCATGGAAGTTAAATTCAAATTGGTAGTTCAGTTTGGGTATTTAGTTTGTTTGCCTGAGTGCCAATTAAGTTGAAAGAGGGTACGCCAACTCAGAGCGTCTTCCTTCATCACTCGTTTCTTATTGGCTGGGACCCTCAGCTCCACTTGAATTGTGGACGCAAATAGCACTATTCTATCCATTTAAATTTAGCTGTAACTGACGCGATGAAACTGAATCGTAAGCTTTAGTAACTTAGAAATTAATAGTGCCATTGATCCCTATCAGCCGCGTTGGCGATAGCGAAATACTGACATCACAGGGCTTCGATTAAGGGGAATGACTTTGATGAGCCGTCAACGAGCTTTTGACCGGAGAATCGATGGCCAATCTAGGAATTGAGCAGCATTAATGGCGATCACACCCATTTCAGTTGTTAGCGAGACTTCGGTAACTTACCCGCACGACTCATGTCAACAAAAAAGATCAAGTATATGTGACCGTGAGGGCGAACTGTTTTCCCCTGCCTGTTTCCAACTCAGAACATGACACCCCACTCCCAACTTGTTCTCCCTCAAGCTGCTCATAACGACGTCAACACTCCTTAACACTTTTGTGGTAGAGCCAGTTGGCCTGAGGCGCGTCAAGTTCTCATAAAGATCTGAGTTCCGTTTGCGCTTTACCCAACCATTTGTCTAACAGGTTTTTCGCCATTGTGTCTACTGGTACGGCTCTCATGTCATTCATCGAGGACGCCCATGTACGTCTCACTTACTTTGTTTGGGGTCTCTGTCTCTGTCTTACTTTTCCTGGCGACTTCATCATAGTCTCCATACTGCGCGTGGGCGATCGTTCCACTATACATATCTAACTGCCCATTACGCTCATGACTCATCGATGCGCTTGTTCCCTGAGACCTGAAAGGTGACACGGGCGTAACACGCAAAGTATGAATTTATCCCTGAGAAGTAAGTAAGTCATGAATTGTATCCTCATTCATTAAATTCCTGACGAGTTTTGCAGTAGGCGTGTTAATACCCCATGACTGACCACGCACGTCTACAGATGACCGTAGGCACTATAGGTGCCTACGGCAAGCAAAACGTTAGTCTGTTACGGTAATTTCGGTTAGATTGTTGACACGAGTGACACTGTAGCGCGTCGGTTTGTAAAATTATTACCACTCTTTGTCGGAATGTAATTGTGATGGTTTACTCTGAAAATTCCATTCTGAGGTTCTTTTCCCAATGTTTCGTGGCACATTAGATGTCGGGCTCCATTTTGTCTAGTATTACATGACTGAAGAATAGCCTTGCCTCTCAGGAGTTGGTCGGCAATATATTTTTATGAGCATTTGGCCCGTTTTAACATCGCCGGATGCTCGCTCTGCGAAGCCGTAGCGCGTCGTTTTGTAAAATCATTACCACTCTTTGTCGGAATGTATTTGTGATGGTTAACTCTGAGAATTTCGTTCTGAGGTTCTTTTACGACGGTTTTGTGGGTTGATATCTCATCCTTCGCTTGTATGACTGGCTGTGTGTCTCTGTCCGCATTGAGCTACAGATTGAGCCGCCACAATATTTCCAATCCCTCCTAACCCTCGTCGTGTTTATTAATGAAGGCAGAATTCTAGAGTCATACCACCTTCCTTAATATTATATTATGGTACTCATCCGTCCCTCTAAGTAAATCCCTCAGCATTTTCTGCGTGTACAACTCAAAAATGGAACCTTGTGATTTTTGAGGATGTGTTCAGAGGTGACGTCAACTACTTGGTCAGTCGTTTTTGAGCAGACTGTGGACAGGTTGCCGATATTTAACTGATGAGATTTACATATGATGGTCAGTTTGCCCGAGACGAGTTTTACCTGTCATCCAATTATTCTTGAGATCCCAAGTCAATCCAAGGGAGGTACAAGTTCGTCAACAGTTTTTGGGAGATCGTGCCACTTTTTCTTTGTTGCTTCACAGATAACTAGGTAGGTAGGTCGTATAAGTAGCTAAAAAAAATACGCGACACTCCCGACTAGATCAAAATGACGAAGGTGTAGATATCAAAAAGCCCATGCCGCAGTATCTTTCTGATTATTGTAAGGAACTTCGTGAACTGTTAAACAAAGTTGATAATTGACCTGTAGCATCTCCCAAGCACATGCAATAATCAGCCCCAGCACGCAAAGAGGCTAGGCGCTAATTTACGCACATTTCTTTCTGTGGTTTAACCGTACAGAATGCTTCGTATTTTTATTCTACGTCCTATCAGAGGCTAGGCGTTAATTTACGCACATTGCTTTCTATGGTTTAACCGTACGAGTATGAAGCAAATTAATCGTCCTGTAGCGTCCTCCAAGCACATGCAATAATCGGCCCCAGCACGCGAAGAGGCTAGGCGCTAATTTACGAACATTTCTTTCTGTGGTTTAACCGTACAGAATGCTTTTGTATTTTTATTCTACGTCCTATCAGAGGCTAGGCGTTAATTTACGCACATTGCTTTCTATGGTTTAACCGTACGAGTATGAAGCAAATTAATCGTCCTGTAGCGTCTTCCAAGCACATGCAATAATCAGCCCCAGCACGCGAAGAGGCTAGGCGCTAATTTACACACATATCTTTCTATGGCTTAACCGTATGAGTATGAAGCAAATTAATTGCCCTGTAGCGTCTCCCAATCAAATGCAATAATCAGCCCCAGCACGCGAAGAGGCTAGGCGCTAATTTACGCACATTTCTTTCCATGGTTTAACCGTACAGAATGCTTCTTATTTTTATCCTCCTTTCTTTCGGTTCCAAAGAGGCTAGACGCTAATTGAGTAGTAGCTTCCCAATTTTGTTCACCTTTCTATTGCTTTCGCAGCCAATTTCGTATATACTTGTAGCTAGCTTATATACCCGACCGTATTCTGGAAAAACTCATCAGTTGCCGTATATTGTCCTCAAAGCCATAAAGAACCATTCTAACGCTCCAATATAACAAGTCACTGATCTCTCTAAAAGTCATTCAAGAAAATTACAACTGCCCAAACGAGGGGACTATTCATTCAAGACCGTAGACGTACATACAAAGAACAGCACAGGTAAACCGTAAGTACAGACTCTACATTAAGTACCCATTGGGGAAGTCAAGAGGAGTCAGGACTGTGTCGATGGGCGGCGGAACAATGATCCTACGAACTTCGCCCGCAAGAAGCGCGACTTCGAATACCCTAATAGATTCCGCCAAAGAGCCATGACGAGTAAAGCGGCCGTTAGGCCCACCGGCATGAGCCAAAGCTTGGGTTCTTTGACAGAGTCAGTTGAATAGAAATATACGGTAAAGTGACCTGGTACATACGCGCCCTGGTAGACCCCTGGGACTGGGCCAATAATGACCACATACCATCTCTCCGATGCCGGTATGAAAGGATGAAAGGTTCCTAGATCAAATGAATTAATAGTCAAGAAGAGGGCGTAAAAATCGCTGCAATTACCAGTGATAACATCGTCGTTATTGTCGTCGTTGTCGTCGTCGGTGGTTGCGCGTCCTTCATCGACTTGAGAATCTGCACATGCTTGTTGGCGATCAGAGGTGTCCTGGGAGGGAGCGCGATCTTCTCCGGTAGCCACGGACGCTTCTGCGCTGGGGGCAGTCGCTTGTTCGCCAGGAGTTGGCGTGTCTGTGAGTTCACGAATTTAGGATATGCCTGACAGTGCAGAAATAATACTTACGATCCAAAAGAACATAGTCCCCGTCAAAGACAGTGGGGAGTATCGAAGCAATGGTTGACACCTCACCCGACCCATTGGGGTCGGATAAATTGTCAACAGAGGGGGAGGAGTCCATATTGCGTGTAACGAAGTACGAAAGAATGGGGGTGTCGAAAAATCAGATCCTCGGCCGCTCTTGTAGGAAAACAAAGGTGGATCAAGAACAAATAAATTTCGTAAGGAGTTCAACTTTGGAAATACTCCAATAGACCGGACGGTCTTGATGTTGGATTATTCAATATCGGCTGGCAGCAACTCAGCAATCTGTACGACGTTGCAACAATAGGATCGAACGGGGGGGTGTGAAAGTTTTTTTTCGCTTTTGGAATGGTCGCCTGCTAGCCTCGGAAAGGAACCAACTGAACATGTAATCAAACGTCCACCGAGAGATGCGTACCAACTTTATTTCCTGCCAGGAACCCTAGGGTGCTTATCAGGGTGTATCACGGCTGCCGATCAAGCGGTTTGAAGCTATGACCCAATTTTGGTTGATGGGCAGGCCCAAATTGGCAAGCCCGACAAGCCCGGTATTCCCAAACAAGATTGCTGGCCTTGTGCGCCACACCAGGGCACGGAGGATGAGATTTAAGCTGGGAGCACGGTATGAACATATAACAGATCTACATACAGAAGACAAGGAAGGGCAATCATATTGGTTATGATTGCAGAGCGCAGGATCACCGCTGACTCGCAGCCACAGAACCCTAAACTATCAATAAACTTCCACGGTAGCCATATGCACTCACAAACGACGCATATGTGAAAAGGTTTCAGGGCACGCTCGGTCAGAATGCCTAATTGGAGTGCTTGCGGTATCAGTCCGGACGCGTTTCCGGAATGGTTCAGGCAACAATCGGACATGCTGGATTTGGAAAACTAGAGGCGTCCAGGGCTCGGATGGTTCACCAGAACAATTTCGACCTTTGGTACGCTGGAGCAACGCTCGTAACTTGCCTTCTTGTTTTACCCTCTCATACCTCAGAACCTCCCAGTTCAGAAACACCGTTCGACATTATTTTCAATGGATCCTACCGCTTTAGGTGCGTTGATTTTTTGTCGTCTACAGAAACAAATTGATTTTGGTGCAGAGACAAAGATAGCCAATCTTCAGGACGCCTTGAAGCCATACTTATTTGGCCGAGGGAACCAAGGTCAGTTCCTTTTAACATCTTAATTTTTATGTGATCTCAAACCTCCAGCAGGAGAAGCCAAGAAACTCCGTGCAGAATTGGCCAAGCTTAAGAAAGCCCAGAAAGAGAACGAGAAGAAAGCCAGGAAACTCATGGGCGGTGCCGGAGATTCAATGAGGGTGATCCTTGTCCGCTTTTTTTGTATGTTTAATGAACGACTTTCTAACTACTTTTTTTGCAGCCGGCTCCCGGTGACAAAAGTACCCAGCCAGGCCCAATAGTGCGTACATTATTCCTACCTTAAACTTGACTATTATTTGACCTTGCGGAATGTTACTAGGGAGCGGCAGTTGGCCTTGAGCGCGTTAATCAGTTGGCGCAAGCTGGAACAGTGAGTCCGGCCTCATCAAACAATTTTATAATGGAGTCGATTAATATCTTCCAGGTCATTGGCGCAAACTCCGGTCAAGACGATGCTGTCCAAGGCAAATCGGTGAGTCAGGCATAACGCAATTTTTAATAGTACTCAAAAGCTATTTATATTGAAGGTCAACAAAGCCACTGGCGTTGAACTGGAGAGTTTAAGTCGTGAACAAACTGTTCAAGGCAAAGTCGTAAGTGTATATTGATTGATCATACTCTTTAACGTACTCAGAACTTCCTTAAAGACTACCGATGCCACCCAAAACGCGCTTGGAACTCCTGGTGCACCAGAAGTCATTCAAGCGGGAGTTGTGAGTCAAAATATATTTTGTAATAGAGCGTTTGTCTGAAGTCGATCAAAGATTGACCAAATTCCTGTCAAAGCCGGACTAGTAAGTTGTCATTGTGATTGCTTGTCTATTCAAATTTGATTCAAAAGGCCGTTCAGGCCACCGTTACTGAGCCTCAAGCTGTTCAAAATGACGTCCTTCAACCTCTCCAAGGCGGACAGGTGGGCCATTTGATATGTATTTTTAATTGAATTTTACCGAAGATTTATTTTAGGTTAAAATCGTTGCGGGTGCTGCACCTGATGGTGTTGGTCTCAATGCGCTTCCGACTTCCACTCAGTTGGAAATCTTGGAGCGCAATGCGGTGAGTCCTCTATAGCCCTCACAGATTATTTGTAAGAGATCAATCTGAATTTAACCTAGGTCTCTCATCCTCCTAGCCGTTCTCGAGATGAAGATGAGATGGTGAGCGCGTTATCGTCAACATTGGAGTCGAACTTACTGAACATTACAGGAGTCTAAAGGTTGTGATGAGGCGGTGAGTATATTATCGTTTACAGTTTTTGTTAGCTCTTACCAATCGAAGACTAACAAGCTGTCTCGTACCACATCCAAGTATGATGTGCACGGAGAAATTGACCAAGGCCCTGTGCGTTTATCAGTTCTGTTGCTCAAAATTGATTCTTAAACTATAATGTAGCAATCGTTCCGGGAAATTTCTACCTCCCAAGGATTGAGTTATGCTACTCAGGATCGACCGGTGGGTTCCACTTTCCTGGCTGGTTCCTTTCCACTTATACAATTAGTCTCAGCTCGTCACCGGAAACATTCATAGTGCACAGCCGTTTTCGACCTATAGCATGCTGTTCCTTGGGAAGGGAGATATCAATTCTAAAGAAAGTAACCAGACGCGTCATCAAGAACACCAAGAACAAGGAATTAAGACCGCGCAGAAGCCCGAGGCGGAGGCGGACATCAGCAACGCCAACTCTCAAGGCCTGGGAACGCGTTCTGTAGGTTTATATATCCTCAGACTTTAGGATGATGTCTGACGCATCTTATTCAAACAGGCAAGGGTCACGACGTCTGCAGATATTGGTCAATTGAACGACTATGCTCAAAATGTGGAAACCACGATCCAGTCCAGTCAAAGAAATGTGGTTAGTAATTTTATTGAGCCAGACACAGTTCCCATTCTTACCTCTTCACTTTTTCACTGAAGATTGAACCGTTGGGTTCTCATGGTAGTCAGCTACTTATGGGACCTGAGTATGCGGTGAGTTCTTTGAATAATAAACCAGTGACGCGATAAACTTATACGACCGAGTAGGCTAGGCAGGCACATGCTGCAGACGTAACTCAGTTGCAGAGGTTGACGCAGCAGATAAAAAGCGGTCTCAATGGGCAGGTTTCAGAGAACGCGGTAAGAATTCATTTACCTGCAGATCAAAACGACTGAATTAAGGGTTTACGACCCAGCAACGACCTCAGCAGATACAATCCAAGGAGCCCAAACCGTCATTTGCATCCAGGACGATGGCATCCTGTGTCGAAAATGCTTTGAAGTCGACGAGCACAGAGTCATCAGCGCTCGCTTACAAGATTGAGGGCGATTTAACAAACAGGTTAGCTGAACTGCCCCTTCAACATTAATATTCGGTGACTAAAACCAACTGGTGACAGTTCCTATGGGCCCGCTGGCGGTCGGCTATCTGAAGTTGAGAATGACGGCAATCTGTTCAATAGGTTAGATGAACTGGTCACTCATCTTATAATTCCTAGACTCAATCGTTCTACAGCAGTCTCGGCGGTCAGACACGCGAAATCATGCACAACAATTTATCTCAACAGCCAACCGACGATGGTTCCTATGGACCAGCCCGCAATCAGCTAACTGCACTCATGAATCAGGAAAATTGGGAAAGCAGGTCAGTCGAACTTGCCAGTAAACGTTATTCGTTGTGAACTCAATCATTCGACTGCAGTCTGAATGGGCAGACGCCCCAAATTATACCCGACGGTTCATGTCAACAACCGAATGATGACAGTTCCTATGGACCAGCGCCAGGTCAGCTAGCGGAGCTCGGGAACAAGGGGGAGCCGATGAATAGGTCAGATGAACTGGCCACTCACCGTGATGGTTCCCTGACTCAGTTGCACTACAGGAGTCCCCATGGACAGACGGCCCAAGGCACGCCTCTAGCCAATGACAATCGACCCACTGGCAACCCGCAGCAAGCCGGGTCATCAGAAGCAGGAAAAGCAAATGTCAGTTGGCCGCTGGAAGCAAGGAAGCCAAACGATACATACATCATCCCATTCGAACCAGCAAACATCGCGAGTCTTCAACCACAGTATACGTTCCCCGAACACGATCTGTATTTTAACACATCCATACCTGGTTGCCTTCCAGGAGGATTTTCCAGCCCTGAATGTCTTGATGTGGACGCGGATCCTACTGGCGAAGCCGACTATGTCAATCCGGGTACCTCTCAGTCGACCCTCGATCTTTTCAACACTTTATTCGATGTGACCGACATATTAATGCAAGCGACTGGACCAAGCGACGAACCAGGCGGTGGATTTCTAGGACAGCCCCCTGCTACATCCACAGCTGTTTCCGCGTTTCAGGAATCCAACAACATGGATTGCGCTGCTGAACCACATGCAGAATCCAACATCACGGAGCCCGAAATCGTTCAAAAAGCAAGGAAAGAGGTACAGCATCGAGAATTTGTCCTTCAGAACGTGCAGAACGAATTGGCGCTTGAGGAACGTAAACTTTCCGATCTCAAAGCTTTGTTCAAGGATGGGTCGATGACATTTGACGAAGCAAGGGGACCGATCGAACAGAAAGAACGAGAAGTTGACTTACTTCGAACCGATGTTGCTCAGGCTGTCGCCGAGTCCGCCAGTGCCAGCAAGAACCTTCTTGCCATGTGCGACAAAGCTGAGCTCGACGATCTCGTCCAGCAAATCAGTGGACTGAAGGGCATTCTCTCCGGTAATCCTGGTTATCCGTTCGACGTCATGGCACATATTCAGCTGGACGTGAAGAAGAAGAGTGCGCGCGTACAGGAGCTTCAAGCCCGTTGTAAGCCGAGTGAAGGCGAGGTGGGAGATGACAGTAATGAGGAGGAGGTCGCTGAGCGGTCCAGGGCGAAGGGTAAGGGCAAGGTGGTGCCAACCAAACGAGCAAAGGCAGAGGACCCAAATCCGAAAGGCAAAAAGGTAACCTCAAAGCGCGTCAAACGGGAGGCACCATCCAGCTCTCAACCTGGTATTCTGAAGAAGCAAACAGACAAGCAAAGATTATCAGACATAGCTGGGATCGTTTCAACCTGGTTGGAGACTGAAAGCCCAACCCTTACTCGCATCGTCAGCGAGGATCTTTCTCTGCCTGGGCTTACCGAGGATGATGTCCACTTTGCTGAACGTGAGTCTTTTTGATTCCAGTGTTTGATGTCGTGTTAATGGCCATCAGAGGAGGGCAGACGACAGATCGCGGTGTTTCTGTCGAAGGGTAATCCTAACCTCGTCGATGCTACAATTCGAAAATGGTGCATTAACTTTCCACGGTACCTGCCTGAGTCTGCCACTGCTACGCGAGAACTGGCCGTTCTCGTTCACACCTCCGGTCAGTCCAACACTCGGTGCCGACACCATGCCACGCACCGAAATATCAAGTGGAAGGGTATATATGACGGAAATGGTTCAAATATCGTCGAAGGTGTTACTTACCCGCCAGATTTGGGATCGGGCGAAGCTCATCCAAAGCATTTCAACTGTGGATGTCCAATTGACGCTGTCCTTGTTGATTTCTTTTTCTGGAAGACCGCCAGAGCTTGTTCGTTCTCTAACCCCAACAGAATGGAGAGTATGCGACAGGATGCCACCCCACCTCGTATCCGCGCTTTTGTCAATTCCGCATTTGCGACATACGCCATGCTTACCGTCGAGGACATCTATATCAAAAAAGTAGCCACCGAGGACGAGGTCGTGGACCACGTTCAGATGAAGCTCGTATGGAACCTGGTTCGAAGATTAAACGCCAAGGGCTGGCAGATCAACTTGATTCAAGGTCAACGTCAGAGCGTCGAGAGCGAGGATGGGATGATGGAAATGTGTGAGGAGTAAGTTGCTTCTCAAGAGCAGCTCAATATGTGACAGGACTCGACCTTTCGTTGTACGGTGTATTGTTGACGCGCGTCCGCTGTTGTACAGTGTGAATGAACATTTTTTGGCCGGTTCAAAACACATGGGCATGAATTAAGGCACTGTCTATTAATAACTTAAAGAAGCGTCTTAATTTTAGAGCCTGTGGGAATGCCAAGAGTACTGACGCCTCTCGTGGCCAAGTCGGGTCGAGTTGGATATCCGCCGTGGAATTGTTCTGAGGGGCAGTTGTCATCGCCGATGGTTCTTCTGTGCTCTTTCTGTGCGTCGTAGTAGTTTCGTAACTAGGTAATTAATTACAGCCATCCCAATCCAAAAAATTTCAAGGCCAAGCATAGACAGTCTCGTAACTACTTACAACCCCACCGATCTCAGCTCTTCGCCCCCACTGTACAATGGAACACTTTCAACATTTCTCCCCTTGATGCGATTAAGAAGCTGTATAGCCTTTAAGACCTCGAGGCGGTCTTCGTAACCCTCTTTCCCATATTGTTGATCGTAAATATCTTGAATGTCTAAAGCAGTATCCTGGCGGAATCCTTCGCATATGAAGGCGCGAATTGGAGGTGGAACGACGGTCATGTTCATGCTGTATGACCTTACGGCGTATTGTGGATGAGAGGAATTGGCGCGTCGGGTTTTAAAAAGGAAGAACTCCAACAAGACATCCTGAATGGGGCATCCGCACTGCATATGATTTGCCAACAGGGGAGGGTCTGTAAGAATTGTTGGTGATAACCCCCTAGGTCGGAATGCTACGCCTTTGAAACTCCCGTCCGAATCAACAGTTGTATCTGAAGGGTAATCCAGCAGCGGAGCATGATGAAAACGACAGCGAAGGTACCCAGGCTCTTTCCAATGCATCGCCAGTGCCATCTCCCTCGAGGTGTATGCAGACTCCGGCAAAAATTCTGCGTAGGTAAGGCAGTAAGAGCGGATGGCGGGGTGGATCTCGAATACTACTCCAGTTTGACTGAAACTGTTGAGTTGAAGCCTGGAGGCAGCTGAATGGCGTTGGAAAGGTAGATTTTGTGTGTAAAAGCTCAGCTCACCTTCTAATTTTTCTACATCCTCCTCGGTTAGTCCTGGGATGTACGACTTGCCAATGAGGTTTCTATATTCGTTAAGTTTGCGCCCGACGAGGAACTCTTGGAGTTTGTGGATAATGTCCATAGCAGCTATCGGCGGGTACTTGTTTGAAGTCATCACAGGAAGGATTCAGAGCTTTGACGTGGTAAAGGACAAAGTTTGGTCATGAGCTGGCAGCGTCGCCCAGATCAGATTGTTTAGGCAAACTGGCCCAGGATGGTTCAGTAGAACAGGCAAACTGCATGACTGTGCTCTGGACCTATCCTCTATCGTCAATATTGCACACAGGAACATAAGTGGTAGACTAATTTACTCTTAATACTCCACCTCTTCGTCTACTTTTTCCACCTTGCCATGGGCGTTTATAAGACGCGAAGAGAATTTCAAGACTTCATTCAGTCCAACGAAGCCAATGGCCCCAATGTTTGTACGGTTATAATATTTCAACCGGTACGATTGTTCCGTCTTTATTTTCTACCAACCCTAAGCCATGTAGGGACACGCCAACGACTTCATTCATTGGCAAGGAAAGGTTGTCAATAACCAATTCTTTCTTTCCAGCGACCACAACTTGTGTCAGCATATTGACCTCGCCTCAACTCGCTACATGTTATACCGGCCTTGGGAAAGACCTCACTGGGTCATGAACAATCCCCGAGCTGGACAACCGGTGGAACCACAGGAGATTTTGATCTACAAACCATGGGGATCTTTTGATAGCGAATTCCCTGGCCTTTCCTTCCTTGTTTGACTTGTCCATCAACAACTTGCCCGGCACGGCATGGTTTCATTCGCACAAGATGTCCCGGCTCGATACCGAGCCAGAGACCGAAAGAAGCACTACCCCAACGAGGAAGACGGAGAGCGAGAATCGGATGAGGATACTGAGGAAGAGTACTATTTCATGGTAAATCCAACAGTGTACGATACAGATATTGACGACGAGGAGTTCTACCATTAGTTAGATTACGAATAGCCTGCTAGAGCAGTACTGGAGCATTGGAGCTGTACAATATTCGCTTTTGCGACGGTATACATGCACCAGGGATAAATTGAATGACCCAGTGAACGGATTGAGCCAGTTGTGCAGATGAACCTACAATCTTGTTATCAGACAATTTATTCTTGCCTGTTTTTATGCGCTATCCTACCTCACGAAGAGAACTGATCCCACAAACCAAAATAAGTCAGCAGCTGTTCGTGCAAACCAGAGGACACAAAAAAAAACCTTCAACAGCGTGTAGAAACCAGTGAAGCATTGATCGTATGGTCGGACAAATTGTTCTGGGCGCTAATTGGCCTGTTCTTACGTACTATCCTACCTCACGATGAGAACTGATCCCACTAACCAAAGTAAATCGGCAGCTGTTCGTGCAAACCAGAGGACACAGAAAAAGCCTTTCAATAGCGTGTAGAAACCGGTGAAGCATAGATCGTATGGTCGGACAAATTGTTCTGGGCGCTAATTGGCCTGTTCTTACGTACTATCCTACCTCACGATGAGAACTGATCCCACTAACCAAAGTAAGTCGGCAGCTGTTCGTGCAAACCAGAGAACACAGAAAAAGCCTTTCAATAGCGTGTAGAAACCGGTGAAGCATAGATTGTATGGTCGGACAAATTGTTCTGGGCGCTAATTGGCCTGTTCTTACGCGCTATCGTGCTTCACGAAGAGAATTGATCCCACAAACCGAAATTAGTCGGCAGCTGTTCGTATAGATCACTGAAGCAGAAATCCTATTGTCGGGAAAATTGGTCCGAGCACTAGTGGACCTGTTCTTACGCGCTATTGTGCCTCATGAAGAGAATTGATCCCACAGACCGAAATAATCGGTAGCTGTTCGTGCAAACCAGAGGACACAGAAAAAGCCTTTCAATAGCGTGTAGAAACCGGTGAAGCATAGATCGTATGGTCGGACAAATTGTTCCGAGCGCTAATTGGCCTGTTCTTACGCGCTATCGTGCCTCATGAAGAGAGTTGATCCGACAAACCAAAATATGTCAGCAGCTGTTCGTGCAAACCAGAGGACACAAAAAAAACCTTCAACAGCGTGTAGAAACCAGTGAAGCATTGATCGTATGGTCGGACAAATTGTTCTGGGCGCTAATTGGCCTGTTCTTACGCGCTATCGTGCCTCATGAAGAGAGTTGATCCCACAAACCGAAATTAGTCGGCGGCTGTTCGTATAAACAACTGAAGCAGAAATCCTATGGTCGGGCAAATTGGTCCGAGCACTAGTGGACCTGTTCTTACGTGCTATCGTGCCTCACGAAGAAAATTGATCCCACAAGCCAAAATAAGTGGGCAGCTGTTCGTAAAGAACCAGCGAAGCAAAGCCCATAGACTAGCCAATTTGTCAAAACGGAGCTGAGAATATTTATGCCAAACGGGGCAATGTCGTTGACTCCGGCGTGTTTCGCATCGACGTCAAATGTGAAGTGGTTAGAACTTAAAATTGAATGCAAAAATAAGAGGGAATGCGCTTATTCTTATTCTTATGTCTGGTAAATATGTACAATGATTAAACAGAGACGGCAGTGTGATTGCTCCTGCGGACCAAGCGTACGGCGCTAGTTTATGTGAACTATGAAAATGAGATTGTTTGTGGGAACTTGGCGCAGGAATCAGCACCGTTTTGTTATGAAGATGATATAGAAACCTACCTAAGTGGGTTACTGTTTCTACAGCGAAAGGTCTCGAAGTTGAAGCTCTAATGTCGTAGAGAATAGGATACTAATATTCACCTACTGACTTAGACTGCGCCTAGCAAGCCGAAAGGTGTGGAACTAGCGCAGGGTGGAGAGCCAGACAGGTCCAGCTACTCATTGTTCGTCTGTACTAGCCACGGTTGGCATCGAGTCCCGTTGGTTTACTGGTGCAGAGCATGATAGATAGTTCATGTGGGCAAAAGCGCACCGTAGATCACAAGAATGGCGTAATCAGTGCTTGAGAGTGGGGCGCAAAGGAGACAAACGGTGGTACACAGTTCATCGTAGCCAGTGTACACGTTAGGTGTGGAAATCAAAGTGGACGTTATCCGAAACCCTAGGTCGCTCTAATATATGATATAGTGTGGATTGAGGTCCGGGGATATTTATATCGCGTTTAAAATGCATGTGGGTGCTTGGACATGTGAGTGGAAGCCGCTCCTTGACGTGTATATACTACACTGACAAGACAGATCGCGGGAGAGCAGTGTCAAGGAAACCGTATAAGAAGAAAGAGTGACCATTCAAATAAAGAGTAATTATTACCCACCTTCGCTTCGAACCAAAAGACATAATTTTTATGAACCTCTCCCTCCTTATATTATTCGCCGCCGTACTTTCCTCTCGCGAAGTCCGTGCGATTGATTGTACAACCGACTTGGATTGCGCAAACGTGCACTGCGCTGGAAAGCCTTGTGCTACAGCAACTTGTACCAATGGGTTCTGTCGTCTGCCCTTGTGCCCTCCTAATTTGCAGTGCCCCCCACCGGGTGAGTCGTTTGTGTATTTAGTTTCAATGATACGAACTAGAGACTTCGAATTTAGGGCCGCCGGATCTATGAGTTTGGAGATGAAAGACTCGATTCCGGAAACCCAATTTACAGGCCGTAATTTAAATTCTCAGAAATGAGCAAGCATACGGCTTACGGCCAGTGGCTTCGTTGAGGTGGAGGACATTTAGTTTAGCAGCTTCAGCTGTCAGGCACGATTCAATCAACAAAGGTTCCTCTTCCCGTCCTCTTCTCAAACTCATGCCTTATTTTTCGTAGTATCCGTCTATTTTTCTGTTGTAAACCGTCAGAGAGTACTAAAAGCCACTCATGAAATTCGAGGAGAAAAGCGTTCTTACGACGCAGAGTCCTTATCTAACGCATTTCGTGGCACTCGTTTATTTATTTCATGATACAAAACCATAGCTGGAAAACCTAGGAATACGAGGCTAATCCTGCACCAGCATTCCTAATGATGATATAGACATTGCCCGCTGAGTGCGGGCATCCAGTAGTTGGACTGTTTTTCCAGAAGTTGACGGCTGGAAGAAGGAAAAGTTAGTAGCATTCAAGTACGCAGAAACGAAATCCCGCCGTACCCTGAACGCCAGCTCCACATAGCAAGCGGTTATCGTGTGACCGCCTACAGAGAGAATTCATGTGGCTAATCCTCACATAGAGGGTCCGACATCGTGGATCGAAAAAACTGTTCAGTAGTCGGTTGAATAGCAAGCGTTGAACGAAGGACAGGAAAATGGTCGGCAGACAAGTCACTGCGAACACGTAGTAGCGCCTTGAGGACATAATTATTACAATCCGTTCGGCGTTGGGCCACGTCGAGGACTATTGAGATTCCGAGTTGTTAGCCCAATAGTGGAGTTGTCTGACCGTATTCTGACCTGGTAAGCAATCCGTAGACTGACAAGCGACGATTGATGCTCATTCCAGACGAGCCAGCACGGAAAATAAAGCTATGGGGGCAGACCCTGACCTAGGATACAGCGGCTCGAGGAGTAAATAGCATCGGGGAAATGGTGAGGAATGCGAGTACCGTACTGGAACCTAGACATTTTAGTGAGTAATAGCTCTGCATTACGCACGATTTTTGGCCGCCTAGAGTAGACAAATTCGAGTCGTCACCCCACACTTGGAGGGTCTGAACGCACTCTGTCGCATCGTATGGATGATCCACAGACTGGCGAGCATTGAATGATGCTCGTTCGAGGCTAGCCAACATGGAGAAGCGAGCAAAGGCGTCAGGCCCTCAGTACAGGGAGCAGCGACCTAAACCGAGCACGGGCAGAGCAATGTCAAGAAGTGCAAATTCTAATTCTGCCTAAGGGTTAAATATCTCGCCACCGACTTGGCACACATATGGAGAGTCTGACTGCGATATAGACCTGCCATAGAACCCATAGATTGGCAAGCAACGAACGAAAAACGCGTGTCAAGGTTAACCAACACGGAGAGAAGCAGAGAACGAACGAGTTAGACTCGGATAATGGGAAGTCGAAGTTTCGGGGGCCTGAGGCGCGAATGAGGGTCGAAAGAGTTTGCTGGAATTCAAGGGATGGATCCGAGTCGCCAGCTCACACTTAGAGAATGTTAGACTGATGATACGCATATATGAACTTCACGATCCGTAAACGGGTAAGCGTTGGACAATGTTCATTCGAAGCTAACCCACATGGAGAGGCAGAAGATGGGCCAGACACTGAGCATGAGGTAGTCACCACACTGTTGAACCTTTCTGGGGGTGGGGATCGAGGGATATCTGTGCGATTTGACTATAAAACCCAGATATAATTTTGGAAAGGGGTTACTCGCTTTTACGTCACAGATGAAGCTTTATATCAAACGTCAGACACCTTGAAGGATGAATATTGAATGGCAGGTATGGAGCTGATAAGACGAAACCACGTACCTAGAGGCCCTCATTCTGCAAGCAATCGGCGTGCGGCGTGCGCCACATTTGAGCTTGACCTTTTCAGCAACTTTCATGCCTCGCATGAGAAGGCGGCGGTGGAGCCCCGTGGCTTTACTCGCACTCCGAGTATGCAAGCGAATCGTCGAGAAATCGAAGGACAGCCGGGATCCAGTGAAGCGAAAAAGGACAAGGGGTGGTGGATATATCGAGTTTGGTGAGAACACGAGGTCTGCACGTGATAGTTATGGTGGGACCCCGGAACGCGCTGGACAGTGGACTCGGAGTCGGTGGTTGAAGGTCTTCGCAACTGCGCAACACAACCGAGATTCATAGAACGAATAGATTTTTTCTCCAGCTCAAGGCTAGGTGCTGTAGAGTAGGTAGGTAGCTAGATGGAATCAACAGATAAATAGACAAGTAAGGCTACAATTTTAGGAGGCCAAACCAAGACGGATGATTAGGTATAAGATGTCTAGAGTACGATGTAGACAAAGGATATGATCAACGTAAGGAGATAATTGGAGACGTCGTTCTAGCGAAAGTGGGTGAACATGGGCGTCGAGAAGAAGAAAGGAGAGGTAGAAAGGAGAGGTGGAAGACGAGAGGAGAGGTGGCAAGGCGAGCAATTCATGCGAAGAAAAGACCCCCGGCACCAACCAGCTCAGAGAAGCTGGCCTCCGTAGCGTTAGCGATGGGCGTCCCCATTGGCTTCGGCGAATGGACAACCTCGTGCGGAGATACGAGCGTGTCAAGTCCGAGTCTTGCGCTCGAGGATGAGGGCGGATGGCATCGCAGCGCTGCTCCTCCTCGGCGGTGGTAGGCTATCCCTCCTTGACCTCCCGATAGGGAAGACCTAGCAGTTGGCGCGGAGGCAGCTTCATTTTATTGCGCACGGGAGGGAAGCGGTAGTCGGGGAAGCGCACTTTATGAGCCGCCCTCTCCTCTTTTGCGCGCTTCTCCAAGATTTTCTCCTGCTCGAAAGGGAGCTGGCACCAGCAGTTTCCTGTCAATCACAAATTTCGCATTAGCCATTAGTTGACCGAGATGAAACCAGATGATGACGTACTTAACGTACGGAATTGGTGGGGTCGCGAAAGGCACCATCTGCGCGTAGCAGGGGGTGAGTGAGGTCGCGGCTGACTCGACGCAAGGGCGTCGGGTCCTTAAATAAAACTGTGTGGACCTGGCGGTCCCGTGTCGCGAAAAGACAGGTTTTAGGCCAGTCGCTGCCCGCCATTGTCGACGTGACAGGAGTGCGCGACGGCATAGCACATCGTTTGGACTAGTAGGCGTGTTAGCAAGTCGCTGACGTATACGATGTAGCGAGGTGGGCCTACCTGCTGTTGTATGCCTACGCCTGGCACAACATAGGATTTGCACCGGGCGAAAGTTCGTGTCCCTGTCGTTCAAGTTTCCAGGTCATCGCAGAAGCCCCGTATCGGTCGGGCAGCCCCATGGCGCGAGAAACGATGGCGCCGAGCTACAGTAGCGAGATATCGTCGACAGCGGGCAGCATTGCGAAGGAGCTAGGGACTTGAAGGCGGTGGTAAGAGGCAGCAGTGATGGGGGAAAGAAAGAGTCATTGAGACCGTTTATTTAATTGAATGCGGCAAAAGCCGGGCCTGCCGAAACGCGGGAGAACTGCGATTGTGCAGGGACCAACAACACTTATTTGAGATTCAAATGCTACTGTTGCGTAGTCATACCCACGGGCCACTATTTACGAGGAATTTTATTCAAAGTTTAGCCCAAATGAATAATTTGACGGGCAGTAGCAGTATTGAGTGGCTACAGGTTTTGGGTTGGCATTACTTGGCAGCAACAAGTCATATACGACGCGAATACAACGGCAGATTAGGGTAATCCATCTGTGGTCTTGTCTTAAAAATGGGAAGAATTGACCAGGTTGACGGCTAAGTTTCTCTTGGTGGAATCAAAAAGGAATTAGAGGAATGAAAGCGTGTGTAGAGGATGTTTTACTTGTCCTTGACATTTGCACCGTCCCTTCTGTTCTGGCCAAGGTACCCCCGCCTGCCCCACCTGGGATCATGTCCGGGATCGGAGGATCTAACATCTCTTGGGATAATTATTGTCGACCAACTTACTGGATTGACCTTGTAAAACGCTGCTAATTCTGGGTATTTGCATTGGAGCCGTGCATTTTTTTTGAAAAGGTGCCGGAGATACGACACGGGGAATCTATCATGGTCATCCTAGACTCTAGGCCATGAATGCCTATCAAGCCGCGCCGCTTTTACGGAACTGTACACAGAGCAAGGATATGTAACTTTGGTTTGACTTGATAGATAGCGAAAATGGCTACGGAATTCAACTTATGGTGTTTAGACGCAACTTGACATGATATGAATGCATGCCAGGAACAAAGAATTAGCCAAAGTTAACCGCCGAACATGGTCTAGAAGCGGGGAGTCAGGAAAGCGGACCTGCAATGGACAAACCCGAGAGTAGAAACCAATTATGGAAATATGCTCCGGGTCTGAGTTTTAGCAGAGAACACGAATTGGTCAGTCTCCGTCAATCCCTCCTAGCTCTGGTCTTATTTATCACGCGCGTCAGTTTACATATATGTACCCTCAACTTCTTAGTACATAGTAGACAAATTTTAAAAAATGCCGATGCTCTTCCTTGAACGCAGTCCGAAGCACAAATTTCAACCGGGCTGTCTTCGAATTTAGCCCTGCCAGTTGGATGTGATACTTTGACGGCATTTATGGGATAAAACGTTTTCCTAATGGGGGTTTTTCTCTGCTATATATGGGCCTTTCTTCTTAACATTTCACTTCTCGGTCGTTTCTAGAACGAAACATTTAATTGAAGGACCACAGGTTGGTCAAAGTTGACCGGACATTCTACGAATCATGACGATCTTCGCAAGGTGTAATTGGCTAACCTTATTTTTTTTTTGAAAATTCCGCAGTCACACCGATCCAAAAAATTCACCCATATATTCATAATGTACCCAGATTAAGGCAGTACGACTGACGACTGCCAGTACTGTCAGTACCGTTGGTGACAACTTGTTGCAATTTGACATCTATTTACGCCTACATAAAATTCAAGTTACGCTAAAAAATCAACCTCGATAGACCAAAGTTAGAAAAAAAAAGCCGCTGCCATTGGTGGAACGGTGGCATCAGCCGGTTACATAGATCAACCGTCACAGTAGGTACTGGGCAGTCTGATCGTCAGCCACTGGAAACGTCATCGTTTCATGTCTCTTTTCTTCGTGTCGTTCCCAGCGGAACCGCCGTCTCCATCGGTAGATAAATTGGCGGCCCCAGGATATGAATAGAAATAAGGAAAAGTACTGAGAGAAACGTGGGTAGCATCAATGAAGTACTGATACTCCGACGTTTTGAGCAGTAAGTCCGATAACCGCGCATCCGAGTGTTTAGTGGCTAGAAAAGTATTTGATAGTCGTCGAAATTGTGATACCGTTGTAGTAAACTGCACCTTTTTTTCCAAGACGTATGTCATGCTATCGCATCGCATTTCTTAGGCTGCAATGAAGAGGGAAAATTTGTGTGGACATTCGAAATAAAGGGAAATGATTGGCAGAATGTCATTTTTTTATCTTGCCGAACTCCGCGGTAGCCAAGATGTAGGCGGGACGAACGAAACAAGAGACCCGGAGAGCCGGTATCGGCGGAGAAGTACTTTATTTACATCGGCATCGACCTAAAGCTTGGAAGTCGTTTCAAAATCGGACACATATTTGTGGGAAGGCAAATCGGCAAACTTCCGTTTATCAGGAATTTATGTACAGGCACCGACTGAAGGTGATACGTTATGTAGTTTGCTCTTTCGCAACAAACTGGTCAGTGACGCGATCGCGTTATCGCTAGACAATTGTTCAAGGGTCGATTGTTCTCGAAGCTTGGTCCTGAAGATCGTATTAAGCGTCAAAGTAGAGATAAAACGTGGTTTAAGGTGGATTTAAATTCAGAGGCACGCCGTTGAAGTGATTGTACTGCCAAGAGCTCAAGACACTTGGTTCGGGCCAAGGCTCCCCAGTACTACGTCACTGAAGTCCAAGCCTTCATGGTCAAATCAACTCACAAATGATTTGAATGACTGGGGTTCCGGGATGTTAATGGGCCGAACCTCCCAGAGGACAGGGAAATGAAACATCGTGCCGGTGTAAAAGCGAGCTGGTCATTGGTTTCAGCAATACTTTTTGAGCTACTCGAGAAAGGAAACATTTCCTTGGAGTTCGTATAGTTGACCTTGGCTGACGTCTTATAAAACTTTGAAAGAAGGAATGTTACGCTATTTTCTGTCCAATTTTGGACCGAAAGTTCTGTCAAAAAATAGGAACACCTCACGATAGAGCGGAGAATATCCTGAGGTGAAGCACGAGTCGACCAGACATGAGAGAAACTGAACGTTGGGGCCTCATGCACGACAACTTTAACGATGCGTAAATAACCCATCAAAAGTTAGATCTACTCGAGAAACGGATGGAACACTCTCCCGTACCAAGGACTCATGGATGCCGACTTCTGAATTTGAATGTGCCTGCGTTAATAAATGAATGGGTGTTAGTACGAAGCCCGAAAAAGGTTCCAAGAGAGAACGTCAAGGACTCCTCACCAGGGATGGAAGGTAAGATAGGACGAGTAACGAATTAGTTCAGTCCGGAAGCAATGCAGAGCAGACTTCAATATCGAACGTCATAGGTTTCTGAACGCGGTAGGAAGATAAGATGTAATGAACAATACAGTATTGCAGCTCGGAAGCGATACAATGCAAAAGTTCGATGGGAGCGGAAAGGGAAGGCTTCGATATCAAACGTCGAAGACTTCTAAGAGAGGAAGGGTGATAAAATTTACGTCCTATCTCGGAATGGCAGCGCCGCAATGGAAAGGCTTGAAGATGGAAATAAGACTTACGACTTGGCAAGGAGGATGAGGTAATAACGAACAAGAAGCTACTTCGGGTCGCAAGCAAAGTAAAGCCAAGGCGTTAAGACAGAGTGTCGAACATTCCAGACCGCGGAGGGATCCTTGACTATCTAACTTCAGATCGCCAGATACGGTTCCACAAATCGCATCAAGAGACTCAACAAAGAAAACAAAATCGCCTTGCTCGGAATTCTGACAGTTCACGTTGGCACACCCCAGATGCCTGTGCATCAGAAGTCTAATATTAACGTGTTTCCACTTGTTCAAGCGAATAAAGCGCAAGCGAACAACGCGGAGGAAGGTGGTAATTTTAACAAAGCACGTGGCGGCCATCTAGCATCTCAAAACAGAAAACAATATCTTCAACACAAAGCGGTGAGTCGTATGGGAACTTGAAATCTACTCTATGCTGAATATTGGCTGAAACCGTCGTGAACGCGAATGTGACTTGAGTATTTACTCGAGTATTTTCACATCCTTAGAATTGATCGATCATTGATCGGAGCGTTCATGACGGTATTGAATGCTAGGATATGAACCGATATTACCCAGACTTACCCTAAAAGAGGTGTTTACACGAGGCGGGATGGAACAAGATTTTCGTGAAAACCATGATTAGAAGACGCATTGAATTTGAAAGGGACAAATTGTTGATGGGCTTTCGTTGTGGCAGAGAAACATAAACAAAATGTAGGTCTTCATTTCTGAAAGACATCGTATTTTTTTCTGAGAAAATGCTTTAGGTTTTTTACATCGCTTCTCTTGATCAAAAGACACTTCAAATCCCGATGAGGGATTTTCTTCTGCTTTGAGGGTCATCGGACCTGTTATCTTTCCGATCGAGCACAACTTCAAGATTTATTGAGGGCTCGCATTTTCCCGAGATGTATCAAAAATTTGTCCATTTCTTTACCTCTCTATAGTACATCTTCCGTGAAAATCTGACCCCCGTTCGCCTTGTGTTTAAAGATAACACCCCCAGAGGCTAAGCGAAGAGATAAGGTATATGAAACGTAACTGTAAAAGTTACGTTCACTGGCCAAGCACTTTTTCCCGATGGGGGATGTCATCGGCGCTACTTAATAGATTCCATAGATTACCGGAATGGGTATTTCCCTAAATTCGTCATCGTCCACACTAAATAAATTTTGGCAAGTCGTCACGTCCGCAATCTCGATTGATAGAAGCTACTGGAAGTTAGGTTCTCACGGCTAGCATCTTCCTTCATAAAAGTGCACTGCTTGCCAGTCCTTCGTTAACGGACCATGTCTTTCTTCTCGCGTAATTTCAAGGGCGCCTTCCCCACTCCCGTCCAAAAATCCCCTGATGCCTTGAGATTCGGAATTTTAGGCGCTGCCAAAGTTGCTCCTATCGCCTTCATAATACCCGCTATTAGCCATCCGGAAGTCATCGTTGCTGCTATCGCGTGCAGACGGAAGGCTAAAGGCAAAAAGTTCGGAAAGAGTCACTCCATTCCAACAGTCTATTCGGGGCCGAATGCCTACCAACGCGAGTCGATTTTTGAATTCTGTGAATAACGACTGAAATTTACCTGGCCACAGAGCTCATTGACGACCCCTCCATCGACGCCGTGTACAATCCGGTAAGTGTAGAATTTTCTCGTTACTAATTCACCCCTTACATCTTCCCAGCTTCCCAACAATCTGCACTACGAATGGACCATAAAGGCTCTTCGAGCAGGAAAACACGTACTCCTCGAGAAGCCTAGCGCTGACGTTAAGTCCGATACCGTTGCGATGTTCGACTTGGCAGAAGAAAAGGGGCTCATATTGCTTGAGGCGTTTCATTATCGGTAAGCTTGAGTTCAGCTTGAACGCTATTGAAATTTACGCTCTTCTATCAGATTCCATCCGTCCGTCCAACGGGTGAAGGCTATCCTTGATTCCGGGGAGCTCGGAGCCATCAAGAGTATTAAAGCAGAACTATGTCTTACAAAGGGTGCCATACGTAGCAATAATATTCGCTACGACTACGAATTGGGAGGAGGAGGCTTCATGGACGGCGGAGGTATATTCACAAGCTACTTCTCAGTCCATGCTGAACTTACCATTTTGAACTTCGACAGGTTACGTTGTATCCGTATCGCGCTATCTAATGGGAGGTAATCCTACGAGCGTTGTCTCCGCGCAGCCGACCTCTGTTTTCCGTAAAGACCCTCGCATCGACGACGGAATTACAGCTGTACTAGCTTTTCCTGGAGATAAAACTGCTGAGGTCACATGCAATATACAACTTGCCGGGTGGGGTCCATTTGGAATTATACCCCGTTTGCCGCGCCTCAGTTTCACGGTAACGGCCGAGGGCGGCACCATCGGTCTGAACCAATTCGTCGTTCCCCACATATACCACTCCATCACTGTGAAACCGACTTCTAAGCGCACCAGAGTTGAAAAACACTTCGTTCATCCTCAAGGCTCTGGAGCCGAGCAAACCGGAGAAGCTTGGTGGTCGACGTAAGTGCTGTTTTGTACCGCCCGTAAGATAATCGTTGACGGAATGAGTTTGGCTTTAGCTATCGGTATCAACTAGAGGCTTTCGTGGACAAGGTGAAATCGCGCACCCCTCAAGCTTGGTTCGATGCCCAGGACTCTATCGACAATGTTGAATGGATCGAGAACGTTTATAAGAAGGTCGGTTTGTTACTTTTTCTCAGGTAAATACGTTCACTGAGCCATCGATTTAGAGTGGACTGGGTAGTCGGCCTGCCGCGACTTGGGTTGATAAGGAAAAGGACTATAAGGAAGAAAAGAATTAGAAGCAACATATCTAGGTTTGGACGGCAGTATCGGCAATACTGTTGGGTGTTAGAATTGTCACCATGAGATTTAGATTGACTTGGCTAGTTTACTGTAGACCGTCCCTTTTTTTAAGAAACACTTTTCCGCCGCTTACACCACTTAGATGGCACAAAACCGAGCCCTTTCCGTCCATAGTTGGGTCACCTTGCAAGACCGCGTGAGTTATGAGATTTCTTGGTACTTACGCCGCCCAACCGTTTCTTCTTTGCTGGTCCTTCCAATTATTTAAGTGGCAGCTTGCATAATTCTTATCTCTGTTTCGCTTCAAACACGTTTCTTCTATCCTGCACATAGCCTCTAGATCTATACCCTCTGCCCTCTATGCCTCCTCGAAATAACCACGATCCTCCGGGAAACCTCGCACTTTTTCACGTAAATTTCTCAGCTCTATTTTTCAAAAGTTCCAACCTTATTCGATACCTGGATTATTTATTGTACGGTATACTAGAAACTATCAGTCGGGACGCAACTTCAAGAAGCCTATTCTACAAAAACCTAGTAGGTCCAGTTTCGATAGCACCCGTAGTTCGTAGTCGTTGTATGAAGCGTAGTGTTTTGACTCTGGCGAGGGGAGCAACGATGTGATGGGTAGATATCGTGTGAGGAAATTAGAGAGCGATTTCTGAGATCAGACGAATGAGATATCACATATCTTCGGAGAATAGGAAACGTGGCATCTGGTTCCATCCGTTTGGTATCAGTGGTAATGGCGAAATGGGAGACATTACAGTCGCTAGCACATCCTCTCACTTGCTGAATCTGCCACGCATCTCGGAAATGCTCATCCGTAAAATGGCAACGCTAAATAAGAGACCTCTGCACAAACACGAACCGCTGCTTATGGTTTCATACCATTTGGTATTGGTGGTAATGGCAGAACCGCAGAAATATGGCAGATTCAAGTCGCTAGCCCACGCCGTAGATCAGGCAGGTCGTAGAGCGATGGAGCAGTCAATCCTTCATCTAGACTGTGAGGCAGAACCAGCAATTTGACGATTAGATAACGTCAGCGAAATGGTCAGGAACCTCGAGAGCGATCTCAGGGATCGGACAAATGAGACACCAGAAAACTTAGCAGGATAGGAAACGCAAAGCGTGGCGAAATGGGAACATTCAAGTCGCTACCCCGTATTCCCACTTGAGGAGTCTGCCGTCGCTTCCTTTATGATTATCTGTAGAATGGCAAACGTTGAACGAATTCGACGGCCAATTCTACGGAGAATTAGACGGGGGGTCAGACTCCGAGTAGGGAGGCAGCGACTTGAGGCGAAGATTATGATGAGTGTCGAGGACTTTGTTTAAGATCCTGTAAACCAGGTATCTCAGGGAGAAATAGAACGCATGGGCCATACCCCCAGCGGGCCCAGCTGCAAGCCTGCCTACGCTGTCTGATTGTTAATCGTGATACCAGCTGGAGGGTGATCGACGAAAACGCATCACCCACATTCAGATTACCTTATCCGTAAACTGACGAGCGTTGAACATGGTTCATTCGAGGCTAGTCAACACGGAGAAGGGTGAAACTCTGAGTATGGGAGAGAGCGACTTAATGTACAGAAATTACGATCAGTGCCACCTTGAGCATGTTGAAAGCTACATCTGTGATTTGACAAATCAGATATCGCATTGACAGCAAGGATAAAACTTAAGCGACACGTACCTCTGATTTTGGCTGCACGCATCCAATGTTTGATCGATAGCTGCAATAACGGCTGAAGCGCTGAAGCCTGAAGGATAAAGCTTGGGTTCCACATGACTCTTGTATCGCAGTGCAAAATTTACTTCAAGGCGAGCAGATAAGTTCTTCGAACCAATCATTGTTATTGATCTTCTCTAGGACCATTTCTCATATAGTGACACGCCTCGCGCACGAACCGCTGATACCAAGTTCCAGCTCGGCGGTCATTTTTATTTCGCATTTTGCCTCTCGACTCTTTGCCACCACCAGAGGTTCGACCCGATCCGGACTGCGGCTCCACCATCGCGCCAGCCATTTACGACGACAAGAACTTCCTCAGATCACTGCATTGTCATTTCTCTGCGCCCACACCAATCCAGCAGTGAGATTACCTCTATTGCATTCCCATTCAATCCCTCCTCGTATCGGTTCTGCGAGAGGTTCAAACCAGCCACTTTCAGTACCCTCCTCAGCGCCGTCGGAGGCCTCGCTCGACCCCGCAAGTACTCGTACGCGTCCCCGTACCAGAGGAAGTAGTCTCAGTGCCCACCTGCAGTCACCTGCGTGGTTCCTTCCTCCTCAGTCTCTGCCGCCGCGTCCGACCTGCGGGTTGCTGCCTTCGACTTTGTCTCTCGCGTCCACCTTCCCTGCCGCACCCAGCCATCCCTTTGTACCTCAGCCATGCTTGCCAAGATATCACCATTGTTGACGGGTCACTGAAGAGCAGCGCGGTGGGCGATAAGGGCGGGGCGGGTTTCAGGGGTGGCGGCTTAAGATAATCGATAAACTTGAACTACGGTATATTCATCCAAGTGAATACGAATACGAGTACATAGTCGCTCACCTCAGTCAATTATACCATTGACTGAGGTGAAGGGAATATAATATATGGTTTATATACCTCTGTCCAATGGCTATCTAATAGAAAGAGAGAAAGAAAGAAAGAAAGAAAAATAAACATGAGGCGCAGCCTCTTTGTGAATTCTCGGTGCGCATGTCTTCTCAACATACAGTCGGAACGGTGGAAATACCCACGACGACGAAGACGCATGAAAGAGTCCCCTCCGACTATAAACTACCCTGATCCATCAAGGTTGTCCGGTGGCAGTTTTCGATCGTCGTTTACAGCAGCAACGAGTGGTGGTGGTTCTGGCTGGCCTGCAGAACGAGGTAATGGATCTGGGACGGTTGCCAACGGTTTGGAGCCAGGCTGTGAAGGATTCAAAGAAGGTTGAGGGGGTGATGGGACAGTCGGTTCTGGGGAAACGGGTTGAGGGGTTTTTTTATTATTGATACGGCCCGGGGGTGAAGCTTTAGGTGGGCCAGAAGGAGGTTGATACAAAGGCAGATACACAGGCTGATTTGCATGGGCCGGCGGGCTCAAGTTTTCCTGGCTTGGATGTCCAGTCGGCGTGTAAGTATTCTCAGGTGGTCTAGGTGGTGTGCAAGTTTCCTCCAGCGGTATGGCATCAGTCTGAGGTCTTGGAGGATACACAATAGGCGGGTACTGTGTGTCTAACTCGGGCTCTTCTAGAGTCGTAATAAATATTCGATGAGAAATTTAAAACCAACTGCTAAATAAATCACTCACTTTTTGGCCTCAGAGCCCACATGACCCTCGCAAGAAACGCGACAAGTGTTATAACCGCTGTGGGGGGTAACCAAGTCCGCAGCGACATCGTCGTGGGTTGTTGAGAAGAGAAGAAGGAACTGTCATGTATTTCATTGTTCCTCAGGGATCAGGGAAGGCTATGCATCAAAAGTTCCCTTGCCCTGTCTGACAAAAATGCTTCTTTTGAACAGACAAACTTTCGCCGACCGCGAGTTGGCTGCTTGGTATTTGGCTCGACCCGACAATAGCCGACCATTCAGGTCCATCATGATAAAAGCTGCGAACATCAAAAACGGCATCTTTGTGCATAGTCAAAGCTCTTAGGACCATTGATGGGACTTTGATGCACCATAAGTTGATCTCTGACGAACTGTAGAAATCACTATGGTTACTAATACTAATAGAAAACTTTTCTAAGAAAAGCAGCTGGGTCTTTTTAAAAAGAATCTTCTGCCCCGCCGCCGCATTCCGCTTAGGTTCAAATCCATGCAGACTGTGTCGCTCAATGAACAAGCTACATTTCGTTGGTCTGAAGCTTTTGGTGGTCGCTGACTCGCTGTGGATGCTTGCGAAGTTGAGCGACTCAAAATCAACTCAAGATTACATCACAGACCAAAGATTGGAATCCACTCTCGACAGTTTTACAGCCTGCCGCCGGTCAGATGGCGGCGAAATTTAGGTTGACCAAACATTTTCGTTACACCGTCAGAGCCGAGACAAGTAGAGGCGTGTGGTTTCACTCTATTATTGAAATCCATCGTGAACGATAGCGTCGTCAGCCATTCAAGTACTTGACAGCTGTACATGTTGAGAGATTGGTCTGATACCCATCCCTCAGAAGTCAAAAATATTTCGCAGCTTGTTCGTAACTAATGGCATTGCACTCTCAATCCAACCATCCTTTCCGCACCCTTGCTCGCTGAAATGGGCACCTCGGCGCCGCCTATCTTGGAATAATCACGGGCCTCGTCGGGCTAGGTCTTCTGGACGACGCAGATATAGATTCTTCTCATATGTTTAATTAAGTCTGGGAAAAATGAATACGCAGTGCGTCATATCTTTTATGACACACTGCTCATCTTTCTCACTTGTTCATTCAGGAAAGGCTCAGCAAGCGACAACGTACTCGCTGCTCCTACCCGGCCTGCACTAAATCGAGAAACAAGTCCACAAACTCATAACTAAAGACCGACGCCAGTTGGACCACCTCTGAGGCAAGGCGCAGGAGTTGAAATCGACGCAAGCCTTGTTGTATGAATGACATGTCAATCAGTCGAGGTGACAAACAATTAACAGACTTCACTTTCATCCAGCATTAGTAATAGGTTGTGCTTTAAAGTGAGTGGTTTTGAGACGAACTTCAGCACCATCGCACAGTCTTAGGAATACCAATGTTCTTTCCTTCGCCCGAGCGACCACGACACGCGAAACCCCTTTTCCTTATTTCTTCTGCGCTGTCAATTTAACTCAAACCCACATATCAGTAACCCGTATAGAGTCTGTCTCAAGCCTCAGGCTGATAATGACATCCGTAGATTAGTGAGCAACGAAGGAAAATGGCCTGTCGATGCTAACCAACACGGAGGGAAGCAGAGGACTGACAAATCAGACCCGGAGTATGAAGGCCAAGGGTCAGAGACGACTCGCGGTTAAGGCAAGAGGCGTAGATGATAGTCGGAGGAGGTCGAAAGAGCCTGCTGGTCTTTAATGGATAAATCCAAGTCGCCAGCCCACACGTGGAGAGTCTGACGACACCCAGAGGATTATACCGACAATCCGCAGACGGGTGAGCGTCAAACAATGTTCATTCGATGCTAACGCACGCGGAGAGGGCAGCAGATGTGCGAGACTCTGAACATGGGATTGAGGTAGGGTAGGTTCCAATGCTTCTCTCAGACCGTGGAGATCGAGAGGTTTCTGTGCAACTTGACCATAAAGTCCAGCCGTCCGGCTATACATAAGTAAAATAGGATTACTCACTGAGGTTTCTGATCAAAGCCGATCGAAAGCTTCAGCTAACGAAAAGGATGAGGGATCGTCCATCATCGCACTGATTCTAAGGGTCCTCAATAATGAAAGTGCGAACCTGAGACGCTCAGTGCTCAGTGCTCATTCTGTAATCTATGATAGATCTCCGAGAGCCACGTTTGAGTTTTGATCTTTTTTTCCTTTCCAAATTCCCAGTTAGACTTGGCGTCTTCCCATCTTCCCTTGTTCGCCAGTGACGCCAGTGTCGAATCATGCACGAGAAGACTGCGCGGGAGGCAGCGTGGCTTTATCGATATCGGTATCCTAACTCGAGTAAGCACGGGAATCAAGAAATCGAGAAATCGAGAACAAGGCCTGCACAAACGAACGTCCCAAAACGGGCTGAGTGAGGGAATCTGGGAGGGAGTCCGAGGGACGGACGGATAAGCGAATAAGGAACAAGGAACAAAGGGGAGGATATATCATGATCAGGTTCCAAATGGTGGGAGCGCGGTGCTAATTTTGGAGGGACCCCGGAACGCGCTGGGACTCAGAGTCGGACTTCGCTGTCGAGGTTTGTGGAAGGAATGTATTTTATCGCCAGCTAAAAGCCAGCCAGGTAGGTAAGTAGGTAGGTAGGTATAATCAACACACGAAATGGGACTAGTAAGGCTACAAGTTTTATGAGACACAAAGCAAGAGACAGATAATTAGGTATAGATATATCTAGGATATGTAAGACAACGAAATCAGGAGCAGATGGTGAAAGGGCTACAATTTTGAGACGAGACGAGAACGAGGACGAGATAGTAAGGCTACAGTTTTATCAGAATGAATGAATGAAGGAGAGAAGTGGAGGTGACGATGACGATGAACGAACAACGGCGATTACGAGAACAGGAGGGGACAGCGAGGAAAACGGGATAAAAGGACAGGGATTAGACGGGCACGGCCACGCAGAAATAGGTAAATGTATGCGCAAGATATGTATCATAAACGTAAGGTGAGGAAGTCGGCGAAGTCATAAAAGTGAAAGTGGGTGATAGCGGAAGTGACGTTGAGAAGCGCTTCAACTCAATAAGCACACTCTTTCCCGAAGCTAGCCTCCGTAGCGCTAGCCGGCTTCGGCGACTGAGAGGAACGGGAGACGACAGGGTCCATCTCGTACCCATACATGTCCATGCCCATATCCATGTACGACCCCATCGACTCCATGGAGGGATAAAGACAGTCAAGCGGGCCCACGCCCAAGCCCATGCCTATTCCCATGTTGATAGAGGACATTTCGGGTAAGACGTCTGATACGCTCGGGGCGGGCGAGGTCGACGCTGAAGCTGACGTCGAGGTTGAGGCTGAAGTCGACGCCGAAACTGCAGAGAGAGCCGAGGGTTGCTCGGAGTCGAGTGGGGAGATGGAGGTGTCGATGGGCGCTAGGACGGGTGTGCGCGCTGATGCTGAGAGCGAGGAAGACCCGTCGTGGGTAGAAGCCGCGGTGACGGTGGCAGAAACGGCAGAGGTGGTGGTAGAACTAGAAGAGGTAGAGCCGAACGAAAAGTCAGCGAACAGCCCCGACTCGACGTCCGGCAGGGGACTGGGATCCCTCTCCCTCTCCATCTCCATCTGTCCACCATGACCAGCATCCATTCCCATGTCGATGTCGATGTCGATGTCGATGTCGACGTCCATTCCTAAAGACATCCCATACTCGAAACTCCCAAGATCGACGGGTATAGTCCACGTGCGCATGAGCGTCGCTTGGGCGCTCGAGGCTCTGCGCGTGTTCATACCCATGCCCATACCCATACCCATACCAAGACCGAAAGACGACCGCGGAGTAATTTGGGATTGGAGGAAAGTAGAGATGGGCGTTTGTGGAGCGGGGTGGAATATCTGCTGAGTGGCTTGTGGTGTCTGCTGCTGTGCGAAGTTGAACGTCGACTCGTTCTGGTGCTGGAAGAACTGGTCCTGCGCGGCTTGGAACCCGCTCACACCCTGACTCTGACTATGAGCATTCGCATTCGCATGACCATAGGCGAATCGGGAGATAGGCACCGAGCCAACGCCCATCGGGGATGGGGACGGCGCGCGAGAGAGGGAGGACAAGGAAGGCAGGGTAGGGAGAACGATCCCCGAAACAGAAGAGGAAGAGGCAGAACCGAGGAATGGGCCGGAAGACGCGAACCATTCGTTCGGGAGAGGAACGGAGGACGAGCGGCGGTGGTACGACGCGCTGTTGTTTGCGTGGTTGAACGTCTGTTGGGAGAAAGCAGGATTCTTCGGGATGGAGTACGGGAGGTGCAGTGCCGCAGGACTCGCGTGCCGGCTCGTAAAATCCAAGCTCGTCCTTCTGCTTCTGCTTCTCTGACTTTCCGAGCCCTCGACATCCAAGTCGTAGCTGTATTCGTCATGCACACCACGACCAAGAACGAGCCGCTCCTTCTCCAACACCCTGGCGCGGTCCAACTCCCGAATAGCAGCTTCCAGCTCGTCCCCAGCCTTGCCTTCGAGGATGAGGGTGGATATATCCTCACAGCGCTGTTCCTCTTCAGCGGTAGTGGGGTGGCGCTCCTTCGTCCTCCCGTCAGCTTTCGCCGAGGACTTGGTGGTGGAAGGGGCAGAGGAACCCTTGTTCTTGTTGTGCACCGGACGGAAGCGATAATCGGGGAAGCGCACTTTATGCGCCGCCTTCTCCTCTTTCGCGCGTTTCTCCCAGATTTTCTTCTCCTCGAGGGGGAGCTGGCGCCAGCAGTTGCCTGTTCCCGGTATGGAGGTGATCAGATAAAGCGAGATGGGATACCAGAATCGAAAAACGCACCGATAATCTTACTCAAACTCCCATGGTTCGTCTCAAAGCTCCCCGGAACGTGACGCTGCTTCACGAACGCAGCTCTGAACAACATAAACGCGTTCGGCGGACGGGGGATGTATCCCTGCGAAGGCCTCTTCCCCGGTGGTGTGCGTTTCCGCTTCTGCTGCTGCTGCTGTGCACCATTCGCCGCTGCGTCTGCTAACCCAGGGAAGATCTGGGCCCTGAGGGCTTTGACGTGTGGGCCGGCGGCGTCGTCGTCTTCGAGGGACGCGAGGGGGTTGAGCGGGTCTTCGTCTGCGTCCGCGTCGGGGGTGCTGTAGGAGATGGGGGTGACGTTCGGCGCGAACGTTACGGCTGTGGATGTGGAGGGGCGTGAGGGGACGCCGTAGATGCCTGGTTTTGCAGGTGTGTCTGAGGAAGAGGAAAAGCCATGAGCATGAGAGGAGGAATGGGAAGGGAGAAAGACGTACAAGTGAGGTTGTGAGAGGACTTTCTTCGGCGGTTGGGGCGAAGAGCGGGCATCGTAGTTGTCTAAAAATCGTGATAAAGAGGTTCTTGTTCGTGTAATGGTAATCGTCGTAATCGAAAACGCGTCGCAGCAGAAAAGAAAACAGAGAAGAAAAGAAAGGCAGCAAGACTCCGAGAGGAGAGAGGCGTGTCGAAACGAGGAGGGAGGGATTCGGATGATCGTGAAAGGAACGTGTTGTTTTCCCTTTATAGACCTGTCAAGCCTTCAAATTCCACGTTTTCCCCGCCAGCCGTCACGCGTCAATTCCTGAAGATCTAGAATGGAAAGATTCGATTGAAGATGGAGTTTGCCCGAGGATGGGAGGAGCTGGGAGCTGGGAATAGTGCACTGAATTTCTCGCATAATCAATTCATGTTTTTCGCAGAGACCCCGGAACTCGGATTTTTTGGGATTTTTAAAAACATTTTTGTTTGAATTTTGAAATGCCAAGAATCCAATGTTTTAGTCGAACGAACTATTTAGTACAGTGCGTACATAATGTCTGGAGTAAAAACTTGGAAGAGATTGAGACACGCAGACCTGGACGGCGAGTTGACTTGGGTCTCAGCCTTGCGAAAAGTCAGATTTGTCCTTGTTTACAACACACGACTTCGGCTTTGCGGGAACCAAAACCGGTCAATTCACCCGCCCCTCCCTTGTTCCATACGCAGGTTCTGCCAGTGGCGAATGTACAAGCAAATGACCAGGTCGAGAAGACATACATACGAGCTATTTACACTGTTTACCGTCGCGGTGATCTTCTTTTGGTGCGTCTTCCGAGTCTTCTGCTCTTTTCCTTCGATTATGTCCTCCACTGACATGGACTTAACCATTCCATTTCTCGTTCAATGTTCATTTTTGAAGAAAACAGACGTAGGCATAACCAAAAGCTGCATAGGTACAGCTTGTCCGACATCCGTAATGTCATGCTGCGCCAACTCAGGGTCTGTGCACTTTAACGCTCCCCAGCGATGAGTTGATCGTTGTTGAATTTTCCTCGGCATACAGACCAGGATATTCATATTTCGCTGGCGTGGCATTGGCCAAATCAACGGCGCCAACGATGAAGGAATATGACGTCGGTCTGCATATGATGGTTATGCGATGGGCAAGAACTGGAAGGACTTAAGTTTGCCTACAGATAACGATCGATGACGGCTTGGATCCAAATGTACGCCCATCCTTCCTCCGTTCTTTTCCACCTGACACCATACCCCATTTACAGCGAACCTTAACTCGCACCTGCGCCATCCCCAATACACTTACCCAACTACGGCCTATGCCAGGCTCTGGCACTGGGAGCGAGAGCGTTTATGTATCACCCATCCCGTCCCAAACGACAGCATCGCGAGACTGCGCGACTATCATCTCCCAACAAAGCTTGACCGGAAGCTCCAGCCCATTGCCCGAGTTGCTTTACCCTCCCGAGAAGTAGAGCCCATGATGGAATCGAAGGGAGATCAGGCCATATGACCGTCATTTAATCATGGGACCGCGGCGTACAGGGCTATACAACCCCGCAACTAGGCGTCTCCACCGCCGCTCATATCGACACCACCGACAGAATACCTACACGAAAATCTACAGACCATTCTAGTTCGTGAGTTTTCTTTCTTTTTCCTATCTTATTTGCTTCTTCGATCGTCGATTCGCTCTTAGGTCGATATTCGTCTCGCTTTATCATTCTCTGCGTACTCCACTCCTTTCTTCTTGGTAGTTGTATCTTCCTCACATCGTCTTCCGCTAAAATCTATTATGCTCTCTCCACACTCACAGGCTATACGAACCCGCAACTTGGCAACCAGGCATATCCACCGCCGCTCATATCGACACCGATGACAGAAACACCTACACGAAAACCTGCAAGCGATTCTCGTTCGTGGGTTTTATTTCTTGTTCCTATCTTTGCTTCTTCGATCTTCTAATGGCTCTTAGGTCGACATTTCCTCTCGCGTTTTATCACTCTCTGCGTCTCCCGCTCTTTCTGCTTCGTACCTATGTCTTCTTCGCATCAGCTGAATTCGATTATGCTCTCTCCACACTCTTTCTTCGTTCTTCCGCTCGTTTCTGCTGCTCAATTTTTTATTCTCCTCGGTCTCTCATAATTTCCAGGCTTTTCTGTTTCACGTTGTCCTTCTCGGCAGCCTGCTTAAAGTTCGACTTTCTGCCTTTCTCGTCTGTGCCTTTACTGTGGTTCCTCGTATACTCTCTCGCCTTTTTTTTATCTTTATCTCGTTCTTCTGGCGTCCCGACGAAACCTTTGCTTAGGCACCAGCTCGAGCTCTGGTACTCTTACTTGTGCACAAACTCGCGAGATCCGTCCACCTGCTTCTCGTTAGCAGCATAGCAAGCACGGGAAACTTTAACTTTGGCCGTCGCTGTCTCGACGAGGTGTTAATCTCGTGTTATTCGTCCTCTAACTACACGGCTGCCGCTGTGAGGCCGACGGGTTCAGGAGCAAAAAAAGTCTTAGTACTTGGAAAGCCGTTGATGAGCAGAACGAATGGAGATGTGTTCGTCGACTGCGGACACTGAGGAGAAGTGGTGGTGGGGATGGGAAGAAGGATCCCTGAAGCTGGGCTGGTGGGATGAATGACGCTCTTGACATTGACGTTGGCGGTGAGGAAGAGGAAGGTGAGGCAAATGGAGGTCTGACCTCTATTTTGACTCACGCTCTTTAGGCAGTGGATATCACTATCGTTCGTATACTGCTCTTTATCCGTTTTTCGAGTAATAACATTCACCCGCAGGTCAAGGGAAGCTAGAACGCCACGGCCATACTGCGTATTTCTTATCCTGGCTGTGACACGGAGTGCACTCAAGTCTAGCACCACATTGAATCATACTTTAAATCCCCTTTTCGAACCTTTAGCCTTCCCGGTATGTTGACATCGAAGTAATATGTTGATAAAACAATGGAACATTCTCACCGGCCTCATCTCGACGTCGTCGTTTGGGAGAATGCGAGCTTAGTCCCCCGTAAGCCGATCTTCTATCTTCTTTCCAAGTTTCTCGTCCCTCTAATACAATGTATACAGATCTAGCAGTTTCACAACATTGAAAAAATTGTCCTCGTCGCCCCAGATTCACTTGCAGAACATTGGCCTCATGCGTTCTAATCGTACATTAAGTTCTCCTTCTGTTCGATGCTTCCGTAGCCACTCATTATTGAAACCCATCGTATGGCGCGAATATCCTTTGCTCGAGTTTGCAGTGAATCACAGGACCCAGCCGCAGCGCCCAGCCGTACTATTTTTAATTCAAATGGGAGATCCTTCAGCTCGCCCACATGCTTATAAGACTCTCGGAAAACCGGCGTTCATTCCTTGGACTCAACATGGACCGCGCCGTGTAAACTACTACTACTACCAGATCCGATAAGAAAAGTACACACGCATAATACAATAATACAGAGTGCTGGTCTCGATTTTTCGCCCCAACGTCCTCCCCACCACCTCATCGCACGACCACTCTAACGTTCCACTAACGCAATCAAGCTAAAAACCGCAATTAATAGCATCGCAATCGTATCTGCCCAATGCTTCTCGATCGTGACCCACATCTCCCTGTCTACCAACGGGCAGTCTACTCGTTGCTCATGAGCCAAATACCACCAACAACAGGACATAGATGCTCTGTCTGTGATCGATTTCCAAAAGAGAAGAAGGATTATCCTACTTGTGCCAGGGTATGTCTATGGTTAAGCCAGAGTTTTGCAAATCCTAACGCCGCAGTACTATGTCCAGTGTAGAGCGAGGAGTTATTGTTCTAAAGAGGTATTCATCAAATGAGTTTTTTGGGACAAACTTGTCGCTAACCTAAGTTTCTCAGTGTCAGAAACAGGACTGGTAAGCCCAGGCAAACCTGATATCAAAATTCTAATTTCTTTCGCAGGCCAAATCATAAACAACGGTGTTCCGAGCCCGATAAGTCTCGTAACTTTATTCTCAGGTGGTTTAGGCGAATGGGTCCGGATCGGGAGTTCATGCTCTACCTTAAGATGTCAATCGCAGAGGATTTCATTGACGATTTCACGCAATCTTCAAGTGCTCATCGCAAATTGTGGGTTTTCGCCGTAAATTTCTTCCTATGTCCCATCAAGGAGGAACACCTCACAGCGCTCGCTTCACCGAATGTCCCGCCGGAGGCACTCTCCCGCGTTCCAATGGTCGGGAGACTCATGGCGTCCAAGTTCATTAACATTTCTGACCAGGAGAAATATCCCCTCCAACCCCGCATACGTGAAATGTGGCAGACCCTCCGAGACGACGTGGCCAGTAGTCGCAATCTTGCTGATTCCCTTTCAGTCGTGGTGATATTCAAGTACCTGGGAGACGAGACTTATGCTTTAGTGGATTCTATTCTCCCCGAGGAAGTTGCCGAGAGTAAACAGAAACGTGAACTGGCGAGGAACGCACGGAGAGAATTTCCAGACCCCGTTCGGTATGTCCAATCTCCGCTTTCAATGGTGGTTCAACGGATCAAACATTGTCACAATAGGCACCTCGACCGGTGGCTTCAAGAACTGGGGAATCGCAAAGGAGACAAAGTGATATGCGAGATGGGAGCCATGGATAAAGCGTTTTTTAGGATAGGAGATCTGGCGGCCCAACCTTACCCGGTTGTTCCCAATGAACGTCGTTTAACCGGAGTCGGTCCGTCGAATCCAGGCAGAGGCGTTTGATACTGCTGCGACTTACATGACACGGTTCCAGTGATGATCCTTCAATCGTTTACCAGTCATATTAGGCAAAGTAATTGAATTTATCTGGACGCCGTCTTGCCAAATGCTGCGGAGTGTTCTTAGACTCAAATGCTAATAGGTGTACATTAGTAAACATTAGGTACAGCGAGATTGCCCAATAACGGAACCTAAATGTGCGAGGATAGGAGCGTGAATGAGAGAACTAAGAAATGATGGTAAGAAAGTGTGAGATAATATCATACAAATCTGAATATGACCTCGACCACTTGCTAAAACGGTCATCGTATTCACAATATAGATCACGATATAGAACTAATATCTACCGCGACTCAACTAGTCAATACTCGAGCCGAGTCCAATTCTTAGTACGCTCACACAGATGTGCGGATTTTTGGCTTGACTCCTGCCGCCGACTAGTAGGTTCGAGATGATGGTCTGCACCGCAACCACACCGTCGACTGAACCTACCAAAACGGTCGTGTTGATGAAAAATCGAGCTACCATCGACGCTGAGTACCGTCCAAAATTTTATTAGCCAAATATAGGGACAAAGAAGGAAAAAAGGGAGAGCTCACTTACAAGATGTCAGTTTCTAAGGGCGATTAGTAAAAGCAGGTTAGTTCTCGCCGTGGTATGAAGGCAAAACGTTCAGCGAGAGTGGAATTAATTGGGAATGAATACACTTTGTCCTTGTGAATCTGGCACAGAGTTTGGCCTACAGAATGCCACCATATGAGGCAGAAAGAGCAGGACGGCAACGTCGACCGGAATCAGGGAACGAAGTTTTCGCCCGGAGTTCGCACGGACCCTGAGCTGAAATTCGGATGACGATGATCAGTCTCCTGCGACTTTCTTCCCGTTACTAACTGCACCTTTATTCATTGAAGACTCAGAAGAGCTCAACTACTGTAGGCTGCGTGCGACTACGGACCTTATGTTCTTTCGTTTCCTCGCATCTTTGGCCTTGTCTTGCGCTAAGACATGGGAACAGCTTCCGCCAGTCTCTTTGTTCCGTTTTTCGTCGCGACTCGATTAGGGCATGGCTGGGTCTGATTTCTGCGTCCACTATTATCCTTAGCGCCTAGAGAGTGAAGGTAGAAGAAGGCGCTCATTTTTTACATAATCACCCAGCTCACATGATTCCGAGGCGTGGCGCCAGGCGGACGTTGGAGAAGTCTCGTTTTTTTCTTCGCAATACAACTCCGAGACCTCAACCGTGCCAATGTTCTACGTCTTTGCAAGAAATCTTCCTCGCCTAAGGCCACTCACTCGTGGAAAGAGCTACCTCGTCGTCTCTCCCGACCCAATGTACCGGCCGGGATCACTTGTGCCTTGCTGGGCATTGCAGTTAGGCGATTCCGAAGGCTCAGTTGAGGAAGAGTTCGCACCATGGAACCCAACGTTCGCGTGAGCATTGCTTCCACGTTTTTATCCTTTTTCATGATCTCAGTTCTCTCAATATAGCGTAGCATACAACGATGGGCCTACGGGCAGCGGGAAACAACTGGATAAGGGTATTCTGGAGATGATGCATAAAAGGGGGGATAAGCCAGAAAAGTACGGAAGAAAGGGTGAGTAGTAGCCTCTCATCTTTTTACGTCTAATAAGTTGGGTTCATTTAGCGAGACCCGATCCATGGTTCCGTTTTTTAGATAGAGGTAAAAATGGCGCTCAGGACCAAATGCTTAGGGAGATTTTTCTCGGGCTTCTGGACGATTTCCCTGCTTATCAGCTGAGGACTCAACAAGGCTTGGAGCGATCTGCAGAAGATTTTAACGCTCTTCTACGTGTGGTCCCTAAACACTTAGCAGCCGACTCGATGCTGACCCAGTATGACAAAACTCTCCTGGCGAGAATCTTAACAGACGATCGTTATTGGAAAAATCACGGGAATATAAATTGGGTAGAGGTATGTCCTAAGTTTTGATCTCTTCCCCATCTAACCTCCCCGAAAGCTCTCTAAGGACGTATTCAATAATAAGTTGGCTCCCAATCTGCTGAAAAATTATTGGGTCCACAATGCCTGGCCTAAATACGAGGCTGTTCGTAATCTTGAAGATCCCGATTTTAGTAGCAATAGCGGGGTTATATGGTACATTTTTGTCGGACCAAAGTCTAGAGCGATTGCTAATATTAAAAGTAGTCCTGAACTTCCGGAAGAAAGACGACCCACAATGGAAGACTTGGAGCGACTTAAGACCTCGCAGGAGTATAAGTATATCGTATATGCGTAAGTTATTTCTCCTTCAAATTTGCACCTCGGTAAACAGGCCTTTGTTAGGATGAACACCAAATGTCTCAACTTCAGGGACTTACTCCAACGATGGTAATGATGACAATTCGAGTCAAGAAAAGTCTCTTCGTCGTCGCCTGTTCTGATTTCGATCCACGCATTCGGCTTGCATTTTTATCCCCTAGACTATTCCTGTAATCAAAATTTTATTGCACTCCTCCGACCAAGAACACTTGATTTTCCATCTTTCATACAATAATTTAAGGTACGATATTCAAAGGAAAAGTCACTTTCGGCTCGGGAACTCTTCGTTGTAATCTGAGTCATGAGCCGCTTTTTCTCAGATGATTTGTTGAGTAATAATGTACAGTCGGCTGAATAAATCGACTACACACAATTTGTAAATTCCCTGAATCACTTTCTGTCAGGAAAAGTCTCTTCGTCGACGCTATTCTGGTTTCAAGCCACGCCATTTGCCTTGCATTTGTATTCCGTTCAATACCTTACACTATGTTCTGTAGCTAACTTTTTATTACACTCCCCTGACCAGGACTACTTGAATCCGAAAAGCTGCCCTTTTTTGATTCTAAATCTGTGCAGAATTAATCCATGTCTGTACACTTACCTTTGAGAAAAGTCTATGGTATGGCGGTCGCGGGAGAGTAGCTAAATTCGGCTCGGAAATTCAAGTAAGCGATACAGGCAACAAGTGTATTTTTAATCACCTCCCTTCAGCAGTCCTTCTTTCGCTAACATACCTTATTCCATTTAGCCATCGTCGCATCTGTAACAAACATCCTAACTTGCCCTTGACAATCTGTTTGTCATTACTTACGCTTCGTATAGACACGGCGCAAGACAAGAGAACCATAATTCGGGTAAAGTGGAAAGCGGTGCGTTCAGGTCCACTGGCACGTCATGGGTCTCGAATTACTTTCCCAAACTTATGAAAGGCATGTTCAGTACTGGGAGTCATGAATCTCTCACATGAACATGGCAATCATTTCGGAAACTTACTTCATGATCCTGGGGTACCCGTGGATGTCACGTTTGCATCTATCAGGAAGACATACGCCAGATGGGTTCAAGGTGCTGTGGCGTTCGTCCGTGTGCTTCCAGGTTAATAGGATTGCATTGTTCATCTTTCTGATTGCGATAGGATGAGACAGCAGCTGACTTTGACCTGCACAGAAATTAGAATCAAGGAATTATTGGGATTATGGCGACGGTCGTGATGGCTGGGCGATTGTTACAATACAAATTCAAGTACGATGAAGCCAGTCAAATGGCCATAGAAGAAAAGAGGGAGCGGACACAACGCGGAGGAAAAATCAAGTCAAATCGCATTCCTGGGCAAGTAGCCCTTGAAGCTTGATTGGTTGAATGGTGAGCCGAATTAAAATGAACGTGGAAGCGTCTCCAACCGATATACTCCCATGACGCTCCGGCTTTTAATAAATTTGCATGAGTGAGGTAGATCCTGCCTGTTTACTTGGACCAACGGCGTAAGTTTGCATCGGTGCACTTTATTGCGATATTAACTTTGCGCAATCTATTGATCATTAATGAAGGAACCTCACCGATTTACTCACCCACCGGCCAAAATAGGGCTATTTCGAGTCGTCGGAAATCACCTGTCGTCTTGAAATGCGATTGTGTGATAGAAGTGAAAGCTGTCGAACGAGATAGATTGAAATGGAAGAGACTGCACTTGCGGCTAGACTATTCACCCCGATTAGATCCAGTATAGAATTTTATCAAACTCGTTGGAGATCTATAAAAGGCAGGAATTTGGCGATAGTAGCCATCGTACTAGCATCAGTCGCTCCCAGTTCCTTCAAACACAATGCCCAAGGTGCGTTTTCTAAGAGTACGAATGTATTCGAAACACATTGCGACACTACGACTTTATCAATAGCATATCCCGAGCGAGCACTACCTGGGTACTCCTTATGAGCTGTTCCCCAAAGGAACCATTCATCCCGAGATCGAGCACCACCCGACCCACACTGAAAACTACCTGCTTCCCGCCGTGTTTACTCTCGAAAAAGGGGACGTGGCCACCCTCAAGTATCCCGGCCCAGGGGTCTACTACATCATAGAAGGTGCATACATATCGCCATATCGTTCGTCGTATTGACTTGATTGAATGAACGACTTAGGCGAAATCCAGTACGAGGACACTGCAAAGCCTGGGAAGACAACCGTATTAAGTGCTGGTGCCGTCCTCCACGTCGAAGAGGGTTCGGTTCTTCGGTGGTACTCGCCTTCAGTTGCCAAAGGTCAGTGTGAATTCGAATCTTAATTTTCTACTCGCTCACTTTTTCTTTGAACAGGTTTTGGCGTATTTAATGTCCCTGCAGCTATCAAGTCGTTTGATTCCTTTGTCGTCTCTGAATAATTTGAGTGTCTCCAGCATTATTATTCAAGCACCATAAACAGCTGCGGCTGTCGGTGGTCGTGTTCTCACAATGTACAAAGTAGACCGTGATAAATGTCATGAATTCGTTTGTAGAAGTTTAAGGAATTACCGCCAGCCTTACTGTGAAATTAGGGGTGGTCCATATAGACTACATTCCCTCGGAATTTCTCAGTCAGTACACAGCATGCGCTCGTTTTAGTATCGACGTCCTTAACCATTGTAAACTTAAGATCGTGTCCAATTTCCCGACATGTACGCTTCCTCCGAGTCTTGTCTATCGCCTTTGTTATGTAACGCCGAGTCGTTGTTATTATTTTCCGTAGACGGAAAGCTCTGGTTTATCATTATTTAATCAATGCAGGCGTCGGATGCATTGAGTAGGGACTTGGAACAGCTAGAAAAAATGGGCAAGGCTTACTATGGTGGATTTTAAGTAGCTTTACGTACATAGGATTAAGAGTGCTACATATTTTCCGTTTCTACTGCCTTCCAGGTTTTAATATTCACTCGTGGATACTGATTGTTCCGATTACGGAAGGCGACAATGCGACGCGTCGCGCGGATATTATAATCACGTGCCTCTCCTATGTTCGAAAATCATGTGGCTGTCAAGAAACTTCCAGCGGAATCCCTGCCAACGACTTCCATCCCAAGATTTCCAAACGACTTTGGGCGCACCAGCGCTGTTAAGCCATGTCTCTCACTACAGCCTGGACCGATGTTGCTCCGAAATCGCTTCTGCTGCCCTTCTACTTTGGCTCGACGATGACTGCTGGAATACTGCGCCCACCCCTCGTGGAAGTTCTGTCTGCTGCCGTCGGCGCCTCATAGAACTGTTGAACTGAACGTCTTTCGGACAACCACTGCGCTTAACGTTGACCAACGATTTCGAATGGTCGATTCCATCGAGTTATCTTCGCCTAACTTAGCTCCTTGTAAGTCTTTCGTTGTTAGTATTTCTTACTTTTATTCGTCTTCTCCGCCGTGCAGAAATACCCGACCTCCTTCACCGCTCGTGACCTACTTCACCGCAAAGAATATGCACTGAAATGCCTGGTTGTGATGACCCCGCCAATGCGTAGGCTCTGCGTCGTTCTCGTTCGACGGCTCCATGTACCTGTACTCTATGTCCTGGTCTCTCTGTCAGACCTTTCTTCATATGCCATCTCGATCACTAGTAATCCTGACCAAGGACTTTTTTGCTGCATGAAATGGTCTACCACTAGTTTCTCCAGGGCATTTCAGGACCTTGCTAGCGAGCGAGCTTGACTCAAAGGCATTCAAAACCGCCGTTATTCTTCAAACTTCTGAGACTAGTTGCCAGCTCGCCAGCATTACCTCTGCCGCTGGCTACCACGTCGCTCGGCGCTGGCATCGTCTAAACGCGCCAAGCCAGAGATTTTTTTTGACACTGTTGAACGCCTCCTCATATGCGCCTATTTTTTGACATCAGGTTCTCGCAGTTCCTCTCTCGAGGCCTTTATTTCCTTGAACTTCAACCTGTTGTTCTTCCGCGCGCCGCGGACTATCCACCTCCATAAAGCGATTGCCAAGCTCGAGAACCACGCCTTTGTTTTTTAAGCCTGGGATTCAATGCACGGTAGGAGGATGGAAGTGAGGAGGTGCCGTTGGAAGGAGAGCCGGGTTGAGGAAAAGAAGCGCGCTTGCTGCTGGTAGATCGATATTGATGGGGGGATGGGGAATTGGTGCTTGGGGTCTCGGGTGGAGTATACACCAATGAGCAAGAACGAGCGTTGAAGAGGAGGATGAGAAGAGATCTTACCACTGCTGAGCTCGCTGCTGGGGCCGGTGCCGCGTATCAAGCAAGTATTTTGTTTTTAACACGAACTGTGGCGAATGAACCGACGACCAATAGTTCAACTCCGCTTCATCTGTCGATTATCATAGTTAATGATCTATTGCATACCTCGTCGTGTAGCATTATGCTGAAAGTCAATACAAATTATTCTTGCGACGTACAAACTGCATTTTCTTTATCACATCTCGCTTGCATGCCAATTACTAGGTAGCGAATGACTTGAGTGCTCATCCCTTACTTAACACTTCAGTTTACAAAAGCAATTCCTATAATTTAAGGCTGGCAGCTTGCTTAATGGGCATGGCATAATCTGAATTTGGTATTGTACCTTGCATTCAACTAGTCGCTTCGAGGTCTATGACGTTATTAATTGACGTTGACCATGTTCATCTTCATCTACAATTGTATCATTTACGGGCACGAGCTTCCCGTTGGCAGCTCTTCGTGAGTTCTATCATGCCGTACTTCCGTGGAGCAGGAACAAGAATGTCATTATGTCTACAACTTGAAGGGTCAATACGAGGTGGCAATCCTTTGTCAGTATTTTGCATCGTGGACGACAATAAATCCCAGTGCCCTTTCAATTCTGCGGGGGACCATTTTCAAGTCGTTCTGGTGGCTGTTAACATTAATCCTCTCATTTTGGTCAGCCCCTGCTTATAATCGTGGTCGTTTACTTCAAATCTACCAGGACAATCTTTCTTCTCCTCCGTTCACAACACCAGTTTGATTTAACTCCACAATCACGATGAGCACTGCGACACTTCCACCGGTCAATGCTTCGGCGCTTCTCACGGAAAGCGAGATTAGGGAAAGGCACCTGAAGGAGGTCCACGACATCATTTCAAATCAGCTGAATGACTCGCCCGTCCGTAAAGACATCTATAAGTCGCTTGAGACGATGGGAAAGCGTGGAGTGGCGATGGAGGCCGACTTCGCAAAGGTCCATGCATGTGCCGAAATATTGGACGGTTTTAACATTGTCCTCGACGGGAGGGGCCAAGTGATCAGGTTAGCCCCGGAATGGAAGTCACTGCATGAGGTAAGTTGTTTGAAACGCTTCCAATTGCTGATTATAACTGACTGCTCGTCCCGTTTGATATCAGGAATACGTAGCCATCATGAACAATTCTCAACGAGTCGCCATCGCGCTTAATTTTAAAATTCAAAGTTGGTCATCACGGAATATTTTTGAACCGTCATTTAACTGTTCTACGCAGATCTTTTGGATGTGATTTTGCCCTACGTGGAATTAGACGCTTCAGCTGAAAAGAAAGAAATCAAGATCAACGAATACATTCCTGTTCGTTTCATTTTATTTCAACAACCATGCAGTAGCCTGACATGTTCTGTAGACACTCGAAATATTTGTCAAGATCATAACCGACTGCGCCGATGGGTCCATGAGGCTCCGTCAAAATGTCGTCGCATTCCAGAAGAAGCTGCAGGATATTATTCCCAGTCAAATTGTTAATGTCAAGGGGCAACTTGAAAAACTCGACGTGGATATCCAAAACTTTGAAGGGGAGATCCGCGAGTTTGTATTTTCTGGATTTTTTCCCCTATACCCGACGCTAATGTGGCGTGCTAATTTTCTAGAGTGGAGAACGTTGTAAGTTAATATTCCTTCTTGCTTCCCAAGCTCTAAAAACTTAAACTTGTTGCACTAGTGCAGAATGTTGCACAATGACGCAATTAAATTCAAGGTAGGGTTGGAGAAAATGAACGCGGGAGCTGGGAATGCTGACGACGATGAATGGGAGGCGTCGGTAAGTCTAAGAGCCTAATATACTTCTTCAGACAGCTCATCTGCCTTTAGGTCACTCATATTCACATGAGGAGCCTTAAGGCTGCCTATTTCAATTTGCAAGATTCCGTGAACACCTATGCCCTGTCGGTCGCTCCGGCTTAAAAGCACTGATCTCGAAACTCTGGTGCTTGATTTGTGTTTAATTTCGTTACATCCTCGCGTTTTAAAAATTCGAACTGCTTTCAATCCTCTCTATCGAATAAATGGGTACGCGTCCTGAATTATGCTATCGCGCGTCCTAGGTGGATTTGTCTGCTTTAAAAGCTGGCTACGTTCTCGAAATAAAATTCCCTGGGCACTGACAAATTATAGGCACGGAACGGTAGGTGCGACTCCCGCACTAATCCTACCCACACGGTCCTGAGAGCAAAGATGTAAGCCTGTATCACGGTCTTACGCACCCAAGATATTCACGTTTGTATCCATGGGACGCGGGGACTCCGGAAAATGTTGAAGATTTGACGCTGACCGCTATTGATATAGAGTAAGAGCACGGAAAATCGAACAGACCGACTTTAATTAAGAATATACGGATATTACTTGCTTGAACTATCGCACACTTGAAGTAAAATGGTCTACGAACAACTCTTCCAAGTTCCAGCCCTTTTTATGTCTATAATTATGTAGGCATGAAATGCCTGCGGCTCGAAGAACCGCAGGTATAGCAGCAGGCATACTGCTTGGTGCGGTTAGCATGAAATACTAGACCACTGTAAATAGTAAGTCAGATGTGGGTGGTTTCGGAAGTGGACGAGAACGACGAACGCTAGATGAGGCTCGTCGAGCCCCAGGAACTCCCATTCTCAACCCACCCCTCTTCATGCTCATCCCTATGTACGCCTCATACCAGCTCGGGCAGGAGCGACGTGGCGGCTCGACGAGCCTTGCAAATTGAGTATCAGGCAGCTGCTTTAATGAGAAAAGCACAAGTTAGCACAAGTGACGGAATAACGATGCTCGAAGGGCCTCACCTCAACATTTCATGTGTAGTAAATGCGCAATCTGCGGAAGGTGAGGGTGAATAAATTGGAATAGGTAGACGTTGGGGAAGAAAAAAAGCCCGGCACAGCTGTGTAGACAAGCTGAGAGCACAAAATCAGGCTCGTTCCCTGCGGGGTATCTCTTAGATTCTGATTTCCCAGCCGCCTTCAGTCGACGCCGTCCAGCTGAAAACGTAGAACTACTAATGAATAAATTAAGACATCGTACCTCTGACTGGCGAGGGCGACATAGCGTCTGAGAGACGTGCTTGAGGCTAGGGGGTGGCGCGGTTCGACGAGCCGCAGAGGAGCAACTGTGGATAATAAGCAAGTTAGATTCGGGCAGGCTATAAGACGGAGGCCCCTTACAGATTGACGCAGCTCGACGAGCAACGGTAAATGCTCCCCGTCTCCTCCTCGTGTTTTTCTCCTCAATGTTCCCCATGAACTTGTGCTCTGACATGTGGGTGGTTGCCCATGGATTGGCGCGGCTCCACGAGTCGCAGAAAGTGCAAACTGTGAATTCAAACACCATCAGCTATAGGACGGGAAAGAAAAGGTTCGACGAGCCTCACCTCCTATCAAACGGAACCGGAGCCGCAGATGTGAAGATTAAAAACAGCAGGATTTCCTCCTTCAACTTCTGAACCAATGGTCGACGTGGTCAAACTGGGTATATGCGATCCGATGTTCGATTTCGGAGGGGTAGGAGCTGCTGCAATATACCAGTCAGCGGATAGACTACTAGGACAGCTGATCTCAGCGATGTCAGTCCCAGGTATGTGACTGAAACGCACCTGAGTCTTTCGATCGTGGCCTGGACATTTGTTCCTTCTACGCCTGCCGCCCGTGATGCTTTCAGTCGAAGCCTCTAGACCAAGATCAGCGAAAACCTGATGTCCAAATTGGGCTATCAGCCCCATGCGCCAAAACTGATCGAGTTTGTCAATGAGCTTGGGTATATTACCTACTGCGTACGAATTTGGAGGTGTAGGAACTACTGCGGACCCGGCAATCTACCTGCCCTTGCGAGGGTGGCTGACATCAGCCACGGCGAGATTGGACAGGTGAAAAGAGGCGCACCTCTGACAATGAGACCTGGTCGTACTCGCCAACTACTTCATTGCTTACACCAGTCGGTGGCTTCCAAACGACGACGAGCATTCGAGGTTTTTCTTCCAAGATTGATGTATCCGTCCGATGTTAGACCGCCTGGCTGGAGTTGAAGACGGTTCAAGTTGAACTGGAAATATGCGCTCTGATATCGACTTTGCAAGAGGAAACATTTGGGCTGTCGGTTCTGCAGTTGCCTAGCTTGGCGGTGCAGTCATGTGCCAAACTTGAAGGTCAAGCTGTGGAGGCGGGTGGTGTCAACGATAAGAACGTGAGTGAATGAAAGTCGAAGAAGCCACGCACTCCGAGTCTCTTCTTATCTCAGTGAATTCATGCAGTTTGGTATCGCCGAGGAGCCTACGTTTTGAGATGATGTGTAAGACTATCAAACCTGACGTTGGCAGTGCTGGAGGCGGTAGTCCAGGTCGAAGAGTGGGTACCGGTAAGTCGACGAGTATCATTGCAAGTTTGAGTGTGGGTGCAGTAGATTTGACGTTCGCGTTGGACCCGTCGACGTTCATACAACGGCTAAAGTGGAACCACAAAACAAGTCACGGTTCTGGGCTGGGATTTCGTATGACTATCAGCAACGAAGACTCGGAGCGGGCGAGAAACCGAGGTAGGATTCGTACCTAAAGTTGTTCATGGATCCAACTTCGTCCAGGCAGCAAGCAGCGTAGGCGGTTGGCCACGGTGTATGCATGAAAATTTTCGAATGGTTGAAATGGTGCTTCGTGACTTAAAGTTGGGGTTCGAAGCCCTGGCTGCTGCGGGCGGGGAAGGTGAGTGATGACGAAACGTTGACGACGACGTGAGACATACCTAAAGTTCGTAGTTGGTTATCGTCCCGAGGACTCTCCTTTTGTGCGAATGCGGAAGCAGTGGATGGCGTCATAGAATGTATTTGAAAGAGTGGTTGATCGTGTTTAAACTTAAGTTTACTCGAGTCCAATAGGAACCGACCATGACCGCAGGGGCACACGTTAAATCACCTCGCTTGTCCTGAACAGCAGGTTCTTTTATTTCAACAAGTTGACCTGCTCACTTGTTCTGACACTTAGTGCTTCAGAGCGCGAAAAATAGGGGATGTCTATTTTAGGATGTAGGTGGGACAGTCACTTGGGAGAGGACGAGACAGAGACCTCCTTTCATAGGATTCTCTTCTCAACACTCACGTCCTCTCCCAGGTAAGGCATTTGATAGGATTTATACCTCAACACTCACGTCCTCTCCCAGTCACAGAGGTGTATTTTTGACTATTATCTGAATTACATTCCATCGTTCCTCATCTCATTATGAGCCATGAGCAACAATTCGCCAGAACTATCCCCTTTACCGCAGGTGAGACACAACGAGACAACAACATGCCAGGAATACGGGAAATGGGAGGCTCTTCCAGCAATAAGAATTCCACTTATCCAGCGTCTCACGAGCCCGGAAGTTCCGCTCATCCAGCGCATCACAAGTCCGGAGATTCCGCTCATCCAGCGTCTTACGAGCCCAATTCAGAATCCCTCATCATTGTCCAAGCCCTCGATAAAATCATCGAAGACTTTAGAAACAAAAGAATCACAAAGCCGCGAGCAATTGCCCTACTTACCTCCGAGCTTCAGTTCAACACCAGCAAAGACAAACCAGAAAAGGATGCAGCTCTCGCCCAATATCTCCGCGCCATCGAATCCATCGAGCGCCTCGCTTCCGAAGCGATTGAACGCGGAAAACACGCCGCAAAAGTAGTGATGTGCCGGCTTGGGCTCAAAGCCTGAAGCCGGCCGTGCCGAGCCGTCGGTAGCCTAGGCCGTCAAGAGCCGTTACCTAGGCCTATGGCGGCCTACGGCTCAGGCTTCACATTCTGAAAGCCCAAGCCGCGGCCTAGGCCGACGGCTTTGGGTGGCTGAACTAGCTGTATAGTACCAAAAGAATTTCCAATCCCGATGCTCAAACAATCAACAAAGTCAACGTTGAACGCGGAATATTCATTTTTCTACCCTTTCTCACAGTATGTCGTCCTCCCGTCACCGAGAACCTCGGGTGTCAAGGCCCAGTCAGGTCATTGCCGATCCGAGTAACACCGCCAAACCAGTGACATCTTCCCACCGGACTGCTGCTGCTGCTGCAGAAACTCAGCGTCGGAATGCTGCTATCGCAGCTCAAGCCGCACGAGATACCGCGCTTAGCTCACCTGAAATAACTCCTCCACCCAGCACTCCTGCACCCTCTACTACTTCCACAACAAACAAACGACCCCCATCCGCTTCCATCGAGGACGTGGATGACGACGACAATCAGGGAGCCAACTCCGAGCCAACCAGGCAATCTAAGCGAGCCCGTACGAATGGTAAGCATATAAATGGTCTTTTTTTGTGTATCTTATCTCACAGAAACCGGAAGATGATGTAGATGATAACGGAATGCACAACGACGTTCATGTCATGGAGATCTCGGATGGGGAGGACGACGCACCAAGCGGGAAGAAGAAGAATAAGGATGCGACTGCCGACCTCAAGCAGTTCTTCAAAGCTGCGGCTCCCATCGCTGGCTCAAACAAGGCTCGCGTTCAATGCATATCGTGCGCGTAAGTGGCATATCATCTCATTTCTGTGTTACTTACTAATTTATTACGCAAAGTGATGGAACAGGGTGTCGAAAGCAGGAAACAATCCTAGTGAATGACCACACCACCCTCCGCCGTCATATGGCGGCTAAGCATAAGGTGTGTCTTCCCAATTTTTATGATAGGACTTCGCATAATTATACTCGTTACCAGGATCGCTATCGAAAATGGTGTAAGGATAAAGGGTTCCTTTCGATGCTTCCTGAAGACACAAAAGAGCGGAATGCAGCTCAACACGTAAAACTCCAGCAAACTCAAGTCAACGACCACTTTTCAACCGCGGCGCCAGAAGATAAACCGCTACCATACACTGACGAGCTCTTCAAGGAGGCGGCTATCGAGTGGTTAATCCAGACCGATCAAGTAAGTTTCATTACTATTGAGACAGTATTTGTTTTCACATCAGGATATATAGCCCATTCAAGCGTTCGAGCATCCCTCCTTCCAAAACATGATTGCAATTGCCGCTCGTTCAACCCGAGGAGTGAAAATTCCGAACCGAAAGCAGACACGGGCACAGATTATTGCGTCTTTCAAGAAACAAATGTCGGCACTGCGTGCGCGCCTCAACGTAAGCTCATTTAAATGATGTGGTGCATCTTTTTTCTATAATGTATATTCTAGAGCGCAGCAGTTACTGGCGAAATCAGTCTTACTGATGATTGCTGGCAGGCATCAAATTCAGATGCTTACTTTGCCGTTACCGGGCATTGGGTTGAAGAGCGAGTTAAGGGCAAGTGGACGTTTGAGCACGCCCTTCTCGGTTTCACTCGAATGAATACTTCGCATAACGGTGTTCGACTGGGTCAGGCGCTTTTCAAGATTTGTGATCGACTGGGAATTGTCCATAAAGTACGTCCAAATCTATCGTTCATTAACTTGCTGATCAGATGGGTTTAGGTCGGTCACATCACCTGCGACAACGCTTCAAACAATACCACGATGCTTGCCGAATTTGCTTTGAGGTATAGACTCAAGACTGGGAAGAGATTTGATGTCGAGAAGCGTCATATTCGGTACGTACTAGTATTCTATTGAATTATCATCATCACTTATTTCTTGGTCTTAGATGTCTTGCACACATTATCAACCTCGCTACCCAGGCCCTTATTTCGACAAGAAGCAAAGCGAAATACCACAATCCTCATGACGACAATACTGACCCACCTGAACCTAACGAAGTCGACGGCCTTCGTGATGAGCTGGGCCTTGTTCGGGCAATTTGCGTCAAGGTAAGTGATCAGCGTTCGGGATTTGGGAATATTATTGACTTTACCTTCCAGGCGCGCTCGTCATCGCAACGAAAAGAGCTTTTCAAAGATATCCAGGTAGAGAAGGCTTTATCGCCGGTTCAGCTCATACTCGACATGAAGGTTCGATGGGGGTCGACATACGCCATGCTCAACCGAGCTGAGGATCGAAAAGAGGCAGGTTTTCTGCATACATTCCGTACTCCTCTATATATATAATATTTCTTAGGCTGTCAGTGACTTCGTGTATCAAATCGGCGGCCAGGAAAAGAATCTCGACAAGCGAAGAAAAATACAGGATCTCCAACTTACCGAATCCGAATGGGAAAGGGTCGGGCTCTTTTGTGACTTATTAAGCGTGCGTTTCTTTCTTTGCTGTATTCGAGTCAAGTGTCTGTGTCAAGGGTGTCTAAATGATCTGTAGTTTGCCGACGTTGCCCAGCAAGCATTTTCAGCTGCCAACGCGCCATCCCTTCATGAAGCGCTTCCTGCCATTGAAGCATTGTATTCCGCATGGGATAAGCGATCAAAGAAAGCCAAATATGCTCACTTTGCTGATGCATTGAAGGCTGCGACGGCTAAGCTCGACGAGTACTATACAAAAACGGCATCATCTGATGCGCATATTTTGGCTATGAGTACGTGTCAATCATTTTATTCAATGAAATGCTAAGCCCGATATTCAATTAGTCTTACATCCTGGGAAGAAAATGGCCCATTTCAAGAAGTATTGGGAGGCTAGCCTTCAAGATGATGTCGTCGACCTCATTCGAGCCAAAGTACGTCACTGCCTTCACTCAAAAAAGTACCAAGCTCACTGTATATTTTGCAGTTCATTGAACGTTACAAGTTAATCAACAACCATTCAGCATCAGCATCAGCGGCTCCCACGAACACGTCGAAGAAAGTGTCGCGGATCGGACGACTTGTTGCCCGCGAGCTCGATACGGATTCCGAAGCAGAGGAAGATGCTAACCTTGACCCGTCGAAGCCATGGTTAGCGGAATTTGATAGGTACATGACCACAAATGAGTCGATTCCAGATGAAATGACTACGGTTCAGTGGTGGGGGGTGCGTACTACCGCAAATTTATTCCAGACAAGTTTCTAATGATCCCATTTATCAGCTTAATGCGTCTCGTTACCCAACATGGGCGTCGCTCGCCCGAGACTACTTGCCGATCATGGCATCTTCTGTTTCTAGTGAGCGCGCCTTTTCGTCGGCAGGTATTACTATCAGTAAGCGGCGTAATCGACTGAAGGGAGATATCGTCGAGGCCCTCCAATGCCTCAAAATGTTATATCGGAATGATCTCCTTTTTCGAGAGGTAATCACGGCAGTTGAAGAGGTGATCGAGCTTGAGAAAGAGCCTTTACTGGATGAGGGAAGTGTTGACGAGGTGGATCTTTCAAATGATTTTTCATGGGATGAGTTGGTGATTGACGACGACGACGACGATGACGACGGAGATGCTTAATATTAGTATAGTGCACCTAAAACATAATCTATATAATGGTTTATCTCATTTCCTAACATGTTCGGGCATAGTCTGAGCCAAAACCCATAGTTTCTGTTGGGCTTGTACCGCCCGTTTTCAGAAACGGGCCTGGCAGCACGACCAGGCAGTCACATGATTTTTTTTCCCAGAGGCCGCGGCCCAAGCCTAAGCTGAGCCCAAGCCGGCCTAAGCCTGCTGGTACGGCTCAGGCTTCAGTTTCTCAAAGCCCAGGCCTGAAAATACCGAGCCTAAGCCGCGGCTTCCAGGCCGAGCCGAGCCGTCACATCACTACGCAAAAGGACTCGTACAATCAGGAGAACCCGCTGGTGAATCTGAACCAAAGACTGGATCCGAACGCGACGAAGAAACGGAAGCATTCATCCGATCTCTCGTCCTCCAGGAGTCCAAGAAGCGAGGACGAGAACCAAGTGTTTCAGATGACGAAGAAGACATTGTTGGAGAGGATAGAGAATCCGGAGAATCATCCAACAAGAAAAAGCGAGTTTTCGAAAGGGATATGCCATGGTACCATCGAGAATCCACGGCACGCCAATCAGCAAACCCAAGCTGCACGAAAACCCGTGAAATTCTTACCATATTTGCCCGAGACTACACCACTGTCAAGCACTGGATTACCGTCTCGCTCAGTGCTCCCTGTGGATTCCCTTCAAGCGAGTGGGACAACATTATCCATGGAAAGTCAGTTAGCCTCGACAGCATCCTCAGTTCCCTCCACCATATCTCTCCAGTCAAAGAGAATGTTGGACGCGTGGGATCGACTGAAATTAGCCTTGGACGTTCCGAGCCTACGAGAAAGGTCAGAACCAGTGGAGAATGGACATCCGCCTGGAATGCCACCATTAAAGCGACCGCGTTTGCATTCCCCCACCGCGAAGACGAACTGCGCGAATACGGCGACTACATGGACCGGGAGTTTTCATCGAAAGTGGTTTCGGCCCACCGAAAACTCATCCTCTATGATGAAGCCGTCAGAGGGGAAGTCGCTGGTGGACAGCGAATCTTACTCACCGACCGCAGCCATTTCTCATACATCTACTCCGCAATCGTTTTGCCTGACGGGATCGAAACCGAATTTGGAAAGAATATTACCAAATCAAGGGATAGTAAATCACCATCCGACATCAAAAACCCGGAACTTGCAAGTACCGACACCTCTGCAGTAACTGCAAGTGCGCCGGTCATTCCAAGCCGGATTGCCCCGAAAGAGAAAGACAGACTTCACAGAAGTCTGTATCCTAAATATCTTCGATATAATATCTTTCGAGAAGATTCGTTTTCCCTATCAACAGCGGACTGGACTGAACATGCAATTCCCTTACCACCTCCCCCTAAACGCGAAATTGAAAATCCTATTGTCGTGAAAACCATCGCGGAAAATTCATCGTTATTCAAAATTGTTACCCCCATCAATATTGATCGGTTTGAGGCCTTACTCAAAGATCATCCGAATCAACCTTTTGTGTCGTCGGTTTGTCGCGGCCTCCGTGAGGGTTTCTGGCCTTGGGCCGATACTCTTAAGGAAGGTTATCCGACTACTCACGATGCATCCTTACCGACTTCGAAAGACCCAACTGAAGCCGCATTTTTGCGTACTCAAAGGGACATTGAAGAACAAAAGGAGCGTTTTTCTTCTCCATTTGGCAAAGATCTTCTTCCTGGTATGTACAGCATGCCTATTCACGCTGTCCCAAAACCTGGTTCAGCAGATCTTCGTATGGTCACTGACCAAAGTGCTGGTAAATTTTCCCTCAACTCCATGATTCCCCGAGATGATATCAAAGGTTATCCTTTGGATAACATGAGGCACCTAGGCGAGGAATTACTGCATTTTCGCCGTACATTTGGCGACGAACCTTTACTTCTTTTCAAATCCGACGTCGCTGAAGCTTATCGGCTTATGCCTGTTCACCCTTTCTGGCAAATCAAACAAGTCAATACCATCGACGGCTTGCGTTCTATTGACCGTTGTAATGCGTTTGGTGGCCGCGGTTCAGGCTGTATCTGGATTTCTTTCAACGGCCTCGTTACCTGGATCGCTCGGTATGTCAAAAACATCCCCAGGCTCCTCGTTTATTCAGACGACGATTACACTATCGTCAAAGCCTCATCACTTACCGAATATAAACCATTCAAGAAGTTCATGCCTGCTGACCAGATCGCGCTCATGAACCTCTGGACGGAACTTGGTATTCCTTTCAAAGAAAAGAAACAAATTTTTGGATCTCCTCTGGTAATAATCGGAATTGAAGTCGATCCCAATGCTATGACATTCACTCTTCCAGAAGCCGCACGCCTCAATCTCATTGCTGAAATTGAACAATTTTGTTCGATTCCTCCTTATTCTCGTGGTGCAAAACATACATTGCGGGAATGGCAAAGACTTGCTGGCTGGATTAACTGGGGTTTCAACGTTTTTCCCCTCTTGCGGCCCTGTCTTAACTCATTTTATGCAAAAATCAGTGGCAAGGACGCTCCTAATGCCGAAATTTGGGTTAACAATGTCGTTCGTGACGACCTTACTTGGGCGGCTAATCTTATCAAATCATCATCGGGCGTATACTTATTGCGCTCGCTTGATTGGGATGTTAATCACTCGGATCTTACCATATATTGCGACGCATGTTTGGAAGGAATGGGTTTCTGGTATCCTGACCACTCAGTCGGATATTATTCAGACGTCCCGACAGGTATCCCAAATGACTTCATTTTCTATTATGAAGCATTATGTGTCCTCAGCGCGCTTATTCATGCCTCAGCAACCTCGGAAATCCCTATCCGAATCGTTATCTTCACAGATAACACAAACACCGTTGATATTTTTAATTCTATGCGTGGTTTACCCGCATATAATTATATTCTACGGGCGTCTGTTGATGTTCGGTTGAAAACTGAACATCAACTTCGAGTTCTACATGTCCCTGGACTCGAAAACGAAGTAGCCGATGCTATATCTCGACGTCACTTCGTTAGAGCATTATCTCTACATCCTGGACTTCGATTCAGATTTTTTGAACCCCCTCAACTACCGCTGGGGGCTGCTAAAAAATGATTTCATCAGGAAAACCGTCCAGGCAGCCTAACCGCGAGCCCTGGACACGCGAGCGCCTTGAGCGTGAGCGCGCAATTGCGCTTGGTCAAGCAATTGATTCCAATACATGGAACAATTACTCTTCAGCTCTCAATTCTTATCTCGAGTTCGTCAAAATCCACAATTTTCCTGTTGACCCCACCCCCGACACTTTATCATTTTTCACCGTCTTCATGTCTTTTCACATAAAACCCGACTCTGTCGATACTTATCTTTCCGGAATATGCCAACAACTGGAGGTTTACTTCCCAGATATTCGCCTGAATCGAAAATCCCCCTTAGTCCGCCGCACTTTGGAGGGATGTAGACGCATTCGAGCCATTCCTACCTCCCGCAAACATGCGTTAACTGTCGACAATATTCTTTTTGTCATTGGCTATTACGCCAACTCGACAAACCACGACGACCTTCTTTTTGTTGCTCAACTTCTAGTCGGCGTATTTGCCCTCTTACGTCTCGGGGAACTAACAGATCCGGATGACAAGAAGCTACGTAACCCGTTGAAGGTCACCAAACGAACCAGTATTATTATTTCCGAAAATTTCTTCCAATTTTTCCTACCTGGGCATAAAGCCGACAAATTTTTCGAAGGTAATACGATCCTCCTCAGCCGCTTCCCTCATGCAGGAATCGACATTTATCGACATTTCATATCATATCTCGCATCAAGAGACAAATTGTTCCCTTTTAGCTCTCCATTGTGGCTCCGTCACGATGGCACCGTCCCGACTAGGTCTTTTATCATTAACCGGCTTCATTCTTTCTTTGAGAATGATGTCGCAGGTCAATCTTTACGTGCGGGTGGAGCTACTATGCTAGCAGAAATCGGATCC